>OX577863.1:4800000-7200000 GCA_951213275.1 Idaea straminata | reverse complement strand
ATACGAAGCAATTATTTAAAAATATTTATACACTTTTATAAAATAGGTACTCTAAAATTTAGAGTGAGATTAAAATAAAATTACTATACTTAAAATTTTGAATAAAAAAAATTTAGAAGGGCCATGACACTGGATATACAAGCAATATTTGTGAGTGTGTGAGGGGACAGTACATGTGATGCGGACGGTAAATAAAACTGAAGAGTGAGTAGTGTGTAGTTTAAAAATGATTCAAAATAAGGATTTCGGTAAAATATCCTCAGTTTGATCGTAGTCGAGCCCAAGAAGCCATTCCTCCACTTTTAGTTTGAATTGCCTGTTTGAATTGTCTGCTATTTGTCCAAGGTTTATAAGCACTATGTTGTACAGATAAGTTGCCAGATATGGAAGGTGACGCTTAGCAAACACAGAGCGAGTCCGAGGAACCTCGATTTTAAAAGGTCTTCGTTTTGGTCGGAGTTTATAGTTCGACGGCACCTGTATAGTTTTGTGCATAGAGGTTAAAACTCTTAGAATAAATAATTGTCGGACCCGCAAAACTCCAGCCTCAGCGTATAGAGCGTCAGTGGGGTACTGAAAATGTTTCCGGAGCATCACCTTCAGAACAGCTCTTTGAGCTCGTTCAATTTCAATAATTTTGGTTTTTGCGGCTCCTCCCCAAACTCTTATGCAATATATGAGTAGTGATTGGCATAAGCTTTTATATACCAAGAGTAATGTATCTCTGTCAGCGGAGTGCCGCAACGATTTCATTATAAAGATGATTCTTCTGGCGCGTCCCGATAATGCTGTTATGTGATCTCCGAAGGTTAGCCTTTGATCAATTATTACGCCCAGATATTTTATCTTGTTGGTTCGCTCAATTGGTTGACAGTTACAAGATGTTACTGAAGTATTTACAAAGTGCAAGGAGCTACAAGCGTGGGAATGAAGTTTAAGATCATAACTATTACGGGGTGCTGATGCTTGCGTTTTGAAAAAGGTTAAAAACTTAGTTTTCTTAACATTTAACGATAATAGATTCTTGTCAAGCCAGTGGGCCACCCGACTAAGCCCTCTTTCGGCGGCACTAAAAGTTCGATCCCAACTGTCCCCCCGGAACAGAAGCACAGTATCGTCGGCATAACAAACAACCTCGGCATCATCAAGAGAAGTGTCAAGTAGGTCACTTAAATATATCAAAAATAGCGTCGGACCCAGGACACTACCCTGCGGGACTCCGAAACAGATGGGCAAAAGATCGCTAGTATATTGAGATACCCGTACGCACTGGAGCCTGTCCGCAAGATAACTTTGGAACCATTTGTAAGCAAGGCCCCTAATGCCAACACAGTGCATTTTCCTGAGCAAGATTGGAACTGAGACTGAATCAAAGGCCTTAGCCAAATCTAGGAATATACCTATGCAGCGCCGATTCTGATCTAAGGCCGCAGATATGGTAGTAGATACTTTTAACATCGCATCTTCTGTTGACTTTCCATAGCGAAAGCCAAATTGGTTGTTCGGAATTACTCGGTGCTTGTCAAGAAATTTTATTAGTCTTGTGTTGACTAATTTTTCCAGAATCTTAGAGAAAATTGGTAACAATGAGATGGGGCGATAATTACTAGGTTCCTTTTTATCACTTTCTTTATGGATAAGAGTGAGTACTGCGGACTTCCAGCACGTGGGGAAGGTACCAGTTGACAGACTCAGATTAAAAATATGGGTTAAGGGTACAGTAATGATATCTTTTATTGACTTTATTAGAGCAGACGAGCAGCCGTCCAACCCGGGAGCACTATTTGACTTTAGGGTGTTTATTAGCCTACCGACTTCTTCCGGATCTGTAGGGGTGAGGAACATTGATTCAGCTATAGAGCGACACGGTTTATAATCTTCGACCAAAGAACTTTGGGTAGCAGAAAGTTTGTCTAAAATTTTGGAAGCTAGGTTAATTCCCACGCTCGTGAAATACTGGTTACATTTGTCTAAAGATGTCTTAGGGTTTGGACCAATTGAACACAATTCAGTAGACGCATTATAGTTACTATTTAAATGACAAATATTTTTTATTGATTGCCAAAGTTTCTTAGGGTTATCTTTGTTATCTTTAAGCTCGCGATTTTCATGCTCCGTTTTAAGTTTGTGTTGTAAATTGTTTAAGAAATTGCGATATCTTTTGTAGGTTAAGTTAATTACAGTATTCGATGGATGCCGCCTAGCCTCCAAGTGGAGTCTATCGCGATTTTTCTGGCACCTTATTAAGCCAGGCGTAATCCAAGGATGAAGGACGACCTGGGAACGACTTAGCCGTATAGTTTTGGTGTGATTCTTAATTTTAGTATCTAGAATATTCATAAAAGTATTGCAAGACTCGTCGACATCTGAGGATGATAAAACCGTGAACCAGTCCACAGCGGCAAGTTCTGAGATAACGGCTTCTTTATCGACTTTTGTTCGGAGTCTATTCTTGGGCGATGAGTTTACTTTGGTCGCCAAGCCTAAGACGCAGATGTTATGGTCGGTTATGCTGGATTTGCACACTACACCAATAACTGGTGATAAGTTATCGACAAAGAAATGGTCAAGGCAAGTTCCGGATTCGTCTCGAGTGGGCTTAGTTATTGCCGGTAAAAGTTTGTGACTAGACAACATACATTGGTAGTTGAAACAGCCTTCAGATGGTGGCTCTGATAATAGATTTATGTTAATGTCACCGGTCAGAATGATTTTCTTATTTTTTAACTTACCTAAGAGGTCGTCTAGGGCTTTTAAAAACGGGTTCAAGTCCTCAAAAGACGGAGACCGATAAATGCCTAATACAAGTAATTCGTCATTCAAGCTGATCTCAAGACAATTGCAGTCATCACAGTTTGGTTCCCTTACCGAGGCCTCCCATTTTTCTTTGACATATGCGACTACACCGCCGTTTTTATTTATAAATTTAAAGGTTCGAAATGAATTATATCCAGGAATTTGCTTGATAATACTGTTATCAGATAGGTGACATTCACTCAAGATTATTACATCCAAATCCAATTTGAGTCTATTTAAGGAAACTAAGAAAGAGTCAAAATGTTTGACGACGCTTCGTATGTTAAGGGAAAGACATTTAAAGTTATAGAGAGATGTTATTATTTCGGTGCAGGATTCTAAGACGTCGAGCGATATACAGTTTATAGAAAGCGTTCTTTCAATATCCATTGCCAAATCAACCATTAATATAAATTAATATTGCATTGGGGAAAAACATTGTAATAGTGGCGGATCGCTCGAGTATGTGACGATAAAATATGATACGTCTGACCGAAACACGAGGTTGCGTTCTCTGTAATTGATTGAGGAAGTGTAATGATATGGAATGTGGTGTATTCAGTAGAGTTATGAATGTCAGGGATTTCAAAAGTGATTTTAAGAGGATAACCAGTGCTGTGTATGACTGATGATTTAAATTACAACAGGTATATAGTAAGGCTCCTAAAATATGGAAGGACAACAAACAACAACAGTGTAATTGGCAATTAATTAGTTGATTTAGTCGCGAGAGTGTCATCAGAAGCATCCTGCGCAGTCTCATTGTATATTTTGAGGTCCAGGTCACGTGTAGAGGTGATGCGAATGGCCGGTGTTCCGTCTGAACGACGAATGCATATCTGTCCATTTTGGACCCAGCAGTAACGAAAACCTCCGATTTTCGCCCGCTCCCTAGATGCCCGAAACAACTGTCTATTTTGCTTGGTTAAACGTTCATTGAAGTATATGTTGCAGGGAGCGCCGTCGACAATACCTTCCGTTGTCATATTTCTTCTTGATTTTGCAGCCCTGATAATTTCGTCACGCTTTCGTTTTCGTAGCAGCCTGAGAACGATGGGACGCGGCATCTTATCTGCACCCTGCCCAGACTTCCGGAGCCTAGGACCAGCTCGTTTAACATCGTCGATATCCTCTTCCTTGAGATCTATCCCTAGTTTCATGACCGCCACCATGGCTAGGTGGCCTAGATTTTCATTGTTAATTTCCGAAACTCCGACTATCTCCACCTCATTTCGTAGGAGTTCCTGATCTCTCAAATTGGAGATTAGACAGAGATTATCCACTGTAGAGCGTAGTTCACTTATATCCTTTTCAGCTGCTTCAAGTTTTTTCGAGTGATCTACCAGTGATTCATTGAACAGTTGTTGGTAAGAAGAAATTTGCGCATTCAATGAAAGATTGTTCTCCTTAAGTTCCATGATCTCTTGTCGCAAAAACCGGATCTCCTCGAACAACCTGGACACATCAATGTCTTGGATGCTTTTCTCGATGTTTCCTTCGGATGACCCGCTCGGTCTAACAGCATGCCCCTGAGTGCCTCTCTTGATGTTGATATTTTTGGTGTAAGTGTCGTTTAGTGTGTTACCGGGGGCGGGGGATCGCACCGGTGTGGAGGAATTGTCACATTTAGGTCGGGCGCAAATGCACGAAGGGCAATCCCAAGAAGCTTTAAACTCATCGCTATGCTTATTAAAGCTATCTTTTGTCATGTTCAAGCATAATAAGTCATAAAGCTTATTGCATTTTTGACATTCCATATAAAATAGGTCTTTTATGGAGCTTCCACACCCACTACAGACTGTAGACATGTTTGCGGCAGAGTACTGTACCGGTAATTCGATGGTCGACGTCACTGCCTGGTTGGTCGAGTGGCTTGAGAGTTCGCTTTGCACGCCGTCGGCTCGAGTTCGAATCCCACAATAAGTTTGTGTTTTTGAAGGCTAAAAATTTCTGTTCTCACCGATTTCAGCACGTCCAGCCCCCAAAATGTCTTTCTCTCACTCACGCCGCCCACTGGGAGGACACTTGCCGTATAAACTCCACAAGAGTAAACGAGAATTTCAAATTTACAAACTGGCCAATGAGAATTAAGTAAAATACACGAATGTAGAGAGGTCCAGATAGCGACTAACTCAGCCGGAAGCCCGAGAGCGAGTGAATATATCAGCTGATATCAGCTGATTTTATAGCAAACACTAATAATTGATCTCATTATTTGTAGAAGAAAAGAACAGATTGATGTAGTTTTGGCGGGAACGAGTTAACAACATGTCGTGCTGCAGTTTTATTTTCATGAAACTTAGATGTAACCCGAGTTGAATTGTATAATTCTGGTGGAATGTTATTCAATTTAGTTCTGTGAAAGTGCACAAGTGTAGTGAAAGTAAAAATCAGTGTCAAACATGCAGTTTTCACGTTGCCTCCAAATCTCCTATTAAGGTTATGGTAAACTTGCCACCGCTTTACTATAACCCCTGACTTGACGGACTATGACGACTTTGACTGTATTGAAACACTTTAGGCCCGATTTATGAAAAATCGGGTCATAATTTGATGCAAAATATAACTTGACACTGGCTAAATGCACACGTGCGAAGCCATAATTAAAGAAAAGAAAAAAAAAGAACAGATTATTAACCAGCTTCAAAAAAAAGGAGGTTGTTACCCTAGCCTGGGGTAGGTAAGGAGAACCTCCTGCTAAAGAGTATTTTGTAACGAAATAATATAAGTACTGTATTTTGTGATATATCTTGCAACGTTGTTTGTAACCTTTGTTTGGTAACCCTTACCCCATGAGTTTCTTGTGCCTTCTTCTCATTGGTTGGCGCGTTCCAAACGCACACATCCTAACTTAGTTTTTAAGACGCTTCTATGTAATCTTTGTACAAATGTACGGTCGGCTGCATAATTGTAGACCCACCGTAGAGCTCCAAAACGGCTGTTATAAGAATGTTTTCAACACAAGTAAGACTCTAGACACCTGCTGTTTAAAGTCTTCTAACTCATCAATTTATCAAACAAAAATTATTAGAATGAAATTACAATTATTGTCATGTGTCATACATGACAATAATTGTAATTTTAGAACTCTATTTGGGGCTGTAATTATGCAGCCGACTGTACCTATGCATTTAAATTAATAAAAAAAATGACTTTGACTTTGTTCTTTTGTCATCAGGTGTGTAAAGCAATGCGGGTGACAGGAGGCGGAGATAGCGCAGGCGGCGCGGGGTAGCATGGGGTGGTGGCTGCTGGTGGTGCTGCTGGCCACCACGGCCGCAGCAGGGCGACTCGGCGAACTCGCTAGAAGGGACACAGGGGACATATTCACTTTACCTGGTGAGTGATGAGACTTGCTTACTTTTTTGGCCTATACATTTAATCTAGACTAGCTGTTGCCCGCGACTTCGTTTGCGATGTGGTTTTGGGTTATATAGAATACCTAGCATTTTTCGGCATAGATACAATTTATCATTCGGTGTAAGTTATAAAACAAAATAGGTAGTTACATTGTTTTTAAACTATATTTTTAATTGATTTGGCGAAGGCACTTTACTTACTCATACTCCGAAAGTAGGTCTAAAGATGCCTGAAGAGCGTGTAGAAAGAAAAACTTTCAGCCCTAGGGAAAATCGCTTTCACTGACAGCTGTCATGTCAAATTATGGCTTCGCACGGCTCATCCATACTGCCAGAGTACTGACAGAGAGTACATAATAGGTTTTTTCTTAGTAATCGAATTCAGGTAGATATATTTAGTTCAAGATATCTTATTTAATAAAATAAATGTAAAGGTGAAAATGGTCAAAGCGACGTATGACCATGCTGCGCCTCTGCCGGCGCCCTGTCAAGATGTTGCAGATGTGGCTTTATGCGACCGTGCGGTCAGTGTTGTTCCTTGAGTAAAAAAATACTGGCAGGAAATGCTTGCATTTTGAATGATTTTAATTAGTATTATCTTTTGTTATTTTATTATGTTTTTGTGTTAATTTTAATCTGGTTTTTCATTTATGATTGTGTATTTTGTGTAAATAACATTTTCTAGACAAACCGTGTTACAAAAACTGTAATTTAAATCTACGGACTTCGCGTCATTACTCAGTGTTGGATAAACTAATTAATAAAAATCACTTCGGTAAGTACCGACGTATTTGAGTATTGAAAACATATTGAAAACAAACAGCAAAAACAAAAAATCTACATAATCTATAACCTCTTTGGTCCCAACCTTGTAAGAGGATCAGGTAGTATGGAGTCTCTCATTCACTCTCGTTATTAGGAAGAATTTTATGTTTATTCGTAATGAAAAGCACAGTGTTTACCTCGGGTTTGTTTTGTTTACCCAAGGTGTGAAAGTCACTCATTTAGTCCCTCGAACTATTAGCGCCCTCGCTACGCTCGGGCGCCAAACTCCGTCTCGGGACTCAATGAGTGACTTTCACACCTTGGGTAACAATGTACTATTTTTGTTAATTTTTCACAAATAAAACATAATACACAACAATATGATAAGCTAAAACTAAGTGCAATTTCTATTCGCACAAATTTTTCAAAATACTTTGTCTTCCTAGTTATCTTTAGATTTTTGTAAATTAGTTTTTTTATTAGGTAGCTGGCAGGCCTACGTAATTTTGGGAAAAAAATGATTTTTACAAATAACTATCTGTATATTTTTTTACCGACATCAAAAAAGGAGGAGGTTCTCAATTCGTCACGTATATATTTATTTTTTATGTATGCTCGCTGATTACTCGTAAACTCTTGGAGCGATTTGGAAAATTCTTTTTTTGTTTTTACTATTTAAGGTTTCCGCTACTTGAACTCATAATTCAAACTATAGGAGGAGAAAAGCGCGATAGAAGTGTACCATCGGAGGTCTTCGGTAAAGGAGATCGGTAATATTATGTAGTAGTACCTCTTTGTACTAACCTCATTTTCAGTTTCACGTAGGTAGTATTAAATGCAAACTATTTGGTTTTATGACAGCTGTCATCTTGAGCGGAGGCATGTACTGCAGCCCTACCATGACTTTTTGAAGAACTCGAAAAAAAGAAACACTTTTTCGATCACTCTCTTGTCCGTTTGTCTGTCAGTGTGTCACTACCGATATTCTCAGAGACGGGTGGACCTAGTAAGTTGATTTTTAGGAAGTTTCATAGTAAATACTCAATATATTATGTTTAATCGAATACGTAAAAAACCCGTGGTAAGGGTACTGTTCCCTTCTGACGTTCGATTACGTTTTACCACGGAAAAATGTTTCGATTTCACATTTTTTAAATGTTTTTTTATCAAATATCTTAATTATTGTATTAAACTCAAATTGAAACATACCCTAAATGTTAATCTGATATTTCCTGAACATATTTGCGTGGACCTTGTCGAAATCTGTTCTGTAGTTTATGAGATTACCTGGTTCAAACAAACAAACAGACAGACAAACAGACAAACAGACAAACAGACAAACAGACAAACAGACAAAAATTCTAAAAACTACCCTATCGTGTTCAGCTAACGATTTAAAGACGACCTGTGTATTTTTTTTCTGGATATCTTACAATTACAGATTTTTTGATGTCTACAGATTTATTATATGTATAGATTATTTATCTTAGCAATTTATGTCCAACTATTCTGAGCGCTGTACTTATTATAGGAATTAGATGGAGTAGGCTTGCCCAAAACTATCACCCTCTCAGCTTAGTCAACCGTGTCCAGAGGAAAGAACTCGTCAATAGGTACAGTCGGCTGCATAATTGCAGACCCACCGTAGAGGCTGTTATAAGAATGTTTTCATCACAAGCAAGATTCAAGACACCTGCTTTAGTTGAAGTTTAAAGTCTTCTTACTCATCAATTTATTAAACAAAAACTATTAGTATGAAAACATTCCAATAATAGTAATTTTTGAACTCTACCGAGGGCTGCAATTATGCAGCCGACTGTACATCTGGAGCCAACTAAGCCGCGGGTTTTATTACGATGTTTTCCTTCACCGTAAAAGCAATGTTAATAATGCACAAAAATTTATAGCAAGAAAAATCCATTGGTGCACGGGGATTCGAACCCACGACTTTCGGAATGAAAGGTCGAGGTATCGACCACTCGAATACTTGCGTATATATACAGTCCAAACGTAGCAACTCTAAAAACGTCACGTTTACTTGTAATGTTTAACAAAATCTTAACACTTCAGAAAATAGTCGTTAAAAATTAAATTGTCTAACGTCAAACTGAACTATTGAGAGCAAACGTAGAATACGGGAAACTGTTTAATAACATAATAGTCGAGTGCTTACGTTTCTACCTTTATGACAAGTAGGTATGTAAAACACGGTCTGACTGTGCGTTTTGTAACTGTAAAACTACCTAAGCAGATACTTGAGGACATGTGTTACTAAACTGGAGCGCATTAAGAGGAAAGGGTACCGCGCGCTCTCTCCATACAAACGTAGTCGACTGTTTCCTCCCTGAATACTGACACTAGAGCAGATATTTTAGTTGCATAAAATTTATAACTGCCATGACCATGACCCTATGTTATGTGTTTTAAATCGTAATTTCTATGATAATTAGAAAACGACAAAAACCAAGACATAGTCACGGCAGTTATCTTATCTTATATCTTTAAATGAGCAATTCTTGTATATATATATATATATAATGGAATCTCGGAATCGGCACCAACGATTTTCATGAAATTTGGTATATAGGGGGTTTCGGGGGCGATAAATCGATCTAGCTAGGAATCATTTTTAGAAAATGTCATTTTATTCGTGTTTTATCGAAACTTACTTTTTTTTTCTGAAAAATATGACTCTTCCTGACATCTATTGGCGAACTACTAATACTATTTTTTGTGAGCAATAAAGTTATTCCAGCAGATGGCGTTGTTAAGTAACACGAAGTCAATGAGTGTTTGCTTTGAGGTTAGACTAAGAAAAAAAATATACCGAGCAAAGCTCGGTCATCCAGGTACTAGGTTTTATGGCACAAAAATATTTGTGCTAGTGCCATTATCCAGGGAGGAAACAGTCGACTACATTTGTATGGAGAGAGCGCCGGTACCCTTTCATCTAAAGTAGGTTTGAAAATAACTCAAGTCACTAGTGAAAGGACACTAACTTTATAAAAAAATCATGACTTTATGTTCTATAGAGAACGTATATTGAACTTGGTGATGTTATATAGCCCATTATAACTAGCAGTCATCAGACGATCAAGAAGCTTCTATCTAACGATACCTTATTTATCAAATTATGATAAGTAATTGAGAAGATTTTTTGTGCACAATAAATGAACATACATACCCACTACATACATACGGGCTAAAAACACAACCCCCTTTTTGGCTTCTTGGCGTCAAGTAAAAAGCTTTTAATTTGTTCAATTAGTTTGCATATCGAATTATTTCCAGGAACAGAGTGTAATGCGGAGCAATGTGCGGAACACGGCGCGGGAAAGTCGAGCGACGCGTTCGGCTCGTGCGCCTGCGCATGTCCGCAGCGTGCGCCTCTCTTCAGAGAAGACCGGGAACTTTGCGTTGATGATTTACCAGGTTAGTTGGTTAATTTAAGTATTTACTTACTTCATTACTTAAATATGTTTTGTAACTCTTTCTTACAACAAAATTAGTAGGAAAGGGCCGCTAAAAGGACAAATCATACATCCATCTAAAGAAATTACTTTTTCAAGTTGTAGACGATAGAAATTAAAAGCTTTCTTAATAAATCAAAAAGTACTGATATCCCATTTATACAACCAACAAGTAGGTTGATAGTAGGTACTAAAAATAAGTTATACAACATTTTCAGTAAGATCAATTCTTAAAGTATCTTTCCACGGATGGAATTACGTCCTCGTAGGTACATAAAATTATCTTTGGCATTAGGTTCGGTACTTATCTATGACCTAAAATTCAAGTTGTAAGATATCTCGATGTTTTCTCGTAACTTTATATAGCGCGTTTTAACTTAAAAAGCATTGCTATTTCGACTAATTGAGAGGACTAACTAACAGTTATTTTCCTAGAATCGTAATGAAAATGTATGGAACAAATCTCTATTATATCAAACTATCCACTGACATAATTATCAACACCAATTCATAGGTAGGTAAGGTTTCTGAAAGTCACTTTACAATTCTGCACAATCATTCAAGTTATTGCAGCTGTCGATAAATCGAATATACTTAAATCTACTCATCAAATGAGAATTTATAATCAAAAAGAAAGTTAAGGAGTGTACAAAGGTTTAAAAATGTTACAGGATACGGCTGAATCGATAACTTATGGCGATTCATTTTTTATCTCTCTTTAAACCGATTTAACGAATTTAAATAAAATCGATTAACAGTTTGGTATATGTTAAGGGAAATTATCCTTTATCTCGCATCTTCATTGACGAATATTTTACTGTGAAAATTCATTGCTTATTCATTGATAGTGATATATTTCAATGTGTTTATTAATTTATTATCTCAAATAAATAAATTTAACGAATTACAAATTGCCAATATTTGACAGTTTGCATACAATTATAATAAACCGATGTAATGAATTTAAATAAAATCGATTAAAGGTCGCTGTATACGTAACGGGAAGAACCTCGGACGGGACGGAGTGAAGTTCATCGTTCATAAAGTGTTCGTGGTCTTTAAACATACGTAACGTGATTTTTGTCGTGCTAGACCGGTACATGACGATTTTTTTGACATCCGATAAGAAAGTCATTTCATATAAAAATATCACGTCCCGTGCGGCACGAGAAAAATCACGTTACGTATGCAGCGAGCTTAACTCTTCGGTACAAATAAGTAGAAATTAAGGGAGTTTGTACATTATTTCGCATCTTCATTGACGAATGTTTCACAGACTGAACATTCATTGCTTTTTTAGACAAAAAGAAGAAAGTTGACGAATATAACGACTTAGAATGATTTACTGCAGTAATTTAAAAAGAGTAAAGCTGGGAACATATTATCGGACGCGTCCGACAGCCGCGACTGATTAGTGTGCAGTTGTGCACGGTCATTCGCACGCACTATTCGTCTAAGGACCCAATTAAAAAGGGTCTAGTTGCGGAAAACAGAAGTGCATGTGCGTTGATATTCAGTTAGTGAGGACTTTGACGTTTCTATACCTACATAGGTACCTATAATAAAGAAAGAAAGGATAAAAACTGGAGGCAATTTAAAATAAATAAGTTTAGGAACTTAGAAAAAATGTATAGTTTATTAATATTTTGTAAAAATCAAAATTAGCTAAACCTACCAAGTGATTGTTGTTTTTTTTTCTTCAGAATGTTCTCTAGCAACGTTTGGAACCGGTACCACATTGCAACGGATACCTTTCGTGTATTTGCCGCTGAAAGGACAAATCATACATCCATCTAAAGAAATTACTTTTCAAAGTGAGTAGACAACAGAAATTGAAAGAGCTTACTTCCAAATTTGAGCTTCAGTTAATCAAAAAGTTCATGAACCTATACAGACTTCTTCCCTCACAAAAAAATATTTATATTTTTACTAGCTTACAATTATTTTTATTAGTCCCGGCAAACATTGTTTTCGAGTTTTGGCGGGAACGAGTTAACAACTTGTCGTGCTGCAGTTTTATTTTCATGAAACTTAGTTGTAACCCGAGTTGAATTGTATAATTCTGGTGGAATGTTATTCAATTTAGTTCTGTGAAACTGCACAAGGGTAGTGAAAGTAAAAATCAGTGTCAAACATGCAGTTTTCTCGTTGCCTCCAAATCTCCTATTAAGGTTATGGTAAACTTGCCACCGCTCTACTAACTATAGCTCCTGACTTGACGGACTATGACGACTTTGACTGTTTTGAAACACTTTAGGCCCGATTTATGAAAAATCGGGTCATAACTTGATGCAAAATATAACTTGACTCTGGCTAAATGCACAAGCCGTGCGAAGCCATAATTAAAAAAAAAACATTGTTTTGCCATTTAAAAAATCCGGTCTGATTTGTGAATCTAAACCATCCAGGGCATACAAAAAAATCATTCAAATCGGTCCAACCGTTTAGGAGGAGTTCAGTGACATACACACGTACAGTAGAATTATATTTATAAAGTTTTTATTGCAATTAACAATTTTGCTAATGTCAAATTAAATGCAATATTTATCTTCTTGTTTCACTAAAGCCAGCCTCGAACCATGGGCTTTATTAAGTCAACGAAAATTAATGTCAGAAATAGCACTTGAATTTCCTTTGACTTATATTGACCAATTTTCATACATACCATGTTAACTGTGTTCCAGATGTAAAAATGCCAATTTGTGCTGTATCCGGTGCCCAATTTCTGACGCGTAAAGGTTTCCTCGATCTACGAAACACTCTTGATGCCGATGTTCCATTCAATTTGTTTCGCGATGAAGGAAGAACATTTTTACAAGTAAGTAAGCTTTTAAAGAGAGACTAAGTTCGGATAGGTGGATATTTTGTTAGAAATTAACATGGTATATATCACTATATTCCCAAGTTAGTATTTTTAACATGTCATCATCCCGTAGTAAATTCAGTTTTAGCATAATTTCATTTTGCATAAGTAATTCTTTTTGGCATAAAATATTTTAACATAAAATTCTTAAGGCATAACTATGTCTAATGAAATAATGCTAAAACCGTTATGCCTTTAAATTATAGATTATGCGAAAAGTGGTGCTTCCTTATCAGAGATATTTATCTTCCTAGACCAATTTATTTTCCTTCTCTTTAGCCAGAGATATTTACCTTAACTTTTACTTAATTAGTCTTGCTATGTAGAACTTTCTTGATTTAAGTTAAAAATTTGTAAAATTTTCAGTGGAGCGGTGAGAATGATGTTCGCGCACGAATGTCCGGTAGAGTGATGGTTGTTCGACTACTATGTCGTGATGTTGCGGCAACACCAACGTCACCGATTGACTTAAGAGGTGTCTTTACACCGTGCGTTGCATTTAGAGTGCAAGGAACACCACCTAAATCGTCAAGTAAGTCAAGAAATGTTGAATGAATGAATAGATGACAATTCTGGATAAGTAGATAAATAATCCGGAATCGAAGTGGTATAACCTCAAGTAATAAGAATAAGAATGTTTATTGCATGAATTGTGCACAATGGATAGTGAATAATTGCCCCGACTACAAGTAGGTAAATTACTAAAGGGCAAGTCCCGTGTGTTTTTAATAAACTTAAAGTTATTTCTATTGCAGATGTAACAGAAGTCCTATTCGCGTCAAACGCTCAAACATCTGACGCAACCACCGCAGCAGGGTTGACTGTAACAGAATACGTTGCAATCGGCATCAGTTCACTTCTACTCGGGCTGGTCTATGTCGCTTCTGTTTTTCTTTTCTTACACATTAGAAAACGTAGAAAAGCAGCATCGAACGAAGGAGACAGTTTAAATAGATTGAAAGGCCTTAAAAAGAAAGATGGCTCTTTAATAACAGAGAATGACATCATAAGAGTAAATAGTGAAAGGATGCAATCGTTGCCCAACACAATGGTTCATGACAATGGAATAATAAAGAAAAATCCATTGCTTACCATGAACAGATTTCATGATGGTAAAAGTTTCCCAAGTGATTCTGGAAGTGGATTGTCAGATTCTGAAGATTTTACTGATGTCAGCACTAGAAGCGATGAAAATTTATTTAATGTGAGTAATAAATATACTAATTGTATGAAAATGAGACTTTATTTTAATAAATTATAGTAAATTAAAGATATATTATAGTAAAGAGCATTATCTGTCCTGTGTGTAGTGTAGGTATATTATATATAAGTATGTTTTATGTATAAGTATTTGTATGTATCGTTATTGTTATTTATTTATTTTGTATAGGTATATATGTATATGTGTGTGTATTTATATATTTGTATAGATATGTATGTATTCACTTTTATATAAGTTACGTAATTCCTTCTGTATATTATAATATTTAGAGTTCCATAACTGCTTTCCTCTTTGAAACTGTTTGTACACTTTTAATTACCTTCAGCTATATTATTTCCTTTCCCTAGAGGTCTGTCGGCAGAAAACTCTTCACAGGGTTAGACTTACCTTAGTAATAACTTTATAATGTAATCTTTTTTTGTATTTTTCTTGTATACTGAATTTATTAAATAAATAAATATGAAATATAATTCTTTCAGGTCAAAACCACAGCAGCCTTAATACATCAACATCATAGTAATTTCAAAATAAACAATGATAACACAGAGCTCAGTCATCGAGATGAGTCTGGTATTGAAAGATTACCCGACGAACATGTATCGATAGTTGAAACGACAGACGATAGAGAAATCGCACGACCAGTTGGTACTACAAGACGAAAGCTATATTTCAATCCTGCCTACTTCGAACCTCATTTAATGGCGGTAAGGATATTTTTCAAATCATTTAAAAGTCATTATTTTCTATCTTAATTATAAACGATGTAAAATATTTTGATTATTAAATAATTATATTTCTGTTTCAGGAACCCCCTCCCGCTGCTTTAGAGTTCCTAGTAAAAATAAGAGAAGTCATTTCAATAGCAAAACATAAAATGGCAGCTAAAAGATTCCAACCAATTCTGAACGAAATACCTGAAGAAGAAACTTATTCATCTAATAGCATAGACATGTACCAAGGTATGGGAAGCCAAAGGAGTGGAAGCGTAATAAGTCTGAAGAGAGAAAACAGCCGAAAGAAAAATTGCTTGGGTTGTCCAGGTTGTATGTCTAACAATCAAAACGATGTACTCCATTCAGCAAAATACATAGCATCGTGTACTAATTGCGTCGGTGCAAAAGGAGATAAACAAAACAGCATACGGAAATGGTTGGAAAACATACCGTTAACCAAACAAACATACAACGAAGTCCACCCTAGCCAGAGTAATACAGCAAATTCGCTTTTATCTTTGCCCATATCAGAACATAGGCATGGAATTAAGAAGCAAAACAGTTTTACGGCGACCGGATCAATTTATACGAGTGAAGATATTTTGAAATTTAACAAATCGTCCTCGATGTCGGTACGATCAGAACCACTACTGCGTCATAAATACAATATACCGTTGCCTGAGTTTGATACTTCCATGTACCAAAACAATAGTTTCAACAACAGCTGTTATGGACAAACTATTTCTCAAATAGACGACATTACACCAATAGGTTTCAAAGACTATCAGCCAAGTAGTTTAAGAAGCAATCAAAGACGAACTAAAAATGATTTGCCTGATATGGTAAACGAAGCCATAGCTTTAGATCATTGTGCGAAATCTTTTAACCAAAGTAGCTCAGATGAAGAGAGATTTACGAGTTGTAATAGTAAAGGTTCGATTCCTTTTACAAGAAATAACTCAGAGAGTCCTGTAACTAACGATTATGAGACTGATAGTTTAGAACGTAGTACAAATAAGAAAAATGTGCCAACGACTGATTATTCAGATATTCCATCATCTCAAGCAAGCCCAAGTTTAAGCACAGCTTTACCACTAGAAGAGGAGTTAACAATGAGAAACGCTGTTTATAAAACTCATTCAAGTAATAGCAATACACCATCTCCGCACAGAGAAATTAGTATAGATCACAATCTTTATGAATCTATAGAAGGAATAACTAGCAAAAAAATTAATAACGTAACAACAACAAAACCTAAAAATGATTACAGTTTAGTAAGTGAAGTATATGTCAATAACAGTTTTGGAAGCCCTCCTGCTTCGCCGAGTGGTTCCGAGTCTTCCATGAGTAGCAGAAAACTAACAATATCTAAAAATAATTTAGAAGAAAAACCAGGATGCCTACTTATTGAAGTTAAAGATTCTCCAGAAAATTATATAAAAATACACGAATCAGATGATTTTGAACCCGATACTTTAGATCGTAAACATCCCAAAAACAAAAATGTTATAGAAAATAATGAATACAATGTAAACCCATTCTTAACAGAAAACAACGGAAATCGCTCGAGCCAACGAATACAACTTCGAAGTAGTGGAACCTTTAAAAAATCTGTAGACAAAGTGGAAAGTTCTCCAAAATTTCACAGTCTTAGAAACGAGTACGAAAATAGAGCTACTTTGGAACGGCCAAAAATAATAACGGCCGTATATAGTGGCTCAAAAAGTCTCGACGAAAATATAGACGAATGGGAAGAAACAGTAGAATGGACCAATGATGAAGGCAAAATTCTAACACTAGAGCTTCGACATTCTAAAAGGCAGCGGCAAATTACTCCTACTACAATAAAACAAGTTCAAAATCTAGTTCGACCAGACGTGTTGCCACCTTTGCTTCCTAGTGATGACGATCATATTTATGAACAACCAAGTTATCCGCCGCGGAAAGTAGTGGAACTCGAACAAAATATGTCAACAGAAACGCCTTCAAAAAACGGAAGCGGCAGAAGCCTCAGTCCGAGGTCATATCGTCAAAAGTCAACCATTGAACCAGTAACCAGTGACAGCTCTTACATGGGTGCTGAATCAACCTACGAACATTCATATAGTCCGTTAAGGGCTTCTGTCCAATCACAATCCTCGGAGTACGAAAACGTAGATAGGATATCAGCAGAATGCAGCAGACATTCCAGCAGAAGAAGAACTGATAGAAATCATAACGGAAGCAACATAAACACGGACACATTTGTGAAAAGTAATAAGACAGAAAGCAAAAGGTTTAGACGTAAAAAGTGCAATATACAAGACTCAGGTTACCTGAGTAGTGATTCTACTAGTTCTAGACAAGTGCAAAGAAAATTAGTGATAGCTAAAATCTTGACTTGTAGTGAAAGTGACGATACTGAAAATGAAGCTAGAAGTGAATCGGGTGCCGAAAGTGTCGAAACACATTCAGTTTATTTTGACAACTTTAGAAAGCCGCAAATCAGTTTGGAAAATGACGATTTTAGATTTAATAACAACAAACTTACAGACAGTATTCGAAAGCTTAAACGATGAAGTAATTGAATAGTTTGTAGTTTATCTATAAAAGTGCAATGAATATAAATTATTAGTGTGCAATAATATGTGCAATACTCGTCTCTATTTTTATAAAATTTTATGTAATTTTAAGCATAACATTAGAAACCTCGAGTGAATATTTTAGCATATTTTTTTTAAGTTATGGTAGGTACTGTAATTATTAACTATAAAACTGGCCGGTTGTGCAATGCAATAATAGAATAGAAATTAAAAGTTAAACTTTTAAAATTAGATAAGGTTAATAATAATTTTATTTTAATTATATTTATACTACTTTTTTATTTGCATAATTGTATACGAAATTGTCTGTTGTTTGTAATATAGAAGCAGAGTCAGGAAATGTAAGCTTCCTAGTACCTGACATTTATAAAATGCTCCAGGAAGGAGTGGATATTATCCTTTCTGTGAGAGCAAGGGTTCGGTTGAGGCTTTTTGACTTAAGTTGGTTACAAATAATCTTTTATAACCATAACGCCAATTCTCGGAAATAACATTGTTCAAATTGCATTGCAATATGAATCCGATTGTATTTCGATTACAAAAAAAATACCCTAAGTAGCTCAAAATAAACACTAAAATCTTGGTTGATTTCCAAAGTTTTTTATAATATGGCAGAATTTTTCGAAGATGATGAAACATAAAAATACCTACAGGTTAAGTATGTACCTACAAATTTAGTATAAGTTCTACCTATGTTTTAATATTGTATGCTCGGAATGAGTAATATATTGCCACTATATTATTTTTAAGACCGTTACCTATGTACACAGATAAAACAATAAATGATATTGTTATTCTATTCTAAAAAAAAATACGGCGTAAAGTCAGCACTTGGTATTCTCAAGAATATTTTTGTAATCGAAATGCGATTGAAATGCAATCGGAATGATATTGCAATGTAATTAATACAATGTTATTTACATGAATTGGCTTTCTGGAAACATTTTTTTTTGTTCTAACGCCTCAAAGCTTATTAAAATTTATAAAATGCTTCCTTAATACTCAGTTACGATATTATTATACTTTAAGAGGATCACATACCAATGACGTTTTTTGATAAAATTTTCGTTCCATTTCATTCTTTAAATTGCAGCAAAATGTTATGTTATAGTTTCTTTTCTAGATTTACGTGTTTTATTATTTGAAAATACGAGGTGTTTTAACTTACAACTTTTAATTGGAAAACAAGCTTAGTTTATTTAATAAATTACACAAAAAAATTAAACATCGAAATCGGACAACATAAAAGGGGAAACAAGGGCTATTTGTTTTTGTAGATCAAACGTGGAAAGTCAAATTCGCATTAGGTCAAATACTCAAAATGAAAAGAGCATATAAGTTTTCGCAAAATGTATAAGTACATGGTATGTCACCCTCGGAAGTTAAATAGACTTACGATAAATATTAATTTAGGAACATAGACTGCAATCATTTTGTTTCTAAATCCAGCAGCGGTTTAAGTATTTTAATAGGTACGGTTGGAGTCAAAATTGCAGACCGACCGTAGAGTTCTTGAATTACTATTATTGGAATGTTTTTATTCTAAACTAGCTTTTTCCCGCGACTTCGTCCGCGTAGAAGTAGAAAAAGGGCCAAAAAATCAAGTTGTCCCATACAAACTTTGGCCCCCCTTTTCACCCCCTTAGGAGTCAAATTTCGGCAAATCCTTTCTTATCGGATGCCTACGTCACTCAACGAACACACCCTCCAAGTTTCAGGTCTTTACGATCAGCGGTTTAGGCTGTGCGTTTATCCGTCAGTCAGTCAGGACAAAGAATTTTATATGTATAGAAGATAATGAGTTGAAAGACTTTAAACTTGAAATCGAGCAAGATCTTAAAATCTTGCTTAAGTTGAAAACATTCTAATAATAGCAGTTTTTGAGCTCTACGATGGGTCTGCAATTCTGACTCCGACCGTACAGATTACTTGTCACCAACAGTCAGGGATATTCTTCTTTCGGTAACGGGTAAAATAAGTTTATTTAAAATTATGATTAGCTGATATTATGGTGCTCATAAACACAATGGATAACCGGGTACTGATATAGTGAGTTCAAGGAATTATATTCCTGACGATTTAATGTAGATAAATATTGTAAATAGGTAAACAATAATAGTACTTTAAAATAAGAATGATTTTTGCATTAATTTTCTGATAAAAAAGCTTTTATTTCGAATTTTCTCGATAACTTATTTCAATCAAAGGAATGACTGAACTTTTATAAGCTCATCGTATTTTACCCGATTACGGCGAAGCCAAAAAGGAGGATTATGAGGAGGGGCTTGTTATTACTAATATTACAGTCTTCTATCAATTTTAAATAAATAGAGTTATATTTGTGACAATATTTGCAATAATTGAACATTTGATTTCAACGAAAAATTCTCTAATGTGTCCCTATTTATTTAATCTCTATGCTAGATCTATCAGTAGTATGCTTGTTTTGTGTTAAATATTGTAATATTTTATAGAGGAAAGATTTTTTGACGTGATAAATCGATGAAACACCTACATTCGCAAAAAAGTGTCATGGGAATATTGTGTGACGTCATGCGTCCCGTTCCCGTTAGGAAACAAAGTATTTAATAATAATATCGCTCATGTGGGTTTTTGTTATGGTGACAAGCGACGAATAGAAGACTTATATTGAGGAATAACAAAAAATAATCAATTTTTCATCGTTTTCTTATGAAGTTTAAGTTGCTGAATGTAAGCTAATTTTTCGCTTTTATAAATAATATTATCTTTCTATTTATATAACTTTATACATAATCCATCCTCTGCCCTATCCTATTCCTATCCCTATACTTGCATATGTGCTTCCACTGAACTTCTCTTAATACTTTTTTCTTTTGCGACATATTATAATGTAATGAAATTAGATAGTAAGAATCTGTTATTGGCAGTATGTTTTGTATAACGTCTAATAGCTAGTATTCATTATGTGCTGTTGATTCTGTAAGAAACAAATAAATAAATCTTATATCTTTAAATGAGCAATTCTTGTATATATATATAATTGGAATCTCGGAATCGGCTCCAACGATTTTCATGAAATTTGGTATATAGGGGGTTTCGGGGGCGATAAATCGATCTAGCTAGGAATAATTTTTAGAAAATGTCATTTTATTTGTGTTTTATCGAAACTTACTTTTTTTTTATCTGAAAAATATGACTCTTCCTGACATCTATTGGCGAACTACTAATACTATTTTTTGTGAGCAATAAAGTTATTCTAGCAGATGGCGTTGTTGAGTAACACGAAGTAGTCAATGAGTGTTTGCTTTGAGGTTAGACTAAGTAAAAAAAAAAAAAAAAATACCGAGCAAAGCTCGGTCATCCAGATACTTAAAAAAAAGTTATTACGTAAAATTATCGTCTGATTATTGACGATTAAAATTATCGTCGTATTATTGACTTTACAGACAACCATTTGTATTTTTTTGTTTGTAACGAATAGGCTTCAAAACTACTGGACCTATTTTAATCTTCTTTTGATATAATAATAACATTAAAGAATGACTAAAAACACTCACACAAAACACATAAAACACAACATACGATATAAGACTTACGCTTACACTTTAAAGTTCTATAAATCGGAATATTTACCATATTACAGGAGGTAGTCCGATGCGACCGCCTCTAACTATCGAAATCCACAAACTCGTGAAAATGGTGCTTGAAACAGCATCAAAATATCCAGCACTACAAAATAAAATGCCCTGTTTTAAATAACTTTAAGGTGAAAGGGTACCGGGCGCTCTCTCCATACAAACGTAGTCGACTCTTTCCTACCTGGAAAATAACACTAGCGCAAATATTTTTGTTGCATAAAACCTATAACTGCCATGACTATGCCCCTATGTCTTGGTTTTTTCATTTTCTAATTATCATATCAGAAATTAAGATTTAAAAAACAAAGAAAAAAAACTAAACATAGGGACATGGTCATGGCAGATTTATGCAACAAAAAAATTTGCTATAGTGTCATTATCCAAGGAGAAACCATTCGACTACGTTTGTATGAAGAGAGCGTCGGTACCCATTCCTCTTAATTGTGAAAATAACCGTTGTAATTTAGAATCCTAGATTCTGCTGTATATTTAAATAGGAAATAGATAAATACGTTTGCAAATATACGTTTTCACATAGTATTTTAAGTATTTAATATAAATAGATACTGATATTCGGCTAACACCAATGTGTTTATAGGTTTTACTGATTTTAAAATATGCAATAATTAGGTTAGAATTTATAGTTACTATAAAATTATATTTCAGAAAAATGTATAAATGTAAAACATTAATGTTAAAAAAGTTAAATAATGTATTAATTTACGGTCGCCTTCTGATACGTTCCCCAATGATACTTTAGTTATACCATGTTTTGTCACTAAAGATTCACTCAGGAACGTTTTTGAGTGCAATCGTTAGTGAACGAATGCCTATAATTATTTTTTATAAGTTGGATTATGCTCTCTTTCATTATCATATAATTTTAACCCAGATGTGTTAAGGTGAAAGGGTACCGGCGCACTCTCCATACAAATGTAGTCGACTGTTTCCTCCCCAGATAATGAAACTAGCACAAATATTTTTGTGCCATAAAACCTATAACTCTCATGACTGTGCCTCTATGTTTTAGTTTTTTTCATTTTCTAATTATCATAGAAATTAAGATTTAAAAAACTAAAACATAAAAAAACTAAACATAGGGGCATGGTCATGGCAGTTATAAGTTTTATGCAAAAAAAAAATATTTGCTCTAGTGTCAATATCCAGAGAGTTAACAGTCGACTACGTTTGTATGGAGAGAGCCCCCGGTACCCTTTCCTCTTGAAGAGTGAAATTAATTTAAGTTCTGTATCCCTACCACGAGTTGCTTACGCACTCGATCAAGCGCACCGTATTTACAATGCCTTCAAGACTAGAATCGGCCAATACGCGATTCCAAGATAAACAACAAGTCTTTTGATTTTTGCATTGTACTTACATCTCTTATTGATCATCACCCAAAACCACTTTTTCCCAAAAAGTGATTTTCAAAATGCTTTGTTTTTAAATGTCGCAGTCTATTTCAGCTACACAGAGATACTTTTTTACGCTATCAATCTCAGCTCATATTTGTTTTAGCAGTTTTAGGTAGTTTCGTTGGAAATACTCAATACGATAAGTTTGATCGAGTGCGTTAACAACTCGTGGTAAGGCCTCTTTCTGTTTAGATATCATTCGATCTACAAAAGCCCCCAATTTCTCTATTGGGTTTTAGTGGTGCGTTTTTAGACCGAAAGATCTAAGATCTCTACGTGGTATAGCACCAAAACGAATTAGCCGATTTTGATCCGGTTTGTTTTCATATGAAAGCAAAATTTTCGATCAATCATGTTACCAGTTTGATGTAAATCGGTTCAGTCGTCTTGTGTGACTATTAAGATGATCGCATACCAATGAGATGTTCTGATAAAATTTTCATTCCGGTGCATATTTAGCTGTTTTCATCCCATTGCAACACAATGTTATGGTATTGATATAAATCGCTTGAATAGTTTATGTTCTAGGCTTACATGTTTTATTATTTAAAACAAAAGTATAATTTAAAATTACAACTTTTAAAGTTAAAGAAAGACAAGTCGAAATCGCACAATATTAAGGGGTGAAAAGCGGTATTTTGTATGGAATCCGGTATGAGGAAAAGTAGCCCTCAAGCAATACATTTCAGACATATTTTCTTAGGTAAGTACATAGGAATAGGTAAGTATTAAAATTATTATTTTCAATAAGCTTGTTAATCTTTTAAATTACAACTTTTAATTTAAGTTTGCAACATTTAAGATTTTTGATTGGTGATATTTCGTCACAGACGAAAATAAATAGGCATGTAAGTAGAGAAAATCAAGTTTTTTTTTTAAGTTTAGTCTTAAACTGTGTTTCATAATAATGTTTAGTCTATTAAAGTTGTGTAATATTATTTATTTTATCCTACTTAGTTAAATTTGTTTTATTTTAAGAGAGCTATAAGAATGTAATGTTGCAATTTAGTATAATTATCCAATTCTTAATAAATTAAAATATAATATAGCTTACTTTTATTTACCTTAGCGTTAAGTGTTAAAACAGGACCTTTTTTACTTAAACTTCACTGTCCGTCTGTCACCAGACTGTATCTCATGAACCGTGATAGCTAGACAGTTGAAATTTTCACATATGTTTTTCTGTTTGCCACTATATCAACAAATACTTAAAACTGAATATAATGGTGCTGAACCCTTCGTGCGCGAGTATGACTCGCACTTGGCTGGATCCGCGTAGAAGTCGAAAATGGACCAAGGAATCAGGTTGTCCCATACAAACTTTGCCCCCGTTTTTCACCCCCTTATGGTCTTTACCATCAGCGGTTTAGGCTGTGCTTTGATCCGTCAGTCAGTCAATCAGGACAAAGCATTTTACATGTATAGAAGATTAAATATTTTTTATAGTCTGTAAAGTCGGTTAATTTACGATAATTTTACGTGATAACGTCATAAGAACTCCTTTGTATCGTTGACATTATCTACCATTTTCCATACTTCAATATGTTGCTATGGTTACCTTGTCAATAACGTTGCTATGGAACGCGATGACGTCACACTTTTTATGAGTGCTGCCGGTGTTCATCAATTTATTAGACGTTATCACGTCAAAAATCAACTGTCTAGCTATCACAGTTCATGAGATACATACAGCCTGTCGACAAACAGGGAGAAAAAATCAGTGAAGCCTTAGTAAAAAAGTCATGTTTTTACCTTTTGAGTAAGGAACCCTGTTTACAATAAAGAATCTATCGATCTATCACTCAAATCAAACGGGGAAGCTATAAGCTAATATATCAAATATCAACACTTACCAGCAAAACTAACCATCAGTCAATCACCATAGCCTCAGAACTATCACAAACATTCAAAATGTTAATACCACTCCTCGTTTCTTCCTCTAAATTTCCCTTGAACTCATTAAACTTTTCCACACCAGCGGCAAATAAGTCAATTTCAGTGCCAATCTTATTCAAAACATCGGGTAATTTACTTTCACTCATATGTATCATAGAATTGTCTAGAAATTCTAGAATAGATTTAGATCTTTTGAAAGTGGAGCTGGCGAATTCTGTGTAGTTCAAATTCTCTGTAGGTATATTTGTGCTTGAATTGCTGTTTGTTGTTGCAATTTTGTGTGGTATTAAATCTTGGATTGTATGTGTGAGAGCTAATATTTGGGATGGTGACCTGTAATTAAAAAACAATTATTAAAGTTACAAGCTGTGCCTCGCGGCTTTACCCGCGTAAGTCCCGATACCGTGGGAGACGACCCAGTTGGCACAATGGTCACCATGCCGGAGTGCCAAACACAGGGTTGCAGGTTCGATTCCCACCTCAGACATGTATTTATGTCTAGTTGTTTCTATATATGTATATATTGACAAAAGAAAAGTACTCTGCTAAGTAATCTGCTGCCTAGCACCCATAGTCTAGTTACTTAATTATATCGGGATAAAAAGTAGCCTATTTGTTAATCCAGGTCTCCGGCTATCTACGTGCCGAGTTTTATCGCAATCGGTTTTTGCGTGAAAGGGTAACAAACATCCATACATCCATCCATGCATACAAACTTTCGCGTTTTTAATATTGGTAGGAATTAAAACGTAAAATTTACCGTGTTTTTTGTTTTTAACCCCCGACATAAAAAGAGGGGCTTTATAAGTTTGACGTATCTGTGGCATCGTAGCTCCCGAACGGATGAACCGATTTTGATTTTTTTTTTGTTTGAAAGGTGAATTAGTCGGGGGTATTTTTGGCTATGATCAAAACCGGTTCAGCCGTTCAAAAGTTATAAAAGTTTTATTTTGTAGAGCTCGATATTTCGGAGTTGTTTTAAACACCGTATTCAACGAGACTGCAGTTTCACGCAGCAACACGCGAAAGGAGGTCACTGAAAAATAGGTTGCTTGAATGGATTCCCAAAATCATAATTTTATTGGAGTGGCCTTTAAGGGTATTTATTGTCTCGGGTGCTTAAAGAACTTTAAAGTGTTTCCTTAAGAGGAAAGGGTACAGGCGCTCTCTCCATACAAACGTAGTCGACTGTTTTCTCCCTGTTTAATGACACTAGAGCAAATATTTTTGTTGCATAAAACCTATAACTGCCTTGACCATGCCCCTATGCTTTGTTTTTTTTTATATTTTAATCTTTATTTCTATGATAATTAGAAAATGAAAAAAATCAAAGCATAGGGGCATAGTCATGGCAGTTATAGGTTTTATGGCATAAAAATATTTGTGCTAGTGTCATTATCCAAGGAGGAAACAGTCGGCTACGTTTGTATGGACAAAGCACCCCGGTACCCTTTTACCTTAAAGTGGAATAGACTAATTTCACTATCCCTACATAGTATAAACAAGGTCGTTTCCCTCTGTCTGTCCCTATGTATGAATCTTAAAAACTACGCAACAGATTTTGATGCGGTTTTTTTAATAGATAGAGTGATTCAAGAAAAAGGTTTTAGTATATAAAACAAAACTACCACGCATACTAAGTCGCGTGCAACAGCTATTTAGCAATAATTAGCACACTAACCTTGAATAAATAGAAGTTTTGGCGTAATTATCAGATGCCTCATTAAAAACTATCATTATTCCATTCAGGATGTGGTAAGGTGATTTCTTATACATCATAATATTGTCATCTATTTTATCGATCTGAAGATGGGTGCAGAATACTTCTTGGAATGATATAGATGGGTCTTGATCGTCTTTTATATGTGTGAAAGATAGTTCAGACTTTGTGGTTGACGCTAGAATTGCCAGGATGGTGGTCTCGCTCACTGAAATTAAACAAAAGAAACAAAATTAAAATCGGTTCATCCGTTCGGGAGCTACGATGCCACAGACATACACGCACACACGCAGACACCCCCGTCGTTTTCGGGGGTTAATATTTAAATATTGTAGGACATTTTACACGGTGCCATTTATCCCCAATCTAAGCAATTAGACTTGTGTTATGAATAAGTGGATGTGTATGTATAGACCAAGATCCGGCCTACCGTCATACCTTCCTGATATTATAAAAGCTGAGAATTATTCAGCGCATGCCTCCAACACAGTTATGAACGATGTCCAATTATCGAGTTCAGGCCATAATGGCTTGGAGAGTTATCAGGTTGTAGTGTAAGAATACAGGCAAGTGAAACCAGTGGTAAAAGTTATAGACAAAACTATAATGTAAACATAGTAATTTGATATTGCATCGCACCTGCACTGATATGAAGATGTGCCAAGGCCAAGGTTACATAGGAATCAATACGTAGAAGGACATGTGACGTAGTATGTACCTAGTTTAATTAGTATAAAAACCCCTGCTTTTACTCAATAAATATTCAGTAAACAGTATACTTTAAGTGTGTTAATAAGCCCTCCTACTCGTAGTTCCATCATCACAAGGTAGCAAAGTCAAGAATCGAACCTGTTTTTTGTAAAAAAAATAATCGCTTATAATGTTTCCTAAATTCCTACTTTCGACAACAGCCTCGACGCATTGTACGAATACCCATACAGTCTGTACTGAACATACATAGTCAGCATGGAATAGAATAGAATATTATTTATTTGCAACAAAATAAGAGATCACAAAGTCTTTAAAGCTATTAACCAACAATTGTTGCAAAACGGACCCCAACTCAGCGAAATGCTAGTCTTTCCACTAGCGTTGGTCTTCCGTTGAGGCTGTTTCGGTGACGTCTGTAACAGACGGAATTAATATTTCCACAATCTATACTTACACCGATCTCTACTAAGCAGATCAAACGCATCACCCATACAATCCATTGACGATACAGCGATATCTTCTAAACTCAATATATATTCTTCATCTGCTACTTTATAACATATCCCAGGGCTCAGATCTATTCTACTGGTCACTCTAAACTTGATTTCATTTAGGTCAATGATGCATACTACGTGAGATTGTTTGTTCGGAGGCAGTTTAAGGATTTGGCGCCAATATGGTGGTGTGTTGCATTTTTCAAATGACTTAGTTGTGTATGTGATGCACTTAAAGGCAGTGTTGTGGAGAAGCATGTGGACGGATTGCAGTGGGCTGAAAATTGTATGGAAAATTACTTAATAAATGGTAAATTATGACTTCAAATACTTAAAAACAAGAAAGTGATCTTATAAGGGTTTCTTTTTTAAATTTTGAGGTATGGAACCCTAATGAATACAATGCGTTTCAATGAGGTTACCTCTAATATATTTCTGTGTTAACAGTTTGTAAACTACTTATCAAACGTTGATCTGGGCGATAAGTGCGTCTACTTCAAGCCAACGCGTCGCCTTATTGCCGACCCGCGCCCCACACTGGGCGGAATTCAGGCAGGCTCAAAATTCCTCCTATTTAGGCGCGGGTTGGGATATCGACGTTGGCTTGAAGCCGACGCAATTAGCGCGGTTGGGCCCCTGAAGTAATTTTAAATTAGCGCTAATATTGGACGTTCCTTACCAACTGATATGGATATTTCATGCCAAGCAGAAGGTTCTAACACTGTTTGTCAAGTCATATGGGCAGAGTATGCCGATTTTCATTCAAATCAGTCCATTTGACCGTGAAGTGGGAACAGAGAAATAAAAAGAGTGACAGAGTTACTATATATTTTAGAATTATATCTTCTTATCCTACTAATATTATAAATGTGAAAGTTTGTGTGTGCGTGTGTGTATGTTTGTTACTTCTTCACGCAAAAACTACTGGACCGATTGCGATGAAACTCAGTATCTAGATAGCTGATGACCTGGATTATCACATAGGCTACTTTTTATCTCGAAATTCCCACGGGATCGGGACTTACGCGGGTGAAACCGCGGGGCACAGCTAGTATATTATAAGGTAGAGATTTAACTTTGAATAAACAGAAAGTAAGGCAAATACTTACTCTTTGTATTCATTTACCACATCTATTGCAATAATAAGCATTCCATTACATGTTTTGACCCATGGAGATGTTATGACTCTTAATGCACCAACAGCCTGAAAAATTAAGTGTGTAGGTAAAGCTAGCTGCGTCCAGCAGTCTCACCCACATTCGTTTTATACAAGCCTTGACTTGACAGTAATGAACATAAAAAAAAAATCATCCACATATTCATTTTAATTTATATAGATGGAAGATAGATAAATATATCATGTACTAGCTTTTTTTTGCGATATTGTCCGCGTTGAAGTTGAAGTAGTTCCAGAGATAAGCGTGTTCAAACAATCAAACAAACTCTTTCGGTTTAGTATAGATAGATACATAATAAGTAAAGTTCCGATGTTGATACGTAAATGCGTAATCTTCAGCAGTATTGATATGATTTTAATGAAACTTGGTTTGACGATATTCTCTCAGGCTTGAGATTTATGCGGGTAAAATCATGGGGCACTGCTAGTTAGTAGCATAAAGTAGGTACTTGGTACTAACAGGTTTAACTTACATTTTTGTGTCCACTTTGAAATAGAGAATCCTCTGAATTTGGATAAAGTGTGTTACACTGTGCTAAAGTTACAAGCTGTCTTAATTTTCTGTAATCCTGTAATGTTTTCTCATTACATTTGTAAGTATACTGAGCTTCAACTAGTTTTCTTTTTAGTTCTATCAAGATAGGGCTCGTCTCTTCAGTGTAGGTTTCACTAAATACCGTTCTGTCTTCTTTTATGTTGAAATTCTCATCATAGGTCACAGGCACCGCATCATCTTTCTTAATAACTTGCAAACAGGCCTGTCCACTGCACTCAACATCATCGAAATAACATTTTTCTACGTTAGATATCGTTTTTATAACGTTCTTTTCTTTTCTAGACACGATCAAAAGGTCGCTGTTTGTTCTCACTAAATAAAACAAGTCAGATTTGGAATTTCTACAGATTTGTATCTCTTTTGGTGGTGAGTTACACTGTAAATCGAGGGAGAACACCAAGTCTCTTTGAAAATATTCTTTTAATACACAATCTTTGGTGCAAACAGTAACATCGATACGGTGTGTTCCACGGGGATGGTGGTCGTAGAAAACGAAGCTGCTGATGTCGTTTAGTAAGGACATGGGAACTAATGTTGCTAATACCTGCTTTACACATTCAGTAACTTCTAACATTTTCAAAAGTTTTAGAAAAAACTTCACTAAAACTAAAATAACTATAGGTACCAAAACAAACACAAACAAACATCTGATCTGACTTTTTAAATTCATTTCCCTGACGATGACGGCAGTCCAAATACTTTTAGCCTGTACAGCCTTGTCTGATATAATTAGGGTTTTCTTTTCTTTCTTACGTCTAAATTCAGTGACAATCTCTAACGAAACATCCCCATCCGACTCTATAATTTTTTGAGTTTAAATAAAATAATATTATTGGTTATATAGCTTTAGTGAATAAAATAAAAAGTCCATCTAAAAAATTGAAAAATCTCACCGACACGACGTCACCATGATTTTAATGTCACAAATGCTATGCTGTCAATGTCACACTAAAACATTTTGTGCTTTTTTTTTCTTTCTTCGGTCGCAGACCGAATTTATGCTTTGCCGCCAAATTCGCACCTAGTCCATATGAAGAGAAAAAAAATTGAAGCCAAGTACGATGCGTGTCGTCGCTTGGACTTCTCACTTTTTATTTTTAAATTATGTTTTGCGAAAATTCCCGTCTTGAGACGGAGGCTTCTTTCCAGATCTTTGGTAAATCCTTATTTGTGAGTAATTAATTCTAATTTATTAAAGGCAGCCCCAACAGGCTATGTTGACACTAGCTATATGCACAAAACGTACGAAGCCAATTATTAAAAAAAAAACATTGGCGGGAACTGGGCGGAAATTAAAAAATAGGAAATATGTCTCGCGCTCAGAGAAAGGTGCGAACGTCAAATTTTATGCTCGCGCTTGATAGAGCAGTTCAGTGGAGTTTTGGCGGGAATGAGTTAACAACATGTCGTGCTGCAGTTTTATTTTCATGAAACTTAGATGTAACCCGAGTTGAATTGTATAATTCTGGTGGAATGTTATTCAATTTAGTTCTGTGAAAGTGCACAAGTGTAGTGAAAGTAAAAATCAGTGTCAAACATATGCAGTTTTCTCGTTGCCTCCAAATCTCCTTTTAAGGTTATGGTAAACTTGCCACCGCTTTACTATAACCCCTGACTTGACGGACTATGACGACTTTGACTGTATTGAAACACTTTAGGCCCGATTTATGAAAAATCGGGTCATAATTTGATGCAAAATATAACTTGACACTGGCTAAATGCACACGTGCGAAGCCATAATAAAAGAAAAAAAAAAAAAAAAAAAAAACGACTCTCTGAAAACTCTACTTGATCAGGCGAAAAGGACTAAATTCTCAAAATTGCAACCCATTTACGTAACCCATTGAGGATTTTTGTTGGCTGAAAGCTCCATCGATTATATCTATATCTAAAGGGGTCGAATGGTGGTGGAAATTGGCCCCACCAAACCGTTCATTTCTAAAAGTGCACTTTTGGGGTGCAATTGTCCTTGTCAAATCTTCATACATTTTTACACTAGTTATCCCAAAATTATCTAAATCGGTCTAGCCGTCTTCAAAATATCGGTACCTACGGTGACTATACCCGTTTACCCGACTGCAAAACGCGTTGGAGTGTAATGTTTTTTTAAGTTTTGTAAAGAATCTCCTCTTTTTTTGAATTGTCGGTCATATCAAGACACTACTCCTTTTTTCAAGTCGGCTAAAAAAGACTCGGGGTTTGTAAATTAAAGTTTCAGTAGATTATAGAGTGTGAAGTGTAAATAGTAATAATACGTAGGTACAGTATGTACATAGATAATAAGTAGGTAGGTATTATTTCTCTAGAACACAGGACTTCGGATATGGAAATTTGAGAAAAATGCTATGGAAAAATGCTGTTTTTTTTATTGTATTAAGTAGGTATCTATGATGGATGACTGAAAAGAAATAAAAAATATCAATCTAACTTAATTATTTTATTCATACCTAGTAGGTAATACAACAAACAAAACACATGGTTGTCTGTGAAGTCGGTTCATGGACGATAATTTTGCGTGATAACGTCTTAGGAAAACGATGCAAAATGTAGATTTATGTAGATGTATATTCTATAGGCTTCATACTTTCTATTGGTATGGAATTTGTCTCTTTAGACAAGCCAGAGAAAGGTTTAAAAAACAAAACAAAAAATTAAATTGGTAATTAATCATATTCAGGCCCTACTGCGATAAGTGCGTCGGCTTCAAACCAACGCGTCGACTTATGCTGACCCGCGCCCCACACTGAGCAGAATTTTGAGCCCGCCTTACATAGGATTTTTGAAAAATTAAGTTGTTTTATTCGTGTGTTTTAAGTATGCAGGATTGTCGGGGACATCAAAACATTCAAAAATAAGTAATTCTGGTTATGTTATTTTGTAAAAACACCACAAAATTTGACTTTGTTATTTTTTTTAGATAACAACCGGAATCACTTATTTTTTAATGGTTTGATGTTCCCAAAAACCCTGCATACTTAAAACACACGAAAAAAACAACTTAATTTTTCAAACTTTTTATGAAAGGCAGGCTCAAAATTCCGCCCAGTGTGAAGCGTGGTTTGTGATATCGACGTCGGCTTGAAGCCGACGCAATAACCGCAACCCATTTGCAATGTATTTATTGACCTATTTAAATTGATATAAAATACTTTTTATCCATTAAACAGCTCGATGAAGGTCGTCATTAAAGGGATCTCCAACTAGTAGGTAATTCAATAAATTACTCTTGACATAAAATCTTGTCATCCAACAATGTGCACGTAATGGTAATTATATGCGACATGCATGCGATATGTTAACTATGTGAACATTGTGATCGCATTGTAGTAGATAGAGTGCATGCTGAAAATGGTGCGCGTTAAGTGACTTTTTTCGTTACCTAACTAGATATAACTGGATAGGTAGGTAGGTACGGTCGGAGACAAAATTGCATACTCACCGTAGATATTTAAAATTATTGTTGGAATATTTTTATACCTATCTATACTAATATTATAAAGCTGAAGAGTTATGTTTGTTTGAACTCGCTAATCTCAGGAACAACTGGTTCAAATTGAAAAAATATTTTTGTGTAATATTTTGGGTAATAATGTCCATTTATCGAGGACGGCTATAGGCTACTTTTTATTGCGATATTCCCACGGGATCGGGACTTACGCGGATGAAACCGCGGAGCGCAGCTAGTTAATAAAATTTATCTAAGAAATTCATGAGCTGAAATCTAGTCATGGGGCGTTTCCTCCAGCTCGTGACAGATTGGGTAGACCTAAGATGTGCCGGATTGACTTCGTAAAGGGTGATATGCGTGCAAATGATCTTATACTAACCAGGATGCCGAAGACCGTGCGATTTTTCATTTCTACCTTACTTATTTATAATATCCATTGTTTATTTTATTGTATCGATTTAAAATATGTAAGTAGTCGCATTCTATTTGTTTTGTTTATTTATATAATTTATTTAAGTAACGAACTTAATATAGTATAGCAAAATGATTTTTGGTTAGCTTAAAATTTTCAAATATTGTAAATGTTTAATAAAAAATTTAAAAAAAGTGGAGGCGTAAAAGTAGAATAGCGGACCCCAGTCCCGAGAGGGATGCAACAGGGAAATCCTTCGGATGATGATGAAATTCACGAGTTCAATGACTTCAAACTTGAACTCGAGCAAGATCTTAGAATCTTGCTTGAGTTGTAAACATTTTAATAAGTTTGGAGCTCTACGGTGGGTCTGAAATTCTTACTCCGACCGTACTTCCGACCGTACTGAAAATCCTACGTACCTAACCTAGATCCCAGATAGGTATGTGTCAGTAGTGAGGACTCCATACAACCTTATTCCCGTCGGCTTATAGCTTTACAGATTCGATGGGCCGATAGACGGCAAACGTAACCGTGGCAGACCCCGTAAAAGATGGCGTTATGATCTGGATGCATTCGATGAAGACTGGCCCAATATAGCCCAGAACCGACAGGCTTGGAAACGGATAAGCGAGACTTTTGATAATTTAAAAAAAGTATGATTATGGAAAGCATAGTAGGAAGTAGGATAGTGGGTACTTACGATTCAAAGTCTTGTTAAAACATTATAGAATAGAATAGAATAAATGTTTATTGGAAAAGCACACAGACATAATAGGTACAAAACAAAAAAGGAAGAAATAGGAACTAAGAAAATAAATACAATGAATACGCACAAGCAAAAACACAATAACAAACTGGGATGCCGTGTGCTGACCCAAATGGACCAGCCTCAGCAGAAAAACTGTAGCCAGCAAGATGCTGGACTGCAGCACTGGTCTTCCAGGTCTAGTCAGAAGGCACCACTGTAAACCCCTTTACGCCCCCCTCCCCCAGCAAAAGAGAGAACCAACCTACTCATATAAACTATTAAACATATAAAATATAATAATTTGGCCTAATAAATAAACATACTTACCTAAATATAAAAATACATAGATTTACATAACATAAGTACCTAATCTATAATTTTTAAAAAGAATCGCAAAATGTGTTGGTAAGCGCATAACTCAACAACGCCTGGACCAATTTGGCCAATTCTTTTTTTGTTGTGTTTGTTATTGTCCGGAGAAGGTTCTTATGAAAGAAATAATTAAGAAAATTGCGCAGAAAATTATTACGCGGGTGAAACCGCGGGGCGTAGCTACCTAGTTAAGTATAAAATTAATATATTATATATCAAATAGTACACATCCATAATAATACACATCCATTATAAAAGTTTACTATCCGGTGTCGGACCACCATAACACAAGCCTACCTATATAGTTGCTTAGCTTGGGGCTAGATGGCGCTGTGTGAAATATCGCACAATATTTTCTGCTTTTACCGAATCAAGAAATTTCGTAACGAAAATAAAACCTAACACCCCCACTCCGCCTACCATGTAGCTCGGCCGAGCGTTCGCTTAGCGCGTATATGGTACGACTGTACGAAGCTCGCACGTTGCAATAGCTTTACCGCGGCAGTCCCCGAGTGCCACACGTTTTTTTTATTTATTTTATCTTGTAAATAACATGACCCTCACAGACAGACATTAGTATAAACTCTAAGTGATGTTTCCTCTATCCGTCTATTGTTGAAAAATAAATGTGACGTTAAAAGCTATATATAGAGTGTGTAACAAAACACTTTAAAGGAGTTTTGGCGGGAACGAGTTAACAACATGTCGTGCTGCAGTTTTATTTTCATGAAACTTAGATGTAACCCGAGTTGAATTGTATAATTCTGGTGGAATGTTATTCAATTTAGTTCTGTGAAAGTGCACAAGTGTAGTGAAAGTAAAAATCAGTGTCAAACATGCAGTTTTCACGTTGCCTCCAAATCTCCTATTAAGGTTATGGTAAACTTGCCACCGCTTTACTATAACCCCTGACTTGACGGACTATGACGATTGTGACTGTATTGAAACACTTTAGGCCCGATTTATGAAAAATCGGGTCATAATTTGATGCAAAATATAACTTGACACTGGCTAAATGCACACGTGCGAAGCCATAATAAAAGAAAAAAAAAAACACTTTAAACAGAAAAAAAATCTTGAAGCAATAAATAATCCTCTTCAGACAAGCGTCTATAGAGGTGTATTAGAAACAGTTTTTGGGTATCAACCACTAAAATTCATAGAATTATATTCCTACTGTCGTAAAGGTGAAGAAATGATTTGTATTGTTATACACTTCGAAACACCATTAGAGTGTTTTGCCTCGATAGAAAAAACTCGAAAAACCTAAAAAATCGTAATTTTTTTTTAATTTTTCAATTCTCCAGCGATTGTAAAGATAAAACAAGTACAAAATTTATATTTTCATAAACCTTACATCAAATCTCATAAGGTAGTACAGATGGTTTTTTACTAAAATTGATGGAAGTCTTTTAGTTACATAAAACAGTTAAAACAACCATATCGCGGCGCGCGGGGGAAGGGGATAGAGTCATCCCGCGGCACTCGCGTGGGAAAGGGATAGAGTCATCCCGTGGCACTCGCGTGGGAAAGGGATAGGAGTTTTCAGGTCCTCCTTCACCAAGCAGTGTTCTAATATTCGTTAAATTAAGAATGTATTCGTTTTCACCTGTATGTTTGCTTGTAACCGATTCTTTTGGGCTCGATTTTGCCCTACTTAGAACGATCAGATTTAATTCAAACTTTGCACACCTGTCAAAGACCGATGACAATGCAATACTTCGATGAAAATATCCGATTATCCCGAGTAGATTCGCCAGGATTCATCAATTTCTTTCCGCATCCTTTTTATATCATAATTTACTGTCATTATTGACACACAGTGTTGTCACATTTAAAAAAAATCCACATCATAAGTAGGTAAATTAGGGTAATTTTCCCAATTACATAAAAAACCCACATTATAAGTAGGTAAATTAGGGTAATTTTCCCAATTACTTACATAAAAAAATCCACATTATAAGTTGGTAAATTAGGGTATTTTTCCCAATTACATAAAAAATCCACATTATAAGTAGGTAAATTAGGGTAATTTTCCTAATTACATAAAAAACCCACATTATAAGTAGGTAAATTAGGGTAATTTTCCCAATTACATAAAAAATCCACATTATAAGTTGGTAAATTAGGGTATTTTTCCCAATTACATAAAAAATCCACATTATAAGTAGGTAAATTAGGGTAATTTTCCCAATTACATAAAAAATCCACATCATAAGTAGGTAAATTAGGGTAATTTTCCCAATTACATAAAAAACCCACATTATAAGTAGGTAAATTAGGGTAATTTTCCCAATTACTTACATAAAAAAATCCACATTATAAGTTGGTAAATTAGGGTAATTTTCCCAATTACATAAAAAACCCACATTATAAGTAGGTAAATTAGGGTAATTTTCCCAATTACATAAAAAATCCACATTATAAGTAGGTAAATTAGGGATATTTTCCCAATTACATAAAAAACCCACATTATAAGTAGGTAAATTAGGGTAATTTTCCCAATTACTTACATAAAAAAATCCACATTATAAGTTGGTAAATTAGGGTATTTTTCCCAATTACATAAAAAATCCACATTATAAGTAGGTAAATTAGGGTAATTTTCCCAATTACTTACATAAAAAAAATCCACATTATAAGTTGGTAAATTAGGGTATTTTTCCCAATTACATAAAAAATCCACATTATAAGTTGGTAAATTAGGGTATTTTTCCCAATTACATAAAAATCCACATTATAAGTAGGTAAATTAGGGTAATTTTCCCAATAACTTACATAAAAAAATCCACATTATAAGTTGGTAAATTAGGGTATTTTTCCCAATTACATAAAAAATCCACATTATAAGTAGGTAAATTAGGGTAATTTTCCCAATAACTTACATAAAAAAATCCACATTATAAGTTGGTAAATTAGGGTATTTTTCCCAATTACATAAAAAATCCACATTATAAGTAGGTAAATTAGGGTAATTTTCCCAATTACATAAAAAATCCACATTATAAGTAGGTAAATTAGGGTAATTTTCCCAATAACTTACATAAAAAAATCCACATTATAAGTTGGTAAATTAGGGTATTTTTCCCAATTACATAAAAAATCCACATTATAAGTAGGTAAATTAGGGTAATTTTCCCAATTACATAAAAAATCCACATTATAAGTTGGTAAATTAGGGTATTTTTCCCAATTACATAAAAAATCCACATTATAAGTAGGTAAATTAGGGTAATTTTCCCAATTACATAAAAAATCCACATTATAAGTTGGTAAATTAGGGTATTTTTCCCAATTACATAAAAATCCACATTATAAGTAGGTAAATTAGGGTAATTTTCCCAATTACATAAAAAATCCACATTATAAGTTGGTAAATTAGGGTATTTTTCCCAATTACATAAAAAATCCACATTATAAGTAGGTAAATTAGGGTAATTTTCCCAATTACATAAAAATCCTTTTTTTTTTTCATTTTTAGGATTCCGTACCCAAAGGTAAAAACGGGGCCCTTTTACTAAGACTCCATTGTCCGTCTGACACCAGGCTGTACCTACTTATCTCATGATTCGTGATAACTAGACAATTGAAATGTTCTTTAACAACAAATACTAAACAGATTATAATGGTACGGAACTTCGTGCACGAGTCCGACTCGCAATTTTTTTTTTATAAAATTTTTTTTTTTGGTAACTCCCTTATGTACATTCAGGGTTTCTCTTACACACTGTATATTCCTATCTACTTATCAACGATTACGGTAGTAGGTAAGATCTATTAGGTAAACTACCAAACTTTGTTTCAAGGTATCTAGTAGGCAAAACATGTTTTAAACGCTTATCTACAAGAGACTAAAAACTTTTGAAAATGTCTTAAAATACAAGACAATCCACTTATTCTACTTCCTTTTATATTGAGGTAGGTACAGTCGGCGTCAGAATTGCAGATCCACCGTAGAGCTCCAAAACTGCTATTATTAGAATGTTTTCAATTCAAGTAAGATTTTAAGGTTTTATTTAAGTATAAAGTCTTTTTACTGACGAATTTATAAGTTACATATGAAAATAATGAAAACATTTGACGACCCAGTTGGCACAATGGTCACCATGCCGGACTGTCAAACACAGGGTTGCGGGTTCGATTCCCGCCTCAGACAAGTATTTATGCTTAAATATTATATTATTATTGATTGATATTATATTCTATTTTCTACTCGTGAGAACCTATAATTGGCTTTCTGTTTCTTGTTTTGTTTCTTATTATTTTTGTAAAGCTGGTGGTTTCCCAAATAAATAAAATAAAATAAATAAATATTTATCTGTGGTCTGATTGTTTCTATGTATTATAAGTATATATTTACAAAAGAAAACTATATACGTTGTCTAGCACTCATAATACAAGTCTAGTTATTGGCTATTATTATTATTTTAATAATAGTAATTTTAGAATTCTACAGTGGATCTGCAATTCTGACACCGACCGTACCTACCCACTAAGTACTATCAAAAAAACCTACCTACTTAAACCTACTCTTTTAAAATAGAAATAGCTAACCCATACATATTCACCTAATATTAAATCAATAGATTCAAATTCGATTAGGTAGGTCTGTAAGTTTCTAACTATATAATTCCATTCATAATGCAGGAAGACCAGTGTCTTGAACAACCCGTCATACATACCACCAGTAATCAAATCAATAATTCCAACTACGTCTCTATTCTACAGCGAGTAAGTTCACGATGCTGAAGAGCTTCCGCTGCCACCTGTATCCTCAATGGTCACGTCTTGGTAAAGGAATCAGGTCACGTACGAGGGTCTGACGTTGGATGTCACAATACCTGCCGACCGGTAGGTCTAAATTGGGTGTAATTTACATCTTTTTACAACGTGGTAACTAAGTACATACTAACTTTTAACACTGAAAAACTTTTGCTCTTACTAGGTTATTATTTATTTACAAGTTGCATTAAACAAATAAAAATATTAAAAATTAAAAATAAGTTTCCGTAGGGAGTCAAAAATTTTCATTTGTTTTCGGACTGCCAAACACAGGGTTGCGGGTTCGATTTCCGCCTCAGATAAGTATTAATGCTAAGATATTTGTCTGTGGTCTGGTTGTTTCTATGTATTATAAGTATATATTTACAAAATAAAAGTATATAAGTAGTATATCCGTTGTCTAGCATCCATAACACAAGTCTAGTTACTTAGCTTGGGGCTAGATGGCGATGTGTGGAATGTCCTGCATTATTTATTTATTTATTTCGATCGTCTTTAGTTTCTATTTGTTTGTTTCTAGAGTTGGTGTTATGGGTTGTTGGTATTTTGCGTAAGGGGTAATTTGCGTAAAGGTGGCGTTTTGCGTAGTTGGTTTTAAGGCTCTGCGAAAACGGACCACCGACCACAGCCACCGGTGGCCAGCCAAAAGTTCACACGATATTTATATTTTGTTAAAACGCGGCGCGCACAATATGTGTTCGGTGGCAACCACAACAAAATGTATGAAACATCGTGTGAACTGTTAGTGGCTGGCCACCGGTAGCTGTGCTTGGTAGTCCGTTTTCGCAGAGCCTTAAGGGCCCAAAAAGCTCGTATTGCCTCATTGAATAGCAATGCCAATCCGTTGGCTAAAGTAGCAGGCAGCCCATTGGTTACCTGAAGTACTAATAATTTTGTAATCTTCTATATTTATAAAAGAAAGTCGTGTTAGTTACACCACTTATAACTCAAGAACGGCAGAACAGATTTGGGTGAAAATTGGTAGGGAGGTAGCTTAGAGCCAGGAGACGGACATAAGATACTTTTTATCCCAATATGCCCACGGGATCGGGACTTACGCGGGTGAAACCGCGGGGCGCAGCTAGTCTATATATATAAAAGAAAATCGTGTTAGTTACACCATTTATAACTCGGGAACGGCTAAACCGATTTGGCTGAAAATTGGTGGGGAGGTAGCTTACAATCAGAAGACGGACATAGGATATTTTTTTCGATATTCCCACGGGATCGGGACTTACGCGGGTGAAACCGCGGGGTGCAGCTTACTTTTATAAAAATGTTGACTTCGAAAACTTTATAATACTTGGAAAAAAGCTAAAGTTATTTAGTAACTTACCTAATAATAAAATTGTAGCCTAATTAACTTTAATTAGTACTTTAGATAATATTGCAAACATCTAGTAGGCTTATACTCAGGTGCTCTACGGTTTTGTTTCCACTCTACTTCAAAGCTAAAAAACAATTACGTGTCGCGGGACACGCGTTTGGAACAAAGTCTCTTTACCTATTTTTTTTATTTGTTTTTTTCTTTTTCTAAATATATAAATATGTGGGAGATTTGTTTCTCTTACGGTTTTTCGTTTCACTTTTTCGTAACCCGTAACATTTTTCTCGGGTAGGTTTCTCGAAAACTCGCGATAAGGAACTTCGTTTTAAAATTATTTATGTGCGGAAATACAAGTTTTAAAAAAATACGCTTATCATTTTAATGCTCTCTCTATATTTATTCAAGACACGCAGAGGATAAAAATTTAAATAAATCCTTGCATCGTTGTAGATGTGCTGGTTTATTTACTAACATAAACTAAAACAAGTTATTATGACCTCCGCAACAACCGTCATTTTAAAAAGATCAAACGACAAGTTACTAAATATGTTCCTAGAATCTCGTATCAAGATTACCTACTAAAAAAAATGTTTGCGAAGTCAAAAAAATATTTGTGCAAGATTATTTTAAGAGAAACATTGCAAAAATGGTCGATAGCCGCGAACCGGGTCAGTCCGGTCCGCATCCTATGTCACGGACTAGATTTTGGCACATCGCGCTCGGGAAACTCCGAGTTTTCATTCGCTAGTGTCGGGGTGGTTGCCAGAAATAAAGCTGCAGTGCAGTAGCGGCTTGCAACGGCGGCGGTGACTGCGGGTGCTCTCCATTGTCATGTGGGGCTGAGAAGGTCGATACGACAGTCCGCCAGTAACGCCGCGCCTTCCAAACCGCGTGGTCGTTCCCCCTATACCGCGCAACTCGGTCTAACACAGAGCACTGCGCAACCGGCTCGCAGTCACAGTGAAGCTTTTATTTATAAACATTATTTAATTAAGTGCTTTTTAGGACTGCAAGTTTCATTCATGTTTTAAACCCTCTAATGTGATTGTAATGATAGGATGTTAGTGAAAATGACGATCATTAAAATTTAATTTGGTAATTAAAACGAGAAAGCTGACGAGGTAAATTATATAAATTGTAATGAGGATTAAGAACGTTTATATTTGGTTGATAACAAAGTAGTTGTCCAAAATAATGATAATCTCTTTTATTCTATAGATTGACCGAAATTACTTAAGACATTAGCATAGGTAGATAAATTGAAATAAAATAATGATACAAAATAATGAGGACATAAAACGCTTTCAATTTGGTAATAAACATCAAAGTGGTATCGATCAGTAAGGAAATAAAGAAAACGAAGTGATTCCTCATAGAGCGATATTACTCTAGACGCTAGAACACCCATGAGATTTGTTGTCAACCATAAATATTTCGTTGATGACATGTTTTGTAGTTCTAACACCCACAGAATTATACTTACTATGATCTTTTGATTAAAAAATGATGATGACACACAACCAAAATCAATTTTCAAGGTCAACAGGTACTTATAAAATAAAGTAGGTAACTTTCTTATTAGATTTTGATATATCTTTCTAATTCGTTGCTAATATAAATTATAAATGTCGTTTATTTGATATTTTTATCATTAAAATTATTTAAAATCGTTCACGTTGTCCTTTTAATTTTTATGGAAAGATACTTTTGCTTCTCCGAAGTTTATAGTATAAAAATGACTAAATTGGAAATCATTTTAGGTGTGACTAGAAATAATAGGAAAACCAATGGGATGTTAAACCCAAAAGACCAACATTCAATTGTCTTTCAAATAGTAGGGTAATACCTAGTGGGATGGTAAACCATTCGTTGCGGATCAATGATTATACAGCTATATACAGCTACCGTGACAACAATGAGTTTTTTGAACTCTACTGTTAAGTTCATAAAAATTTTGTAAACTTTCCTTGAATAAATACATTTTAGAAAATCTAAGTACGGTCGGCTGCATAACTACAGACCCACCGTAGAGCTCCAAAACGGCTGCTATAAGAATGTTTTCAACACCTGCTTTAGGTGAAATTTAAAGTCTTCTAACTCATCAATGAATCAAACATTTTTTTTAGAATGGAATCATTCCAAAAATAGTAATTTTCGAACTCTACCGAGATCTGCAATTATGTAGCCGACTGTACATATTCAAATAGTCAGAAAAACATGGTAGGCGGAGTGCTAGGTTTTATTTTCGTTACGGAATGTCTTAATTCGGTCGCCGCCCTCAGAGCCCCCGATAAAAGCTGTGTAATAGCTTAAAACCTATATCTACCTGAAATAACTTTAAAAGTATAAGCTAAAAATAGTCATGGGCGTTTCACAAGGAGTCTCACTAGGTCCGCCTTTACCTTTTACTATCAAGAAAGATTTGTTCAAATTCTTTTTAGCTAATGTTGTAACGTTTCAGACTGCTAACATGGGCTCCCATACCAAATTCAAAGAAGATTACAAACCTTTATATAAATTGCTTTTATTAATCCCATATTTAAAAAAAAATGAAGGTATTCTGTTTAGAGGTATACCTGCCTATATCAAGAAAAACTATCAATTTTCTATGAGTATAGGTCGATTTTAGAAATTGTCATTCAGTCAATCAGTTTTGTCCATTATATTAAAAACGTTATTTACTAAGGCACTCCATTCTTAGGTACGGTCGGCTGCATAATTGCAGACCCATCGTAGAGCTCCAAAACAGCTGTTATAAGAATGTATTAAACACAAGCAAGATTCTAGGCACCTGCTTTAGTTGAAGTTTAAAGTCTTCTAACTCATCATTTAATCAAACAAAAATTATAAGAATGTAAACATTCCAATAATAGTAATTTTTGAACTCTACCGAGGGCTGCAATTATGCAGCCGACTGTACCTACCTATTTGAAACCTAATGTTAATTTAATTTCGAAAGTGCTTTTTGTTTGTCCAAATTATGCTTTGCTGATTTCAAATTCCGACAGCTTTTCTCTGTTCTCGATGAAGACGAAAATCAATAATACAATTTTTACTAACCGCTTTATGTTTATTATTTTTTACACGAAATTATAGTCGACATACCCGCAGACAAGCCGCATGCCGCCAAATTCACGGTCACTTTTTATGACATGAACATCCGGATTGATATTAGACGAAGTTTCATCGAAAATTTATTTGATTGAAGTCTTGGTTCCAGTAATAACCGTATAAATAATAGTTACGATGGATAAAACAGCGGAAATAATAATTATAATAATAGACGATTCGAGGATGATACATGACAGTAAAAGTAGAGTTACTTATTAGTTACTAGCGGTTTGCCACGGTTTCACATTTGTAAATTCCGACTCCAAGAAGTAGGTATCTAGTAAAATACAGCCCTGTCAAACACTAAAGGTTATTTTCCTGTAAATATCAACTGTAACAAGAGGGCTGTTTCCGCAAATTACATTTTCACAATTAAATATGCAAGGAATAATCAGAGAGCTCTGTCCGAAGCTACAATTTCTTTAATATTTGAAAAGCTGTTTACAACTGGTAGGTATTTATAACCTAAATGTAAATACTTTCTTGGAAAGTTGATTTTATGATGGGGTGAATTTAATTTTCAAGTTTGTTTTCGGAAGTCTTCGTGCGAGCTTCTATCGATTTATCAAATTGTTGCTAGGGCGATGATTACTTCTTCGACTTTGTTATAATGAATATGGTTTTACGGTTTAAGTTGGTTAAACATAAAAACATATTTACTATCATATTGTGCATATCACAATACGTAGTAGGTTAGGATTTGTCGAGATTTTATGCGTCGCAATTTGTCTTCTTATCATGCATTGAAATATAGTGTTTCCGAATTACCATAGATCAATTCATCAATGGTAATACCTAGGTATTACCATTGATGGGTCTATGTACTCTAACTCAAATTGACGTGTAAAACGTTGAAAATTTTCAAATGTTTGGAGAATTGCCAATTTGCAAATTCATGAACATTCACCAATTTCAAATCTCTATTGTCATTCAACTGATTCAACATTCCCACAGTTTTATCATAATAATTGATCAAAATTAACTTTTGTATCTTTCCATTATCGTAATAATTAGTAAATTCTTTTCAGCTTTGTTTCATTTGAAAAAATCTAGTTCCCTTGAGAAACATATAATTTAGGTCAAAAGTTACAAAACAGATTTACTACTAATAGGTAATGAAATTTCAGTAAAGGATAATTTATGGATGAATAGATAAGTCAAACAAAATATTTTTTATGTTATTAGAATGTTTAATAGTTGACATAGGATTATGCCACTTCGCTCCACGGCCATAGTTCTTATGTAGGTAGCGAATAACTGCTATGTCAATTTATGTAATTGAACCTGAGTAATATCATCTAGTTTCTTGCGTCGTGTAATTGGACAATTACCTCAATTACTGATAACAATACTCAGGAAAGTACCAAGGACCTTCCTAATTGAAGGCATAGTTTAGGTTATTTTATTCAAATGAATATTCCTATCATTTCTCAAAAAGAATTTGAGATATAATAAAAAAATAATACAAAACAACATGAATTCTTATTAGTATTTTTATCATTGCTAACATAAATAGGCAAAGACATTTCTATAAAAGTCAAAGGCCGAATTTAGACATTTTGTCTTTGACGTTAAATGTCAAGGTAATCCTTCGATATTTTAGTGTTATTCTGTAGGAAAAATATTATAAAAAGTAAGGTAAATTTTACGTTAATGAACTCTGTTTAAAGATTTATTGGAAAAATATTATAATTGTGTCAGATAAAGACATTGCAAAAATAGTTAATTCACTTAGATTATTTCTTCATATTAAACAAGTCATTAAAACATGCGATTCTTCATAAAAATCAACGACTTTCATTATATCCATTTGCATTGGGTCAACAAAACCTGTTTCTTACAAAATACAAATTACTTAACAGAGTTGGTAGGTAGGTTTTTATTTATTTGACAACTAGAGGTCTTTCAATAACTAGTTTTTTTTTTAATTAAAAGGAAAACTATTAATACATTGAGTGATTCCGATAGTCATAGAGCCCAAAACATGTTATATTGAATGTTATGGCTCACACTTGATTTTTTCAGTAACAGTTGAACAACAGAATTGCTCGTCTTTATTATTAAGCTATTGCATAGCTTTTACCGCGAGCTTAAAATTAGAGCGTGGCGACCGAATCAAGAAATTCCGTAACGAAAATAAAACCTAACACGCCCCACTCCGCCTACCATGTAGCTCGGCCGAGTGTTCGCTTAACGTGTATGTATATGGTACGACCGACTGTAAGTACGAAGCTCGCACGATGCAATAGCTTTACCGCGGCAGTCCCCGAGTGCCACACGTTTTTTTATTAAATTTGTTCTTAATAATTTGAGGATAAAGATTGTATTCTTTTGAGTAATAATAAAAAATAACTGTACCATAAAGGTAGATACTAACTTTTGCAATCAAAAAGGAATTGCAATCGCGTAGCAGTAGTAGCAAGAGGAGGTAGGAGCTCAAAGAATGCGAGGTCATCCAATCTTATTCGCCTGCCGAAGAAATGAATCCAAATCAATTTTCATGAACAGAAAAAAGGAAAGCTGTTTTAAAAATTAATCAGCTTGTTTCTTTTATTGTAAGAAGAAAGCTTGCTTTCTTTTCTTAAAACGAGGTTTATTCAGACGAAGTTTTTTTAAAGACGGCTTTTATTAGGTAGGTACTTTATTTTCTTACTATTATACATACATTAGATATCCAGTGGAGATTAAAGATCACAGTTTATAACATTTTTGGAACATCAAAATGTAATAAGATCATCATAATATTGTCTGTCTGCAGCTCGCAGCGGGTGAATACGCAGAAATGTTTTCTTCCATTAACTTTTATGTACAAAACAAACAGAGGCCGCCCCGGTAATTTTGAAGTCACGAACCGGTCCGAATTTTGCTTTCCAATTTACTGGCAATTTGGTAGAATAATCACTGAAAACTAAATTTTTATCGCGGTATAATAATGATTATTCGTAGGTAAAATTAACTATTGGTAATGATGATGATGGTGATGACTTCATTCTATTTCAATATTTGCAATTTTACTCATAAATCGAAAAGCATTATAACTGAAAGAAAATGAGCATAAAATTAGCGATTGATATTCGGAATAACACATTAAAGGTCATTGAGATGTGCTAAGTGCTAACTAATTAGCTTGTTTAGGTGCGTATGGCGTAAGCAAACTTGTTTGATTATTATTAGTTGCGAAGCCAGATCAGGAAAATTTTATCTCATGGGTGTGTCCGACGTGTTAATTACTAACCAAGCGTATAAATGTTAACTAAGTAATTACAATTCACTATTTGATACAAATATCCAATTTTTTTATGTTTGACATTTTTATTAAGTTGCTGTTAGCTATTTTTTTTTGTATCATTTTGTATCATCATTTTTATTTTGTATCATTTTGTATCATCATTTTTATTTTGTATCACATATCCAATTTGTATATGCGTATAGTAAATACTATAGCTTACGTACCTACTCGCCATCAGTCCCCTTAGACAAGATTAGTTTTTATTAGCGATATCGTCAATTGACAGATTTAATTGTATGAAATTGACATAAAGCATTGTATAGAATTACCATAAGTTGAAATGAATCTACGATTTTTTTGAGACCAAGTGACTTTTCGTTGGTTTAGATATGTCAGTTTCATACAAAACAATTAAAATAAAATCTATCGATTGGCGATATCGCTAAAAGAAAGTCATCTAATCTGGCTTCTAAAAGTAAATGGTTATCATAGAACACAATAAATAATGGTATAAATAAAAAATAATATGTTGGTTGGTAGAACAAAGTTTACCTTTCATAGCTCAATTTAAAGTCAATTTGCATCTTTATTTTATGTTGACTCTACATAATAACCTCTACAAAAAATGGTAACGGAACCACCGACACAAATGCGATCCTAATTTAATTTACATTACTGATATATAATTGCAACAAATTACATACAAAGAATGGGATAAAAAAGGAAATGACTGTTACCTTCTGCCATATTGTGTGGAGTTGCTAATGAAAATAACCGCTTTCAATCGTCTGCATCCGTGGTGACACATCTAATTTTAGACTGACTATTTTGCTGATATTTTAGATACCTACTAAAATTGCAAAAATAAAAGATTATTATATATGTTATGCAACAAGCACAGTCAACTAATCAATTTTGGAGCTAGTAGGAAATTTAAACAATTTGGAGCTAATAGGAAAGCCCAATATTTTTATTTATGTTGTGTCTTATCGTAAAAATATTTTTTTTATTACCATTTTCTACTTACCAAATTGTCCTAAAAAATATTTACTAAGTATATAACCAAATTAACTTGTTATCGCTATTGATCGTAATTTTCACTAACCGTAACCGTGCCATAATTCAACAGTCTATCTCATAGTGATTTAAAAGTGAACCAAATGAAGTTATCTAACGGACAAAGTGTTTATCTATAATGGCATTAAACCGGAGGAACGTCAGCATGTTGCGACTCGGAAGGTGTATAGCGTTCCTGGCAGCAGCAGCCTTCTTGCTGCCCTTCACCATACTGCTGATGGTGGCTGATCAGCAGTACAACCTCACTTATAACTCGAAACGAGTCTTTTATCAAGAGGTAAGTTATTAAAATTGGTTTTCTGTTTGTCTAATGCACTATTGGGTAAGCACTTTAGGTAGTCTAATAACAAATTGCGTAGCAAAACTATAAAATTATTCACAAAAGTTTATATTTTTTTTACAATCTTGTACTTTAGGTATCTCCTTAAAAAAAAATAGATATCCATTCCTTAAGTATGCCTAAATAAAGTAAAAAAAACCAATTTAATTTTGGCCCATCCATGAGGAAAACACGATGGAATTCTCAACCGCGAACCAATACTTGGAATGAAACCAATCAACTTGTTCAAACAAAAAACGCTTTGTTCAAGGACAAGTTAAAAGCCCTACGGGCAAAATGACACATCGAAATACATGCGATAGAATAACATCGCTTTCAATCATTTAAAACACATTACACATAGCGTGTTAAAAAATGTCCTGCTCTACCTTTTACATTTGTAATTACTACACATTAAAATAAGTAAAACATAAACCATAATTTTAATTATGGAGTACTACCATACACCCATAAAACAGTAGTAAGCAGTTAAACAATTAAGAAAATTACGATAAAATTAATAATTTAGTAGAGATGAAACGGATAGTGGTTTGGTCGGATACCGGATACAGAATATTCGGCCAACCTTAAAGCCGAATATCCGGCCGAACATAGTCAAATCGAGCATAGATAGATAGATAAACACTTTATTGCAACATAAAAACAAAACGCAAAATTATTACATATAACAAAATTAAAATAAATTTTAACTTAAGTGACTACCTATATGCTATAGGAAAATTCATATTTAATACCTTAGAATATGGCACAATGGGCGGCCTTATCGCTAAAAGCGATCTCTTCCAGGCAACCTTTGGATGGACAAGAATACCCGATGAACATACCCGATCGCACGTGTGAAAGGTGGACTCGGGTGATTTCGGGCCCTTTCGGAAGCTGGTCTTGTATACGAAGACAAACGAAGCTGTGTATTACCTTGTAACGCAGAAAAAATGATGTTTATTCATCATAATTTTCCCTTAGTGCAGTTTGAGCATAGTTTGAGTATTATTATGTTTTGTTCTTTTATTAAAAATTCATGATTCTATATGTTATTTATAGATTCAAGATTCAATCTTTATGTTGTACGTATTTATTTGATATCCGGTATACGCCCGGATACTCGTTTCCTATCCGGTATTCGACCGGATTTTTAATTTCAGCCCGATATGCCGGATACCGGATAGTTACCGGATATCCGTTTCATCTCTAGAATTAAGTAAATTCAATCCTAGCTTTATTCAAACACATTTCAGACAGAAACTAGTGAATTACACATAACACCCCCCCCCCCCCCCCATTGTTAAAAACAATTGGTCTCAATCTCGAATGCATGAGAATCCCCTTCATCCTACATTTCTTCTTTTACAGAGCGACTTCTATAAAATAAACGGGACATTTTATGCGCCTGCATACACGATAACCACACCTACAATGTTAAGGAATCAGGTAAAGGACAACCCGTTAAATGTCAGTGTACCTACTTACTAACACCGTGATTGCACTAACGCTTCAAAATTTATAGAGAAACGTATCGAGATTCTTGTGCATCTTACTTACCTACAAACAATCTATTGGAATTCTTTGGAATAAAGTTAAATTTAAAATAATGGATGTCTGTGAAGTCAGTTTACGGACGATAATTTTACGTGATAACGTTATAAGAAAACGATGAAAAATTGAGTTTTTTTATTAATCCTTTGTTTTTCCTATTTTTTTGTTTTTAGAACGAAGTTCCTTACCGCGCGTTGCGAAAGGGGGCTAGACGGAAAAAATTAAGACCAAAAATTGTAACGACACTTTTTTATTTTATTACAATTCCTTCACTAATTAATCGAAAGAAACTTCGTTCCATCCAGGTGTCCCTTGACACCTCTCAAGTTTTTTTTGAAATGGCAAAACAACATTTGTCGGGACAGCTAGTAAGTAGATATATTTTTCGAAAATATTACATGTCACGTTTCCGGAACGTGACCGGAACGCGATTACGACAAACTTTTTTGTGAGTGCTGCCGGTGTTCATCAATTTATTAGACGTTATCACGTCAATAACCAATTGGTTCCTATAGGTATCTACCTAATATTTTGAACTCTGTAAGCTTTCTTGATTTACCCTACAAGTCCATGTTTATTGTTAACCAATATTGACTTGACTTTTCAAACACATTTAAATTTAGAAGCAAAGAATATGCAAAGAAGTAAAGACCAAACTTTAACACGTTCGAAGCTCTTGAGAAAATCTTGGCGGATCGTACAGGAATAACCCATAGGTACAGACAGGGAAAATAGATGCACAAGAATAACAATAGACGATTCGATTCGTTTCATTAAAAAAAAGTATGTTTAAAAGTCTAATGACGACTGCAAAGCACAAGCAATCCTAAATTCATTCGAACAAAGCACCTATAGACGTGTCGTGTGTCATGTGATTAGTTTGTTTCTTTATGTGTGGGTAATCGTTGTTAAAGTCAGACTAAGACTGTATCATTCTGACTGACTAAATCAGACTGGGTATCATTCTGACTGACTAAACCAGACTGAGTCACTGAACAGTAACAACCTCATTAAGACGGTGTCCGCAGGCTTATTCACAAACGCTGGTTACGGGATTCTTGTAAAATTGGTCAAACACCGCTAATAGCGCTGTTTTCATAACACTAATTTGATGTGTTCACATAACACTAACTGTATTTTTTTACATTTGTGTCTTATTTGTCTTAATTTCCACGAACAGGTTCACAACAATATGAAGAACTTACAGTAAGTATCTGATTGTGGTTTAACTACTTATGAACTGAATTGTACTTGTCAACAAAAACGACACAAAACCATAAGTCAATTTTCAAGTATCTCTCCCAGTGGAAATAGGTGGAAAAAAATTCCATTCTTACCCACCAGGGGATATACGTTGGTAGGGACTAGTGCACTAGCCCTTTCTCGATTGGGAAAGATATAAAGCTCAGCGTCTTTATCCATAAAGCCAAAATAGTGCCTCCTATAAATGCGAATGCCTATAGGTAGTAATCTGACTATTTCGCCGTAAAATCATAACATATTATCTTCTTTACATATAAAATGCTTTATCCGGACTGACTGACTAACGGATCAACGCACACTCTAAACCTCAAAAAAGTAGAGACCTGAAACTTGCAGGGTGTGTTCTTTGTATGACGTAGGCATCCGATAAGAAATATTTTTTCGAAATTATCTCCCTAAGAGAGTGAAAAAGGGGGGCAAAGTTTGTATGGGTCGACTTAATTCCTTGGTCCAATTTCGACCTTTACGTGAACGACGTCGCGAACAAAAGTCTCTTTTAAAGGCTATAAAAAGAATTACTATTTTACTAGCTACGCCCCGCGGTTTCACCCGCGTAAGTCCCGATCCCGTGGGCATATTGGGATAAAAAGTATCTTATGTCCGTCTCCTGGCTCTAAGCTACCTCCCTACCAATTTTCACCCAAATCTGTTCTGCCGTTCCCGAGTTATAAGTGGTGTAACTAACACGACTTTCTTTTATATAATATATAGATTTACGGCTATTCGGTACAGCACGAATAGAAAAACGATCAAACCGCAACAAATGCAAGAAATAGAAGTGTCAATTCCGCATTCAAAGAATGCAAGCACAGCCAGGTCACTGCTAACGGTACAATAGATACACAAAACAATGGATCGTACATGCGAAGAAAACTTTACATTTATTTCAAACGGTGTGCTTCCGTGACATTACGTTCCGTTTTGTTAAACGTGTTGAATAATTGCGTCTAAAATATTTACCGCCTTTTAAATAATTTGGTTTAAACCTTCATAGGTTAAAATGTGTTTTGTCACTTTCGCACTTTTACAGATGACAGGTGAGCGACAGTGTCCAAACACATTTATTAAACTAAAGTCATAAAAAGATATGAATTAAATATTAATATGGGGGAATCATAAGTGTAACCATCGAAGTTTGATCACGATTATTAGCCCTCAACAAAAAAAAATCGCAAACTTTACACCAAGAAATCTTTGGAGAAAAAGGCTCTGATCTAGCGAACAAAGGATTTGATTTTACTTTTTGTTTTACTCCAGGTAATCCATTACCGCGATGGATTGAATTCTACTGCGTTTTATATTGCGCATTATTTATTACCGCGATAGGTTATATTCCTCTAATATTTAACTGCTTTTATATACCCCCATGAATGAGAGTCCACTGCTTTTTATATTCCACTTTAATCCATTACCGCGATGGATGAGATTCCACTGAGTTTACATTCCGCTTTAATCCAGTACCACAATAGATTAGATTCCACTGCTTTTTATATTCCATTCTAATCCATGGATTAGATTCTACTATTTTCTTTACCTACTGTGGTAATAAAACAAAATGTAATCAAAGTGTGATTCTCAGGGCCGGGTCGCTTGGGGATCGGATCGCTCTGGCATTAACCCTCGATGTCTACCATAGGTACTCCAAAAACAAAAGACGATCGAAACGGAAACCAAACACGATGAGAAAAAAGTACTTACTAGAGTTTCCGGGCACTTTCCTTTCCGGTATGATCGGACAACAATTATTGGCCCGTTAACCTACAGAAATGACATTATCATGTATTAATGGTAATTAACTAGGGATCATTAAAACGGCACTATTTATGGAAACAAGTTCAACGCGTAGGTACTTGATCGATTTTATTTGGTCAATCAAGATCATGGTGGAATACTAAATAATAATATTATACTTAATGGTAATTTACAGGATTATTGGTAATTACACAAGCAAGCCGTTGACGGCTATTTCTGTGCACCTAAACGAACGACTTTTGTTCTACGAATTTTGGAAATACGGACATTTTTTTGACAATTTTTAGGTTAGGTTTACCTGAAAATCAGCTGTTTCTTACACGGAGAGGTCATTAACCTTAAAATTTTAATTACTTTTTTAAGTTATATCTACTGTTCGTAGACTGAATGACCTTTGTTTTAAAAATTCTGCTGTTTTTCGAATGTACCTACATAACCTCAAAATTTAGATTTTTTGGAATTTCCAAAAGTAGTAAATATAGATAGATAGATAGATAAACACTTTATTTTGTACAACACACAAAACATTGAATATAACAAAAATGATGAGAAAGCTTATTAACTACGAAATTGTACAAACAGGCGACCTTATCGCTTAAAGCGATTTCTTTCAGGCAACCTTAAGTTATAAGTTGTTTGGTACAGTGCACAGAAGTAGTATAATGACCAAAAACGTCAACGGCTTGCTAGTATAATTACCAAAAACCCTTTAAATAACAAGGCAACATAAAAATACATAATTTTGATATGTACAATGACCACATTAATGTTAGTTAGGTACTTCGGAATTGATAAACTCTTATCACAATTTAATTTGCAAGTATTGTTTGTTCTAACTAGTTCTAACTTCATAGTAATTATTTACCAGGATCTTAATCGCGTATACCTATTTATTTTTTATTTCTCTTACTACGACGTGTCGACTATGTTACAATAGTCATGGTCGCGAGGAGACACGAAAGAGAAATCTATACTAATATTATAAAGCTGAAAAGTTTGTTTGTTTGTTTGAACGCGCTAATCTCATGAACTACTGGTTCGAATTAAAAAAATCGTTTTGTGTTGGATAGGCCATTTATCGAGGAAGGCTATGGGCTACTTTTTATCCCGATATTCCCACGGGATCGGGAGTTACGCGGGTGAAACTGCGGAGAAAATTCAGGAAAATCTGGTGGCGAAACGGAGTTCGCCGGGTTTGCTAGTTTTTTCTATTATCGAATGCGTGTGAAAAAGAATTTTCCACAAAACTTTTCATTTGAAGCTCTTGGAAATGTTATTAATGTATGGAGAAAAGAGTTTCACCCGCGTAAGTCCCGATCCCGTAGGAATATCGGGATAAAAAATAGCCTATAATATAAGGTCTCTAGCTATTTACATACTCATCGCAATCGGTTTAGTAATATTAGCGGGAAGGAGTTACAAACATACACACACACACACACACAAACTTTTATATTAATCATATTAGTAGGATACCTACTCTTGAAAAAAAAATCGTTCGTTATCTAATAATTTGACCTAGATCTTTCAGTTGGCAACCGAAAAAAAAAACCTAAATATTGGCATAGTAATGCTCCATCAATTGTCGGGTAAGAACGCACAATGACATCGGAATTGTTTTTATTTTTATCTCCTCACTTTATGTAACAAAATGCAGATGTAACATTTCAATATGACTCATTGCCAAGAAACTGAAACTGAGGAACTGAAAATGTGATAAATGAAGTCAGTTAAAAAGTAATGGGTTCCGTTAAATAAAGATTTTTTTATTATATTACTAGCTGCGCCCCGCGGTTTCACCCGCGTCCCGATCCCGTGAGAATATCGGGATAAAAAGTAGCCAATGTGTTAATCCAGGTCTCCAGCTATCTAGCCGAGTTTTATCGCAATCGGTCCAGTAGTTTTTGCGTGAAGGAGTAACAAACACACACACATACAAACTTTCACATTTATAATACCTATTAGTAGGATAGAACTAGCTGCGCCCTGCAGTTTTACTCGCGTTAAAATCTCTTTATAAGTGGAATTGATTTTCTACAAACACATAATACATAATACTACGAACAACAAACTTTCTTTTTTACCCCTTTAGAGATCTAATTTCCTAAGACGTATCAACAATTTTTCGTTTTTTAAATTCACAATTTTTTAGTTAATCCGATAGGAATATTTGATTAAATTATATCCTTACTACGCCCAGCGGTACACCCGCGTAAGTCCCGATCCTATGTGTTAATCCAGGTCTCCAGCTATCTACATACCAAGTTTCATCGCAATCGGTCCAGTAGTTTTTGCGTGAAGGAGTAACAAAGACAGAATCTTTCACATTTATAATATTAGTAGGATTAGTAGGATAGTCCATTCCGAAACCAACTGAAACGAATCAACTCCTAGTCCTAAAAAATAATCAAAAAGTTCTGTTGCTTAGCAATTTGGATGGATTGAATAGTTACCATAATTATGGGACTCGTGAGTCAACCCATTTTCTTGAATACACAGCTTTGAAAGAGCATAATTGCAAATTGTACAGTCACAAACAAAACGCTTAAGTTCATAGTAATTATTTTCACGCGGTCTTAATAGAATAAAATAGAATATAATTTATTCGAACAAACACACGACTTAGTATAGACACAAATAAGAATAAGTAAGAGATAGTAACAAATAAAAGTAATTACAAAAAACAGACAATAAAAATAAAAAGTATCTGAGAAGTCGTGTGTTGCCCGAATGGGTAAAGCCTCAGCATGCGCTGCAGATACGCAGGCGCATCTGCAGCGCTGGTCTTCCGGCCACACCCTGTCACACAGACTTTTCCGCTTCCAGGAAACGGTTTGGTCACTAAGAGAAAATAAATAAATATACTAAGTATAATCCACCGCGTATTTTTATTTCTTTTTTCGGGTGACACATCGCCGCGGTCAAGAATCGCCAGATGAAGAAGTCAGCGATTGTTTTGAGTAGCATACACCACGTGTCCTGTCTAATGAACGACACCCAGTTGGCACAATGGTCACCATGCCGGACTGCCAAACACAGGGTTGCGGGTTCGATTTCCGCCTCAGACATGTATTTATGCTTAGATTAGTCTGTGGTCTGATTGTTTCTAGGTATTATAAGTATATATTTACCAAAGAAAAGTATATAAGTATTATATCCGTTGTCTAGCACCCACAACACAAGTGTAGTTACTTAGCTTGGGGCTAGATGGCGATGTGTGAAATGTCCTGCAATATTTATTTATTTATTTACATTACTACCCTAGGATTGTACGTGAAGCGGTTGAAATTAAGAAACATGGTAATTTCAACCGGGAAAGTGGATACAAGCTCTCATCTACGTTGATTCCAGTGATAAAAATGTGCAAGGGTCGCGAGATATCTCCTGATATAGTGAGTGTGATGTGTCGCGGCCCGACTGTTAAGGTGAAAGGGTACCGACGCTCTCTCCATACAAACGTAGTCGACGGTTTCCTCAATGGATAATGATACTAGCACAAATATTTTTGTGCCATAAAACCTATAACTGCCATGACTATGCCCCTATGTTTTAGTTTTATTTTTTTCATTTTTTAATTATTATAGAAATTAAGATTTAAAAACTAAGTGGCATGGTCATGGCAGTTATAGGTTTTATGGCACAAAAATATTTGTGCTAGTGTCATTATCCATTGAGGAAACAGTCGAATACGTTTGTATGGAGAGAACGCCCTGTACCCTTTCCTCTTAAGTTCACCGCTTGTCTAACTTGGTCATAGTCTAAAATAAGGCCATAGTGGAATCCGCTCGTGACAGTTGGTACAATCACGCTCAGAATTCCGAATCGTGCTCTGCGTGATGTCGCGATACGCATTTATCTTGCACGTAATGTATCAAACGCACCGAACTTGTACCGGTTTATTATTATACAGGGTTATTGGTAACTGGCAGCGCTCTGCGGTTTCACCCGCGTAACTCCCGATCCCGTAGGAATATCGGGATAAAAAGTTGCCTATGTTATTTCCAATAAATCAATGTATCATCATACCAAGTTTCATCTAAATCTTCGGTTTTGGAGCATATTAGTTACAAACAAATAAAAAATATTTTCTTTTTAAAATATTAATATAGAGTTTAGATTAAGAAAGCGGTTGAGAGATACTTCTATGCACCTTTAGGTACAATCAATAATTATTCTACGAGTTTTGGAAATTCGAGCATTTTTAGTAGGTGCGTTAGTTTAACGGGTAAACATAACCTGAAATAAACAAAGACAAATATTGTTTATTTCAGGTTATGTTTACCCGAAAATGAGCTGTTACGTACACGGACACGTAATTTACATTAAGAATTTTTTTAAAGTTTTATGGCCTGTTTTAAATCTAAATAACCTTTATTTTTTTAAATCAGCTGATTTTCGAAATAACATAATGTTTAATTTAAAAAAAAAACCAAAAGTCGTAGAACAAAACTTGATTGCAAAGGTGCACAGAATTATCCCTCAACCACTTTCTTATACTTAATTACACTAGTAACCCGTTGAGGGCTACTTCTGTGCACCTTAACAAACAACTCTTGTTCTACGACTTTTGGAAATTTAAAAAATATAAATATTTTGAGGTTATGTATATTCGAAAAACAGCTGATTTTAAAAAAAAACTGTCATTCAGACTAAGAACAGTAGATAATATTTAAAAAATACTTTTTTTTAATACTGTCTGTCTGTCTGTCGGTCCCGCCACACGTTTTGTTTTCTTTTTCTCGTAGTAATGGTATAAAGTATAGTATGCAACTCTTGAATAAAGTACGGATTTACATTGAGGTCCATGAATCACTCGCGTGACTCAGAATAATCATGAATCACTCCCTACGGTCGTGATTCAGTTGTTAGAATCCTTCGCTTGCTCGTGATTTATCTATGGCCCTCGCTTTAAATCCGTCCTTTATTCACTAGTTGCATAATATACTAATGTTGGTGCACAGATTGAGCCCTCAACGACTTGCTAGTATAATTACCCATAACTCTGTATATATTCTGTGCCGGTACCGTCGAATCTAGTTTTTTTTTACTACAATAATTGACAGAGGTCTTAGTTACTGGAACGAATACGGTAGTTTTTGTTGTGATTTCGTGAGAGATACGTTAGATGGGTACTTGGCTGTAGGTCAGTAGGTAAATAATAATCAAAAAGTAAAAGTAGTGAACAAAAATACCCGAACATATTAGTAAGGTATGTGTGAGATTCTCTATTTCTAACTATCAGCTCTTCGATTCTGCCTTTATTTGTGAAACAAGTTCAATAGTGGACCTTTTGCACCCCTACATCAATCAGAGTCTTAGATTTATAAAACTCAAAATAAAACCATTGAAGTAATATTTATTTTCAAAATCTAATGTTTACAATATCTTTGTATGGCTATTTTTCAAATATTACTTCATGAAAACCAGTAGTTTTTAAGATAGGTAAGACAAAATAACGTGTGAGGTTTAATCAATAGGCACTGAGGTCACCCCCCCCCCCCCCAGCAACCGATGATCCACCCCCCATGTTACACTGTGTATATTAAGTTACTAATAAGGAAATACTTTTTTGTTTGTTTGTAACGAAAAGATTTCGAAACTACTGAACCGAGTTAGATAAAACTTGGTATGAGGATACATTGATTGAAAGTAACCATAGACTACTTTTATCCTGATATTCCCATGGGATCGGGAGTTACGCGGGATGCTGCTATTAGTACATAAGGGTATTCATCGCAGCACAGAAGAAAAGGATTACTTGAAGCCAGAACTAATTCTTTATACATATCTTTGTCCTGAATGACTGACTGACTGACTGACGGATCAACGCACAGCCTAAACTGATGATCGTAGAGACCTAAAAATTGAAGGGGGTGTTCTTTGTGTGACGTAGGCATCCGATAAGAAAGAATTTTCCGAAATTTTACTCCTAAGGGGGTGAAAAATGGGGCAAAGTTTGTATGGGACAACGTGATTCCTTGGTCCATTTTCGATTTTTACGCGGACGAAGTCGCGGGCAAAAGCTAGTTCTCTCCACATAGATCTATAGACGCTTGACAATAATTACTTGTTCTTAATCAATGTTTGTGAAATTAATGAATAGTTATATTAATTTAAGAGAATTTAAAAATGTTTTATTAAAACAAGAAAGTATTCCCAATTATCTATAGGGAGAGGTTTATTTCTTGCCTCAAGAAACATTTTTTTCTGTGTCAGTCGACTGCATAATTGCGGCCCCCGGTAGAGTTCAAAAACTACTATTATTGGCATGTTTTAATTCTAATATTTTTGTTTGATAAATTAATGAGTTTGAAGACTTTAAACTTTAACTAAAGCACGTGCATAGAATCTTGCTTGTGTTGAAAACATTATTATAACAGCCGTTTTGGAGCTCTACGGTGGGTCTGCAATTATGCAGCCGACCGTTCCTATATGTTCAGAGCTTCCAAAAATATGAAACTAGAAAACTGTATAAAATACCTACCTTCTTGAAATAAATACGATAGGCTAAATAACAAAATATTACCATAATACATTTACTTAAAATTCACTCATGTCTAAACTTTTGCAAAAATTGACAGACATCATCCATGTGTTATACTATTTTATTCAGAAACATGTTATCTATCATCTTATCGGATAAAAACAACTTCTACAATAAATGCTTCCCTAAATCTCACACTAAAATCGAGGTTCAAACAACAATCAATCATTTTATATCAGTTTGTAGATATTACTCAACATGAATAAACTGCAGATGAATCTAAAAGAAACAAAGATTCAGATAAGTTTCTACAATACACGTTTAAAAGTACACTACCAGCGTAACGTTTATAATCGTGCAGCACTATTTTAAACACACACTTATTCCAAAACGAGGTTTAAGGATAGTCCGAGATGTGGATGTAAACCTTAGATTTAGACACAAATTTACTCGTAAACACTATCCCTATAGATTATATATGGAACTATAGTCTAAATACTATTCGTATAGATTATATGAAGGAATATATAGATATAGATTATAGGGAGGAAACAGTCGACTACGTTTGTATGGAGAAAGCGCCGGTACCCTTTCAGCTTAATAAATGTTAAAATGAGATTAGGATAAGGTACAATACTTTTGCCTTATTCACGCTTGAGTTTGTTAGCGTTCCGTATCCAAAGGGTAAAAACGGGACCCTATTACTAAAAGAGTCCACTGTCCGTCCGACTACCTGTCTGTATGTCTGGTCTCATGAACCGTGATAGCTAAATTAGACAGTTGAAACTTTTACAAATGATGTATCTCTGTTGCCGTTATAACAACAAATACTAAAAACAGAAAAAAAATTAGGAGAGTTTTCTATACAAAATGGTACGGAATCCTTTGTGTGCGACTTCGACTCGCACTTGGCCGGTTTTTATGTTACAAAAACCGTGATAATTATCAACACTCAACACCAACAGCTAACAAATGACGGTGTAAACGAACATTATCTTGACTTTTATTACACGCCTGCTTTAAGGTGAAAGGGTACCGGCGCTCTCTCCATACAAAGGTAGTCGACTGTTTCCTCCCTGGATAATGACACTAGAGCAAATATTTTTGTAGCATAAAACCTTTAACTGCCATGACTATGCCCCTACAAACATAGTCGACTGTTTCCTCCCTGCATAATGACACTAGCACAAATATTTTTGTAGCACAAAACCTTTAACTGCCATGACGATGCCCCTATGTCTTGGTTTTTTTTTCATTTTCTAATTATCATAGAAATTAAAATTTAAACAAAAAAAAGTTAAGTTTTATGCCACAAAAATATTTGCTCTAGTGTCATCATCCAGGGAGGAAACAGTCGACTATGTTTGTATGGAGAGAGCGTTGGTACCCTTTCCTCTTAAATAGTCAGCACATAAGCAGTGACACACGCTATGGTATTGTGTAGTTACACTCTATGGAACGCGTCTGTGTCCCCCTTATTCCAAAACGACCAGCGTAACGTTTATAATCGTGCAGCGCTATTTTAAACACACACTTATTCCAAAACGAGGTTTAAGGATAGTCCGAGATGTGGATTTAAACCTTAGATTTAGATACAGATTTACTCGTGAACTATAGTCTAAACACTATCCCTATAGATTATATATGGAACTATAGTCTAAATACTATTCGTATAGATTATATAGGGATAGTGTTTAGACTATAGTTCACGAGTAAATCTGTATCTAAATCTAAGGTTTAAATCCACATCTCGGACTATCCTTAAACCTCGTTTTGGAATAAGTGTGTGTTTAAAATAGCGCTGCACGATTATAAACGTTACGCTGGTCGTTTTGGAATAAGGGGGACACAGACGCGTTCCATAGAGTGTAACTACACAATACCATAGCGTGTGTCACTGCTTATGTGCTGACTATTTAAGAGGAAAGGGTACCAACGCTCTCTCCATACAAACATAGTCGACTGTTTCCTCCCTGGATGATGACACTAGAGCAAATATTTTTGTGGCATAAAACTTAACTTTTTTTTGTTTAAATTTTAATTTCTATGATAATTAGAAAATGAAAAAAAAACCAAGACATAGGGGCATCGTCATGGCAGTTAAAGGTTTTGTGCTACAAAAATATTTGTGCTAGTGTCATTATGCAGGGAGGAAACAGTCGACTATGTTTGTAGGGGCATAGTCATGGCAGTTAAAGGTTTTATGCTACAAAAATATTTGCTCTAGTGTCATTATCCAGGGAGGAAACAGTCGACTACGTTTATATGGAGAGAGTGCCCGGTACTCTTTCATCTTAAGTACTAAACGACCAAAAACTACACATTCAGACGAATCAAGTAAGTAACCAGTAATTTAGAACTTCATGCTAACATGTTGAAAATAATAATCACACTGAGTACTAATAATTCAAGTATTTATGTGTGTGGGTATAAAGTCTATTAGAAGAAGGTCGTAAGTCCAATATTGGTTCATAGTATTATTGTAGCGGACTGCTAGTGTACTTGTGACGCTACATACCTAAACCTACATATGCCACTGTGGAATTTACCCAACACCTACCGTTGAATTGCTTACAATTATTGATATCCTATAATAATAACAAACTCCACTAGTTAAGTCGTTCAAAGTTAGTCACATCAAGAGGGCCCAGGGCAGTAAGGTTTAGGTACCTAAGCGACCCATTGCTTTAGGATTTAGGCCCTGGGTTCGCGATCTGTGCCTAATGAAGTTGTTTAAGAGGAAGGGGCGCTCTCTCTATACAAACGAAGTCGACTGTTTCCTCCATGGGTAATAAAACTAGAGAACGTATTTTTGTTGCATAAAAAATATAACTGCCATGACCATGCCCCTATGTTTACTTGTTTTTTTTTAAATCCTTATATCTATGATAATTAGAAAATGAAAAAACCCAAGACATGGGGGTATAGTCATGGCAGTTATAGGCTGTATGGCACAAAAATATTTCTGCTAGTGTCATTATCCAGGGAGGAAACAGTCGACTACGTTTGTATGGAGAGAGCGCCGGTACCCTTTCAGCTTAATAAATGTTAAAATGAGATTAGGATAAGGTACAATACTTTTGCCTTATTCACGCTTGAGTTTGTTAGCGTTCCGTATCCAAAGGGTAAAAACGGGACCCTATTACTAAAAGACTCCACTGTCCGTCCGACTACCTGTCTGTATGTCTGGTCTCATGAACCGTGATAGCTAAATTAGACAGTTGAAACTTTTACAAATGATGTATTTCCGTTGCCGTTATAACAACAAATACTAAAAACAGAAAAAAAATTAGGAGAGGTTTCTATACAAAATGGTACGGAATCCTTTGTGTGCGACTTCGACTCGCACTTGGCCGGTTTTCATGTTACAAAAACCGTGATAATTATCAACACTCAACACCAACAGCTAACAAATGACGGTGTAAACGAACATTATCCTGACTTTTATTACACGCCTGCTTTAAGGTGAAAGGGTACCGGCGCTCTCTCCATACAAAGGTAGTCGACTGTTTCCTCCCTGGATAATGACAATAGCACAAATATTTTTGTTGCATAAAACCTATAACTGCCATGACTATGGCTATGCTTTTAAATCTTAATTTCTATGATAATTAGAAAATGAAAAAAACTAAGACATGATCATGGCAGTTAGGTATAAGTTGTATGCAACAAAAATATTTGCTCTGGTGTCATTATCCAGGGAGGAAACAGTCGACTACGTTTGTATGAAGAGAGCGCTGGTACCCTTTCCTCTTAAGAAATATACTGCTTAATTACAAAGGCGTTTTTCTCACGTGAATTTTGCGTGTTAATATCCATGTTACTTGGTTATTTTATTTTTATGTAACTGTATCTGAATAATTTGTTTTTTAAAGCCAGCCTTTCTTTATTAAAATAATTGGATTGATTTAGAATATATTTGAAACGACAGCTAATTGGATAAAAAATTAGATATTTTTTTTATTTTTTTTTTATCACAACTGCTTGCACTGATGCACAGATGCTTGGGGGTGAAGAAAACCTTGACCCCGCAAGTAGGACAATGTAGGTTAACAAAAAAGCTATTTTCAAAAAGGCAAATCTCTATTTGACCTTTCTAATAGAGTCTTCAGAGTGCGTAATGGCCAGTGTCAAAGCAAAGTAAAGGGATTAAAACAAAATTCCCCCTTATTCCAAAACGATGTTTAAGGAAAGTCCGAGATTGTCCTTAAACAGAATTTAAACCTTAGATTTAGATACAGATTTACTCGTGAACTATAGTCTAAACACTTTCTCTATATAATCTATAGGGATAGTGTTTAGACTATAGTTACCTATATAATGTATAGGGATAGTGTTAAGACTTTAGTTCATGAGTAAATCTGTGTCTAAATCTAAGGTTTAAATCTACATCTTGGACTATCCTTAAACATCGTTTTGGAATAAGGGGGAATGCGTCTAGAAATTGACGATCTTGGACGATTTGATCTTAATTTTTCTTAAAACTACACAATTGAAAGAAACAGCTTAGATTACTGTAGATACTACATTTTATCTTGTGAATCTTCACAAAACACTATTCAATTGTACTCACCGAAATGTACACGATTAGATAAATTTCGCTTTTACGTACCTTTTGGGTACGGAACCCCAAAAACTAATCAATTGTTCAAAGATGACTTCATACAAATTTGATGTTGAATTTTTCACTAGAGACACGATAATCGTGAAAATAAACATACTCATAAAAGTGTAAATCGCTTCAATACAATAATATTATGTACGTATATAGGTAGGCTTACCATACGTTCCGGTTTGACCGGGACGGTCCCGGTTTAAGATCCTTGTCCCGGCATCCCGGGCGGTTTGCATTAAGGTCATGGCAGTTATAAGTTTTATGCAACAAAAATATTTGCTCTAGTGTCATTATCTAGGGAGAAAACAGTCGACTACGTTCGTATGGAGAGAGCCCCCGGTACCATTTCCTCTTAACATTCCGGTCAAACTTGATCGATAGACGATCGGAGTAGGATGGAAGAATGCATCGCGGAACCCTTGCTTAAGCGCAAACTTAATTTGGACAATTGAACATTGTCATGTTATGACAAAAGCACGATAAAAGGATTCTGAAGAAAGTGAACTTTACTATTTATATTTATTAATAGGTAGGATCCGAGACGTGGTCACTGTCTAAAGGCCTCGTTCATAAGCTCAGAGTCGCTCAGCGGGCTATGGAGAGAGCTATGCTCGGAGTTTCTCTACGTGATAGATTCCGAAATTCGGAAATCCGTAGAAGAAGCAAAGTCACTGACATAGCTCTTAGGATTAATAAGCTGAAGTGGCAATGGGCAGGTCATATAGCTCTCAGAACTGACAACCGCTGGGGAGTAAAGGTTCTCGAGTGGCTTCCGCGATGCAACGCGAAACGGAGTGTTGGGAGACCAGCTGCCCGGTGGACCGACGACATTGTAGCGGTTGTGGGTAGTCGGTGGATGGACTGGATGTTTGTGGGGGAGGCCTATGTCCAGCAGTGGACCTGTGTGGGCTGATATGATGATGATGAATAGGTATGTTTTCTGTTCTTCGTAATTTTGATTGCACTTCAAAAATGAAAAACAGGAATAAGGCGAAAAGTAAAACGAAAATGCGCCTCTTCCTTTCTGCGTCTCGGTTTGGCTCTTCTTTATTATGGTAAGCCTATATATAGGTATGTATTAAGTAAGTAGCAACTATAGTTTAACTCAATTGAATTGGATTGATCCAATCATTCAATAGAACGTAACACTGGATTGTCAAGGTTTCTTGCATAACTGTGACGTCACAACTACAAATAGATGTAGGTGGTGCATCCAGAAGGTCAATAATAATTCTTCATTGTATAAAATTAATTGCAATAGCATTTCGATTGCAAAAGATCAAAAAAGTCACAGCAAAAGCCAGTTTCAAAGTCAAGTCAAAGTTTGCAAAGTCAGTTTTAAAAAAAACCTGAAAACAAAAATATTTAACCATTTTTAGTGCCGCTGTCACTTAAAATTCTACTCCATGAGGCGAAAGCGACTATTTGTTCAAATTGCAACTACCTAATCATTACTCATTGTAGAGTTTGGTGATGAGGTGGTTTCAGATGGTCCATTCATCGGTACCTATTAGTGTATGGACCAATCATACTAGTGGAAATGGATAACTGGGCAATTTGCTTCTCGAGGTGCAATTCTGTTCATCACTCCGAAGATCCTCAACAGAACTCACCCAGTTGACCCAGTTGGCACAATGGTCACCATGCCGGACTGCCAAACTCAGGGTTGCGGGTTCGATTCCCGCCTCAGACATGTATTTATGCTTAGATATTTGTCTGTGGTCTGGTTGTTTCTATGTATTATAAGTATATATTTACAAAAGAAAAGTATATAAGTAGTATATCCGTTGTCTAGCACCCATAACACAAGTCTAGGTACTTAGCTTGGGGCTAGATAGTGATGTGTGGAATGTCCTGCAATATTATTTTATTTATTTATTTTCATTATATTTTTATGGGACTACCTGTGAGTTTATCCCGTTTCAAACAAAAAAGAATATTCCAAATCATACAAAAAAATTGATACGCGACGAAATGAGAACCTCCTTTTTTGAAGTCGTTTAAAAAGCTGATTTTGAGGGTTGACTTCGAGGTTATTTTTAGTGATCGAAATGCAATCGAAATGAAATTTGAACAATGTTATTTACGACAATTGGTTTTCTGAATACAATAGCTGGGAACTACTGAGGCGCAACCCACACATTTTTTGTTTGTCAAACTATAAAGGGAAGGTCACTTATACTATTTTTAAGTACGTAAAGTTCAACTAAACTTGTTATAACTTTTGCTCCGTCTGAAATGTATTTTATATTGTTTGTAGCAGATCTAATTCGAGAATAATGACGTCATAATGTTTTGAAGCTTTGGATAAGTTAATAAAAATTCCAAAACACAGTTCTTCTTCTCGTATAGTGGTGTGGCTCACCTATTGTTAGAGTTTTCAGATCGTCTTAAGGCCTCTAACTTGACCTAACGACTGCTACTAGAGGTAGCAAACGGGACCAACGGCTTACCGTGCCTTCCGAAGCACGGAGGGGCTCACGAAAACACATTTTTGCCACACTACTAATTGGCCGGGTGGCCAATTAGTAGTGTGGCAAAAATGTGTTTTCGAAGACGAATCGAAGTAATGACCGCTACAGGCGTCGCTAAGCCCGCACGACCGTAAACAATCAGTGAGCGTCGCTTAGTTGTGAGCCTCCAAAACACACTCATTTGATAGTATAACTAACTATCAATTAACAAGTAATGAAATCAAATAGAAATACCTAGTAAAAAGTGGAAAATACTAAAAGTTTGGGACCCAGTTTGGACATTTGGTCAAGTTTCAAGCCTCGCAAGACCTCAAGACACGTTAGCCAATTCTGCATGGTGCCAAATCGGTGGTGACACACGGACAGACAGACAGACAGACAAGAAAGTGATCTTATAAGGGTTCCTTTTTTAACCTTTTGAGCTACGAAACCCTAAAAACAAAAAATACTTACAACGGAATAGAGAACCTCCTCCTTTGTTTGAAGTCGGTTTTAAATAAATTCTATTAAATCCGTTTAAATAGTTTCATTATGAAAACTTGACGATTAATTAGAATGCAGATGTGTCATTGCATTCTTTCCATGTTAAATTCTATTAGACATATCACATGATCACCTTCATTTTCCCGCATTAACATCAACACACCTGATAACAATAGAAAACTCTATTAAGGTAGAGCGGCCAACGTAATTACCTAACTTTGTTTGTTTATTTGTTAGATCGAACGTATTTCCGGCAGTTATGGAAGTTGTTTCCTATGAGCTTTCATATCAGAAGGCAACAATAGAACGGACGGGATATTAATGTTCCCTCTGGTTCTGCTGTGGTATTTACAGATCGTGTCAGACTAGGTAAATAAGTACTCAGACTCACTTTATTGGAACGAAGTTCTTTAAAGCGCGTTGTGAAAGGCTAGACGGAAAAATTAAGACCAAAAGTTGTAACGATACTTTTTGATTTTATTACAATTCCTTCACTAATTAATCGAAATAAATTTCGTTCCATCCCGGTGTCCCTTGACACCTCTCAAGATTTTTTTTATTTACATACCTATATCTTAATACAGGGTTATTGGTAATTATACTAGCAAGCCGTTGAGTCTTCTGTGTAAAGTCGTTAACAACTTTTGTTCTACGTCTTTTAAAAATTCGTACATTTTTTTGAAAATTTTGAGTTTAGGTTTACTTGTAAATCAGCTGTTCCATACACGGAGATGCCCCAAGCTAAGCAACTAGGCTTGTGATATGGTAGCTAGACACCAGTTAGAATACTTAAATACTTTTCTTTTGTAAATTGGTAGTACATACCTACTTATTTTACATATTATAGAATTACCCAGATCGGAAATATTTAGGTACATAAATATTTGTTAGAGGCGGATTATTGTGTTCATTGTCTATTTGTACATGATATTTAATTGAAACTAAACCATCCATAGTTTTTTTTTGGCGGGAACGAGTTACAAAATGTTGAGCTGCAGTTTTATTTTCATGAAACTTAGTTGTAACCCGAGTTGAATTGTATAATTCTGGTGGAATGTTATTCAATTTAGTTCTGTGAAAGTGCACAAGTGTAGTGAAAGTAAAAATCAGTGTCAAACATGAAGTTTTCTCGTTGCCTCCAAATCTCTTATTTAGGTTATGGTAAACTTGCCACCGCTTTACTATAGCCCCTGACTTGACGGACTATGACGACTTTGACTGTTTTGAAACACTTTAGGCCCAATTTATGAAAAATCGGGTCATAATTTGATGCAAAATATACCTTGACACTGGCTAAATGCACAAGCCGTGCGAAGCCATAATAGAAAAAAAAACCATGTCACGACATGTTGTTAACTCGTTCCCGCCAAAAACTCATAGATCTAATGATTAATCCAGTTATATAAAGAGCTATAAGGTATTATATTATTACCCGTCACGGCAATATTTCAGCCGGAAAATTTAGGCTAATTTTCTAACAGTGGGCTATAAACGTGTTTAAACTTTGCTTTGTAATAAAATACTGATGAAGCGGATATTATCTGTGATATGACAATGGATTATGTCTAGCCATGAAGCGATGTACGGTCGGCTGCATAATTGCAGACTTACCGACTCCAAAACGGCTGTTAGAAGATTGTTTTCAACACAAGCAAGATTCTAGGCACCGGCTTTACTTGAAGTTTAAAGTCTTGTGAATTTATCAAAGATAAGTAAATAAAAAAATATTGCAAGACATTCCACACATCGCCATCTAGCCCCAAGCTACGTAACTAGACTTGTGTTATGGGTGCTAGACAACGGATATACTACTTAAATACTTTTCTTACGTAAATATATACTTATAATACATAGAAACAACCAGACCACAGACAAATATCTAAGCATAAATACTTGTCTGAGGCGGGAATCGAACCCGCAACCCTGTGTTTGGCAGTCCGGCATGGTGACCATTGTACCAACTGGGTCGTGAGATAGATAGATTAACTCTTTATTGTACCACATTAAACCTTAATTCTAACATGAACTCCTGTTACAAAATAGTACATTACGATATAAGTGTGGTAAATTGATCTTTGCATAGAGGCAGTTTATGACACGCGAGCGGTAGCGAGCGTGTTAAATAAGCCAAGATGCAAATATCAATTCCACACGTATATCGTACGACGTTTTTTATCACAGTTGCGAATAAAAGAAAAGACTTGAAAAGAAAATAAAATAATAATTAACAAAATATTTGTGATAAGTCTATGATTACATTTTTTTAAGGCAATATTTTTTGTTAATTATGCTCCGAAAAGGCCAGGCTAAAGACTTTTAACCTATACAGCCTTGTCTGACATACAATATTTTTTAGGGTTTTTTCTATTTGTTTTTGGTTAAGAACAAAATACAATGGTACGGAAAAACAATATATATTTAAGTAAAGAAAAAACAAAAAATAAACAACTCAATTTTAATCGTTTTCTAAGTCATTATCACGTAAAATTTTCGTTCGTAAACCGACTTTAGAGACAACCATTTTTGCTAGCTAAAAAGCTCTTTGGTACCTACCTTGTTTATACATCAAAACAGTATGTAATTAGCAGTAAGATACGTATTTAACCTATCGGGATAACTTTACAGCACTAGGTTGGCAATGTAAAACGCACGCGTGCATAATATGTTGGATTATGAGCCTAAAAGCCGTTGAATAAGATCCACTTTATGAGCAACGGTGATAAAAACAATATTAAACCTAACAATATGGCACAATGGGCGGCCTTATCGCTAAAAGCGATCTCTTCCAGGCAACCTTTGGATGGACAAGAATTAAAGAAAGTTGCACAAACAAAAATTATTAAAATGAAAACATTCCAATAGTAGTAATTTTAGAACTCTACGGTGGGCCTGCAATTATGGAACCGAGCGTACTTCATTTCTCTATTAAAATTTAAAGACCGCTATGGTATGAGTCACAAAGTTGAGATGGGTTTTATCTAAGAGCAATTTTAAATAATGATTGATTCAAAAAGTAGGTCCATTATTAGATTGAGATTCCATATGGCTATTAGGAGTTGCTTTTATGTAGGTACATCTTACACCAGTAATAGGTTTTGGAGTATCTAATGACAGGGCTTTTTCAATGGGGTTCCGTTTTTTCCAGAGTTATAGCTGTCTAGCTTTGAAGAATCTCGCGTATGTTTAGGTTAAGTTTTGTGTAAATAAACGCCTTATTTATTTCATTTTAAACTAGCTGCGCCCCGTGGTTTCACCTGCGTAAGTCCCGATCCCGTGGGAATATCGGGATAAAAAGTTGCCTATATGTTAATCCAGGTCTCCAGCTATCTAGATACCGAGTTTTAGTAGATACCGAGTCCAGTAGTTTTAGCGTGAAGGAGTAACAAACACACACACACACACACGCATACACAAACTTTCACATTTATAATATTAGTAGGATTTACCTACCCAGAAACGCGGATTAATGGATCTGACTGCATTGCAATCCTGTTTGAATTTTAATTAATTGTGTATTGAGTATTATCTTCGAAGAATAAGAAAAATTAGCTAAGAATGAAAGTTTTGTGTAAATAACTTTTTACTTTTAAATAACTCTTTTTTCAACTTTAAAGTTTTGTGTTTTGTCTTATTTATTTATTTATTTTAAATGTACCTACCCAGAAACGCGAATTAATGGATCTGATTGCATTGCCATCCTGTCTGAATTTTAATTAATTGTCTAGGTAGGTATTACACTTTTCAATAATATCTTCGAAGAATATCTGCCTTCGAAGAAAAAATTTGCTAAGAATAAAATAAAATTTGCCAATTCTAATTTAAAATATTTATACCATGCTCTATTCAGAGCGCCCGTGCCGTAGTGCCTAGGATTGGAATAGGCTTGCCCAGAATCTTTACCGCTCAGCTTAGTCGACCATGTCCAGACGAAACAACTCGCGGCTTATTTGGCTCCAGGCGTAGGTATTGACGAGCAAAACAAAACAAAAAAAAGAAAATGGTAGAGACTTACTATATTTTGGTAGAGCACGTATATGAGTGTAGGTACCAATATGTTGCTAGGTGTAAACTAATTAAAACTAATTAACTGTTTTGTTTAATATGAATATTATATGAATTTTACTTAATACGCCTATAATTCATGAAAATAATGGCATATATTTGTCGTTATAAATATGACTTGTTTATTTGAGTGACCTAAATTCCATTGCTATAGTTTAAAGGTTTGTAGGTATAAGAAATAACGATCCGTAAAATTATAGTTTTGCGTGAGTTTGCAGGATAGTTTTGCAATAGTGCGTGTGACAATCATATTCTACCTCAAAAGTTGAGTCGATATTAAATTGGTAGGTTCGGTTACGTAGGTAAGTACTTTGATACAAAGATATGTATAGGTAGCATTATAAAGAGCAGAGCCCTGCTGTTAATAATTTCATAAGTACCCATATTGCAGAAAAAGTACATAAAAAAACCACATTAAATTATTAAATCTACCACCCCTATGTTTAATACTAGCTTTGCCTTGCGGTTTTACCCGCGTAAGTCCCGAACCCGTGTGAATATCGGGATAAATAGTAGCCTATAGCCTTCCTCGATAAATTGACTATCCAACACAAAAATAATTTTTCAATTCGAACCAGTAGTTATTAAATCTACCTAGCTAGCTATCATGGATTAATCACAATAACCGATTTTGTGTTCAAAATAATTATTAAATCGTCTGAAAAAAAAAACTACGTTAAATATGTATCGTAATATTAAATCTTTATCAAAATTAGGCATTATGTTATCAAGAGTATTTATGTAGAAGTAAAATACTTTTTGTTTCATCTCAATCGGATATTTCGTTTAAAAGTTATCACGTGTGTAAGATGTTAAGAGTTGGTACCTACCTATTAATGAGTTATGGGCCATAGAGTTTTTTATATCAATATAAAATCCTGTAATAATCTTTTTCGAAATATATATTTTGTTGATGATTGTAAGTATAAGATCTTTGAAGAGTATCCTATCCTACTAATATTATAAATGTGAAAGTTTGTGTGTGTGTATGTGTTTGTTACTCCTTCACGCTAAAACTACTGAACCACTTGCAATGAAATTCGGTATGTAGATAGCTAGAGGCCTGAATTAACATATAGGCTACTTTTTATCCCGATATTCCCACGGGATCGGGACTTACGCGGGTGAAACCGCGGGGCGCAGCTAGTAAAGAATATATACAAACATACATAAAAGATAGGCGCGAAAAACATATCCTTGCAGTCGGGTAAAAAGTTCATACGGATTCCTCCAGCTCAATATTGGATCTAAGGACCAGTTCTGATTTGATAATGGACAACTGGGTTCACATATAAGTTTTCTTTCAAATGACTATATTTTCTAGAATTTTATGAACAAGTCGATAAGAAGACCCGTTATCCGACAAAAAACTATAAGATATATTTAATAGTAGGTATTTAAAATAAAATTTCCTTTTGAAGTTAATTTGCCAATATTACTATAGTAAATTACGCTAAATAATTCGCTATTACGCTAAATAATAATTATTAAATAATAATTACGCTAAATAATAATTCGTATGCGTAGGAGCCAAGTGGGTACCTCAAAAATAATAAGTTTTAAAAATAAACTCATTCCTTTTTGGGACCGAGTTGGTACTTACCATAAACAATTTTTGTAACGGGAAGAGGGTCTGAGTTTTTTCGGGACAATTGACAATTTTTTATTTTTTAACCCATTAGGCTGCGGACGCACTATGCGGTTGGACCGGATGCGGTGAACCGTCCGGTTGCTCGCAACCAAAAATGTATACCTGTGAGAAAATTGTTTCTATACCTAATTACGCACTGCGAGGCGGCTACCGTCAGACCGTAGCAGCCCGACCAATGACGACGGCTGTCCGGATGGTTGCTATAATACCAAACAGTTTGCGATAGTGGAACGTGATTTTTAAGAGCAATCTTTTAATGTCAGTCACAAATCGCACTCTTGAGGTTTTTGGACGAAAATAAATAAAGACTAAAAATAATTAACTCGATAACAGAGGTGTTTTCCGAAAATAAAACTGAAAAATACCTCAACATCATTTATCAAATGACATTAATAAAAAAAATACATTTAATCATATTGGCTTACTGAATTTATTTAGTCTGTTTTCTTCGTCAAGGTATAAATTACTTTTTACAAAAAAAAGTGTTTGAAATTGACACACGCTACTCTGATATTTATAATGCATTTCTTGATTTGTTTAAGCGATAAACAGCATAGGGAATTTTTTTGACGCCTATCAAACATTGTGCTGCGGCCAACCGAACAGCTGACCGCATCCGGCCGAACCGCATAGTGCATACTAGCCTTAGATAACGCAATAACAATATGTGACGGTTTTTATAATTACTCTATCTACTTAGAAGTATGGATTTGGCAATATAATACCTATTGCAATTTGTCAATCCAGAAACTGCTAAGCACTTCTAATAAAATGAAATACTACCTACAAAATTATACTACGAATCATAAATTTTAGTTTAATAGTCAAGCAATAATAAGTTTATTGACAACCAGATGGGTGCAAAACACACATCTGTAGATAAATACTTACCTACTTACAACTAATGGAAGTATTAATATTTAGTTTTTAGTTCCGAACCTAGTGCCAAATCACAAAATGCAATGTGCACCGACCTCCCGCCCACTTGAAGAGGCATGCAATGAGGACAAGCAATAATTAGTATAGTGACACTTCGTTAACCACGACACGTGTTTTGCGTCTACACGACGCATCATCAGGATTGGACCCCGACCGCGCTATTTGGCCGACAAACGTTAGATACGACGTCGCTCCCCGAGATGTTGTCTCTCTGAACGCTAGAACAAGATTGGACCCCGACCGCGCTATTTGGGCGACAAACGTTAGATACGACGTCGCTCTCCGAGATGTTGTCTCGCTGAACGCTGGAACAAGATTGGACCCCGACCGCTGTATCTGGGGACAAACGTTAGATAAGATGTCGCTCCCCAAGATGTTGTCTCGCTGAACGCTGGAACAACATAGAACTGAGTTAAGATATGTGTTTTGACACTAGGTTCGGAACTAAAAACTAAATATTAACAATTCCATTACATATGGGAGTTCCAAAAAGTAACGCCGGATTAAATTAATTAGGAGTACTTACAACTGTGTTGGCCCAGTGGTAGATATTTAACTTTCATTCCAAAAGTCGTTGGTTCGAATCCCGGCCGGCCGTGCGCCAACAATGGATATTTCTTACGAAAAATGTATGTGCGCTAATTGACATTGATTTTACGGTGAAGGAAAATATCGTGATAAAACTCGCGGTTCAGTTGGCTTCAAACGCATTGATGAGTTCTTCTGAGACGAATCTTCACGAAAAAGGACTCAACGTAAGAGGTTTCGTTGCGGAAACAGTAATATAATAAAGAAGAAAGATATTTTGTTTGTAACGAACAGGCTCCGAAATTACTGGACCAATTTTGTTAAAACTTGGTATGAGGATAGGTACATTAATTCATGAATTGGGCTATAACTTATACTTAGAAAAACTTTTGGTCTAGGTAGTTAAATTAATAGTACATTAAGATACAAGTGTGGTAAAGTGATCATTGCATAGAGGAACGCGAGCGCGTTAAAAAGCAGATATGCAGTGATCAATAATCTACACGCGTATCGTACAACGTTTTTTATCATGGTTGCGAGTAGAAGAAGACTTGTTAAAATAATAAATAAGTTACTAAAATATTTGTGGAAAAAGCGGCAATCAATTTTTTAATGGTCTAGGTCCAGTTTATATAACTGTTTTTGCTGCCTCACAAACTCTTTGTTGGTAAGTACCTACATTTTTTATCCATCAAAACAGTATAACCCAGTTAAATTAAGAATGTTTCATCTACATAACATGTAATTAGCAGTAAGATAAGAATTTAACTTATCAGGATAACTTAACTGCACTAGTGCGTTATAGTAACGTAAAACACACGCGTGCGTAATACGTTGGATTATGAGCATTAAAGCGGATTAATAAGATCCACTTTATGAGCAACTGTGATAAAAAATAATTTATAATAAGTATATACATATATTTATTTATTTCTTAGGAAAACAAACTGCTCTTAAATCACATTTCAAACAAAAAAACTAAATTAAAATCGGTTTATCCGTTTGGGAGCTATGATGCCACAGACAGATAAACACACACACACAGAAGACACGTCAAACTTATAACACCCCGTCGTTTTTGCGTCGGGGGTTGAAAATAGTAAGAAATTACAATAAAAACAAAAGGCAGATTAAAAGTTTCCACTACTATGTATTATCTTCTATCTATCTATCTATACATATAAAATGCTTTGTCCTGAACTGCTGACTGACTGACTGACGGATCAACGCACAGCCTAAACCGCTGATCGTAGAGACCTGAAACTTGGAGGGTGTGTTTTTTGTATGACGTAGGCATCCGATAAGGAAGGATTTTCCGAAACTCTACCCCTAAGGGGGTGAAAAAGGGGGGCAAAGTTTGTATCGGACAACGTGATTTCTTGGACCATTTTCGACTTCTACGCGGACGAAATCGCGAGCAAAAGCTAGTTTATAATAAGTAAATACACATATTATTATATTACTTACCTATAAAGTAAGGTTAATCAAGTTTAAAGTCATGAACTTGTTTCGTTTACTTACATAACTGTATCCGGTTAGAGGCTATAAATCCTTATTCAGAAAACTTATTAGTCAACACTTTGCTAAGTATTTCAATGCCTACACTTTTGTATACCTACTTAGTAAATATTTTTAGTACTAGGTACCAACTACTGGTTCGAATTGAAAAAAATATTTTGTGTTGGATAGTCCATTTATCGAAGAAGGCTATAGGCTATTTTTTATTTTGATATTCCCACGGGATCGGGACTTACGCGGGTGAAACCGCAAGGCGCAGTTAGTTTAAAATAAGCGTTTGGACTAAGTGCGTTTTTGTCTATGCCACGTTGTCACCTGGCGCTTATTAAGAAAAAAATCGAAGCAGCATTTGTATAAAAACAGTAAATATTTTTTTTATTCATATTTACTGTTTTTGTACCTACCTATACGCGGCGAATTGAAAACCTCCTTTTATAGAGTCGGTGAAATAGTAATAACTTTCATGCCTTAGCACAGTCAGCAAAGGACTGAGGGTAACAGGATATTTTCAAAGATTGAATTTTTTAAATGACGGTTCTATAATTTCAGTTATTCTGCGCGAAATAACGAACACTTCGAAAGCTTTATTAATATCGAGCAGAATAATTAACAATTACTGAATCGTTTTTTTAGCTATTGCATAGCTTTTATCGCGGGCTTTGAGCGCGGCGACCGAATCAAGAAATTCCATAACGAAAATAACACCCCCCACTCCGCCTAACATGTAGCTCGGCCGAGCGTTCGCCTAATGTGTATATATATGGTACTACTGAACGAAGCTCACACGATGCAATATCTTTACCGCGGCAGTCCCCGAGTGTTTTACATTAAAACTTGAAAATATTCACCTGTTACCCTCAGTCTTTTGCTGACTGTACTAAGATGAGGTAGGTAGGTAGGTGTCTTCTCAGGAATGAGACCTCATTAAGTACTTGACTGTTGGGAAAGCGTCTCAGTGAAAGTTAGAGCTCGCTACCGGCTTTGTTGACTTGCAATGCCTTTTTATGTAGGTATAATACATATATAACTGCGGATATGTTGATGTGTTTGTACAGTCGGAATATCAATTAACAGAACCCCACGTGACCCAGAGCGCACTCGCAGATCTGTAAGGTTGTAAAGTAATGTTACCTTAATCTTTTTTTCTTTTTAATTAGTTATATATTACTATACAATATATAATTTGAAAAAAAAAAACAAAATAGGGTTCAGCTAATTGGTACCTACTTTTGTTGGTAGGACATTCATGTGAATTGATTTAAATATACTACTTTGTCTTTGCTCATCTCAATGTTTTTATATTGCATGGCCTGCACTGGACTATCTGAAAGTATTTTTAAGGAAAAATGCGTCCAAAATATGTGTCGTCTCAGTTGCAATTTTTGAAGACGCATTTTTTGAAATTTTCACAAATGATGTTTTTTTGTTGCCGTTATGACAACAAATACTAGAAACAGAATATAATTGTACGGAACCCTTCGTACTGGAGTTCGACTCGCACTTGGCCGGGTTTTTAACCGACTTCAAAAAAGGAGTAGGTTCCTTAGTTCTATAGGAGTACTAGACCTTTTTTTCTTTATAGAACTTACGGTTGAAGTGAAATCTAGTGACCGGGAGGATGACCAAACCAATCTATAGATATACTTACTTAGTACTAATCTATGCCCAATATTTACATATTTACACTTTATGTGAAATCTAGTAACCGGCAGGATGGCCAGACCAATCCAGATAGAGCACTAATCTATGCCCAATCTACTTACTCATAAATGTTAAATATTTGCGTCCTAAAGTGAAATCTAAAGACCGGCAGGATGACCAGATTAATCCAGATAGAGTACTAATCTATGATCAATCTACTTAATTATAAATGTTAAATATTTGCACTTTATGTGAAATCTAGTAACCGGCAAGATGGCCAGACCAATTCAGATAGAGCACTAATCTATGTCCAATCTACTTATAAATTTTAAAGTATTTGCGCCTTAAAGTGTAATCTAGTGACCTGCAGGATGACCTGACCAATCCAGGTAGAACACTAATCTATGCCCAATCTACTTACTTATAAGTGTTAAATATTTGCGCTTTAAAGTGAAATCTAGTGACCGGCAGGATGACCTGACCAATCCAGGTAGAACACTAATCTATGCCCAATCTACTTACTTATAAGTGTTAAATATTTGCGCTTTAAAGTGAAATCTAGTGACCGGCAGGATGACCTGACCAATCCAGATAGAGCACTAACCTAGGCCCAATCTACTTACTTATAAATGTTGAATATTTGATATTTATAGTGAAATCTAATAACCGGCACGATGGTCCACCACACGAGATATTAGCACTAAATGCCCAATCTACTCACTTAAAAATATTTGAGCCAATTAAATCTTAACCGTCAGGATAGCCAGACCAATCCAGATATTTGCACTAATCTACTTATGCCCAATCTACTAACTCACAAATGTTAAATCTTAATGTGATATACATAATACTAATACATAACGTAACTGTATGTTATGTAAATGTACCTATTTACCTACCTAATTAATTTGATAACTTCAGTAAAAAACATTAAATCAATTTTAATTAATATCACGATAAAACGTTAATTATTCTACAAAGTTATTTATAATCAATTGAAATAAAATAAATAAAACCTAGGTGAAATTTATGTTTGACTATATCGTTTGTTCGTTAGACGGAATTTTATACCTATTACAGGTTTTCTATTTTATTAGGTTTTAATTGCTAGGCGTGTATAATAACGCCTTAACGTCTCTAACGTGTGCAAATAAAAATTACCAATAACCATTTTAACACTCTCAAACAAAAATAATGGCTAATAATTAACAAAATCAAAACACTTATTCTATTCCATTAGAATTTTAACAATGGAAAGGATGTGAAATTCTTTTGAAATTTTCTATTTGAATTTGGGGTCATTAACGTTTTACTGTATCTACTGATTGATAGATAGATTAAATTTACCAAAATCTCCATATCTATCTATCTATCTATCTAATTGGTACCTGGCGACCATGCTAGATCTTCGACCCAATCTTCGCTTTCTATCAGGTGAGATGAGGTCAAATAAAAGAATATAAATAAAATAAATAAATATTGCAGGACACTCCACACATCGCCATCTAGCCCCAAGCGAAGTAACTAGACTTGTTATGGGAGCTAGACAACGGATATACTACTTATATACTTTTCTTTTGTAAATATAAACTTATAATACATAGAAACAACCAGATTACAGACAAAATCTAAGCATAAATACTTGTCTGAGGCGGGAATCGAACCCGCAACCCCGTGTTTTGCAATCCGGCATGGTAACCATTGTGCCAACTGGGTCGTCAATTACTTTTAAATGATAAAGTATTCAAATTCGAATTTCGCTCGCAAAACAATGGATGCAAACATCAATTTGACAGTTCGCTCACGGAGATTTCGCTGAAGAACAGAACCTTATGAGCGCGCTCATGGCATTTCGGAACGCGTCTGAGCGTCTGACAGCGCTCAAAGTCGATTTCGGACCGCATGTCAACTGGGTCGCAAATTATTCAGTAGTTATAATCACATTGCACTCTCATATTGGTCATTATGTATAATGTCCAATAATTCACTTAGTCCATAACATATACATAGTATAAAGTGTAGTTCCACTTTTGCTAATTGACTATACCTATCTATCTATTTAGTAGGTAGATTGGTATTCACATAATACTTACCTTCCACTACAATATGTTTGGAAAATTATGCCTTTACACACTTAACGTAATTAAATTACTTAAAGTATCTAGTTGTGTCGCGTTAATGTATTAGGTGTTTTCACTTCTACATAGGTAGGGTTGCCAGGTCGCTAAACGTAATAGCCGGACAGACCAGCTAGTTTGGCTGGACACCCTACATTATTGAGGATTTTGTGTTTCCAAAAAACCTATAACTGTAGACGTTATAAAACTATTTTTAGTTTTTTTTAAGTAATATAAAATCAAATCATAAAATCAAAATCTTAATTTAAAAGCAATAATCTTAAATTAAAAACACTGCTTATTTTATTAATTTATTACGTTAATGTATATATTTTTATTTTTCTTGTGTCCTTAGCTTAGTGTAATATGGGTGAAACCTGAAATAAACAATACTTATTTATTTCTAAGGCCACTTAGGTACTTAAAACAAAAAATTACTTATTCTCTAACGTCTATAGGGGAAGGATAATTTCTTGCTACAAGAGACTTTTTTCTGTGTTTTTATTTAAATCAATATTTTGCTGCTGACTGTCTATTTTAACATTTTGCCGTGTGTTTTATTTATGTCTAAGAAATGTTACCACAGGGTTTTTTTTATTAATTTTGTATTTGTATTAGCCAATATTCAAAATTAACCGAACCTCTCTTTGCAGTACCTCTTCGAAAACGGCACGCACGATGAGGGTCTCCTGAACAGAGAGAAATTCATGGAAGTTCACGCTCGGATGACGTTGCGAAGGGACTATTTGAACAGTGAATGTTCCAAACTTGGCTTGAACAGTAACAGTCATAAGGCGAACGCGTGGGAGTACCTTATCAACAGGCAGTACCATGTTATTTGGTAAGATTTCGCTCAGATACACTAAAATTAAGTGTCTTTAAGGATAAAATATCTGTATGTTCTTACTTGAAACCCCTTAAGGTGAATGGGTACAGACGCTCTCTCCATACAAACGCTAGTCGACTGTTTCCTCCCTGCATAATGACACAAGCACAAATATTTTTGTTGCATAAAACCGCAATTGCATATAGCTGTTGTCTGTAAAGTCAGTTTACGGACGATAATTTTACGTGATAACATCATAAGAAAACGATGAAAATTTGAGGTTTATTTTGTTATTCCCATATATTTTGTTCCTTTTTTTCTATTTTTTCCTTTACCTACTTAGATTATTATGTATTTTTTCATTTATATAAGTCTTCTATTCAATCGTCACATCTAACCAAAAGCCCAGATGATCGATATTATTATACTCTGTTTCCTAAGTTGCCATGACGTGTCTGTCATATCACCATGACGCATGACGTCACACAATATTACCATGACACTTTTTTGTGAACGCAGGTGGTTCACCAATTTATTAGACGTTACGTCAAAAACCTAAAAAATCATAATATTTCATATCTTAACCTAATATTTACTAAAATTATAGCAAAATATAAAAAAACAGTCACGCGCGTTAGAAAGCGCTAGAATAATCTAGGTCATTTTATTAATACAATAAACATTAACACTAGATAACACTAGACCGATCAGTCAAGCTAAATTAACTCGAATAAAATTGATTTGAACAGAAAGTAAGGTACCGGCGACAAACAAGGGCCACCTTATTTCAAAACGAAATATTACGTAAAAATAGGGAAAATTACCTTAAATTATTTCATATAAATGTTTGCTTCATTGACAATCTGAAAAACCTGTTTGACTTCTTGTAATATTAAGGTTTTAAAATAACCCTTCTAGTGGCCCTTATTAAATCATGGGATTGTAACAAGAGCCACCTTAAAAAAATAAATTAAGATAATAATTAACATAAAATATACATTTTCCAGTTTTAAAGAAATTACTAAAACCTCAAAAAATATGGCAACAGTCGTCAAAGTAATTTTTCACACTTTAATTTATTGACGGTGGTCAAGCACTTTTGTACCCTGACCGTACCTATCGGTAAAATAATCAGTCGTTATTGCAATTTGTTATTTTAAAATCGTATTAGTAGGTTTTTTGTTCGGTAGTTTTTTTAGCTTTTTTCTCGCCTATATACCTAAACAGGAATTTTAAACAATTGAAACTACAAAGCTACAAAACTAATGAGAAAAATAGTTGCACTAAATCCATTCAATTCAATCACGTTTTCTTCACTAGTGCTTTAGAGTTCTGCTATAGCACTAGTGAAGAAAACATGATTAAGTTTTTTCATATTATATTTGTTTATAACACAGGTGCAACATATTCAAAGCTGCATCGACGTCCTGGATGTACAACTTCAACCTGATGGCAAACTACACAGCCGCGTTCCTAGACAAGACCAAGGAGGTGCCATTAGTTCTAGCAAGGAAGAAATACGCGAGGCCCACAGTCGAAATGATCAGGAAAGCACAGGCTGATTCTATATCATTCCTCATTGTGAGGCATCCGTTGGAAAGACTGGCTTCGGCGTATAACGATAAAATTGTTCATGCTTGGCCTAAATCCTTCCATGACAAAATGGGGCATATGATTATTAAGAAGTATAGAAAGGTGAGTTATTTTTCAAGGTTGTACTTGTACTTGAACGGACTGTTTTCCGCAATTAAGCCCTTTTTAATAGGCCTTTTTTGCGTGAGGATGGAGTAGGCTTGCCCAGCACCTACTACTCTCTCAGCTTAGTCGACCATTTCCAGAGGGGAGAATTTGTCAATACTTCTGGAGCCAACTAAGCCGCGGGTTTCATCACGATGTTTTCCTTCACCGTAAGAGCAAAGTCGATTAGCGCACATATATTGGTGCACGGCCAAGGTATTTTCAAGGTTATGTTACAAAATATTATCAATCTACACTAATATGGATAGATTTCTATGAAGAGGATTAAGACATTTTTAAGATTAAAAAACCATTTTTGGCAGCAAGCTCTTGGATAAATGTACACATTTTGCAAATTTCCAAATCTTTGAGAAAATTAGACCAATATATTTTTTTTATTTTTCCAATCGTAAAAAAAGGTACGAAGGATTAGAGAGTTTTTTACACGCTGTAGTAGATACCTACATAGTATTATAAACACCCTAGTAGATATCAATAAATTAAAAGGTTTATTCATAACTAGCTGCGCCCCGCGGTTTCACCCGCGTAAGTCCCCATCCCATAGGAATATCGGAATAAAAAGTAGCCTATGTATTAATCCAGGTCTCCAGCTATCTAGATACCGAGTTTCATCGCAATCGGTCCAGTAGTTTTTGCGTGAAGGAGTAACAAAAACACACACAAACTTTCACATTGATAATATTAGTTAGATAACGTTTTTAAATAAGTACTGTACTTACTGTATTTGTATACAGGCTGTTTTTTCCGCCATTGGATCCTTTTTAATTGGGTCCTTTTTGCGTGAGGATGGAGTAGGCTTGCTCAGCACCTACTACCCTCTCAGCTTAGTCGACCATGTCCAGAGTAGAGAACTTGTCAATACTTCTGGAGCCAACTAAGCCGCGGGTTTCATCACGATGTTTTCCTTCACCGTAAGAGCAATGTCAATTAGCGCACATACATTTTTCTTAAGAAAAATACATTGGTGCACGGCCGGGATTCGAACCCACGACCTTCAGAATGAAAGTCGAGGTATCTACCACTAAGCTAACACCGCTCTTTTAAATAAGTAACAGACAAATGTAAATAATGAACCTTGAACTAGGAACCGTTTACCAGAAAATAGGTACCAGTAAAACTGTTTCTCATTACAAGTAAGTAGATAGGATTGGTTAATCATTTCTATGTTTGTTGAAACATATTTCCCGTACAAAATAAGCTAGCTTGTTAACGACAACGCAATACGCACAAACGGATGAATCTTAGAAACATTAGCTTTCCCACGAGAAATGGAATTTCCGTCGGAACATTCAACAATGAATATAACGAGCAAAATAATCAAACGTCCGAGTTATATAAAGGTGTGTATAGACTAGTGTTTCCTCAAGCATTTCGATTAAATGTAACTTAACGGGTTCCCTGTCCCATGAATCATATACCTTAAGTTCATGGGACATATTTTGTACCATGATCCACACGTTCATTAATCATATGACGACCCAGTTGGCACAATGGTCACCATGCCGGATTGCAAAACACAGGGTTCCGGGTTCGATTCCCGTCTCAGACAAGTATTTATGGTTTGATATTTGTCTGTGGTCTGGTTGTTTCTATGTATTATAAGTATATATTTACAAAAGAAAAGTATATAAGTAGTATATCCGTTGTCTAGCACCCATAACACAAGTCTAGTTACTTAGCTTGGGGCTAGATGGCGATGTGTGGAATGTTGTTCAATATTTATTATTTATTTTTTATATATATGATCAAACTCAGAGTCAAATTTGTAGCTTTATTTGATATGGACGTAGCAAGACAAATCACATTTTTAGTATGGGGACGTGTGGGGTATTTCAACATTACCAAGAATAAGTTAGTGGGACATAAATACTATGCCAAAAAGCAATTTGTATGGGGACAGTGAACCTGCTAAGAATGCACAGACAAAAAGGGTTCTTTGAAGCAAAAATTCTTCTCCCTATAGACGCTAAAGAATAATTTCTTGGTGTTAGTAAAAATCTTGAAATGATAAACAGTTAGATACTTATTTTAAAAGCAATATTCTTCCACCTAAAAACCAGAAATTATTTTCTAGCGTCTAGCGTTTCCTCGAGCATTTCGATGTATGCACAGACAAAGAGGGTTCTTTGAAACAAAAAATTCCTCTCCCTTTAAAGACGCTAGAGAATAATTTCTTGATTTTAGTAAAAAATCCTAAATTATAAGTAGTTTTCTTAATTGAAACGCAATATTATTTAATTAAGAATACTGCTTATTATTTTCAAGAACATTTCATGATTTAAGTACTAAAACAAGAAATGATTCTCTAGCCTCTGAGGGAGAGAATTAATTCTTGCTGTGATAAATCATTTTTCGATTTCAATGTTATGTACCGTTTTTACGAATAGTGAAATAAAAGAAATGTTCAGCATTATCATTTTTAAACGATTTTAAAAATCAGGTAGGAGTTTTGGCTGGAACGAGTTAACAACATGTCGTGCTGCAGTTTTATTTTCATGAAACTTAGATGTAACCCGAGTTGAATTGTATAATTCTGGTGGAATGTTATTCAATTAAGTTCTGTGAAAGTGCACAAGTGTAGTGAAAGTAAAAATCAGTGTCAAACATGAAGTTTTCTCGTTGTGTCCAAATCTCCTATTAAGGTTATGGTAAACTTGCCACCGCTTTACTATAGCCCCTGACTTGACGGACTATGACGACTTTGACTGTTTTGAAACACTTTAGGCCCGATTTATGAAAAATCGGAAAAATCATACATAATTTGATGCAAAATATAACTTGACACTGGCTAAATGCATAAGCCGTGCGAAGCCATAATTATAAAAAAAAAACAGGTAATAATGTAATCACATCGAGCCTTCATCGAACAAAACAGCGAATGCTCAACTAGTAAACGCTATAGTCTATACTCACCTTTATTTATTTTTTCAAATAATAAGCAAGAATAGGTTACTGTTTGTTAACTGACAGCGTTGAATTACGAGTTGGTAAGTATTTATGACTCATATACCTACTGGATTCGGGTCAATTTTTTCCGCAGCAAACAAAACATTGTTTTTACTGAAGAAATAATTGTAAGCAAAATGTTATACTGTATCTAAGGAATAAATACATAATAGGTATGTTAAATAAAATCTTCATATCTTAATCTTAATATTACTGATAATTCTTTATAAAATCTGAAGAGTAACTACATCTGCTTTTTGCCACAAAAATCCGTTATATCGTCGGCTTTTGTAGATTATTTATAATACAGAATAAAGGATGAAAAAAAATTATGGCAAAAAATTGTCATTATCAATATTGAAAGTAGGTATTACCTATTAGGGATCTCATGGTAGATTATGGAAAAATTTGCATTTAGGTTTATGATAGTAGACTCAGGCAACAAGCTAGTTTGTATAGTTCTATGGAATAAACAGTGTCTATTGTAGAATGAAATCATCCTATCCTATCTTATATTATCTAACTTCTTACTAATTTTATAAATGTGAAAGTTTGTGCGTGTATGTTTGTTACTCCTTCACGCAAAAACTACTGGACCGATTGCGATGCAACTCAGTATCTAGATAGCTGGAGACCTGGATTAACACATCGAGTACTTTTTATCCCGATATTTCCACGGGATCGGGACTTATGCTGGTGAAACCGCGGGGCGCAGCTAGTATTCCATAGGAACTTCCTACACACTTTCACTGTATTTGTTATTGTTACAGAACAAGCCAGCACCAACACAAAGTTACCCAGTGTTCGAAGAGTTCATCGCTTACGTCCTGGACGAATACAGAGCTAAGCGTTCTTTGGACATGCATTGGACACCGTACAGCACTTTCTGCACCCCTTGTAGATTCAGTTTCGATGTCATACTCAAGTTTGAAACTCTTGATGTAAGTATACAAAGTGAGAGGATACTTTCGTTTTACCTCCTGGTTACATGTCATATCTGTAATATAAATCTTGTGTCACGATGTATGTTGCCAATAAACTCCAAAACTACTGAACCGATTTCAATCAAATTTCACATGTACCCGTAGTTTGGTCTAACTTACTGGATAGGATAGTAATCATCTCAATTATTCGCTTATGTCGTGAATGTAAACGAATAAAATGTATCAATTAATGGTTTCTTAAACAAGTGTTTATTTACTGTTTAGTTTTATGAAGCTCTCATAGATGGCGGTGTACGTTGATGTATCGATAAAATTCTTCAATATTGTTTGACATCTAGGTTGCAAATACACCCAATAGATGACCCTGTGCTCGGTACTTACGCGGGTGAAATCACGGTGCGCAGCTAGTATATTATAAGTACTATAATCTGCGTAAAATAGGTTCTTAATTTACATCAGTGTGTGGAAAATTCAAGATAATTACGTAACGAATTATTAAATGACACGCAAAGTACCTGCATAACAGTTTTAAATTAGTTTTTCCTGCAATTAACTGAACAACTTTTAACGCTCTAATTAACAGTGACATCAGAATTCCCATTCCCAGGATACCCTCATTGAATTGAATAGAAACGCGTAGGTAATATGGTCTGTAAATGTTTTCATTATGGTGAAAGGGTACCGGCGCTCTCTCCATACAAACGTAGTCGACTGTTTCCTCCCTGGATAATGACACTAGCACAAATATTTTTGTGCCATAAAACCTATAACTGCCATGACTATGCCCCTATGTATTGGTTTTTTTCTGATTATATTAGAAATTAAGATTTTAAAAACAAAAAGAAAAAAACATAGAGGCATGGTCATGGCAGTTATAAGTTTTATACAACAAAAATATTTGCTGTAGTGTCATTCAGGGAGAAAACAGGCGACTACGTTTGTATGGAGAGAGCGCCCGGTACCTTTTCCCCTTAAAGCAAATTAAATGTAACCAAAAAGACAAAACCCGTAATTGGGTTTTCCAAGAACAAAGTGTTCCTAAAGATATTATGTTATCTTAAAATGATGGCAAGGCAATACTTAAACAAATTGAAACTAACCTAAGAATCATCACAATCGGCCCACGCGTTTGGGCTCTAAAGAGCCACATAGATACTTACTTCTATACTTTAATATTATAAAGCTGAAGAGTTTGTTTGTTTGAACGTGCTAGTCTCAGGAACTACTGGTTCGAATTGAAAAAATATTTTTCTGTTGGATAGTCCATTTATCGAGGAAGGCTACTTTTTATTTTGATATTGATCGGGACTTATGCAGGTGAAACTGCGGGGCGCAGCTAGTAAATACATACATATATACATAGACTGTTGAACGCATTCCCACTCCTTTGCGTTGCGCAGTCGGGTAAAAATATGGAGAAATTCTCTGTTTTTCTACATTACAATTAAATCGATAGTATTTCGTGAACTAAATGTGACAATTAGGACACATGCATTTTCTTCATCATCATTTGACGCGATTACCAGGAACTTCAAAAACCTAATCTCTATGCAAACAAGTAATTTTAGTTCGAAGTTTTACCATTTTTCTTTAGTTTTTTGATACCACCCCATATTAATTAAATAAATATAAATAAATAAGTAAATAATGCAAGACATCTAGCCCCAAGCTAAGTAACTAGATTTGTGTTATGGCTGCGAGAGAACGGATATACTACTTATATATTTTTCTTTTATAAATATAATACATAGAAACAACCAGACCACAGACAAATATCTAAACATTAATACTTGTCTGAGGCGGGAATCGAACCCGCAACCCTGTGTTTGGCAGTCCGGCATGGTGACCATTGTGCCAACTGGGTCGTCAAATGATAAACATTAAATAATAAAAACTGCATTCTTTTTAGTGTTCTTCATAATAACAGGAAACTCAAATCCAACAACCTCCATTTTGTTTGATCACTTTGTAATAGTTGCGTTGTCATAACTATATCGATTCCAAGTAAGTTAATATGAACCGATCAAATCGCAATTGGAACGAAATCGATTAACACGAGTAGGACCTTAGGCCGTATACAGAAAGAAAGCTGGAAACTTAAAAGCGCCCGCGCAGGAAAATATATGAACGCGCGCCGATAAGCACTGAACGGTGCCGACAAGTTCCGACAAGCTTCAACACGCGTTGGTCAGCGCTGGGCGCTGCCATTTAATTAATAAACAACTGCGACAACATTTTGCTCGATCTGCTTCAACCTGCTTCCTTTGTGTAGAACGGACCAGCGCTGTCAAGCGCCGGTAAGCGCTTATAAGTTTCCAGCTTTCTTTCTGTATACGGCCTTAGAAAGCTCATAGAAGTATCTTGGCACTTCAATATTTTGCTGTTAAGATCCCTATTGAATCTAAATGATTATCCTATTACTGTGTGTTTGTATATTTGTTTGTTCTTCACGCCAAACTACTGAACCGATTGCAATGCAACTCGGTATGTAGATAACTAGAGACCTGAATTAACATATAGGTTTTTGACGACCCAGTTGGCACAATGGTCACCATGCCGGACTGCTAAACACAGAGTTGCGGGATCGACTCCCGCCTCAGACAAGTTTTTATGCTTAGATATTTGTCTGTGAGAAAAGTATATAAGTAGTATATCCGTTGTCTAGCACCCATAACACAAGTCTAGTTTCTTAGCTTGGGGCTAGATGGCGATGTGCGAAATGTCCTGCAATATTTATTTATTTATTTATCCCGATATTCCCACGGGATTGGGACTTACACAGTAACACCGCAATGCGTAGCTATTTAAAAATGTTTGAGTGTAATACATAATATCTTCTACGATAGTGCACATTGTCCTTTACTAAGCTTTTTTACAAGCGAAAAATTATGCTTCATCCACTGCTTAGAAACGATGAGATATTTGACTGATAAAATAAGATTTGGTTATACTAAGTTCATTCCAATTAAACGCTATTATCTTTTCCTTAATGTGAAAACGTTAAGTATCTTTAGAAGCTAAAATTGGTAATTATAAGTAGCTATAGGTATTCATACATACAGGGTTATTGGTAGTTATACAATTTGTTTCAGCTAAGGGGTTTTAATACGAAAGGGGGTTGTTCTAGACGTCTAGGCGAACACCTTTTCGTACATTTCGTTCGAGGTTTTGTATGAAACAGCTGATTTTTAAGTAAAAATTCCCTCAGAATTACCGAAAAAAAGTTCGAATTTCCAAAGTCGTAGAATAAAAGTTGTTCACCTAGACGTCTAGAACAACCCCCTTTCGTATTAAAACCCCTTTGCTGAAACACATTGTATACCTAACGCTAATAAGCTAATAATACATAGGTATGTATCTTAACAATTAACAACTTTTGGAAAGTCGGACATTTAATATAAATTTTACGGTTATGTGTACCCGAATATCAGCTGCTAGGTACTTACTCGGAGAGGTCATTAACCTTTAGAGCACTTATACTTATTTCATAAGTTTTATCGACTATTCTCAGTCTGAATGACCTATAGTAAAATCAGCTGATTTTCGAATTCACATAAGCTCAATAATTATCCACAAAAATGTTTGTATTTTCAAAAGTCGTGGAACAAAAGTTGTCTGTTAATGTGCACAGAAATAGCCCTCGATCGTTCTCTTATACAATTACCAATAACCCTGTATACGAAGCATATTGGTCCCAGTAGACGCACCCCTAATAGGAGTGGTAATGCGATATTACACCCATTCAGTAGGGTAATTCCAAGTAATAGGGTATTCGATATTTATCATCTTGTACTTGAACCTTGTTATTTTCTACCTTGATATTTTACTTACTTGTTCTTGTATACAGGCTGTTTTCAGCCATTGGACCCTTTTTAATTGGGTCCTTTTTGCGTGAGGATGGAGTAGGCTTGCCCAGCACCTACTACCCTCTCAGCTTAGTCGACCATGTCTGGAGGAGACAACTTGTCAATACTTCTGGAGCCAACTAAGCCGCGGGTTTCATCACGATGTTTTCATTCACCGTAAGAGCAATGTCAATTAGCGCACATAAATTTTTCTTAAGAAAAATGCATTGGTGCACGGCCGGCCAGGATTCGAACCCACGACCTTCAGAATGAAAGTCGGTATCTACCACTAAGCCAACACCGCTCTCTCTACCTTGCTATATTTAACAGCTGATATTAAGCCGAAATGGTAAGACCAGAAGCGCGATAGACGTGACTTAGAAACAGTTTTTGGGTATCAACCACTAAACTCCATACAATAATATTCCTACTGTCGTAAAGGTGAAGAAATGCTTCGTATTGTCATACACTTCGAAACACCATTAGAGTGATTTGTCTCGATAGAAAAAAAAACGTGAAAATCCTAATAAATCGTCATTTTTTGAGCTTTTTCAACTTTACGGCAATTGTAAAGAAAAAAACAAGTACAAAATTAATATTTTTATAAACTTTACATCAAATCCCATAAGGTAGTACAGATGGTTTTCACTAAAATAGATGTGAGTCTTTTAATTACATAAAACAGTTAAAACGGTCATTTCGCTACGCGCGGGGGAAAGGAATAGAGCCATCGCGCGGCGCCTGCGTGCGAAAGGGATAGGGGTTTTCAGGTCCTACTACACCTCAAGAGGAAAGGTACCCGGCGCTCTATCCATACAAACGTAGTCGACTGTTTCCTCTTTGGATAATGACACTAGAGCAAATAATTTTGTAGCATAAAACTTATTACTGCCATGACCAATGACCATGCCCCTATGTCTTATTTTTTTAAATATTTTGTTTTTTTAACTCTTACTATCTATGAAAATTCGAAAATGAAAAAACCAAGACATATCATAGTCATGGCAGTTATAGGCTTTATGCAACAAAAATATTTGCTCTAGTGACTCATTATCCAAGGAGGAAACAGTCGACTTCGTTTGTATGGAGAGAGCGCCGGTACCCTTTCCTCTTAAATAGGCTGTGTATTAACTAGAATTGGAACAAAGTTTAATAGCAAAGTAATTACAGATTATTTATGAGAAAGGAAATTGATAGGAAGTTAAACCGTTCCACCGTTTCGAGTTGCTGACAGATGCTAAATTTAATATACCAACTCGTGTTACCTACGTGTTTGGAGTGTGTAAATCGTATTGACATCTAAATACCTATAAAGAAGTGTAAAATTTCTAGTTTTAGAACCGGGAACATAATTATTACCTTCTCCTTCAAGCTCCTCTCCTCAACTCTACTTTCTACAACAAGCCTTCTCTTTTCACTCTGTGATACTCTGGAATTCCCTGCCTCGACCCATCGGATCTGCTAAGTCACTACCTCAGTACTGTCTAATATCCGTATATATTCTTGTATTATTTATTTATTTATATGTATGTGTGTAATTATTTCTATGTATCTCCGAATATAATTATTTGGTATGTATTATTAATTTAATATTTAAAATCATAATTATGTAAATAGTGTATATTATAAGTTAAAATATTCACAACCTACTATTGAAGCTGAATCAGTTCTTTTCCATCCAAAGGTAGCCTGGAAGAAATCGCTTTCAGCGATAAGGCCGCCCATTTGTGCAACTTATACTTTTTAGCTATTACGTTACTTTGTGTTTATCGTGTTATGTTTCTTTCTGTGTTGTACAAATAAAGTTATCTATTTATCTACTATGAATACAAATCGTGTTATGTTAAATAGTTTATTCTACTAGTTTTTGAGTGACCGCGGATTTTCTGGTTTCTACCTCGGAGAACGAATCGCCTATGAACTAATACATAATCCCCCTTATTCCAAAACGAGGTTTAAGGATAGTCCGAGATATGGTTTTGCAAAACAAACAGGTTCGATTCCTGGCTAGGGTTATGAATTTTTCAAAAATCTAACGATGCAGTTTTAGTATTTATCAAAATCGGACACGCAACTCCTTTCAGCATATCTCTTATTGTTAAGGATATAGCCCTGAAGGCCCACATAAAAAAATCAGCCTGTATACGAAAGACTCTCATGCACTTGGTCGGTTTTTTGATGATTTGTGATTTTCAATTTGTTACGTAGAGGATATTGTTAAGTTTTCTATACAACGGATTGTGTCGTAAATGATCCCCGGTCCAATAGGCAAGTCGATCAAACAACCCACCCCTTGTTACTGCATCCACATAAACAGTATGTTTAAGGGGGTTCACAACGAGGGTGGACAACTTCTTTCGGATATATATTATTTATATACAGGGTTATTGGGAATTATACTAGCACGCCGTTGAGGACTACTTCTGTGCACCCAAACAAACAACTTTTGTTCTACGACTTTTGGAAATTCAAACATTTTTTTTTATTTTGGGGTTAGGTTTACCTGAAAATCAGCTGATCCTTACACGGAGAGGTCATTACCTTAAAATGTTACTTATTTTTTAAGTTGTATCTACTGTTCTCAATCTGGATGAAATTTCTTTTGAAAAAATCAGATGATTTTCGAATTTACATAACCTAAAAATTTTCAATTTGTTTTTTTTGTATTTCCAAAAATCGTAGAACAATAGTTGTTTGTTAAGGTGCACAGAAGTAGCCCTCGACGGCTTGCTAGTATAATTACCAATGACCCTGTATAGAACTGTCAGAGCGTGTTTCCTTTTATGCCCGACTGCGCGACGTAAAGGAGTGTTATGGCTCTCTAGAGCCCAAACGCGTGGGCAGAATTTGATTATTCTTGTTTATGTTTTGATACTTGCCAATGATGCTAAAGTAAAATTTTCTTTTCGGGCCTAGACATTGGTTTTTGTGCCCAAAACTGATCTATGATCCCATTTTGTTCTATATAGGTGTGTTAGAATTAATTTTGTGTTTACTTGTGTTTTGTGGTGCAATAAAGTTTATCTATCTTCTGACGCGTAAAAGAAGGGGGGTCACACAAATGCAACTTAAGACGTATTTAGAGGTTTTTTTTGCTGTTACAAAAAAACTACTAACTTATAATTGTTTATATAATATCTTAGGAGCTAACTACTTACGGCAGGGCAAGTGTAGTAGTGCCTCCGCGAAGCCCAGTAAGCACTGCTGTCACATCCTTTTCTCGAAGCAACTCCAGAGAACTCAAGCAAAGTCTTCTAGCCCTAAGCTAATAAATAAATAATAATAAATATTTATTGATCAAAAAAGTTTACAGTCGTCTTAAAATTAAGTAAGTAGAGAAGATGGGTGGCATATTAAAGAAATACTTAGGACGTAAGTATACACTATAAGAAGTACCACTTACATGTTTAGGTTAGCCGTTAAAAACCAATTTATGGTTTTGGTCTGCATCTCTTGCTAGGTTATAAAATAACCTATAATAAGGATATGCAGAGCCCTTACCCCTCATTGGTGATTTAAATCATCCTAATCCTAGTAAATGCAAAACAAACATAAGTACATTCTATAAAATAATATTTAGTATAGATTTAACAAGTGAGTTCATCACAATCAATAATTCTTAAGTGTATAAGACAAGTTTAAGTATATACAAAAAACTAAAACATTAAAGAGTAACAAAATTTTATCAATAACTAATTGTAGGTAAATATCTATAATATAATAATATAATAGTACCTACATTGCGATACAGGTGTGGTAAATTGATCGAGAGCGCCGAGCTAAGCAATGAGGCTTGTGTTATGGTGGACAAATAACGGAAAAAAATACTTATTTACACTTTTCTTATGTAAATACATACATATTATACATTAGCTGCCCGCTCCGGCGTCGCACGGACAGATAGCTTGGATTAGCTACATCCGACAGAATTGTGTAGAAAGTTCTAACAGACAGGTTGGAGTAATTATACATCCGTCAGAATTGTGAAGAAGGTTCTAACAGATAGGTTGGATTAGCTACATCCGTAAGAATTAGGTAGAAGGTTCTAACAGACAGGTTGGATTAACTTAATCCGTCAGAATTATGTAAAAGATTCTAACAGATAGATTGGATTAGCTACATCCGTAAGAATTAGGTAGAAAGTTCTAACAGACAGGTAGGATTAACTAAATCCGTCAGAATTGTGTAGAAGGTTCTAACAGATAGAATTGGGTAGAAAGGTCTAACAGATAGGTTGGATTAGCCACATCCGTTAAAATTGTGTGGAGCGTCGCAGGTGATTGTTCTTCTACCGAAGCCGATCCACAGAGGCCATTCAGTGCACAGAATATAATTATAGCATTCAGTGTACACAAGAGTAATCCAAAAATACTTAGGTATAAAAATATTGATTTTTCTTTTACAGGAAGACCAAAAGTATCTAATCCAGTTGGCACGCTTACAAGACATTGTAAAGCCTGAATGGAAAAACAGCGGTAAAGGAGCCAACACGCTTCACAGCATCAACCATCTCTACTCCCGGCTAAAGAAATCACAGCTAGACGGTCTACATAAATTGTACAAGTAAGAATCAGATTTCTATCCAAAAGAATGTTCTAGAGATAATGATGTGTAAATAAGTTGTTACTGTGGATCCGGTTGCTTGTAGAACTAGACATGCAAATATACTTGATACTTGAGATTTTAGTGTTAATTCTTATATTGTTGGGCTTTACATATAATCTAGATGATTTATACAGCGCCAGCGCTTTAATCCAGGATAAAAGTTGCTGTAATACCTGGATGAAAGTTTAAATCTGGATGAAACTAAAAGAAATTGAAGTTATGCGTCTGTCCATCTTTTCATCTGATATTTATTTTGCGGGAAGCTTCAACCTGTTACTTTAATGTTATAGTGAAGCGCGCGCATCTTAAAATTTTACCCTCATCATTTTTTCATAACACGCCTAAAGAAGTATAACTTCAAAAAATCCTGGATTAAAGCATTTAAAGTTGCTGTAGTGCCTGGAACATATATTAAATGGAGTGGGCTTGCCCAGAACCTATAAGTATGTAGCCAACTAAGCCGCGGGTCATCACGGTGTTTTCCTTCACCGTAAGAACACTGCTAATCAGCGCACATAAATTCGTATGAAAATGATCAACTGAGATTCGAACTCACGACACGGAATTAAAATCAAGGTATTTAGTACCCTAGTCCTACTAATATTATGAATATGAATATTAAAAATGTGAAAGTTTGTGTGTGTGTGTATGTTTGTTACTCCTTCACGCTAAAACTACTGGACCGATTGCGATGAAATTCGGTATGTAGTTTGCTGGAGACCTAGATTAACACATAGGCTACTTTTTATCCCGATATTCCCACGGGATCGAGACTTACGCGGGTGAAACCGCGGGGCGCAGCTATAAAACTCAGATCTTCATTCTGATCACTAGTAATTTGAGACTCTTTTCGTTTCGCTTAGTTTAGTAGCCTGTATGTGTCATCTATTGAATGTTCTTGAGCACATCCTGTTGTACAAACAATGCGAGCTATTAGAATTACATTAGATACTTATTTGGGATTCAGTGCTCTGTAATTAATAATAGGTAATAATTGATGGTTGATTAATGAACACTACTTTCATTTAAGGGGATTTAATCTTAAGTGGCGAATTAATTGACATTTACCGTGACGGTTTTTTGTGAATGCAGATGTCCCGTCAATTTATTAGACGTTAACACGTCAAAAATATTGGTTTGTGATCAACTTAATTTCATTTCAGATACGATTTCCAGCTGTTTAACTACACAATAGACAATTATTATGAAATAGTGAAAGACGACAACAACCACGGATGAACATCGGATAGTGCCAAGAGTTTCGTTATCAATCATCGTGTTGGTCGTCGAGAAGGGTCAAAGTATCAAAACATAACGTTCGAAGTACATCGATTTATTCGAAGACGGAATGTCCTTGTCAATTTATTTTTGTGGCTGTTCCTAATTTAAGTATAGTTGTTATGTAATGATTTAAGCATTGTTTTTGTTGTAAACATTAGATGTATTATTTTTAAGTAAAATGCTTTATGTAAATAATCGCGTCGTAAGAAATGTTGCATTAGGTAAGCATTTGATCGAAGCTTGAAATTAATTTAAATATGAGAAGATTAAAAATATTTATAAATTGAACAATTATAATGACTTATTCTTTGATTTTCGCGATTTAAATAAATTGGTTTTAATTACTTGTTTTTAAACTTGAAGTTTTGGATAATTTCAGTCTTCATAGTTGATCGCGAATAATCTAGCTAAATATTTTTATTAAGTATGACATTACGGTGTTCTTAGTAAAACAAATCAAACCATTCCATGTTATAATTAGGTAAAATAATTCCAATTTAAATCAACATTATAGAAAGATAATCAAATAATAAATAACAATTGAAACGTTTTCATAATGAATAATATTATTTAAAAATATAAGTTTTTATAATTACTTTTGTAAATAAAGTCATTAAGGCGCATGGGAGCCAAAAGCCTTTTGCCTATGACTAAAATTGCTAATTATTTTATGGAAAATTGTAGTAAAATGTGTGTACATTTAACAACCTTTTTAAAACAAGTCTGAAGGTTTTTTCCCCTACAATTAGGTATATCGGTAATTTAAAAACTAAGTTAAACGTATAATTACTCGTGGTTGCTAAGCTTATCTAAAGTCGAGAAAAAACAACAAGGAATTTTCGCTTTGAATTATACTAAAATTTGGGGAAAGAATCACCTACAACAAACACTTAGCAACAGTTTCCCAAGAAAACACATTCTATAGACGCGGGTCGCTTCTACAGTCTTGCACGATCGGTGCAACTCAATCGTAACGTCGGATAAATATAAAAATAACTATAACGCGATCGCGACTTGTGTTTATGGAGTAATTTTTCCATGAAATATTTAATAATTTAAGTTATTGACGGCGGCCATTTTGCGTTTGACCCCTGTATGCGCCTTAAGTAATATTTACTAGTACAATTAATTGTTACATTACTAGTTTTTAGAACAAATTAATAATATATTTACAATATATTTGCACTGGAGTTACCATATTTTATTACCAGCACGTTGAGTTTGCGTTGTTAAATATTTTATATTTTTTTGATCACCTTTTGTAATTTGATATTTTATCGTAAGACTTTTAATATTAATTGTTGTTTTAATAAAACTGCTGTAAACTGCTTATAGTTTAGAATTACCTACTGGTTGGTATTTGATCAGTGTTCTTATAAATAATTTGTTCGTCGACCAATAAATATTTAATGTTAGTACAATATGAATTAGAGTTTCCGAGAATATTTAACTTTAAAATCAATAATGATTTTCCAATTTTGTCGTAAAATTAACATTTATTCAATCAAATTACGATCTATTGTAAGACTCATGTAAGACCACATGTGGTCGGAGTCTTTCTAAAGAAAAAAGAATTTAAAAAAAAAGGATGGACTTGACCAATCACGGAACTAAAAAGGTGAAGTGAGAACTAAGTTTCTCTATATATTCAACATTTTAGAGTATCACAAAAATATAAGACGATTCATTGTGATTTCAAGTGTACCTGTATGTTTCCAACTGAATTAAAAAATAGTAATTATTTCTGCGATTATGACCAGGGAAAATAATAACTAAGATTGTGTGAGTTTAAAAGTTTATACTTACAAACAGAATTTTTTACTTTGACTCTAATAATATACAGAGAAAGTTAGTCACAAATCATGACTGGATCATTTTTGTCAAAGAGAAAAGAGTAAAAACGTAATTTTGGAGATATCGGAATCTAATATATTTGTTAAATAAACTAGTCGTCATTTTATATCGTTGAGCTTAGATAATTCGCATTTAAGTAGTCTATTAGTTTAGAAGAGATATTACGATTCATAAAGTAAGATTGAAAAAATACACATTGAATTGAAACTAGCCTACTCGTACCTTTAAAAATTAATTCAGGTTAAGGCGATTAGTAATTCATTAAACCAATTAAAGACTCCTGCTATACATCATACACAACAAACAATTTTGACGTGGATACGTCTTTAAAATTGCTTCCATAGGGGTGCAATTAAAAAAATACGAATGATAACAAAATATGGGTAAAGAGTTTAGTGTTGCATCTCCATATCTATCATTCACATGCATTTTTTCTACAACTTTGAAGGCAACTTGCATTTAAACATTGTGCTTGAACAAATTTAGCTAAATTCTGGCTAAATGCATATAACGGGTAATCTTAAATTAAATTTTATTAAAAAAAAAAACGCAAGGTTGATTAAATTTAATCAGTTTGACACTTAGACATTTAGTTAATTATGTTTATGGTATTAAATCAAGTTATTTTTGTTTTGCAAGTGAACCATAATACTGTTATTCTATGCGAAAATAGCAAAAATAAAATCATAAACAACTCTATGCAAACTACAAGGTCAGTAAAGTATTTGGCCAACGCGGGAGTCGGCCAGTTATCGATGCTTGCGGGAGACTTGTGCTATTTTTCGTTTAGATATAAAAACATGTCAGAAATACTAATACTATTATTTGTTTTTCAAAACAAACTACAAACTAAATCAGCCCTTTTTACCCTTTTCGGAGATCGAATTTCGAAAAATCTTTTTTAGTGCTTGCTTGCTGTCCTCGTATCTCTCATAGTTTCAGAGATTTCATAATGAGTCTTTGTCTCTTTTATATCGTTTTTTTTTTATTTATTTTTAAAACCTCACATTTCGATAGCTTTGCAGTTCTTTTTGTCGTCAAGTCACGAAAATCTTTTAAAACTATTTTTTTTCTTGTAAAATTTGTGTGTAAGATGTGCAGAAGTATAGTCCTTAATTGGTTTCATAATGCCTTGGTACCAATAACCCTTAATTGTTTAACGTTGGGCATTATTAGAGTATATTAAATTAGTACCTAGTACCTACAGTACAGCCCTGAGGATATCCACGGCTTAATCGGGCCTTAAAGTTATTGTTTATAGATGAATGGAAAGGCATTTTGGAGTTACACCTGTGTCTAATTATGATTTAATTATAAGTTCCAAAAAGGAGCGTTTTGAACTGTTAAACAACATTAATTTGTATGGACTTTCTTTAGTTATTGTTCTGAGGTATGAACTGTTGGCTTATGATTTAGTGAGAGTTCAATCAGCCAATAGCGCTTCGCGCTACGCTAATTCTCGCTACAGAACGCGCCGCGATTGGTTGCTCGATCAGCCAATCGCGGCGCGTTCTTGCTCCTTTATAATAGTTCCAAATCGCTCGATAGATTGCGCTCTCTATAAAAATCATTAGCTCTGGTTAAGATAATGTTGGTCAAACAAAATAAAATACTTAATTGTATATCATTACATATAGCATTATTACTGGTTATGAACATCTTTCGGTTTTTATTCAGTAGCTAGTGATGTTTAAGTAGTGGGGCCATCTACCGAGGCTAAAGGAAGTAGTCCTTTTTTAATTAAGTAAGCCTAACTACAATTTTTTAATTATGTCTTCATAAATAAAATGGAATTTATAGTAGATCTGAAATTGTCAAAGTTAGAAAGTTTACCACATTTTTTAATTTTTAAAGTCGCTTTTTCTTGTAAATGCAAAAATTGGAATTTATTCGTGACTTAGGTAGATCTGAAATTCTAAAAGTAAGAAAGTTTTAAAATTTAAAAAAAATTTAAAGTTGCTTTTTTTCTTTTAAATGCAGTGACTCAGGTGTGCTTACCCAAATGATTAGACCAAATAAAAAATGGCCTATGAACGTAACTGCATGGTGCTAATAGTCCTAAATATTGATCTCATATCAGTCACTATATGAGACGAGAGATATGCACAATATTGTTGTTATAGCACTTGCATCTCACGAAGCAACGCGGGTTAATAAAGTATACGAGATGAATGTATATGTGCGCGCCAATTTCTTCTTATTGTATCAATGGCCGTGTCTTTTTAATCTAAATAAATGGTGTTTAAAGTAAAAAAAAATATCTACTTATCTAAATTTTCCCTGACCAGGAACAAGCCACATTTACCTAAGGCGGCGTCTTCTTTGTTTAAATGTCTGTGGCAGCGGTATTTTAAATTTGTCAATTTAAATTCGTACGTAATGGAACGGTAACAAGCTACAGATTCACAGAGCATCAAAAATCAACAATTTTAGGGTCACTTGCAGTACAATTGCAAAATCTCGATTTTACTAAACTAAGATTTAGTCCATACATTTTTAAAAAGCTAAAATCGAGTTTTAAAATAAATCAAAAATGTATGGGTATATTTAGAATCGAGATTTTGCAGCAACTGGTCCTTAGAATTTAGTTACTTATAGGTATGTTTTTACTATTATTAGATAAAATTAAAGCGTTGGCAAAATGGTATCCCCTGTAAATTGCTTGTACGATGGCCTAAATCCTGACGCTACTCATCTTCACGCACAAATTGACAGCTTATCTCAATCCCTAACCACAAGTAAATCTCGCGTCGCTTCAGGAGATGCAAGTACATATAATTAGGTACAAAATGTATAGATTCCATCGATGAGAGTCGGTTGTGTAACGTTGAAATTAGTACTTAGAGAGAAATACATGATTTCATATTACTACCGCAGTTTTATTATGCCACTAAAACCTTTTACAACTCACGAATTAATAAACCTCCTAATCTTAACATATCCTACTAATATTCAATGTGAAAGTTTGTGTGTGTATGTATGTTTGTTACTCCTTCACACTAAAACTACTAAACTGATTGCAATGAATATGTAGGTAGATAGCTAGGGACCTGGATAAACATATAGGCTACTTTTTATCCCGATATTCCCAAGGGATCGGGACTTACGCGGGTGAAACCGCGGAGCGTAGCTAGTAATATTTTAAATCCGAAATTTGCATGGTAGTCAAAGATGGAAAAGGAGATAACATAGGATACTTTTTATCCCGAAAATTCTGCGGGATCGGGACTTAAGCGGGTGAAACCGCGGACCTACTAGTACATAAAATGAAATAATCAACGGGTAAATTAAATATCTATGCTAATATTATAAAGCTGAAGAGTTTGTTTGTTTGAACGCGCTAATCTTAGGAACTACTGGTTCGAATTGAAAAAAATCTTTTTGTGTTGGATAGTCCATTTGTCGAGGAAGGCTAAAGGCTATTTTATATTTCTATATTCCCACGGGATCGGGAGTTACGCGGGTGAAACCGCGGAGCGCTGCTAGTAATAAAATAAAGTAAGTAATTTAATTAAAACATTTTAATTACACTCACGCAACATTTACTTCCATAAATTAAATAATTAATATTATTATCTATATTTTGTAAGTGAGTTTTTGTTCACGTGGTTTGGACTAGATGCATCGGGAACTGTGGTAGATACTCCCTTTTCTCGTGTACTTTAGTTTTGTTCCTGTGAACAAAGTAAATTAACTGAAAATCGAAGTCCAAAAGTGGAAAACACAATCCGCTTTGAACTGATTAATGGCTTGCCCAGCACCTATACTACTCTTTCTACTTAGTCGACCGTGTCCAAAGGAAAGAGCTTGTCAATACGTCTAAAGCCAACTAAGCCGCAGGGTTTTCTTTCAACGTAAGAACAATTAATAGCGAAAATACATCTTTCGTGAGGTAAACCGAACCCACGACTATCAGAATGAAAGTTAAGGTATCTACTACTAAGCAAACACCACTACAATAAACTGAAATAGATCAATGAAATTTATACTTTTTAAAATGATTTTTTACACAAAATATAGGCTTGCATTTCACCTCATCTCACCTGATGGGCAGCGAAGATGAGATCGTGGAAGTAGCATGCTCGCTTAAAAAGAGAACGGCATGCCTGAACAACATAATGGAACGCGACGAATCACTTGGCACCAAGATGATCCAATGGATTCATCCATCAACCAACCCGAACTATTTCAACCCATTTTGATCTCCTTGGATTCTATGTAATCTCAGGAATATTTTTTATGACTTAGAAATAATACTTACTCGACCTTCCTTTTTCTCTTAGGTATGTCTAGTATATCTATAGGATCAGTTGTGATGATGACGGGCCGCACTGAACCAAAGAAGTCTGTGATCGGTACTTTACTTGTGTCTCTTTTGAATAGGTCTTTACGGACACCAACTGTTGATAGGCATGCGCTTTTTGGACATACTGCTAGCTGAAATAAAAAATATATAATAAATATTGCAGGAATTCTATAAATAAATATTCCACACATCGCCATCTAGCCCCAAGCTAAGTAACTAGACTTGTGTTATGGGTGCTAGAACACGGATATACTACTAATATACTTTTCTTTTGTAAATAGATACTTACAATACATAGAAACAACCAGACAACAGACAAATATGTAAGCATATATGAGGTGGGAATCGAACCCGCAACCCTGTGTTTGGCAGGCCGGCATGGTGATCATTGTGCCAACTGGGTCGTTTAATCAAAAATATTTAAATATTGTAGAACATTTTACACAGCGCATTCTAGCCTCAGGCAACAGGGCATGGGTTATGGGTAACGTATAAAATACATGTATACTTTTTGAAGTTACACTTCTTTAGGCGCGTTATGAAAAAATGATGAGAATGAAATATTGAAACGCGGATCTGTAACACAAAAGTCACATGTTGCAGCTGCGTAACCCAAAAGTAAAACAGCTTGAAGCTGCGAGAGCGAAATTTTAAGATGCGCGCGCATTACTGTAACACTGAAGTAACAGGTTGAAGCTGCCCGCAAAATAAATATCAGACGGACGGACAGACAGACTAAAAGTTATACAGACGGACGTATAACTTTTAGAAGAATCTCACGCGCGTACATACACGTACTACCCATTTTTTTGTTGTAAATATTTACATAAGATTTTTATTTTTAATATAATACTGACAGACCAGAAACTATAATGATAAAATATGATAATAAGTGGTATGTAGTTTAATAGTACAATAACACCAGAGCGCACACACTTTTAGTGTAAATGAAAGTGCTACTAACATAGCTAAAAGCTATTTTCTGTACTAATATTATAAAGAGCAAAGATTTGATTGTTTGTTTGCATTGAATAAGCTCCGAAACTACTGCACCGATTTTTATGAAACTTGGTATGAGGATCTTTGATTAAAGTAAAATAGCGGAAGATCGGTGACGCGCCTCTAACGCATGGACCTCATAAATTAGGTCCCCGTCGCCTAATTGACTCAGTCGCAATCAGCGTGGCATTCGCAATACACGTGTGTGTGATTGAGATTCTTTAGTGGTTTTATTCGAAATAAAGGTGTCACAATGCCTTCCTGTGCTTTTCCTAGTTGTACAAACCACTCAAAAAGAAAAAAACAAAACACACGGCATTACTTTTCACCGTAAGTACGCTTTCTTATTAATTATTGTCTTATTTTGTTTTATTTTATACGCCATTTTGCAGAACGGGATAGAAATATGCGTTACGTAAGTGTGCGACAAGTTAAGCTGCACGGCCAAGTGCCGGACCGCGTCGCGTACTACAAATTTCACAGTAGCGTCAGCAAAATAATAATATAAAAGAACACATTTTTTTATAAAATTTCGTAAATACATTTTTGCTAACTTATGTTACTGTAACATCAATTGGTACATTTTCTTAATTAATATTTTTTTTAATAATTGAGAAACATGTTTATTAAATTTTTTTGTGAGAAGGTACTACACTTAGATTTATATTTTGGTTCTAGGTTTCCTGGAAATGCACTTTTGCAACATAAATGGCTTATTGTTGTTCGAAGACATAGGCAAGAACCAGACTGGACACCAAATAAACATAGTCGTATATGTTCAGTGCATTTCAAATCGCAAGATATGTATACGACTAATAAAGGCTATAGAATACGTAAATAGAATATATATAAATATAAATAGAGTATAGAATAATAAAGGCTATAGAAAAGTAATAATAGATAAATATTGTAATGTGAGGCTTCATTACGCGCATAAAATTGACTCAGCTGTATCTGCAACAACGCAACGACAAAAGAGAAATAAATTGTCTCTATTTGAAGGCAAGTAATATTAAATTTACAAAATAATACAACCGTAGTTGGCAATACTGGCCATGAATGCAGCTGATATTTGAAGTATACGTCAGAACTTCAATCCGCGATTATCGTGGACAGTAGTGCCACCTTAGGTGTTTTATTTGTTATGTTCTCTGTGGGAATTATGTTATATCTGTGGTAGGGCCATATAAGAAATAAAGTGGAAGGGCATTGCCCACTCTTCCAACTGGTGGAAGAGAGCTTCAAGTGTTCGGGCTTTTTTATGGACTACAGAATTATTTGTATTTTACCTTATAGATTAACTGAATTAGATATAACGCAGGTAAAATATGGTGAAGATATTGGTATGTAACCTTTTATTTGTTCAGAGATATAGTAGGAGCTCTTGATCTTGCAATATACACACAATTGCAATTTACCTAAGTTGAAAGAAATGTATGCCAATAAAAAAAGAATTATCAAGATCCGATCACTAGCTTCGGAGAAATGCGTGGACAAACATACATACATACAAACATACCAACATACACCAATAAAACTTTGTATATTTGTTTGGAAACCCTAATAGATTATCATAATATGTCAATATTTGGTAGTTCCAATAATATTACATACATACGGGTCGAATTGATAACCTTCTTTTTTTCGTTTAATAATAAACACACAACTTTATGAAATCCTAAGGATTTTTGTTAATTAATAAGTAAATAAACATGTGATTAATAAAAGTGCCGTATTGTTGCACTTTGTTATTACTTAGTTGTTACAATTTTACTGTAATATTTGAAATTTGCAAGATTTTACTTACTTAATAAACCGAACTGATTAAAACACCTACTTTTTTGTTGACCTTACTAAGCGAACCGAATTCAACAAAATATAGTACCGAGTGACAGACCGAGTACTAACGAAATTAGACGAACAGCGATGCTTCGACTTGCTCGCACGCCACGTGTTTGCGTCATGCTGTCTCTTTCTTTGTTGGTGTCTATATTAACGTTAGTTTGTGTGAGTGAATGTATCTGTTTAGTACTAGATCCATTGTTTGAGTACCTAATTTATGAACGTGACCCATCTTCCGCTATTTTACTTTAATCAAAGATGAGGATACATTGATTCATTGGGAGTAACACTTTTTATCCACTTTTTACTTTTTATCCAGATATTCCCACAAGATCGGGACTCACGCGGGTGAAATTAAATTATATTAGTAGGTATGCAGGATCGGTAAGTAGTTGAATACCTACCTACTTATGCAAAAAACTCATAGTTACTTACAAATTCAGTCATAGACCTCTGACTGTTTGGATGAACATCCTCCAAGAATTCAAGCACATAATATGTGTATCTGTCGATTATGTAAACACCAATCGCTGAATCTACATGATGCTGAAACATAAATTAAGAAACAATACTATAATTTTTTTAAATATACATCTATCACACAAGTATTATTCAGCTAGAATCATTAAGTTTTTAAGAGAATCGGCCAAAAAAAAGCATATTGTACGCCCTGCTGCCCATATCCTAATAAACTTGCTGCTCAGCTAATAGACTCTACAAACAAAACACGCATTCCCCAAAGGCTGGATGAGCCTCTACATCTTCAATCTCACCCAACTCTGATTTAAGTCTGTCATAGACTGTTCACAGTAGCAACACCAAAAGAAAAGAATTTGACTTTCATCAAACATGTAATTTCAAGTTAATTTTGGTTTCTTATTCAAAACAAACAACTTTCCAACCGTCTCTCCCATTTGGGAGCCTAGAAGCTACAGTGCTACATATTTAAGCCAGTTTTTCTTATAATGGCACTGTCCTCAAAAAATAAATCAAATACTTACAGAGAGTGAATCTTCTCCCACAAGACTGCTGGCAGTAGCAAGAATGTTAGGTGAATAGAATTTTTCATACATCGATGACGCCTGACACGTATCTATTATGAAGAATATTTCATTGTATCTAAAACACAAAGAAAATATGTGAAAAACTCATAAATGAACTACTATTCATTAATGATATCTCTACAACTATATTCTACATTAGCTGCGCCACGCGGTTTAACCCGCGTAAGTCCCGATCCCGTGGGAATATCGGGATAAAAAGTAGCCTATAGCCTTCCTCAATAAATGGACTATCCAACACAGAAATACTTTTTCAATTCGAACCAGTAGTTTCTGAGATTAGCGCGTTCAAACAAACAAACAAACTCTTCAGCTTTATAATATAAGTATAGATTCAGATAAAGAAACTACAACTTAATTAGTTCACTTATTTGAGCTATGGTGGTTCTTAGAGGCACACAGCTAGACAAATATTTAAAAGGGGTCAAATAACATTATTCTTTTAGCATGAGTTAAATGCTTAGGTAATAGAAAGACAGACATGAATTTAAATCATATAAATTTGTGTTCTGCTTTTTCTAACCCTATTTTATTTAATTTGCAATGTATGTAAGTTTATTCGGTTGGAATCTTGCAACTTAATTTTGATCCACTTCCCGGTTACCAATTGAGCTGAAATTTTGCATGCATGTGTATTTCAATTTGCTTCCAAGACTTTACAGACTTCTTGTACTTACTATCTTTATTATAAGTATAGATATCTATAGATTAGTTATCCAACAAATTAATAATTAGGTACAGACTGAAAATTTTCATCTCACCTCCTTTTCTGCCACATCTGTTCCAAAGCATCAGCTAATTCCTGGCTGGTGACCTCCTCGGAATCTTGGAACTTTAGAAAACCATCCCCTCCATGCCCAGTTAAATAAATTAGGATATTGCTACCTTCATCTGTGAGAAGGCGTTTAGAACGAGGAGTGTCGGGAGGTACTCGACCGGTCAGTAGCCGGACAAAGTTTTCAACTGACACCTGGGGATTTGTGTAATTTTTTTATACAGGGTGAAGTCTTCAGGTGGGTAACTAATATGCAAGGTAAATTTTTAGTAGGTAAGCATTAAAATTAGTACCCTATTATAAGTTGGTTCAGTGTGAGTGCATGGCACCTGAGTAAACTATGCTACACTTCTTGGCCTGCATCTAATACACGTAGCTGTACATTGGCTGACCTGATATCAGCTATAACGTCAAAGACCTAGCAGCACACTGGAGGGGCTGATCTGAGCCTACCTCATCATTTCCCTCATTAATTTGTGCTATCGATATGAAGAAGTAGGTACAAACCTCATAGCCTCTGTAATCCACTTCAACATCATCACCATAAACATTAATCTGCTCGTGTGCATTGTTGAAAATAGTCGCAGGCCTCGGGTTCCGTGGATTACATGCCATATCGTCAGATATCATCAGGATTATCTGACTGTCCGGTATGCCTAACCGTTTAACACTGCGGTAAATTGATAATACGTTCGCTACATGACGGTAATTGAACCAAAAACGAGACGTATCTACTAGTACTGCCCAGTTATTTGTATGGTTCGACTTTTGGAAGGCTTCTGGTATCTGAAATTATAGAAAAGTTGTTGTAAATAAATGTAAACAAATGAAAAAAGGTGTGGATAGGTTAGTAGTTGTGTTTACCTCTATACCAAGACTAAACGAAGGTGTGGTAATGATAGTGATAAATAAACATAGAAAATATTTTGCAGACATTTTACAGTTGAATAACACAATGAAACATCTGATTTTCACAGAGAAAATCGAAAAAGGAAATCCGATTCATGAAAATAAACTTTGACATTGACTGACAGAGACAGAAAAACTTTTTTTTTTTAATTACTTAGAAAGGCAAATGTCATTTCCAAACCATACAGCATACAATGTTATCGTAGAAAAGGCTGTTTATGCTAAAAGCCTTTTTCAAAACAGAAATGTCGTGTTTTTGGCGGGAACGAGTTAACAACATGTCGTGCTGCAGTTTTATTTTCATGAAACTTAGATGTAACCCGAGTTGAATTGTATAATTCTGGTGGAATGTTATTCAATTTAGTTCTGTGAAAGTGCACAAGTGTAGTGAAAGTAAAAATCAGTGTCAAACATGCAGTTTTCTCGTTGCCTCCAAATCTCCTATTAAGGTTATGGTAAACTTGCCACCGCTTTACTATAGCCCCTGACTTGACGGACTATGACGACTTTGACTGTATTGAAACACTTTAGGCCCGATTTATGAAAAATCGGGTCATAATTTGATGCAAAATATAACTTGACACTGGCTAAATGCACACGTGCGAAGCCATAATAAAAGAAAAAAAAAAACAGAAATGTCACTAATGTCAGCAGTCACCTGTCACGATTAATTGTACTGCTTTCTTCTCAAAAAGAAAAACGTAAACAGTGGAGTTAGAGTTTTATTTCAGCAATTTAAATTAATTAAAACCATGAGTAACCGTAATCCTAATACATTAATGAGCGTACCAGACGAGCAATTCGATTATCTATTCAAAATAGTGCTTATCGGCGATTGTGGGACAGGAAAAACATGTATCGTGCAACGATTGAAATCTGGGAATTTCATAGAAAGACACGGAAACACGATAGGCGTAGACTTTTCAATGAAAACGCTCATCGTAGATGGAAAGAGAGTCAAGGTTAGTGTAATTAGGCTATTTAATGCTTATAGAATAGGTATTATGGAAGTTTGATTTAAGCTTTTACCACATTAGTATTTCTTTCATCAGTAGTTATTAGGAGCTCAATTTTACCTGTATTCTCTCTTCTATCGAAAGCACGCTTTTCCTGGCATCTATTTGAATAATGTTAGAATATACCATTTTTAGCCTAATCAGTAAATAAATCTTTATTTTGATTTGTTCTTTTCAGCTACAAATCTGGGACACAGCTGGTCAAGAGAGGTTCAGAACAATAACACAAAGCTACTACCGTTCTGCTAATGGAGTTATAATAGGTGAGTACTGCTTAACATACCTAGTATCCTATCCTACTAATATTATAAATGTGAAAGTTTGTGTGTGTGTGCGTGTGTGTGTGTGTGTGTTTGTTATTCCTTCACGCAAAATCTACTGGACCGATTGCGATGAAACTCGGTATCTACACATAGGCTACTTTTTGTCCCGATATGCCCACGGGATCGGAACTTACGCGGGTGAAACCGCGGGGCGTAGCTAGTTAATATTTGTCAGGGGGAGAACCAGCCCAGCTCTACCATAAATTTTGCCACTAGATGTGTAATCTATAATAATCACACTAATCTATGTTATTCTGGATGCCGTTGTGTCTAGGAACTGTACGTCGCGACACCCTGGGGCGCCACGGTATTATCCCAGGGGCGTTGTGAGGCGATATATATATAGACAAGTCCATAACTTTGAGACAGAGATGAGCGTGTCAAACCATGAGTTTCATGTGCCTTCTTCTCATTGTAGGGTGTGTTTCATAGGCACACATCCTAACTTACGTTTTTAAGATGCTTCTAAGTTATTTCATGCAAATTGTATGATGCCATATGAATAAAAAGTTTTGAGTGGGAACGTCAAAAGTTGAGCCTCATTTGAAAAGCTATGCTCAGAAAAACAACCACATTCTTCTTATCATTAGCAAATTAAAAGAGAATATATACTCGACAGACAGAGTACCGCCTCCTTTTTTGAAGTTAGTTAAAAAAGCAAGCACTGGGGGTGCTTTTAGATGCTATTTGGTGTTTTTCTGATTAATTATTATTAGGCTATAACAAAAAATGGTTGGTAATTGTATTGAAACAAGGTCAGGACGTCGCAAAAATATGGCAACTTCCCAAGGGCATCATAAGTTTTGGGAAACCCTGGTCTAAGATATATTTTAGACAGAATATGTGTGACATGCCTACCCTTTCTAATCAAAAGACTACCTGTGTATCCAGATCACAATTGAAGTAATCTAGTTTTGCATTTGCGTTTTACAATTATTCATTACATAACACTGAGATGAATGTGTTTTAAATGACTCACATGTTAATAACATACATTCTTATCATTTATCTGTATTATGATGTTTACATTCAATTCATTATGTTAAAAAGTTTTATGTTTTTATTAGATTTCACACTATTAATATTAATAAGGTAGCCATGCATGCAATCTATCAATCTATTAATGTAGGTACTTATCTGTTTTTGTTGGAATATTGTAAAATATGAACATTTAATGAGATAATACTAGCTGTGCCCCACGGTTTTACCCGCGTAAGTCTCTATCCCTTTAGAATATCGGGATAAAATGTAGCCATCATAATATACATAATGAGTTTCATTGCATTTGGTTCAGTAGCTAATTTGCGTTTTTTTTGGTTTAACATCTTCAACCCCCCCTCTTAACCATAGTGGTGCTCTAAGCCTCTGAGCAACATATCCATATAACTGTAAACCAATAGCTATGTGCCCACATAGCTGGTTTAGAGCACCGCTACAGCCAAGAGAGGGTTATAGGTTCAAATCCCGCCGGTGGGCAATAGATTTTTGGGAAGTGTTTTCAATTTTGTATAAATAGTCTTACAATATACCTTCCTGTTTTCAGTGTACGACATAACAAAAAGATCAACATTCTTGTCCCTACAAAAGTGGATAGAAGAAGTTCGAAGGTACACCTCATCCAACGTAATAGTTTCACTGATTGGTAACAAGTGTGATCTAACAGAGCAGAGGGAAGTGGAGCCTGAGGAGCCGCAGTCCTTCTGCAGGTACATTCCGGAGATCATGTTTGTTATGGAGACCTCGGCTAAGGATAATACTAATGTAGAAGATACATTCCGCAGTTTGGCTACTGAATTAAAGGTAAATTAAATATTGTTTAACAACGAATACTATTCAAATATGAATTAAATAATATGGGATACTAGCTTTTGCCCGCGACTTCGTCCGCGTCGAAGTCGAAAATGGAGCTCTGAATCACGTTGTCCCATACAAACTTTGCCCCCCTTTTTTTTCCGAAATTCTTTCTTATCGGATGCTACGTCATACAAAGAAAGTTTCAGGTCTCTACGATCAACGGTTTAGGCTGTGCATTGATCCGTCAGTCAGTCAGGACAAAGAATTTTTACGATCTTACTAGAACATAAAGCTGTCCAATATTTAAAATCATAGATTTCAATATGTTTACTAGTTTTTATTTAGAACGTAAAAGATAGTTTAAAAACTGTGCTTATTCTCAGACCTTTGTCTAAATTTTTATGTAATATGCTTCAAAGTACAAACCTTTTGAGCTTTCTCTCTTAATTGTAGATATACATAGAATATAGACAGAACATAGAAGAGATAACAAACTTCCAAAATAGTATTTTTTATTGATAATAATTAATAATATACTTAATTTTTTTTATTTTAAGAGACAACACGACAATAGCGAAGGGCCGCCCGCGGACTCAGACGCAGTAGTCCTAGGCGAGAGCCACTCCATCGGCCGGTGTCAACCTTGCCGCGCTTCATAGAGATCAATTATAACCAAAGTTAACTTGACTATCCATATTAAGTGATGTTCATAATAACGTTGAAGCTACGTGTTTTATCCTTTGGTTTAAAATATGGCTGTTTTCAACATTTTTAAATGCATGAAACATAGTTATGCGCAAATAAAGTAGGTACTGTGGTGCTGTAAAGTTAATTTGAGTTTTCAAATGCAAGATTCATCGAATAAGCAAAAAAAAATCGATGTAATTAGTTAATAAGGTAGTTATTTTCGAATCTCGTTCTCATCTCATCAGTATCTTTAATCTGAATTAATTGTGTTTGTTCTAAGGAAATTACTCTTATTCATTTGAAAGATCGATATTGTTTTTTTTTCCAAGGGATTAAGACAATAACATCTTTTGGTGATTTCGTCACAATATTGTTGACATTCTACTGCTATGAACAACAAGACGCAATAATCAATAAACCATTGGTAATTACGTCTTGTTCAATCATACTTTATTTAAAATGTGCGCAGCAGTCGAATTCCGAACTTAAAATGTATCTAGTCTTTAACATTACCTTATAAAGTTAGTATAGACTAGAGCATTTACAAAGAAAGAAAGAAAAGAAAAGGAAAGAAAGAAAATAATTTATTGAGTACAAACAAACCATAAACACAGAAATGAACAACACAAAGAAAAAAATTACATAACAAAACAAAAAAGTGACATAAAAAAGTAGAGAAAAAAAACATAAAAGAGGAGTCGTGTGCTGACCCAAAAGGATAACTAACAGAACTTAAAGCATTCGCTGTTTTGTTAAAATCTGATTTTAAAAACCGTTTAAAACATGTCATGATAAGTAAAAAAAATTAAATAGATTGGACCACGTTCACGTTCAATCACGTTGTCCCATTCAAAGTTTGCCCTCCTTTTTCATCCGCTAAAATCCTTTCTTATCGGATGCCTACGTCATACAAAGACAACACCCTCCAAGTTTCAGGTCTCTACGATCAGCGGTTTAGGCTGTGCGTTGATCCGTCAGTCAGTCAGTCAATCATTCAGGACAAAGCAATTTATATGTATAGATTCATAAGAACGTTGCATTACATTGAAATACTCGAGGAAATGATCTAGTCTATGCTCACCTTTAAATAAACTCATGCACATGCAATTCTCTATGATAAGTACTTACTGTTTCAGTGATGCATGAAATGCACTAATTTTAAGTGCAACTAAATTATGCAAAACGATTTAAAAGCCTATAGTTAAATGTTAGAGAATGTCTAAAAATGTCTATTTAAGAGGAAAGGAAACCGACGCTCTCTCCATACAAACGTAGTCGACTGTTTCCTCCCTGGATAAGGACACTATAGCAAATATTTTTGTTTCATAAAACTTATAACTGCCATGACCATTCCTCTATGTTTGTCTCTCTATTAATTTCTATGATAATTAGAAAATGAAAAAAATCAAGACATAGGGGCATAATCATGGTAGTTATAGGTTTTATGAAACAAAAACTCTAGTGTCATTATCCAGGGAGGAAACAGTCGACTACGTTTGTATGGAGAGAGCGCAGGTACCCTTTCCTCTTAACTATATTTGCCATTAATTTGGTAGAAAACGTTGTAACTATACTGGCCGTCAAAAAATCGATCACACATCCCTTCGTATCGTTTTTAACTAACGATGTCTTAAATATCTATTCGATTTATAACGTAATTTATTTTTTTATGCTTATTATATGTCCCATTTTACAAGGGCTTTGAAGCCCCGGACCTTCCTAGGGTTCTGTTCCCAAAGGGGAAAAACGGGACCCTATTACTAAGACTTCACTAACTGTCTGTCTGTGACCAGGCTGTATCTTATGAACCGTGTGGCACTCGGGGACTGCCGCGGTAAAGCTATTGCATCGTGCGAGCTTCGTACAGTCATACCATATACATACACGTTAAGCGAACGCTCGGCCGAGCTACATGGTAGGCGAAGTGGGAGGTGTTAGGTTTTATTTTCGTTACGAAATTTCTTGATTCGGTCGCCGCGCTCAAAGCCCGCGATAAAAGCTATGCAATAGCTTAAAAATAAGTGAGTCTCCATTCAACATGGTTTGGAACCCTTGGTGCACAAGTCCCACTCGCACTTAGCCGGTTTTTATTTATTATAAAGAAGAATTTGAGTAGACCCTTGACTTTGTTTTGGGTACAGGAAAACTTCGCCGGAAACATATCTGTAAAACAATTGTTAGTTACGAGTTCCTTTTCAACAAATCCGTGGATGTTTCGATTTCTTGGCGGCCAGGCCAGTATAAATAATATGAGATTAGTTCTTAGTTCATATTACATTAAGTATTAAATAGATTCTACTATCTAACACACAAGGGTCCGATTCTTATCGTCAGTAAATAAGATGTCTATATTAGTTAATACAGAGATGGATTTTATCCATTGAGATCTGTCGTAGTAGAATCTCCTTTTTAATTATTTAAGAGTTAATTTAAGTGGGTTAGTAAGGGTCATAGAATGGATGGTTTGACTTGATTTCAGTACAAAAAATACCTATAGATATATATTTTTGAAAGTTTTTGGTACCTACTCTTACTTGTCAATAATTAAAATCATCAAAATCGGTCCAGGATTTTGGCCTCTACAACGCCACATAGAATCAAACATACTTAAACTTACTTATTATACGAATAAGTAAGGGAATGGAATCAGCCACCTGCGTCTGTCTCTCCTAACGTGTACAATTTTGGGGATCTTCAAGTCGCGAGTGAATAGGTATCTTCTAGAAAGCGTGCTACATCTTAGGCTGCATTAAGAGCGGCTTAGTGGTAGATACCTCGACTTTCATTCTGAAGGTCGTACGTTCGAATCCTGGTCGGCCGTGCACTAATGGATTTTTCTTAAGAAAAAATTATGTGCGCTAATTGACATTGCTGTTACGGTGAAGGAAAATATCGTGATGAAACCCGCGGCTTAGTTGGCTTCAGAAGTATTGACAAGTTCTCTCCTCTGGACGTAGTAGATGTAGGTGCTGGGTAAGCCTACTCCATCTTCACGCAAAAAGAACCTAATTAAAAAAGGATTCTAATTGCGGAACACCTTCCATCACTTAGGTGCGATAGTGATCAAACGCTGACCTATCATATGTAAAAAAAATATAAACATAATATTGTCCCCCTTTGCGAAGTTTCTGATATTCTTACACATGTTGGTTTCTAAGAGCGAGCAACTCATTCGAAATCACATCGATGCAAAAATACAGATTTTAATAACAAATAAAAAATGACTCTTAAGTTACAGCGGTTCTAGGATCTACCCTTAATGACCCACTCAAATTAACCATCCTGTATATACACGTTACGTATAATTAAATTAAAATCACTCTAATATAATCTGTTAATAAATTCGAGACTGATTAATTGAGCCATAATACCTGCCTATTGGAACCTACCTATTACATAACAGAATTTATGTACAGTCGGCTGCATTATTGCAGCCCCCGGTAGAGTTCTAAAATTACTATTATTGGCATGTTTTCATACTAATAATTTTTCTTTGATAAATTGATGAGTTAGAAGACTTTAAACTTCAACTAAAGCAGGTGTCTAGAATATTGCTTGCGTTGAAAACATTCTTATAACAGCCGTTTGGAGCTCTACGGTGGTTCTGCAATTATGCAGCCGACCGTACATGCTTTATACCTTGTTATATAAAGTGCTATATTTATTTACTTACCTCATAAAACCAACTACAACTCATATTATAATTATTTATAATGTTTATTAATAACGATATTATGCCAAATACATTATTTGCTCCTTGACAGTTTTCCAGTATTTTAAAAAGTCGCAAATGTTTTTTTTATAAATCTCTTAGAATTATCTCTTTTTCGAGAAAAACATTGTTTTTTTTTTAATTTTAATTTTCGCGTCGATGACGTCACAGGCTATATGTGAAAGCTCACTCTATGGAGGTTGTATATATTTTTTCCGGTAAAATGTACTGCAAGTTAGAGGTTGTGACGCGTTTCGTGTCTTGTAATCCACAGACTAATAATCGTATATTTATTTTACAAAAATCAAACACTTGCAATACATTTTAAAGCAAAAAATATTTTATTTTTAAGTTATTGTAGACCTATTAAAAGTACCTAAAGGGTTCCGCCGATCTCTCCATACAAACGTAGTCGACTGTTTCCTTCCTGGATAATGACTCTAGCACAAATATTTTTGTTGCGTAAAACCTATAACTGCCATGACTATGCCCCTATGTCTTGGTTTTTTAATTTTCTAATTATCATAGAAATTAAGAATTAAAAAAAAACAAAACAAAGAGCATGGTCATGGCAGTTATAAGTTTTATGAAACAAAAATATTTGCTCTAGTGCCATTATCCAGGGAGGTACCAGTCAACTACGTTTGTATGGAAAGAGCGCCCGGTACTCTTTCCTCTTAACTACCATTTAAATCATATTTATCCTATATCCTTCACCTAAACTACCACTATGCCGGTTTTCATTCAAAACAGTCCAGTCGTTCGACAGTGAAAAATGAACAAACTTAAAAATATAAATAAATAATTTATAAATAAACAAACTATTGGATTTATAATATTAGTTAGGATTTTATCGTTAAAACTGTCAAGTATCGATTTGTATTTCGCAATAATTAGATAGCAGTTACTCATAGCATATGATGATAACATCTAGTATAAGGTCGGCCAATGAATGATGACCGCCAGCTGAAACTGGAAGGGGTATTTGCAGAACTCAATTTTTAGGTCCGTTTGGCGGGGGAACAGGAGTGAAGGGAGGGTCAGTTGCTCACATAATCGCTCTCTGTTCTGCACACGTCTCTAGGCGCGCTTTGTCCCGCTCTCGCACGTCTTTAGTTGTCTAAGTACTGTCGCGCACATTTAAAACCCACACACACTTAACTTGCCCAAGTATAAAATGAAAAATTGGATAACCTTATGCATTAAAATTCAATTAAATTTTAGTACCGGTGCAGGTGCAATAAATTGCCAAATTTTCTTATTTAATGGAATGTTTTTCGGGTTGGGCAAGTTATTAAACGTGAGTTAAGTGTGATGATTTGGTTGTTATAATTCTGTCCGCGATAGTAAGTACATGCGCAAACCATCCCCACCAATTTCCGCTGGGGGCATGATTCATTGTCCGACCTATACTCGACTCGAATAAATAATATACCACTAAAATAATAAGTTGTATATATAAGCTAATAGTCTATTGATATCATAGATAACCCCAACAAATACCGCACGTAGAGTATCTGCGAATAGTTCAAGTTCATTACGATTTTTAACTGAAGCTAAAGTAGATGCCGCATTTAAGCAGGTTGAATGACGAGTTTTTAAACCGCTGCTGTGGCAGTGCTCATGGCGTAGGAATTCAAAAGATAATGGCATGGTGCCGATGTGTTTTAATTTTTATGTTTATTTTATTTGGATTATACTAACATAGGAATAAGTATTTTAGTTACAATATGAGTCTCTTTGAATCAATAAATCACTATTACCACATAGTGTAAAACAAATACGCATCCAGCTGTCTGTCCTTATGTATGCTTAGATCTTTAAAACTACGCAACGGATTTTGATGCGTTTTGAATTAGATAGAGTGAATCAAGAGGATGTTTAATACAGGCAGAATATAGCCTTGCGAAGCCGGGGCGAGTCGCTAGTTTATTTGATCTTGTATTAGTAATGCAATTGGTAAAGAGGTTATCCACGGAAGATTTTTTAACATGCGATTAATTAGCCAATCAGAATAGTAGTGGTATGGAAAAGTAAAATTTCCCTTCCCACTACTAGTAGTGCAAAACGGTAGTGCCTAAGAAAAGAAACGGGTCAATAGATACGCGTTCAACACGCTCGGTGTTGCACGCGTATATTTTATATGCGGCATCTATTTGGAGGGTAAACTATGATTGACATAGTATGTTAGTACATGAATGTTATAAGTTATATTTATACATATAGTAGTTAAAAAAATGTATTAAGAGCAAACGACATGCCTTCATCAAAGATCTGGTATATTTAGGGGCCAAACGCAAAATGCCTTCGCTGATAATTAAAATTGACGATGATTGCTTGGAAAAAATTCTCTGTTATAAATAATACTAGCTGTGCCCCGCGGTTTCACCCGCGTAAGTCCCGATCCCGTAAGAATATCGGGATAAAAAGTAGCCTATGTGTTAATCCAGGTCTCCAGCTATCTAGATACCGAGTTTTATTCGGTCCAGTAGTTTTTGCGTGAAGGAGTAACAAACTTACACACACGCACAAACTTTCACATTTATAATATTAGTAGGATTCTCGTGTCGCGGTGTTAGCTGCCAAACTCCACCTCAACCGATTTGTATTTTTGGGACGAATATGGGAGGGAAAATATTTAATATTTTGATTCCACGCATTTGCGCCATAGGTATATGGGACGAGACCATGAATCACTCGAATATTTTTGTGTACTGACCTATATTCGTTAGGTCTGAGAATGGAAGAACATTTTTTTTTTGGTATACAATGTGTTTCAGCGAAGGGGTTTTAATACGAAAGAGGGTTGTTCGAGACGTCTAAGTGAACCACTTTTGTTCTACGACTTTTGGAAATTCGAACATTTCGTTCGAAGTTTTTGTATGAAACAGCTGATTTCCAAGTAAAAATTCCCTCTGAATTATCGAAAATAAAGTTCGAATTTCCAAAAGTCGTAAAACAAAAGTTGTTCGCCTAGACCTCTAGAACCCCCTTTCGTATTAAAACCTCTTCAAATCAATATACAAAATATCAAATCAGTCACCAGGCTGTATCTCATGAACTGTGATAGCTAGACGGTTGAAATGTTCACAGATTATGTATTTCTGCTGCCGCTATAACAACCAATTGTGGCGACACTTCACATTGCCACCAACAGATGGCCCCACTAAGCCGATCGGAGATCCTAGATCGCGCAAGCGAAGTTTTTCTGAAGATAAGCTCATATACAAGTTCCAACGAAACATCGTTGGGCTGCGGCCTATCGGGTATAACACCTGCCCGGTGGAAGATCTTCCGTTTGGAGGTACACACCACCTCGTACCTCCAAACAATACTAAAACCAGGAAAAAAATATTAAGTGAGACTCCCATACAAATGGTACGAACCCCCTTCGTCCGACTAGCATTGGTCGGTTTTTATCAATTTAAGTTTGGAAAAGCTTAGCAACAATTTTCCTAGCAATAATTGAAAATTGTAGTTAAAAGGCATTTTGTATAAGGCGAGCCTTAATGATAAAAAGTGTACATTACTAGCTACGTATCGCGGTTTCACCCGCGTTAAGAAATAAGATTTAGAATTAGATCATAATATATGAATAAAATATTTATTTAAAATGGAATTGTAGATTGTGGCGTCCAGTAGATAAATTATTATTGTATAAATGTTCACATAAAATAAATGAATAAGAATACAATTTATGTAAATAATAAATATATAATAATACAATTTGTTCTAACGCCAGAGGTACTATAATGTTCTAGTGTTCTAGAAGTCGACGAACAACTTTTGTTCTAAAACTTGAAAATTGTAACTTTTTGGATAATTATTGATGAAAAGACCTGTTTAAAATAGTGGGTAATAAACAAATAAAACCACAAGGACTCCAAAAAATATAAGATTTTCGAGTAAGTTAACATAAACAAAGAAATATACAAATAAAAGTTAAAAACTTGAGAGGTGTCAAGGGACACCCGGATCGAAGGTCCTTTCGATTAATTAGTGAAGGAATTGTATTTTTTTTAAGTTATAAAAATATATTTTTTTTTATATTTTAACAAATATAATGTACTTAATATAAACTTAATATAAAAGTCTCAATTTTAGAAATTGCTTTCTATGAGAGAGAGAGAGCCAGACAGAGAAACACGCGCACGCCGCACGGCTTACAAATATAGCAAAGAGTATCGTTACAACTTTTGGTCTTAATTTTTTCCGTCTAGCCCCCTTTCGCAACGCGCAATAAGAAACTTCGTTTCAAAAAAAGGAACAAAAGTTGTTCGCCTGAACGTTTAGAACAACCCCATTTTTATTCGTTTGAACACATTGTATTATGAATAATGTTCATTTTACTAACAAATAAGTTAGAATAAAGTGAGGCTTAATAAACATATTAATAAAATAACTCATTATGCCATTAGATTTAACCGAATATAAATGAAATAGGCGTTGAAATCCGCCATAATCGGCTAACCGCCGTTATTCAACAGATCTTCTGGTTACGGCTGAAACCAATAACGCTATCTGACTTGCTTCAGTCGGTCGCGGATATCTGTTCTGTCGTTTTTACTTCATATAGATGAATCAACCTGAATATCGTGTGTGTCGTTCATACTAGGCCATCGCACGACCGCATCGCGCGACCGATGCGGCCTGAATGCCATGAAACTGCTGTCAAAATGTTCGCACGATCGCAATTTTCATAGCATTTAGGCCGCATATGTCGTGCGATGGGCTATTAGGACAGTGCCTAAGCGCAGCCTTCATCTATATGAAGTAAAAACGTAAAAACGAATCAAATATTTATTTAATTTTTGTATATTGTTTTCACACAGAAATAAAACATTGTTAAATTTATATTAATATCTTTTATTATATTCACAATAACTAATTTTATACATCATTCATCCGCGTAATTCCCGATGCCGTGGGAATATCGGGATAAAAAGTAGCTTAGGTTACACTCAATGAATTAATGTATCCGTATACAAAGTTTCATCAAAATCGGTCTAGTAGTTTCGGAGCCTATTCAATGCAAACAAACAAAGCTTTCCTCTTTATAATATATTACTTTGCTAATTACTTTGTTACTTTGCGTTATGTACAACCCACCCTTCTTTAATTCTTGTCCACCCAAAGGTTGCCTGGAAGAGATCGCTTTTAGCGATAAGGCCGCCCATTGTGCCATATTGTTAGGTTTAAAATTGTTTTTGTAACAGGAGTTTACGTTAGAATTAAGGTTTAAAGTGGTACAATAAAGAGTTTATCTATCTATCTAATTATGTCTTACTAAAGAACACAGTTTATTGCAAAATGTTTTGGCAACGTAAGCCGCCCAAGATAGAGTTTCTTTATTATGCATAAAGACGTTATCTACAGTTTTTGTAACATTGTTCAATTTATGCGGTATTATGCATAATCCCAGTATCAGATTACCCTAACAGAGGGATCGGCAACCTGTAACTCGCGAGTCACATGCAGCTCTTTGGATGAGAAGCCGTGGCTCTTTAGTTCCATATACAAATGTATATGGAACTAAAGAGTCACGGCTTCTCGGCTATATTTTTTAAAGAAATACCGCGAGTTGAGGTACTTATATTCGACGCATGAACCTTCACGATTGCTAGAGTGAGGTGAAGAAGTAGGCATTTGGAGTGCTGACTATATAAAAAAAAATCACGCAAGTATTATTGTTGGCAGAAAAATGTAGCTCTTTAAGGTGAAAGGGTACTGGGCGCTCTCTCCATACAAATGTAGTCGACTGTTTCCTGCCTGGATAATGACACTAGCACAATTTGTGCCATAAAACCTATAACTGCCATAACTAAGCCCCTATTTTTAATTTTTTTCATTTCCTAATTATCATAGAAATCAAGATTTTAATAACAAAAAAACACAAAACATAGGGGCATGGTCATGGCAGTTATAAGTTTTATGCAACAACAATATTTGCTCGTACGTTTGTATGGAGAGAGCGTCGGTACCCTTTCCTCTTAAATATGTAGTTTGGATTTGTAAATTGTAATTTTTGACTCTTTAGACTCGATAAGGTTGCCGACCCCTGCCCTGACACATTTTCCGTGACAAAGTAATTAATCCTAGGTTAAACTAAGAGCGACTTATAGCAAAATAGTTTTAGTAAAAATCGAGATTTTGCAAGTGGTCCTAATTCTCGACTGCGCAAGGCCAAGTACGTCATTTTAAATTCTAGTTTAACTTCTCAGAAAAAGTTAACAGAATGATTTTTCGTATCACATATAATAATATCCAATTGCTTAGTCACATGTATGCCCGATATCCATCCAAATTTACCAGGCTGCGTTCCCAACCCACCAAACACCCTCACCAACTGTCCGTTAGGCTTAAACACTTGAACTCTACAATTACCCGAATCACCAACCAAAATATACCCTAACGGATCCACTGTTAACACTTCAGGCTGACGGAATTGGCCCTTCCTCTGGCCAAGGGAACCGAATTCAAGTATTTTCGACTTATCCTGTTTATTATAGACTTTAACACGTCGGTTTCCGCTGTCTAGTACTATAACTCGGTCGGCTGTGACCGCTACGCTGGTCGGTGCGTTCAGTTCGGTGCAAACGATCTCTTTTGTCTCCCAAAAGGTAGCGTTGCTGTGGTGATGTTGCTGTTTTGTAGCTACGCCGATTTGGTCGACGAATTTGCCGTCTGGTTGAAGAATCTGTAAGTAAATAAGGAAGAATTATTTTATGGCGGACTGCCAAACACAGGGCAAAATATTACAGGCTTAAATATTTGTCTGTGGTCTGGTTGTTTCTATGTATTATAAGTATATATTTACAAAAGAAAAGTATATAAGTAGTATATTCGTTGTCTAGCACCTATAACACAAGTCTAGTTACTTAGCTTGGGGCTAGATGGCGATGTGTGGAATGTTCTGCAATATTTATTTTATTTATTAACAAAGATACAACAGTCAGCCAGGATTAAATTAAGTACTTTGAATGCAACATGAAACAGAAACCTATACTAGGTGTTAATTTACCATAACGCACAAGTGATGTAAAGTTATCCGGATAAGTTAAATTCGTATCTAACTGTTCATGTTAGGTGGATGAAACATTCTTAATTTAACTGGGTTATACTGTTTTGATGTATAAAAAGGTACGGACTAACAAAGAGTTTTTAAGCCAGCAAAAACAGCTCGAATTTTAAAAAGACAATGGCATTTTATAAACTTGACACAAATACATGTATTTTTTTAACTTTTTTTTATTTTAACAAGTATTTTCTTTTACTCGCAACTGTGATAAAAAACGTCGTACGATACGCGTGTGGATCATTGATCATTGCATCTCGGCTTTTTAACGCCTCTATGCAATGATCAATTCACCACACTTGTATCGCAATGTACTATTACCTGCACTCTATCATTGCCAGTATCAACAACATATATGAGGTTGTTAGCAGTATCAGCAGCAATGCCTTCCGGTGACCGAAGCATGCCGTTTCTACTGCCCTTTTGACCGATACTCCTCAGGTACTGGCCCTCTTTCGAGAACACGTGGATGCAATGCTTCCATTTGTCTGGAAATTACAGATTACAAATATAAGCACAATTCGCTCGTATAAGTTTCGATCTCATAGGAATATCGGGATTAAAAGTAGAACCCAAGTTAGAGGCTCGTTTTCCTATAAGCATGAGTAGAGTTGGGATTTTTTATTAGGTGATTTTAAAATCAGTTGGAGATTGGATCGGGTAGAGTGGGGAAGAAGCCTCATGAACCAATTTTTCTGAAACAAAAAATCGATCTGAACGAAAACAAAACACTGTAATGAATCCTTATTTTCCTTGGTCACGTCATCACGCGTGAACGGCTAGACCGATTTCGCTAAATCTTTTTTAGTTGTATTTTTTATTGTCAGGAGAAGGTTCTTTTGAAAGAAGAAAACTAAGAAATTATTACGCGGGCGAAACTACGAGGCGCAGCTAGTACTGACCGAAGTACAGGCAACTAACCAGTAACATACACCTCTCCCAAACTCTTCAAAAACGTAACATGAACGGGGCACAGCATCTCGTCATAGGAGAGCCTGGTGACTATCTTCGCATGGGTCCGTTCTACGACGATCACGCTGTGACTGTCCATGCCGCAGATGTACAGATGATTCTCCCAAGGACTGAGGCCGATGCCGCAAGGGCGCGAGGTCTTACGCCATACGTAGTGAGGGACGAAGTTTCGTGACCTGAAGAACAGACATAGGAGAAAATTTAATAAGGTCATTTATTATTTTCTGGAGCCCCGGCTTCTCACGGTAATCTTATGCATGTAAATACATAACACATTCCTCTTTAATAACTCTCTCTATTTAAAAAAAACCATTTGTCTGTAAAGACGGTTTACGGATGATAATTTTACGTAATAACGTCATAAAAAAACATTGATAAAAATACGTTTGCTATAGTTACCTACCATGTCAACAGAACGTGACACTTTTTTGTGAGTGCATGCGGTGTTCATCAATGTATATGACGTTATCACGTTAAAAGACCGCATTAAAATCCGTTGCGTAGTTTTAAAGATGTAAACATACATAGGGACAGACAGCAAGAAGCGACTTTGTTTTATACTATGTAGTGATAGTGATGATTTTTAGCCTATTCCGTCCCACAGCAGGGCTAAAGCCTCCCTCTCGTCTTTCCACTGTTCCCTGTCTAGTGCCAGCTGGGTCCAGTTCCCACAATGCGAGTACAACTCGTCCCGCCCTAACCAGGTTCTCCAGCGGTTCGTGACCCAGACCGTGGTGGTATTAGGTCCAAAAATAATAGATATTTTTAGGACATTTCATTTGAGCATGAAAGTCGAGGTAATCTTTTTACACAAAATAGACTTTGAGGTCAAATGCAAGATGAGGTCAGAGATGACTTTATCTGCATTTACCTCATCTCATCTGCATTCTTCCTCGACCTACCAATTCACGAGGATTCTCGAGGATACCAATTTACTCTAGATTTTGGTTGTAGTTTTGAGGGACCAGCGACGCGGGCAGAGAATTCTTAGCAGTGTCTACGAGAAAGGTAGCGTGACGCATTTTACTAAGCCAACACAACAAAACTCACCTGTAATGCAAAGCAAGAGACTCCTCGTTCTCCAACGGGTTGTTCTGCTTCGCTCCCTCCGGGACGGGATCATCGGATTCCGCGTCAAATGGCGTAGCGTTATCCATTTCTATTGCAAAGTTTTCTTTGTCAAATACGAATCTGTCTGTGTCCCATTTTGATATGTCGGTTAGGAGTTGTACTGCGTTCTGGTGGAGGTTCACGAAGGTTGTCACCTATTGGGGAATTTATAAAGGTTTTAGTAGGTAATTTTAAGGGTTGTGTACCCAAAGGGTGAAAACGGAACCCTTTTACTAAGACTCCACTGTCCATCCGTCTCTTTCTCTTACCGTATTTAGAAACAGTATTTAAGTTGCTCTTGGATAAGTGAACGCACTGCGCTAAATGCAGTCCTATGATTGGTCAATTTTGTGCCGCTCTATTATTTGCGGCTCTATGCGTTCGCGCGCACTATGCAATCTCATAGGGTTGATTGTGAATTCGGATGTCTGTCACCAGGTTGTATCTCGCGAACAGTGATAGCTAGACAATTGAAATTTTCTCAGATTCTGATGAAGCCGCTATTCCAACACTAAAAATTATTTGTCGGACAAATTAAAAAACCGCCGACTGATAAGGAAATTTGCATATAGCATATAGAAGGGGTGAACCGACTTTGATCAAACTTAGCTCAGAACACTCCCGACTAATTCACCTTTCAAACAAATCGGTTTATTATCCGTTCGGGAGCGACGATGTCACAGACACACACACACTTCAAACTTATAACACCCCTCTTTTTGCGTCGGGGGTTTTTAATTGGTCCTTTTGAGGGTTCCGTACCCAATGGGTAAAAACGGGACCCTTTTATTTAATAAGACTCCACTGTCCGTCCGTCTATCTGTCTGTCACCAGGCTGTATCTCGCGAACAGTAATAGCTAGACAGTTGAATTTTTCACTGATGTTGCCGCTATAACAACAAATACTAAAACAGAATATAATGGGAAACGGAATTGACTTTGAGACAGTCTGGTGTCGCTTTATGGCGAAAAATGCTACTCCCAACGGGTATCCTACTAATATTATAAATGTGAAAGTTTGTGTGTGTGTGTGTGTGTGTGTTTGTTACTCCTTCACGCTAAAACGACTGAACCGATTCCGATGAAATTCGGTATGTAGATTGCTGGAGGTCTAGATTAACATATTACTTTTAGGCTACTTTTTATCCCGATATTCCCATGGGATCGGAACTTACGCGGGTGAAACCGCGGGGTGCAGCTGGTTATGAATATTTTAAACTACCATGGTTATTTTCACTATTAAAGTTATTTAAAAAGCTACCATGTTTTGCATTTGTCTCGTTGAAAATATTATTTGCAACAACATCGAAATATCGAGATCCAAAAAAATAAAAACAATAATGATACCGTTATTAAAGAAATCCGTCGAGTAGTTTGTAAGATATAAGGGAATTAAGAATATTTGAAACAAACGTACAAAGTTAGGCGCGAAAAACATAACCCTTTCTTTGCAGTCGGGTAAAAACATGACCCTATTTTTATTCCTCACAGGAGCGGTGTTGGCTTAGTGGTAGATACCTCGACTTTCATTCTAAAGGTCGTGGGTTCGAATCCTGGCCAGCCGTGCACCAATGGTTTTTATTTATATGCGCTTGACATTGCTCTTACAGTGAAGGAAAACATCGTAATGCAACCCGCGGCTTAGTTGCCAGAAGTATTCGTTACACGTTCTCTCCTCTGGACATGGTCGACTAAGCTGAGAGAGTAGTAGATGCTGGGCAAGCCTACTCCATTCTCACACAAAAAGGACCCTATTAAAAAGAGTGTAATTGCGGAAAACAGCCCATATATGTACATGTAGTTCTATTCCTTACCCTTTCAGAATCGTTAACATCAACAGCTTCCTCCATCGACTTGGTGGCAACTACTTTGGCATCTTCCAAAGAAGTCTTTAGCGCCAAAGCGGATAGGTCACCATTTTTCTGAAGACTTGCCGTTTCTTTCAACATGGCTTCCTTAGTGTCTATTATGGCATTTATTTTCTCGTCTGCAGCTATGTTTATTTGCTCTACTATGCGTTCGCAGCGGTCCTAGGAAATTCGAAAACATAATTACATTGGACTCAGGTATCTGAAACAGAACTTGGCTACCTCTGTGGTGCGGCAGGGGAACATCCGCCTGTGAACCAGAAAGTTGCAGGTTCAATTCCCGCATCAAACAAATATTTATGCAGATAAGATTCTTCTCGCGACCATGACTATTGTAACATAGTCAAAACGTCGAGGTAAAAGAAATAAAAATAGGTAAGTTTATTTCTGGTTTGGTTTTGTATATAAATTATGTACTAGCAGCGCAGCGCGTAACTCCCGATCCCGAGAGAATATTGGAATAAAAAGTTACTCCCAATGACTCAATGTATACTTAAGTATACAAAGTTACATCAAAATCGGTCCAGTAGTTTCAAAAATAAAAATCTTTCTTCTTTTATAACATTAGTAAAAGTATAGACATAGACGTAATAACAAAAGTATATAAATATTCCATCTGTTTTCTTGGCACCTTAACACAAGCCCAGTTGCTTAGTTTGGGGATAGATGGTACTGTTTAAAAATTAAGTATAGAGTAAGTTTAGACGTATTTACAAAAAAAAAGTATATATGTATTCTATCTGTTTTCTTGGCACCTTAACACAAGCCCAGTTGCTTAGTTTGGGGATAGATGGTACTGTTTAAAAATTAAGTATAGAGTAAGTTTAGACGTATTTACAAAAAAAAGTATATATGTATTCTATCTGTTTTCTTGGCACCTTAACACAAGCCCAGTTGCTTAGTTTGGGGACAGATGGTACTGTTTAAAAATTTAGTATAGAGTAAGTTTAGACGTATTTACAAAAAAAAAGTATATATGTATTCTATCTGTTTTCTTGGCACCTTAACACAAGCCCAGTTGCTTAGTTTGGGGACAGATGGTACTGTTTAAAAATTTAGTATAGAGTAAGTTTAGACGTTTTTACAAAAAAAAAGTATATATGTATTCTATATGTTTTCTTGGCACCTTAACACAAGCCCAGTTGCTTAGTTTGGGGATAGATGGCACTGTTTAAAAATGTTGTATAGAGTAAGTTTAGGCGTAATTATAAAAATAGTAAGAATATAAGTATTCCATCTGTTTTCTTGGCACCTTAACACAAGCCCAGTTGCTTAGTTTGGGGATAGATGGTACTGTTTAAAAATTTAGTATAGAGTAAGTTTAGACGTAATTACAAAAAAAAGTATATAAGTATTCTATCTGTTTTCTTGGCACCTTAACACCTAGTCAGCCTAGCCTAGTTGCTTAGTTTGGGGATAGATGGCACTGTTTAAAAATATCCAGCAATATTATTACCAAAATTTCAACGAATTATACCTATAATGGTGTTTTAGGTGTGTTTCTGATAAAAAGCTTAACCTGATAGGCAGGAATGAACGACGTAAAAGATGATAAACCCGTACCTAGATGATATAATTTTCTCAATGAGTCAACGAACTTATTATCTAACTAGCTTTTGTCAGCGACTTCGTCCGCGTAGAAGTCGAAAATGGTTCTGATTGGATTTTTAATTTGTTTTTTACTTTATTAATTTTGTTATCAACTTCGAAGCAAATCACCCCCAACAAAATAACTTTCTACCCCTTTTGAACCCCGCCAGGGGATGAGTTTCAATAAAATACGAAGCACGTCTTCCATCAATTATGTTAGAGAATATTTTGTTACCAACTTCGAAGCAAATCACCCCCAACAAAATAACTTTCTACCCCTTTTGAACCCCGCCAGGGGATCAGTTTCAATAAAATATAAAGCATGTCTTCCATCAATTATGTTAGAGAATGTTTATGCAAAATTTAATGAATATTGGACCAAGGAATCACGTTGTCCCATACAAACTTTGCCCCCTTTATCACCCCCTAAGGGGAAGAATTTTGAAAAATCCTTTCTTATCGAATGTCTACGTCATACAAAGAACACACTCTCCAAGTTTCAGGTTTCTACGATCAGCGGTTTAGACTATGCGTTGATCCGTTAGTCAGTGAGGATAAAGATTTTTATATGTATAGAAGATAAGTACATCAAATCGCTTTTACACAAATAAACATGTCTATTTTACCTTAAAATGTTCAATTTTATGTTCAAGCTTGCTGGCGGCCGAGTCTAATTGCTTCACTATAGAACTTATTTGAATTCTCATATCATCCAAGTGTTGGGACCAGCATACTCGGCAGAATTTCTGCAAAACAACAAACAAATTACCCGTTTTACTATACAAATGACTTGTGTGTGCTGAATTTAAAACGTGTGGTTACAACGACATTTATTATTTACTAGTTCTAGAAGGCACAAAGTCGTCTAAATGGAAATTCACAAATAATTTGCTTTCAAATACGTAATACTATAGTTTACTTTGTTTGTGGTAGTTAATACTTTGTTTGTTTGAACGCGCTAACCTCAGGAACTTCTGGTTCGAATTGCAAAAATATTTTTGTGTTGGATAGTCCATTTATCGAGGAAGGCTTTAGGCTATTTTTCATTTTGATATCCCCGCGAGTGAAACTGCAGAGTGCAGCTAGTAAGAGATAAAGTCAGAAACTTTTTTTTGTGAAATAAAAAACATATGTATTTTTTTAAAATAATTATAGCTACTTACTTATATCTATTGATTTAAAAAAAAAACTGGTATTGATAGCCCAATTATCAATGTTTATTTACTACTAGCATCACCTCGCAGTTTTACCCGCATAACTCCCGATCCCGTGAGAATATCGGGATAAAAAGTTGCCTATGTTATTCGCAATTAATCAATGTATCTTTATACAAAGTTTAATCAAAATCGCTCAAGTGGTTTTCGGAGCATATTCAATGCAAACAATCAATCTATTATAGAGTATAGATGTTTTATATAGATAGCAGATAGAAAGATTATATATAGATAAGTAGGTACTTATATCAAATTCTATTGCATGCCTTTAATGGGCAATTTTTTATATTAAACTAAGCCTACATTTAAAATCCTTGTGTAGATAACATCGCAAGAAAATGTCTTAATTTCTTGAAATAAGTAGAAATTAAAGTTTTTTTATACAAAACTAGCTACGCCCCGCGGTTTCACCCGCGTAATTATTTTCTGCGCAACTTTCTTAATTTTTTATTTCATAAGAACCTTCTCCTGATAATAACAAACAGGCCAAAAAAAGAATTGGCCAATTGGTCTAGGCGTTGTTGAGTTATGCGCTTACCAACACATCCTCTCACCTCATCTCGACCTCATCTCACCTGATGGGAAGCGAAGATGAGATCGAGAATGTAGCATGCTCGCCTAGAAGGTATCTATTCACTCTATACTTAAAGACTCCAAGGTTGTAGTTTTGGGGGAAAGATGCGTGACGCTTACGTAAAACTAGCTGTACCCCGCGGTTTCACCCGCGTAAGTTCCGATCCCGTGGGAATATCGGGATAAAAAGTTTCCCACTGATTCTTCGCTCCTATTGATCGCAGCGTGATGTTATATAGCCTAAAGCCTTCCTCGATAAATGGACTATTCCATTCTATACGAAAACTATTCAACACAAAGTTTTATTTTATTTCGAATCAGTAGTTCCTGAGATTAGCGCGTTCAAACAAACAAACTCTTCAGCTTTATAATATTAGTATAGATTTGATCTCTTACCACGAATGGATGACGATCATTAGTGCATCTCATTGTATTTTGGAAGAAAAGACAGCATTTTATTCCTCTGTAACTTAATTATCTTTGCAAGCAGTTTAACTTACGAGTTTACAATGTCCGCAACAAGTTATATCCGAGCCATCGCACATAGTTTTGCAATGAGCGCATCGGATACCAGCAGCGAATAGATCAACATTCTGGACGCCCGGTATCCCAGGAGTGCCAACAGCCGGTGTGGCGGGTGGCGTTGATGTTCTTTTAGCTGATGACTTTACTCCTACTAATTGGAGAAGAGAGTCTATGTATAGGTTTGAGGGGAGATCGTTTACGAAGTTCGGTCCTGTGACGTTTATCCTTGTTCTGCATAGAGGACAGTCTATTACTGATTGATCTGTAAAAACCAGGTGATGTTTTTTAGTTTTAATAAAAAAAATATTCTATTATTTTTATTCTTTCTTTTGGGACGAAGTTCCTTATCGCGTGTTGCGAAAGGGGGCTAGATGGAAACAATTAAGTTAATTAACTAAAAGTTGTAACGACACTTTTTGCTGTAGATGTAAGCCGTGCGGCGTGCGCGTGTTTCTCTGCCTATCTCTCTCATAGAAAGCAAGCCAGTTATTTTCATTTCGTCTTTCTTCGTTCCATCCGGGTGTTCCTTGACACCTCTCAAGTTTTTTATGGTTTTGTACCCAAAGGGTAAAAATGTGATCCTATTACTAAGACTTCGCTGTCCGTCCGTCCGTTTGTCTGTCACCAGGCTGTATGTCATGAACTGTGATAGCTAGGCAGTGGAAAATCTTTATCCGCACTTTTTTCCCTTTTAGGGATCGAAATTCTAAAAATCTTTTCTTAATACTCGCCTACGTCTTAAAAGGAACCCCCATGAGAAGTTCCTTATAATAAGAAGTTTCATCAAAATCGATCCAGTAGTTTCAGATCAAACAAAACAAGTGCGAGTCGGACTCGAGCACGAAAGGTTCCGTACTATTTATAATATGTTGATAGTTTTAAGCTATTGCATAGCTTTTATCGGGCTTTGAGTGCGGCGACCGAATCAAGAAATTCCGTAACGAAAATAAAACCTAACACCCCCCACTCCGCCTACCATGTAGCTCGGCCGAGCGTTCGCTTAACGTGTATATATATGGTACGACTGTACGAAGCTCGCACGATGCAGTAGCTTTTGTTGATATAGCGGCAACAGAAATACATCATCTGTGAAAATTTCAACTGTCTAGCTTCCACGATTCTGAGATACCTACAGCCTGGTGACAGAAGACTGATGGACAGTAGAGTCATAGTAAAAATAAAATAATAAATAAATATTGCAGGACATTCCACACATCGCCCTCTAGCCCCAAGCTAAGTAACTAGACTTGTGTTATGGGTGCTAGATAACGGATATAACTACTTATATACTTTTCTTTTGTAAATACCGCAACCCTGTGTTTGGCAGTCCGGCATGGTGACCATTGTGCCAAATGGGTCGTCAAAAGTGTCCCGTTTTTACCCTTTGGGTACGGAACCCTAAAATCATTACCCCACAACAGAAATACATCATCTGTGAAGATTCAACTGCCTAGCTTCCACGATTCTGAGAAACCTACAGCCTGGTGACAGAAGACTGACGGACAGTGGAGTCTTAGTACTTATAAGTTTTTTTACCCTTTGGGTAGGGAACCCTAAAAATCAATCCCCCATTTAGTTTAAATAGATCTAGGTATAGATTAACACAAGTAAATATATATACAAACCTGCAATATAAACAGTCAAACATGCTAAACAGAATGTATGCTGGCACGGCAACATCTTCGGATTGTGCAGGGTTTCCAAACATAGAGCACATTGCACCAGTTCCTTGATACCACCTGCTGAAAACCTGTTTAATAGTTATATATTTAGACTTAGGTACGAGTACATAGTAGCTATTGTATATAGGTACATGTGACTGCTTTCAAGATGAAAAAAATGGATAAATAACCGCACCAATATCATCTCGGGCAGTTTTACGTTCCATTTTCTAGTTTGGCTGTGTGACTTCAGTTGATGTTGGTGCGGTTTTTATTTATACAGTTGGTATTTTTTATTTAAGTCATTTTAGTGCATATTTCTACTCTCTTTGAGAATTCCACTTGATATTAGACAAAAAACATTTTTTTTTTACCTAATCAACTTTAGCACAAAGATTTCCTATGAGCAAAGAACCTCAATAGAGGTTGTGTTCGAGATCCGAATAGTTTATAGTCCTAGGGCTGAATGCAGATGCTTCCAGAAAGAAAGAAAAACTGCGATAGATAGCCAAAGTGCAGGGCAACATTTTATATTAGCTATACAATGTGTTTCAGCGAAGGGATTTTAATACGAAAGGGGGTTGTTCTAGACGTCTAGGCGAACAACTTTTGTTCTACGACTTTTGTTAATTTTTTTTTTTCGATAATTCTGAGAGAAATTTTACTTGAAACTCAGGTGTTTCATACAAAAACTTCGAACGAAATGTTCGAATTTCTAAAAGTCGTAGAACAAAAGTTGTTCGCCTAAACGTCTAGAACAACAACCTTTCGTATTAAAACCCCTTCGCTAAAACAAATTGTATAGTACAGACTGGAAGTTTGTAATCGGTCCATTATTTGTAACCTTAAAATCTGTGGACTATTTTCTTCAGTCTGTATTTACCCTGGGTTAGGATTATTTGATGATTTCGAGCGCACAAAGAGACTTTAGGAATAGCGTTTATAAAAGAAACTATTTAGGGAAACCACCCCATCACTTTCATTTGTGCTAATTCTTTAGTAATCTACACTAATATTAGAGAAGAAAGATTTTTCGTTTGTTTGTAGCGAATTCTTAAGTCTTTAGACTGTATTTACCCTGAGTTAGGTTTCTGTATGACTATTTGATGATTTCGAGCGCATAAAGAGACTTTAGGAAAATAGCGTTTATATAAGAAACTATTTAGAGAAACCCCCCACCACTTTCATTTGTGCTAATTCTTTAGTATTCTACACTAATAACTATTAGAAAGGGGAAAGATTTTTCATTTGTTTGTAACGAATTCTTAAGGTTCCGAACGCACACATCCTAACTTAGTTTTTAAGACATTTCAATGTGATCTGTGTATAAAATTTACATAAGCATCCAAATGAATAAAGAAATTTGACTTTCACTTTAAGCCTATTCGTTACAATCAACAATCAAAATTGGTCCAGGCCGATATGGATGACACTTGGTATGAGTATACATATTTTACTGTGTTACGCGTGAGACACATTAACTGGACCTACTAAGGCCCTGTTAATAATAATAGACTAATTACTAACCTTATATTTTGCGAAGCCATTTTAAGGAGCACTTCACACTTTATACTCCTAACGAAGGACGAAAAACGAATTTTTTTTTGAGAATTATTGAAAACTATGAATCAATTCTTTCATAAGTGTTTTACGGTTTAATTGTTTCCTTTGCAAAATACTTGTTAGTATCTTTCCAACGTCGTATCTTATCGGTATAAGATTATAAATACTTGCATTTACAGTGTGTACTGAAAACCCTGTACCTAATTTCTCTACACAGAAAAAATGGTTTTTTTGAAGCAAGAAATAAACTTCTAAAAATATTTTCTTGGTTTTAGTTAAAAATCTGAAGTTAAGAATACTGATTATTAGTTTCAAGAAAATTGACTGAAAACAAGTAATAATTCTCTAGCGTCTACAAGGAGAGCATTATTTCTTGCTTCAAAAAGCCTTTATTTCTGAGAAGGGCACATGTTACTCATCCCCGGAACTTACCCAAAAAAGAAAATAGGGAAAATGTTTTTTTAATTTTTAGGTTCATTATTTTTAATTATTTTCTCCTGTCTTTACGGAATTTGCAAACTTGGGAATTAAATGTGATAGCACCATTATTTACCTAAGGACCCTTTGCCAATAATGGTATTGCCACACTTTAAAACATTTTAAACTTTTAGTAAATCAGTGAATCAAAGTCAAAATTTCTTCATTCAGTTGGAATCAATAGCGTGAAATAACATTGAATCGTTCTAAAAATGGTTATTTTCCTGGAATTTATAATTCATTTGTTTTCATACAAAAATATTAATTTGTTATTTTTCAGTAGGTAATGTCCTGGTACCTAAGAGGATTTTCGTTACACGCTGTATAATACAGTATGTACCTTGTATTGTACTTACTTTCTTGGTTTGTCCGTTATTGAATTTGACCGCGAAGTAGGTATATTTGATTTAAAATAAAACCCATCCTGGACATGTACCGGTGTAGAAGCCGTGTTCGCAGTTTGCGGTGGAGACCTCTGTTCTTCATCAAATTTCACTGTCAAATTATTCCATCTTTTCATCGTAAAAAACGGACGTTTCTTATTCTTTTCAGACATATTTACTACGCGACTAATTAACGACTAAAGTACCTAATTAAGGCAAACACAAATATCTAATTTATTATTTTATCATAATTATCTGATTAAGCACTAAATAATGTACTGATTTAATCATGGAAATGATAAAGTATCTTATACTTAGCAATAGTAATTATTAAAAGTAATGCTAAGGTGTTTATTTAATTTTATAATCTGTTCTAATTTATGACGAGGAGAATTTTTTTGCTATACTAAGTTATTTAAAACGGGATGGTTACCATGTTTATTGTTTTTATTTTGTAGAACTCAATCTTACAAAAAAAAAATAATAGACATAGTTTTTTTTTTACACACAATTAGCTTGCATTTGACCTTATAGCATCCGATGGGTCGAGAATATACCAAGCTCGCCTAGAAAGAGAACGGCAGCGGAAAAGAGTCTAGGAACTTAGAAAAAGATAGATAAACACTTTATTTGTACAACACACAAAACATTGAAAATGACAAAAAAGACAAGAAAGCTTATTAACTACGAAATTGTACAAACAGGCGACCTTATCGCTTAAAGCGATTTCTTCCAGGCAACCTTAGGATGGAGAAGGTCTGTTTAGCCTAACTGGTAGGTCGTGTGGTAAAAACAGATGGTAAAAAGTAGTTGAACAAAAATTTATAGTTTTAAAATTCATGTGTGTCTCTCCGTTTGTTTGTTTCTCTGTTAAATATTCAATTAAAAAGCTTAACCAATTGAAACTGACTCACTATTGGATAGCTCTATTTTCAAGAAAGGTCGTGGTATACTTTATTATAAATAAGGCCGAATATCAGCAAAGGAGTGGAATCAGTAGCCTGCGTCTGTCTTTCTTAGGTTCCTCAAATCGCGAGTGAATAGTATCTTCTAGCAAAACGTGCTACATTTTTACCTACCATCTGGCAAGTGTGATGGTGGGCAAACGCTGGCCTATCTGTAATAAAAAAAATATCAAAAGATCATAAAATCGAAAAAAACCAGGTGAACACGAAAGTAAAACTGGTAATGATCGTAACAATTTATATACAAATAAATTCCTTTGCATACCTACCACGAAATAAGTAATATGTCCCTACTTACTTATTATGAGAAAGTTATCAAAATATATGTAGGATTCGAGGTTGCCATATTTTAGGGGAGGCCAATTCAATAACGGTAAAGACAAGCGATGTAAACTCGCTTCCTTTCGGTCACTTGCGGACCTGAGGTCTTACCACGACTCGTTGACGTTCCGATCAAAATGTATTGTGTACTTCGCAAGAAAATAAATAAATATTGTAAGACAATTTACACAACTCCAGCCCCAAACTAAGCAACTAGGCTTGTGTTATGGTGACTAGACAACGAATATAATACTTTATTTGTATACACATATTATACATACATAAATACCTAGACCAGAAACAAATAAATATATGTCTGGGTATATATGTTTTGATCTAATGTCCCAAGAAACACAGGGATTCAAATGGAATGTACGAAAGCGGCCAATCTGTAAATCGGTTAAGAACAGTATGTCTTCCTCTTTCCAAAGATGAAAATTCAATAACCTAGCTGAAATAGACGGAGCGACAGGAACAGAGACTAGGAGTATTTAGACTATTTGGCTCGGCTCGCGTATTATGACCGCTCTTGTTCCAGTTATTCCAGTTGTATCTCTAAGTTTCTTGGGAAATATTCAATGCATTACATTCGAAAGATGCGTTAATTAACGACTTGTGGTAAGGTCTCTGTATACTTTGTCGCTGCATAGGTTTTCTATTTTTACGAGTTTTTACTGATTTAGCTTATCTACGTAATATTTTAAGTCTAACTGCGGTTATCCTTTCGCTAGTCTTCAATTTAAAACTAGCTCCCATAAAAAGATGAAAAAATGTATTTTAAGTGCTTTTTTCGTACGTTATGACGAAATTCAAGAATACAAGAGTTAAAACACAAGAAGATATATTTTGAATAATTTTATTAGTTACTTTATCCGTTACTCTCCTTGTATGATTTTTAGATGCAACTCGCTTTCCACTTTCCAATTTTAATTGATCGCAGGAAGATATAGTTCTTAATGATTTGACAAATGAAATATACAATTATACACGGTGTAACAAGGGGTGGATCATCGGTTGCTGGGGGGTGGGCGACCTTAGTGCCTATCGATTTGGCCCCTCTGTATGTTCTGCAATATTTAGTGGTTCAAAAGTTATTTGGACTTTAGTGAAATTTTAGTCAAAATCAGATTTTACCCTGAACTTCGCAATTACATCCAAACTATAAGGTCTGCGATTGTGCCTTTTTTTGTGAAACAAGTTCAATAGTAGACCTTTTATACCTCTACACCAATAAGATCAATTCACTTTTTGGACTATCAAATAAGTATACAATTTCCAACATGATGCCCTAGTTGACCCAGCCAGCCCCAGCCCCCATCTCAAGCCAAATGAAACTTCCAGGGTTTATACTTCATGAAAGCCAGTAGTTTTTAAAATAGATTGTAGAAAAAAACCAGAAATCTGATTTTTACTAAAATTTCACTAAAGTCCAAATAATTTTTGAACCACTAATTATTGCAGAACATACAGAGGTTTTAAATCGATAGGCACTGAGGTTCCCCACTCCCCAGCAAAAGATGACCCACCCCCCTTGTTACACCGTGTATAGTCGATTAAAATTAATTTACGATCTAAGACGCGTAGTTACAAGTTAACCGTGTTAAGTAAAGCTTATCGATGTTAAAAGCTAGAGCTTTTCCGGGAAAATATACCTAATACACAGGGTGAAGGGAGAATATATATACAGGCCTTTAGGGCTATATATTAAACTATGACGACCCAGTTGGCACAATGGTTACCATGCCGGACTGCCAAACACAGGGTTGCGGGTTCGATTCCCTCCTCAGACAAGTATTTATGCTTAGATATCCCTTTTGTCTATGGTCTGGTTGTTTCTATGTATTATATGTATATATTTACAAAAGAAAAGTATATACGTAGTATATCCGTTGTCTAACACCTATAACAAGTCTAGTTACTTAGCTTGGGGCTAGATGGCGATGTGTGGAATGTCCTGCAATATTTATTTATTTATTTATAAGAGATAAAAATTAGCTATTTCCCTTGATTTGCCATACTATGTTCGTTTGTAAGAATTGATCTCTATCAGCAACACTATCCATTGGTATAAAAATATAGGGTGATTGTTTATTTTTGCAAAATCAACAGGTTCCATTCCTAGCGAGGGTAATGACTTTTTCAAAAATCTAATGATTCAGTTTCAGTTTTTGTCAAAATATAAGATATATCGGAATTACACATGTATGCAAAATTTCTGCTCAATTGGTAACCGGGAAGTGAATCAAAATTAAGTTGCAAGATTCCACCCGAACATACATACATAGGTAACATACATTGCAAGTTAAATAAAAGCTTTTAAAATGCTGAAAGAAGTTGCGTGTCCCAACTTTTTTCAGCATTTTCCGCTATCCCTTATGGCCCTGAAGGCCCACGTATGAATTTCACCCTGTATACGAATACTACTTCGAGAGTTATGTGGAATATTGAAAAGATAAAAAACAGAATTTATTATCAGAAAGACCTAAGTTTTACACAAAGGTAGACAGTTAAGGTGATAGGGTACCGGCGCTCTCTCCATACAAACGTAGTCGATTGTTTCCTCCCTGGATAATGACGCTAGCACAAATATTTTTGTGCCATAAAACCTATAACTGTCATGAATATGCACCTATATTTTGGTTTTTCTTATTTTCTAATTATCATAGATTATAATATTAAGATTTAAAAAATAAAAATAAACGAAACATAGGGGCATGGTCATGGCAGTTATAAGTTTTATGCAACAATAATATTTGCTCTAGTGTCATTATCCAGGGAGGAAACAGTCGACTACGTTTGTATGGAGAGAGCCCCCGGTACCCTTTCCTCTTAAACATTCCGTAAATAAACTAAGAGTAACATGATTTTTCAAAGTCGGTCAAACACAGTCACCTCAAAGCCAATTGTATAGCTAATTTTCCGATGCATAATACACGGAAACTTAACTCTCAAAGTTTAACTACACAATAAACAATAGTTTTGAAGTCCCAACTGACTTCTTAAAATGCTGTAACTCATGAAATATATGGTTTCCTTGTGAATCTGTGCCACTCAGTGAACAGGGAATACCGCGATAAGTGCGTCGGCTTCAAGCCAACGCGAAGGCTTATGCCGACCCGTGCCTCACACTGGGCGAAATTTTGAGCCTGCCTTTCATAGAACTTTTGAAAAGTTAAGTTGTTTTATTCGTATGTTTTAAGTATACAGGATTGTCGGGAACTACAAAACATTAAAAATAAGTGATTTTGCTTATGTTATTTTTTTAAAATACCACAGATTATGACTTTGTTATTTTTTTTAAATAACTACCAGAATCACTTATCTTTAAATGGTTTGATGTCCCCGAAAATCCTGCATACTTAAAACACACGAAAAAAAAACTCATTTTTCAAAATTTTATGAAAGGCAAGCTTAAAATTGCGCCAATTGTGAGGCGCGGTTTGGGATATCGACGTCGGCTTGAAGCCGACGCAATAAGCGCGGTTGGGCCCCTGGTCACGAACGGAATTTCACCCTCTATGTGTGCCAAATTAATTACCATGACAATACTTTAGTCAAATGCATTATTTATATACAGGAGACGTTTTCTACTTACATTTGTTTAAATTAACAACGCATTTGCTCATCAACAAACAAACATATTACTAGAAAAGTATGCTAATTTGTTGAAAGTTTTATTTTATGAAAATCTTTCCGAATTACTTGCTAATTACTCCGTTAAGACATCTAATTCAGAACTATCAATAGTTGGAAACTTTTTATATTTAACGTAACTCCCGATCCCGTGGGAATATCGGGATAAAATATAGCCTATGTTACTCCCAATTAATCAATGTATCCTCATACCAAGTTTCACCAAAATCGGTCCATTCGTTTCGGAGCCAATTCGTTACAAATAAACAAAAAGCTATTGCATCGTGCGAGCTTCGTACAATCGTACCATATACATACACGTTAAGCAAACACTTGGCCGAGCTACATGGTAGGCGGAGTGGGGGGTGTTAGGTTTTATTTTCGTTACGGAATTTCTTGATTCGGTCGCCGCGCTTAAAGCCCGCGATAAAAGCTATACAATAGCTTAATAAACCTTTCCTCTTTATTTAAATAAAAATTAAGTAAAGTATAAATATCTTGAAGATATATTGGATTTATTTAGGCCTCTTATTGGATCATTAAAATTAAATTTCAGCTGAATTAGCTGAACGTACGAGATATTATTATGACACTGATTTATACGTCACTAAGTCATAAGAAGATTTGCGATGCTCAGCAGATTTATCTAACTTCGCGGTCGAGAGCGTCTCTAACTACGAAGTTATTATAACTGGTATTGAACTACTTTACTATAATATAATACTGCGTAACACTGCGTTCCTCACGATTGTTCCAACCCAGTTCAGTTATACAATCTAACTCCCCAACTAGCAACTGTAACTGAAGATCTAATGTATACGTTAAATGATACAGCTTCGCTTTCATTGTTATTGCATAAATCGGTATAATTCAAGTATATCTTACCTGTCTTTGTAGTGTCATTTGCTATTTTATAACGTCATTCAATACCCTAATTATGCAGTGTTGGAATAGCTTTTGTTATGTTTACAGTAGTATCTCATAAAACAGTAAGAACCGGTTGCGAACATATTAACAAGAACAATTTCGGTTGCACCATTGATATAGTGATAAGACGTTAAATAAAATTCGCAAGGTAACATGTTTGTTTTCATTGAGGCTACTTTTTCCAAACAGGTTCCGAGCAGATTCACTTAATGTGTGTTACCTATTAAAGTAAAGAAGCAAAGCAAGAAAAGGAACGCCGCTAACCCAGTGGCCAACTGGCGAGGCGACGTCGGGCGATTACACCCGGTCGGGGCTCCATTCCGTACCGGTATTGCAGCCGCACCGCTCGCAAACTGATATTTAACTGACTCTCATAATTGAGCGGGTCTCTAACGACCGACCTGCCAATGCTAGCTCCTTAAATGATGAGCCTCACCATAACCCCGGGGTGCTGCGCTCCATTGGTTTACAATGCGGAAAGCGGACGTCGTGAACCGCATCACAATTAGCAAAGAGAGTTTTGTCGACATGTGAATACAAAGTCGTAGTCGACAACGCGCCGGCCAAAAAAATTAGTCGAAGGAACACAGGACGAACGTGGCGACGCAACACGGACATTACTCAAGGAACTGTCGATCGTAAATGAAAATGATTATAATTTTAGTGAAGTGTTTGTAATGCGCGAGGACTGCCGAAAGTTTGTGAAATTTTGGCAACAGGACAACCGTGTCGTTGTATAGAATCGTAAGCTACATCTTGCGATGATCGCTGGCTAAAACAACTGTGTGATTGATACCAGCTGATTGTTCGGAAGTACCAACGCTCGTGTGATTTGTGCGGTGCATTTTGATGATAATAATACAAGATAATATTCCTAACAATTTGTGATAACTAGGTGAGTTGACTTTTAATGCTACTAAGCGTGTGTTGCTTGCGCATTGGTGTTAGTTCTAGACTTGGTAAGTAGTTCTACTAGATCAAATATTTATAAGTGTCCTCGATAGCAGATATCTATAGCTCGCAATTAATCTCCTTTGTGACAAGTGTTTAGCATATTCATAAGGTAATTAGAAAATAATAATAGATTCATCATTTATTACATACATTAAAACATTGAATAGGAAGATTAACCATTTCAACTATTATATTGACTTTAATAAATAAATGTATAAATCAAATTTGCCTATACATGATAGCCTATGTCAATTAGCGTGAGCTTTCGGAAATATTATTTAGAAATATTTCTTATTCTGTTTCCCTACATAATGATCTTATGAATAATATGGTTCTCACAGATTCTGAGCATACAATATTTGAAACATCGGTGCAATTATACTAAATTAGCTGTGCCCCGCGGTTTCACCCGCGTAAGTCCCGATTCCATAGGAATATCGTATATATAGGAATAAATAAAAAGTAGCCTATGTGTTAATCCAGGTCTCCAGCTATCTAGATACCGAGCAATCGGTCCAGTAGTTTTTGCGTGAAGGAGTAACAAACATACACACACACACACAAACTTTCACATTTATAATATTAGTAGGATTAGTAGAGGTTACATACTAATAGATAATCTATAATTTTTCGACATATTCGATAAATTTCGGAAATGTTATAAAAAACTATGAAATTGTTTAATATGACATGTAACAAAGAGGTCTGTATCCAAGTATAGTAGTTTGATTACACGTAATATTAAGAAATATTTCCTCCTGTTAGACCAACTATTTGAGTAGTTTGACTACGAGGAAAATTATTCCTTTTGCACAAACTAGTTTGACCAGAAAATTTGACCAGCAGGAACGTACCGAAAAATCTTTAGATATGCGCTCTCTTCGTACAAAGTTGACTGTTGGACTGTTTCCTTCCTGGATAATGACACTATAGCAATAAAACCTATAACTGATGGCAGTTATAGGTTTTATTGCTAAAGTGTCATTAAAATTTTCAATATTTAAAAATTCATGACAAAGTTGCATAGTCATGGGACTATGCCTCTATGTCATGATTTTTTTCATTTTCTAATCATCATAGAAAATAAGATTTAAAAAATAAAAAAAGGACAAAACATAGGAGCATGGCAGTTTTAAGTTTTATGCAACAAAAATATTTGCCTTAGTGTCATTTTCGAGGAGGAAACAGTCGACTACGTTTGTATGCATAAATCGTTGGTACCCTTTCCTCTTAATAAAAAAAATAGTTTTTTTATGGAAAATTACACATGAGTTTCGAGAAAGAAGATGCTAAAGATTATATGTGAACGAACTCAAATAAAGGACATCAATAAATGTAAAAGGTCACAGTGCATAGAGCACAGAAGATTTATATCGTAACTTTGAAACCACAGCGGCACTAAATAAGGTTAAAGCTATAATAAACATACATCCCGCCGGTACTATGAATAAAACGGTTCACGAAAACAATAACTTAAAATGAAATGGTACAATTTCGACTGTTTCGAAGTTCCGTGGTTTTGTAAGGTTAGGTTAGTTTAGTAGGTTAGGTCATTTACTTCTTCTGAATTACTTGGAATGGGATAGTTCTTAATTGTATTTATTTTTTCGGGGTCCGGCAGTACACCCTCACCGGGTACTATGTGACCCAAATATAATATTTCTTTTCTCAAGAAATCACACTTCGTAGGGTTAAGTTTGAAATTGACTTTTCTTAATCTATTAAAAACGTCTTGTAAATTTTTATTATGATGTTCTCCCATAAATGATCAAGTCGTCTAAATATACGAAGCACTTTTCATAGGAAAGACCTGCCATTGCCATTGTCATCATTCTGGAGAATGAACTTGGGCTTGTTTTTAGTCCCATTGGCATTCTTGTCATTTGATATTGACCTGACGCAAATGCTGTATATTTTCTACTATCGGGATGTAAATTTACGTTATAATAGCCTTGTTGTAAATCTAAATGACTAAAATAAATACTGCCTGAGAGTGAGTCTATTTCAGTGATGTTAGGCAATGGGAATTTATCATTTTCAATACAGTTGTTAAGTTTTCTATAATCAACTACAAGTCGCTACTTTCGTTCTCCATTTGAATCTACTTTTTTGGGAACTAATAATATGGGACTTGACCATTCACTGTTTGTTGGTTCAATAATACCTTGCTTTAACATGTCATTAATTTGCTGTGTTACTTCTGCTTTTTGAGTGTTGGGCAATCTATATGGTTTTGTATAAATTGGTTTTGTATTTGGTTTCAATGTTATGTTATGGCTATATAAATTACTTAGTCGTTGAAAGTTTATCTTCTGGCAAATGAAAAATATCTGAGTACTTTGCACATAAATTTTCAATTGAAATTTGTTCTTCTAGATTTAAGTGTTTTATTTCTAATAAGGAAAATAATTTCTTAACTCGGTTAGCATCTACGGGTACTTTATCAAAGTTACAATAGTTATATTCGCTTAGTTTATGCATTTTTGGTTGAATGTTATCTAAAGTACCAGATGTAGAGGCCGACAATGAGGGCTACACCAACCACTGTGTACAGGACTATTAAAAGGATGTTTGTATTCGCCATATGCGCTGCAAATTGGTTGGACGCCGCTTGGTTATTTCCCCCTGCTGCATTTTGATTTAGGAAAATTTCTTCACTTACTTGAGATTTTGATTGACACATTTTGGAATTTTGCTATCGATAAAACAATTACATAATTTGATTTGCAATTAATAAATTGGACGAGTATAATTGTACACGGTTGACTCAACCAGACCCATATATGGCAGGGTCGCCATGTAAGGTTAGGAGTTTGAGATAGGAGTGAAACCACCGAATGCTTAGACAATACTGCTTTATTCACTATAAATCATACCTATCCTACAGTTTAAACGCTAACGGTAAAAACTATATTTTTGAATTTTTTTAAATAAAGTCAGATGCTTTGTCCTAAATGACTGACTAACGGATCAACGCACAGCCTAAGCCGCTGATCGTAGAGACCTGAAACTTCTTTCTATGACGTACGCAAACGCGGGGGTGAAAAAGGGGGGCTAAGTTTGTATGGGACAATGTGATTCCTGGGTCTAGTCTCCTTCAAATTTTGCTGTAACATTATTAAAAATCCTATTAGAACCGTTTTAGACTTCTACGCGGACGAAGTATAGGTTCATATAATTTGGATAAATGTTTTTTGAATTCCTCTGATAGGTTCATACAAAGTGATAATTTAGTATAATATTGGCATTTTCATCTATCTAGATGATTTATAGCAACTTTAATTCACGAGCAAGTTTAATTCATGCTCATAGTTAATAAGTCAAAGTCTGAAGTGCGTATTATTTCAATTCCCTCAGGATTATCGAAAAAAAAGTTCGAATTTCCAAAAGTCGTAGAACAAAAGTGGCTTAAAACAACCCCCTTTCATATTAAAACCATTTCGCTGAAACATATTGTATACTTTTTCTTTTGTTAATATATACTTATAATACATAGAAAAAACCAGACCATTGACAAATATCTAAGCATAAATACTTGTCTGAGGCGGGAATCGAACCCGCAACCCTATGTTTGGCAGTCCGGCATGGTGACCATTGTGCCAACTGGGTCGTCAGATTTTCATATTTAAACGTCAAATGATAGCTTAAAGCATATCATTAGGTTGTTAATTGGAAATCGTCTAACATCCTCTCTCACAGTAAGAAAATCGACCGTTATTTCTCATTTTGTTTAAAAATCTCGGCCATCTCCTGACATTATTTAAAATCATTTCGCGCCATATCCATTTCGACCAATGACGACGCAGTATACATGTCATGTTTTGGACGCCATTTTTTTTGCGTTGCGGATTGCTGTAAGGAGGACTTCGAAAAAGTTTTATTTCAATTAAAATTGAAAGATAGAGAGTAAAATAGTTAAAAAACTGTATCCAAGAAAATCATTAGACAGAAAGAAATAGAAAAAAAACTATAGGTAATTTCATTTATAAAGTTGTTTTTGTAACTGGCTTGGGTATGCAACTACAGCGATTGGCTAGGGTTGTCAAATTTTCGAGTTATTTTTAATTTCGTTTTATGTTAGATTTTTTTAACAACACAGATAACTATAAACGTTTGATGATGAGCAGGGAGGAGGAAGAATTTTATGACTGTTATACAGAAGAAGTCTTAGATTTTCTTTTTTTAAACTTATGACTTTTTTCTAGGTCCAATTTTTTCGTCAATACATTTTGACCGAATATTTTAAACTTAAAATGTATTTGTGTTTATTTATTAGTTTTTTGTTAATTACAAATCATTTCAGTCCACTCTCTCCGCCTTTTATTTGTGACAACCCTAAAATAGGTCATAGCTTCATGTCAAATCAAATTAATCGATCTCACAAATCAAACTGAGCCATATCCAAAGTTTAACTCACTATATCTATACATATAAAATTCTTTGTCCTGAATGACTGACTGACTGACGGATCAACGCACAGCCTAAACCACTGATCGTAGAGACCTGAAACTTGGAGGGTGTGTTCTTTGTGTGACGTAGGCATCCGATAAGAATGGATTTTTCGAAATTCTACCCCTTAGGGGGTGAAAAAGGGGGCAAAGTTTGTATGGGACAACGTGATTCCTTGGTCCAATCTACTTCAAATTTTGCATAGTATTAACAGATTTGATGTGTATTTTATTGAAATTCATCCCCAAACGGAGTTAAAAAGGGGTAGAAATTATTTGGTAATTTTAAAACACAAAGAAATATATTAGAGTTACACCAAATAAAAATTCTATTAGAACCATTTTCGACTTCTATGCGGACGAAGTCGCGGGCAAAAGCTAGTAATTTATAACTGTGTACATTATTTGAATATATATTAAACATTACAACATTATCAAGAAAACCAAAAAATATAAAAAAAAGGCAGAATCGCAGACATCTTAGTTCGGCTGTAATTGCGAAGATCAGGGTAAAATCTAATTTTGACTAAATGTTCACTAAAACTCAAATAACTTTAGAACCATTAAACATTGCAGAACATACGGGGGGATTAAATCGATAGGTACTGAGGTCCCCCACCCCCAGCAACCGATGATCCACCCCCTTGTTACACCGTGTATATAGTTATCTTTGAAATACTTTGATAAATAAAATTCATAGATTTAAAATTCATTCATCATCATCATCATCATCATATCAGCCACAGGACGTCCACTGCTGAACATAGGCCTCCCCCAAAGACTTCCAGAGCGATCGGTCGCATGCTCTTTGCGTCCAACGACTTCCCGCGACCTTAATTAAGTCGTCCGTCCATCTAGTCGGAGGTCGTCCCGCGCTCCGCTTTCCGGTACGTGGTCTCCAATCTAAGACTTTTCGGCCCCAACGGCCATCAGTTCTACGAGCCACAAAATTCATTGATAAATTAAATTCATCGATATCAAGGAGATGGCCAGTTATGAAATTTAACGATTCAACTATTGTATGACAATTGACTAATTTAAATGCGCAGGCGCGTGTAGTTAGATTTAACAATAGCTTAGAAGGCTTTACATAATTTTATTGATTACTTTCACACTCGTCATTTTAATATTATTTAAATTTCTTGTAACTTGTAACCTATCTATATTATTGGGATACAATTGTTTACACCCGTTCGGACTTTTTAATAGAATGCTAGACGAAAGTCTAAAAAACATTGTTTTAAGAGGAAAGGGTGCAGGCGCTCTCCCCATACAAACGTAGTCAACTTTTTCCTCCCTGGATAATGACACTAGCACAAATATGTTTGTGCCATAAAACCTATAACTGCCATAAATATGCCCCTAAGTTTTGTTTTTTTTTCATTTTCTAATTATCATAGAAATTAAGATTTAAAAAACAAAACATAGGGGCTTGGTCAATATGGTCTTGGCAGTTATAAGTTTATGCAACAAAATATTTGCTCTAGTGTCATTATACAGGGAGGAAACAGTCGACTAAGTTTATATGGAGAGAGCCCCCGGTACCCTTTTCTCTTAAGAGGATAAAACATGGATAAAACCTATAACTGCCATAACTATGCCCCTGTATGGACAAGTACGCGGTGTATAACATTTGTATGTGGGCTTTTTTCCGCAACTAGACTCTTTTTAATTGGGTCCCTTTTGCGTGAGGATGGAGTAGGCTTGCCCAGCACCTACTATCCTCTCAGCTTAGTCGACCGTGTCCAGAAGAGAGAACATGTCAATACTTCTGGAGCCAACAAAGCCGCGAGTTTCATCACGATGTTTTCCTTCACCGTAAGACCAATGTCAATTAGCGCACATAATTTTTTCTTAAGAAAAATCCATTGGTGCACGGCCGGCTGAGATTCGAACCCACGACCTTCAGAATGAAAGTCGAGGTATCTACCACTAAGCCAACACCACTCTATATATATTTTTATAATAACCTACAGAATATGTTTGACCTTCCATGTTCGGTCAAATAAGTGATTTGTATGCCGACAAGTACGAATTTTTGCACGAAATTGGCAATTTAACTTTTTGCAAATATTTTTCGGTCTAAGCAGATCCTTCAAGATAAAGTAGGTAAGGATTCTTATTTATCTTAACGACCGACTAAACCATTTAGATGTTAATGAAGCTTTAAAAGATCTAAAAAATACTTCGAGTAGAATACTTAAATACTCACCGGAATACTCATACAGGAAATGACCTACCGACTTATAAAAAAATACGATACTAGCGACTCGCCATGGCTTTGCACGGGTAGCACAGGAAAATCCGTCTCCTATAGTCTTAAACTTCCTTTTGAATCAATCAGACCGTATAATTCTTCTTCTTCTCGTATAGTGGTGTGGATAACCTATTGTTAGAGTTTTCAGATCGCCTTAAGGCCTCAAACTTGACCTAACGACTGCTACTAGAGGTAGCAACCGGGACCAACGGCTTACCGTACCTTCCGAAGCACGGAGGGGATCACGAAAATACATTTTTGCCATGCTACTAATTGGCCACCCATCGAAGTAATGACCGCGCGAGGCGTCGGTTAACCTGCACGACCGTATACGATCAGCGAGCTCTATATATTCAACCGTATATTGGTGGAAACCGGATGAAAATCGATTTAATAGTTTTTGTAAGGTTGAACAACAATGTTAACACGTGTATCTATATAAAATAAATAAAATAATAATAAAAATAATTTATTTCAGGCTAGAAAATCCATATTAAACTTTCAAAAATTTACCAGTATTCATGTCATTTTAAAAATATTTAACTTGAAACTTAAACTAAATTAACATACACATACAACATACAACAAATAAACGATCAAGAGCATCAAATAGTTTCAATCTCTCCTGATTTTAAATCTCAACTTAACATTCCTGGAATTACGCGAGTGAAACCGCGGAGCGCTGCTAGTAGGTAAACATAATAGGTAGGTAGATCTTGATCTAATGTCATTACTGATGAGGTAATCTTACTTGCGGCACAAGCGGTATTTAGATTTGAGTTCAACATCGTTAGTAACCGGCACACAGAAAAAAAAAGGGTTTTTTGAAGCAAGAAATAATTATCTCCCTAAAGACGCTAGAGAATAATTTCTTGGTTTTAGCAAAAAATATTTAAAAGTTAAATAAATAAATAATAAGTAAATATTGCAGGACATTCAACACATCGCCGTCTAGCCCCAAGCTAACTAACTAGACTTGTGTTATGGGTGATACACAATGCACTGAAAAAACGTAAGGGTTAATTTTAAATAAAATACTGTTGAAAATAACCCATAATGTTTGTTATTATAGCACCTGCAAAGTTAGTTGCTGAAACAAATAAGTCAAGTTTGTTGTTATTTTTTGTTTAATATTAGCCGTTATAAACGGTTAAAAATACTTCGTTACTAATAACATAGTTAGCTACATTAGTAACAGCAGAGAAAATTGGTTACATTTAGCCAATTTTACTCAGTAGTCTGAGATATGTATTCAATCACGGCAATCCATCCCCTTAGTTAATTATAGCCGACTTACTCGGTACATAACATCAGTGTTACTCGGTATTGACAACCAGTTTGTTCGGTTACTACAACTGGTTTACTCGCTATCTCCAGCCACCTTACTCGGCATTTGCAGCAGTGTTACTCAGTAATTTTAACCAAATAAACTCGGTACCTAAAACCAATCTACTTGGTAGTTGCAACAGTGTTACTTAGTGTTCTCAACCAATTTTACTCGGTACCTAAAGCTGATCTACTCGGTAATTGCAGCAATGTTACTTAGTATTCTTAACCAAATTTACTCGGTGACTCCAACCGAATACATTTGCTAAGAACACTGAGTAACACTGCTACAATTATTCGGTAACCCTGCTAGGTAGCAGGCTGGTTGTAGTTACCGAATAAATTTGGTTGCCTATCTACTACAATGTTACTCAGTAATCAAACCCAATTCAATCAGCACATTCCAATCAATTAATTGGTATTATTAATAAAAACTGTTTATATTTATACTTTCAAAAAGATCCACTTTCTAGGTTTGTTATATGTTGTTTTTAAAACCATATAGATACAAATCCTTGGAAGTAGATAACAGTTTATAATAATATACCATTTTAATTGATTGGAATGTACCGATCGATACGAATTGAATACTAGTAACGTTGAAGTAGACTAGCTCCAATTTTATCGAGTAGAGCTGATTTGCATTGCTAAAGAATAATAAATATAAAAGAATATAAAGTTAGGATTACCTACTTAATACTATATAGAAAACTTAAGTGACTAAATTAACTTTAGGTATAGAGAGCTTATTTAATTTTTTCTGGTCTAAAGGGTTCTTATGAAATTGAAATACAAAGTATATTAACGTGATTTTATTTATAAACATACTGAGATCCCGATACAATAATACTAGAGTTTCTAGTAGGTAATAGATAAGTTGGTACATAATTCTTTGCAGTTTAGTCGCAGATCGTAACTTTCAAATATTGTCACCTCTAAAATATAGTCATTTTTGCAAACGATCTTCACACATTTTCATCGTCGCAAATGATCACCATCGCAGATTCTCATATTAACTTTTTTCTCGTAAAATAACCAACCTAGGTACTAATACTAATGTTACCTGCATAAGTGTTTGTAAATTACTATTTTTACTATTTTTCAAGCGCACACTTGATACTCCCAAAAGTGTCGGGATTAGCATCATACATGCAATGTTGGAGGTCTCTTCCGATGCTGAAACAACAAAAAGTTTTGTTCTATACCATAAATAATATATTCAACTCCATATTATACTATAGGCAAAGTTTGTATGTGTAAGAGCTAAAGTGCTACAACACTACAAGACTCAGTTAGTTAGTTCATCACAAGTCAAGCGTATCCATCTTTTTATCAATTTTTTACAGTTTGAACACTAACTTATTCTATAAGATTACTATCCAGAGACCACTAGCTTTGAATAAAGTGATCATAGAACTAACACGATAATAATTAACTAATTATGAAATTTTATAAATATGGGAATAATATTTAAACTGTAACTTTTAGATGTTTATTTTTGGAATATTGATTATAAACATCGAAAAGTTACAGTTTTATTGTATGTAGGTAATATAAGGAAATAAAATATTATAACCCCATTAAAACAAAATTAGATACCGTACTGACCTTTGAATACTTCGATGTATGATTCGAGCTTCCAAGTGACGAGTAGAGCGAACTTCCTCGTCCATTTAAACAGCAGCAGTAGAAGGCACTCTAAACAACGTACACAACGCAGTTTGCTTGTTGAAAATTGCTTGCATCGAACAAAAACGCGTCACACACACTATTTTCTAGCTTTGTAATGGCGAGCAAATAAATGAGTGATGCGTCGGAGCAACACTGACAGCACTGAACACTACTGTCGCTGACCAGTACGGATGACGGATAGTCTATTACTTACGGCGTAGGTAATCATAGTTAAGCAACTTTGCTATGATCAACCGATTAAATTTACTTGTTTAAGAAGAAATATGTTTAGCTTAATTAAAAATAAATCAGTAATTTGTTAAAATCAACCGAATAAATACTCGGTTAAAATCAACCAAACGTTTAAAATTAAATAATTCAACTTATTTATTTTTAAATTAGAAACTTTGTAATGTCAACCGAATAATTACTCGGTTATAAACCATAAACACTCAGTTTAAAATTAAATAAGTGTAACTCATTTATTATTAGATAAAGATGTTTGCAAAAATTAATCGATTAAAATACTGGTTAGAAACAACTAAAACTCTTATTCAGAATTGACAAACCCACTTAATAGTTTTGAATCAAGTTCCAACTTATTTGAATGTAGCAATTAAATTATTTGTTATTAATTAATTTTCCATTTGTTATTAGCTAAGACAATATAACAAAGTTCACGTGTCTATTATATGCCAAGTTCACTTGGAGTTTTTTAGCTAAGACTTAGTTAAAATTAACTGATAAGATTTTAACCGAGCCAAAAAGGCACTTTGCTAAATCCTAATTTTTTCAGTGTGGATATACTACTTTTAGACTTTTCTTTTGTAAATATATACTTATAATACATAGAAACAACCAGACCACAGACAAATATCTCAGCATAAATACTTGTCTGAGGCGGGAATCGAACCCGCAACCCTGTGTTTAGCAGTCCGGTATGGTGACCGTTGTGCCAACTGGGTCGTCAAATTTTTTTTAAAAGATAAGCAGTATTCTTTAAATAAGAACACTGTTTATTATTAAAAAAAATAGAATAGACATTTATTAGAAAAGCACACGGACAAGAAAACAAATTTAAAATAGGTAAACAGAAATTAAATGAAAATAGAACAGACAGAATTAGAAACCAATCTTAGAATTCAATAATAGGCACATAATAATGAAAAGTCCGGGATGCCGTATGCTATCCTAAATAGGCCGACCTCAGCCAAAATGCTGCAGCAAGCATAACGCCAGACAAATGATCTATCTATCTTCTATCTTCTATACATATAAAATGCTTTGTCCTGAACTACTGACTGACTGACGGATCAACGCACAGCCTAAACCGCTGATCGTAGAGACCTGAAACTTGGAGGGTGTGTTCTTTGTATGACGTAGGCATCGGATAAGATTTTCCGAAATTCCACCCCTAAGGGGGTGAAAAAGGGGGGGAAAAGTTTGTAGGGGACAACGTGATTCCTTGGTACAATCTACTTCAAGTTTTTGACTTCTACGCGGACGTAGTCGCGGGGAAAAGCTAGTTTTTATACAGAATTTTCAAGAACATACTACTAATACATACTATGGACAAGATTTTTTTTCATTATTTCGTGCTTCAAGAAATATTTTTTATGTGCATGTATGTTCTAATCTTAGGTACTAGGAAAATTTTCTTTACGAGGTCAACGCTGTTGGAATGAGTGATATTACTTAGATTGGCTTATTTTTTTACTAAGCTTAGTTTCGAATTACATTGTAGCGGACTTTATAGCCACCATTGTCTCAGGTCAAGAGAATAGTATGGTTTTTGAATTTTCCCCAATTAGAGAAGGTAAAACCTGCTGAATGAGCTCATACAGCCTCGTCTTAACATACTTCGTCGATTTTTATATCTTACAGTTTGTTTTACTTTATATCATTCAAAGTTTTGCCTGATTGATATTTCTGTTTCTGTCTGGGCTGTTTTCAGTAATTAGACCCTTTTTGGGTCCTTTTTGCATGAAGATGGTACTCCATCTTCATGCAAAAAGGACCCAAAAAGGACCCAAAAATAGTAGGTGCTCGGCAAGCCTACTGGCTTGCCGAGCACCTACTACGGGATATCTACGTCACTGCGAAAAACTTTTCATCGGATTTCGTTTCTTCGAACAATTTTCATTGGGGTTGTCGGAGAAGTGACGTTCTATTTTTTTTAAATTAATGTACAGTTAATTAATAAAAAACCTAACAAAATGTCTACTATGCAAAAACAGATACTTTAAAGATCCTGAAAAAAAATAACGCGAAATCGAAAAGCAAAAACCCGCGAAGAGTCGCGGTTTTGCGTCAAAAGATTTTGGGGGTACCTAATTTTTACTTTTGGACGTCGCTTCTCCGACCACTCTGTATTTTTCATGATTAATTTAATTAATTTTTGTAAAGTTCGCAGTAACAAGATGTCGATTAAACAAGTCTTCGCAGTAAAATCCTTCGCAGTATAGTTTTTCGATGTAACGTTACATCGCTATATAGAGATATCGATGAAAAGTGTTCGAAGAAACAAAACCCGATGAAAAGTTTAATATCTAGGTACACTAATATTGAAAAGTGGAAAGTACACTATAGAGGTATTACTAAGGTAAGTCTAAAAGATTTGTTAAGGTGGAAGAGTACCGGCGCTCTCTCCATACAAACGTAGTCGACTGTTTCCTCCCTGGATAACGCCACTACAGCAAATATTTTTGTTGCATAAAACTTATTAACTGCCATGACCCTTTGTCTTGGTTTTTTTTTCATTTTCTAATTAACATAGAAATTAAGATTTTAAAAATAAAAAACAAATCATGCACATGGCAGTTATAATTTTTATGTGTAACAAAAATATTTGCTCTAGTGTCATTATCCAGAGAGGAAACAGTCGACTACGTTTGTATGGAGAGAGCGCCCGGTACCCTTTCCTCTTAAAGCCAATAAATAGGTATAAATAAAAGACCATGACATCGTTTTGCAAGATTTCTACATTAGGAATTTCAAACTTACTCTGTATGTATTTATAAAGTTCTTAGAAAGTGGCTGAAGGGAACTAAAACGGAAAATATGATGTTTATTAGTAACTGATTACATTACAGTGAAGAAATAGTACATTGCGATACAAGTGTGGTAAATTGACCATTTTATCGAGGCGGTTTTAGTCTATAGATCGCCGAGATTAAATCGATCAAGCCACACGTGTATCGTACGACGTTTTTTATCACAGTTGTGAATAAAAGAAAAGATTTGAAAAGAAAAGACAATAACAAAATATTTGGTGATAAGTCTATGTTTACAATTTTTTTAGGCAATATTATTTTGTAAATTATACCCCCGAAAGGCCAGGCAAAATACTTTTAACCTGTTAAAAGCCTTTTAAAATGTTACAGCCTCGTCTGATATACAATATTTTATAGGGTTTTTTTTCCATTTGTCGGTGGTTAAAACCAGAATATAATGGTACCACCTTTATTGCTGGAGTAGAACCTCTTTTTGGTACCTACTATATTTTATCCATCAAAACAGTATAACCCAGATAAATTAAAAATGTTTCATCTACCTAACATGTAATTAGCAGTAAGATACCAATTTAACTTATCAGGATAACTTATAACACACTAGTGGCGTCGAGGTAATGCATAACGCACGCGTATGTAATACGTTGAATTATGAGCCTAAAAGCGGTTGAATAAGATCCACTTTATGAGCAACTGTGATAAAAAATGTTTTTATGTAGCTCTAGTTACGAATCAGTTAGTTACCAAAGTGACTGAAAGGAAAAAAATCCGTTTTAGCCATAGATATTAATAAGAAAGCTTTTTCCTTTTGATGATTTCTAAAGTTAAATACCTTTATTACTTTGTGCAAAGACGACCTTTGCATCGTATACTATATTTTATTTCATTACAAAATAAACATACAATGTGTTTTATTGCGAGAGTAATTTGAAAGCTATTTGCGTTCCGAATGCTAATTTATTGACAAGAATCGAATCGATGATACATAATCGATTAGTTTTCTATCGAGTTGGTACTTACTCGTATACTGCTTGCGTACTATCAGGACACTAAAAATATTTACTTTTAAAACCAGTTTAACTAAAATAAAATAAGTACGTATCATAAAGTTTAAATGAATATAATGGGAAATATAAATATTTAATTAACTTTGAACATCCAAAAATAGCAATAACAAGAGCATAATTTCAAAATCTATATGACTTTTTTAAAGCATAGCTAATTATATAAAATCATTCATAAAAATCAGGTCTGACTTTGCGTAGGCCGTAGGTATTGTTAATTTAAAACAAAAGGAAACATATTTTGAAGTTTATGGCATGTTACACAAAATTATTATAGCCCCATACATCGAATGATCCAATACATTTAACATTTGATAATTTTAACGCATAACAGATGTCGCTTTATCGAGTCTCTGTGATTTATAATCGAGACTCAGTCGCAAAATACCCACTGCGCAAAATGTCGCCTAGTCGCATGTCTCTTTCTCATAATGTCGCTTTCGCACAATGTCTCTTTCGCAAAATGTCGCGACAAGGACTTAGAATAAAAGTTCGATTTTAACAGAAAAATCATTAATTAAAGTTAAAATTTAAAGAGTAATCATATCATAAATATCATTTCTTTTTAGTTTTATTTTAGTATAACCCAAAATAAAATATAAATAGGCATCAAAAATGGTATAAACAAATACCAATATAGGTACCTACCTACTTATTTTTTTTGCCTTATTTGAATGTTTAATTTAATAAATGATTTTTCTGTAGTAATCAAAATTTTATTCGAAGTCCCTGTCGCGACATTTTGCGAAAGAGACATTGTGCGAAAGCGACATTATGAGAAAGAGACATTATACGAAAGAGACATTATGCGACTAGGCGACATTTTGCGAAGTGGGCATTTTGCGACTGAGCCATAATCGATTGTCACTAAAACAGGTTTGATACAAGTATCGAGCAGCGTGTCTGGCCCCAGCCGGGGATATTATGCGGGTTCAGGCAATCAACTCAGTTGACCCGTAACACATACAAGTGGGCCAATTTAACAGGTTTATCCTTTCCTGAACTACATTCCGCAGAAAAGTTGTCATTGCGCTTGCGCTTGCTAATTTAGCTCTGAATACATTCAAATATGCTTGTACAAGTTAAGTCCATGTTGGTGATAAACCACGATGTTTGTGTTTGTGTCTTGGAGTTGTGTCTTTAAAATATTTTTCATTGTAATATCTTTTAAATTCAAAAGCACACGGTGCTATTATCTCGTAGAACGCAGGCGGGATATGTGTATAAACAGTATGATTACCACTATATAATATTTTCACGGTAAAAAACGCCAATTCGTCTGATACGTTCTTGATTAAAAATGATCTAGTACAAAATCTAACAATAACAGGTCCACTCGATAAAGGGTGTACTACTAGTTCCGAAGGAGCAACTTCAAAAATCTTTCTCATTTTTGTAGTCAATTTTACTTTAATATAGACCGGATAAATTCTGTGATTGTTGTAAAACACGATTTTGTCTTCGACGAAACCATGTGTAACTACGGCGGTAGCCGACATATCTAAAATTGTTGGGTATATTGAAACGGGATGCGGTAAAACCTCGGCACGTACTTGAACTGTTTTTCTCATCAGTAAATCGCGTGAGTTGAGATCGTATACATCTACGTCATAGAAGCATTGATGATATCCAATGTACTCATTTTTTATAAAACAAACAGTGATTGTTTCTTTAGAATACGGCCTCAGTTCTAAATTTTTACGATCAATGGTAAATGAATCCAATGCGGTGCTTACGATTTCTTCAACTATGAGAAAAACAATATCTCTACATTCCTTAGCTTTCAAATTTCGCATTTCAATTTCTTTCTCTTTTTTTAGATCTACACTTGTATTAGTTTTTGCACTTTTTCCACTTTTTGTACTTTTTGAACTTTTTGTGCTTTTTGTTCCTGGGAACACTTGACGTTCTTCTATTTGATTGTCTTTTTTTCTTTCTTGGACACTGTCTGTATCTAAAGAAACAGCTTGTACGGACAATTCAGATTCCTCAGGTTCTTTATCATATTCCAAAGGCCTTTTAGTTATTTGAATTTCATAATTGTACGGATCTTCACACAGGATATTTATGGTTCCTGTTGGATATCCTATAGTACCACTTATGTGCCAGGGGTAAGCAGCTGGAAGGTCAACAATGTCTGTAATAGTAACTGATCTTGGTACTAGTCTCCTTTTGATAGGAATCAATAAAGCTTCGCCTGGCATATTCAAGATAACATTTTGTCCTATTCTAAAGAAAAGAGCTGAAGTAAATTCTTCGGTGTTTTGAAGGAGCTCGAATTTCAAGCAGTAATGCACTGATATTCCTGGAATCAATTTTACTGGATAAAGAGGTGAGATTTTAATATACTTAAACTGGGACGTATCTGTGACTTTGACAAATCTTATGTGCTTGTATGTAGTGCCACAGTTAACTATGGATAATAATATCTTTTGTTCCTTCATAGAGCTGCCAATAATGAATAATTCAGCAGGACGTGATTGTATACTCGTGGTGTGTTCTATGACCAGCCACTCCTTAAATTCCTTCTCAGATAATAAGTCATTTCCTTTTTGAGACTGATAACTCAAACGACTGTCCTTCGAATTGAAAGGAGAGAGCATTGTGTGTTTGTTAACGTACACAACGGCGGGTAAGCATGATTCCGCAACCGTTTCTGTTACTGTATCAATTTTACCTTTTGCTGTAGTAATTACATCTTCTTCTATAATCTCAGAATTTGGATGTGCTGTTAAATCTTCATTAGTTATTGTATCTTCAAGATTATCGGTTTTATTTTCTTGCTCAAATTTTATTAGAGATTTTTTTTTAGTTTTTGTTTTGGTCTTTATATTTTCCCAAACTTTGTGAGTTCTACTTAAGTTGTCTGTTAACTCAAATGGGGACATTCTCGTAGATTGTATTAATATTTTGTCAAGGATGAGCCTTTTTCTTTCCTTAGATGCATGTACTGCTCTTTTATAATCAGTGGTATTGTGATGAAGTAAGTCAACTAACTCTTTCCATTGGGGTAGATCCCTCACGTCTTTCTTGTATTTATTCTCGATATATTTTATAAAATCTTCTACGTTCATTGCATTTTCATTAAAGTTTCTCACGCGTATGTGACTGCAATGAGTCATATTGATAACCTAATTATTGAAAAAATAATCAAAACTTAAAATTATTATAACAAACAAAATTCTCTACAATTTTTAAACGCCTGCTTGAGTGATGGATGATCCCACTGACATGACACTGACAATAATTAAATGAGCTCTAGTTACACAAAGATCTGTTTCACGAAGGTTTCACGTGGGCCTTTAGCACGGACTTGAGCATGACTTGAGGATGGTCGTAGATGCCAATCGATAGAGGGCATTACAGTGAACAAATAATGTCTTCACACCGAACCTCTAATACGTCTCGGAAACGGGATATTTAACAAAACGTGTTTTCTTATGATTTTCTATTGAGGTATGGGCCTCAAATGCACCGCGGGATTTTAAGTTACAATGCCTTGTGTCTAAAGACTTAATTTAACTGACGTGTATAGTTTGTGGTCTTCAAGTCGCATGTGATTAGGTATCTTCTAGGAAAGCGTGCTCCATTTTAGGCTGCATCATCACCTGCCATCAGGCGGGTGTGATAGTGGTCAAACGCTGAACTATCTCATGTAAAAAATATTTTTTTTTTAACTTTGTTTGCAGGTCGGAGATGGACACAACAGTGCCAAAAGTACTTCTAAGCTTAGCATTAGCGGTGTTCCTGCCAATGGCGTCACCAAACGGACTTGCCAAAGAGAACGTTCCACATTCGAGACAGAAGAGGGTACTATGGATTACAAACGATGGAAGACTAGCTCTACCACCAGGCACGACGATGTCTATTACCCCTTCAGTCTCGATGCCATTAGTTAGACATCCTCCAGAGGGTTTCCTTTCAAACTTGACAGTCGCATTTCCTTTTACAAGTAAGTATTACTATTGAGATCGAAGAACAGCGAATGATTTATGTGAAAAAATGAGCGCAGATTTTCCATTGTGTGCAACGTGATTTTCAAATCTTAGTTATTATAATAAGATTATAGATTCCTGCTTTAATTGATAGGTAAGATAATTATTTATGCGAAAACTAAACGAAAATAAAAATTTATGAATAGAATACATCTTCCATTTTCGTGGCATTGTCCCCAAAAGGCTGGCGACATTTCCTCTCTGCATACTCAGACTCACCCTTTGAGTGAAGAAATCGTCAACCCTTTAGTTTCACCGAAGCCACACTGAGACACCAGGTCTTAAAAAAGCATTTTTTTAAATTATCTTTTGGTATTACCAATAATTTACAGGTACGCAGAGGTACTCAGTGGATCTCAATAGTCAGTATAGATAAGTTCTATTTTATTAGTAGATATCTTGTATTAAAAAATTACGTAGTTAGCTAGCTATTTTAAACTTTAGGTTTGAATAGCAAGTAGTTTTAGTTTTTTAACACTAGGTATTTAGTAATAGTTTATAATACATATTTCTTACTAATTTAGATCAGTTTTAAGTAATACTAGACAAATACCCCTTTATTCCAAAACGAGGTTTAAGGATAGTCCGAGATATGGATTTAAACCTTAGATTTAGACGCAAATTTACTCGTGAACTATAGTCTAAACACTATCTTTAAAGATTATATAGGGAACTATAGTCTAAACACTATCCATAAAGATTATATAGGGATAGTGGTTAGACTATAGTTTACGAGTAAGTTCACGAGTAAATCTGTATCTAAATCTAAGGTTTAAATCCACATCTCGGACTATCCTTAAACCTCGTTTTGGAATAAGGGGGATACCTATAGTTTAGAAATAAGTAGGTAATTAACAGTAGGTAGCTATTAAATTAATCTTGACATTAAAAAAGTAGGTGTCTCGAAAGTTGTATCAGTAATTTATGTAAATAGAGTTAGTATAATTATAAATGTAGATAATTAGTAAATAATTTATTGATTTAAATATTCTCACACATTATATCAAAATACCTAAATGTTAAGCATATTTTCCATGTTTTTATGTCCATATTGACAACTGGGGACCCCGTGTTCCCCGTAGCTTTTGAACCAGACAAGATAACATTTAAAAAAAACTATAGAAAACAAAATAAAAAATAGATAGTAGCCGATTCTCAGACCTACTGAATATAAAATTACATAACAAACATAGCTAAGAACTAAGAACACTCCCGACTAATTCACTTTTCAAGCAAAAAAAACTAAATTAAAATCGGTTCATCCGTTCGGGAGCTACGATGCCACAGACACACACACACACAGACACGTAAAACTTATAACACCCCGTCGTTTTTGCGTCGGGGTTAAAAATCGGTCAAGCCGTTTCGGAGGAGTATGGTAACTAACATTGTGAATTTTATGTATTAGATTAATCCTCGTACAGTTGCCTCTTCTGACCGGTTGCCCAAGGGGTATGGTTATAACCGCCATTGCTCGGTCGCCACAATATTCTAAAGAATGACAATAAACTTTTCAATCATCACTCTCGTTTTATGACTTTGATGAATTTTTAAACTACAAAGCGTACATTCGAATTTTGTTTTGACATTGTATTTATTTAATTGCTGTAAGTAATTGAGTTTCCTTTTTATTTAATTTATTATCCTTGACATGTAATGATTATTTACCAATAAATGAGTATTGAGTATTCATGAATATCCATACAATTCATTAGATAGATAGATAGATAAACACTTTATTGCACCATAAAAACAAAACGCAAAATGATTACATATAAAAAAATAACACAAAATTAATTCTAACTTATAACTATATGCTAAAAGAAAATCCAAAATCCAATCCATTGTAAAGGATCAAGCTAATTCCTTCAATAGAATCTGAAAAAAGAGAACGATAAATGTTCTAATCTTAAAAATGACGTCATCAAATTATAATGATGATTGATAATGTATAATGCATTAAATTAAAAACAACAACTAAAAGTACTATCATCAACTTGGGCACTATAAAAAATAACTACTTGACGAATTAAGGTGAAAGGGTACCGGTGCTCTCCATACAAGCGTAGTCGACTGTTTCCTCTTTGGATAATGACACCAGAGCAAATATTTTTGTTGTATAAAACCTATAACTGCCATGACTATGCCCCTGTCTTGGTTTTTTTCATTTTCTAATTATCATAGAAATTAAGATTTATAAAACAAGAAAATAAAAATAAAAGCAAAACATAAATTATAAGTTTAACAACAACAACAACAAAAATATTTGTTCTAGTGTCATTATCCAGGGAGGAAACAGTCAACTACGTTTGTATGGAGAGAGCGCTCGGTACCCTTTCCTCTTAAGAACCTATTTTTAGGTACATCACAAATTAAAATTTAAAAGAAACCCGACTTTTATCCCCCATAACTTTCAAACGGCTGAATCGATATCGATCAAACATAGCTAAGAACACTCCCGACTTTTTTAACAATAGAAAAAAAATCGACTCTTCCGTTCGGGAGCTACGATCATATCTACGATGCCACAGACAGGCATACGCACACACACACAAACGTCAAACTTATAAACCCCCATCGTTTTTGCGCTTCGACCATTTCCTCTATGTTTTTGCGTCGAGGGTTAAAAGAAAACTGACGTTTCGAAAACTTTACAGCTCTCACACTTTTGCGGTTATATCCTTTAAAAGGCGCTCTTCCAGTACCGTGTGTAGGTATTCACATTACCTTAGCCCCGCTCTCTAAAACGTAGCGTGCTGCGTGCTGTTATATTTGATCGATATGCAAAACATTTTAGCATTATTATCCACAAACTAGCTGTTGCCCGCGACTTCGTTCGCGATGTGGTTTTGGTATATTTAGAATACCTAGCATTTTCCCGCATAGATACTATTTTTCGTTCGGTGTAAGGTATAATAACAAAATAGGTAGTTATATTGTTTTTAAACTATATTTTTTAATTGATTTGGCGAAGGCACTTATGTGTTAGTAATATTTTTTTTAATAATTTCACACAAATAAAGCATAATACACAACAATATAATGAGCTAAAACTAAGTCTAAGTCATATTCACACAAAACTTTCAACACAGTTTTCCTAGTTATATTTGTTTTTTTATAAATTAAAGAAAAAAATTAAAAATTAACTACTTTTGTCCCTGAATTAATATTCTTCCATTCATAATTTATGAGGTATTTAATTTCATATTTTTAACACCAACATCATGCAAATAATAATCTATTTTCGTGCAAATAATATTTTGTATTATTTTTATTTTTAAATATTAATAATTATTAAAAAGAATGGCCATTGGACAGAACAGATACTCATACTTAAAATAACGCGATGCACATTGAAATCCTTACATATTGACAGCAGGCATTACGTTGAACAAAAAACACTTTCACACCAAACATTGAAAGCGTCTCGGAATCGGGGTATTTGAAGGAATGTGATGTCCTATGATTTTACAAAAGTGCACGGTGCCCTTTGAGTCTCATACCTATCGATAGAGGACATCGAAAAAAAAAACAAATAATAAATAACACCAAACCCTTAAAACGTCTTGGAGACAGGGTTTTTGAAGAAACGTGATGTTCCATGATTTTCCAAAGAGCGCGGTGACTTAATGCCAAAAATAATTGTGTAAAATTATGTTATGCCTAGGGTTATTATGCCGAAACCAATTATGACAAATCCTTTATGCCAACTACAAAAGGACGTCCAACTTCTAAAGCGTCTCGTAAATGTAATAAAAAACAAAAATTAAACAGATAACAAAAATAATATGAACGTAAAAAGCCTAAAAAAAGCAAAAAAAAAACTATGAATAAAACCCTACAAAAAGAAAAAAAATAACCCCGAAATTATGACCTTACGTAAGTAGGTACATTTGAATTTTTTTGATTAAATATTGTCGCGTCGGTAACCGCTCTTATTTTAGAGTCAATTTAATATAATGTAAGAGTCGTCGTTGAAATTTTTGTTTAAGCATTTATTTGGACAGCATTTGGATAGTTAAGTTGTGTAAGTATTTAGTTTTTAAGTAGTTTCACTTGTAATTCTTAATACTTACTTTTTCGTTGAAATTTTAATATTATCTTTTTATGAAGGTGTTTTATAGGTAAAAATCGGCACCCGACACGACAATATTTAATCAAAAAAATTCAGATGTACTACCTCCTTCCGTAGGGTCATCATTACGGGGTTATTTTTTTCTTGTTGTAGGGGTTTATTCATAGTTTTTTGTTTTTTTTAAGCTTTTTACGTTCATACTATTTTTATTATTTTGTGTCGGGGGTTTTTAAATTTTTTATTTCATCCTTCTTGTAGGGAGGGACTTTTTAATTAGCTATTTGTAATGTGCAAGTCATGCCCTTTCATTTGATACCCCACTCGGGCATATCTACTTACATTCGGTTGTTAATCTTGACTTTTATCCCCCATAACTTTCAGATGGCTAAACGGATTTCGATAAAACATAGCTATTTGTAACGTACAAATCATGCCCTTACATTTGATACCCTACTCGAGCCTATCTACTCACTCACATTCGGTTTTTAATCCTGATTTTTATCCCTCATAACCCTCAAACCCCGATTTCGATCAAACATAGCTAAAAACACTCTCGACTAATTCACCTTTCAAACAAAAAAAAACTAAATTAAAATCGGTTCACCCGTTCGGGAGCTAAGATGTCACAGACAGACACACACACACACAGACACGTCAAACTTATAACACCCCGTCGTTTTTACGTCGGGGGTTAAAAATGATGTCCTATGATTTTTCAAAAGTGTGCGGTTCACTTTGAGTCCCATACCCATCGAAATGAACAAATAATGCCCTCAAACAAAACCTATAAAGCGTAAGTGCATTATTTATTCATCGGGTCTAAAATCTCAGCGCAAAAAACATAACACATAATATACCACGCTCCCATACTGAATGGCATGACCCCTTTTGCAATTTTCAGAATTCTTGACCAAATTGTCCAATTCTTTTATGAGGTAGCTGGCAGGGCTACGTAATTTTCGGGAAAACAAAATGAAAAATTGATTTTTACAAATATCTATTTTTTAACCGACTTCAAAGAAGGAGGAGGTTCTCAATTCTCAATACTCGTAAAAGCTTGGACCGATTTGGAAAATTCTTTTTTGTTATTATTTTCTAAGGTTTCCGGGACTTGAACTCATAATTCAATCTATTTCATTAGAGATAAGCAGGAAATAAGCGCGATAGAAATGTAACATCGAAGAGGTCTTCGGTAAAGGAGATCGGTAACATTATGTAGTAGTATCTCTTTGTACTAACCTCATTTTCAGTTTGACGTAGGTAGTATTAAATGCAAACTATTTGGTTTCATGACAGCTGTCATCTTGAGCGGAGGCATGTACTGTATACGTACCATGACTTTTTGAAGTACTCGAAAAATAGAAACCCTTATAAGATCACTCTTTTGTCCGTCTGTCTGTCAGTGTTTCACTACCGATATTCTCAGAGACGGGTGGACCTAGTAAGTTGATTTTTAGGAAGTTTCATAGTAAATACTCAATATAGTATGTTAGATCGAATCCGTAAAAAAGTCGTGCTAAGGGTACTGTTTCCTTCTGAAGTTCGATTAAGTTTTACCACGGAAAAATATTTTGATTTCACATTTTTTTAATGTTTTTTCATCAAATTTCATAATTATTGTATTAAAGTTAAATTGAAATATGCCCTAAATGTTAATCTGATATTTTCTGAACATATTCATGTGGACCTCGTTAAAATCTGTTCTGTAGTTTATAAGATTACCTGGTTCAAACAAACAGACAAACAGACAAACAGACAAACAGACAAACAAACAGACAAAAATTCTAAAAACTACCCTATCGTGATCAGCTAACGATTTTAAGACGACCTGTGTATTTTTTTTCTGGATATCTTACAATTACAGATTTTTTGATGTCTACAGATTTATTATATGTATAGATATAGTTCCTAGAAGTCAAAACCTATCATTTGATTCATTTTTAGAAACAAACGTTAACTATTTTTGAATAAAACCCGATAAACGATCTAATAATTCTCTGTTTTCTAACATTTTTTTTTATCGAACGAAGTTGTTCATATCATGTTTTCAACCACAATAAACAAAAATATGGTTATTAAACTACAATATCCATTTATATCCAAATAACAAAAAAAGAGTATTTGATTACTTAGAGTTGCTTAAAACAAAGGTCGATTTTGGTAGCTTTATTAGCACCTGCCCTTAAAATAAATTCATGAGTTTAAGTCGCGAATACCTCAAAAAATACTATGAAACCCTTATAAAAAACTATGGAAAACTAGGGAAAACAGCGAACGAATAAACACTCTCAGCGAAGTTATTTCAAACACATATCAAAAACAATATTAGAGTCCGATTAACCTAACTAAATTTTCCAGTTGATTTCGACAAACTCGGCCTGACTGACAATGAGAATCCCTACGGAGACTTCCCATCGATCCTCTCCAGATCAATGGGACGAGCTGCTGTCTCCATGATGTCTGATTACGTAGGAAAATACCTGGAAAGGCGGAGAGGGAAGAGAGATGTCCATATACCTCCGGAAGTCGAGGTCGCAGCTTGGCAGAAAATGCAAGGAGGTGAAAGGTGGGTGGTCTTGCTGATTAATACCAGTTATAAGCATACCTATCTATAGTTCACGGGTAAGTAGATACTTGGCAGAAACTGCAAGGAGGTGAAAGGTGAGTGGTCTTGCTGATTAATACCAGTTGTAAGCATACCTATCTATAGTTCACGGGTAAGTAGATACTTGGCAGAAAACGCAAGGAGGTCAAAGGTGGGCGGTCTTGCTGATTAATACCAATTGTAAGCATTTTATTGAGATACCTATCTATAGTTCACGGGTAAGTAGATACTTGGCAGAAAATGCAAGGAGGTCAAAGGTGGGCGGTCTTGCTGATTAATACTTGTTGTAAACATTTTTATTGATACCTATTTATAATTCACGGGTAAGTAGATACTTGCAAGGAGGTGAAAGGTGGGTGGTCTTGCTGATTAATACTAGTCGTAAGCATTTTATGGACATCTATTTATAGATCACGGGTCAGTAGATACTTGGCAGAAAATGCAAGGAGGTGAAAGGTGGTTGGTCTTGCTGATTAATACTAGTTGTAAGCATTTTATTGACACCTATTTATAGATCACGGGTAAGTAGTTATTTGGCAGAAAATGCAAGGAGGTGAAAGGTGGGTAATGCATCGACCTCTTTAATACTAGTTGTAAGCATTTTAATGATACCTATTTATAGTTCACGGGTAAGTAGATAATATCTGCGTACTTGCTATAACAATTCATACTTAGCTATCTAATAGTTATCATTTCTGCCAGCCTTATAAGTTCGGCTTGTATGCGTTTCGGCGATCATGAACTAGGTAAGTGTCTACACGACAATCAACACCTCATTCATCAAACTGCACGTGGTTCTAGCTGTCAATAACTTTCACCTTCGACGAAAGACGATCTGAAATTCCGTTCACGAATGGAAATGGCTGCAGGAAGTCACTTCAGTGTCATTGAAATTCAACTGGTGATTCGAAAACCGTCGCCGATTGCATAATGAAAAAGAAATAGTTTAGAATTAAATGTTTTATTTTTGGTGTAATGTCAAGTGCTCTAATGCCTTTGACACAGTCTTCAAACGTTTACTTTAGGAATACTTTACGATTCTAAGGCTTAGATTTAGGGGGTTCGTAATGCTTCGAATAGTACGTGGGATTAAGCACTAGATGACTCTTGGGTGGTGCTAAAGGAGCGATCTCTTGGTGGGTGGATTCGGTCGCGGCTTGTTATCACCCACCAGCGGCCTAAGTCGAATCGCCAAGCAAATTTGCCCGTGTTCCGATACGAAGGCCGGTGCAGCCGGATCAGAAAAGTGGTCAAACGTTGATCTATTTATTATTTAAAAAAAAAACAACAAAAAGCCTCTTGTGTTTTACTAATATTGTCAATGTCATAGTTTGTGTGTTTGTTACTGCTTCCCACAATCGCTACGGAATCGATTGCAATGAAACTCGGTATGTTGTTAGTTAGTGACCTGGATTACTCCCACGGGATCAAGACTTACACGGGTGAAACCGCGAGGCGCAGCTTATAATTTAACAATTTTACACCCCCAGAGCGCTGATGTACACAATAGCAGAAGATATCCTAGCAAATTTCGGCCTCGCTGGAAAGGAATGTTTCCTCCGAGCCATTTGTGAAATACAAGCGCATCCGCTTCAAAACTTCGGCTTTTTCGGTGAAGTCATGAAGTTATTCTTCACGTGAGTACTGTTCATTAATTATCTATACATATAAAATGCTTTGTCCTGAATGACTTACGGATCAACGCACAGCCTAAACCGCTGATCGTAGAAACCTGAAAGTGTTCTTTGTATGACATAGGCATCCAATAACAAAAGGATTTTTCTAAATTCTACCCCTAAGGGAAAAAGGGGGGCAAAGTTTGTACTGGGACGAAGTGATTCCTTGGTCCACTCTTCTTCAAATTTTCAACACCAACGCGGGCGAAGTCGCGGGCAAAAATTAGTACGCAAATAATATTTGATTAAAAATAAAAGTGACAACCCAAGGCGTCAACGCAGGAGTAGGTTCCTCGCCGATCGGCCTTAGTCAGCCTACTGTTCTCTATGTACTGTGGTCTTCGCGCTGCAGTGGGACTGTGTAGGTTCTTAATAATATTAATCGTGTATTTTGTTAATTATTGTTAATTTAACTAACTAGACTGGAACGGATCGTGTGGAGAAGCAGTTAGGTGACATGATCTAATAAGACACTTAAGAGAGAGTTGTTTACTAGATATCGAAAAACGCAAACAGAGATGACGCAAATTCAGGGAAATAATTTCAATTAAGTTATTGAAGTAATAATAAAAATGAGTATCCGTGATACCTTTATCTACGCTAGAATCTAGTATAGGCTATTAATAATTTGGGAAAACTCACATAAATTATTTAAATTTCAGTCCGACAAAGTCGCAGTACGCGAATTTATTACCAGAGTATGTAAAGGCCGAAAAAGCGGGTGAATCAGGAGAGTGCTGGCCTTACTATCGACACTGTCCTAAGAGCATATTCCTACCATCGTCACCTAATAAATACACGTAAGTTAGTAAAAATAATCAAAGTAAGTACACTCCCTATAGAAGCTAAAGAATAATTTTCATGATTATAATAAAAACCTTAAAATGATAATATTCTTAAAATACGAGGGCGGCACTGAAAATTTCGGGAATCAAGGAAGTGACACAACATTACTATTTAAAAATGTATTTATTGCTTTTCGAAGTATTCTCCGCGAAATTTGACATATTTTTCCATACGATGGAACCAATCATTAAAGCAACCATTCCATTCGGAAGTTGGGGTCTCCAAAATGGCCGTTTTGTAGGCTTCCACAGCTTCTTCAGGTGATGAAAATCTCTGACCACGCAATTTATTATTTATTTTAGGGAAAGTATAGAAATCATTAGGGCTTAGGTCGGGGCTGTACGGCGGATGGTCTAATAATTCTATGTTTCCTTGCTCTAAAAACTCTTTTGTTCTGTTCGCGGTGTGAGAACTCGCACTCGGAGGATGATGCGGCGGCTGCAGTTCTCTTTACGGAGTTCAGAAACGACCTGTGGCAAACAAATGCTAGCATACCATTCTGCATTAACCGTTCTTTGTCCCTCAAGAGGAATAGTCACAACATGGCCGGTTTTGGAGATAAACGTGGCCACCATTTTTTTTGCAACACTCCGTGAACGAACAATTTTTGTTGGCTTTAACTCATTTTCGAACACCCAAACTCGTGACTGGTTTTTTGTTTCGGGTTCGTACGCGTATATCCAGGATTCGTGACCTGATACGATGTTGTATACAGCATTTGAGGATCCTGCGTGAAATCTTTCGAGAGTTCTGACGCACCAAGTAACGCGAGCCACTTTTTGCTCTCCACAGAGCGAATGCGGTATCCATCGGGAAAACAACTTTTTTACACCTAATTGTTCATGCAAGATTATTTGTATTTGACTCATGCCAATGTCTAAAGTTGCCTGAATTTCGCGGTATGTTACATGTCGATCTTCCTCAATCAGCTTACGCACAGCATCAACGTTTTCTTGGGTGAGTGCAGTTTTTGGACGACCTTGACGGGGATCATCACTGAGCTTGACACGTCTACGTTGAAATTCAGCAAACCAGCGATAAATTGTGGTTTTGGATGGGGCTTCATCACCAAATGCAGAAATCATCCGGTCAACACACTGTTTTTGTGATAAACCACTTCGAAAGTCATAATAAATCATCGCATTTTCTCGCGTCAATTCCATTCTCAACGACTAAACAAGTTTGACAAAACCTTGTGACAAGACCGAGATTCTTTTTTTAAATAAATAAATGGTATTCGATTTTTAAAACCAAGGAGTTTTCAATTTAAAACATTTAAATATGACAGGAACAGTGGAAATATTCCATTCCCGATACTTTTAGTGCAGCCTATGTAAGAATACTGCTCATTAAATTATTCTTAAAATAAGAATACTGCTCATTAAATTATTCTTAAAATAAGAATAATGCTGTTTAAATTATTCTTAAAATAAGAATACTGCTTATTAAATTATTCTTAAAATAGGAATACTGATTGTTACTTTCAAGAACATTTACTAAAAATAAGAAATGATTCTCCAGCGTCTATAAGGTGAAATGGTACCGGCGCTCTCTCCATACAAACGTAGTCGACTCCCTGGATAATGACACTAGCACAAATATGTCTGTGCACAAAACCTATAAATGCCATGACTATGCCCCTATGTCTTGGTTATTTTCATTTTCTAATTTATCATAGAAATTAAGATAAAAAAAAGGTGGTCATGGCAGTTATAAGTTTTATGCAAAAAGAGAATACAGTCGACTACGTTCGTATGAAGAGAGCGTCGGTACCCTTTCCTCTTAAGGAGAGGATTATTTCATGCTTCAAGAAGCCTTTTTAGGGTTTCGTGCCCAAAGGGTAAAAACCCATTTTACTAAGACTCCACTGTACGTACGTCTGTCTGTCTGTCACGCAGGCTGTATCTCATGAACCGTGATAGCTAGTTGAAATTTTCACAAATACTAAAAACAGAATAGAATGCTACGAAACCCGTCATGCGCAAGTTCGATTGGCACTTAGTCGGTTTTTTTTAATTTAACCCCTCGTCTGTCGGACGACCTTTTAAAGGTCGATTTTAAACATGGCGCATCTGTCGCGCCACCTTCTAAAGGTCGATCGTTTACCGCGTATTTCATCGTCGAAGTGAAGCGTGTACACTATATCTAGCCTGTTCGAACGTATACAATGTGAAAGAGAAAACTCAGGATGTTGTTTAAAGTCTCTAAAACTATCAATAAAACACCCGGGAACGTTATTTTTTCGTTTTTATTGAGAGTCTATGGGCAAATGTCAGTTGTCAACCGGCAGTTGTATTTTCTTGTTGTTATTTACAAGTTTTTTTACCAAAAAAATACATTAGTGGTAGATAATCTCGTTATTAACATCATTTAGATACATATCTTGATAAATAGTAATCATTTAACTAGGGAAAAATTGATTAGTTTTGCGTAAATATTCCAATTAGATTCTAACTAGAAATTGACGTTTCGACCTTAAAAAGGTCGTTCGACAGACATGGACGACCGACTGGCAGTGTTTTGTTTTTGTTCAATACTTGTAAACAAAGCACTTGTAACAACTAAAACTCTGTCTGTCTACTCGTAACTGAACCAAACTATAATTAAAGTGTCGAATGTATACCAATTAGAACAACTTTGTTTACGAAATTGAAATGTAAACATAACATTTTTTTTTTGCTGTGTTTTTTTTGTGTCATGGTGTCAAGTGTCGAGTCAAGTGGGGTTTTAGTGTTGATTAATTGCTTTTAGTGTGATGAAGTTGGTAAGTTGTTTTGTATTATGCTTGTGGGTTAGGGATACTACAAGTAGATAAAACATTTTGTTATGGAAATAATTCTTCCATTTTTAAATTACACGATCGTTGTACAACAAATTGGAGAAAGTTCGGAGAAAGTACTTTCCAATTAGAATTAACAATACATCACAAGATAAACTGCATTTATATGCCTTAATGTATTTATATGCCTAGGTAGTGTAATTCATACTCATTCTTTATTACCCAAGGTTTATGTAGCTCCCATTCATAACTTCGCTGTTATCGCTATTTTACTCACTCTCCTCGATGTGCCGGGCCATCCCGCGGGGTTCCCGCGGGATGGCCAAACAGATACCGGGAATTTGCAAAAAAATGGCCGACACACGAAAGTAATATAAAAGTATAACTCCGTGACTTAATTAAGAAAAAAAATGTGTTCTGTGTTAGTAATAGAATACATAATAGAAAATATCTTGATGAGCAAATAAAAATCAACACACAATCCAAACAATGAACGGGAAACTTGATTAAAATCCGACAGATAAGGGATCATAGGAACCAAAAGTTATACGATTTCATTGACATAATATACGGACAATAATTAAAATTTCAGGAAAGATGCAGAAAATGTACATAAAAGACAAGAGGAAGACGCCATCGACAATACAATTGATGAAATACGCGCCATGTAGAATAGCATCCCTTTCTTTCTAATGTAGGAAGACAGAGACGAAAACAATTCCAAAATTAGTAGTGGTAGTTCCGACCAAAGCTCGATGTAGTGTTATAAAAATTATTTATTTTTTAATTTAAGTGCCATTCTATCGAATCCGTTAATTCTATTGTAATATTTAGCAGCTAATTTTTTCAATAATATAATATCAATTTCAATCTTCTCAGGTTAGTTTAATGATGCATTTTCTTTGTAAAAATCCAAGTCCTAGTTAGTAAGTATATTTTGTAAAATAAATTATTTATTAATATTTTTAACGTAATAAAAGATTTAATATATGACTTCGCTTTTAATTTGTTAGCGTTAAAATATGTCAAACATTATTAACAACTTATAAACACATTGAGAAATCAACTAAGAAATATTCAAAAGATCTTATGTATTCGATAGCTATAAGAATGTCGATAATCAAGCGCGAGACATGGAAAAGCGACGGCACTAGATAATACGCTCTGGGAAATCTCGATAAACCTCCGTAAGGGGGCGTGAAATGAAAGCTTTCCGTGCCGGATTATTTACTACATTTAGACCAAAACCCTGATATGATTAAGGTAAGAACCTTTAGCCTTTCATTATCGAACATTTACGCGTGTATTTTGTGAAAACTGTGAATGAATACGTTGTTCTAGGTTCAATATGTAATGTTCGCAATGATGCTTTTATTTGGAACGATGCCGATCGGTATGAAAACTAAAAGAAGCCATTCGGATCAATCTGTGAGAGGATATATTACCGAGGTATATACAGAAACATATTGTGTAAGTTATCTAGTGATATAGTTTATATTGTTACACAATTATTCGTGTTTTAGAGGACATGTTGGTGGAATGAAGTGTGCAAGGAGGAGTTTCAGATATTATTCAGATGTAAATGTCCATCGTGGTCTTACTGCAGGAGTCCGGGTAGATATTACAACGCTGTGTGTTCTATGACTGAGACAGGATACATCTGGGACCAGCCAAACTCGGAATGGCGAGGACAGTAAACAGAATGAAAACCTCTAGAGGTTATATACGTATCCCATTATTTAGCGTTACTTAAAGTATGTCTAACGAAAATGTGCCAAAATTCATAACAACGATGTATATTTCGAGACTGATACAGTGTTAAAGAAATGAAATTTCGTCTTATATTTTCGTACTTAGAATTATAAAGATATAACTTTCTCTTTTAATTCTACAATACGATGTCATAATTCACGAGAGTAATGTTGTTCGAACAATTCGTAATGCTTATTCGAGTTGCGTGTGATTGATTAAATATATGTGTTTACTCATTATATTTGTATTATTTTTATATGTTCTATATTGTTTGACCTTGGGAATAACTGCGAAGCCTTTCGATATACGCATGCGTAAAACAGAGACCCTAGTTGAATCAATATCCTCTTCAGTATACAGCCAAAAGTCTTTCGACAATACGGGGATCATATAATAACAAATATATCTTTAAAATGTTGCGGTTTTTTCTATTCATATTCATTTTCGGTGCAATTCAATGTGAACCGGAAACGGTAAGAGAAAATTTCGATTATTTCAATTATGGCGCGAATGAGGATGTTCTGAAGAATTTGGATTTACATTTGGTAACTAAGTATTTCAATAAATTAATTACGTATCCGACTTTTCTAACATCAAGTTAATTTTATAATTCACTTTCTAGCCAAAAGACGAAGTTGTTTTAAGGCCTCAAGAAGTGAAGGACTGGCCTCAGCAGTCGCTGAATGTCGGTCAAATAACTGCTGTTTCTATCAATTCTTTGGGACAACCGGTCATCTTTCATCGAGCTGAAAGGATCTGGGACGAGAGGTAAACTATAGAAAATCTGCTGTAATGGAGAAATTATATGAACGTCAATATAACAGGTCGTAACTTTTCAGCACTTTCAACGAATCAAACGTTTATCAAAATCTAGACAAAGGACCGATCATTGAAGACACTATTCTAGTTCTCGACCCTCACACCGGATCAGTTCTCCATAGCTGGGGAGCATATGCCTTCTACATGCCCCATGGATTGACGGTCGACCATCACGATAACGTTTGGGTCACGGACGTGGCAAAACACCAAGTGTTCAAGGTAAGCTTTTTAACCTTGAGAGCATTAAATTGTACAGTCAGCAAAGGACTGAGAGTTATTTCGCGCAGAATAACCAAAAATTATTATTAAACCGTCATTTCAAAAAATTAAATTTTAAAATATGCACCTGTATTTTAAAGTTTAAATTTTTTGAATGGCGGTTTAATAATTTTTGGTTATTCTGCGCGAAATAACTAAAACTTCGAAAGCTTTAGTGATATCAAGCAGAATAATTAACTATTAACGAACCCTTTAAAAAAACTTTAAAATATGCACCTGTTACCCTCAGTCCTTTGCTGACCGTACCTAACAACTAGGTTGAGTGTTGAGCTATAATAGCTACACGCCAAGAATGATTGCCTTCGAGAATTAATTGGAAGCTACCTACTTTCTAAGGTTTCCTATAACGTTTGGAAATAAGTAGAATTTAGCAGGGCAGTTTATGGTTATCGTCCTCCGACGCAAAAACAACGGGGTGTTATAGGTTGTATGTGTCTCTCTGTGTGTGTGTCTATTGTGGCATCGTAGCTCCCGAACGGATAAACCGATTTTGATTTTGTTTCTTTTGTTTGAATTAGTCGGGAGTGTTCTTAGCTATATTTGATCGAAATCGGTTCAGCCGTCTATAGGTTATGGAGTATAAAAGTCGAGGTTTTTGTTTTATAACTTTATTTATCTTCACCTGTCCCGATATCTGTCATGGAATCTTGCAAATAAAATTTGATTCACTTCCCGGTTACCGATTGAGCTGAAACTTTGCAAACATGTGTAAATCGCGTGACAATGTAATAAAAGTTTATTTTCAAAAATATTTGTAAAAGCTTTTTTTTTTAATTTTAAATTTAAGTTTATTTTCTTGTATGTATTTTGTTCTGAATTTTGAAATTAATGAAACTTCAATAATTACAGTACACTCCAAACAACCACAAATATCCGAGTCTGACAATAGGCGAAGCGTTCACTGCAGGTTTTCCATACCGACGCCGCGTGCTGCTATGTATGCCAACATCGGTTGCCATCGCTACGACAGGAGAAATTTTCGTAGCAGACGGTTATTGCAACAACCAGATACTGAAATTCAATGCCGCTGGTATCTTACTAATGGCAATTCCGAACCATTCTGATACATTGACTTTGAATCTGCCGCACAGTGTGACTCTACTTGAACATTTAGACATGGTGTGCATTGCCGATAGAGAGAATATGAGAATTGTTTGCCCTAAAGCTGGATTGAAGACTTACGTCGACCTGCTAGACCCACCAACTGTGATTGAAGATCCTACTTTGGGAAGGGTGTTTGCTGTAGCGTCCCATGGGGATACAATTTACGCTGTCAACGGTCCTACATCTCAGAATATTGCTGTGCGAGGTTTTACTGTAAACGCTGTATATGGAAACATTTTGGATACTTGGGAACCTGGCACCGTAAGTATTAATTTTCCCTTTAATTTAACATCGACGATTTAGACGACCTGCCTGAATTATGTTTTTTATTTTATTTACAGGGATTTACCAACCCTCACTCTCTTGCCGTTACCAGAAACGGATCTCACCTCTACGTAACAGAAATAGGACCTAACAAAATCTGGAAATTCGAACTAACAGACGTATACGATAAGAAATAAATACCAATTAGAAAACAGAACTGGCCGAGAATTCCAATTTTGTAAAGCGTACGTTATTGTTAATGATGAACGAATGTTTCATCAATTCTTTCTATTCTTACCATGCATCTTGCAAACCGTTAATCGTCATATGCGTATTTTATAGTAGGTATACTCTGGTACACGTCCAAACAAGTACGTACAAGGAAAACGTATGTGTGCGTGCATGCATACGGCCATTCATCACGTAGGCTTTACAACAGTAACCTCTCGGTCTAGCAAAATGGATTGAAAATAATAAGAAGAATGTAAGTTCGAATTTGATTCGAATATTAATGTGTTTTAATGTGTTGTTAAACATCAAGAGATTTATCTTAGGTTCTCGGTTTCAATACCGACGTTAAAAACCTTGTACCAAAAACAAGAGGGGAAAAAGATGAAAGGTAGTATTAAATATTAGTAAATTATTATAACAAATAGAAATATTAATCAGCTTCACACGTCAATTTATGTGGCATTTTAATTATTTTCTATGTTGCGAAAAAAAAAAGATCACGCTTCACTATTAGCAAGATCACGATAGATGAGAGTAATTTTTTTCTCATATTTTTCGTCTAAAAAACATAAAAGTTATCGTAGATTAAATTGCGCGCATATACTAACTTACGCTTTAAATAGTAAATTCTAAATGAGAAATTTTCGAACAAACGTTGCATTAATATTACTATGTTTATAGACATTTAAGTAAAACATGCGTTGAATATGAGAGAAATAGCAACAAGGGCTTGCATATTATACCTATACAAAAAAAAATCGAATACTTACTTAAGTGTGTTTAGGTACATAAATTATTTTTTAAATAAAAGTGTTTAATAATGATATTTATTACAAATTAAAAATTTTATCACTACAACAAAAATATATTAAAATAACGCGCAACCCAAATAGTTAAAAAGATTTTGACGTTAATTTAAAATTCGATTATGTATCGCTTATTTATTGCTTTTTTTTATTACTTATCGTTTATTCGGACTAAGTCAGTATTCGAATGCAAACCCTTATTATGTAGGCACGTATAAAAATAAGCATAGAATTTAGATTTAGAATAAAAAAATACATATTATACCTATAATATATTTTCAATATTCCTACGCTTTAACATAATAATATATAATATAACAGAAGGTAACTTAATCCCAGCATATTATGTAGAAACTATTGATAGGTATTCTAAATTTAAGTTATACTAATAAATAAATATATACTTATAATTAAAGAAATATTGAAACATCGAGGTCCAGTAAAAATCACGCACAGTGACATAAAAAGGTTAAATGCAGGAAAAAATTGAATGAGAAACACGACTAGGGAAATGTATAGATTTTTACCCGAATACGGCAAAAGGAGGGTTATGTTTTTGACCGCGATGTATTAGTAATTTATAGTACAGTCAGCAAAGGACTGAGGGTAACAGGTGCATATTTTAAAGATTTAATTTTTTAAATGGCGGTTTAATATTTTTTAATTATTCTGCGCGAAATAACTAACACTTCGAAAACTTTAGTGATATCAAAGCAGAATAATGAACAATTACTGAACCGTTTAAAAAAAAACTTTAAAATATGCACCTGTTATCCTCAGTCCTTTGCTGACTGTACCAAATATCCAATCAACAATAAGTACTTCAAGAAAATAACCAAAATTTTTACTCACTTCAATAAAGGGTAAAATATTTTTCATACATTTTAGAAACTGGTAAACAATGAAAAGGTTTAGAATGTGGTGATGGTGATTTTATTCGGGCAAAAATATACCAACTAATTTTAATAATGTTTATTTCATACGTCAATTCACTACTTATAATACAGATAAATATAATAATACACTTATAATATTGTTAAAATCACAGAAATAAAGTGTCACAGCGGGGTTTATATTTATAAAAAAATCTAAGTGTTATATTTTGATTGAAATCATACAAATCTAAGGTACTTGTGTAAATCCCCTTTGCTTAATTTAATGTCTTACACCGCATACAGAATTGTAGTTATATATTAAACATTTAATAAATAAAATAAACTTGCATACCATTACAAGTCGTATTTTCTTTTCTTCATTACTTTCATAAAGAGAACCATATCTGAAACAGAGAAATAATTTTAATGATAGCGGGTAGCTCAGTAGATTCCTATGGTATTGTGGAGTGCTAAGTTATCCTACTATTCCTACTAATTATAATCCTACTAATATTATAAATGTGAAAGTTTGTGTGTGTATGTTTGTTACTCCTTCACGCTAAAACTACTGAACCGATTGCAATGACATTCGGTATGTAGATAGCTTGAGGCCTGGATTAATATATAGGCTATTTTTATCCCGATATTCCCACGGGATCGGGACTTACGCGGGTGTAACCGCGGGGCGCAGCTCTTCTCCCATATATTTTAAATAAAAACGTAAAGGGACTTCATCCCAAACGCGTATGCCGCAACACGTTTAATTTTTTAGGGTCCCATACCCAAAGGGTAAAAACGGGAACCTATTACTTAAGACTTCGCTGTCCGTCCGTCCATCTATCTGTCACCAGGCTGTATCTCATGAACCATGCATGATAGCTAGAGAGTTAAAATTTTCACAGATGGTACCTATTTCTGTTGCCGGTATATCAACAAATACTAAGAACAGAAAATGTAAATGTTTTTTGAGTGGGTTTTTATTTTTATGTTTACTATTATTAGGCAATATTTTATTTGTTAATTATACCCTAAAAAAACTATCAGGCAAAAAAAGGCAAAGACTTTTCACCTATACAACCTCGTCTGACATACAACATTTTTTAGGGTTTTTTGCATTTGGTTTTGCGTCGGGACTTAAAAACAGAACATAATGGTACGGAACCCTTCGTGCGCGAGTCCGACTCGCACTTGGCCAGTTCTATTTATATTAGACTTACTTATAAAAATAACCATGACAACTGCAAGCATGATCCAAAGCCAACATTTCCAAGCACTCCGACTGTGTTCCTGAAGCCTTTCAGACTCCTTTTTCAGTGAAATCATGTTACGGTCTGTGAGGTCCGACGATTTCTTCAGTGTCTGTAAAAAGAAAGAATTTTTGGATTTGTTCTGGGTCCACCCACACTAACCTTTGAATCCAGGACAATGAAGTTTTGTTCCTTCTTATCAGAAGGCCAATTCTCGTAATTAACGTTGTTTTTTAATTTTACAAATTACATTGAAATACTATTCCGATTGCATTTCAATTACAAAAAATACCGTCAAAGTAGCGCTAAATACGCTCGAAGTCAACTTTTGGTATTCTCAAGAATATTTTTTATAATCGGAATGATATTGCATAATTTATACAATTTTATTTACGAAAATTGGCCTTCAGAGCACATCCATAGGTAGTAAATAGGCAGTTGAAAGTTGGCTGAACTGATCGCCTAAACGCGTCCATCCATCTGACTGCGTGAACATTGACTAATGATCAGGGTTGTGTGGAATTAAACTGAGTCAAGATTAGCGATCTCAAGGCATGGAGCCTTCCTATCTATCTACTTCCTAACACTGGATTGGTTTATGTGGATCTGTCTTGGTAATGGTGCATTAAAATATATTGTGTTGATCAGAGAACCAAAAGCCTTTCAAAAGTTAACTTCATTGAGATTCAAAACCGCAACCTTGATCAATAGGTACTCTAATGGCGTAAGAATTAAGTACATGTGGGTAAGGGATTTATTTTATTACTAGCTTTTGCACGCGACTTCATCCGCGTAGAAGACTTGAAGTAGATTGGACCAAAAAATCACATTGTCCCATACAAACATTGCCCCCGAAAATGTATTCTTATCGGAAGCCGACGTCCTACAAAGAACACACCCTCCAAGTTTCAGGTCTCTACGATCAGCGGTTTAGGCTGTGCGTTGATCCGTCAGGCAGTCAGTTAATCAAGACAAAGCATTTTATATGTATAGATTATCAATTACATGCTTACCTCTGTATCATTCCTTATAATAGTGCTAGCGATCTGGGATTGCTCCTTTAAACTCTTTGTTAACATGACCATGTTTTCTGCCACCTTCTCTTGCATGTTCTGATGGTATTTGATCAAAGAATCGATGTCTTCTTCACTGGTTGTGGTAGTTGTGAAGTTTGGTGCCTTTATTATGTTACGTTTGCGGAGTGTATCATCACTGTCATCTGGAAGAGCAAATTGAAATTTATCTGTTGCAATAATGGGGATGGTTGTGACTTTTTTTAGTTTTTAGGGTACCTTACCTCAAACGGTAAAAAAAATACCCCTATAAGATGACTTTCTTGTCCGTCTGTCACCACTGATTTTCTCACGAACAGGCGGACATTGAAATTCATACCAGATACTGAGGTCTATTTGTTAAACGAACTGAGTATAAATGTCAATGTAACATTACTTTGTAGTCTGCAGACTCCAAAATATTAAACGGAGACTATGACTTCTGGAGAATGCTGGCAAAAGTACCAGCGTTCTCCGACAGTTGTTTTTGCCTTTAGAGTGATTGCCGATAGGACTTTTCATTTCTGAGAGATTCTCCGTCAGAACCATTCACTCATGCGACTTCTCGCTGACAGAATTATTTGTTTGTGCTGTTTCAGCTGTGGTTTTCTATTAAGAGTCTGTCAGTTTGGCTTTCCTTGGGAAGTTGGAATGGTTTAAGTAATGAGTGTAAAAACTAATTTGATAACAAATAACAATTCTAACTATTTCTTCAAGTTTCAGCTGTGCATCAATACTGATTATAAAGGTTATTATAGAAAAATATTACTTACCCAAACCAAAGAGTTCAGATCTAAGTTCCACACCATATTTGACAACAGTCTTCTGATGAATCTCTTGAGCTGATGCATCAGCTGTTAGAGTTGCGGCTCCATGAGATAGTTGCTGTACTGCTTCTAACTGGAACATGATAATAGGGGTATTTAATCTTGACCTTTAGGGCTCAATAATTTACGATGGGCTCCTTATAGAATATGCAGATGGTTCCTGAACCCAATTATAAGTAGAATTTGTCATTTAATTATATAAAAGTAATAATTTTTTTTTACCATTAAGTGTTATCTCGGGAAACAGATCTAATTTTGATAGGAGAATACAACAACTCCTTAGATTTAATTTTTATAGCAATAGGATCGGGACTTATGAGGTGAAAGCAACGGAGCTCTGCTAGTGATATTTTTAAGGATTTTGTATTTTCCAAAAGTGACACAATAAAAACGAATAACTAGGATCATTTAGTTTTTTACTTACTTTCTCTATGGGGCTGTTAAGAGTAGCTGTTTGAATCACACCTTTCAAAAAGGCTGCTCTTTTTGTGTATTCACTTATGACATCTTTTGATGGTTTACTGTATAGAAGAAACGGTAGGTAAGTATTGGCAAGCGAAAATTAAATAGAATAATATAAAGATTTTAGATGGATGTATGAAAGGGACCACAAACAGTTCTATTTCTCTTTTACATCTTACTTATGAAAGCTACATTTGGGGAAATTAAATACTAAAACGATTTTAGGGAAATTTATAAATTTTACTATAAAATATTCATGGACTAATATTATTATCCTAACTATTAACCCTCCCAAAAGCATTGAGTATTGTAAATTCCAAAGTTTGTTAGTTTGTATGTTCCCTCTTCACACTCAAACGACTGGACCGAATTGGATGAAAATCGACATGGTGGTAGTTTGAGGGATGATGAAGGAGATAGGATACTTTTGAACCCAAAAATCCCGTTCGGGATTGGGGCGCAACAAGTAATTTCTAATTATGGGTACCTAGTAAGTAGTAACAACATGGATAAAATTGCTGGCAGAACTTACTCCGGTCCCGTTTTAAGCTCCGTAATCATGTCACCTAAAGACTCCACATACTTCTTCAACCTCCAGTTCCCATCAATCGATTCTTCTTTGGCAATCAGTTCGCATTTATTGAGCAACTGCCGAACGTTCATTTCTAATCTTGATTTCTTCTGAATATTCGTTGAAGGTAATGATTTAGGCTTTTCTATCGCCATGGCCGTATTTAAAGTTGTACAGCTTTTTAGGGACCCAGTCGAAAAATACAATAATTATTCAAGTTTTGTGTGAGTTTAGTCTATTTTCTGCGTGGAGCAAACTTGGAACAAGCCAACAAAATAAAACAAGATTGACATTGACAGTGACAATCTGAATTCCGAAGATTTTTTTTTAAATTATAAGTCCAAAGGTAGGCAAAAGGAAGGCAAAAGGGCATAAAGGCAATGCAGCTTAATCCAAGTTAAATTTTTACAACGTTGGCGTTACGAGGGTTTGCGAAAAAGCGCCATCTAGAGAAACAAACCTTTTTTTTAACTCGGTAAAAAACTACAGACCATACAACAACATGGACCTACAATTTATTACCTTTATCTAAGTAAGTATAAGTCTGTGATGCAAGTATTTTTGAAAGGATACTGCACAATTATAAAATCTTAAGCCTAAATAAAATAAAGTAGGTAAATAGAAAGTAAAATAGTTTTTATTATACGAAACAGAGCACAATACTTAATCCAATCAGATAAAATTATGACTTGGGTTGTTTCTTAGCGGCCTCTGCTTCAGCCTCGCTTTTCTCGAAATTAGCAATCAGTTTCTCTACCTCGGTGCTGGATAACACCCGGATTATGGTCTGATTGTCTTTACGTGTGAGGGATGCCATCTCCACTGGAACGAAACAAGAATGCATTTTTTACTTTACGTCAAAATCACTTCACAGAAGCAAAGGTGCAAATTCCAGGATCCGTGATTTACGGGGCCGCATTACACTAAATATTTTGCTGTTGCGGAATACCTAACGCCCAATTTTAGACCATTCAGAATTTAATTTCTACTAAACCACAAACGCAAAAATTAATTAATATTATAAATGCGAAAGTGTTTGAGCATGTTTGTTATCTTTTATGAAAAAACTACTGACCTACTGAAACTTCTAAATTGGAGCCTCAAAGGCAAATTTTTATCTGACAAATTCAAAAGGGTGGCTTCGTTTTTATCCTGGTAAAGTTCTAAATAAACAGGTTGAATGTTAGTTACCTTTTTCAGGGGTAAGCTTGGTCATATCAAGTGTCTTGCTGAGCACCTTGATGGCCAAAGCTTGTGCTTCGGCTAGAGTTGTCTCATTCTCCTTGTATTCTTGTTTCAAACTTGATACAGCCGCCTGAATAAAGATAATCATTGTTAAAGAGTGGTTAGGTAGCTCCCAGGTGATAAGCTCTCCCTTACACATGAGTTACTGATCAAACTATTTTATTTTAGAATTCACAAGGTCGATTTTCACAAGTGAGAATTATATGGAACTAAAAATGTTATGACTGAACAATGTGGCTTGTTTATACTATTATTATAATTAGGAAAGATTTGATTGTTTGTTTGCATTGAACAGGCTCCTAAACTACTGGATTGATTCCGATGAAACTTGGTATGAGGATACATTGATTCATTGGGAGTGTTGCTACTTTTAATCCGGATATTCCCACGGGATCGGGAGTTACTCACAGCACTATTATTTCCAATGCAAGTTGCCTTCCATCCTCCATAGTTTCCACTGGGATCTGATTGGTACAGTTGGTAGCCATAGTGTTTGTCCCAACCCATGTACAGGATCGACACACCAAATGGTCGCTTACCTAAATCAGAATGGGAAGTTATTGTTAAGAGCATGACCATTGGCAGTTATTAGTCGCAATCTAAGTTTTTTAAATATCTTGTTGCACGATGGGATATATTCAGATTGAGGACACATAGACCAGACAAAAAATATTCTTTTAAAGTAAAGTGTCATGTTTGTAAGATATGAGCCAATGAAGTTTTGATATAAAATGGTCCAGGGATTTCATATGACACTGATGGTATGTGAAAATATTGTGGTCAATGTAAAATGTCTATCTAGAAGTTCATTTGTGACTTGAAGTTGCATGTCTGATGTAAAATACTTTGCACTGATCTGGGATTTTAATAACATAAGTAATTTGGTTTACAGTAGAGAGGATGCATGGGTTTAAACTATTTTTAGCATCATATTAAAACTATATCTCACCTCCATACTGAGTGTAAGCCTGTTTAACATCACAAAGCCACGACACCAACTGTTCACAAGGAATAGATTCTCCATAGTTCAAGAGATACCTCTGAGCAATCAATCTAAGCTCATTTGTCAGTACATTTGCGTCAGATGTAATTCCGGCGACTGAACAAACCATATCATCGTTTAACTTGTAGATTTTTTCAGAGAAAAACACTTCATCGAGGAGTTTATTAGTGTTTCTGCGTTCAGCAGCTAATAAGATCCCGTCAGTAGCCAAAATGCCGAGGGAAGTACCAGCATGACTGATCGCTTCCATTGCATACTCTACTTGGTACAACCGCCCTGTAAAAACAGATTATTAATTATAGATTGGTGCAAAAGGAAATTTAGGTGACGAAGTTTGTATAAATTACCTTCAGGCGAGAATATAGTTGTGCGAGTATCATAACGCCGAGCCTAGAAAAAAGAAACATTTTATTGTTTTGAGCTCCGATGACCAAGCAAGAAGTCGCTTGGTCGCTAACCTCTAAAGCAAGTTTTAATCACTATCTCTGAAATATTATAGGTTCAAATTGCTCACCATGTTTTTATTTGTTTAAAAATGTACTATGAAACGGCTTATTTGATTAAATTTCTAATTTATTTACAGCAAATCGAATACTTTTGCCGGATTTACACAAATCAACCGAACCAAACTCGAAGAATGACATTGACAATTGACGGAAAGTTTTGCTTGATCATTTTTTGAATTTGACGTAAATGTTCCAGTATTTAATAGTTCCTACAAGTAAGTGCAGCATGACGACATAATGGCCGAACCATACGTGGCCCAAGTAAGCACTTAACGATTATTGGCCACTTCGATAAATGACTAGCTGAAAATGGATGAAAAAATGATTGTAAAGAAATAAAAAGATAAAAGTTATTTCCGGTTCAAGTACTCATGATGACGTGCCGCGAAATTTGAATAAAATTGATGTTTCGAAGTTTTCTCAAAATAAAGCGCACGGCCATTTATTTTCGGTCTGCGATCAAAAAAGAAGTAATCTCAATAGATATTAATAAACGATTTCAACACTCTTTAATATAATTTGAAGTGTTGAAATTGAAAATGAACATTATGAATAGTTTTAATAAAGATTATTGCCTCTAATATTTTACCTCTGTGCTTCTACTTTGTGTGGTAGCCTAAAGTGAACACTTCTAGGTACGAGAAAACTAAGTGAGTGGGTACACTTATGTACCTAAAATACAGTTTTTTCGTACCTAGAAGTGTAAGTAGTATGAATAGGTATATTCATACTACTTAAACTTACTATAAATACTTATACGACTATTATAAAGCTAAAGAGTTTTTTTTGTTTGTTTGTTTGTTTGATCGCGCTTATCTCAGGAACTACTGGTTAGAATTAAACATTATTTTTGTGTTGGAAAGACGTCCATTTATCGAGGAAGGCTATGGGCTACTTTTCATTTTAATATTACCACGGGATCGGGACTTACGCGGGTGCAGCTATTCTTTAAATATACATAGTACAATCTAGAAAACTATTTCTCATTAGAAAAAACTTCAATTTTATAAAAATGTAACATTTATTAATCATAAAAGTGCCATACTTAATATAAAATGAACTAAACAGTAACAATGAATTTGTAAGTACTTACAAAATTGCACATATCAATCACACATACACGTCTAATATCTACTTTATATTATTAAACCAAAATAACACAAGTAGAAAACAAAAAAAAAACAATAGAAAAAAATAGGTAAAAGTCGTAGACAGAGAATAAATATAGATGACGACCCAGTTGGCACATTGGTCACCATGCCGGACTGACAAACACAGGGTTGCGGGTTCGATTCCCGCCTCAGACAAATATTTATGCTTAGATATTTGTCTGTGGTCTGGTTGTTTCTATGTATTATAAGTATATATTTACAAAAGAAAAGTATGTAAGTAGTATATCCGCACCCATAACACAAGTCTAGTTACTTAACTTGGGGCTAGATGGCGATGTGTGGAAAGTCCTGCAATATTTATTTATTTAAAAAAATAAACAAAAATAAACAATAGACAAGCTACCAGCGTATACAGTGTGAGACAGCGAATATTCAACATACCTAACCTATAAGTTTAAAGTTGTAAAATTGCCATTTATCAGCAATTAACCATCACTGCACAAATGCACATTAATTAGTACTCCTTTTTAATATCTTATAACGCACAAGTAACACAAATTATAGTCTAACAGGATAAGGAAACAAAACTTTGATAGACACCAAACGCTTATTTGCCACCAACAACACTGATGGCAAACAAAAAAATCGTATACGCAAATAGAGACAAAAAACTTATACTTCGTCTTGCTCCCACTTACTCATTAGACGGTCAATCCTTCTCACTCTAGTAATTATTGTTATTTTAGCAGCCGGTCTATATTTATTCTCTGTCTACGGTAAAAGTACATTAATTTTAAGAAAATTGGACTTATTACTAAACAATACTCTTAATAAAATAGGAATAAATTCGATTTTTATACGTAACAATTATTTACGCATAAAAATTAGTGTTCCAAAAGGCATCAATCGTTCTCACTCAATGAATTTAATTAAATTTCTATGCCATACTTTTAAATTAGCTTTTAACCTAGTAGGTTGGTAGTCCCTAAAAGTAAAGGAAGCAGTGTTACTATTAGGGGCCTTATTCTGCTATTTTGTATTAATGGATTTACCATTGTCATTATATTTCCAAAAGTCGTAGAACAAAAGTTGTTCGCCTAGACGTCTAGAACAACTCCCTTTTGTATTAAAACCCCTTCACGAAACACATTGATATCATTGACCTATTATAAATAAGTGACGATGGTTTTGCAATTTCGGTCCCTGATAGTACAAAAATTGGTGGCGACACACGAACAGACAGACAGACGGACAAGAAAGTGATCTTATCAGGGTTCCCTTTTTTACCTTTTGAGGTTAGAACCCTAAAATACAGAAGGCATGTGATTTAAAATATATTAATACCTAAATTAACTGAAAAAAAATAGCCTAACTTACGCTGTGCTATCACCATCAGTAGATCCAGGGACATCAAATAGTCACAGTTGGTTCCTGGTTGTGGAAACCAAATCAACAACAGGTTGTACAACCACGTAAGCCAAAATGATAACCACGAAAACTATCAAAGCAGTGGACAGACCACCTTCTGATGTCGTAAACACTGGCATATTGAACCCTATAGCCATGGTAACAAGGCCCATGCTGATCGCAAATAGTCCAACTGAAATGTGTAGAATCTTGACCGGTCCACTCTTGATCATCAGGCGAATTTTCGCAGAGAATAACGCAACGAGTCCAGAAATGAAGCTTAGGAGTGAAAATGATAATGCTATTACACCTGAAAATAAATGTCTATATCAATACCTATGACATAGCCTGATATATTGGAACGAAGTTCCTTATCGCGCGTTGCGAAAGGGGGATAGACGGAAAAAAATAAGACCAAAAGTTGTAACGACACTTATTGATTTTATTACAGTTCCTTCACTAATTAATCGAAAGGAACTTCGTTCCATCCGGGTGTCCCTTGACACCTCTCATTTTTGATAAATATCAGTAGGTACTAGGTAACCGATTTTTAGTTCAGTAAGTAACTTATAGGAACCTAGGCAAAATACTATTAAAAGTCTCAACACTGTATTTTAATTCACTGAGGAGTTTTATCTTAAGGGCAGGTGCTAATCTTTATTAGCACCTGCCCTTAAGATAAAACTCCTTTTACCTAGCTTTCTACCAAAATCGACCTTTGTTTTAAGCAACTCTTAAGTAATCAAATACTCTTTTTTGTTAATTGGATATAAATGGATATTGTAGTTTAATAACCATATTTTTGTTTATTGTGGTTGAAAACATGATATGAACAACTTCGTTTGATAAAAAAAATGTTAGAAAACAGAGAATTATTAGATCGTTTATCGGGTTTTATTCAAAAATAGTTAACGTTTGTTTCTAAAAATGAATCAAATGATAGGTTTTGACCTCTAGGAACTATATTTGTGGATAATAATGCTAAAATGTTTTGCATACCGACCAAATATAACAGTTAGCACGCAGCACGCTACGTCTTTGAGAGCGGGGGCTAAGGTAATGTGAATACCAACACACGGTACTGGAAGAGCGCCTTAAGAAGGAGGTTTATAGTGCTTTAATGAATATCTGTCAAAATCTATTGGAGTTATATTGTCTACTAGCTACGCCCCGCGGTTTCATCCGCGTAAGTCCCGATCCCGTGGGAATATCGGGATATAAAGTAGCCTATGTGTTAATCCAGATCTTCAGCTATCTAGGAACCAATTAGCATCGCAATCGGTCCAGTATTTTTTGCCTGAAGGAGTAACAAACATACATACACACACAGTAGGATACCTAATACGTTTTCACTGATAGTATGTAATGAGAAATTTACTGCACTCTGAGAAGTGATTTTTTTCATCACTCCAAAGATTCTCATCAGATTAAAAAAAAATGTATGGAATCAATAAGATAGTCCCACCATTTAATAAACATTCGGAGACTGCCGTGGTAAAGCTTTTGCATCGTGCGAGCTTCGTACAGTCGTACCATATACATACACGTTAAGCGAACGCTTGGCCGAGCTACACTATAGGCGGAGGAGGGGGTGTTAGGTTTTATTTTCGTTACGGAATTTCTTGATTCGGTCGCCGCGCTCAAACCCCGCGAGCAAAGCTATGCAATAGCTTAAAAAATGATATTGATCTTTATAAACCGAAGTACAGGGTGAACATCGCTAAAACATACGCGTCGAATTGAGAATTTCCTACTTTTTTAAATACTGCTGTCAAACTTACCACAAATTCCATGAGCCGTATTGATTGTCATCTCAGCCTCCGCTAATCCCAGAAAAGAGCCGGCGATCACGAAAATGCCTCCAATAAGCTGTAAGCACCCGTGAACTATACGCTTCGCATCCTTCGAAAGCTGAGAAGACCAGGAGTTATGTCGGTGCAGAGTCAGCACTGCTTCTACCAGGAACAGCTGATACTGAAATTCATTCAAACTAAATCCATGAACCTACCTAGTCGTTGTCAAGCTAAGTCATGGCGTCAGGGCGCGTTCCCACTCTGTCGTGACGACAAATAATCGTGTTGCATAAAGAACGACACGATACATTGTAGACTACGACTTTTTTTTCGAGGTGACGACAATTTCTCATGATAATCGGTATAATTGCAACAGCTAGACGACAGTCGTTCGACGATAAATTTACCGTCACGACATAGTAGGGACGCGCCCTTAAGGTGAAAGGGTACCGGCGCTCTCTCCAAACAAACGTAGACGACTGTTTCCTCCCTGGATAATGACACTAGCACAAATATTTTTGGGCCATAAAACCTATAACTGCCATGCATTTGACTCTGTTTTAGTTTTTCTCATTTTAAAATAAAGATTTTAAAAAACAAAACATATGGGCATGGTCATGGCAGTTATAAGTTTTATGCAACAAAAACGTTTGCTCTAGTGTCATTATCCAGGGAGAAAACAGAACCACTATGTTTGTATGGAGAGAGCCCCCGGTACCCTTTTCTCTTAAGCTAACTTTAGAAAATAGTTCACATAAAGAATCTTCACACACTTAAAATACATACACCAGTGCCCGCAAAAATCATGTGCAGTTGCATATTGGTAATCTGTCCATTCTGTGCTGAAGTGAGAGCGAAGCGCCAAATGCAGAACACAACTATCGCTATCTGCATGTGTTGAATAAGGTTGAACAACTGGCAGATGGCTTTCCAAGCGGAGTCCCAATTCGTATCATAGACGTCCCCGCTTTCCTGGTCATACGCTCCTGGAGCTCTTGTGAGTTCCGCCTGGTAGGGCACATGTTCTCGTACTTCGAACATCTCCACCTTGTCCACGGACTGCTGACTTGTACTAGGTCTATCCATCTTGGTTCGTTCCCACACAGAATAGACCCCCAACGGTTTTTGGACTTTCTGGACGTCCGTTCGATACTAAACTACGAATGGTGATAGTACCTACTTAGTGATAAAGAAAATCTCTCTATCATTGACATTTTGAGATTACAATCTTGCGTAACATATTGATAGCGGATGATGTTGGCTATTGGATATTTGGTAGATTAATCTCGTTTATCTCGTTGTAAGAGGAATGTCGAAATTTCATTTTTCATACTTTTGACCGAAGTGTTGAATGTTTGCAATGTTGTAGGTATGTGACCTAAATAGTTTTACTGATAGGAAAAACGGCAAGTGAATTTGTAAATTGCTAAGATTAAGGGAAATACCTCATTTCTGTGGTAAAATATTTATTCAAAAAATAAGTGGGATAATATGCGTTTAGAACGAAGTCCCTTTACCATTTTTAACCAACTTCAACGAACATACTTTAATGTATGTTCGCCGATTACTTGAAAACACCTGGACCGATTTGTTTTTTTTTACAATATAAATGTAAGAAATTAGTTTCTCTAAAGGTTTTTCGTTTCACGTTTTCGTCAAGCGTAAAATTTTTTCTCGGCTAGGTCCCCTTGCTAACGATAAGGAACTCGTTCCAATATTTTCATCAACAAAGTACCTACTTATCTAACTTAATAGGAGAGGCTTGAGTTCTTGTTACTACCCTGATAGTAGATTTTGTTTTGTCACTTTGCCTGCAAGCTAAGCTTCATTTCTTTTATAGTCGGCTCTATTTCTAATATTTGAATAAAAATGGGACTCAAAGCTCAAAGTTCTTCATTTTTATTTTTCTTTATTTACCGTAAGAGCCATCTGGTGTAGAAATGTCACATTCGGTTCACACAGAAACTTTCGCTACTTACCGGTAGATGACGTTACTAGTAAAAAAAATAAGAAATCGCTATTAGACAATTTAAGAAATCGGTTTCTTGAATAAGTATTTTACCAACATAAGAAACGGGACATGAGAAAGACAATGGAGCAAAATTAAGTAAAATTAAGTCATACAAATGACATCGACAAGAATGACAAGCACAGATGTAAAAAAAAGAGGACCCCGGGATCCCGAGAGGGCTGCAACCGGGAACATCGCTCTGATGATGAGATGTATAAAAAAACGAATTTATTAGGTTGATTTGCGACGACATTCAATGTAATCTGTTGTTTTCTTATAATGGCAATAATTACGGGGATAAGCGTTTCCCCCGTTTTGTCTACCGTGGATAGTATATTCACGCGTATTATTGCGCCCATGCTCAGGAGGTGGACAAAACTGACAGAGGGAAAGACTATTTTATCCTTTCCCTGTAGATAAAACGATTCCGGCCATACTTGCCCTGCTGGTACAAAAAAAGTTGCAACAGTTCAGTAACCGAACTAGAATAAAGCCCAAAAATGTACCAACGTTATACAATAAGTCTTAAAAAAGTCACAACATATTCTACCTACTTACTTAATTGTTATTTTTTGTTCTCTTACATCATAGGAACCGCCATCTAATTAATAAAGGAATAATGAATTCCTCTAAGGGCCAGCGGGAGGATAGCAAAGACGGGGCAGACTTGTAAGGCGTAACCCATTTGTCACACTGGCACCCGATAACGGGAGGCGAAGACAAAGGACCTGATAAATCTTTTCATGGTCTTAGGCTTGAGGTACAATGAGATTAAGTCAATAGTGTCATGGAACTTTTTGTTTGATACCTGACTATACTTATAAGAATTGTTCATTGTGCAAAGATTGTATTTGGAGCTTTATAAATATTAAAAGTGTGATTATTACCGATTTACTTTAGCTAAGAACATGTCCCAGGTACTAAAACATAAATTAAATTCCCTGGTGCTGAATATTAACCATTTAGATTTGATGAAAAAGGCAAAAACTACAAAAACCTACCTCTTAAATACTAATATTATAAAGCTGAAAAGTTTATTTGTTTGTTTGTACGCGCTAATCTCAGGAACTACTGGTTCGAATTGACAAATTATTTTTGTGTTGGATAGTCCATTTATCGGGGAACGCTTTTCTTTTTAATATTCCCACGAGAACGGGACTAACGCGGGTGAAACAGCGAAGCATAGCTAGTTATAGTAGATAAAATCCAGCCTAGTTGTGTAACATCGTTTTTTTTTCGAAAATGAACAATTAGTTTATATAAATTAATTTGGAGGCGTTTGTAGGGTAAACATTTATTCCTATTTATTCATCTATAAATATAAAACTTAAATTCCTGACTGACTGGTGTATACCTATTTATTCATCTATAAATATAAAACTTAAATTCCGACTGACTGGTGTATACCTATTTATTCATCTATAAATATAAAACTTAAATTCCGACTGACTGGTGTATACCTATTTATTCATCTATAAATATAAAACTTAAATTCCGACTGACTGGTGTATACCTATTTATTCATCTATAAATATAAAACTTAAATTCCTGACTGACTGGTGTATACCTATTTATTCATCTATAAATATAAAACTTAAATTCCTGACTGACTGGTGTATACCTATTTATTCATCTATAAATATAAAACTTAAATTCCGACTGACTGGTGTATACCTATTTATTCATCTATAAATATAAAACTTAAATTCCGACTGACTGGTGTATACCTATTTATTCATCTATAAATATAAAACTTAAATTCCTGACTGACTGGTGTATACCTATTTATTCATCTATAAATATAAAACTTAAATTCCTGACTGACTGGTGTATACCTATTTATTCATCTATAAATATAAAACTTAAATTCCGACTGACTGGTGTATACCTATTTATTCATCTATAAATATAAAACTTAAATTCCGACTGACTGGTGTATACCTATTTATTCATCTATAAATATAAAACTTAAATTCCTGACTGACTGGTGTATACCTATTTATTCATCTATAAATATAAAACTTAAATTCCTGACTGACTGGTGTATACCTATTTATTCACCTATAAATATAAAACTTAAATTCCTGACTGACTGGTGTATACCTATTTATTCATCTATAAATATAAAACTTAAATTCCGACTGACTGGTGTATACCTATTTATTCATCTATAAATATAAAACTTAAATTCCTGACTGACTGGTGTATACCTATTTATTCATCTATAAATATAAAACTTAAATTCCTGACTGACTGGTGTATACCTATTTATTCATCTATAAATATAAAACTTAAATTCCTGACTGACTGGTGTATACCTATTTATTCATCTATAAATATAAAACTTAAATTCCGACTGACTGGTGTATCAACGCATAGGCCAAGTCAATAGATGAATTGGTCTACAATTTGACACACAGATAGCTATTACGACGTACCATAGGCATCACCTCAAAAAAAATATTTAGAAAAATTCAACTCCTATGCGAACGAAGTCGTGGGTACAAGCTTATAGGTTGCCTGAAAGAGACCGCTTTGAGCGATAAGGCCGCCCTATGTAACACTAAAACTTAAGTTTTGTTTTTTATATTTTATGTAATTTAAAAATGATGTTTGCAATAAAGAATTTATCTATGTACCTATCTTGTTTATAAATAAAATCCAGCTTTGCTGTCTAGCGTAAATTTCTTTTCGTAAGCTAAGTATAAAGTTTTCAAAAGTTTTCCTGTTTTCGTTCACGCGGTATGCACCAAGCCTTATTCGTTGATAATGCGGCTTCCTTTCTCTATTATAATTTGTTGTGAGATAAATAAAAGATAGTCAAGTAAAGACGTAGTTACTTGCTTGTACTTTATAAGAGTTATGACACTTTTGTATCTAATGTTTTTGTTATTATTTTCTATCGGAACACGAAATACGAAGTTGGGGTAGTTTGTTATAGTTATCTACGTAATTATATTTATGTTGGATGGGTACTTAACAACTTTCTGTTGTTTTATTCAGGTAATAAAATTAATGGATCATAAGATTCCTAATTAATTAAGGTGAAGTAGGACTTGAAAACCTCTATCCCTTTCCCACGTGCGCCGCGAAATGGCCTAAGTACATCTATTTTTAGTGAAAAACCGTCTGTACTACCTTATGGGATTTGATGTAAGGTTTAAGAAAATATAAACTTTGTACTTGTTTTTTCTTTACAATCGGCGTAATATAGAAAAGCTCAAAAAAGACGATTTTTTAGGATTTTTTTATATCGAGGCAAATCACTCTAATCGTGTTTCGAGGTGCATTTCTTCAGCTTTTCGACAGTAGAAATATCATTCTATGGATTTTAGTGGTTGATACCCAAAAACTGTTTTTAAGACACCTCTATCGCGCTTCTTATCCACTTCGGCTTAATGGGAATCAACTTTTTTACTTACATTTTCAACCTTTACCTCAAAGTTGAGGATCGTGACTTCTGGTTCAGGCGGTCTACTGTCTTCCTCCAATGGAATAAAAATAAGACTAAGAATTTTTATAGCATAAATTGTGTACAATGGATGGTAGGTGGTTTTAAAATTAAGTAACAACAATATACCCATTGCGGGCATGCAATAAGTACTTATTAAAAGTACTAAAATAAAATTTCAGAAGAATAACATCTGGATTTTAGCCGACGTCTGATGAAGACCCGTGAGGTAGGTATATCCAGCAGTTCGGATACCGGTCCATGTTTTGGGGCTTCGCCCTTGAGGTATATTACCCTCAACCTTCCCTGTCACCATTTAGGCTCTCGAGATTCTCCGATCAGTATTACAAAACACGTTTTTAGCATATGGTGGAGAGCATAGGTTCTCAACGGGGGCGGTACCGACCCCTTGTGGTCGCTGGAGCTTTTCGTTGAGGCAGGTAAAGAGGCAAATCAATACATAGTTTAAAACAAAATCGCTTTCCGCTGACTGTGTGTCCCTATGTATGCTTAGATCGTTAAAACTACGCAACGAATTTTGATACGGTTTTTTTAATAGATAGAGGGATTTAAGAGGAAGGTTTTTGTATATAAACGAAACTACCAAGCGTACAAAGTCCCGGGAAACAGCTAATGAAAGAACTAAATTAAAAATCGACATTAACAAATACTTAAAAATTTACCAGCTTCAATTTGAAGTCTCGAGCTTTTTTATACCACCAGTTCCCACCCAGACAACCCAGTTGGCACAATGGTCACCATGCCGGACTGCCAAACACAGGGTTGCGGGTTCGATTTTCGCCTCCCTGTGTTTGGCCGCCGCAAGTATTTATGCTTAGATATTTGTCTGGGGTCTGGTTGTTTCTATGTATTATAAGTATATATTTGTTGAAAATTAAAAATTGAACCCTAGTTTACCGACTCTTTAGTAGAATGTGTACACCTCTAGTTCATAGACCTAAGACTGTCTGTCACTCTGTGTGTCAAATGTTCCGTGTCTGATATTGAAAATATATAAAAGAAAGTCGTGTTAGTTACACCACTTATAACTCAAGAACAGCAGAACAGATTTGGGTGAAAATTGGTAGGGAGGTAGCTTAGAGCCAGGAGACGAACATAGGATACTTTTTATCCCAATATGCCCACGGGAGCGGGACTTACGCGGGTGAAACCGCGGGGCGCAGCTAGTTGAAAATAAAACTAAATTTCCAAAACTTAAAACGCTTTATTCTCACTAAAAATAATAGGTTATGGGCCCAGGCCACCTTATTTTTGTTTAAAATAAAATAGTAAAAGTAAACAGTAAGACAGTTGTGAAATAAAAGCAAAAGGAAAGTAGTTCAGTATTATTCTATATACTTCATCAGCAAAAATGTCGTCAAACAATACGATGGCACTGATTGAAAAGCTGACTGGAAGAGAAAACTATCCTACGTGGAGATTTGCAGTGCAAACCTACCTCGAACATGAGGAATTATGGAGTTGTGTCACCGCGAAACCCGATTAAAAAATTGATTCCAAACTTGACATAAAAGCTAAGTCGAAAATTATCTTATTAGTACATCCTATCAATTATGTACATATTCAAGAAGCTAAAACAGCAAAAAAAGTTTGGAATTATTTGGCCAAAGCTTTCGATGACACAGGTTTGACACGCCGAGTTGGTCTGTTGAGAGATCTGATCAATACAACGCTTGAAAGTTGTCTGAATATTGAAGATTATGTAAACAAGATCATGACCACTGCTCATAAGCTACGGAACATTGGTTTTGAAGTCAATGACGAATGGCTTGGGACGTTATTACTTGCCGGTTTACCAGAAATGTATTAACCAATGATCATGGCACTTGAAAGCTCTGGTGTGACAATAACAGCTGATTCCGTGAAGACTAAGCTTCTGCAAGATGTAAGAAACTCTGAGTCCAGTGCATTATATGTTAAAAGCAAGGGGAATCGATTTGCCAAACAAGCTCAAGATAAAAATAAAACTGGTAAAGGTCCAAGGTGCTATGTGTGCAATAAATATGGGCACATAAGTAAATATTGCCGTAATAAGAAAAAGGAACAGAAGTCTAATGAGAACACTGATTCTGGTTATGTCGCCGTGTTTTCTGCAACAATAAACAACGACAATAATTGGTACATTGATTCTGGAGCGTCAATGCATATGACAATGAACCGTGATTTGCTCTACGATGAAATTATACCACCGATTTCCACAATAAGAGTAGCTAATGACAAGAAGTTAGTTGTGAAGGCCTGTGGAAAAATAAATCTTAAAGTTGTCAACTACCAACCTTCTCTCTGTCAGTCAAATAATAAAAAGTGGCTGTCAAGTGCAATTTGATAAACAAGGCTGTAAAATCCTGAATAAAACAAACAAGCAAGTTGCAGCTGCTAAAATGATAAACAATATGTACAGGCTAGTTACACACAGTATTCCAGCATACATATCTGCTTCTACAGAGAATGATTCGTATTTATGGCATCAGAGAATGGCACATTTAAATTTTGAAGATTTAAATAAACTATCAGAAAGTGCAGGAGTCAAAATAGAAAATACAGACAAAGTGATATGCATTTCATGCTTGGAAGGAAAGCAAACAAGATTACCATTTCCTTCAGAAGGTTCCCGAGCACAAGCAAAGCTAGAACTTATTCACTCCGATGTCTGTGGTCCAATGGAGACACCGTCTCTTGGAGGAGCTCGCTACTTTCTTACGTTTATCGACGATTTTACCAGGAAAGTATTTGTATACTTAATCAAAAGAAGATCAGAAGTATTTCAAAAATTTCAAGAATTTTAAGTATTAGTTGAAAATCAACTAAATTTGACTATTAAAACTCTCCGCACAGATAATGGGACTGAGTATTTAAGCAATGAATTTCAAGCTTTTCTTAAGAAATCTGGAATTGTACATCAAACTTCCACTCCATACACGCCACAACAAAACGGCTTAGCGGAAAGGATGAACCGCACATTGTTAGAAAGAGCTAGATGTATGCTCTTAAATGCAAAACTACAGAAGCATTATTGGGCAGAAGCTGTGTCAACTGCAGCTTACATCACAAATAGATGTCCAACGAGGGCTTTGGCATTTTTAACACCGGAAGAGATGTGGAGGGGTAAAAAGCCAGATATCACACATATGAAAATCTTTGGCTGTGAAGCAATGGTACATGTTCCAAAAGAAAAATCTAAGAAGTGGGACTCTAAGGCAAACAAAGTGATATTTATTGGGTACAGTGAACATACCAAAGGATACAGGCTGTTAGATCCCAAAACAAAAAAAGTCACTATAAGCAGAGATGTTATTTTTCTAGAAAGCTCAGTGAAAAGAAATTATGCTATGGTACCATTATCAGAGTCAGCCCCAAATACCTGTGAAGATATTTCTACTGTAGAAACTATTTCTGATAGTGACAAAACTGTGCAACATTTATCTGAAAGCTTCGAAGATACTAAAGATGAATCTAGTGAAGACTTCTATTCAGATGAAGGATCTTTATATGAACCAGAGATAAATATAGATCCCGCAGAATTAATGTCAAATGTAACTACAAGATCTAAGGTAAGATTGGGTAAAATACAAGGAAATACCTATATGTGTACTGAGGAAGAGCTACAGGCACATGCAAAGAATAAAACTTGGCAATTAATTAGGAAACCTGAAGGAGTGCGGGTGATTGGCTGCAAATGGGTTTTCAGAATAAAAGATGAGCCATCTGGTCCGCTCTATAAGTCAAGATTATGTGCCAAAGGATGTAGTCAAAAACAAGACATTGATTATAAAGAAATATACTCTCCAACAGTAAGGTATGATTCAGTACGAGTTTTACTTTCAGAGGCAGCACAAAATAATTTGAATATGATTCAGTTTGATGTCAAAACTGCATTCTTATATGGTGACGTCAAAGAAGACATTTACATGACACCGCCTGAAGGTTTGGATACTAATTCAAATATGGTATGTAAACTGAATCGTTCCCTTTATGGTCTTAAGCAAGCACCACGGTGCTGGAACCAAAAGTTTGATACCTCACTGAAGAAATTTGGTTTCAACAATAGTCATGCAGATAGGTGTTTGTATGTTGGAAATGTAAACAACAACAAAGTTTATTTATTATTGTATGTTGATGATGGGCTTCTGCTTTCAAAGTCAAAGGATTCATTAAATACAGTAATGCAGGAATTAAAGCAAAATTATGAAATAAAGCAGTGTGATCCAAAGAACTTTGTAGGATTACAAATTGAAAAATCTGAAGGATGTATCTTTATTCATCAGTCAAAATATATTGAGAGACTATTGTACAAATATAACATGCAAGATGCTAACTGCAATAATATTCCAGTAAATCCACACACCACACTGGAGAAGAGTACTAAGGCTGTGGATAAGAATATTCCATACCGAGAGGCAGTTGGATCACTTATGCATCTGGCAGTGGTAAGCAGACCTGACATCATGTATGCAGTTAGTCTGGTGAGTCGATATCTCAATTACTTTGATCACACTCATTGGAATGTTGTCAAGAAGATAATGAAATATTTAAAGGAAACCAAGGATTATGGTCTGTGTTATTCATCATCTCAGAAAAATAACATTGAAGCTTACAGTGATGCAGATTATGCTAAAGACACTATCACTAGAAAATCATTAACTGGGTATGTGTTCATTAAAAATGGAGCTGCCATATCATGAGCAACATAACGTCAGCACAGTGTTGCTTTATCCACCACGGAAGCGGAATTTATGGCTGCTTGTTCTGCGACAAAAGAAGCTTTGTGGTTAAAAAGAATGTTACTAGATATTGGTGAATTTAATCAGGATTCTATATGTTTAAATATTGACAATCAAAGTGCAATCTGTTTAATTAAAAATGTGGACTATCACAAACGTTAAAAAAGAAAGAAAAGTATAGTGAAAAACAAATAGATTTAAAATATGTTTGTACTAAGGAACAATATGCTGATATATTTACTAAGGCTCTGCCCAGAGATAGATTTCAATATCTAAGGTCTAAAATTGGTGTTATTGAAATTAAAACTGTTTGTTAGTACTGTATAAAACTTAATGGGTCAGAGTTTGTTTTCTTGGTCGTATTTTATATCTATATTTTTGAAACAGAGTTCAGATTGTTGTTTATGTTATAAATTAAATATGTATTTAAATGATGAAAGGGTTCAAATTTGGTGAGAGTGTTGAAAATTAAAAATTTAACCCTAGTTTACCGACTCTTTAGTAGAATGTGTACACTTCTAGTTCATAGACCTAAGACTGTCTGTCACTCTGTGTGTCAAATGTTCCGTGTCTGATATTGAAAATAAAATTACATTTCCAAAACTTAAAACGCTTTATTCTCACTAAAAATAATAATATTTACAAAAGAAAAGTAACCTTGTAAGTAAGTAAAAAAGAAAAGAAAAAAAAGTAGTATATCCGTTGTCTAGCACCCAAAACACAAGTCTAGTTACTTAGCTTGGGGCTAGATAGCGATGTGTGGAATGTCCTGCAATATTTATTTATTTATTTAAAAAAAATTTAAAAAATTGTCTTTGTGCAGTGCGCCAGTGCGGGATGCTCCAGTCAGCTTTGTGTATTGTCTTGCATTGGTTAGTTGACTGACATATAAAATTGGCACTTATTATGTAAAGGGTGTCGTTTTTTTTCTAAAGGGGGCAGTAGCAGTAGTCCATAAAAGGACATTGACATTGACATTGCTCTTACGGTGAAGGAAAACATTGTGATGAAACCCGCGGCCTAGTTGGCTCCAGAAGTATTGACAAGTTCTCTCCTCTGGACATGGTCGACTAAGCTGAGAGGGTAGTAGGTGCTGGGCAAGCCTACTCCATCCTCACGCAAAAAGGACCCAATTAAAAAGGGTCCAATGGCTGAAAACAGCCTGTATACAAGTACAAGTCCATAAAAGGTTGGGAACCTACTGTGAAGAGTCTCGGTGTAAGTTAGTGTACACCTACCTGCATAATTTCTTATAATCTTAAGAAAAAATTATGTGCGCTAATTGACATTGCTCTTACGATGAAGGAAAACATCGTGATGAAACCCGCGGCCTAGTTGGCTCCAGAAGTATTGACAAGTTCTCTCCTCTGGACATGGTCGACTAAGCTGAGAGGGTAGTAGGTGCTGGGCAAGCCTACTCCATCCTCACGCAAAAAGGACCCAATTAAAAAGGGTCCAATGGCTGAAAACAGCCTGTATACAAGTACAAGAACAAGTCCATAACTTTTAACAACCTTGTTGACTTTCCTGAATTTGATCTGTTCAACACTTCTTCTTACACAATCAAAAATACTCTGACAAGTCAGTGGTTGAAAATGTTAAATTTTCTTTTCTTTTTTTCACATTGTTATCGGTTATTTTTATTCTCTTCATTATGTGTAGTGTAGAATCAAGCGTCTAGCAAGCCATTTGCGGAGACATTTAAATAATATTTAGTTTTATGTTTAGTTTTATACTCTAGTAAAGTGTACTGTCTGTCTTCCTTAATAAATACCTACTGTGAAGAGTCTCGGTGTAAGTAAGTGTACACCTACCTGCATAATTTCTTATAATAAACCTGAACCAGTTCGTCTATCTTAAGTTTTTTTTTGCTTAGCGTGTTAGCGTTATCAACAGGTTCTATCGTCTCGCAGACTTCCCGACTCTGATCGATTATAAATCGATCGTTCTCGATTATGAACGATTATTGGTAGATTTATTATGAGCGCATGCGGTCTGGCTAGCAAGCATCGTTATCCTGGTTTGAAGGGGGTAGAGTCTGTACAGAGAGAAGGATAAACAACGCATCTGTCTACATAAAACTAAGAAATACTTATTTTTTTTAGAAATTAACCTTTACATTATCTATACTAATAATATAAAGAGGCATGATTTTTTTCGTTTGTTTTTGTGTACTTATAACGAAAAGGCTTCCAAACTGATTAATCGATTTTGATAAAACTTGACATGAGGATTCTTTGATTAATTGGGAATAACATAGGCTATTTTTTATCCCGATATTTGCAAGGGATCGGCAATATACTGATTTTTTTGTTTGTTTTTATGTGTAATTATAACGAATAGGCTTCAAAACTACTGGATGGATTTTGATAAAACTTGATATAAGGATACATTGATTCATTGGGAATAACATAGGCTATTTTTTATCCCGATATTCGCAAGGGATCGGGAGTTACGCAGGTGTAACTGCAGAGCGCTGTCAGTTACGTTGTAAAATTACAGGTTGGATACCTACTATAAACTTTTTAAACTTACATGATTTGTATTTATAGTAATTAGTACTCCCGAGTCTTAATCGGGTTTTTTTTCTCCAACCTCGACGTTTGCGTGGCTCCTCACGACGATGACTATACACAAAACCTCAACAAAAAAATAAAAAACTGTGTCGCGGGAAACGAAGTCCCTTTACCTTTTTTATATTGGTTATCGGTCTCCTTAATTCTCTATTTCTTGTACGGTTTTTCGTAACGCGTAACTCTTGGCTAAGTCCGACTAGGCCCCTTGCTAACCCGCGATAAAGAACTTCGTTCCAATACTTTGGATCAATTGCCATACAAAACTGGAGTTATCGCGCCCTAATCACACACGGCCGACGACTTAAACTTTAGTAAATCGAGACATCTTAGTGTAGGCGTGTAGGTACTTTTTCTCATTCCTCCTTTCCATAGAGCAGCATTGTAGGGAACGTTGGTCACGGTGCTCTAAGCCTAGTTAGCTGAAAACGTGAATGATTTATCTCTTCCTAGACAATCTGATTTATTCATTCCTAAGTGACAATCTAACAAAACACTTGATTAACGCCACTTTACTCAACAACTTACAAATCTTGCGTCTATTTTATGAGATAGTCACGGTTTGACAATCAACTACAATTACAATTTTCATTTTTTACATTGCGTTTCAGGGTATCTCAAGACCTCAAAATGAACAAATTTGGTTCTACGACTTTTAAAAATTCGATGTTTTTTATAAATGTTGAGGATGTCTTCCTCGAAAATCAGCTGTTTTATGGAGTTAGAGGTCATTGACCTTGGTTTGATTTATATATTGAGTTGGGACTACTGCTAATTAACTCTTTATTAAACACTAATTTATTGAGTTTTAATAAAAAAACACCTGATTTTCTTGTAAACATTTTCAAAAAAACATTCGTAGCTATGAAAGTCATAAAACAAAAGGTCGAGAACAACTCTCTCTGATCTTAAAATACCCTAGTCAAAACACATTGTATAAGGTTTTATCAGAAATATTTACCTATTTCGATGGTAAATCGATGGTAAATCACCGGATCGCACGCGCCCGTCATTCCCATGGTTGTTAATTATTATAAATTGATGTAGACTTCGTCGGCGCTCATCGAATGCACTCGATTATCGAGATTTATCATGGGTTGCCGTTGCCGATGTCTGCGGCGTCGATGCCAGCGCAGGTCGAAGCTGAGGTAAATAATTTTTTTAAAAAATTAAATAAATAAACTTTGATTTAAGTGTTTATGAAGAAAAAAAAATAAAAAATATTTATTAACCTAAACCTATTGTCTAACTTGCCTTTTATCTGGTTTATTTTTTAAAACACGAAATTAACAAAAAAATAAATAAATATGGCAATGTCATACTTTAAACAAAATTTAAACATTAAACACCACAGGCATAAAAATTAGTTAGATCATGCATGACTCACTGACAGCCTTTTTGACTTTTTAGGATTATAGCTACATCTTGCAGTTTTGTTCTATGTTCCGATCCCTTGGGAATGGTTCTGTTCCCACTATTTCTATTGATTGTTTTATAACTAGAAATTCATTTATTCAATATAAACACAAATAAAAAATTACATCCAATTAAATTACTTATACAAAATAAAAAAATAAATACAAAATAAATTAAATAATACAAAATAAATTAAATAATACAAAATAAATTAAATAATACAAAATAAATTATATAATACAAAATAAATTAAATAATACAAAATAAATTAAATAATACAAAATAAATTAAATAATACAAAATAAATTAAATAATACAAAATAAATTATATACTTAATACAAAATAAATTAAATAAATTGTTGTATTAATAGGGCTAATTATGTGCAAAAACGAGTCTAGTTAATATTTTCTCAGGTCTTATTATGTATTTTTTGACCGAATTATTTAAAAGGAGTCTTTATTGCGTCGACGTTTCGGCTATGTTGCAATAGTCATAGTGCAATAGTGAATTTTGTACATAGGCGTAGTTAACTTTGTTGTTAAGTAAATAGGTTTGTATGTTACTTAGTAACCTATGTGAGAACATTGATGCAGTGTTTATGTACAAAATAAAATTAAAAAAATTTACCTACCAAATTCTTCTTCTCCTATAGTGGTGTGACTCACCTATTGTTAGAATTTTCAGATCGCCCTCTAACTTGACCTAACGACTGCTACTAGAGGTAGCAACCGGGACCAAAGGCTTAACGTGCCTTCCGAAGCACGGAGGGGCTCACGAAAACACATTTTTGCCACACTACTAATTGGTCACCCATCGAAGTAATGACCGCGCCAGGCGTCGCTTAACCCGCACGACCGTAAACGATCAGCGAGCTTCGCTTAGCTGTGAGCGTCCTCAAACCTATCAAATTGAATTCCATTCACATTTCATATCAAGCTTTATAGAACACCCATAACTCTCAAAATCGTTAACACAATAATAACCTGTCACAGAAAGCATTTTATAGCAAAGTAATGGCTAAGATAAAGCCCTTAAAGCTTCTAAACTTTACTGTTTGCGTCAGTTCTAATCACACCATTAAAGATAGACCGCTTTTTATTTTAAAGTGTGATTTAATACATTAAAGTTGTGTACATTCAAATGTCATCCTTGGAGCTATTTTGTGTCCGTTAACTTTCTATGGTAAAATGTTGAAAAGTTGAAATAGAACCCAGTCTATCTAGGTATAAGAAGAACTGCTTAGTTAGATGGAATTGGTGCTAAAATATGTATCTAAAATATATGACTATTTTATTAGACATCAATTATTATTAGTATTAATGAAGCATTGTCAGTTGACATACGCTTGAACAAGGCTTGAACTAAAAAGAGATGTCCACCAAAATGAGCTAAGCATAGGTTTTGCTTAATTATTTTACTTGTTGCGCCCCACGGTTACACTCGCGTAAGTCCCGATCCCGTGAGAACATCAAAAAAAAAATATAAAGTAACCTATAGCCTTCCTCGACAAATGGACTATCCAACACAAAAATATTTTTTCAATTCGAACCAGTAGTTCCTGAGATTACCGCGTTTAAACAAACAAACAAAAAACAAACTCTTCCGCTTTATAATATTAGTGTAGATTTATTTATTAACATAAAATCATCCACAAAAATTTGATTGAGTTTTACCGGGTATTATGCTACGCCGACTTAGCTAAATTCATGTCAATACCAATAAAAAAGATATTAAAATCATTAATAAACTAAAAATAATAAAATTAATTAAAATAAAATATCTCAAAATAAAAATAAAAAATATGTTAAGTAAGTCAAGTAAATATAAAAACAAACCCAAAATAGAACGATAGAAGATATTTTACGAAACGAAACGGTGATTTTGTGCAATGGAATAATGATTTCACGAATCGGAATGGTGATTTCACGAAACGGAATGTAGATTTCGTTACCCAGAATAAGATTCCGGTGCCTTTTGATCAATTTGAGCACTGATAACAACTCATTGTATATTATAGAATTTACTTAATAATCTACCTTAGGAATGAGACACGTCCTTATTAGTATCTCATTTCTAAATAGAACTCTGTCAAGGTACAATAAATTTCCATTTACAATAACTCTGTCGTCGTTCTCAAAGAACACGCAAAGTCTCAAGAAAATAAATAAAATACAGTAAATTACAGCGGAGTGTGGTATTAATTCGCCGTTTGCAGCCAGTAGTTAATATCTTAATAAGAAAGCAATAGAGATTACTGAGCGCAGGGTGGGCTCGGATAATAGTTACCTTTGTAACTATTATATAATCTATAGCCCCGGGTATGTGTGGTCCTGTCGAGTCTGAGGATGTCGATAAATACGCTGGTAAGTATCGGTGCACTAGTTTCTTGTTAGTTATATCGGTTAACATCAAAAAGTAGGTTAGGTAAAGAAAATAAATTAGAAAATAAGTACAGTAAAAATGCTGTAGGTATAATGCGTTTTGATGAGGGTAGGTAGATATTTTAAGATGAATGACGCACACTGGGACCCCGTCATACAAGGTAGCGCTCAAAAGATTTTTTTTAAATGACAACAATTTTAGTACTTGTACTTGTATACAGGCTGTTTTCCGCCATTGGACCCTTTTTAATTGGGTCCTTTTTGCGTGAGGATGGAGTAGGCTTGCCCAGCACCTACTACCCTCTCAGCTTAGTCGACCATGTCCAGAGGAGAGAAACTTGTCAATACTTCTGGAGCCAACTAAGCCGCGGGTTTCATCACGATGTTTTCCTTCACCGTAAGAGCAATGTCAATTAGCGCACACAATTTTTTTTTAAGAAAAATACATTGGTGCACGGCCGGCTGGGATTCGAACCCATTACAATTTTAGTAATTTTAAATACCTAAGAGTATGATAGATGAAGTCGATTGGGAGTTCGTCATTATGAGCTGTCGCTTGGTAGCTAGCTTCGTCAGAGTTAAACATTTAAAAATTATTCTAGTATTAAAATGATTTCTTTGTTTCTTTCCACTATGTTTTTTTTAAATATAAACACATATTTAGAAATAATAGTTTAATTCAACTTTATAAAAACTTAAGGGTTTTGAGCGCTACCTTGTATGACAAGGTCCCAGTGTGCGGCGCGGTGGTTGCTTTAGATGTGTTTAGCTAGGCGAACAACTTTTGTTCTACGACTTTTGAAAATTAGAACGTCTTTTGTGTGTGTTCGATCGTTTCATGTGTTTACTAAAAAATCAGCTGATTTTGGAGTTGAGGTCATTGACTTCGGGGTTTTTGAAGTGAAAACTTCTTTAGCGGCGTTGAGCACTTTTTCTGTAATGGGTATAAAATCTTAAACTCGCGTCAGGACACGTGACCTGATCGAAAAAGCGTAAGACGGATGGAGAGTAGACAGCTATCCCCTCTCTATGGCGCCGTGCGCGGGGTTGTAACACGGCCGCTCGCATTCATTTATGCGTTGAACTCGAATGACCCGAGGTCACGCGCACAGCGGGCACAGCTGATACCGCGCGCGTGTGTGCGTGGAACGAGCTCACGGCTATGTCAGTGTGGGTGAGCGCTTGGGCATGCATTGCATTTCTGTAACTTCAAATGCGTAATTTGTTAAGAAAATTTAAAAATGTTGGTAATGTTTGTTTGGAAGAAAATTTTGTGTTAACGCTTAGAATTTGATTTTGCAAAAAAGTTGAAAAAAAATGGACACTTTGACCTTCAATATCTCCAGAACCTGTGGTTTCCCAGGTATTGTCTATAAGAAAAAAATGATCCCAATGATGGGCAGAATATGTGGTTTTCGTTTTCGTTAAGGGTCTTTTTACACCCTTTAGATACATATGAACTTACATAGTATAAATGTAATATTTGTAATATGTTTATACTTTATAGCATTAACCTATATTTTCATAACATCACAATAAGCACATGTGCGGTGTAGGTTTACCAAACAAATAATTTCGAATGAAAATAAATGAAATAAAATGATAATAAATAATCTCCGTTTTTCAGAGAAAGAAAAGAAAAAAAAATATGGATGAAAGTTGATTTTTCGGAGAGATAAACTTTTTAATGTAAAATAATTGTAATAGTTTTAAAGTGTTAAATTTTTAATGTAATATAAATTGTCATGTTTGTGTACGATAGCGCAATAAATGAATATTGTATTCTACCACATAAATGATAGTACTTTTATACTGATAAAGCAATTGGTGCAAAATTATTCCCTAACCATTCCAAAATATCAAACATGCTCAACGTTAATAATCAAGTTTTTACTTCTGCCGGCACTCCCGGAGTGCAACCCGTTTTTTTTTTGTTTATTAAGTTTGAACTACTATTTTATTAATGGTCTAAATATTATCCAAAAACAGTTGATTTGCCTGTGTAAAAACCTGAAATTTTTCGAAAAGCTTCTAAGGTTTTTCGCCTAGACGTTCAGAATAACCCCTATTCGTCATAAAATACCCTAGTTAGAACACATTGTATAGCATAGTCATAGAGTCACATCTTCTAGAGATCCTAGGTTACTTATTTACCCATCAAACAGTAAAAGTAGGTACTTAGGCAACAATGTTTCCGAGAAATTTTTTGTTTAAATTTTGGAAGTGTGAAGAGCTTTTTAATTCAAGTCAACCGCAAAAATTTGTCTACTTATTTTCGTTGTGAAATATTCTACGATTTTCATTTTCCACAGAGATTGAATACAGTTGCGAGTTCGATTCCAGTCGTTGAAATAATATTTGATGCCTGTTTGTGTAGTAGATAATACACACAAGAATATTTATGTTGCATTCAGTTATGTGTAAAAAGGTATAAAATATTTGTGACAGAATATTTGTTTCGGAAATTACCGCCCACTCTTTGGGGGCAGCACTATCAATGCGACAGAGTTATAACTATTTTTTGGTCTAGAATTTACAAGCAATATTCTTCTGGTTACCGAATAACGAACTATCAACCACAAAAGTCTCTAAGTCACACAAGAAGAAATAAAAAAAGAGATAGATAGATAAATTCTTTATTGTAAACACCAATTTAAAATAACATTAATAATAAAAATCAAAGCTTAAGTCTAAGTGTTACAAAGGGCGGCCTTATCGCTCAAAGCGAATATTTACTTAAAATATTTGCTCTAATGTCATTATCCAGGGAGGAAACAGTCGACCACGTTTGTATGGAGAGAGCGCTCGGAACCCTTACCTCTTAACTTGCGCTTCGTTAGTGACGCACAGCCAAAATTAGGTTATAGACCGAGAAAAAAAATGTCGCAGGTTACTGTTGTTTGTAAAACTGACACTCAGCCGAAAACCAAATATTTTCAGATTATACAAAATAGATTATAGTTTTTTTTATTTTACAAATATTATGGCGGGATTCGAACCCGCAATCTTCTGAGTCGCGCACTCTAGCAGAGGTCGTTATAAATAATACATAATCCCATTAAAATGGCATTAAAATCCCTGGTATAAACTTTTCTGATAACAGACTAATGGCCAAACATGGAACGTTCGCAGCTTCCTCAATATTATGCTTGTAACACATACAGTGTGTATGTAAAACATTTTTAGGTGTAAGTACAGTCGGCAACATAATTGTAAACCCACCGTAGAGTTCAAAAATTGCTAAAATTACTATGTCGTCCCAAAGTTAAACTTAAACTAATACATGACCCTAAATTCCTATACATTCACAAAACATTCTAATAACAAAAAAATAAATCCTTCCGTTTTCTGATACGTTATCACGTAAGATTACAGCCAACCATTTTTGCTGGCTTAAAAACTCTTTGTTGGCACCTACCAATCTTTTTTTTACATCCAAAACAGTATAACTCTTTAAATTAAGAATGTTTCATCTACATAACATGTAATTAGCAGTAAGATACCAATATAACTTATCAGGATAACTTTTTACACATTAGTGGCGTCGAGGTAATTGCATAATGCACGCGTGCGTAATACGTTGGATTATGAGCCTAAAAGCGGTTGAATAAGATCCACTCTATGAGCAACTGTGATAAAAAGAATGTTTCATCTACATAACATGACATGTAATAAGCAGTAAGATACGTATACTTATTACAGCACTAGTTGTATCATGGTAATGTAAAACGCACGCGTGCATAATACGTTAGATTATGAGCCTAAAAGCCGTTTAATAAATCCACTTTATGAGCAACTGTTATAAAAAGCAATCTATGTATATTGATGGTCATTTTATAGTACTCCTTTCCAGATACATAGTTAGGTACATATAGTTGAATTATATGTAATAATACTAAATCTAATGATTCCACATCCTAGATGTCCCGTGGCGAATGAATAAATGCGAGTACAGTGAAGCTAGGAAACGTACAGCGGAATTTGACGGGATACAGTCGACGACATAACATTATCTATAATAAATCATATTATTACTGATTCAGCGAGGAAATTTTCATTATTATTTTATTGATTTTTTTACTTACAAAAAAATGTTTTCAGAAAGACAAAACAACAATGTGTTGCTTCAGTGTTAAATTTATAAAACTTGTTTTAGAAGAGTCCCCTGTTTGCTTATTTACCTCTTGTATGAGCTTTCCGTGTCTTTGTATGAAACTGATAAATTGTTCACTTTCGGCGTTTATGCGGAAATTTCCGGCATAAACGGCTGTAGCTTTTGATTGCATTGGCTTCGAAGTTTGATTTTTTAACAGATTTATGGGACAGTATATGTAAGAGAGATGATGACGAGATGACGGAAAGATGGAGCGACGACATAATCAACGGGAACCATTGGTCACGCACTGCGAGAGACCGCAAGAGATGGGGCTTATTGGAGGAGGCTTTTACCACTATAGGCGGTCCCTACACCAACTAGCGCGCCTGCAAATCATTTTTTTTACTTTTTTCAAATGTAATATTAACTGTTAAGGATTAATAAACCTATTTTTATTTTATTTTTTATTTTATATGTAAGTATTTGATATAAACGCCAGCTTGATACCTCCACGCGTTCCTGAGAAAAAGGGTCTTTACCGACAGACGGACGGTCAACAAAGTGATGCTATTAAAGGTTCCGTTTTTTTTCATTTAGAAGTACGGAACCCTAAAATACGGTCCGATAGTTCTGTATAACTTAAATATTTAATAGGTACTAATAGCTGCGTAGAAAACAATGGCCTTACAAACCAGGATGCTGAAGATTGTGCGAAGTAGAGGCGTAAAAGCAGGAAAGCGGACCCCGGGCTCCCGAGAGGGATGCAACCGGGAACATCGCTCGGATGATGGAATAGCTTCGTAGAAAAATACGTAGTAACCTACTTAGTCATTATGTGAACCTAGTATTTAATATTAAGGTTTACAGTTTTACAGAAACGTGGTGTAGTAAAATATTAACAAGAACTTTTACTCGTTAATAGTTTTCCATTCCATAACGTAATGACCGAGTTCCTAGAGCAAGCCCTTTTTCAAACAGTCGAAAGCCGACAAGTAAGGTGCGCGCGCGCCGACATAGGTGAAAACACGGTGATTAGGAAATACGAAGTTTAAGTTCAAGAAAGTTACAAAAGTTTAAAGTTTATATAGACATTGGAAAAATTACGTATTCTTCGTTTGTTATTCGTATTGGTAAGTGTTATGTGATCATTTTTTATTTAAATTTTCTTATTTTCGCGCTACCTGTTTTATTTTTTCATTTTCGTCAAAGAATTTGTGAAAAGTTTATCATCTTGCACAAAATTTTATTTCGCTGAAGTTTGGTTGAATTAGATTGAATATAGATGATATTAAAAACTGATAGAACATTGTATATTTTATAGTGTTGACCATTCGTGGCTTTAGAAATGATTTACCATTTAATTCGGGAAACTAGTCTGATAAATACATATTAGACTAAGACACATCTATAAAAATAAATAAGATTATGTAAGTAGCACTTCTACAATAACAGTGCTACTAATAATTTTATTTAAGCTATTCCATTTTCAAACACTATTATCTTCGTGGAAAGTCCGCGGAAGCTACAGAACAGCACCACGTTGAGGTGCAAATAGCAGTTCGGAATACGAAGCAGAAACGCCTCGAGGATGACGTACAGCCTCATGCCTGTACGTCAGGGTAGGTTGAAAGTGTTTATTAGGCGTTTAGTATTGACGCATTTCAGACGTATGATTTAACTGCTATATACTTACTTACTATTACTACTATGCTACTATAGTTAACTTATAGAGTTTATTAGGCGTTAGTATTGACACATTTGATAGGATTGTGACAATTGGTTCAAGTAGCCCGAGAGATGAGCGCCTAAAGTTTAAACTACATACTTGGTTGCAATTTCTTGGGGTGTTCGCGCGTAAGTAGACGCTGTGCTCTCTTTTGTCGGTGACTGACAGCATTTGGTACATTAAAATTAGAACTATGTATGTATGTTTTTCTTTTGACGGACTATACATGGTTATTACAAATTAGTTGAGAAAGCAGTAGTTAGTACTTGTACTTGTATACAGGCTGTTTTCCGCCATTGGACCCTTTTTAATTGGGTCCTTTTTGCGTGAGGATGGAGTAGGCTTGCCCAGCACCTACTACCCTCTCAGCTTAGTCGACCATGTCCAGAGTAGATAACTTGTCAATACTTCTGGAGCCAACTAAGCCGCGGGTTTCATCACGATGTTTTCCTTCACCGTAAGAGCAATGTCAATTAACGCACATAATTTTTTTTTAAGAAAAAATCATTGGTGCACGGCCGGCCGGGATTCGAACCCACGACCTTCAGAAGAATACTTAGTACTTATGTGCACATTAACAAACAACTTTAAAGACTTTTGAAAATTTCACTATTTCTTGGAGGATATGTTCATTATTAAATTGGCTTTCTTAGCTAATTATCTAAGCCCTGTATACTGCAGATAGGATATTAATATCCATAAATGTAGCAAATTAAAAAAAAACTTGAGAGGTGTCAAGGGACACCCGGATGGAACGAAGTTTATATCGATTAATTTATTAAATAAAATCAAAAAGTGTCGTTACAACTTTTGGTCTTAATTTTTTCCGTCGAGCTCCTTTTCGCACCACGCCATAAGGATCTTCGTTCCAAAATCATATTAGAATGTAAAGTTGTAATTTTTGGCGCTCATCTCTTGGGTTATAGTGCTATTAGTTGCATGTAATATCTGTGAGAACATAACGTCGCGTTCGGTATGTTTGTACGATGCGCCACGTGCACGATAACAGGTTATTCAGCCTAAGACAGGGTTTACAATCATAAGCGAAGCGAGAATACATTTACTTACTTCACTTAATTAAGAAGTACCCAAAATGTTGGATATTGTATAAAATTCAGTGCGAAAATGTCTAAATATCTATTATTAATGGTGCATTATCATTAACTGCATTATCAAACAAATCACTTGAACTTTTTTGGGTGAACTTTTTTCTGCGAATCGGAAAAAAGAAGTGTGATTGTACAATTTTAAGGTCTTCAAGTCGCGCTTCAAGTGCTTGAGTAGTTCTAATCTAGGAAAGATGAGGTCAAATTCAAGCCTATTTTGTGTAAGAAAAAAAGTATTTTCTTTAAAAAGATACGTGATAATACGTGGGTTATCTGTTTCACAGTAATAGTTTAGTTTTGCGGGGCTATTCCCGCACTTAGCCTCTTCATTTGGATCATAATAAACTAATATGACAAAAAAAAGAAAAAAAAAAGTGTAAGGTTTTCGCGACTTGAACTCATAATTATAATTATATTTGAACAATCTGCCTGTGACCATAGGATCTGCAAAGTTCCCGAAATGTCAGGTTTAAAACAAAAATAAAAAACGCGAATTTATCCGTTCAAATATAATTATAATTATAAAAAGTAATTTGAAACAATCTTATTAAACTCCACTAAAGACGTACCCTAATATAAATCGCTACACCTGTATCAGATAAACCAATGTCTGTGACATGCTTCCTTCCCACTAAATAAATAGCTCATAAGCACTATAATATTATGCTAGTGATGATTTTATCTATCAATACATAGGTATATTGAACATGGTTTTAGCAACGGTAACAGTTTTATTACGTAGAGCTACTGGTTCATATTTTATAGTCATACACACTCGTAAAAATAACGTCGGTACTTACCGAAATATAGTATGGAAAATAACTAAATGGGGAAATTAACGATTTTTGTAAAATACTCAGGAAATCTAAACAAGTTATCTTGTGTTAGCGCAAATGTTTAAAACGTCACATCCTTCACAGGCTATATAAAAGTTAAATAAGGTATTTTTATACGATTACAACTTTTATAAACACTTATTTTAAACCGAGGATTAAGGGTAGTCCGAGATGTGGATTTAAACCTTAGATTTAGATACAGATTTACTCGTGAACTATAGTCTAAACACTATCTCTATATAATCTTTATGGATAATGTTTAGACTATAATTCCCTATATAATCTATAAGAATAGTGTTTAGACTATAGTTCACGAGTAAATCTGTGTCTGAATCTGAGGTTTAAATCCATATCTCAGACTATCCTTAAACCTCGTTTTGGAATAAAGGGGTTAAAGTTTTACTACAACACAGAAAAATGGGTTTCTTGAATCCTCTTCGTATTCTTAATATTTAAAGCAATATTCCTAATCTAAGAATACTGTTTAATATTTTTAAAAACATTTAATAAATATTCTCTAGCGTCTTTATTTCTGTGTACTAGGCTAATTCTGCCTTCGCCGCTGCAAGCTATTGGACAGCCAAAATGGATTTAGCTGAACCTCTGACACGAAAAGAAGAAGACTTCAACTCACTTAACTTTCATACAAAAGAATTAATTTAGGACTTAGACAACCCTCGACTTTTGTCCCTCATAAGCTCTTCTTGTTATAAGAGTGTTCTTAGCGAAAAACACTCTCGAATAATTCACATATCAATAAATAACTAAAATCGGTTCTGGCGTTCGGGAGCTACGATGCCACAGACAAACACCTCGTCGTTTATGCGGGGGTTCAAAAAAAGATTTTTTTTACAGATTTTTTGTATTATTTGTAACATTTTATTCTTCGTCTTCGATCTCTTAGAAGGTTGAAGATTTGATTTGAAGTTTAAGTATTTTTATTACAAGTCAGAGCAACAATGTTAGATAAGTAGTTCGTGAGAGTAACAGAATAGGACTTAACACCGACATACGGTTGCTATATGCGATGTTTTTATTGTCCATAGGTTTATAAAACGCTATAAAATAGTTTAAAATTAAACGTTGAACGTTAAGATCGAGGCAGTGTCTGGTTACTTGGAAGACTACTTTAGTCTAGAGACTGATTTTTCATTCTACAACTTCTTTGAGACCACATAGAACAGACTAAATCCTTGTTATTAATTCGTAGGGCCAGGCCGAGAACCAGTGGTTTTTTCTATAAGCGGCTAAACTTTAGCGTCATATATGACCAAAATAGTTCCTATTTGAAAAAAAGTTGTAATGAAATATGACAAAGTACGTTGGTCGCAAAAAAAACACACTACTTAATATATTGGCCTTTATATCTAATCTAAATTATTTCTACAGCATCAGTAACTTTCATTCATGCTATTCAAGGCGGTGTAGTGCCTGGGACATATACAAGATGTAGTATGCTTGAACACATTACTTAGGCATTAGGCTATTTAGTATAACGTATTATTTGAGAATATATGTAGTTTAAGCGATTGTAATAAATAAATCAAACTACGAAAAGCTCTCCCACGTAGTCTACAATTAAACTATTTCATGAAATATCAGCATGAGGTGAAAGGGTACCGGCGCTCTCTCCATACAAACGTAGTCGACTGTTTTCTCCTTGGATTCTCCTTGGACTCTTATGAGGAAATGCTAATATTTGTCTGGCACAAAAATATTTGTGCTAGACAAATATTTTTGTGCCATAAAACCTATAACTGACTATGGTTTTGTTAATTTTATAATTATCACAGAAATTAAGATTTTATAACAAAAAAAACATAGGGGCATAGTTATGGCAGTTATAAGTTTTATGCAACAAAAATATTTGCTCTAGTGTCATTATCCAGGGAGAAAACAGTCGACAACGTTTGTACGGAGAGAGCCCCCGGTACCCTTTCCTCTTAATTTTCCAATAAACATTGACGAAACGTCAATCGTTAGCAATGATGGATGTTATAATATTAGAAACTGGTACAATGCATCTATTTTGAAAGTTCAAGAGCGCCATTTAATGTAATTGGAGCCCCGGGTAGATCGGTATTAATTTAGATAACAATAAATATTTTATGACAAGAAAAGTTACAAATAATATTTAACCGGAAGAAATTAGATTACGAATAATGAAATTTGTTTTTAATTAATTAAAAAAGTTTATCGGAGTTGTGTGCCTTTGCTTTCATTTGTATCTTTCTATTTATAACTAACTAGCTTTTGTCCGCGACTTTGTCCGAGTAGTGTATGGGACAACGTGATTCCTTGGTGCATTTTCGACTTCTAAGCGGACGAAGTCGCAGGCAAAAGTTAGTCTGGTATAAAGTTCAACTTGATAGGTACGAACGTTCCTGAGAAAATCTGTGGTCACACCAGTGATATGTCAAACTGTTATATCTCACTGGGTGATCTCAGAGAGTGATCTTATTAAGGGTTCCTTTTTTACGTTTTCCTAGGTAAAAAAGGAACCCTAAAAGTACCTAAAAAAAAAAAGTAGACTATGTGTTAATCCAGGTCTCCAACTATCTTGATACCAAGTTTTATCGCAACCGTCCAGTAGTTTTTGCGTGAATGAGTAACAAACATAATAGTTATTATTATTCTTAATTTTTTTTTACACCTTTTTCTTCTGAATAATCTTTACTTATTCTGCTACTTAACCAACTCTTTCTGTAATTCTATACGATCCTTGATTGACTACCGCATAGTAAGTGTGTAATCGAGCATTATATTCGCGAAGCCAGTTTCATAGTCTATCGGGTAACAACCGGTACTTAAGTCTTGATTATTATCTCATAAGAGCTTTTAACATTATTCAAATAATTAAATTCACGGGGTTAGTATCAGACGGTCTTACACGCAAGTCGCCTTATGCGGCAACATTATTGTGAATAAAACTTATGATTCTTTAAAAATCTCAATTATACACTGAGAATAATTAATCGCGTTTTTAATGCCATTTTGCATAGTCTATCAAAATTTAAAAGATATAGTTGAATTAACTTGTGTTTATATATTTACCCAATACATATGTGCAGATTTTTAAATAGTATATTCTAAGGTTTTCGCGACTTGAACTCATAATTATATTTGAACGAATATATTCGCGTTTTTATTTTTGTTTTAAACGTTCAAATATAATTATAATTATGAGCTTTTTAAATGTTAGGTATTTCATAATGAAGTATTAGAATGAAGTTTCGATCAACATTTAATTATCTATCTTCTAAATATAATTTTGAAGTTTAACTTATGTCCAATGACATCATTATTTAAGTTACACTGTGACTAACTTAAGTCTCCGAAAGTGATTTTTAATAGGTAAGCTAAGATCTTACTTACTTACTAACAAATTACTTTTATGATATTTTAATTCTTCTTAAAAAAAATTGTTAAAACTAAATTCAAATTGTACCTATTTACCTACCTTTGATTTCCTTTACTTAAAATTGTAAAGTATGTTAATACTAGCTGCGCCCCGCGGTTTCACCCGCATAAGTCCCGATCCAGTGGATCTATCGCTATCTAGATACCGAGTTTCATCGCAATCGGTCCAGTAGTTTTTTCGTGAGGGAGTAACAAACATACACACACACCCACAAACTTTCACATTTATTATATTAGTAGGATTATTAAACTTTAAGCTAATTTAAGTGCATTGTTGTGCATATTACGGACCACGGCAAAGAGGGGACTCCTCTAACACAAGTTCTATGAACTTAACAGAGAAGCTCCCACACCTTGTGTTTTTGTCAATGTTTTTTTATGAATAAATATTTGTTTTTAAAAAGACCATGACTTTAATCCTTTTGGGAAGTCCATGAATTTAATCCTTTTGGGAAGTCCATGACTTTAATCCTTTTGGGAAGTCCATGACTTTAATCCTTTTGGGAAGTCCATGACTTTAATCCCTTTGGGAAGTCCATGGCTTTAATCGTTTTGGGAAGTCCATGACTTTAATCCCTTTGGGAAGTCCATGGCTTTAATCCTTTTGGGAAGTCCATGACTTTAATCCCTTTGGGAAGTCCATGGCTTTAATCCTTTTGGGAAGTCCATGACTTTTAATCTTTTTGGGAAGTCCATGACTTTTAATCCTCTTGGGAAGTGGTAGTGGAAATAAGTTGATGTAGTTTGAATTACTTTCGACTGTAGCCTAGATGTTAGTTTTATATGAATTTCGGCATGAAATAGGAGAAGTTTTTAAGTCTATTAAGTAATTTTTGCCGCCGAAAAACAAATGGCGTGTCTTTATTTAATTAGGTGTATATCCAAAACTAGCAGCGCTCTGCGGTATCACCCGCGTAACTCCCGATCCCGTGGGAATATCGGGATAAAAAGTAGCCTATAGCCTTCCTCGATAAATGCACTATCCAAAACAAAATTATTTTTTCAATTCGAACCAGTAGTTCCTGATATTAACGCGTTCAAACAAACAAACTCTTCAGCTTTATAATATTAAGTATAGATTACTAGTTCTAGCTTCGGGTGACCAAAGGGTTAGCGTCTACAACGGATATTTAAGTTTTAATATATGTAAGTATGCTAATAAATTTAATTTAGGCTTAAATTATTGAATTGTTAAGAAGAATATTTTATTTCTTTGTTATTATCAGAATAAAGAATTAGTATCTATACTAATATTATAAAGCTGAAGAGTTTGTTTGTTTGTTTGAACTCGATAATCTCAGAAACTACTCGTTCGCGGTAGTTTCTGAGATTAGCGAAGTCGCGGGCAAAAGCTAGTCTAGTATATTAGAAGATCATAAAATAATGAAACTAGATGCCAAACATTTTTGACAAGCATAAATCACAAGAAGTTCAAACTTAAAAATCAATAATCAAAATTATAGTGATCGTATATTTACTTGGTTACCTACATACTTACCTAAGTATAGTTATTCAATTGATACACATTACTGCCCACGATTGGTCGTAAACAGCTTTTTACAGTGAGATAATTGGAAACGAAAAATGGAAACATTAGATTCAAAAAGCTATTAGGGGTTTGAATAAACTTATTTAAATTACGTATTTAACCACAGGAAATAATTTGACAAACCAATTAAAAACACGTACTTTTACTAAAGATGAAATTGTTCAACGACCCATAACGTCAATAAATTTAAAACTTGCACTAATTTATTTAATAGAATTTTCCGTTACACTTAATTTGAGTTGATGCATTTTTTGTTGGCTTGTTCAATTTCCATATTAAACAGAGGTTTTGTTAACTTAATACGTCATTGTTAGTGCAGTCACGATATGACCCGATCTCGAATGTTGTGTGTGAATAAAGTGTGGTTTTGTTTGGTCTCCTCTTAAGATAGAACCGTTGGAGTCTGGATTTATTTTGATTGACAAAACTATCAATAAAAGTAACGGTTAGAGGTTAAGTTAGCATTAGAACGTCCGGAGCATTATGTATTTTGTAGGTGCGTCGGTTAAGTAAGGTAAAGTAAGATATTGGCGGAAAAATAAACAATAGTAAACCTTAAATTTATTAAAATACTAGCTGCGCCCCGCAGTTTTACCGGCATAAGTCCTGATACCGTGGGAATATCGGGATAAAAAGTAGTCTATGTGATAATCCAGGTCTCCAGCTATCTAAGTACCGAGTTTCATCGCAATCGGTCTAGAAGTTTATGCGTGAAGGAGTAACAAACATACACATGCAAACAAACTTTCACATTTATAATATTAGTAGGAAGTAGGATTATCTATATGTACAGTTGGCAGCATATTTACAGACACACCGTAGAGTTCTGAAATACTATTATTGGAATGTTTTAATTCTAATAATTTTTGTTAAATAAATTCATGAGTTAAAAGACTTTAAACCTCAACTAAAGCAGGTGCCTATAGTCTTGCTTCTGGTGAAAACATAAATGTTTTCAACATGATTGTGAATATTGATGAATGTTTTCAGACCCAACGGTCTGCAAATATGCAGCCGACCATATGTTAGTCTGTAAGGTATCTATTTTATATGAGTCTGTACTTATTTTTAAAGCTGTTACATAATTAAATTAATTTAACTCGCGTTATTTAAACCTGAAGTTTCGAGAACTTTGCAGTTCCCGTGGTCACAGGCAGATTGCAAAATTGCAAGTCGCGAAAACCTTAGAAATTACTATGCTGCTGCACCATTAAATAGATTATTAATATTATATTTTTTATTATTATGCTTCGGTCACTGCTAAGCATGTGTGTAGTCCAACAAAACTTTATCGATATAAACTAATGAAGAAACTACAAACATACCTGACGTCTTTATCTAAATAAAGATTGAAGTATGCAGATAAAGGGACATTAGACATTTCACTTATAGCCATCTCGTATCAAACGAATTAAGTTGATAGACGAAATGGTTTGTACAATCAAAGATTAATATTTAAGTTTGTACTTTCACCTGTTGGGAAGCCTTCCGATAGAGTACTTGGTTAGAGAAAACTTTTAGATATTGTTGCCAATACTTACCAAGATACTTAACCACTAAATGACAAGATTTTTTTGTACTCCTTTGTTTACAACAAAAAACTTCAAACAAAAAAAACTAGCAATCTTGTCTAAGGGGGCTTAACCTCCAAAAGTTAGACTAAAAGTTAAAGTTAGACCGTTCCGTATTTGACCTTATTTCACCTGATGGGAAGCGACGATGAGGTCGACAATGTAGTATGCTCGCCTAGAAGGAGAACGGCATGCCTAGGCAACATGATGGAACGCGACAAGTCACTTGGCACCATGACTTTGACTAGGAGGTGGTAATAAAACACGCCGGCCAAGGCCCACCACCGATTGATTAAGTCTAGTACTTCGAGGTCTAAGTTCTGCGGATGCGAGCTAAGCTTTCTTTTAGCGATGTCGCCAATCGATAGATTTAATTATATGAAATTGACATAAAACATTGTATAAAATTAGCATAAGATTGAACGTATCCACCATTTTTTTTCTCCCACGCAAGACTGCGTTACTTTTCGTTGGCTTGTGTCAATTTCATACAAAAAAAGTCTGACAATTGGCGATATCGCTAATTGAAAGCAATCTTCTCTAAAGGGACTGAACCTACAAAAGTTAAAATTAGACCATTCTATTTATTTGTGTTTGTGTATGTAGCATCATCATTTGTTTCTATATTGACTAAGGTTCTATTCTGGTTGTGGTTTAGAAATGTCTAAAACCGAACGATCCAGTTTTCATATCAATGCAAGCGCCCTTAGATTTGATATGCCCCTAGTTCGAACGTGAGTGAAGGATTTTAACTGAGATGAACGGATATTGATGGTACTTGAAAGTTGAAAGATAGAAGGAGATGTGTAATTAATTATTTTATTGCTTAACGTGAGAAGATTTTTTGTACTTAGATTGATTATGTAACTGAAGTTATTTTTGACAATATGCATATTATTACTAGTGAGATATATAGAGTTATTATCTCCGAACTTCGCATTCCAATGACACAATAATTTTGACGTGTCTTTATGCACCCGAGGTATTATGAGTCAATTGCCTTACTTTCGTGTGATCAAGTTTATTTCGCAAAGACGTATCTATCTCTGGTTGACATATCACAATCATAGCGCAGTGCGTTCACTTATCCAAGAGCAACTTAAGTACTGTTTGTGAATACGGGCGTCACTCCTTATTTTTTGTTGAAGGTGTGACAGACACCGAGACAGTCCATCTGTTAGTTTATTACTAACAAGGAAACAATTGCAACGCGTGCGCAGTGCGTGCGTGCCACCGGCCTGGCATGACACGAGTCGTTGACCCGCTGAAATCACGGGTGTTCTATTCACCAGTTATATCATTATACAGTAAGTTGCCTATCATTCCCGCCTGTTGACCCCCCGACACCCGACAACTAGCCTGTTCCTATCCATTTATCGACCACTTCAATTATTTAGCATTTGTCATTGTCCTTGATAAGTATATTGTCGTAAAATTTTACATTGATATATTTATTGTCAAGCATTCTAAATTGGCGTTGAATATTTGACGGTCGAATACGCTAGACTATTAAAATATAAAATATTATGACTTATTTAAATGAAAACTATGTTTGAATTGGCATACCAATTAGGTTCGGACATGGTCAATCAAAAAGCTATGTATAGCGACCAGTGACCACCAACGACGTGATATGTAGAGCGATAAATATATAAAAATAATAGTCTCTACAACAGATTTTACCATGATAACGTCCTTGAATAATTAGTCTATGATATTCCCCAAGCACACATGCAAAACCCCTAATCATAGACAAAATATATTCATAAATTATAGATAAAGTATTAGCGATATTAGTTCGCCTCTAGCATGTTAGATATAGCAGGTTAGAATATAGAAAAAAGTACTGAATCCGCATAAGTAGAGGCAAGCAAACAAGGCTTAAGGGAGTTCTAGATTAATAGCAGTAGATTGGCCTAGTGCTTACATAAAGACGACGCTTTCTTTTCCTTAATCATGTTAAAGAGATGTGTCTACAATGGAAGTTTCACACGTACTTTTTATTTAATTATTAACATAATTTAAAAAGAAATAATTAAAGTTTTTTCAAAATAACAAACGTGTTAAATATTTAACGATATTTGTCTATCTTTCTTTAATCTTTAAACTTTTATCATTTTGTTTTAAGAAATAAATAAAAGAAATTTGTTTTGATAGTTTATTTATTATAGTGTGATGTTATAGATAATGATTTTATTGAAAAGTTAAGATTTAAAATTTTATGGAAACTTTCTTTGTTTAATTGCCATTCATCGGATATTTTTTTAGACTTTTCTGTGCTATGTATTAGGTAGTGTTTTGTAGGTATGAGCTTTTCAAAGCTTCGACAATTTTGTAAATTTTCAGATAAATAATTTCCTCTACATCTTCTTATTTGTTTTACATACCGTAAAAACATGTTTATTTTGTTAATTTAAAAAGAAATCGTGTAGGTAACTTTCAGACTGACGTTGCAATTTTTTTTATATTGAATCAGGTCATTTGAAAAACAATTCATTTGTTTATTTTCTTGTTATTTAGTGACCTTTTATTACCCGCAGGTACGGTATTATTTATTTATGGCATTACCCTATGCCCGTAACTTTATTTAAAGTCTATTGATATTATATGCTTTTTGCCACTTAACCAAGCGATTTAATACAAGATGTATAGATGCTTTAAAGCTTACTAGAGTCGGTTAGACAGGAGAAATATTATTTTACGATATTGTTTTAACGGTATTTTGTGCTGGTGATAACGATTAATGCGATTTTCTACTTGTTAATTAGGTATACACGAGTTTGTTGATGTCTAATAAAATACATCGGTTTTTTGTATGAGTTTAAATAAGTATTAGCAGCGCTCTGCGGTTTATCCGCGTAACTCCCGATCCCGTGTTATCGAGATAAAAAGTAGCGTATGTTGATCCCAATAAATCAATGTATCCTCATACCAATATTCATCAAAATTGGTCCAGGATTTTGGAGTCTATTCATTAAAAACAAACAGAAAATTCTTTCCTCTTTAAATATTAGTGTAGATTTGTATTTCTCGACTGACGGACGTAGAACTATTTTTGATAATATAAATCAATCAGTAAAATTGAAAAAAGAAAAAGCAATTTTCCCATATGTCAATTCGCCAACTATCTTCTGACTTCTAAGAATTAAAATATACACTCACAGACCTTCTACTTTTAAACGACTTTATAATTTAAACCAATTTATGCCTCTTATTCTGCTCACTGGAGACATTTTTTTTTCGTAGCTAATAGGAACCAACTAGCCATTAATTATTAAAATAAAAATGTTTGGAGCTCATGATCCGTGATAGCAGTTAAAATTTTCACAGATGATGTGTTTCTGTTGCCGCTATAACAACAAATACAAAAAACTGAATTTAATGGTGGTGGTTTGACGACCCAGTTGGCACAATGGTCACCATGCCGGACTGCCAAACCAGGGTTGCGGGTTCGATTCCCGCCTCAGATAACCATTTATGCTTAGATATTTGTCTGTGGTCTGGTTGTGTCTATATATTACTAGCTGCGCCCCGCGGTTTCACTCGCGTAATAATTTTCTACGTCATTTTCTTTGATAAGAACCTTCTCCTGACAATAAAAAACACAACAAAAAAAAAAGCGAAATTGGTCCAGGCGTTGTTGAGTTATGCGCTTACCAACACATTTTGCGATTCATTTTTATATTATAAAATTATAAGTATGTATTTACAAAAGAAAAAGTATATCCGTTGTCTAGCACCCATAATACAAGTCTAGTTACTTAGCTTGGGGCTAGATGGCGATGTGTAGACTGACCTGCAGTATTTAGTTATTTATTTTATTTAATGCTACGGGATCCTTCGTCACTTGTTATAACATTTGTGAATTCAATCATAGTCGTGCAAACATTAGTCACTACCACATCATGTAGGTCACTGTATCGGCCTTTCAAGGGGTCAGCGAAGGTGGGTGTCCTTAGAAAGGGCTCGCTAACGTCTGCTAAATAGTAACCTAACTTGTACCGCTCATCTTACTAATTCAAACGTGTTTGGACAAAGTGTTATTACGCTATCATTTTCCGCTATTTTTCTATCTAAAATGTAGATGATAAAATTAACAAATCAATTTCAGAATAGAAGGAATTTCATTGAATATCATTTTCCGCTATTTTTCTATTTAAAATGTAGTAATGACAAAATTAACAAATCAATTTCAGAATAGAAGGAATTTAAGATCTAAAGTGAATTAGTAAATGGGCACAATTTTATTCTTCTTACGCAGTGTTCTTTTTTGTCTCTAAGACTTATTCTTAACCTGACCTACCACGGTTTTAAGTCAGCCATAAAAAAACCCGGTAGCGGGTTAGATTAGGCACAGCAAAAAATATTATTTTTACTCGAAACGGTGCTCCCAGCTCAAAGTGGAAACAAAACTTCACATGTAAGGGCTGCATAATTGCAGACCCACCGTAGAGCTCCAAAACGGCTGTTATAAGAATGTTTTCAACACAAGATTCTAGGCACCTACTTTAGATGAAGTTTAAAGTCTTCTAACTCAATTATTCAAAAAGAAATATAGAATGTAAACATTTCAATAATAGTAATTTTCGAACTCTACCGAGAGCTGCAATTATGCAGCCGACAGTACTTAATTAAGTGTACTTAATACAGTGTACTTAATTAAAACATTTTAGTACCTCAAAGGTTGCCTGGAAGAGATCGCTTTGAGCGATAAGGCCGCGCTTTGTAACACTTAGACTTAAGCTTTGATTTTTATTATTAATGTTATTTGAAATTGGTGTTTACAATAAAGAATTCATCTAACTATCTATAGATTGTAAAAAATTAAATAGAATCTACTTAGGGACCTTTCCTTATTTTTATAGATTGCTCTATCACATATCTACAAGTAATAAGTTAACAATTTCTGTCCTTCTAGCCAAGACCAAGTGCCTATTTCTGTCCCCAGTGTCAGTGTAAAAGTCCCCAGTTCTGGAGTCAAAGTATAAACCCCGACAGAGGGTAATCAAGTAATGGACACAAGTGTAATAACTTTCCTAATCAATGAAAACATGTAACAAACTATTGTTTTAAGGTGTTTTAGTAATGTCACTAATGGTGTTAACAAAGTGAAGGACAATAAAACCTTATCAGGATTCGTCGATGTTTATTTCGTTGTCAATGAAATGTGGGTGACAGGTGACAGCAGACCACCTAAGTCGATTCCGACTTACATGGCTTTGAAGATGTCGAACCAGTAAAGTATTGCGAAGAATTTTACACAAACACTAGCTGTCTGCAAACATTGTTTTGTCATATAAATTACAGCGCTTCGCGGTTTCACCCGCGTAACTCCCGATCCCGTGGGAATATCGGGATAAAAAGTAGCGTATGTTATTCCCAACGAATCAATGTACCACACAAACTAGTTTCATCAAAATCAGTTCTGTAGTTTCGGAGTTGGAGACAAACAAACAAAAAATCTTTCCTCTCAGTACTAGTGTAGATGTAGATTTCTAGTGAATATTTTGGTAGTCAAATAAAATTGACTTTTGTCGGCCGCATGTATTTGGCTAATATTGCTATAAATAATAATAAAAAATAGGGGTTGGTTTAATGGTTGTATGTATTTTTAATGCCAAATCATACAAAAAATAAAAATAAAAAACATTATCTAAAAAAGAAAAATAAATTGTTAGGGGTGGACCACCCTTATCACATAATGTTATGAAAAATAGCGTCTTATTCTCAGAGGCTTATTCAGATCCACGACTCCCATTAAAAATTCCTAATGGATCTATCCATACTTACCGAATATACATAAAACAATTACTTAAGAATCGGTCAAGCCGTTTGGGAGTAGTTTAAGGACAAAAACTGTGACAAGAGAATTTTATTTACCTGGATCTAAGAAATTGGTCTAATAAATCCTTCTTTGAAGTGGCAGAAGTCGGCTTATAGAAGAGTGAGACAGTTAATCATTTGTTCAATGCAGTCTTGTGTGTGCAATCTTATCTTTTAAATACAATCAAAAATACCTACTTTATTAAATAATTGCTGTCAAATTAACTGCAATAATAATGTATGTCCAGTTATCTGCTCATATGTACAGTTATTTGCTCTTATGTGAAAAGACTACTACCGTAAGCTTAGTTCAAACGAAACTTACAAACTTAGTTTACTATTTCCATTAATCTATCCCAACATTAGTAGTAACAGGCTTTGTAAATGCCTCATTGCATTGTGGCTCGCAAACGTATGTCTTGACCAATAATATGACCACGCTTGATCGATGCAGACACTAATGCTCTTTTCAATTGAATGATAAACGGCAATTTGAAGCTATGTTTATTTACTAAATAGATGCGCTATCGATTTGCAATAGACTTTAATAAATATCTATTTGGTATGAAAACTATTTCATGTTTATGTAAGTTACCTTTTTTAACGAAACTTTTTAGTTATAAACCTTTTTATGGGCATAGACTGTTTCGTCTATTATTGAATTGAAGCGACTATCGTGTCGGTTCATTAGTTAATTTTATTTCGGTATTCATTGATGATAGAATGCGTTCCCTTGCCAGGAATTTCCCCGTTTGAAGTAGGTACTTACTTTCCATTCCTCTTTGATAGCCATGGAATGGTCCAGTGTCCAGTCTGCTAAAAGCAACACGGTCGGCTATACATCGGGCACCGCGCATGCCCGATCCCGCCCTTAGAGTGCGCGTCAAATATTTAAATTTCGAACTGAAAGTGTTCGATCCGTTTGATTTTTTGATTGAATATAAACTTTTTATTAAAAACATTTGACTTTTTATAGTTAAAGAAAATTGGTTTCCATTTTCAGAAAATTAATTACGTTTTTTGATATAGTTAACTGGTGATACTGCTAGGAGGTGAGTCTATTAAAATAAATAAGTTCATCCGAAAAAAAGATAATTAAATATCCGCAAATTCATCACGTAGGTACCTAACCTACGAGTACGTCACTCGAAATAAGTATATAATCAGAGAAATTGAAAGGGGTCCTGACATTTACTATGGGAGCTTGGCATAGTGATATTTTTTGTGCGGTGCACTGAGACCCATCCCTATCGATTACGACGAACAAATAATACCTTCACACCAACTATGAAGTGTCTTGGAAACGTGGTGTCCTATGATTTTCCAAAAGTCCACGGTGCATTTTAAGACCCTTTTGATAGATATTTGTTGAAACATGGAATGCATCACGTTTCTTTGAATATACGAGACGCTCTAGAGTTTTAGTGTAAAGGCATTTTTATTCGCCGTCATGTTCTCTATCTATAGCTATTGGTCTCTACGTGGAATTTTTAAATTACTATGTCTGTTGTGTCTAAACGCCTTTCAAGGTAGATTAGAATATAACTAATCTAAAAAAATGTTGTCTGTAAAGTCGGTTTACGGACAATAATTTTACGTGATAACGCCATTAGAAAACAGTAAAAATTGAGATTTTTTCCCTCTTTTTTTCTTTATATATATTTTTTCCTTTACATAAGTATACCATTCGTCACTCGTCACCATAACACAAGCCGATATGAGCGATATTATTGTTAAAAACGGACTATAATTTTACGAAACATCGGTTGCTATGGAACGTTAGCGTTTCGGGAACATGAGCGTTTCGGGAACGTGAGCGATGACGTCACACTTTTTTGTGAGGTATCACGTCAATAATACCAATTAATTAACCCTCCCTTTTGGCTTCGCCGTGGTCGGGTAAAAACTCTACGGAGAGATTTCTCTTTTATGCCACATCTTCTATTCCTTCATAGTTTGATATAGAAACTTTCTCGTATCCCAAAACATAAAGTTACTAAATTATATCTATGCGTTTGTTTGCACTGATAACAGGTTATCCATAGCACAGTGACACACTGCCGTGTGTCGTAATAGTTTCGTAAATACATGTACCCACACTGCACTCTGCAAATATTTACCTTTTTTTATTTACTTTGCTCTCATGATAAGTTGTGCGTGCGAATAATTACTTGTATGTTAATGTATTATTAAATTGTTCAGACTATGTTATGTACTAAGGTGCCTGCGGGTAATAAAGGCCTACTTCCACGTTAATTAAAAAATAAATATTTAAAAATAGGGAAACTACTTAAAATAGGTCATTACTTGTAGATAAATATTTGCATTATTGTCAATCTGAAAAACAATTTATTTGTTTATTTTCTTGTTATTTTGTCACTAATATTAAAGTTTTTGAAATACCTTTAGGGGCCTTATTATACCCTACTTTTACTTTTATACAGGCTGTTTTTCCGCAATTAGATCTCGTTAGTGGGGTCCTTTTTACGTGACGATGGAGTAGGCTTACCTAGCACCAACTAGCAGTTTAGTGAACCGTGTCCAGAGGAAAGAACTTGTCAATACTTCTGGAGCCAATTAAGCCGCGGGTTTCACGATGTTTTCCTTCACTGTTAGAGCAATGTTGAGTAGGTATTAAGTTACAGAACTTGGAATTAAATAGTCGTATCGTATGTCACAGTCATCTCACTTAAAATGATAGAAGAGGTGGAGGGACACAAGACAATCAGAAAAGTAGTAACAAACATAAAATCACTAACATAAAAGAATAAAATAAAAAATAAAAACGAAGAAATAAATAGGTAAAGAAAATAAAATAAAAAAAGCTATAAGAACTAAGATCTAAGGAGCCGTGGAAACGAGAGTAAACGAGGACTTGACGAAGAAAAGACTGACCCCACATAGTGGGTAAAGGGAAGAAAAAAAGAAGATTATGATCAGTTATAGATAGAGAGGAAGTTCTAAATTCTTTGATTATTTCATCACTTTACACTTCCAAAAAATTTCCTTTGAAGTGTGCGCGTGCGCATTGCCCCTTGTTTTAAGGGTTGTGCGATTCAGAATATATCTAACTACAACTAGAACTAATAGTACAAAGTAGCTTGACCAAACTGGAACCTTAAAGATTGTAAATTTTCAATCGAAAATGAAAGTATAATCCCTAACGTGTAATATATACATTTTCCATCAAATTGTTGCCAGGCTGTATTAACACGATCCAGATTCCTAAATGAGTCATATTTCACAAGTATAAGTAGGTAGGTATAGTACTTGTAGAGCTGTAATGTTTGCGCCTTATCTAGTCACTTCCGGTTACCACGCCGTAATGGGATGGCTTCTTATAAACCCGTGAGAAGCTTTATTGACTGAAGTTTGGATGAGTCTGAGGAACTAAAATGCGACAAGGATGTTGATGAATGTGTCGATTAAGGAAATGAATTTGCTATTGTCTTGGATGAAGTTAAAATTGGACTGCATTTTGCGATGGAAAATCAGGATATATAAGTAGCCGCACAGCGCAATTTCAAAAAGCGGTTGCAGTTTTTCGATAATAATTCAGTTCTTAGCTCAGACAAGTATTTATGCTTAGATATTTGTCTGTGGTCTGGTTGTTTCTATGTATTATAAGTATATATTTACAAAAGAAAAGTATATAAGTAATATATCCGTTGTCTATCACCCATAACACAAGTCTAGTACTTAGCTTGGGGCTAGATGGCGATGTGTGGAATGTCCTGCAATATTTATTTATTTTATTTATTTATTTTCTTAATGACATAATTTTCACGTACAGTATACCACGACTTTTCCAGAAAATAAAACTATCCAAGAATAAAAACAATATTTCAATAGGTTTAGGTTTTTGATGGAAAATGTGACAAACAGGCAAAAATCTAATGAATATAGCTTATTTGAAATTTGTTCTTTTATTTACCTCCATCAACAGTTCTATCCATTAGTTTTGTCTTTTCTTAATTCATTTATTTTAGGTAAAGTCGATTAAGTAATTTACACTTTTGTTAATTTATTATTCTTTTCGTAAATTACAGTTATCAAGTTGTGTATTATGTACAGTTGGCTGCATAATTGCAGCCCTCGGTAGAGTTAAAAAATTACTATTATTGGAATGTTTACATTCTAATAATTTTTGTTTGATTAATTGATGAGTTAGAAGACTTTTAACTTCACCTAAATCTTGCTTCTGTTGAAATCATTCTTATAACAGCCGTTTTGGAGCACTACGGTGGGCCTGCAATTATGCAGTCGACCGTACCAAAAATCTAACACTATGTAAATACGTACGTATTAATTCCTAAATCTGTTTGTTCCAGGAAGCTATGAAGGAAATATGAAACTGCAGCATTCGCGATGCTCAAAATTTCCGGTGCTGTGACGTAACATCACATAAATAAACCTGTATTTAATTATATACATAATGGATAATTTTTATGCGTCATAAACATAACATAAACATAGTTAACATAAAATGAAAAGAGTCAAGTTTAGATCGAAGAAGTAATTGGTATGAGTAAAATGGAGGAAAGACACTTTCTCTGGAAGATATTTTTATGGTAAGTGTGTTAGATTATTTTAATTAAAGTTCATAGATTATTAGAGTAAATGTAACAAAGAATTAAGTCAGAATTATGTGGGCAGGTATTTTAAGAACCAACAAGTCGCGACACACACGGTTTCTATCGTGTAACGCCTGGTAGGTACTTGGGAATAGCGGGATAAAAAGTAACCTATAAACTTTTTAAACTCACACGATTTGTATTCATTTTAATGATTTTCCCGGGTCTTAATAAAGGAGATTCCTCGCGACCATGACTATTGTAACATAGTCGAAACGTCGAGGTAAGATAAATAAAAATTACGCGATTAAGACCCGGGGAAATAATTACCATAAAACGTAACTTATTTTTCTTAAAGTGTTAGCTTAGTATGTAGAAAACATTCCAAATTGTATTATAGACTAGCTTTTGCCCGCGACTTCGTCCGCGTAGAAGTCGGAAATGGACCGAGGAATCACGTTGTACCATACAAATTTTGCCCCCCTTTTTCACCTCCTTAGGAGTAAAATTAAGGAAAATCCTTTCTTATCGGATGCCTATGTCATACAAAAAATACACTCTCCAAGTTTTAGGTCTCTACGATCAGCGGTTTAGGCTGTGCGTTGATTTGTCAGTCAGTCAGTCAGTCAGCCAGTCATTCAAGACAAAGAATTTTATATGTATAAATGCAAGAATTTCCATAGAAATACCATCAGTTACAAAACACTTGTAAACTTAAACTGTAATTAATTTGTAATGTCTATTATTAGGTCCATAAATCTAGATTTTAAGACCTATCAAGGCATAAACTCATAAATCACACTGATATATTTATATAAATGAAAATTTGCGTCTAGGTTGATGCTGTAAAAGTGTTTTCATCATCAAACAAGTATAGTGTCTTAGAAACGGTACATTTATCGATAAGTTTGTCAACCCAGTTGGCACAATGGTTACCACGCCGGACTGCTAAACACACGGTTGCGGGTTCGATTCCCGCCCCAGACAAGTATTTATGCTAGATATTTGTCTGTGGTCTGGTTGTTTCTATGTATTATAAGTATATATTTACAAAATAAAAGTATTTATGTAGTATATCCGTTGTCTAGCATCCATAACACAAGTCTAGTTACTTAACTTGGGGCTAGATGGCGATATGTGGAATGTAAAAAAAAATTGATTTTCAATTTTGATATCTATTCGAACTAAATAAGTTATAATTTAAAATACGTTTTGTTATAGTTATTTGTCGCAAATAATACAAATAATTCAATACGTGACTACAATGCGCCTACTAATTACGCTTACACCGTTAAATAAACATTTTGATAAAGCCGTTTTAGGAGTATGTGAACAATGCCTTATAAAAGATTCCTTTAAGAGCAAAAAATAACAAAAATTATACGGTTTATTGAAAAAAGTGTTAAGTCATGGTAAAAAGAGGTCAAGTACACAGTGTCTGAAGGCAGAGTGTCCTTTGTAGTTTGGAAGCTAACGGCTGTCGAGGTGGGTAAACAACTGAAGAAGAACTTCGGTCATAGTCCTATTAGTTTAAAATAAATAAGTTAGTTGTGACCTGTCAATCATCAAATAACTCACAAAGAGTCAGTTTCATTTATCATATGTTAACTTCATAGTAAAATTCCTACATTTTTCTGGAAAAAAGTCGAATAACTTTATATAAATAAATAAATATTGCAGGACATTCCACACATCGCCATCTAGCCCCAAACTAAGTAACTAGACTTGTGTTATGGGTGCAAGACAACGGATATACTACTTATATACTTTTCTTTTGCAAATATATACTTATAATACATAGAAACAACCAGACCACGGACAAATATCTAAGCATAAATACATGTCTGAGGCGGGAATTGAACCCTTTGAAATTAGTAGTGTGGCAAATATGTATTTTCGTGAGCCCTTCCATGCTTCGAAAGGCACGTTAAGCCGTTGGTCCCGGGTGCTATCTCTAGTAGCAGTCGTTAGGTCAAGTTAGAAGCCCTAAGGCGATCCGAAAACTCTAACAATAGGTGAGACACACCACTGTACGAGAGGAAGAAGAACCCAATAATTAGGTATAATTTTAAAACAGCAACAGCAAATCGCAGACATTTTTTTTTCTTTTATTATGGCTTCGCACGTGTGCATTTAGCCAGTGTCAAGTTATATTTTGCATCAAATTATGACCCGATTTTTCATAAATCGGGCCTAAAGTGTTTCAATACAGTCAAAGTCGTCATAGTCCGTCAAGTCAGGGGCTATAGTAAAGCGGTGGCAAGTTTACCATAACCTTAATAGGAGATTTGGAGGCAACGAGAAAACTGCATGTTTGACACTGATTTTTACTTTCACTACACTTGTGCACTTTCACAGAACTAAATTGAATAACATTCCACCAGAATTATCCAATTCAACTCGGGTTACATCTAAGTTTCATGAAAATAAAACTGCAGCACGACATGTTGTTAACTCGTTCCCGCCAAAACTCAAACCGCAGACATTTATCTACCCTCATTACTCCACCTTTAACGCTAAATTAGTTTGTACCTGCTGTTCAAAAGCGTTCATGTTTATAGTTCACTATACGAGGAAATTAAGTTTGTTTTATAACTATAAACGGTATAAAGCAACATAGTTAAAGCCGTTCCATTCCACTGGTGTCATGATAGTGGTAACAACCAATATCCTGAGGCAGCGGCTTAACAGAGTGCTTATAACTGTTTATAGCAGTGTTAAATCGTAACCATTCATATTTCGCATTGGACCTATCATTTTCTTATTGCTGTTTGTTTTGTGAATGTTAGTTGTCGACCGTAAATAAACCTTTGTTTTGACAATATTTAAATACCTACTCGTATATTTTTTTTTGTATCTATGTATATAATGATATATTGGTATGTTTTGTATGTTTAATTTGATATTTTAAAGCTATATTTATGTAAATATATTATCACCTGTTACAGGTTATGTTTGGTATCCTGCTTGAGTAAATTCACAACCTACCATTAAAGCTGAATCAGTTCTTTCCATCCAAAGGTTGCCTGGAAGAAATCGCTTTCAGCGATAAGGCCGCCCATTTGTGCAACTTATAGTTTCTAGCTATAACTTTACTTTTTGTGTATACTATAGTGTTCTGTTTATTCCTGTGTTGTACGAATAAAGTTATCTATCTATCTATCTATAATACTACTGATTTATTGGTGACGATAATACAGTTCGTTCAATTATACTGTAAGTTAGACACTTACTAATATTTATATAATCTACGCATAACGTTAAAAAATAATAAAAAATTTACATCATTCCAAGTAAAAAACAGTACATTGCGATACAAGTGTGGTAAATTGATCATTGCATAGAGGCTGTTTATGACGCGCGAGCGGAACGCGAGCGCGTTTATAAAGCCGAGATGCACTAGTTGTATCATGGTAATGTAAAACGCACGCGTGCATAATACGTTGCGTTATGAGCCTAAACGCCGCGCCGTTTAATAAGATCCACTTTATGAGCAACTGTGATAAAAAAACATTTAAGTATGCAGACATAATCTATACTAATATAATAAAGCTGGAGAGTTTGTTTGTTTGTTTAAAAACGCTAATCTCAGGAACTACTGATTAGAATTTAAAAGTTATTTTTGTGCTGGATAGTCCATTTGTTGAGGAAGGCTATAGGCTATTTTATATTTCGATATTCCCACGGGATCGAGAGTTACGCGGGTGAGACCGCGGGGCGATGTTAGTAACAAATAAGTCTAAATTATTTGAAGAACTTCAAAATTTCCATAGGATTAACTTTCATCATTATTTTCAATTATTCATCTTCATCAAAATATCTCGGTTCATATAAATACGGTCGATCTATATAGCTTTGTTAAGCACGTGGATTCCTAAATGTAATTCTTTATGTCTTCATTTGCTTATTTATTTTTCATAAAACCTTATATGTAAGTAAAGCCTTTTAAGCGGACATTGCTTTGAATATATTTAAATAGCCAAAGGTTCCATACTTGCTTTTAATTAACGTAGTGTTAAAATACCTTTAAAATAAATTATTTTGAAACTGTAATTTTAACTCGCTTTGATTGAAATTTTCTCTTTAATGGTGGCATTGGGGTAAATAGAAGTCAAAACGATTAAATTTCTCTTTGTGTTTACTCTTGCAACTCTAGATGTTATTAGTAGTTACATCTATACAGGGTTATTGATAATTATATTAGCAAGCCGTTGAGGGTTACTTCTGTGCACCTTAACAAACAATTTTTGTTCTACGACTTATGGAAATTCTAAAAAAAATATGAAAATTTTGAGGTTGTGTAAATTCGAAAAACAGCTGTTTTTAAAAACAAAGGTTAAAAACAGCTGTTTTTAAAAACAAACTAAGAACAGTAGAATAGAACTTAAAAAATAAGTAAATTTTTAAGGACCTCTCCGTGTAAGGAATAGCTGATTTTCAGATAAACAAAATCTTAAAATTTAAAAAAAATGGTCGATTTTCCTAAAGTCGTAGAACAAAAGTTGTTTGTTAAGGTGCACAGAAGTAGCCATCAACGGCTTGCTAGTATAATTACCAACAACCCTGTATATAGAGAGTGAGAACTGACTAAATCACTTAACGTATTAAAAAACTTATTTCAAAACAGAGAGCTTTACAAGAAGTTGAAGTTGAAATTGTAATTATCTATGGAAAATCGTGTCAAACAAGTAAATGGCATAGGGATAAATAAACAAACATCGTATTTTGGTAATGTTTGTCTATCAATTTGTTTAATAGTGCTTCAATCTTAAACACATTTGCAATGCACTGGTTAATATTTACAAACAATTCGTGATTAAACGTTTGAATGTGGTAATATATCGGTGCGTGATCTGCTCTCTATCTTAGACCGCTGACTGCTGCCTAAGGCCAAACGTAAATCCAATTAGTACTACTGACATGTTTATCTTTTATTTTATTATCTTGACTCTTAGCACTTTTTGTTGGATTTCCATTGATTGTTATTTATTTAGACAATTATTTGCCTTGTTATTTGTTATGAGCGGCCAATAAAAGCTTTCTCAGACGTCTCGTTATTGTTATGAATGGCAACTATTGCTTGTTCAATCAAAATTACAGACATAAAACGGCATAAGTTTTCGTAACGATCTCGTAGTGATTTTACATAAAAATAATTGGTATCGCCACTTAATAAACCACTTAAGATGTTCATTAGGTCAGTTTACGTTCGTCGTTCCATCGTTTGATAGTTTTAATTTAGTATAGTAGTACTGTAGAGATGCACCACATCTCCATCGAGCGCCGGACGTCTAATGGAGTTGTCAGCTTGCGCAACTCGGTCACAGATTAGGCTATAGGTAGTTGGTTAAAAATGCAGTGAGAACGGCGTGGGTGCCGAGTAGTGCCGACTGCCGACCCTCCAGGGCTGTCAACGAGAGATAACAACCACTGCTTACCGATAAATCGACAGTCATAAAATGCGCCAAAACTATTTAATGGTGTAGCTCCTTGAGAACCAAATCGTGAATCGATACAAGAGCGGATATAATCAACGCTATCAAACTACTTACGAATACAAGTTGTAAAAGTTTGTATTAAAGCAGAGTATACAATTTCTAGCCTTTATATCGGATTTAATAGTCAAGAAGTTTCGTTTATTGTTAAGTAACTGAAGTCAAGTTTAAACAAAAAAGCTCGCAACCCCATTTAGCCTGTGGTTTATTAATAGTTCTCACAGCCCTATTCTAATCAAATCTACTCTAAATCGGGAAAGTAGAAAGACAAAGTGAACACTGTTCACCCACAACTGACCATATACATCCGAAGACAAACGTTAGCTAGCATTTGTTAGTTGAAGGGTAAAGTGGACGTTGTTAGAGCTCGTCTATCCATTTTGTTGTAAATCGTGTGAGTTTGTAAAGCTTACGTCGGCGTAAACTGACAAATTGTTAGTACAACGAAGATGATAATTGCAGTTGTTACCTTGTTAAAGTGACTTTAATCCCAGTATTTTCGCTTTATTAGATTGGATTGGTTTATAGGGATGCTTTTTTCTATAAAAGTAATTTTGGGGATCTACATAATTATGGAGATCAGTTAATTGATTTAGTATTTACTAACTTATCAATACAATGAATATGAATCATTGGGCACCACTTTAATTATTAACAGTTTTAGGCATTTCAATTTAGTCATATGTTTTTACTTTCGTTCCCAGGGTTGGTGTAATATCTCAAATTGTAATGTCAACTGCTTCCGTTTCTATTTCTGCAAATTTGACGACGACGGAGTCACCAGCTGCCCTCCAACCACAGGTACTTTATGAAAATTTGAATGCTATTTTTGTCATTTTTTTTTAAATTCGTCTCAGTTTATTTTGAAACTCCAAATAAAATGCTTAGATGTTTAAAAAAATCATTAGTTCTTACTCTGTAGGGCAAGCATGGGCAGAGGATAAAAATTATATGCACCCGTTATGTCCTTTGTCAAGGGAGAAAATTATTTGTCCACATGCCAAAGGACGGCAAAAGGGGAAAGGTTAAGTATATCCCTATTTGACATTCATCTCTTCCCCGCCTATAGCATGGGGACATAGTGACGACAAAATTGATTAACACTAATGACAGTAAAATTAAGTCAAACAAATGACATTGACAAGAATGACAAGCACGGATGTATAAAAAACTAATTTATTAGGTTGATTTGCGACGACATTCCATGTACTTTGTGGTTTTCTTATAATTGCAATAATTACGGGGATAAGCGTTTCCCCCGTTTTGTCTACCGTGGATAGTATATCCACCCTTGCGCCCATGCTCAGGGGGTGGACAAAACTGACAGAGGGAAAAACTATTTTGTCCTTTTTCGGTGGATAAAATGTCTCCGGCCATGCTTGCCCTGCTGGTGCAGAATCGTGGGGATTGGAATAAATTAAAAGAGACCTTTGCCGCTGGTGTTTGACACTCTTATAAAGTGAAAAAAGTACTTACTCGTATTCACGGGTATAATGTAAATATTTATTCAAATGTTAAATTCTTTCAGATAGTAGAAGACGCGTCACCGACAGGATACGCGTGGAGTTCTTGGAGCAGCTGGAGTTTGTGTTCGAGGACTTGTGGTGGAGGAGTAGCAACGCAGGAACGACTATGTTTGCCAAGGTATTCACGATTAACAAAACTGTTCATATAAACTTAGCCTCCATTCTATTCATGAACAGTTTTTTTAGTATTGAAACTACATAATTATAATCAAACAAAATCAAATTAGGATCAAATATATTATAAACTTACCTTGATCCAATTCTGTAGAAACTCAATGCAGTTCGCAAAAAGTGAATACGAAGAATATTATAAAAGAATTTATAGTTTAACTTTCACTTCATAAAAATAACGTCTTTTCACTTTTTAAAGAACAACCAGCTGCCACCTTAAATGCCCTTTAAATCTATTTGGGCACCATATTTACAAACATCCATTAAATCTATATCATCGTTAACTCGATTACTTTCTCTTTAACGAACCAAAACAACAAATTTTCAAATAAATTGTTTCCGACATTCATGCCGACGCGTTAAACATGTGTTGCTATTGTACAAGTACCTAATATGAGGGCGAAACTTAACCGTCGATAATTTTACACGCCTTTTAAAGTAATTCTTTAAAGTGTTTTATGTTTAGAGATGCGTGAACGTTTTCAGACATGGTTCTAAACTAGTACTTAGGTTTTAAGGGAAGTAGAGAAAGCACCGAATGTTATTTAAGGTAAAAGGGTACCGGCGCTCTCTCCATACAAACGTAGTCGACTGTTTCCTCCCTGGATAATGACACTAGCACAAATATTTTTGTGCCATAAAACCTATAACTGCCATGACTATGCCCATTTTTTTTTCATTTTCTTATTATCATAGAAAATAAGATTTAAAAACAAAAAACAACTAAACATAGGGGCATGGTCATGGCAGTTATAAGTTTTATGCAACAACAATATTTGCTCTAGTGTCATTATCCAGGGAGACAACAGTCGACTATGTTTATAAGGAGAAAGCGCCCGGTACCCTTTCCTCTAAAGAAGAACTAGGTTTAAATACCGAACCTAATAAACATCATTATGTTGTCAACATTTTAAGCTTACCCGACTTTCAAACATTGTGTGAGTATCAGTAATTACTCAAAGAATAGAAACTAATTACCCGAAACTTCTTCAAGAAGTAGATTTTTAGGCTGACTGTCTGTCGCCAGGCTGTAGCTGTAGCTTATGAACTGTGATAGCTAGACAGTTACTTCTAAAATTCTTTCTTAGCGGATGTCACCGTCATAATAAATATAAATAAATAAATATTACACACATCGCCATCTAGCCCCAAGCTAAGTAACTAGACTTGTGTTATGGGTGCTAGACAACGGATATACTACTTATATACTTTTCTTTTGTAAATATATACTTATAATACATAGAAACAACCAGACCACAGACAAATATCTAAGCATAAATACATGTCTGAGGCGGGAATCGAACCCGCAACCTTGTGTTGGGCAGTCCGGCATGGTGACCATTGTGCCAACTGGGTCGTCAAATAGCTATCCTAATAGCTAATAGCTATGGGAATGCCAAATAGCCAGATAGGTGCATTGGTTTGAGCTGTGCATTGATATTTCAGTCAGTCAATCAGGATTTTGAATTTTATATTTTAAATATATAAGTAGGTATCGTTACGTAGTTACAACAAAATTAGAAACCCATAGCTCAAAGGCAAAACTTTTACTTCATTCATTCTCACTTCAATAATATTTAAAACTGTACAATAAGACATAATTACACGGCTAAAACCAGTTATAGAAAAGAAAATCCGATGAATTATGTTGTAAGCAACAGTAAGTTATAATTTGATTGAACATGACACGACTTCGGTGGCATTTTGGATGTCGTTGTGAATTATAGCCGGTTCATTTGCGTTTATCAAGTTGTTGACGTGTGCGATTTAGTGTTTGTTGATATTCTATTGATAGACTTGCTAGCTGCTATGGGTGGTCTAAGTTTAGATCTAACTTTTGTCCCTGACATTGTGTAGCAGCGCTTTTAAAACTTTGACGAAATTATAAGTTTGGTTTGGTGTTTTCAGGAGCAATCTTGTAATAGGTAATAGGCTTGCAATCTGCATACTAAAATAACAATTGAATAGACTCTAAATTAGGTATTAACTGCTTAACAAGAAATAACCATGCTGACTACACATATTTTAGAATATAGTCTAGCTTCATTATTTTTTTTATTTATCTTTAGTACTTGATATATAACTGTATTCTGTTTTGTGTTCCATTAAATAAGCAAATAGGTTGATGAAATATGAAGAAACTTATCATAGCACAACAAGAAGTATCTGTGAAATAAAAAAAATACCTATTCAATTGAAATGATAATCTAAATCGTTTAGATGAAAATGTAGATCACTGCCCTAAATTTTGTATTATTTAGGAGTACAGTCAGCAAAGGACTGAGAGTATTAGGTGCATATTTTAAAGTTTCAATTTTTTAAATAACGATTCAGTGATTGATTCAGTAACTGCTTGATATCACTAAAGCTTTCGAAGTGGTATTTCACGCAGAATAAACAAAAATTATAGAACCATCATTAAAACAATTCAATCTTTAAAATATGCACCTGCTACCCTCAGTCCTTTGCACCTATTTAACTTAATCGGTATGACCAAATAATGCTAGTTCAATTCAGTAAGTTTTCAAAGTCTATTCTCATCATTGTCTCAAAGTCTAATGTAGAAGTTTCTTTTGCAAAATCCAGCTATGATTTCATTCCTGTCGAATTATATTCGATGCAACCTTAATTCAATGCCACAACATTTCGGCTTTTCCGTAATACCTATTGTATTTCCAATTAAGCTATAACATCACACACAAACTCCATAATCTTACTTTCACGCTAAAATGTATTAAGTATAACATTTTAAAATCCCATAACATTTCAAATTGGCTTTAAAATAAGTATTTTCACGATAATATAATAAAATTTCGCTAACGTAAAGCGTTCTTAACATAGTTCAGAGGTTAAATATGCCCTAGCGACCCGGCGTACCGTTTTTATCAGGTAAATTAAGGTAATGGAAACCCCGTAGCGAGCGGAGGTTGTAACAACTTGTTATTGTGCGTTTAACCATTGATTGCTTGCACTCTAGCATGTTGATTGACATGCATCAGCTCCGATATAGCTGGTAATGAGCATGCGATTACAGCCCATTACACAAACAACACAAATAATATTTTCGGGAACACGTTTCACTAATGAGATATATTGATGCGACGTGACGGGAATGCATGTTAAGCTTTTGTACATGTGCTGTTTTCACGTTTATAATCGTTCATCTACACGTTTATCGTGCAATAGTTTTGTTTATTCAAATACTTAACTGTTAATATATTTTATGTTTTATATGTCAGCAATTTATCCTAGTAATAAAACGCTACTAAAGGGGCTATTAAGGTAATTGTAGGGCACTTCACTCAGCGCCATCTAACTCCAAGTAGGCTTGTGGTATGGTTGCCATATAACGGATAGAATACTTTTATTTTGTAAAATACTTTGAATGAAAGTTTTGGTTTGAATACTTTTTTTAGAAATACGTCCTGAATTTAACAAACATTTTTAGGACTTCAAGTAACGCCTCAATACTAATCTATTTACTTAGTTGCTTTCGGATTCATTACTACTGGCATGCCATATTCTCATCTTTTTAGTACCCAATATGACGTCGTGTTTGTTCAAAGTGTGTTTGTCATGGTTCATGATTCTTGGGGTGAACATAAACTATTCTTTTTTGTTTTGATTTTGGTTGTTTTCCAATGTGGTAGACATTGGAAAGCAACCAAAACCAAACTAACTAACTATTTTGCTGCATCCTTAACTAATTTTAAATATGCAATTTGAGTTCGCTCTTACTGTGACTGGCGGAATGGGGTCACTTGAAGAATGTGTTCTCGGAAGATTCATATTTAAATTCACACTTGGAAGTCGTTTTTGGCAACCTTTTAACGCTCCTTCAATTTTAGTCACGTGCGAAATTAGAATATAATTTTTTGTTATAATAAAAAAGTAAATGACCAAATTGTTGTTTCTTGAATGACACTCGTTGATGTCTTTTCTATGAAAGATTTTGATGATCGATTGATGTGTTTTAAATTAAGTGACCTTTTTTTCATGTATTTTTTTAACATACATTAAGCAAGCATTTTTAGTAGATTCATGATGAAATTCAATAAAATTCATGATGATTCTGGGAAGAAATCGACTAAGAAAGAAAAATCTCAGTAGATCCACAATTTGAAATCTGGATTCAATGAGAAAAAAATATCTCACTAGATCCATCCTGGTTCTAGCCAATGGATCTTCTGAGAAAAATACTTTTCAAAGTATCAGAAGCAACTTGGACACCGTATAAATTGATTCAAACTCCATAATTATTAGACAACATCAATTCTCAATTTGAAAATTCATTAACCGTCTTTTCCTGTGCAGCATTACTTTAGATTACAGGCGCCAGGGCATGTAATACAAATCTGAGATAACAAATCGTTAATTCTACTAACTAATCGATACGTCCGTTATACCCTTATACCGAAACAAGTCATGTACAAATGAATGTTCTGGAGATAATTGTAAAGATCCGTGAGTCCAGGATTAATATGGATAGATAAAGAGTCCTGTTATGTAGATAAGTAGGTAATCAAAATGCAGTCATTCTTAATTAGTTAGGGTGCCGGCGGCGGCGACTACGGAGTTTTATTAGTATTATGTATTTAATAATTTTCAATTTAAGGCATCTATAAACAGCAACGACTAGTCTTTTGACGACCCAGTTGGCACAATTGTCAACATGCTAGACTGCCAAACACGGGGTTGCGGATTCCCGCCTCAGACAAGTATTTATGCTTAGATATTTGTCTGTGGTTTGGTTGTTTCTATGTATTATAAGTATATATTTACAAAAAGAAAAAGTATAAGTAGTATATCCGTTATCTAGCACCCATAACACAAGTCTAGTTACTTAACTTGGGGCTAGATGGCGATGTGTGGAATGTCCTGCAATATTTATTATTTAGTCTCGTGATTCTGAAGAGGGGTGACGTGTGACGCTAACCTATATGATTTTGACCGTGCGACCCGCTCCGGCTTCGCACGGCTATATTTTACATGTATTATACATAAATAAACATTCCTCTTGAATCACTCTATCTATTAAAAAAACTGCGTCAAAATCCGTTGCGTAGTTTTAAATATCTAAGCATACATAGGGACAGATAGCGGGAAGTGACTTTGTTTTATACTATGTAATGAAGAAACAAAGCAGTGTCTAAATAGACTTTTACTCTAGTTGCGTCACCTATGTCGATTATTCTTGGGGCTCCCAGTTTTCAAACATATTTATTCAAAACCATACTTGTGTCAGTGTGGCGTGTTGATGTGGTGTCCGTCTCAATTTCATTTGACGTTTTAAATTTTACATACAAAACACCAAAAATGTACAAAATAGTCACGTTTTCACTGTTTTTCATGGAAGTGCTAAAAACGAGAATGCGCTGATTTAAGATGTTCTACGAATTAATAAAAAATATGAAGTAATTGTACGTGACAGTACCGTACGTAAGTACATGGTTGTAGAAATGGGAATAAATGTATGGAGATTAAAAAGTTGTAGAAACGCTACTTTTGTGTAGGTATTTTGTGTGGTTGTAGAAACGGGAAGTAGCCAAAATAATATCACTTTCACAAATATTTACACTAATAAATTATTATTCAATAAATAAATTATTCAAAATATATTTATTCTTTTTTCGACATGAGCAATGCTCATAGGGCATCCTGCTGACATCTTGTCATAAAACATGGTCGACAAATTACGACGAACTCCATTTGTCATAGCCACAGAACACGTTTCATAACCCTACCAATAAAGGGACGTGAAATATTGTCTTCTACGCTGTCAGGACACGAGCGTTATAATTGAGAAACGTATTATACTTGGGGCGATATTATTATTAGTTATTGACTTTTTAAAAGGATTTTTGTTTATCCTTTTTTTATTTACATTATATGATTACCTTAAAGACTAAGATACATAAATTTATGTAAAGTTATTTTAATTTACACGAAAAATCGCAATCTAAAATTTTAACAAAATAGATAACAGACAATCACAATCAGAAACAGACTAAAAATATTTAGACAGATGGCGTATATAAGTTAAATAATTGATAAATAAATAAATATCGTAGGATACTTTACACAGCGCCATCTAGCCCTAAGCTAAGGAACTGCTTGTGTTATGGTGGATAGAAAACTTACATACTTTTTTATAAAACGTTTTGTAGATAGTTTTAACACAATTAAATTTGAACGCACACAAAACGACAAGAAAGAATCGCACAGCAAAAAAACTGGCTGTCTGTAAAGTCGTTTCACGGACGATAATTTTACGTGATAACGTCATATAATAAGAACTCTTTTGTATCATTGACATTACCATTTTTCATACTTCAATAGGTACGTTGCTGTGGTTACTTGTCAATAACGTTTCTAAGGTTACGTCACATTTTTTTGAGAGTGCAGTTTTTCACCAATTTTTAAGAAGTTATAACGTCAAAAAGAAGCGAACGCCATATCTAAGTAAATCTTTTTAAAAATGTTGGTAGGCTAAACAAACAACGGAAATTAGTTATCTATCTTCATGAGACATCTCAAACAATATCTTGCCGACAGTCATTCAATATTTCATATTTGATCACACCTATAATTATTTTTACACTAAGCTTATGCAGAAATTTAAGATATCATCTCTAATGGCGCCAAGAAATGTAATGATGCTGTCCATTGGAATCTGTTCCATGATAAATGTGGATAGCTTCAAGATGAGATCGGTCAATGTTAATGAATATTCATAATCAAATGTATGCATTACTTACACTAATGTAAACGAATGTACTGGACTGTTATGAAGGAACATTTATTAAGGCACGAAATAACAAGATAGGATAATATATCAGAGTGTTTTTATTTTTTGACTAAATTAGATTAACGCGTAAAGAGCTATTTGTTAGTGTGTCGTTGATTTCATTAGGAGCTTTGGTGTTGCCGCGTCTTCGGATTCTATTTTATTTGGTTTTATGATTTACTGTGGTTCCAATTAGAGAATCTTTACTTATTAGAAAGAAACGTAAAAGAATTGTACAGAGTTATTGGTTATTATGTAAGAAAGCAGTTGAGGGCTAGTTCTGTGCACCCCAACAATTTGTTCTACGACTTTTGGAAATGAGAACATTTTTCATTTTTTTTTAAATAAGTTGATTAATCAAATAATCAGTTGTTTTTCAACTCCCGGCGCTAAAAGAGGGGTGTTACAATTTTGACGTGTTTGTGTATGTGTGTCTTTCTGTGACATCGTAGCTCTCGAATGGATAAACTGTTTTTTTTTTAAGTAAAGGTCAGTCAGACTAACGGGGTAGTGTTCCCCCAAGTGCTATGCTCCAAATGGGTAGTCGGTAATTTTCAAAAAATAAGTATAATCTTGAGGTTAATGATCTCTTTGTGTAATTATAACAGCTGTTTTTCGGGTAAATTTAACCTCAAAAAAACAAAAAATGTTCGAATTTCCAAAAGTCGTAAAATAAAAGTTGATTGTTAAGGTGCACATAAATAGCCCTTAACCGCTTTCTTATTATAATTACCAAAAACCCTGTAGAAGTGGATGCGAAAAAAGTAAGCGAGTGTGAATAGGTTTGTGAAGAATACATTTAGATTCGTTTGATTTTTTTAGTTTAGTTTTACGGCGCTGCTTCCGCACTTAGTCTCTTTATTTAGGCCATTGTGCGTTTGACCTTATGGTGATTAATAATTATTTTATTTGTTGTTACAGAAGCTCTGATGTATCTGTAAATGGAACTTTACCACCCCCTGTGATCACAGTAAGGGTGACTCGGCAAACGCATAGTCAAGACTGCTCAGGAGTAGCGAAGCGATATCGGGAATGCAATACTCAGGTAAATAATAGTTATGTTATTTGTTTACACTAATAACGTAGGACGCTTTACACAGCGCCATCTAGCCCCAAGCTAAGCAACTAGACTTGTGTTATGGTCATACGTAGAATATACTTTTCATTGATTACTAAAATCCGGTAAATAAATAGATGATTTAACAAATGAATAGACTCTAGATTAGGTATTAACTGCGTAACAATAAATGACCATGCTGTGTACACATATTTTAGGATATAGTCTAGCTTTAAATTATTTTTTATATTTATCTCAAGTACTTGATTTATCTATAACTGTATTCTGTTTTGTGTTCCAAAAATACAAAGTTAAATTTTTTTAATATAAAAAAATTAAAATAAACAATATTTTAATACTTATACTTAGACATACAGAAACAATCAGACCAGTAACAAATAACAGTAAAAAAATATTTGTTTGTGGTGGGAATTGAACCCACAACCTTATGCGTCACAGGCGGGTGGTCGCTCACCGCGCTTCAAAGATCGTCATAAATAAAGGTTTTATTTAATTGCATTGAAAACATTTGTTTGTTTTAGCCGTGTTCGGCCGAACCGAAGAGTCTAAGAGCGGAACAATGCGCAGCGTATGATAGAAGACCTTTCAGGGGACGGTTTTATACGTGGGTGCCGTACATTGATGGTAAGTTATATTCGTTGCTCGTAGGAGGCTGAACAGCGCCATCTGTTATTGAGTAGCAGCAACAAAATATGTTTTAGTGTTTCTACTCCTAGTATATTTTTAACCGACGAAAAAAACGGAGGAGGTTCTTAAAACGACGTTTTACTATATTTTTTTTTGTATGATTACTCGAACACGGCTCAACCGATTGAGATGATCCTTTTCTTGAGTGAATTATTAAGCATTTTAAGCAGGTAAGTATTTGCTTACGGTATGTTAGGTAGTTAGGTAACTGGAGTTGACAAATTATCACCTTTGTGTCTTGCCAACATTCACCGCACATCGTCTAACTTACAATTGATCTGCCAAGTACTTACAAGGACATTCTTACTAACACATCTACTTCAATGGCGAATAAATTAAGCAAAAAAACAATGTTTTTAAGACTAAGAAAATTCAAAAATCTGCTTTTTAAGACTATAAAAATCTCTTTTATTTCTTAAGAAGGCAAGAAATATTCACGACTCACCCTTGGCCAGAGACAATAAGCGTCATGAACATCGAGCGATTTGAAATTAGATAGATAGATAACTTTATTTGTACAACACAGGAAGGAACATACAACACGATATACACAAAGGAAAGTAATAACTAGAAAGAATAAGTTGCACAAATGGGTGACCTTATCACTGGAAGCGATTTTATCCAGGCAACTTTTGGAGGGAAAATAACTGATTCAGCTTTTAATTATGTAGTACTAGCTGCGTCCCGCGGTTTCACCCGCGCAAGTCCCGATTCCGTAGGGTATAAAGTATAATAATATCTATCGGGATAAAAAGTAGCCTATGTGTTAATCCAGGTCTCCAGCTATCTACATACCGTTTCATTGCAATCGGTCTAGTGGTTTTAGCGTGAAGGAGTAACAAACACACACACACACACAAACTTTCACATTTATAATATTAGTAGGATGAAATGAACATAATATCTACATATAAAAAACTAGCTGCGCTCCGCGGTTTCACCCGCGTAAGTCCCGATCCCGTGGGAATATCAAAATGAAAAGTAGCTTATAGCCTTCCTCGATAAATGGACTATCCAACACAAAAATATTTTTTCAATTCGAACCAGTAGTTCCTGAGATTAGCGCGTTCAAACAAACTCTCCAGCTTTATAATATTAGTATAGATATATACGCGACGAATTGAGAACCTCCTTCTTTTTTATGTCAGTTAAAAAATACAAACAAGAGTTCACAAGTTGTTATTTTAAAGTGTTATTAAACCTAGACAAGGGAATTTAAATGATATCTAAGAATCTTTGTTCCCAGTAGGATTAGAACCCACCTTCACATAATGAATTTTTTAAAGATATTTGTGTTGTTAACCAGGGAACTCTCCTTGCACGTTGAACTGTCGTCCTCTCGGGCAGCAGTTCTACGCGTCGCTGGCTTGGGTCGCTGATGGGACTCCCTGCACGAAGCCCGGACACCGCGCCATCTGTGTCCAGGGCACTTGCAAGGTAAGTCTATACAAGTACATTCTTATAAATATTTTAATTATAACGTTAATACAAGCACTGAAAATAATTAAAGAACTTACTTTCTCACAAAATTACATAGGTACGGTCGGCTACATAATTGCAGAGCCACCGTAGAGCTCCAAAACGGAATGATTTCAACACAAGCAAGATTCTAGGCACCCGCTTTAGTTGAAGTTTAAAGTCTTCTAACTCATCAATTAATCAAACAAAAATTATTAGAATGCAAATATTCCAACAATAGTAATTTTAGAACTCTACCGAGGGCTGCAATTATGCAGCCGACTGTTCATAACAAAACTAAGGGTACCCACCTATTACACTATTTTATATATTCATAAGTTACTATTCCTGTGTTTTTGTTACCCAGTAATAGTAGTAAAATAGCGAATTATTTTAATGAATTCTATGGAACGGAAACTATGGAGCACATCTTGTGTGAATGCGTCGTCTTAGCAGCGAAGCGTATAAGCCTCCTTGGGAAAGCGTATCCCAGAGGAATATAGGTTTCTTCCTCTTAGTGGGGTCTGCGTTAATCGACCACTTCTTCAAAGAGTATGAATTAAGGTAGGAGTAAACACAAAGATCCCACTGGGTCGAAGTGTTGCAAGCTCTGTCATCTATACTAATATTATAAAGCTGAAGAGTTTGTTTGTTTGTTTGAACGCGCTAATCTCAGGAACTACTGGGTCGAATTGAAAATTCGTTTTGTGTTGGATAGTCCATTTATCAATGAAGGACATAGCCTTCCTCGATCCATATTCCTACGGTATCGGGAGTTACGCGGGTGAAACCGCGGAGAGTAGCTAGTATAAGATAAGAGATAAGATATCGGACTCAATGCATCTGTCAAAAACGGTAGCGCAATCTCTAGAATTGAAACACAAAATTAAGCCATTCGTCTAGGGTCTGAACGGTCATTTACCTTCCAAAACCCTGTGTCGCTTATAGTACTTCTCTCTGCCCGTCGCTGGTTTCCCAACACTACAACCTTGGAATCTTCAAATTAGTACTTTCTAGGCGAGCATGTTACATCGCCAAAAGAGCGGTGTTGGCTTAGTGGTAGATACCTCGACTTTCATTCTGAAGGTCGTGGGTTCGAATCCCGGCCGGCCGTGCACCAATGTATTTTTCTTAAGAAAAATTTATGTGCGCTAATTGACATTGCTCTTACGGTGAAGGAAAACATCGTGATGAAACCCGCGGCTTAATTGGCTCCAGAAGTATTGACAAGTTCTCTCCTCCGGACATGGTCGACTAAGCTGGAGGGTAGTAGGTGCTGGGCAAGCCTACTCCATCCTCACGCAAAAAGGACCCAATTAAAAAGGGCCCAATGACGGAAAACAGCCTGTATACAAGTGCAAGTACATGTTACATCGCCCTTGTAGGTACAACAAAGTCGGTACCTCGGAAACTTTCTCAGTGCATATTCCATGGTACTGAGGCTAGAGGCTGTCAGTTCTGCGAACAATGTGTCCCGCCTACCGGCACCTCTACTTGACCATTCGATGAACCTTGATTTACAACGTTTTATTCACAACGAGTCACGTACGAGTTATGTCTACGGTTTGTATACAAAATATCGAAATAATGTTGTTTTAGCCTTACTTAAGTACATCAAAAAATAAAAAAGTGAGCTAAGTAGATAAGCAAATGTCTATCATATTTGCTTACCGACCTAGACTAACCTATAGCCAAGCCAAATCTTCTTATGAAATGTATGTTCTCAGATTCAGCCTCAAAAAAAAAGTTACATATAACCAATTGCCCATTGGTCCCCTGATAGAAGACCAGTCAATATTTGTTTATTTTTAAATACCTCATTCTGATTTTAATTGTTCAACATTTCAAACTAACACGATTTGTATTCATAGTAATTATTTTCCCGTGTCTTAAATAAAAGAGAAATAAATAAGATACGCGATTAAGACCCGGGAAACTATGCTATGTTCAACTTTGTTTGAATAGTCATCGCATTATTCCTTGCCATCTTTCTTACGCCACATCGTCACCTGCCATCATTCGGGTGTGGTAGTGATCAAACGCTGACCAATATATTTATGTTCCAAACCAAAACTTACCTTTATTCCTACTTAGTCAAGAACCTTGTTTTGAGTAAAGCATTGAGATAAATAATAAAATAACATTTTAGCAAATGATAAAGCTGCTATAAATCTTGCTTGTTCCGTAACCTATTATTATCACAAATAACAGACCATGTAGAAAACAAAACATATGTTACGCTTACGCATCCTCAATTCACAATATTAAATCAAAGCTCCCATCCGTCGTAGTCTCGGCATATCCTTGACTAGAACAAGCGCAAATTGGCCTATTAATTGTACCGCAATCTTTGGATATAGTAGAATTTATACATAACTATAAATGAGATCATTTAAAGGTATTTTATATATTACTAGCTTATGCCCGCGACTTCGTCCGCGTGGAAGTCGAAAATGAACCAAGGAATCACGTTGCCCATACAAACTTTGCCCCCCTTTTTCACCCCCTTAGGGGTAGAATTTCGGAAAATCCTTTCTTATCGGATGATAACGTCACACAAAGAACACACCCTCCAAGTTTCAGGTCCCTACGATCAGTGGTTTAGGCTGTGCGTTGATCCGTCAGTCAGTCAGTAGTTCAGGACAAAGCATTTTATATGTATAGATTGTTTTACTAGCTTTCAACCGAGACTTCGTCTACGTAGTGTTTGAGTTTTCCAAAATCCTGTCGGATACCTAAGTCAGCTATCTATGTGCCAAATTCTAACCCGATGTGTCCATTAGTTTGAGCTGTTTGTTAATATATCAGTCAATCATCACTTTTTATTGATTACTAGCTGCGTGGTTTCACCCGCGTAAGTCCCGATTCCGTGGGAATATCGGGATAAAAAGTCTCCCGCTATCTAGATACCGAGTTTCATTACAGTTGGTCCAGTAGTTTTTGCGTGAAGGAGTAACAAACATTCTTACACACACACAAACTTCCACATTTATAATATTAGTAGGATTAGATTTGCAATGTGTATAAATTGATTGAATAGTGTGTTTACATATTTAAAATCAATAAAACCAATCAATCCATAATAACGTTCATTATTACATTTGGAGCGAGAACCAACTACAAAGATTCCAATTTCTTTTAAAACTTTTTTCAAAACCATGAACCTATGTATGTATGTATACGGGCTTTTTTCCGCAAATAGACTCTCTTTAATTGGGTCCTTTTTGCGTGAGGATGGAGTAGGCTTGCCCAGCACCTACTACTCTCTCAGCTTAGTCGACCGTGTCCAGATTTGTCAATACTTCTGGAGCCAACTAAGCCGTGGGTTTCAACACGATGTTTTCCTTCACCGTAAGAGCAATGTCAATTAGCGCACATACATTTTTCTTAAGAAAAATTCATTGGTACACGGCCGGCTGAGATTCGAACCCACGACCTTCAGAATGAAAGTCGGGATATCTACCACTAAGCCAACACCATGAACCTATGAAATACCTGCACTAACCTCAATATGTTTGATAGTTTACATGCATCGAAATTGATGTTATCTTTACTAATCTGTTTATTGAACACCTTTGATGGGGATCGGGAAATAAACACAATATTTGATGCATTACCACTTTAGCAATGCCAATCGATCTTAATAGATATTAATACTCTCATCTGATACATACGATAGGTAAATACCACAATGTACAGTCGGCTGCATATTTGCAGACCTCGATAGAGTTCAAAAATTACTATTATTGGAACGTTTTCATTCTAATAATTTTTGTTTGATGAATTGATGAGTTAGAAGACTTTAAACTTGAAACTTCAACTAATGCAGGTGTCTAGAATCTTGCTAGTGTTGAAAACATTCTTATAACAACCGTTTTGGAGCTCTACGGTGGGCCTGCAATTATGCCGACCGTACATTGATTTATTCTGTATCTGATACCCTGGGGATCAGTTATATTTTATAATATTTTCTATTCCGGTCTGATCCACCGTGTAGGGTATCACAATAATAGATTAATAGATTTTTGGGACAATCAACAACAAAATATTTATTCAGGGTTTATATTTAATACTAAATATTTTAAATACATGTTCATAATACTACTTATTGTAATGGAAATGTGCTATGTATACAATGTGTTTCAGCGAAGGGGTTTTGATACAAAAGGGGGTTATTCTAGACGTCTAGGCGAACAACTTTTGTTCTACGACTTTTAAAAATTCGAACTTTGGTTTTAGATAATTCTGAGGGAATTTCTACTTGAAAATCAGCTGTTTCATATAAAAACTTCGAACGAAATGTACCTTTTGTATTAGAACCGCTTCGCTGAAACGCATTATATAATTATGTTAGTATTGAAAAGCAACTACTCTACTTGCCCTGAATTGTCTAGTCTTGGCCAAGTCTAGTCTTTATTGTATGCATTTATTATAAAGAATCCTATAATGTGCTCATCTCTTCTCGTATAGTGGTGTGGCTCACCTATTGTTAGAGTTTTCAGACCTCTAACTTGACCTAACGACTGCTACTAAATGTAGCAACCGGGACCAACGGCTTAACGTGCCTTCCGAAGCACGGAGCTGTATAATGTGTTAAAATGAAAGAATTCATTAAAAACGAATAGCGTTTTGTTCTTATTTTGAAAGTTTGATTAAAGACGTTCTTTAATGTGACTAATATTTTTAAAAATTTCGAACATATCTAACAATATAGTAAGCACAACATACCTAAGAAATTAAAATTCAAAGACACAACAAATATTTAGTGGAAAATCCAAGAACACAGTTTTTGTTTAAAGCAAGTTTGCATAACCGCTAACCAAACGCAGAAAGAGAGAGATTTGCAAAGAAACAAACATGAATTTTGTATGACACATCGTTGCTTATAACTTACAACAAAATGTACATAATACCGCAGAAACAAAGCCGAAATTAGCCATTATTCATATTCGACATTATCAATGCCCGATTGTCAAATTCAACGTTGTCATCCATATAGTAAAACTACATTGACTGTAGGCTATTAAATACAAAATGACTTACAACATCTGTTTTATTGATCAACGACCAAGTCTTCTTCTCTATACATATAAAATACTTTGTCCTGACTGACTGACTGACTTACGGGTCAGCCTAAACCGCTGATCGTTGAGACCTGAAACTTGAAGGGTGTTTTCTTTTTATGACGTAGGCATCCAATAAGAAAGGATTTCCCGAAATTTGGGGGTGTAAAAGTGGGGCAAAGTTTGTATGGGACAACGTGATTTTTTGGTCCAATCTACTTCAAGTTTTCGACTTCTACGTGGACGAAGTCGCGGGCAAAAGCTAGTATTAAATACTTTGTCCTGACTGACTGACTCATGGATCCACGCACAGCCTAAACCGCTGATCGTAGACACCTTAAAACTTGGAATGTATATTCTTTACATGATGTAGGCATACGATAAGAAAGAATTTTCCGAAATTCTACCCCTTAGGCGGTGTAAAAGGGGGGCAAAGTTTGTATGGGACAACGTGATTCCTTGGTCCAATCTACTACGAATGCGTAATCATTCCTAAAGAGAATTGATGGAAGACGTGCTTCGTATTTTATTAAAATTGAACCCCCAACAGGGATAAAAACTGGTAGAAAGTTATTTTAGGGGTGATTTACTCTAAAGTTGATATCAATACTCCTTAGAGCTATTGAGTTAAAAGTACACATGTTTAAAAACTCAATACGATTTTAAGTCGACATAAAATCCTATTAGAACCATTTTCGAATTTAACGCTGACGAAGTCGCGGGCAAAAGCTGGTCATATTATAAATTTTCAAACTGGTAGTTAAGCGAAACTTACGTAACTTAACTATACCTCTAAATTATTCAAATTTCCGATTCCCTATTGTTTCTCTTATATTATTACTGTGATAATAGCTTGCTGGTTTGGTCGTTAACATGTTTACAACATGCACTTTGCACCTAGTTGTTGTAGTTTTAGGTACAACTGCAAAACACTTGTTAGGTGGTTTTCAAGTCTCGCAAGTGGCAACCTATTGTGTCTTTTATGATTAACTAAATTTGAAAGTGTTTTAGTGGCGGCACAGTAGTTTTATTACACTCTAAAATAATCTAAGATCTTTTTAAGAACGACCTTCATTAAGCTGAATTTGTCTCTTTAAACAAACCAATGAAAGGTTTAAAAAAATATTTAATCCTACTAATATTATAAATGTAAAAGTTTGTATGTTTGTTACTCCTTCACGCAAAAACTAATAGATCGATTGCGATGAAACTCGATGTCTAGATGGCTGGAGACCTGGATTAACACATAGTCTACTTTATATCCCGACTGAAACTTTTTAGGTAACCCATTTGCAATATATTCATTAACCTATTTTATTTGACATAAATGTTTTTTATCCATTAAACATCACCATAAAGATCGTTTTTAAAGATATCCCGTACTGTAATGTAAAACCTAAATTGGAAAAAAAAACATTAATCATTTTTAGCTGTACAATTGCCTATTTATTCGCACTGTTTGATTAATCTTATTTATCACACAGCTATATATCATCAGCACAATTCTACCTAAAAACTATCCTGAGTCACAGTTCTAACATTCATAATGACCCACCCATGGCGCCAGTCCGCAAAATAGGTGTTGACTTAGCAATAAATACAAAGAACCATCCTTATAAATACAATTAACACCTTCGACAGTATCCTAACCTTAGCTCTTTGGTAAATTCAAATAATTACTTTAGCTAAAGGTCGAAGCAGACTACAGATATTTCTGTTCGCCGACAGCTCACCGCCTGCGACTGTTCAGACTAAAAGTATTTTCAATAATAATAATTCAATTTCTTAATCTAAATTTACAATTTTATATTTATGAAAGCACTTTTTAAGCACCTCATGAGGTTACATGTAACAAGTGCTTCCGCCCTTCCATCACTTAAATATTATAGTTTTGACTTATTTATAGTAAGATACTAAAAAGTTAAACAATTTTAAATCTAATTAAAAATATTTCATTAAGTGAAAAATATTGTTTTTGTTTCGTTGCTTGTGTATTTTTGTTTTATCCTTTAGTTTTTAATAAAAAGGGCAGTCGTAAATAAAATAAAAACAAATAAACTTACGGATTAGAATAAATTTTGGTTACTGAACTATTGCAATTTTACATTGTTAATGGTACGTTAGAATAAAAACAAAAGATGATCGAAATGGTAAACAAAATACACCAAAACAAAAGATGATCAAAACCGGAAATAAAAGACAATCGTTTGGTGGTTTCATACTTTCAACTATCGGTTGACTGAAAGTCTGAAGTCTGCTTTTATTCTAACCTAAGACTCCGGATCTGTCTTTGATGTAAACGGTCTATTGACTACTTCAATTTTCATTATGATAAAGGCAAAGGCTATAAATTAAAATGATGAATTTTATTATTAATTCATTTGAAGATCGATCTTTAATTGTTATTATCATTTAATTTCAAAATGTATCTGTGTAGCTTTTCAATTATTATTTTGTAATTTTAACGAAATTGGTTTTTCTGCATTCATTTCATACTTGGGAAAGCACTAAAACATTTAAAGAAATTGTTGAATCACTTTATCTCAATGCCAGAAAAGGCGTGACATCTAAATCTCCCTATTTAAATCCAGACAAGTTTCTAGTTTCTCTCTTAGAAAATTACTGAGTCTGATCTAAGCCTAATAAAGTACGTGAGTCGGACGGTGAGTGACAGAGGCGCCCGCGCCGAGCCGCCGCGCCGTCAAGGCATGCGCAGGAGATCACCGATAGTAACCGCCACCCACTGTACTGCCCCGGGGTCGATTAACGGACTTATTAAAACATATTCCGTTGTTATAACCATAAATCTTAAATTTAGTCTAGTTTCGTTTAAATTTTCATTTACCTAATATATACCTAAAACATAGAAAAATAAAAAGATTTTAGTGATTTACGTACAATATATATACTAATATTATTTGTTTAAATTCAGCGTCTGAGTGCAATACAGTGCAATTTCCATTCCAAGTTAGATTTTGTATACCATCGATTTCATTTTATAATAAGTATTTTATATGCATAGAATCCAAAGTCCCGACTGATATATCAAGGCAAAGCTAGCCCTAAGACATACAATTTGGAAGGTGTTCTTTGTAAAACGTAAGCATGTATTAAAAAATATGAAATTAATTAATCCACATTACAATAACATTCGTTTTACAATATCTCTCTCAATTGGTACAATCAACGCTCAAAAGTACACCGCCACTGTAACGTATACAATCCTGTGCAGCACTATTTGAAAATTATAACAACGTAACCTGTGGATCGAACCCACGTTCGGTTAGTGTAGCGGGAGGCAGCTTAAACAACTCGCCAACTAAAGACGTAGCTAACATGTTGAAAATAATAATCACACTAAGTACTTTTATTCAAGTATTTATGTTTGTGTGTGCCGTCTATTAGAATAAGGTCGTAAGTCCAATACTTGTTGATGGTATTATTGTAGCAAACTGATAGTGTAGTTATGACGCATACTGAACCTATCTTGTGCAGATGATACAAGAAAAGTATTAACTACAGCCAATCACATAAGCTATACATATAAAATCTTTGTCCTGACGTATCAACGCACAGCCTAAACCGCTGGGTGTGTTCTTTGTATGACGTAGGCATCCGATAAGTTTTCGAATGATTTGATGAAATGATTTTCGAAACAAAATTCTACTCCTAAGAGCGTGAAAAAGTGGGGCAAACTTAGTATGGGACAACGTGATTTCTTGGTCCAATCTACTTCAAATTTTGCATAAACATTCTTTAACAGAATTGATAAAAGACGTGTTTCGTATTTTATTGAAATTCTTCTCCAACAGGATAAAGGGTAGAAAGTTATTTCGGGGTGATTTGCATTGAAGTTAAAAGAACCATTTTCGACATCTAAGCGGACGAAGTCGCGGGCAAAAGCTAGTAATATGTATAAAACTCCAAGAATATTCGAATCGTGATCAGAGTTAAATTTCCTTAGGTAATTAAACCCACAAGGTATTGCCTTGACACTAGTAAATGGTGTTTGTGAACAATTCTATCAATATATTTAATTGCGGAGTGCAGGTTATCTGGGCACTTGTACTGAGATACAGCCTGAAGCGAAGAATCGTATTTATGAATATTATCGTGATTTTACTGTTTTATTTTATTTGTTTAGATTAGTAAGGAAGTTTGTAGTAATTAGAATTTTGTCATAAATATAAAATAAGCAAAAATATATTTGGTATAGGATTTTGAATTAACATTGTTAACATTACATCGATATCATATAAATCATAAGGTATATCCATCCATACTAATATTATAAAGCTAAAGACTTTGTTTGTTTGAACGCGCTAATCTCAGGAACTACTGGTTCGAATTGAAAAAATATTTTTGTGTTTGATAGTCCATTTATCGAGGAAAGCTATAGGCTACTTTTCATTTCGATAGTCCCACGGGATCGGGATTAACGCGGGTGAAACCACGGAGCGCAGCTAGTTTAAAAAATAATGTCGAGCTCTCCCTATTTGTTTACATGACATTTTAAGAGCGCCTTGCATGAGATTGTACTTAAACAAATTTAGCTAAATGCATTTAACGGGTAATCTGAAATTAAATTCTATTTCAATAAGGTTTCAATATTTAATCAGTTTGATATTTGGTTAATCATGTTGAAGGTCTAAAGCGCTTTTAATTTTTTTCAAAGTCTAGAATTCTTTAAAATTAGTTCTATTCGTATTTAATTTATCTTTATTTTTCTCTGTTTAGTAAATCGAAGCGTCAATTCAGTTAATGTCGATTTAATGAATGACATAAGAATTTGGTTTTTTCTGAACAAAAGGTTTACGAGCTTTTTTACATCAAATCGACAGATATAGAACAAACAACAACATAAGTAGGTAAATTATTACGTAAATACACTATTATATTCTAATTTAAGCTCTCCTATTGTCGTATAGGAATTAAAATGTCAGTAAAACAGAACTACAGGTGTTTGGGAACATAGTTTTATTTTATTGGTGTGACATTGCCAAGCTACAAAAAAAATATCACATAGTATTTGAAATAATAGTCCTAGACAAAACACAATAAATTCGTATTTCTTTTTGTTTCATGTTAATGTCACTTTAAAATCAGCCTTCTAAATTATCTATGCAGCGCCATCATGCTATTCTAGACGCTGAAGTGCATTAGACGACCCTGTTGGCACAATGGTCACCATGCCAGGCTGCCAAACACAGGGTTGCGGGTTCGATTCCCGCATCAGACAAGTATTTATGCTTTAGATATGTGTCTGTGGTCTGGTTGTTTCTATGTATATTTACAAAAGAAAACTATTTAGTAGTATATCCGTTGTCTAGCACCTACACAAGTGTAGTTACTTAGCTTGGGGCTAGATGGCATTGTGTGGAATGTCCTGCAATATTTTTTTATTAGTAGGAGTAGGCTTGCCTAACTGTATCATCCTCTCAGCTTAGTCGACCGTGTCAAGAGGAAAGAATTCGTCAACTAAGCCGCGAGTTTTATCACTGTTTTCCTACACCGTAACACTATACATAAATTTCAGGACCTCCATTCTGTACAACGAAACCGACCAACGAAAACGGATCAACGATTTTTATTTTATTGTAAGAAAAACACGGCCCAGGATTCGAACCCACCTTCGGATTGAAATTCAACTAGGTTTACATAGCTCTTAAGTTTGTTAGTTTGTAGAATAGTGAGAGACCTATAGTATTATCTGTAATACGAGAATCAGAGAGGTAATTCTAAACGTCCATAGTCCGTAACCTTTTAGACAACCAAGTAAACGTTGACGTCAAATATTTGACAGTAGCTTTAATAAACTTTACATAGAATTAACATAATGTGACAGAATTATAGTTTGTTATGGTCTACAGTGAAATCATTTGATCAGATTCTTGCGTGGAGTCGATAATATTATAAATCAAAAAGATCTTTAAATTTATTTGTATGGATGATAGATAGTCAATGGTAGTTTTTGACAAGAAGTAGGCGTTTATGGTGATCATATAGATTATGGTGATCATATATAAAATAGAGATATAGAAATATTAGAACTAAAAATATATTTTAATGAAATAATTATGTTCCTACTAATATTCAAAATTAAATGAAAGCGCTCTACCGTAAAATGGTGGCTTACAATACATCAATAAAGGGCCATGAGGTACTTAGTTCATGTTTAAAAATATTGATTACAAATAAAAAAACATCAATTTAGGAGAACTTAACAATTCTTAATTAATAGGCTTCGAAACTTGGTATGAGGATACATTGACTAATTATGATTAACAAAAGCTACTTTTTATTGAGCGTTATTCCCACAGCATTGGGACTTACGCGTGTGAAACCGTGAGACAAAAAATAAAATCAAATTGAATCATCTGCGTCCGTTGAAGATGGTCGGATTACAAATTTCGAGATGACTTTCATACAATATCTAGAGTGGTTCAAATATGTTCAATAATATTATCAAATGTATTTTGTGTTCCAGTAACTGATGTTGATCAATTGAATATATCGTTAAATTCGACCGGGAGCTTTACGAAATTGAATCTGTGAACCCGGTGTGACGTCCGTCCGATGCATTAACGTTCAGTTGGTGACACAACGGGACTACTCTATTGTTATTTTTAACCGACTTTAAAAAGGAGGTTCTCAATTTGATATTTTTATGTCACGTCTCCTACCGTTTTGTTTAGGTATCGTCTATTGTACGGATTTAAGTATTAGGCAAAATCTGTATTTATTGTGTATTTTACCTACGGGGTTTTTCGTATTTTTGTAAATAATTTTCACATAAAAATTTAATTTAAAATGAGTGAAAATCGTGTTACTTTTAAAATACGATATTAATCATGTTGAAGAAAAAACATTTATCTAACGTTTGTTTGAATATTTCTACAGGTGTTTTCCGTTTACCTATATTTTTAGTGGAAAACAATATATCTGTCCTATTTTCTAGACTAGCTTATAAACAAAGAAAACAAGTGTTAACCCGGTCACTTCTAGAATGGGATTTCAAATTGTACCAATGCTCTACTTAGCAAACAATGTAAATCTGTGTAAGGCAAATTAAAATAATAGTGTTCCTTTTTCAGCATAATCTTAACATCCTTAGATGTCATTAAAACACTATATTTAGCATAAATAGACCATACGACTTTTACTGCCAAAGAAGTAGCAAATGAAAGGAAATTATACCTAATCTAAAACTTGATTTTTATCGGGTTTAGTGTTTGACTCATCTATACTTTTACTTATATTATAAAGCTGAAGAGTTTGTTTGTTTGAACGCGCTAATCTCAGGAACTACTGGTTCGAATTGAAAAATTCTTTTTGTGTTGGATAGTCCATTTATCGAGGAAGGCTATAGGCTACTTTTTATCGCGAGTTACGCGGGTGAAACTGCGGAGCGCTGCTAGTGTAAACTATTAAGTGAACGTATGATGAAAGTCTCCTGGTATGCCTCTGGTATAAGACGTCCAAAGTTTGTCGATTTTCCACATATACATGCGCGGGAGTAGGTTCAGTAATGCGCGCCAGTATTGTACCGCACGCGGCGCGCGGTCAAGCGCACCATCGGAAAACGCACGATAGCAAAGCTTTCGGATAAACTTTTGAAGTTCTAATTTATTTATCATATAGTTTAATTGTGTGTGATTTTCTTCTCATTATTCATAATCCCGAGTCCAGAATTTTATCATTAGTAAATTATAAATAAGCAAATGAGATTTTAAAAACCTCTTATCGTCAGCAATTATAATGGTTCCAGTTAAGTGAAGTAACTATCGGTCATTGACAATTCGATTTTAATTTAATGGCTGTCAAAATTTTGTGTTGAGTGGATTGGGCCCATAATTCTTGGGATGTTAGTACATTATCAGTAGGTATTTAACATGTGGTTAGGAAATTAATAAGCGACGTTACTCAATCGGAGAGTTCTTTCTCATGATGAAGAGAAATGCATTTTAATGCACCAAATTCTATGAGCAATTAATTTGGTTGCACTAAAAAATCTGTCAGTTTTCGTTGTGCTTTGAATTACTATTTATTGAGAATATACAACTGTAAATTCTTTATATTTTGGGTTTAGTGGAAGACAATTCGGCTTTCAATTCAAAGGTCGCTTCCGAAAGGTTCGATTTCCGATGGCTTTAGTATTTATTTTAGGCACCACCAATTAGATTTTATGTGATTTTTTATTTATTGAACAGATGCTTTTATGATATAAAAATATATCTCGAGGAACTGACATGCCTTAAGAACCGAAGAAAAAACAATACAAAATATTAAAAACAACGAGTCGACTTTATGTAAATTTTATGACACAGTGTCTTAAAACATATAATAAAAAAGTATGGATCGTATACATCTCCCCTGGAGTAGAGAAGCCAGATTTCATATACAATCCAGATGTCTCCCCAAAGGGAGAACAGGGTACGAGGGACGAACTTAATTTTTAATATCTGATATTTCCTCGGGACTAGTGAATAGTGGATAAAAAACCTGATATACAGACCTTCTCCATCCTAAGGTTGCCTGGAAGAAATCGCTTTAAGCGATAAAGTCGCCTGTTTGTACAATTTCGTAGTTAATAAGCTTTCTCGTTCTTTTTGTCATTGAAGTGTTTATCTATCTATCTATATCTCATAGGAGACGTTAATCTGTAAATCTTTTAGCGTAAAATGAAGTTCCTTTTGTACCAATAATTATTTTTAACTGCGAGCGTAATGAATGATCTAATGACCTACAGATTAATTAGTAGGTAGTAGTTAATTTTCATCAGTATGATGTACCTACCTTCATGTAATACGAGAAAGCACAAACTGCACTAAATCAATCAATTTGCTCTTATTTATTTAAGTCTTCCTGCTTCTTGATTTCGCATCTTACTGTTACTTGATTAGAGTGGTATAAGTACTTTTATGCTGTAAAAAATCAGATATTTCGACACGTTTTAAGTATGTCTGATATTATTTAAATAACGTTAAATTTTGTTTCGTCGTACCTATTTATTTTAATAGCAAAATAAAATTAGTCTGCAGACTGTTTTTATGTCCAAATAATTCGGTGTAGGTTAATCTAAAGTAATTGAAAAGGGATTAGGGCACGAAAAATACAAGAAAGAATTCATAACGTTCAACGATTTCACCGCTCGACGCTGTTTAAAAATATTTAAAATTAATCCTTAATCTGTTTTCGCAGCACTTTAATCGTCTCGCTTCTTAATTGCTGCAGTATAAATTCAACTGATGCGTAAGTCCATCATTTTGTGTTTTAATTAATCTTGTAGACTATCAGAATTGTCAACAAATCCGCCGCGTCATTCGCGACACTAGTCCGCGTTAATTTTTCGTCGAGATTATCAAAAGACCGACACAAACAATTAATTGGGGTGCCCAAGGTCGATTAACATCTGCTGGTAGGGTTGCCATGCCTAATTGAAGATTTATGAATGTAACTAATTGTGGTTAACTTTTTTCAGGGTAGATAAACTACTGTATAAAATGTTGATTTTATACAGTAGTTTATCTACAGTGGTTTGTAGGTGTCTTTGAACGTCGACGTACAGTCGGAATACCAATTAGCTAAACCCCACGTGACCCAGATCTCACTCGCACACACTGTAAGGTTGTAAAGTAATGTTACCAGATTCTGTTTTCAAGCTATTGCATAGCTTTTATCGCGGCGACCCAATCAAGAAATTCCGTATAAAACCTAACACCCCCACTTCGCCTACCATGTAGCTCGGCCGAGCGTTCGCTTAGCGTGTATATGGTACGACTGTACGAAGCTCGCACGATGCAATAGCTTTTTTGTAAACTATGTACTATACAATACAATAGAATATATAATATGAAGAAAATAACAAAATAGCTAAATACTACATTCTTATAGATGTGCGAAGGACTCTGGGTCACGTAGGGTTCAGCTATTTGATATTCCGACTGTATCATAAACTTAAGGTATTATCAAATTATTCACCTATTGTTTGGAGATATTCTCGTAAAACATCTCAATGAATGTAAAAATATTGATCTATTCGTTTAGTAATAAAGTCTTAAGAATATATTTTATATCTAGATGTAATAATCAAGTCTATGATGACTTTTATAAAATAACTAGCACTCCCAGCAAACGTTGTTTTGCCATTTAAAAAAATTAAAAAAATAGATTTTGTTCGATTCTCAGACCTAACGAATATACACAAAAAATTTCATACAAAATCGGTTCAGCTGTTTAGGGGGACTAACTAATACCGCGACACGAGGATAATATATATATATATACATATATATATCATGGATATATGGATCATTATCAATTTCTCTCCATTTAATGTTTATATGGTCAACCCTGATAAAACCATCGAATCACCATCGAATGTCACATCTCTATTTCAAAATATCGCTACTCATCATAGAATAATATATATATATTTATGGGTTATTATCAATTTCTCTCCATTTAATGTTTATATGGTCAACCCTGATAAAACCATCGAATCACCATCGAATGTCACATCTCTATTTCAAAATATCGCTACTCATCATAGAATAATATATATATATTTATGGGTTATTATCAATTTCTCTCCATTTAATGTTTATATGGTCAACCCTGATAAAACCATCGAATCACCATCGAATGTCACATCTCTATTTCAAAATATCGCTACTCATCATAGAATAATATATTATATATTTATGGGTTATTATCAATTTCTCTCCATTTAATGTTTATATGGTCAACCCTGATAAAACCATTGAATCACCATCGAATGTCACATCTCTATTTCAAAATGTCGCTACTCATCATAGAATATAACTACCAATCTAGTAATTCTATGAAATCTGTAACGATTCGTCATATTGTGCTACTATAAAATTTCAATTTATTTTAACGATGTTCTTGTAACATACCATCAGTTGGTTTTATAGTACTGTTATTTTCATAGGATTCGTTTTACCGAATCACAATGGCCATGAAAATATTACTCATAGCCCTGAGTACATTATTATTCTCTTCGATGTAAACACGTAAGGCTTAAAAATAACAGAGAGGACCTCTTTTAACTGCACTTAAACATTAACTTCAGCTTTGAAATTTAAAATAACAAAATATCAGAAAACATGATTTGTACAGCAAACGTTTTTTCTCAACCAAAATACAGTCTATAAAATATAACTTTCAAAATCCTGATTGAGTAACTTAGCATAGCTTAAACCGCTGATCTTAGATACAAGAAAATTTCTCTTAATTCTGTCTGTTTTATTTTTATTTTACTTTTTTCTTGTCGTGTGCTCTTCTTATAAATTTCTATTGTATTCGATTACAATGGTAGGTATCCACTAAGAATGTTCATCTCTCTCATGTCTTGTCTCACGCAGTCCATCCATCTTTTCTTAGGTCGTCCTCTTCCTCTCCATCCCTCTACATTCATACTCATCACTCTCCTAGTTACATGCGTCTCTTCTCTTCTCGTTATATATCCATACCAACACAAGCGGTTCCCTTTTACTTTTTTTTCCTTTTTATTTTAAGAGGTTAAAATGGCGGACATTATTTTCATAATAAAATAAATCACAATTCAAACGTCACAAGAATAAATTTGTACGTACCAATTATCCGTTTAATGCTACCCCTATAAATCAACACCAAGTTAAGTTGGATTTTCTAAAAGACCACGTTGAGACAGCAATAATATCATAATAACAATAATTGAAATATTTAATGGGGACACGCGATCCTGGTTAACTCGGATACATCATGATTTATAAGCTCAATAAAACTTTTAAACGTGTCGATTTTATTTGTTGATCCTAAAATATGCGTTTAGGGTGATAGTGTCAAGTAGGGAAAATGATAAATGGATAACCAACTCACTGACAACAACACATGAATGAATCACCCTACTGATAAAAAGTAGGTACCTAATAACCACACATAAGTCTATACTTTAACATTAGTACCTGGGTGACCGAGCTTTGCTCGGTTATTTTACTTTTTTTACCTCGCCCCCGAAACCCCCGCATACTAAACATGAAAATCGTTGCAACCGTTTCTGAGATCCTGATTACACATATGTATATTTATACAAAATGTATTAGATAAAGAGGTTTTTTTGTAATGAATAGGCTCCAAAACTACAGAATCGATTTTCATGAAACTTGGTATGACATTCCCACGGGATTGGGAGTTACGCGAGTGAAACCGCGGAGCTTTGTTAGTTATTTATATTCCAACAAAAAATACGCTGTTCCCTTAAGTATTACTTTAGAATGAAGTAAATCTTGTCTCTTAGCGACATTAAAAGATCATTTACTAAATATATTGATTTAAACATGTCCTCGAAGTGTTAGTAATTTTACTCTAAGTAATTTAAAAACAGTTCTCAAACCATGCCAATCAGATTCAATCTCCAAATGAATATTATATTTTATTGCAACTGCCAGATACAGCTGTAAAAAAAACATACTATTAATAAATTGACCTTATGTTGACTAAAAGCTTTATATAAAAAGCTCTGTAAATATTGTTACAGTAGCACTCGATATAAATCACTCGTGTGCTGTAAAACTGTGTTTCAGCGAATATAAATTTGCACGCATTAAATCACCGATGACAAATCGTCCTCGCGTGGAGATAAATGCGTAAACAATATTATTATTATCATTCAGTTCATTCTAAATTCATGCTACTAAAACTTTTGAGTGGAACACATTGCGTACCGAAACGAAATCACCAAATAATAATTTCTAATTGTTTTATTTTTATTATCTCCTTGAATTTGGAAGTTTCTTACATTTTTGTTGTTTTGTGCTGTGCAGATGTAGTTTGTTGCTGGCGCTCTTGCCTCTACCAAGAATCGAAGTTATAACAAAACGTAAGAATCTGCTATGTGATTATGGTAAAAGTATGTATCGCTACTTGTCGTCATCGCTCGCGCTGGCTCTAAGCCATTGGACACTTTACGACAATCACGAGATCTGGATATGTCGTACCACAATTAGTATGCGGTGAGAGAATCTCAGGAAATAGGACGACGACGTTAGGAATGCAGTCAAAACAATCTTGATTGCTCCTGTGAAACATGAGATGGATGCGCTATGGCAGTTCATGCTAACATAACTCGCTGTAATGGCTATAAATAAAAAATGTGTCATTATTATTCTATAATTAGCCAATTTTAATGACTTTTTGTTCAGAAATGTTCATGAACTCTTTACCTAAAATGTCATCAAAACGAAATGAATGAAAAACAATATAATTCCTTTATATCTACAAGAATCTTATGCCTAAAGTTACTCGTAATATAATTTTTAAATTAAACCGCATTTTTTCATTATTTTGGCAACAAAGTTTGTTCTAGACCACCTTGTTTATATTTAAACGGGATTGGACATAAAACAGGGACGCAATTAAGCCTCTGTAATCTTGAATTACGACAAATGTTCAGAAATGTGAATTTAGAGATACGAATATTGTCGACTACATTGTAATAAAATTTAATTACGTAAATCTTGTTCTAGTTCTAGCAGGTAGGTCGCCGCAGAAGTAGAAATAAAATAAATATCAATAGGGATTTAGCAATCAACATTTGAATTCTGTTCAATTGATGCATCGAGATCAAAGCGCCATTCTGTTGGCAAGTCGACCACAAGCAAACAATAAAGAAATTCTACATTTGGGACTGAGTAATTGCTACGGTTAAATATGATGTTGAAATTTTGGCTCATATCATTGAGGCTTCGAGGATATTAATTTAATTTATGGCAGGAATGAGTTCTGTTCCATTTATTTTATGCACGTTTTAGTAGGCCGTTTCATTAACCGAGTTCACTTGATATTGTTGCCTTTGACATAAACCTTGATATTTGAAATTAAAGTCGTTTCACTTATATCCATTTTGTATTTCAATGATGTTATTGGATTTTAAAATGGAGCACTTGTAATAAAGACCTTACTTTATTTTGATAGCTGGTTCTGGACACGGTAAATATTATATTTTGCATAACCTGATAAGCATAAATAACACCCTATCTTTAAGCGTGTAATTTTATAGTTTGTACTGTTGTAGTTTATCTCAAAAGCATCGAGAAATTAAATTATTGACCTAAGGTATTTTGTGACAATGAAATAAGAGAAACGTATGGAGAATTTTATTTCATTGCAATAGACACTTTAGGCCCAATAAGAAAACGCTGATTTTGAAATAGACTTTGGTTCGATTTTAAGTTATTACTAAAGAAGTGGTGCCGTTTATAAACAGTAAATATAAAAACTATACAAGACAAAAGACAAAATTATGTGTTGTCTATGATGATAGTCATAAATCAACCTACAGTGAAGTGTCAGTGTGTGTAAATCATTATCTACATCTAGAAGTTATCTATATTGACAACGAGATGGTGTCTGCTTCCGCTCTACTTTATGTTTGCCTCATCTTTGTAAGTATATTATGTACTTTACCTAGTTTAATGACAATGCTGAAGATTTCACATGCTTATACATTATTTCGTTTTAACAAACTTGCAGTTTACAACTTCAATACTATTCTTAACTCTATGATTCTGTTATCTGATTTGGAAATACTGAATAATAATGCTTCTAAACTATAAACCAAATAAAAAAATAAATAAATAAAAAATAAAATAAAAAAACGTTTATTTTCTCCCATGCATGCTTATTTACAACTTATCATAATCACAATTAGGTATGTTCTTAAGGTTCAAAATAAATGTAAAGTAAAATATAAGAACACATGAGAGACAGGAGCCCAAACTAGGTAAAACCTGTGCTATGGCAAATGCTTTGTCGATCATCTTTTGTCGTGGACAGGTGATGTTTTCATCTTCTTCTTCTTATCGTTTCTTCTGTTTTTGTTTTCTAAATTTTCCAAGACCAAGAACTAGCCACATTTAAGGCGGCGTTTGCGGCTCCCATCAGGTCTTCTCTTTTGCATGTATTTTTATGTTTATAAATAAATACTTGTTCCATGGACAATACGAAGAAAAAGGTACAGGCCCAGACCTGTACCTTCTTCTTATTAATTAAATTAAATCTATACTAATATTATAAAGCTGAAAAGTTTGTTTGTTTGTTTGAACGCGCTAATCTCTGGAACTACTGGTCCGATTTGAATGATTCTTTCAGTGTTAGGTAGTCCATTTATCGAGGAAGGCTATAGGCTATGTTTTTTTTTTCAAAATTAGGGATCCGTAATAAAATTGCTATTTTGTAACACAAGGTGTAAAATCGAAAACCTATTTTTGCGTGCGCTGCAAAAACTATTGACAATAGAACAAAATGATGTACTACGGGTTTGTAGATCCCATTAAGACCTACAAAAAAGTCCGCTATAACATATATCTAGCTTGATAGCTAGATATATGTTATAGCGGACTGTGGTTTAATCACAATAACCGGTTTTGTGTTCAAAATAATTATTAAATCGTCTGAAGAAAAAAACTACGTTAAATATGTATCGTAATATTAAATCTTTATCAAAATTAAGCATTATGTTATCAAGAGTATTTATGTAGAAGTAAAATACTTTATATTTCATCTCAATCGGATATTTCGTTTAAAAGTTATCACGTGTGTTAGATGTTAAGAGTTGGTACCTATTAATGAGTTATGGGCCATAGAGTTTTTTATCAACATAAAATCCTGTAATAATCTTTTTCGAAATATATTTGTTGATGATTGTAAGTATAAGATCTTTGAAGAGTATCCTATCCTATCCTACTAATATTATAAAAGTGAAAGTTTGTGTGTGTGTGTGTATGTGTATGTGTGTGTGTGTTTGTTACTCCTTCACGCTAAAACTACTGAACCAATTGCAATGAAATTCGGTATGTAGATAGCTAGAGGCCTGGATTAACATATAGGCTACTTTTTATCCCGATATTCCCACGGGATCGGGACTTACGCGGGTGAAACCGCGGGGCGCAGCTAGTTCTTTAATAAATTAATAAGTAAATTCTGGAATTTACCTATAAATAAAAGCAGATCCGTGTCTGATGTGGCCTGGTCTGGTCAGGATTTATGCCAAAACGATTATATAGACGGTGACACTAAGTTATGCTACTAGCAATTCAATTCAAGACGTAAATCAAACAATTAGGCAAATGCAAAGGATCGGTAGTTGACGTGATATTTATTGCATTTCTTGCATTGATTTATAGATGATTGTCTTTTGTGAGCGAGCCGGGACAAGATTCTAATCAGTGCAGTCCAAGAAAGGAGGTTGCCGTATTAATTGATTTATAAGCACACATTACGACCAATTAAACTTTTCTGACCAATTACATGGACAGTTTATGTGGGCGCTGCCTTTATTATGTTAAGTTAACGCCATACGTTATTTAAGTTGTCGCTTTCAGTGGCATGACGCATTTGTTCGAATAATGTTATATCGTTTCTGAGAATCACTAATTGATTCATTGGATCATTGCTGTCATGTTAACGGTAGTAATGTGCTTATTTATTTTCATTTATGACGGGTTTTTTATCTGAGCAGGTTCTTTTACCCGTGCAGATTTTATTATTTAGAAATATTTAAAGAAATGAACTCAAATATGACTATATTTTAGTTTTGTTTATACAATGTGTTTCAGCAAAAGGGTTTTAATACGAAAGAGGATTGTTCTAGACGTCTAGACGAACAACTTTTAGAAATTAGAACTTAATTCGATAATTCTGAGGGAGTTTTTACTTGAAAATCAACTGTTTCATACAAAAACTTCGAAAAAAAAATGTTAAAATTTCCAAAATTCGTAGAACAAAAGTTGTTCACCTAGACGTCTAGAACAACCCCCTCACGTATTAAAACCCCTTCGCTGAACCACATTGTATAAGTTTTAATTTAGGATATATTTATAATTGTTCACGCTAAAGCTCAAGAAACTTTTAGAAAATATTTAAAAAAATTAACATGAAAAAATAAGATGACCATATTCTAGTTTTTTTTTAAATTTTATTTGAATATAGGTTTGATTAGGTATTTACATTTGTTCAAGCTAAAGCTCAAGAAACTTTATTAAAAAGCTCTCTGTTAGAAGTATTAAAGTCCAAAGCGGCCTTTACCGTCTTGACGACAGGTGATCAATTAACTCACACTTAATCCTAATTAATTGTCTGTTAACACACGTATTCAATTATCTTGACGGTATATGTACGTAGATTTATAACTCTAGGAAAGTATTTTAGATGGTATAATTTATTGTGGGTTGTTATATGTATTTTATTGATATTTAATAGCTAATTTATAGCCACAAATGTATTCATCGAAAGCTTTTGTAACTAGATCTATAAAATGGATAATGAATTCCATAAAGATGGTTTTCAAAATTTCGTGTTTCTTAAGTGGCACAAACTGATACACGAAGTTATAGCCCATTCAAGAATAAACAGATTAAGAAAACATTAATATAAGAAATTATGTAAATTAAACCAGCATTAATAATATTAGTTACAAATAAGCGAATCATTTTCTGTGTGGTCCCTTTGAAATTAGGTATATATATCTATACCTTTTGGAAAGTTTTAATATTTCAACCACCTACTTATCTATAGGTATTATAATATTCAAAGTGTTTGCGGTACAATCGTAAATTCTTAACTGATATAAAAAGCACATAAAAATACCGTTTAGTAAAATTTACTATATCTGCGAATAGGATTGTCTTACTGGCGCCTTTTTATCATAAAGCGAGAGTTCACTAGGCTGTTTACATTTCAATAAAGCTATTTACGGCAAAAATAAAAACGATAAAGGCTTTTAAGGGTATTTCTTAAGTATAGCGTTAACAAAAGTTGTTTTTGTATACTTAATCGAACAGAGACATTAAAGTAATATTGGCCGCTTTGCGAACCTTTAATGTAACATTATCATAAATTATTTTTATTGCCCTCTCTGCTAAGCTAACAAAATCCATGTGGGCAGTACATTCTTTGTTACATATTAATGTTTCTTCTATGATGGAATGTTAGAAACAACAATAAATAAATTGATTTAAACTGTTTACTTGAATATATTATTATAGATGTGGTTTCAAATTACCTACTTGTTGAACTATTTAAGACTTTCAAATAAACAGTAAGAAGTAAATGGAAATATATATTTAAACGATAACTTGTGATAAAATGTTAATAAAGACACCTTGCTTGTAAGTGGTTTGGTGTGTTTATTTAAGAATTTTCAGTACTAAGGTTAAAATGTCCTAGATCCAGTTTTCTAAAGGGTTCTTTCATATTTGCGCTGCTACATTTTATTTTTATTGTCTTGATACTCGCTTCATAACATACAGGAATAAACGTTAAGGTGAATAGGCATTAGAATTCCCAAGTACTAACAAAATGGTATAAAGTGCCTTATTGGAGTTCTTCATTACATTCCATGACAGCCGACCAACGTTTGCATATTTATATTACGAGCAAGCTTCATTCCGACATCATAATCTTATTCGCTACGATCTGCCCGTCTGTTAGACATCAAGAATTACTGCTATAAAATATCCTGCTTCCTCATAACTACTAAGTAATGTAGATAGGTTGAACATGAGATTTTGAATATTATTCTCTGTGTTAAATTTCTAATCAGGCTCATAAATGAAACTTTGTTGTTGTCTGTTGGCGAAGCTAGGTGATTTCAGCGGTGTTGACAAGCTTCTGAACAATATGTCGTAGAATAGCCATTACGAGCGACGACTATTGTTACCTATAATGTGCTCTTCGCGTATCGTTGGCGACAAACAGTCGCCTCGTAAACTTTCCCAGTAATTGTGTTATGACATTGTGTCTTATTAGATTTTAGGACAAAGGGCTAGTGAAGGTGTTGAAGTACTTGACACCTTTTTATGATGCCTAATAACTACGTTATGTTTAATCTTTCTAGGTAGTAGGTAGAGAAACAGTACTAGCGGGTCCCGGATCGCAAGAGCTACGCTGCGGTCGACGGCTTGTATCGGGGCTGTTCTCGAGACCGCGGCTGCCACTCGGCTACACGTACGTGACGACTATACCCCGCGGCGCCTGCAAGCTTAACGTCTCTGAATTACACGTCAGTGAAAACTACATAGGCAAGTCTTCAAACATTTTACATGTTAAAGCTATAATAACCATTAACAACTTTCGCAATACCCATATTTCTGTAAAATAATTACTAAAAATCAATGTAGGTAGCTAAACTGTTTCTGGGATAGAAATACCCACATAGTATTTTCTAAGGTTTTCACGACTTGAACTCATAATAATAATTATATTTGAACGGATATTTCCCGAAATGTCAGGTTTAAAACAACTATACGCAAATATATCCGTTTAAATATTTATAAATCTTAAATTAAAGTTAAATATTAAGTGAATTACTATAATGTTTATTTGCCAAAATGATAAATAATATTTTTAAAATTTACGAGAAACCAATGACCGCAATGTAAACACAGACCGACGAATTTCAATTTTCTAATTTATGTTGTCTATTACAGCTCTGAAAATATCAAACGGCTCATATATTATGAATGGAGAATTTGCCGTGAGTGTACCAGGCACTTATGACGCGGCAGGAGCTCGCTTTCTCTACACTAGGACGGCTGGTCTTGATCATGTATTTACAGCTGGACCGATTCTACATCCCATCGATATTATGGTAATCACATCGTACGAGATAATGGTCAAATGACGGCTTGTTTAAAAAAATGTTAATGTTGTTTTTAAATTGATTTTTCAGATACTTTATACCAAACCGAATCCAAGTATAAAGTATGAATATTTCACAGATTCGTTGAATTATGAGACGGAATCGAAACGATCAGATTTACCTGAAGTTCCTTTTATATCTAGCAAACATAATCGAAGACATCATAACTTTGATTCGTATAAACCATTCGTTGCTCCGAGATATCCAGAATATAGCGTATCCAAAGACGACGGGATCGACGATAACTATTATACTGTAGGAAGCGAAGAGAAATCCGATCAGAATATTGTTGGAGATAGAAAATTTATGTGGAAAATATTATCGTACACTCAATGTACGAGAACTTGTGGTGGTGGAATTCAGGTAGATGTCTTTAGAATTTAGCTATATACCTACTTATGGTAACTTTTTGATCATATAATATCTGGTTGATATAGTAAATCCCAATTTGATTAGATTACAATTGTTTCTATGCGTTTACAATAAGGCTCTCTATATTTATCTAGTAGATTTGTTAAAATACAATTTGTCTTTCAGTTAGGTAAATACCGATGCATAGAATCAAGCATGACTGCTGACAGGGAGGTATCGTCAGTCCACTGTAGTGGTTCCCCTCCAGTGGGAAGAAGACGTCGCTGTGGCAATACTCCCTGCCCTCCGAGGTGGAGAGCAGCTGCTTGGTCTACTTGCCCTAAATGCGGACCTGCAGTTAAGACAAGAATCGTTGGTTGTGTTCAGGATCATTCCAGAGGAATTACTAAGGTAAAATATTAAAAGGAAATTTCAATATGAAGAATTGAAAAAATGTAAATAAACATATGTATTTTTTTTAGATAAGTGATCAAAAATGTCCTCCCATGAAACCACTAACGACTGAAGCGTGCAATATTCCAAATTGCGAAGACATCACCAATGAAGTTCGTCACATAGAACCGAAGAGAGTAAAGCATCGTGAACATACTGACAACTTCAGAGGAGGTCCGGTTTATACAGTGGTCGTTAATAATACTGATGATGATGTAGGACCGGAGTATAGTTTTAGTGCTGCTGGTTGGCTTTATACGGAATGGTCAGAGGTTAGTTAAAAAATAAAAAGTTAGGACTAAATAGCTAAATATATTGCGTAGATCTAAAGTGGCTGTATAAAGCCATATATATATATATATTTACAGTAGATATATTTATACCGCCCTGTAAAATCCTTCTTATTTTTTTCAGTGTGTAGGCTGGTGTGTTGGAACTGGTGTTCAAACTCGCAGTGTTCGGTGCGCCGATCCTTCGGGTTGCGCTCCTCGAAAAGCACCCGAAGTTTACAGAACTTGCCATCCAAAAATTCATTGTGAAGCTCAAGAAGGAGACTGGTTTGTAGGTGAGCTTGAAATTAGGTGTAGGTGACAATGGTCACCTACATAAATTTTTCTTGTTTGTAATGACAAACAAGAAAAATTTACTTGTACAATATCGATCTCACTAAATCTTCTTCTTTCTTGTTAGTAAGTTGCCCCCTTACAGTGAAACTGGGATGGATACATACCATCCGATATCGTGTCAGAGGCAATTTAGCAGGTCGATCTGTATATAAAACTTAATTGTAAATATATTTTTTGTTTCAGGTGAATGGTCTCGATGTTCTTCTAACTGTGGAGGAAAGCAAGTTCGAGGAGTTCTGTGTATCGGAGGCACGGGGAGGCATCTCAAAGATTCGGCTTGTAAGGCACCCAGACCAGAACACGAGCGGAACTGCGGCGATAATAATTGTGTGCCGACGTGGTATTTTAGCGGTTGGGGTAAGGTAAGTAAATACATTAGGTACCATGAATAATTAAATATATATCTCAAATTACTATAATCGTTACAAAATATTAAAGTATTGAAAGCAAGTTTTTATTAAAGAATGACAAGAAATAATGAAATTAAAACAACAATCAAGACTAAAATAGAATTAGATTGAAAATAGTGATAGTGCTTCTTTGCAAGTATGATTTTTTTGTGTCGAAGTATATTGAAAAACCAATCTCACTGTTTTTTTTTTCGAAACAATTAGATAAAAGTAAACGGTTCCAGTCCAGAAAATATCTAGTGAAGTACGTGGTATTAATTGATGTGTCTCTCTAGTGTGATTAATATCCTAATTAACGGGCAACATTGTCTCGGTCACGCCCACCTATTAGACGAATACTTCTTGTTAATTCATTGACAATTTAGAATTTCTTTCTAAAACGTTTCTTCTGTACAGTTTGGAATATTTAATTTTTGAGCCCAATCTCCAACGTAACACGATTGTTAAAATAAAATTGAAATGATATAATTAAATATCATTTTAATTTTATTTTAACACATTTCAACAAAATTGTTCTTTTAATTCATTTATTTTCTTTCAACTGAATTAAAGTTTCTTTAAGTCTTCTTTAGGTCGAATTAAAGCTTCTTTATTTTAGTAATGATGGAAAAAATACTCGTATGTATTGGTAGGTATCTCCTTAAAATGCAGGATGACTAACTTTTTATTTTCAAATATGCGGCCTTGACTTTTGTAACAGGTCACTCTGTGTTACTATGTTATACTGTTCTTGACTTACAATTTATTGCCAGTTTATATCTGTAAGTAATAAAATAACTATACAGCGCAAGATAAACTTTATAATTAATTAACTCTTACAGAGGCTAAAGATTAACAGTTGGCTTTAATATAGGTCTTTGCCGTCTAAAATTATATCATGATTATCTAATTGTTGTCATTTATGTGGCATCTTGAGATGAATGGAATTCCTTGGAGCCATATCAAACTTTGTTGGGTCAGAGGTTAACAATTTGTTAAAATATTATTCAATTCGTTTGGGCAGTTACTGCATAATAAATTAATGTATTGCAGAATTTTAATGTGCTCAGATTCTTGTAGTGACCTATCACATTAATAAAAACATTATTGAAAATACAACAGTACCTAATTCATAAACTTCCGAACATGATACATAAAAACACAATCTTGTATTAATTTCAGTTTTTTTTACTTATTTATCGCATTCATTTCGGAGACTTTACATTTTCACGGTCACATTGACTTTACTATTCTTTCCTTTTTTCAAGTTTTTAAGTGAGAGGTCAGCGTTTGACCACTATCACATATGCCTTATGGTAGGTCCTCACCTACCATAAGGCAGATGTGATAGTGATCAAACGCTGACATATTAGACCGCATCCTCATGCGGTCTAATATATTGAACGCTTTTTTAGAAGAATACCTTATCACTCGCATCTTGAAGAAATTGTGAGAAAAGACAGAGCTGGCAACTGATTCCATTAAATTGTTAAGTGTATATCGATCCAGTTGTCATTGCAGTTATATTATCTTCTTCCCTAGTGTACAAGTAACTGCACAAGCATCCCTCAAACGGGAGAACAACGTCGTTCAGTCGTATGCGCGAGACATTCCGGTGCTGAAGGCGGCGTCAGCGACGAAGATTGCATCGGAGAGAAGCCGCACGAGCATCGAACCTGCGAACCAAGTTGCAACCGAGATACTCTACCCACCGATCTTGTTATTGGTAAATATATATATAAAAAAAATATATTTTTAAACTTGTTGGTCGTTGATGAGTTGATAATTAGGTATATATAATTATTAAAATCTAATTTTTAATTGCAAGCAATGAAATAGTATCCAAGTCTAATTTTTATTAACTACACTGGGATTCAATATTCTCTGTAATAAAATCAGTAACACCTTTTTACCCGCGCCGGAATGGAAGCCGGTATATGCATTTGGTGAGACGGTGTTTATGCACTAAAATGTTCCCATATATCCAATAACCAGCTGGACCGATTTACATACAGTTTCCAGTAGAATGTTTGTGATTCATTGACGACATAGTTCGTTAATAATATTATAGCTATTACTCACCAGAAGGCGCCGCAATTTACATTTGATTGCAAAACCAATGTTATTAATTATTACTTTCAGAGTCTCAAAAGTCATCGAAATCATTTGAATATGACACGACTTCCACATCTACAACTACTGAAGGTGTAAAAGTAGTGGTTAGAGAAAGCGACTCTAAAGGTAAGTGCATCGATCGTAATAGCAGTTTTCGATTTATTTGCGGTTTGCAACAAACTTTCTGTAATAGTGTAGAATATTCATCTATCGTCATTGTTACGAAATAAAATATATATTGGTTGTTGTCTACCGTCTTATTTCTTTGGTGTGTCTTCAAAAGGAAGAGCTTCTGTTTTTCTCCGCAAAGTAGTAGGTTAGATACCTATATCTGTGGCCTGTGATACAGAAGATTGTGGGTTCAATTCCCACTTCAAATAAATATTAATATACAGATATTTGTTTCTGGTCTTGATGTTTCTGTGTGTATATATCGATTATATTTATAAAAGAAAATTATATCTATATTCTATCCTTTGTCTGGCCACCATAACACAAGCCTAGTTGCTTAGCTTGGTGCTTTGTAAAATGTCCTACAATATTCTTTATTTATATTTAATTTATTACTTATTAAAAGTAAATGTTTGTCAATAGAAAGAAACTTAGAGGTAAAGGAACTCAGAAATAGAATTCAAGAGACGTTAAAAACTAAAGAGTTCGACCATTCTCAAAGAATACAAAATCACCAACATTGCACCTAAGGAAAAGTCTATAGCAAATTACCCCAGCGTCTTCGTTTTTTAAAGCAAAGCAGACAGATTTTCAAGTCACGTATTAATTTTTTTTTTTTCAGATTGTGAAGACAAACTTCCTAATTGCTCTTTGGCAGTGCGAGCCCGCCTTTGTCACTACAATTACTACATACAAAACTGTTGCAATTCTTGCAAAGGTAGATAGATCTAATAAACACTGATTTTAAACTGAAATATGTTGTGAATATTTATTATATCTAGCTTTGAGGCATTAATATCTCTTCGGAACCACATCTTTAAATCCGCTTTAGGTGGATGATATTATTTATTTCACTTAAAACAACAATTACGATTAGATTTTTTTGCTATTTTTACCTACCTACATCATTAAAGATTAGATAATTTCAAACTACAATAAGGTCTATGAATTAAACTCATTTGAAATTTACATTTTAAAAGGAAATATATATTAAATTGATTATTCTTCGGTGTGATATTTAAGTGTAAGTTTAAAATTTAATTAATATTAAATTGAATCATGCATGACTCATTATTTTATAAACATAGATTAAGAATTGAGTGTCTTTAAGGTATTATGTAAATATAATATTATTTTACGAAAGTGATAAATAAAATTTATATTTAAACTTTTAATTTTGAAGTTTTCTTATTGTAATAGTTACTTAGAATAAATAAATGTCTCTTAAAATATAATTGTTTTACAGTTGACTTAAATTTAAATATATTACTGAATTTGTATTAGTATGTATACAAGGAAAATACACTATTTACCTACAACTATAATTAAAATAGATGGCAGTGTGTAATTTAATTACTACTTTGCTAGGCCTCAAAGAAGTACTAAATAACACAATTTTAAATCATATCCAACGATAACTTCAAGAAAACAATTCGCAATATACAAATTATTCAAAGTTTTGCTTCTGTATGTCAATCTATACTAATATTATAAAGAGGTAACGTTAGTAACATGTTTGTATGTATGTATGTTGGGGGTAATCTCCGAAACCACTGAACCGATTTCAAAAAATCTTTCACCAATAGATAGCTAAATTATTAGGAATGAACATAGGCTATAACTTATTTTCAAAATAATATAAAAATGAATTTTGACTCTCAATTAAATTCAATCAACCCACCGTTTGTAAATTCTCGTAAGACTTGCTATTAACAGACCGACTAAAGCAACTACTGTAGCAACTATCGCTATAATACCACTATTATCAGTCACACGCACATTAGAGAATGCTATACAAAGTGATATAAACGCTATAGTTAAAGTAAGAGAACCGAGACAACCGTGGCATGTGCTGTATAGTCTTGTGTTGGCTTGATTAGGAAATACTAAGTGGACTAAACCGCCAAGTAAACTCAACCCAGTTAGAATAGTGGCAACCAATCCTGAAACAAAAAATAAATAAAAAACTTGAGAAGTGTCAAGGGACACCCGGATGGAACGAAGTTTTTTTCGATTAATTAGTAATTGTAATAAAATCAAAAAGTGTCGTTAAAACTTTTGGTCTTAATTTTTTCCGTCTAGCCCCCTTTCGCAACGTGCGATAAGAAACATCGTTCCAAAAAGAATTGGAAATAAATACTTAGTCAAAAGTAAAGCATGGAACAAGATTTGTTACGCTATTATCTTATCTAGTAGATATTGCGACTAGAGAGGTTCTTAGTAGGAACGTAATCGTACTATATTTAAAAAAAGTAACACAGTTTTCCATATTTACACAATAAGATGTGCTCTTGAAAGTATTTGCAAAACAGGAAATGGTTTTGCAAATACTACTAATATTATAAATGTGAAAGTTTGTATGTTAATATGTGTGTTAGTATTTTTACTCCTTCACGCATAAACTACCGAACCGATTGCATTGAAACTCGGTATGCTAGAGACTTTTTATCCCGATATTCTCACGGGATCGGGAAAACGTGGGGCGCAGCTAGAACTTTCATATTTGCAAAGCAATTTCCTGCCCTCTTTAAGATTAACAAAATCGTAATAATCTTACCTGTAATGCCATGAGCCGAATCAAAATTGACACCATCAGTGAGCTTAACTATGGCTCCAGTTATAGCCAGTATCGATCCTAGAACCTGCATCACCCAGTGGACTAATTTCTTATCAGGATACTTTAGAGTGCTGGCCCATCCGGCGTGAGGATTCAAAGTTAGAACAGCTTGACTCATCAAAATCACATACTGAAAAATCACAATTGTCGTTGAATAGCACATGTGTGTTCTATTATAATAAGTTACATACGTATAATAAAATTACATATATTGCTCATAACACTTCTTGACTTTGATATCTGATCACTCTCTAGGCCACTATGGTCTGAACTTCATAATTGCATATCGTTCATAACTGTGTTGGACGCATGTGCTCAGTTATTCTTAAAAATTTTAAATAAAAAGTTTTGGTAGTAGGCTGGCTCTTGAGGTCGCTGCATACGTAACGGGAAAACATCGGGCGGGACGGCAACGTGATGTGCATCGTTCATAAAGTGTTTACGATCTTTGAACATACGTAACGTGATTTTTTCCGTGCCAGACGGAACGTGACAATTTTTTGACATCGTTTCATAATAAAATATTGTCCCGTCCGGCACGAGCAAAATCAAGTTACATATGCAGCGACCTTTATTCTACACTTATGGGATAAAAGTTAAGGAATGAAACAACTTACCCCGGTAACACACAAATATACATGTTGAGCGTAAGCTGCACTAAGCAGCCAAGGTGCAGCAGTATTCAATACACTAGCTATGATAAAAGCACTCATCACCACTGCACCAAGCGCTAAATGCGTCAGCGTGTTAATAACATTCATCGTCACTATGTAAGAATGAGGGATGGGTTTTCTGTCGTACGTGTTGTACTGTCCATTACCACTATTAGCTTCTACGAAATGTGGTCCGTGGACGGGTGGCATCGGCGGGGGCGGTGGTGGCGACATTTTTTAATCCTTATTGTTTTTCTTATATTTCGTCTCACTAACTGACCGAGAGTGTGTCGTATATTGAGAAAATACAATCTGATAGAGATGTATTTCTGGTGATTAGATTAGCTATCTACATCTACTATACCTTACCTGTCGAATTGAGAGTTAGTGACAAACAAACATAATGGTAAAGTACCACGATAACCGCGTTTTTCTGGAGAAGATATGAAAATAAACAAGATTAATTAGCAACTTAATATATTTATTGAAATAAAGAAACAGGCCAAAATATGTGAATCTAAAAAACTAAGATAAACAGAATATGAAATTAATCTAAATATCAATCAAACACTATTACGTAACCTCATTCCTATCACGATCCAAAAATCTAGAGCGACAAACAATGTAAATAACCAAGTTACAAATATCAAAACTTCAACAGAAGTATGATTCTTTATCCAATATTCAAATACTACATATTGCAAGCCAGTTGTTAAAGCAGCCGACGATAGAACCAGAGAAGAGACTCCGGTAAAGAAGTGGAGAAACTTAACCCAATACCTGATGGGTTTGGTTAGCTTATACGCGTAATGTGCCAAGCCTCCGTTTAGAATGCTTATCATACTAATTATTAAAGCACATAAACCTGAAAAAAAAATTAGAAAATGGAACTCAGTATCCTTGATAAACATACTAAAATCACTACATATTTTAAAAACAAAAACTCTGTTCGCTATCAAAAACCTCTGCACCGATTTTCATGCTGTTTTCACTAATGGATAAAGTGTTTCTCATAAAAAATAAAGCAAAGATATTTATAAGGATTGTTTAACTCTCCCTATTCTTTATGTTCTGAATTGATCAATGATTTGCATAAGTCTCATTCCCGTGTGTATTTAGGGATAAAGCATTCAATGTATTTTCATCAAAATTGGTCCAGTAATTTCAAATCTTATTCATCACAAACAAAAAATATTTCCTTTGTAAAATATTAGTCTAGATTTATTTATTATATAGTTTCTTCTTATCATGGATAAGATGTTGCTGGAAATACGAGTATTTGGGATGTACCTAAAGATAACTTGAGACACATTAAAGAATATATTTTTTTAACTCTCTAGCCATCATGGTTCATTAGATGCAGCCTGGTGACAGACAGATGGACAGAAGTCTTAGTAATAGGGTCCCGTTTTTACCCTTTGGGTACGGAAACTTTTAAAATCAATAGATTCTTACCAAGAGAACCATGCGTTGTACTAAATTGCTTGGTCGTGCCATTTATCATAACGTACGTGCCAACTGCAGCAACAACGAATCCCACCAGCTGTAGAAATATATGGAAATGCCTTCGTCTATGTCTGCTGAGGTACATTGACCAGCTGTTATACCTGGATAATACTAGGATTCCTTGACACATGAAGAACTGATACTAAAATAATAATAAAAGTTGAATTAAATTGTGATATTACAAAAGAGATATTTGACTCAATTAGGAGTGATGGGCCAATTATTTAAAAAGTTTGACCACGACTCCTAGTTGGAGGTCGGACCTAGGTGGTGGGCCAACTATTTTTTAAACAGAAACAAGAGACGATAAAAACAAAAAGACTTGGACTTAAAACCGTATGCAAAACAAATGACGATCAAATAATAAGAAAGACAAAGGCGATTTCGTACTTTGATTTTCGATCGTCTTTTGTTTCTTTCCATCGTTCACCACCACCTTCGTGTTTTAGTTCCAACACCACCTCCTTTACTCATGTGCCACACACCACCCCGCATTGGGGCCTCCAACTAGGGTTCGTGGTCCTTTTATTAACACGGAAAATATTCGTAGACAGCAACGCAGTACAGTATTATAAGAAATCAAAGTTTACAAAGGACTGTTGAACTTTCATGATTTAGAAAATGTCAATGATTAACAATTATAATTGTCAAAATAATGAAATATTCAAAATATCTTACCCCTAACACACAAAGTATGATATGCCAATGAAATTCAGTTACTTTGTCAAAACTGCAAGCAAACCACACACACAGAAACACAGTAACACACAATAAAACATTAGTTATTGTGTTTATGGATAGCCGTATCGTTTTTAAGAAAACACTTCCATCAGAATTAGGTTTGATAAAATCTGAATCCATTTCTTTAGCTATTGATCTATGTAGTAAGGAGAAATTGTGTGAAATTCATTGTTTTATATCTTCGTTATAATTAGGTTGAAAACACATTAAAGACACTGCTGATTAAAAACTTTATTGCTTCACGATCACCTTTCTGAAGAGTTTACTAGTAGGTCGTCGCTGTCAAAGAACTAAAGACACCTAAGGAATAGTTAAGTTTTTTAAGTGTCTTCAGAAATCTGCGCTCATTTCCAAGATTCGTGTGTTGTTAATCTCATCTGATGGTGGCTACGCCTTTCTGGTCTTCTCTCTCTCTCAAAATCATCTGGTCGTCTAAGTCGTTTAGGTTACGTGTTAATACACCCCTAAAATCACTTCATTTTTTTTTATAACATGATTATAAAAAATACATACCTACAACCGAATTGAGAACCTCCTTTTTTGAAGTAAAAATAGGATAATATCATAACTGTGGACTCGAATTATTTTCAGTTTTCTTCTTGTAGTTACAGAGATTTAACTAAAATTTTGAAAAAAAAAAAAAAATGTCTGACGATTGCTTGCAATGCAGATGCATCATTAACCGCTTGAATAGAATTGGCTACTTTAGAGGATACTCATTTTAGAACTAAAATTCTACTGGCTACTTTAGAGACTTTTACATTTAAGATTTATTTTTCGTTGATTCTATCGGCCAATATTAATTTACTAATGATTGTTTCAGTTATAATCGATTAAAATATTTTTCACTACGTTATGACTTTACTAGATTGGTTGAATGTGATAATTTCACCTTGGACGTACTTGAACGTGCGGTATAATTGGCATCGCACTTGTACGGTATACGGTTGCAAGTCCAATTCTCGCGATGCAATTTTAACCCCCGTTGGAGACGCATATTACTGTTTGGGTGCATAATGCTAAAAGCTTTATTTAATGTTAAATGGTAAAAGAGCAAAATGTTAAAAGAGCAAAATGATATGGAGCATAAATGGTAAGCTCGCACAAAGATACCTTGCATCATTGGATTTTCTCAGAATTTTCCCCTCAGTGTGTACTGAACTTTGATTGACACTTAGATTTATGATTATAACACTCAATTTAAGTTGAATTAATAATATCACCTACAGTGAAGTGGTAATGAAGATATCTCAAAAGATGTGTGATTGATCACGTAAGGGGTGTAAGAGATACTCGTTACAACTGTGATTAGGTAATTAATTGAGAGATAAGTAAACAGGTAAATAACCCGTAATCAGACTTTCATATTGTTGTACAAGTTGATTTTTGTTCTTCTTTATTATTTACAAGAAAGCCATTCAGAATTGAGGATGTCTTTTATTTTAGTTTTCCTTCGTATATTTTAATTTGGTGATTGTAATTTTCATTTTGTTTTTTTGTGAGTAGGTACTTAAAATTATGACATTTGTGTATTAAATTGAAATTTACTTTTTACAAGAAATCAGCTGAAAATTACAACACTGCATATTTTTTGTGTAATTGTGAGTTGATTTCCTTTTTGTATCCATTACGTTCCTAGGTTTTATGTTAAAGGAGTTTGTTTTTGGTAACAAATAAACATTTTTCACTCTTTTTTTTAACGAATTTATTTAATAACTATTTTATGTATAACCTAGTGGTTTATTTAGATTTATGTATCTATGCTATATTATTCTTCCACAAAATAGATGTTTTAAGAATATGTTCAAAATCGTTAATTTTATTTAATAAATAAAATTAACGATTTTGAATACTTACCTATATTAATGATTAATATGAGAAAATCTATTTTACTTTTTTTCAAATCTTTTATATTGTCACAACCTAATTTTATCTTTTGAATGCTCTCAAAAATATAACCATTTGATAGTGGCGGTGCGTGGCCAATAGGCACCTAATCAGCCGCAATGGAGTGGTTATTAAAAAAAAAGGGATAATTTTTTGTGGTGTTTTTTTTTCTTCTGACTGCGTTTATCCCAATTTATTTGGGGTAGGCGCAGGCGGGTATATTTTCTTCATTTATATTGAAGAATACTACTACTATGATAATATTTTTACGACCGGTCGCCTGCCTGACACCCTTTGAAATGGTTAACCCACCGTGGCGGGCTGCTGCGACCACCCCGCCGCGCCGTGCGAGGAACCAACGTTCGATAGTCTGCATAATGTCTTCAAATCCCTTAGTCGCTTTCTTCGATACTCACGAGAAAAAATGGGTAGTCCTATCCTATGCCAGGGCTACACAACTAGCATTTTGTTAGGAACCTGCTATTCATTGAAATGGTTGTACATAAACCTAAATCTATACTTTTTTGTTTGTGACGAATATTCTTACGGGATAGGGAGTTACGCGGACGAAACCGCGGAGAGCTACAAGTAAACAATGAAACACAATTGTACGTGTTTAAAGCTTATTATTTTTTTGTACAATGTTATATGCATCAATGTTAGACGTTAAAGTAGGTAAACAGTTATTTTTTTTAGCAAAAATCTGCACATTATTGTGATGAGATAATCTACATAATGTATGTATAAATACTTAACAGCCAGTAAATAAATGCACTATACAATAAAAACTATTTACAAATAAACTTTCTATTCTAAAGTTTAAGTAGGTACAATAAGTTATTTTGGCATTTTATTATTATTTTTAAATACTACAATCAAAATTACTTACAGACATAATCAATAATCTAATCTATCTTACTTGCTTGAATCAGTCGTGGATATCATTTCTAAACATTTTAAGCTAAGGTCCGAAATGCACGTTATTATAGTCGCGCCGAAAAAAAAAACCAGTACGCTCGCGCTAGTTAGCACTGTCAGCGCTGTTCATTCAATTCGGACCACAACTTTTATATAGTCGTAAAAATTACAGAAAAGATATCCGCGATCAACTAAAGGAAGTAAGATTTGAAGATATTGATTTCAACTGTTAGACGTCAATAATAATTCAAAAGGCTGCACCTACAGACAACAAAATACCAATAAACTTATCGTACAGAACAAAAGTTAAAGTAATAGAATCATAAAATAAATTATATGAACACTTTGTCATAGTTCTAATATAAAAACATACCTAATAAACTAGTATTATTTATTTCATAGGGAATACTATTTTGTTCTTAATCTATAACATAGCCTATATATTGCGTAAGTTTAATCTCTAATATTACAAAAAAACGAGAAAATATTTTTAAGTGTTTAAAGAGAAAACATTATTTATTTAGCTAACAGTGCTCATAAAATTAATGTGCTAAATTTCAAGAATGATTTTTAAGCAGAAGATTTGTTTTTTTTAAAGTAATAATATATATATATATAAACAGTTTTGTATGCTAACATTCATTATTATTACTCTACAAAAACATTCACACAATATTTTTTTGTTTATTTAAAATTTAAAAATATATCAAAATAATTTACAGTCCCTATTACGAGGTTTTATATTGGTAAAGGTATACATAGTAGTATTTCCTACAGATTGATTGAGTCAAGCGTTTATTTACGGAACTTATCAATTACGGCAGAATTAATGTTTAGACACTTAGGGGGATAATTTTAAATCTCGGAGAGCAACGTCGTATCTAACGTTTGTCGCCCAAATAGCGCGGCCGGGATTAATTTCAAGAGATGTAGGTTTATGAATGGTGTCACTAACACTAAAGCCGGGGACACATTGCTCGGACGTCCGCAGACGCGTCCGACAGCCGCGACTGATAAGTGTGCACAGTCGTTTGGCATCCAGCAGCCCAGATCGCTCTAGAACGTCCGCGGACATCCGAACTCTCAAGGGCGGCCCAAGGTCACGTCCGCGACTTACATCTGATAGTGTGCACAGTTACATACATTTACATTATACATATGCCTATAAGTCGCGGCTGTCGGACGCGTCCGTAAGCCGCGTCCGATAATATGTTCCCAGCTTAATCATTGTATTGCCACAGAATATATATGGTATTGCCTAATTGCATGCCTTATTGAGCGGGAGGGCGGTGCAAATTACATCTTGTGTTTTAGCACTAGCCTGGGAACTAAAAACTACATATTAATTCCACCGTAATTATAGTACTACATTCAACTTCATAGCTCGACTAAGACGTAGAGATCACGAAACTATTCTTAATACTAGATAGACCATCAACGTACATAGCGCTCACACAATATCATCGATATAAATAAAATACTAACCATTATAATAAATACAATGAAATTATGCGTTTATTATTAAAACTTAAATTGGTTATGCGGTAGGTTTTGCCCTTCTGTTTCGTATAATCAAGTCATTTTCATAAAGTAATAAATAATAAATAAGCAATGCGTGCTCTTCACTCGTCACTTACCTTGAGATGAAATCTATACTAATATTATAAAGCTAAAGAGTTTCTTTTTTTGTTTGAACGGGCTAATCTCAGGAACTACTGGTTCGAATTGAAAAATATTTTTAACAGACTTCAAAAAAGGACCTCCTCCTTTTTTGAAGTCTGTTAAAAATATTTTCAATTCTCAATATTTTTTTTTCCATGGTTAATATGAAATACGTTTAACAGACTTCAAAAAAGGACCTCCTCCTTTTTTGAAGTCTAAAAAATAAAATATAAATATTTTTAAAAGAAAAATATTTTCAATTCTCAATTCGTCGCGTATATTTTTTTTTGTGTGTTGGATAGTCCATTTGTCGAGGAAGGCTATAGGCTATTTTATATTTAGATAGTCCCACGGGATCGGGAATAAAGCGGGTGAAACCGCGGAGCGCTGCTAGTAGCTCATAAAAGCTATTATAGACAGTCGAATTAAATATAAGTCTTGATGCTTTATTCCGCCCATATTCCGCTACAGATATTTTTTTTACCATGGTTAATATGAAATACGTTTAACAGACTTCAAAAAAGGACCTCCTCCTTTTTTGAAGTCTGTTAAAAATATTTTCAATTCTCAATTCGTCGCGGATATTTTTTTTGTGTGTTGGATAGTCCATTTGTCGAGGAAGGCTATAGGCTATTTTCTATTTAGATAGTCCCACGGGATCGGGAATAAAGCGGGTGAAACCGCGGAGAGCTGCTAGTAGCTCATAAAAGCTATTATAGACAGTCGAATTAAATATAAGTCTTGATGCTTTATTCCGCCCATATTCCGCTACAGATATTTTTTTTACCATGGTTAATATGAATCATTGAATAACTAAACGCTTGGAACTATATTTTATTCTATTAAATGGCTATTTACAATTTTATATGCTTGTATTTAAATTTTATACGTCTTTTTTATGTGGGTGTCGTCGATTTGAATAAAGAAAATATAAAAACTGAGACCATTAACAGTAACTCAGATATTTTGAGAAACATCTTTATTTTATTCAAAACAGCCGGTTTTATTCTGTGGATGTATTTTGCCTGTACCTCTTTCAGGGTGAAAACGCAATTAAAACTGAACCTTTAGTTTGTTTAAAGTTACTAACAGAAAACGGAAAAACTTTTACTGGCTTCAAATTTTTTTATATTTATGACTAGCTTTTGTCGCATAACAGTCGAAAATGGTTCTAATAGGATTGGACTAAGGAATCACGTTGTCTCATACAAACTTTGCCCCCCTTTTTCACCCCCTTAGAAGTAAAATTTCGAAATATCCTTTCTTATTGGATGCCTACGTCACACAAAGAACACACCCTTCAAGTTTCAGGTCTTTACGATCAGTGGTTTCGGCTGTGCGTTGATCCGTCAGTCAGTCATTCAGGACAAAGAATGTTATATGTATAGATTGTACTTATATTATTTGAATAGAATTGCACAGTTGGATATTCTTTATTAACTTATTCCTTCCGAGTGTTATTTTAGTCAATTACCAAGTCTGGAGGGCATTAAACTGCAAATAAGATCTATTTTATACAAGCACAATTTATCGCCTTGTCACGTTAATATCTATTAAGCGAAAAGTAGCAAACAATTTCAATGAAAAACTCATCATATTAGGACAACACTCAGAGCATATTTTGTATTTTCTTCTAAAAGTAGCCTTATTACACGAATACATATTTAGTGAAAAGTAGCAAACAATGTTCAATGAAAAACTAATCATTTTAGGACAACACTCAGAGCATATTTTTGCATTTTCTTCTAAAAGTAACCTTATTACACGAATACCTATTTAGAGAAAAGTAGCAAACAATTTTCAATGAAACTCATCATATTAGGTTGTCCTAATATGATAAAAAATATATCTTATTACACGAATACCTATTTAGTAAAAAGTAGCAAACAATTTTCAATGAAAAATTATTATTTAGGACAAAACTCAGATAATATTTTTTTGGCATATCTTTTCAAGAATAGCATTAGAAAGTGTATGTTTTCAAAACAGAAGGGCATTCCGTATCTCACTAATGTACGATATCACAAGGTGGTATCTACCGTCCGTGACAGGAGTGGCAGCAGTACTCCGCGTAGTAAGGGTAGTGGCAGAGCCTCGCCTGGACCGCGAGCATGCAGTTGCTCAGTTTGTCTGCGCACCCGCCTTTAAAAAAACCACAAAATATAAGAAAGTGTTGACAACTTCTGACCTTTAACATCTAAATCTAAGGTTTAAATCCACATCTCAGACTACCCTTAAACCTCGTTTTGGAATAAGATTATTAAGAAGGTAAGATTTTATAACAATCAAATTTTCGAAAAATATTACAATCTGATGAAATTATTTTAATAATTAGAAAGGTCAAGAACAATAGATAATATTATTACGATGAAAATAATTTCTAACATCAGAAGTGAACCATATATAGAAGAATTATTTTATGTTTCCAACAATCAACAATGGTTGAATGTTATTTTTCAGGATTAAGACGATTTATCCGCTTTTAGAATAATAGCTATTATCTCAAAGACAATAAATTAATAAGATTGAAGTCATACAAACGTAATTCAAAACAATGAGCTCACCCTTAGAATAAGATCTCTCTCTGTTCAGCGAGTTATGGCTTTGGTGTCGTGTCACCCTTTGCTGTGGATCTGAAACTAAGGAAAAATGAAAAATTAAGTATCGATCCGCCAGGGCGTCAGGTCGTGGTTTAGAAACAAATCAAGACACAGGCTAAGGTCTCCCACATTAATTAAAAAAGTTAAGACAAAATGTCAGTATGAAAAACTATTTTTAACTAATATGTAAACTGTATTTTAGTACCTGAAGCAACAGGGCTGAGTACTTGTGGTTTGGTAGCCGGCCTGCTGCTACAGCGCGCTGGTACGCAGCTCTTCTTTGCAGGTGGACGCACGCCGGGGCAGTCAGCATCGCGCGCTGCACCGGCCGCGCCTTCTATGCCTCCGCGACCACACCACACTGTCCGGGACTGGATTCCGGCTTCGCAAGGGCCTTGACACTAGAGAACCAAAAAAGTACTTTAACATAATACCTAGGACCCATATCCATATACTGAAGGGATCAATTTTAACTTGCCCCAAGTTTCATCAGCATCCACTATACCACCGCAAAATATAATATTTTTACGCCTAAATGTAGGTACGAAACCCTCAGTATGGGACTTGCACTCAAACAGTTTTTTGAATTTCAAGTCTTAAAAAAAAGATTTTCAAAATTCATATTTCAGTCTAAGACTCACCTCACTCCAATCGCTAAGATACCACGATGGATTACATTTCTCTCCACAAGGCCGCTCTTGCTCCGGTTTCAGTTTGGTACAAAAGGTGTCTCTTAATCTCCTTCCGTTACCTCCAACACAGATCACTCCACGTACTTGGCGGCCGCCACATTGAGCTGAACATTGGGACCATTCGCCTACAAATAATAAGAACCAATGATGGGAATATCAAAATACTTTTCTAAAAAGATTGCACTTTGGGGTCAAAATATCACATTCCTGATATTATGACCTCATTCTTTCCTACTAGTTTTATTTAGGTCAATCAATTTATCCGTTCTAGTTTATTTCACTTAAAATTGTTTACCGGTAAACCATTGCGCTTCGCATTGCCTGCGAACGCTGCAAGTTTGAGTGGATTCTGGAACACGATGAGTGGCGCAGCCGCTAGGGTCAGCGCAGCGTACACCCCGAGATTGGACACCACCACCCACGCACCAACCTACACACTGCAATCAGATAGATGTTACTAAAATCATTGAATCAGATAAAATTAGCTTAATAAAGAATAATTAAAGGTACGAACCTCAGACCACTCCGTATACAACCATCCACCAGCAGCGCTAAAACTATAATTAGGAGTTGGTGTGGAAGCAATATCATCAGTAATGTTGGACGAGAGTGTGATCACAGGGCCTTGTCTGAATGTTTCAGTGTTGTCTTTAGGTCTGACTTGTCGCCTCGCGTCGAGGCGAGGTATGCTTGGAGCAGCAGCTGAGCGGTCACAGTTGGGAATTTCGCAAGGTTCACTGCTAGGTGGCATCGGGAGAGGACATTTTTGATCACTGATCTGAAAATAAAATTAGGCATAGGTAAATCGTAATATAACTACTAATTTATAGTAAAGGCCTCAGAAACAATTACAATATTAATGATTACCTTTGTAATCCCTCGGGCATGATCTTGCACACAGCCTACAATGCGAGTTCTCTGCGCTGGTCCGCATACAGGGCAAGGACCCCACGCTGCTGCTCTCCATCGAGGTGGACAAGGTGCGCCTCCACATCTTCTACGACGAGATGGTGGAGGAGGTCCTGAACAATGAATTGGAGAAACTTCCTTGTCTTTTCCATTTCCAGAAACTTCAACGCATCGGAATTTGCCAATCTGTAAACCACCGCCACAAGTTCGAGAGCATTTTGTAAATGACACAATTTTCCAAACAAATTTTCTATCGCCAATGATGTTGCTCTCGATTTGTGATTGACTCTCCAAATTACTGTAATCTGGTTGATTCGATAAAGAAGTACTAGATTTCGAACGTTCTAGATCTCTCAAGTGGGATTCTGAGTTGTGGTGGCGATGATGTCTTGGCATCTGGTGATGGAGCGGGCTTGCTGTCGGTATGTCATTGCTTGTTTCGTCTTGAATTGTGTCGGTGAGATATTCGTATTTAATGTTCGGATTCGGTTTTGTGTACAGTATCTGAAAAAAAAATAATCAAAAAGTAGATACTTACAATTTAAAAATATTCTACGTAGATTCTATTTATATGACAATATTTGAAAACGTACCATTATATCAATAGCATGATGTATTGGTCCATGAGCAATAATAGTATCAAGCCCAGAAACTCTTGTGTATAAAAACCGCGTACCAGCCGCGTCATAAGTGCCCGGTGCACTCACAGCAAATTCACCATTCATGATGTAAGAACCATTGGTCACTTTCAATGCTGAAACGAAAAATACGGATGAGCAACTAAAACAGAGGTTTAATAAGAGCATTCAATAAATTACTTGCTTGAACTAAATTGTTACCGGCTGCGTCATGCAAATAATTAACCATCAATTGCGCAGCCGGCTACCTCCATTTATCTCACAATTTGTGGCGTAGGCGCCTCTATTGAAGAACAGTGCCGGCGCGGTGCGCATGTGCAATTCCGATTAATTGATTCGACATCGATCTTTGCACTAGCAAACACTTCATTTTTTGATTAAGACCCGCGTCTGCGGTCTACTATTTAATGTAGATCACGTTTTCATGAAAGATCGATATTGACATCATTATGATTTTTAAAGTGTGTAACAAGGTCGTTTGAACTATTGTGCGAATGTATTCATAATTCCTAATTAGCTCCCGTTTCGATGATTGGTCTATTTGCTGAAGTAGGTCAGTGGTTCTTCAAGTAATTGAACTGCATCTCTAAAAACCTAATAGCTTAATAATTTATTGACCACAGCGCCGATTGATCAATCTAATCAAAGTATACTTTTTTTCGTTTACTAGATAGGTAATACTTGCCTATATAGTTTTCACTGTGCTGTAGTTCGGAGACGTTGAGCCTGCAGGCGCCGCGAGGTACAGTCGTGACGTAGGTGTAGCCGAGCGGCAGCCGCGGTCTCGAAAACAGCCCCGAAACCAGTCGTCGGCCACATCGCAGTTCTTGAGTATCTGACGAAGCCAAAACTCCTTCTCTACCAACCACCTGCGCAAAACGAGATTTAAACATTAAAAGGACTGACGTTTAAAAAAAAAATATAATATGCCAATCATATTTTAAACTTTTTATGAACATTCACCAGCTTCTGAAATGAAACCAGTGGATCATAATTTCGGAATAAAATTCAATCACTTCATATTAAATTGCTAAGTATGTGTTTTATGAATGCATTCGTGTTTAATTTGGGTTCCCGTTCTATTAAAGCGAGTCTTATATGCAATAAAATATCCAATTGCAGATAATGAAAGGGGTTTTATTGAAACGAAATGATATAAGGGGCAATGAAGTGGTATATTAGTCACGCAAATGAGCGCAAAGTGTGATGAGTTGCTCTGCATACGTTAAGTTGTCGGGAAATTGTCACGGTGGCTGTATTAAGACTTGACGGATGATTCGCTTCATTCTCTCATATTGTCGGTATCATAAGATTTTGTTTTAATCTATACATATAAAATTCTTTGTCCTGAATGATTGACTGACTGACTGACTGACTGACGGATCAACGCACAGCCTAAACCGCTAATCGTAGAGACCTGAAACTTGGAGGGTGTGTTTTTTGTATGACGTAGGCATCGGATAAGAAAGGATTTTCCGAAATTCCACCCCTAAGGGGGTGAAAAGAGGGGGAGGGAAAGTTTGTATGGGACAACGTGATTCCTTAGTCCATTTTTGACCTCAACGAGGACGAATTCGCGGGCAAAAGCTAGTAAGTGTATATGTAGAAAGAAACCGTCTATTTTTAAGACTGGATCTAAAAAGTACGTATAGTTTAGAGTGTCTCTAAAAATATATTCTCCTAATCACTTTCGGTGTTGTATTCGTATGACCTACAAAGTGTATCTTACAGTAATTAAATTTACTATACCATAATGTGCTGTTTATGGCCAAAGTGTTAGAGATAAATCTTTTTTTATTTATAGCATATTTTATAAAGATATGTTTTTACAAGAGATGTAAATTTTTGACAAAGTCTTTTTTTGCAGTTCTGCAAAAAATAAAGTCGCGATACTTTATACTATACTAGCTGTTGTCCGCGAATTCGTACTCGTAGTATTTTTGTTTTCTATACATATAAAATGATTTGTCCTGAACTACTGACTGACTGACTGACTGACGGATCAACGCACAGCCTAAACCGCTGATCGTAGAGACCTGAAACTTGGAGGGTGTGTTTTTTGTATGACGTAGGCATCCGATAAGAAAGGATTTTCCGAAATTCTATCCCTTAGGGGGTGAAAAAGGGGGCCAAAGTTTGTATGGGACAACGTGACTTATTCATCCAATCTACTTCAAATTTTCGACATCTACGCGGACAAAGTCGCGGGCAAAAGCTAGTATATAATAAAACCTTCCTTTTATATCACTTTATCTGTTAAATAAACTGCATCAAAATCCGTATCGTAGTTTTAAATGTCTAATATTGGAACAGACGGACCACTGCCCTTTTCCACGGAAAGGGGCTTTGTTTTATACTATTAGTGATGAAAACTATCATGGTTATTTTCACTATTGAAGTTATTTTAAAACGGGACATTTATCATTTTTATCGCTCTACAAGATAAAACAATAACTATAATAAATATTCAGTTTTAAGAGGAAAGGTACCGAGGGCTCTCTCCATACAAACGTAGTTGACTGTTTTCTCCCTGGATAATGACATTAGCACAAATATTTTTGTGCCTATAACTGCCATGACTACGCCCCTATGTTTTGGATTATTTTGGTTTTTTAAATCTTAATTTCTATGATAATTAGAAAATGAAGAAACCAAAACATAGGGGCATAGTCATGGCAGTTATAGGCATTTTGGCACAAAAATATTTGTGCTAGTGTCATTATCCAAGGAGGAAACAGTCGACTACGTTTGTATTTATAGAGAGCCGGTTTCTTCTTCTTCTCGTGTAGTGGTGTGGCTCACCTATTGTTAGAGTTTTCAGGTCGCCTTAAGGCCTCTAGCTTGACCTAACGACTGCTACTAGAGGTAACTTGCCTTCCGAAGCACGGTTTCGGCTTACGAAGCACGGTTTCGGCTTACGAAACCACATTTTTGCTACACTACTAATTGGTCACCCATCGAAGTAATGACCGCGCCAGGCGTCGCTTAATCCGCACGACCGTAAACGATCAGCTAGCATTGCTTATCTCCTCGGTACCCTTTCACCTTAAATGCCTAACTTTATTCTATTTTATTCGTATTCAACATAAGTACAGTGGATCACGTACTAATATCCCCAAATAGTAAATCATAAAACACAAATATACTTATATCGAATTACGTAACGAAGGTACTACTCGTATTCTCCCTAAATTGCAACATACAAAGGCCCTAAGTTATCACATTATGAATCATTATTTGGAGCAATGATTCAATCTGCCCTTTGTTTGATACAGCTTAATCATATTACTTCGCTAGATTTTCTACTTACCAAGTAAAGTGCTTATCGAGAACTGAATAAGGCTAATGATTTATAATGTGGGGTAGTTATTTGCCAAGAATGCACTTTGCGAATTTTATGATGCTCTATACTTCGGCATCACAGGAATTGGATGGATAAAATATAGTAAACATGGTCAAGAAATTATATTTACTTAATTATTTTCTTGTAGTTTCTTTTCATTGGAGAGCGTGTTCTTAAACTGGACCTTTCTTAATTTTTTAAGACATTGTAATATTTGACTACAGAATATATTTGACTATTTAATGCTATAGCCACTAATTTATTTTGATGGTGAAATTATATTTTCGTAGGACTGTCGACAGTCGAGAAACGCAAAAATTCTAAGCAAAAATTAAAATTGTTTAAGTGAAATAAACGCTATTATTGAAGGTAACGACGTGGATATGGTGGTTATGCTCGGGGACTTCAACGCTCATCCGGGTAAGCTGTTTTCTACCGAATTATTGACTTACTGTGCGGAACAATCGTGGTCGTGCGTTGATATGGAGCTTTTACCAACAGACACTTATACGTTCGTGTGTGAGGCGAGCGGTAGCCACACCTGGCTCGATCACTGCGTAGTGACAAGCGCCGCGCGCTCCGCTATATTAAGTGCATCTGTACTTTATGATACCTACTGGTCCGACCATTATCCGCTAATGATTGTTTGTAATTTTAATGTTATTAGATCTACCTATGAACAGCCTGCGAAACAAAATAATTTAATTCTTAATAATGTAAAGTGGGGTGAAAGAGACTTGGAACAAACAGAAAAATATTCATGTATTTGTAACAGTAAATTAAGGTTAATTGACTTTCCCCCAGATCTCCGAGATTGCGCTGACAATATGTGTAATAATGACGAACATAAGCTGATAATCATTGAAATGTATGACATAATAATTAATATTTTGACTGAGGCTGCAAAGGCTAGTTTTATTGTACCTAAACGTATTAATCGTAAGTATGTGACTGGATGGAATAGGTATGTCAGTGACGCTCACAGGAGGGCACGACTTTGTTTTCAAACGTGGGTATTGGCTGGTAAACCGAAGTCTGGTTACGTGTACACTAAAATGTCTGAGTCTAGAAAGGTTTTTAAATCTAAATTAGCCTATTGTCAAAAGAATTCATCACAAATTAAAATGAATATAATTGCAGAAAATCACATCAGTAAAGATTTTTGTAGATTTTGGAAAAGTACTAAGAAGCTGAACCCAGGGTCGAGCCCGCCTGCCTGCGTAGGTGGTGAACATGACCCCCGTGACATAGCCTGTGCATTTCAGCGGCATTTCAAGGTTGGGTCCCCGCTCGGACCGGCGTCTCAGGTGCCCGCTGCTGAGAACCATTCCACCACGCTTAACGTCAGATTTTCGGCTAAGGAAGTAGCGGTGATTATCAAGAAGATGGTGAGAGGCAAGTCATCAGGCCACGATGATCTCAGCATCGAGCACCTGAAGCACGCGGGAGTGCACTTACCTAGAGTACTCTCGATGTTCTTCAATCTTTGTATGAGTCACAGCTACCTGCCTGAGAAACTTATGTATACTGTAGTGGTACCTATCGTTAAAGATAAAACAGGTGACACGTCTGACCTGTCTAATTATAGACCTATTTCACTGGCTACTGTTATAGCTAAGGTACTGGACAGGTTGCTTGATAAGCAGTTGGAAAGGCATCTTCAACTTCATGACGCTCAGTTTGGCTTTAGACCAGGTCTGTCTACCGAGACTGCTATCCTCTCCCTCAAGCAGACTGTTCAGTACTATACCAGTCGGAATACGCCAGTATACGCTTGTTACCTCGATCTGTCAAAAGCCTTCGATCTGGTATGTTATGACAAGCTGTGGCAGAAACTGCAAGGTGAGACGGAGGTACCACATGAAGTTATCTCGTTGTTTGGGTTTTGGTATGGTAACCAACTGAATAGGGTGCGATGGGCAGGTGCACACTCGGATGTGTACGGGTTGGAGTGTGGGGTGAGACAGGGGGGGCTGAGCTCGCCCCGGCTCTTCAACTTGTATATGAACCGACTCATCGGTGAGCTCAGCAGTACTGGTGTCGGCTGTTCCATAGATGGGGTGAGCATTAACAACATTAGCTACGCTGACGATATGGTGCTGCTGAGCCCATCGATCGGGGCGCTTCGGAAACTCCTAGGCATCTGTCAATCTTACGCGGAAGCCCATGGGCTCAGATACAACGCGAAGAAGAGTGAGTTCATGGTGTTCAAGGCTGGTAACAAAAGCTACTCTCAAGTTCCACATGTAACTCTGTGCGGCGCACGTTTGAACAAGGTAAGTTCATTTAAGTATCTGGGTCACTGGGTGACCGAGGATCTGTGTGACAATAAAGACATCGAGAGGGAGCGCCGTGCGCTGTCGGTGCGGTGTAATATGCTGGCGCGCAGGTTTGCGCGTTGTACTAAACAAGTAAAGGTAACATTATTTAAGGCATACTGCCAGACCTTCTACGCGTGCACCCTGTGGGCCAGCTTTACACAAAGGGCGTACAAGACGCTGAACATTCAATATAACAATGCTTTCAGGATATTGTTGGGGCTGCCACGTTTTTGTAGCGCGTCGGCCATGTTTGCGGAGGCGCAAACTGATAGTTTCAACGCTATAATCAGAAAAAGATGCGCCTCGCTGTTAAGGCGTCTGCGTGGCAGCCCGAACGGGATCCTGAGGGTATTGTCTGAGCAGTGGGACTCACCAATGTTAAGGAGGTGGATGCAGCTGCATGCTAAAGGTCCCTCCTATTTATAATTAACTCTTAGATTTTCAATTTCGGTTTTTATATTTTATGACATTTTAATTTCGGTTTTTATTTTATTTTATTCTATTTATGCTTATTTATTATTTGATTTATTTTATATTTGAAAATTTGACATTTTAGTAATTTGTATTTTTGTAATTTTGTAATTATGGATTTTAATATCTGAAATAAATGAATTTTAATTTAATTTTTTAATTTAAAATCAGTGATTCACAGAAAACACCAATTAATTTGTTATTCAATGGCATTGTTGGAATCGTAGCCTTTATTGTTATGGGAGGCCACCATTTAGTTAATGAAACAAAAATGCTTGTACAATTTAACTCCCCTAAAAGAGCTACTCTGAAATCGGTCTAATAGTTAAATGTATAAAATATGTGTGATGTCAGTTCATCATATAATGACCACAGTGGACGCCATGTGGTCAATAAAAATTCTTCAACACCAATTTGAGACATTACTTGAATGTTTCGACACATTTATATTGTTTCTGTTGTTAATTTGACACGTAAGAGTTGATGTGATAAAAACGACTTGCTTTTTAGGGTGACACATTTCTCTAATTTGAAAATTCATTTTTTGTTTTCTCGCGTTCTTCTTTGGGAATTCGTAATCGTGAGTCATAAAAAATCTAAATAACTTTACTGGAGTCATAAAATCATTATTATTATATGTGACAAAATAGTCAAAAAGCATATTTATTTTGTCAACTTTGCTTTGTATTGTTAATTGAAAATTTAATGTTTATATTCTCTTACCAATGGGCATATAACAGAATGGAGATGGGAAAAAATCTTAACTGGATAATTTAATTCACAAAAAAATGTTTTCATAGTTTTTGATGATCAAAGATAATAAATAAATAAATAATAAATAAATATTACAAGGAGATTCCACACATAGCCACCTAGCCCCAAATTAACTTACTAGACTTGTGTTATGGGCGCTAGACAACAGATATACTACATAAATAGTTTTCTTTTGTAAATATATACTTATAATACAAAGAAACCACCAGACCACAGACAAATACCTAAGCATAAATACTTGTCTGAGACGGGAATCGAACCCGCAACCCTGTGTTTGGCAGTCCGGCTTGGTAACCATTGTGCCAACTGGGTCATCAGATATGTGGGAAATTTTTAAATTACACTCTTTCATTCTGTATTTGAGCTGTTTATCTCACCTGACCAGACTTGATCGTAAGTGAAGATGCGGCCCCCAATACAAGACCTGCTCTAAGTTTTATTATAATTAAAATATGTAGTTACCTCTGAAATCAGGGATCTGAATCTATCTTACCTAAAGGTAGAACGTCATCGCTTCAATTATTATTTTAAAACCTAGCTCGGTCTAAATATCTAGTCAGTTTATTACTTACAATTGTCTGCCGTTTATGTCACTAGAAAGATAGACAGGCAAGGACGAAACTGTTAGCGGATGCAATATTTTATTACAGCATTTATTATCTAACCACAAACGAATTTCTACAATAATCAAACAAGTGTGTCTGAAAATAAGTCATCTTTGTTGTAAACTGCATTTTATTTCATCCATTGTCTTAATTAAGGCTGTAGACTTTTCATTATAATACTCTATGAGGCCGTCTCATTAAAACTATGAATACATCATCACGTCTATTTTACGCCGTAACAAGAACCAGGAATTCCCAGGAGATGTAGAGCGGACAACTTCTAACCAGACTCATTTCATTATGCACTGGAAGTTTAACAAGTCACGAGAACTAAGTCACAAAGGGGCTGATGGTTCGTCTCCATCCAACTAAATTAGGATCGAACGCCCGGCTGCTCTCACAGACGCGCTCATGGCTCATCCTTGATTTAATCCTGACACGAATGCTTTATTTCAGGGATAAGCTGTCCAGACATTATCGATGGCGTACGAAACAAAGACAATGGAATTCCTCGCGATTATGACGCGGACTTGTAATTTATAGAGTCGAATATTAAGGTCGGATGAGCATCTGAATCAGATAAGTAATTGTAAATTAGCCATTCAGACATAGACAGTAACTAAAACAAAGGTGGCTAGGGAGTGCGACGAACCGACTACTCAAACACCCATATGCACCGCAAGATCGCAACTGGGTCGCGAACATTTATCGCGAACATAATACCTCTTATTCAATATGAATAAATACAGCAATCTATAGAACAAATACTAGAACGGCAAACAATTCTGTCGTTTAACATTATTCAAATTATATTGTAAACGTTTAACCTATTGGATATGTTTAAAATAAACTTCAATAATGATGAAGTCGTTCAAACAAAAAACTCGTGAGTGGACAATTTGGAAGTTTGCATTGAAGGTACGTGATATCCGTTTGTTAAATCAAATAGGTATGGTTTTGGGTTGGTCGGGGCGCCTGTGGTCGCGTCGCGCCTGCCGCTAACATTCCACGAACCGATCGCAAGAATTCCTTTGTACAAACCAGATGATCCTACTCTCATTCATCACCGAATATCTAATAGTTGATCAATGTTCCATAACTAAGCTGAATTTTTCATAATTCGTTTCCTGATTGTAAATTCGAGCAAACGGTTTCAATGTCAAGTTTTACGAGTTGCAAATGAAATAACGCGTAGAATCTTTTTGAAGAATTTGAGGTATGCCTTTTATCTTGTTTTTAACTTGTTTATGAGACAGTGATATCACAGGGAAAATAGTAGATACTAACACACATGCCTACGAAAATACACAAGCTGTCAAAGTATTGTGAATGAAAAAAAAACTTTTCATTCAGTAGAATCCGTGATTACGCTTAAAAATACTTACCACAACGATGATTGAAATCACTGCCACTGACCACTTCCACATTTTCAGTTCTCAATATTGTTGACCCAATAATTATTTCACTTTTAACACTTCACAAATTAATATTTTGTTAGCAAAAAAGGTCTCACCTAAAACAACATTGATTTTATTTTAATAGAGATTAGACTAGTTACCTACATTTGCCTACATTTTAATCTGAGTGATACTGACTGATTATTCTATTAATTTATCAATAACCATAAATAAATAATGTTTAGATTAAACAGACTTATTATTTAATAGTACCTATAGGTAATGTGGGTTATCATCTAGCATTACAATTTGTTTTTCATTGATGAATCAAATGTCGGTATTTCAAACAGAATTTGTCATTTGTGTTGTGTTTCAGTATAATATTGCGTAACTGAACATAAGTAGTACATCCAGTTAAGAGATTAGTAACTACTTATGTAATACATTTATTAATGTTGTATTATTTTATAACGCTCAAAAGACAAGTGAGTCTAGGCCGGTCACTAAACTTCTTATAGGTTTGATTAATTCATCTGATGGCCCTAAGCGAGATTACATTCACACACGCGAGTATCAGATTACATAATAGGTGCTTTTCGCGGATGTATTTTTTCTTGTCGAAGCTACAGGTGATCCCAGATCTGGGTATTTCTTGAAGCAGAGTGACTTTGTTTTGCTGTTCGATGAGGAAAGCCACCTTCTTGTGGACAAAATCTGCCTTGGGAAAATGAAGCCGCGCGCCGACGTGGGCGCCTTTCTTTTATTTTAGGTTATTGTGTATTTTAGTTTTATATTTTTTCATTTTATTTGTTCTATTTATTCAAAGCTTGTAAGTTCGAAAAAAATAGAATTATTTAGGTAGAGGTATATTAAAAGTATTGATAAAACAACCTATCAAATGTGCATTGGCATTGGCTGATAACAGATATGTACAATAATGTAACCGATTTGATTCAATTATGCACATGTTGTTTTCAAATCGTTACATCACTTCGATAAATTCGTTTCGTTATTAATAACCGGGAATCTAGAGCTCTTTTTCTATGGCTTTTCCCTAAGTAAGTATGAATAAAGTCTTATTATAGATTACATCTCTCTAAACAAAAATAAATACGATAGGTTCTTTCTTTATATTTTCTTTTTATACAAGAATTCGTTCCTTAGTCCGAGTACGAATTCTTCGCCTATAAATTATCCCTATTGAAAAATACCATACGCATATTTTTAAGAAAAAGATATCACAGATTGTTTACAGACATGTAATGTCTATGAAAAATACCATTCCACAAAAGAATGTGGAAACTTTCGTAAATATTCCTTGGATAAGTTCATGCTTTCAAAGTAGGTTAAGCACGAGAACTTGATTTCTGTATTGACGCAGTTCAGAGTACTTAAATAGTTTAAATTCTTTGTGATTCATGCCACAGAACCATGTTGGTGTCGAATGGATTAATTTAGCTAGTCCTAAAAGCTGATTAGATTAAGAAAACAAAAATGAATTAAACAAAGAAGTTTAAGTGGACGTGGTTAAAATATATCTAATAAGAAGGCTGCGATCGCCAGATGATGTATCAGAACGAACAAAGTGAAGGAAGAAGACCAGAAACGCAGAACCCAACTTCAGATGAGAGATAGGAATAAGCTTTCCTGTCACGTCTGTCCACTTTACCTTTGTTATTTAATTTATTTTTGAGCTCTAAATGCTGCTTATTGTCGAAACTAAGTGGTATCGGAGATCGATAAGTATTGTCAAATTAGAGGTTGTCGGAGTTCAGTGATGTAGTCCTGATTAAGTAGGGAGTAGTAGTACCTACTAAAACATACTTACTCAATATCCTTAGTTAAATCAATTTCGTAACTACTATATTGCTATTTTTCCATATTTTTAACTGATTTCAAAAAAAGGAGGTTCTCAATTTGATTGTATGTTTTTTAATCTATTTGTATTTTGCGTTAGTAACATAAATATATTTCTAAAATCAATAAATAGCACACATTCCGGTGTGTAAAAAATAGACGGTTACGAAACATCAATCAAATCTTGACTTTTATACGCCACAAATCACATTCTGTATTTTCGTAAAGGTTATAAATACAGGAGCTAATTTTACGATAGTTAGTATCTACATTTACTACCACGAGCAATTGATTCATGTCAGTAACAGAGTATTTTGGATCTACCTACACAATAAAGAAATAAATATAAGTTAATTTATACATTTTGAGACTGAAGCTGTAGTAACTTCTATCACTATTTTATGTAAAACCTTACCTATTGCATCTAGTAAATTACGACTAGAAGTAAATGGAAAAAGAAGACATACTGCGCTGACCCCAAATTGGCAAAAGAAGACGAAGTAAATTGCGACTAAAGGCTAAACCAGAGTCAACTATTTATACACTAATATAATAAAGATTTTTTTGTTTGTAACTAATAGGCTCCGAATGAAGAAACATTTCAGTCCCGAGACTGCAGAGGTTATCTTGGAGAGAAAACTTCTCAAGGAAAGAGGTATTAAAAGCGCAGAAGATCGTAAGCAGTACTCAAGTCTGAGCAAGGAAGTGCAAAGACTCTGTCGCAAGGACAAAACTTCATTCATAGATAGAATCTGCTCTGATCTGGAGAGGCACGCAGAGAAACACGAGACTAGAGACCTTTTTAGGAAAGTCCGAGATTTGACACGCAAAAAAATCCCAAGAACCTGTGCAGTTGAAGATGAGCAGGGACAACTTTTGTCTGAAATGGCAGAAGTTCTTGAGCGATGGAAACAGTACTGCGCAAATCTGTATGACATCAATGATGGTCAAGAAAACACGGAAATAAGAATTACCGAACAAGAACCGGACATACTACGCTCGGAAGTTGAGCATGCCATTAAATGTTTGAAGCCAAATAGATCTCCGGGAAAGGATGGTGTTACAGCAGAACTTATAAGAAATGTAACTGAGAGGGGAGTAGACTACCTCAAAAATATCTGTAACGCCATCTGGACAAGTGGAAGATGGCCTGATGAATGGACTGAGTCAGTGTTTGTTCCCCTGCATAAAAAAGGCTCAACAAAGAAATGCAATAACTACCGCACCATAGCCCTTATCTCACATGCCAGCAAAATCATGTTGCATATTATTAACAAAAGGCTTAAACACTATTTGGACTGCCAGATTCCCCAGGAACAGGCAGGCTTTGTCAAAGGCAAAGGTATCAGGGAGCAGATTCTCAACGTGCGGCAGATAATTGAAAAGAGCCGAGAGTTTAACACACCAGTCATCTTGTGTTTTATTGACTATGCTAAGGCATTTGACTGCGTGAGATGGGATAAACTGTGGAACATATTGCTTGAGATGGGCGTGCCAAGTCATCTAGTGTCCTTGATGAGAAATTTATATAGTAGCAACTGCTCGTATGTGCGGATTGACTCAGAGTGTTCGAATGCATTCCAAGCAAAGAAGGGAGTCCGACAGGGCTGTATACTTTCACCAATGCTTTTCAACATATACGGAGAATACATCATTCGTAAATGTACCGAAAAATGGCACAGTGGGTTTACTATTGGAGGGAGGAAAATTACGAACCTGAGGTATGCTGATGACACTGTCTTGCTTGCGCCGAATATGTTGACGATGAAAGAGATGTTGGAGGCTCTGGAGGCGGAGAGTGAAGTGCTCGGTTTATCCGTCAATAGAAGTAAAACCAAGCTCATGATCGTTGACCGCGCCGGCACACTTCCTGATATCGACGCTGTATCAGGCATAGACACGGTGAAAGAGATGGTGTACCTAGGAGCCTCTATCAAGGATAATGGTGATTGTTGTGCCGATATTAGACGGAGAATTGGGATGGCAAAAGATGGGATTTGGAAGGACAGGGGAATTACCAAAAATACGAAAATCCGTTTAGTTCGTGCGCTGGTTCTCCCAATATTTCTGTACGGTGCGGAAACGTGGACAGTCCGAGAAGCTAAAAGGAAGAAAATAGATGCATTTGAGATGTGGTGCTGGCGACGCATGCTCCGGATACCTTGGACCGCGTTCCGTACAAATGTGTCTATACTAAAAGAACTCGGCATTAAAGACCGTCTTTCCACGATATGCCAGCGACGTATCCTCAGCTATTTCGGCCACATTATCAGACGTCAAGACGAGAACCTGGAGAAATTGATCATCTGTGCAAATGTAGAGGGCAAACGGTCACGCGGTAGATCCCCGATGAGATGGTCAGATCAACTAAAACAGGAGAGCTCGTCCAGGTTTGAGGAAGTGGTTCGAATGGCCGCAGACAGGACCAAGTGGAAGACCTTTACAAACCGCTGGGTGAAAAAGATTGGTGGTCGCGATCTTCAGTCATGAAGGATCGACCAGAGAGAGAGAATAGGCTCCGACATTATTGAATCGATTTTGATGAAACTTGGCATGAAAATACATTGAATCATTAAAAGCAATATATATTAATATTTTATCCGGAAATTTCCACGGGATCGGGAGTTACGTAGGTGAAACCGCGGAGTACTGCTTGTCATTTATAACATTATGTAGGTACAACATGTAAACCAGGAAGCATGACTGCTTCTTGTGTTTCATGTTTGAACTTTAAACTTTTATCGACTCCAATTATTTGCTCGATAATGTACGTTCCGTTAACCCTTTCAAGGACAAGGAACAGTTAAACACAAACGATGTTTACAGCTGAAGCAAATCGAGATAGATACGGATATCATTGGTAATGAAGTTTTTGCGTCACTGCTTTTATTTTTAGTTTAATTCATACGTCTTTAAACAAGGTTAAAATTATAAAATAATTTCTTTAATTAAGCTCTTTTCCCGTCGATGATTAACACGTAACGGTAAAAGTTAATCAGACATTGTAGAAGTTGAAGTGCTGCAGTTGCATAAATGCAGACGCCTTAAAATTGCATGAAGAAGTTTCAAAATGACTAGTTTTAACTTCGGGTTACCAAAGGGCTGGCTCCTACCCCGGAGAGCATCACTATCCAACAAGACAATGCAATCTTTTAGGCACCCTTTTCAAGGGACTTTAAATTAATTATTATCAAATGTAGGTTAATTAAATACTTAATAAGGGTTTTTATAATAATTTTTGTAAATATTTTTCTTTTATAGTTAGACGCAGAGAGCATGCGACTGATCTCTCTGGAAGTCTTCAGCAGTGAACGTCTTATGGCTGATGATGAATTTTTTTTTCTCTTTAATTTTAAATAAAATAAATTAGTTACAAGTTGAAAGTAAGTAGGTAATACTTACTCATATTTTATACTACAGCAATTTCCCTCTACCATACTAATTAGCTGGAAATAAAAAATCTCGTTAGTCAGCGTATTGTAAAGTGAGGTAAAAGAGAAAATACAAAAGGAGAATAGTTTATGTATACTTTAGTATAGGTATTTTCCTTTGCCGTATTATGAATGGTGTTACTGAATGAGAACGATGCCATACTCTTTGGCTCTCCGCCAAACGATGATTACTTTGTTCCTCAGTTTACAACACTTTTTGTATCGAAGTGAATTCTTTTGGAAACACATAAATCAGTTCGAGAAGATGGCACGTTAAAACCATTGTAACTTTTTCAGTATTTTTAATGTTGGCATAATCGTAAAATTATTTTGATGTGGTCGGCGAAACCGTTCAGATTTTTGTAACAAATGCATTATTTTAGGTATGGGTCTTAATGGTTGATGTTTCTTTTACGACTTGTTTTTATCTTTAGTTGTAAAGAGGTTAAATTTATTAGAAATTTTTACATAGGTAACAATTTCGTAAGACAAAGAAAACAATATTTGGTCACAATGTTGGGAAAATAATCAATTTTGGTTGTTATTTATGCTGTCAGTTGTCCCAATTCCTTTAGGGAATTGTTTAACTCGGTAATTGACGTTGCTTCTGTAAATTGTTGAAAAAGACACTGATAGGTATTTTGTTAATTTACTCCGATTGCGTCATTAAGGTGAAAGGGTACCGCTCTCTCCATACAAACGTAGTCGACCGTTTCCTCCCTGGTAACGCCTATAACTGCCATGACTATGCCTATATGTCTTGGTTTTTTAATTTTCTAATTATCATAGAAATTAAAATTTTAAAAACAAAACATAGGGGCATGGTCATGGCAGTTATAAGTTTTATGTAACAAAAATATTTGCTTTAGCGTCATTATCCAGGGAGGAAACAGTCGACTACGCTTGTATGGAGAGAGCGCCCGGTACCCTTTCCTCTTAATCGCATAGCTTTGATAAAGCTATAATCTTACTTTCACTAAAGCAATTTTAAATTAAATCCCAATAAATCATTATGTAATAATACAATGTACCTACATATTTGTTACTTCTATTTCTTTAAAATTAAAATGCTACCAATACTATTAACGATACTAAAAAGTGGTACCCACATGTACCCATTAAATAAAAACAACGACCAAATGTATAGAGATAATCATAATTAACAACTTCGCGGCTATTTAATATCCACCACAGAAAACATTATCCAACATTTCTCGACTTACACCCGTTATAAAAACCCACTTTATCCATCTAAATCTAGAGTCTAAATTCGTTTGTCTTGTTTTAAGTCAGAGTAAAATAATGTTGTGGCCCAGAGGCGTTAATTGGCGTGTCGATGCCTCAGATGTTTGATGATAATATTGAGATAGGTGTGGTCTGATACAAATTATCTGAGCTTTTACATTGTTACGATGTTTGGCAGTGTGACAAGAGGAAATAATTTAACTTCCATATTTTAAATTTAAAAAAGTGTAGGTATATTAACTTAAATTAAAAGAGAAAAAACAGCAACTACGAGTCTGAAACTTCGCGTAGGAATTCCTTTTAGGACGTAGGGGGGAGCACAAAAAGGATCTTCACAAAGGGCTGTTACAGTTTGTAATACGTTGTAACTATTATAATAAAATAAATAAATAAATATTAAATAAATATTGCAGGACATTCCACACATCGCCATCTAGCCCCAAGTTAAGTAACTAGACTTGTGTTATGGGTGCTAGACAACGGATATACTACTTTTATACTTTTCTTTTGTAAATATATACTTATAATACATGGAAACAACCAGACCACAGACAAATATCTAAGCATAAATACTTGTCTGAGGCGGGAATCGAACCCGCAACCCTGTGTTTGGCAGTCCGGCATGGTGACCATTGTGCCAACTAGGTTGTCATGTATGTATGTAATGTATGTATGAAATCAATATCACTTTTAAATAAACACTAACGCGAGTAAAACCACAGGGCGCGACTAATTTCTAACATTTGATACAAAATAATGGTAAGTAGGTCATGATTTTAACTGCATGTCACTGATATGAGAATTTTACACTGGGTCCGAAGGCTTTACTCACTGAACAATACACGAAACATCTACCTAAATCGTTTCCTCCTTTGATATGGTGATACACTGATGCATCCGCTACCTGAATATGTCCCGGAAATATGTGGACCCAATCTAGAGCTCGTGGTTTACGTCAAACGTGGACGGCCTAAAAAATTCTAACATATCAATGTGTTTTGCGGTTGTGGTATTGTGCGTATTTTCGCGTATTTGGTGTTATGCATCAAAATGCCAAGAATACCCAAGAGCGAGCGTCTTGGCAAAGAATAACTAGGTCACCCAACCTTAAATAATAGGATTAAGTTTATAAGCTAAGAAGGAAAAGAGTAAGGGAATCAATTTGAGCTGGTAAAAAACAAACAATTTAACAATTCACAAGAAAAACAAAGGAAAACCAATGAAATTTTATGAGCTAAACTATAACTTCAAGAAATTATTATAAAAGTTCATGAAATAAAACTTGTCTGTTGAAAATATCGTGCCGTTATGTATAAATGTCTTTGTAACTGAAACTGCGAAACTATCTAGATAGCCACGATCGTTTAAAATAATGGTTTCAGATATAAACATTTGTTTTATTGATATTACATTACATAGATACCTACAATCCAGGGCACAATCCCAAATGCTATTATTAATAATTAGGCACAATGATAAGATAAAAAAATCCTACTAATTATAAATGCGAAAGTAATTTTGTCTATCTGTTACGTATGAATTTTCATGAATTTTGTTAGAAAGGACATTGTCTATTATATCGAACATGGTCCCGAACTTACGCAGGTGAAACCGTAGGGCTTGAATGGCCTTTACTCAGTTCAGCTATTTCTAAACTAGTTCCAAATCACTCGACAGATTGCGCTCTGTGGGATGTGGGTCGGTGAAGCTACAAAAGGAGGACAGGTCGTAAGTTTTTGTCATACTGCTTCTTCCTACTTTCACTCGCGTCCCCCGAAGGCCTTCGTTTATTTGGGGCTCTTTGAGTCAAGAGCGTACAGGTATCTTCTAGGAAAGCGTGCTACATCTCAGACCGCATCGTTGCTTTCCATCGTGTAAGACAGTGGTCAAACGCTGATATTTGCTTTATAAAAAATATTGTTCCCTGATAATGTAGCTTCCTATTGGTGAAAGAATGTTTGAAATCGGTCCAGCAGTTTCAGAGCCTATTCGTTACAAACAAACAATGAAATCTTTCCTCTCTATAATATTAGTTTAGATGTGTAGGTAATGGAGTATCATCAATTTGGCAAAAAATTCAGTTTCTTGACTAAATGTTTCGTTAAACGTATCAAGAGTGATAATGAAGTCATAATTACACTACTAGGTATTTAATTTTCAACAACGGCAAGTTGAAAACAATCTTCTTGATAAAGTTGTTAAACAACTAACTTAAGTGTTTTCGCATATCTCTCTAATATTTGTTAACTGATTTTACGTTGTAAATGACTAATTAACATTTTAATTTAAAATATTAAACGGTTTGAATACAAATTAATTGGCTTGGGTGTTTTAAAATATGTCAGAACGTTCAGTTAATCGATATTAATAGAGATATTAAACAAATTTATTGAGCTTTAATTTGTTATTAAAATGCAATTTCTGATAGATACCGATCAACAAGAAGCGGTGTGCTGCTACTTAATTAAAAAATTAGCAACTTTAATATACTACCTATATACCTTGCTTTTTAACTACTCTCTCCAAATTAAATAATGACAGTGGATATGTAGTTAACTTACTGTATTTAAAAGTTACTCGATGTGCTTAACATCAAGTAAAAATAAACGATTCACTCGTAAAAGCAGTTTTTAATTTTTATCGACTTAACACCTTGAATTATTGCTTTCAAATCTTTACGGTTTCTTCTGTTTAATTAAAACTTTATTGGTTTGGGAGGAGAAAGGATTTTAATCAACTGAATCTAATGAATCAGGATTTAAAAAAAAATAGTAGCCATTGAAAATGACTAGTTGAATTGATGAATTGAGCTAAGAGTGCGTGCTGAAATTTTTATTTTATGACCACATGGATCTATAATTAAAATTTACTTGTTACTAGCTGCGCTACGCGGTTTCACCCGCGTAAGTCCCGATCCCGTGAGAATATCCAGATAAAAGTATCCTATGTGTTAATCCAGGTCTCCAGCTATCTAGATACCGAGTTTCATCGCAATCGGTCCCGTAGTTTTAGCATGAAGGAGTAACAAACATACACACACAAACTTTCACGTTTATAATATTAGTAAGATAGTCTGACAGAGGGTCAAAAGAACTGGAATTTACTAGCACCTATGAAAGTAACCTAATCATAGTGGGATTGGATTAGGTTAAAGTTCTAAGAAACTACCGCAAAATATGTCCTTTGAATATTGTCATAATGCAATGGTAATAAACAGTAACCCCTTTTACTATCTGTCGGATTTTCAGACAACTCCAACAAGTTTTATGAAAATAGCAGATTCGTAGGACAGTCTGCCTGTTAGAGTTCTAAGTCTAAATTGTAAAATACTTTTCTGATAAACCCTACAACCGTATTATAGCAGTAAATATCAATGATCGAATAGGCAGATCTATTAAAATTCCTGTCCCATGAACTAAAATTAGTAAGTGCTTCGTTTATATCTCTGTTGAGACTGTCCATACATAATTTTCGAATAAAAATGTAAGTTTTATGTTTTGCAAATGACATGCGAAGATGTTAGTGAAATAATGAGGGTTATAATTAAAGAGAATGGCTAGGCATTGAATTGATTAGAATAGAAATTAATTTTTCTGTTTATCTACTTCACTAACTAGCTGCGCCCCGCGGTTTCACCTGCGTAAGTTCCGATCCCTTGGGAATATCGGGATAAAAAGTAACCTATATGTTAATCCAGGCCTCCAGCTGTTTACATACCAAATTTCATTGCAATCGATTTAGTAGTTTTAGCGTGAAAGAGTAACAAACATACACACACTTTCACATTTATAATATTAGTAGGATTATCATCGTATCAGCCACAGGACGTCCACTGCTGAATAAAACACTTCCACAGTAATCTGTTGTATGCATATTTTATATGTCTACTGTGTTTAAAAATCAAAATAGGTAGACACCTATCACATAACTACAACTAGGCCTGCGGAAATTGTGTTGTCAGTTTTCAATGATTTCTCAGTTAAGGTATGTGAATTTTACACCGAAAATTAGCAGAAGAGAATAATATCTGTTTAATATTTAACATTATGATGTAGGTTAGTGAAAATCGAGCTAAACTTATACAATATCTAGTCAAATTGACACAGTGAGATAACGCGCCGCGGTCCCTACGCCACGTACTAATTTAGGGCGAACAAACTGTTATGTTTTAGGGCGTTGAGGACGCACTATGTAAACTTACTTTTATTTATTATATTTTGTAATTGGCCCATTTTTCGAGAGATTTTTTTATCTAGCCCTGTCATAGATTAAATAATAAATGATTTAGATAAAATTGCAACATTATAGAAGTGGTATTTCTATTCTACGCCGCGTCTTGTCGAAGATAATTTACTTTTTAAATTAACTTCTGAGTAAACTATTAACAACACTTAATTAATTAATTAGATATTTGTCTGTGGTCTGGTTGTTTCTATGTATTATAAGTATATATTTACAAAAGAAAAGTATTTAAGTAGTATATCCGTTATCTAGCACCCATAACACAAGTCTAGTTACTTACCTTGGGGCTAGATGGCGATGTGTGGAATGTCCTGCAATATTTATTTATTTAATTAAGGCTTCTTACATTCTTTCTGATATCACTTAATTTAATACCTAGATAACATGTTTGGTATCTAACATAACACCAGCTCATTGACGACCTCTGCGTGCGAACACGTTACCCGCTTGCGATGCAGAATATTGCGGGTTCAATTCCCGCCTCAAACAAATAAATGACTGACTGACAGATAAACCGTTGATCGTAGAAACCTGAAACTTGGTGTGTTCTTTGTGTGACGTTGGCAATCTTGATTGGCCCAAGGAATCTCGTTGTCCCATTCAAACTTTGCCCCCCTTTTTACTCCCTAAGGGATAGAATTTCGGGAAATCCTATCTTATCGGACGCCTGCGTCACACAGAGAACTCACCCTCCAAGTTTCAGGAGTCTGCAATCAGCGGTTTAGGCTGTGCGTTGATCCGTCAGTTAGTCAGTCATTCAGGACCAAGCATTTTATAGGTATAGATTAAATTAAATTAGCTGAACCTCTGACACGAAAAGGAGAAGAAATCTACTGCAAAGTAAACCTGCTACTGCCTTGAAAACTGTTTAAGAATGCTAGGTCACTGGTACCTATCGTTAAATCATCAAACAGATTAGGTACCGATAAGACAAAGATTAATAATGTCTTTACGAATCATTTGCGGGCGGACGTGGGATCAATTTTCAACGTTAATTGGCCTGCAAACAATATTCAATTGGTCCGCACATTTCACGGTACATCAATTGGACGACTATCATTAATTTGTACTGTAACTCGATGCTAGGTGTGTTGATTAATAGAAACAAGGATCAAGAACAAGGACATTTCTAGGAATTCTAGGTTAGGTTAATAATAGGTTTGATTGGTGGTGTGGTTTGAAATTACTTAGGTATTCGTGATCTGAGCTTGCATCCATATATATAATTACTAGCTGCGCCCCGCGATTTCACCCGCGTTAGTCCCGATTCCGTGGAAGTATCAGGATAAAAAGTAGCGTATGTATTAATCCAAGTTTTCAGCTATCTAGATACCGAGTTTCATCGCAATTGGTCCAGTAGTTTTTGCGTGAAGGAGTAACAAACATACATACATCTATAATATAATATCAATATAAACCATTTATTCCGAACTTAGGATGTACAATTTTTGATGTCTTAACTAGCTATATAAAATCTCTTAGTTCGGTGTGCCTTTTGGCAAAAGCCTCCTCCAACTCCTTCCAATGCGTCCTATCTCCAGCCACTCTGGACCAGAAACGGCCGACGGTCTGGCTCAGGTCATCCTCCCATCTCTTAATCTGACGACCCCTACTTCTCTTCCATACATAAATACACACATACAAACTTTCGCATTTATATTATTATAAATGCGAAAGTTTGTATGTGTGTATTATTATAAATGCGAAAGTTTGTATGTGTGTATTTATGTATGGAAGAGAAGTAGGGGTCGTCAGATTAAGAGATGGGAGGATGACCTGAGCCAGACCGTACATAGTCCTACTATTATTAGTAGGACTATGTATCCACATTATCTTTTAGATATGAAAAAATAATTTAGTCTCAATTTATACTAGAGACTTTCATCCACACAAATATCTCAAGTTAAGTCAAATTAGTGTTCCCAATTTATTTGCAATTAGCAGTATAATCTGTGCTCACTGGAGAGTTCCAAAATAACTTATATTGGAATGTTTTCATTCTAATAACGTTTGTCTATAAAAGACTTTAAACTTCAACTCAAACATTCTAAAAATATCAGTTTTTGACCTCTACGGTGACTCAGAATTTTGTTGCCTGATTGTACTTTAATAATTACAATGTCCTTTCATTCATAAGTTTTAATATTTAATACTTCTAGGTATACGGAAACTTAAATTATATTATTTAATTGTAAAATCCCAACTAAAACAAGGAAAATTATAGATATAATAATATTCTAAGGAAATATAATAGTCATGTAAAATTAGGCATATGTCTAATATACATACGTATATTGCCATACATACCTATTTGCCTTTAGGTTTATATAACAAACAAAATTTTCTCATGCAAATGGGCATCTAACGCGTGTGACCTAGTTAGGAATTCTATGAAGATAACACGAATTGGATATACTGATAACGTTACCTACGATGACTTTGGTATGACCTTGAAACTGATATTTACCTAATGTGTCTAAGTATCTTAGATGAACAAAATCAATAAGACGAGATCATTTGTAAGAAAAATACAGATAAAATGTAAAGTTAAAGAAAAATACATTGGTGCATGTATTTTTCCTAAGAAAAATTTAAGTGCGCTAATGAAACCCGCGGCTTAGTTGGCTCCAGAAGTATTGACAAGTTGTCTCCTCTGGGACATGGTCGACTAAGCTGAGAGGGTAGTAGGTGCTGGGAAAGCCTACTCCATCCTCATGCAAAATGGACCAAAATTAAAAGAGTCTAATTGCGGAAAACATCCCGTGTACAAGTACAAAGTATTTTGTACTATTCTGACATTGTTAAATCACGACAACTTGAATGCTAACCTGTAAAAATCTACTACCCAGATCTCCATCTATAATATGAGAAAAGGGTATTAAATAAAAAGGACTTTCTGAGAAAGGGACATTTTGAAAAAGTACATTCCAAATAAATAACATCAGATCAGCATCATGTCATCATAATATTGCATTGTCACGCGATTTACACATGTATGCAAAATTTCAGCTAAATTGGTAACCGGGAAGTGAATCAAAATTAAGTTCCACCCAAACATACATACATACATTGCTAGTTAATTAAAGGTGGTAAATAAATAAAAAAATGGTTGTCTGTGAAGTCGGTTTACGGACGAAATTTTTACGTAATAACGTCATAAGAAAATTTGAATGACATAAATTTTTTAACTCTTTTTTTTTTCATTTAGAATATATATATATTTTTTCATTTTTATTTTTTTTCTTCTACTTTTTTCCCTTTATATAAGTCTTCTATTCATCACAAAAGCCCAGACTCATCTGGGCTTGTGTTATGGTGACGAGAGAGTATTTAATAACAATATCGCTCACGATATTATTATTAAATACTCTGTTTCCTTACGGGAACGGACGCGTCCTGGTCATGTAACCATGACGTATGCCGTCACGCAATATTACCGTGACACTTTTTTGTGAATGCAGGTGTTCTATCAATTTATTCAACATTATCACTTCAAAAAAAGGTATCACAATAACTCATAATAGATGTCCTGTAACATTTGCCTATGCGGTTAACCGCATAAATTAAAAGATAAACTAATTGTTAGAAAACGAAAACTGACGGATGAGTAACTCGATACGTCAGAACTCCCATACATCACTTGAGGAAAGCTTGAGGATTTGTTACTCAAATATTATTGAAGTATATCGATGAGTTTAAAACATGACTCAGTATGAGTATTGTGACTATTATGAGAAATCTATTTGGGAATTCTGATTTACCAACATAATTATTATTATCCTCGGTTTATAATAATTCAAATATTTATTGGACTTTGTTTGATAGTAGGTACGATGGCAACGGTTCACGCGCAAAGGGTAATTTCAAATTAAAAAATATATATTTATAATATTGTATACTGACGCTATAGGGAGGCAGATCGAATAGAAAACCCTTACTCTTAATTATAGATATTATTTTAAATATTTCGATAAGTTAATTTTTTTTTGTTTGTGTTTGTTTTTAATGTTTAATTTTAGTTATTAGATATTTTGACCGACTTGACATGCTTGACATATTTTTTTTATATTTAGAATATTTGACATTTTATTTATTTTTAATTAATACAATAAATTGCCTTAAAACCTTACCTCAAAATGTTCATTTATACAAAAATGAACATTTTGAGGTAAGGTGTACTTATCTGAAAATCAGCTGTTCCATGTAATACACGGAGAGGTCATTAACCTTAACATTTTACTTATTTTTTAAAAGTTTTATCTACTGTTCTTAGTCTGAATGACATTTGTTTAAAAAAATGCTGTTTTTCGAATTTACATAACTTTAAAATTTTAATATCTTTTTTCGAATTTCCAAAAATCGTAGACCAAAAGTTGTTTGTTATGTTGCACAGAAGTAGCCCTCAACGGCTTGCTAGTATAATTACCAATAACTCTGTATATATCTCTTTTCAATGTTTTTGTGTGTTGCACAAATAAAGTGTTTATCCTATCTTCTCCATAAGAAAAACTACGTCATAACGACTAGTTAATACTAAGAGTGTTATTCTCGGAGTACATAAATTTTATTATGATGGACTTTCAAACAATACGGGTCGTGAAAAATGGAAGCTTTGCGGTTGCAACAAACACGTAAAATATTGGTTTTTATTTACGTACCGTTGAGGTTTTTTTCTATTATTAGTTATCTTAAAAGTAGTTCAAGGTTATTATAATTTTTAAATTAACGGTTGAGATTATAAACTAGCATTGGTCCGTGGTTTCCATTCGTGGTACCCATTCAATGTATGTATCTACATATCAAGTTTTATCAGAATCGGTTTGGGAACTTGTGACAAACAAAAATGTTTCCTTATTTTAATAATATAGTATAAATAATAATAATAAATGCAAGACCTGCTGCCAACTAGCTTTTACCCGCGTTTATGTCAGCGTAGGGGTTGAGTTTTCCAAAATCCTATGCGTACGTCCTCCTACTTATAATATAATATAATAAATGTGAAAGTTTGTGTGTGTATGTTTGTTACTCCTTCACACAATAACTAGTGAACCGATTGCGATGAAACTCTAGAAATAGCTGGAGACCTGGATTGACCCTATGTGTCAATTCTACTTTTTATCCCGATATTCCCACGGGCTTGGGACTTACGCGGGTGAAACCGTGGGGCGAAGCTAGTAATAACTATCTATGTGCCGGATTTAAGCTCGATCTGTTCATTGAGTTGAGCTGTCCGTTGAAGTATCAGTCAGTTAGGACTTATAATTTTAGAAACTGCGGGTATGAGGGTACTTCCGGAAGACCAGCGCTGCAGATGCGCCTGCGTATTTGCAGCATATGCTGAGGCTTTCACCCATTCAGGCAACACACGACTTCTCAGATACTTTTTTATTTTTATTGTCTGTTTTTTTGTAATTTATTTTATTTGTAACTATCTCTTGCTGTTTCTTATTTGTGTCTATTCTATACTATGTCGTGTGTTTGTTCGAATAAATTATATTCTATTCTATTCTATTCTAAACTTACACAATAAAATGCGCTACCGTTTTGAAATATCAAACTAGATTTTTCCGAAGATTTCGACTGAAATCAATAGTGGGAGATTTCATTAGTTGGATTATCGCGTAGTTAATCTTTGTTAGATAAGATAAATTAATTGGATTAAGCAGAACCTTTATCAAGTGATGGTGTGATAGAAGTTACTGACCTAGATTTCTATAGTTAGATGACAGATTTGCCCTTAATTATTTTCCCCATGCTTATCTACACCTACCTCACAATATGTTTTTACATTCTTTAAACTTAATAAATAAAATAAAAAGACTTTATTCATCGTTCCTTTTTGTTACATTCTTACTAGGTACCTATTTGTAAAAACAATAAACTAATAATAAAATAAACTAGGATCTATTCTTTAAAAGAAAATATTGTATATTTGGGTAAAGGCCTCCTCCAGGCTTTGCCACTTGGTTCGGTTCTGTGCGAGTGTGGTACTCTTATTCTCTTTAAACTTAGGCTTCCTCCAAAACGAGGTTTACGAATAGTCCGAAATGTGATTAAACCTTAGATTTAGACACAGATTTACTCGTGAACTATAGTCTAAACACTATCCTTATATGTTATATAGAGAACTATAGTCTAAACACTATCCCTGCAGATTATATAGGGATAGTGTTTAGACTATAGTTCACGAGTAAATCTGTATTTAAATCTAAGGTTTAAATCCACATCTCGGAATATTCATAAACCTCGTTTTTTAATAAGGTGGAGGGAGATTTATTTTAAATATTTTATTGACACTAGTCGCGATCGTTTCGAATAAAACATATTTTTTTTAAATACTCGAGGATATGCCAATGTCAATCTACGACTTCTGTTAATAAAATAATTATGTTTTAATAAACAGATTTCCCCTCCTTTTTATCACGCAGTAAGGCAGAAAAGTCATCTATCTATATCCCTACATTAATATTATGAAGAGGACAGAATAATTCAATTTGCTCTGAAACCACTGGACCGATTTTGATGAAATTTTGTAAGAATATACATCGATTATTTGGGAGTAACATAAAATACATTTTATTTCGATAATGTCACGGGATTGGGACTTATTCGTTTGACATCACGGGGTGCTGCTTGTACTTGAACTCATTAATAGAGTATCGGCGTTACATTTCGATTTTTTTTTGGATAATCTCGAATATTGTCGTTAAATGGCAACTTTATCAATTGAATAAAGATACATTTAGAAGATATTAAACAGGTACAAACGTAAAAACACATAGGTTACTTTTAATTTTTAATAACACGGTTCGGATATGAACATTTTAAAAATTACTTCGACGTTTCGTTAGTGTTACAACTGCCGTGGTCACGAGTAGATCCAGGTTACTTTTCTCTATAATTCCACCTGATCGGAACTCATGCAAGTAAAACATCAAAGTACAGTTAGTAATTTCATAATCAGGAACCGATTTGCATACCACAGAGAGAACGTAAATAAGTACTACAATTTTAACTGATACTAGGTATGTTATTTGTTTAATGATAGCCGGCTTTCTTAAACACAGTTTTATCAAAGCCTTGGTATTCTTTTAATTATTTCTGTTATTCACATTTTTTAGGAGTGACGATATGGTCTTAGATGTAACACGCTTAAAAAGAATAGAATAGACATTTATTAAAAGAACACGGACAAGAAAAGAGTAAACAAACATAAAATAGGTACATAATTACAAACAAAAAATAAAACAGATAGAGTTACAAAAACAAAGAATTAATAGGCACATGATAGAAAAAAAAATTGCGGGATGCCGTGTGCTAGCCTAAAAGAACCGACCTCAGCTGAAATCTTTCGGCCAGGCCCAGGGCAGCGATGCAGAAGGCACCGCTGCCGCTTACCTAGAAGATACCTCTTCACTCGTGACTTGAAGACCACCAAATTGTACACGTCAGGAAATACAGACGCAGGCAACTGATTTAATTCCCTTGCAGTAGGTATGAATAAGGAATAATGAAGTATAATTTACCGAAGAAGTAAAAAAGTTATTAGTTCCTTAAAGAATTTATCAGTTAGACTTTGATTTGGTATGTCCTATAAATTTTCTATCAACGATTTGAATGTACAATATTTATCTTTAACCGACTTACCATAAACGCAGATTTTTTTAATTTAACCTTTATTTTACTTTTTTTTTTCATTAATATAATTCTCACAAATTCAGGGCCAATGCTGGAAAGAAAAATAATCCTAACAAATGACAACTCGTTAGCGTAGTCAAAACATAACGTAATATATCGTAGACACGTGTCTTTAAAGTTTTTGGGCTAAACTGTTGATTAACGACTAACGATTCAACAAAATCCCTTCATTTTGATTTATTAACGCTTAAACGTAAACTATTTAATAAAATTATTTAGTTTCACTCAGATTAAAACTTTTTTAATTTATGTAAACCTTATTTCTTTTTAAACGCAGAAACACTTCACATAAAGTCCTGGCAGTCAAGAAAAACTGTATCGTTTAAATATCGATAAGTTGACAGTTCGTCATTTTCGCGCCAATTTTCCGGTCGCGCGGGAACCTCGTTCGGTGGAGCGAGTGCGCGCTCTCACTGCGTACTGTGTCGTAGACGATGCGGACCGCATCTTACTACCTCACCGATTTATGTGCGTGACGCAAAAATGTACAAAATAGGTACACGGCATGTACACGGACGTTACTGCTTCACCTATTGGTACTTATTTATTTGAAGTGATTGATTTTTGGGATCGTTCTTCTTCTTTTATTAGGAATACTAGCTGCGTCCCGCGGTTTCACCCGATCCCGTGGGAATTTCGAGATAAAAAGTAGCCTATGTGTTAATCCAGGTCTCCAGCTATCACGACTAGCAGCAAACACGACTTTCTTTTATATATATATATAAATAAATATAAAAGAGAAGAAATGAATTTGATTTGATTTTCATGTCGTTTCGAATATCATCATTACCCCCACAGCACAGGCTTTGCCTAGTGTGGCGGATCTGTAATGTAATAATTGTAAGGTTTTTTGGTAAATAAATTTATTTATATTTTATAGTATAAAACAAAGTCGCTTCCCGTTGTCTGTCCCTATTGATGCTTAGATTTTTAAACTGTGCAACGTATTTTGATGCAGTTTTTAAAAATAAATAGAGTGATTCAAGAAGAAGGTTTTAGCTAAAAATCAAAACTACCACGCGTCGCGAGAGGAAATATGTTTTGTTTTATGTTTGTAACGAATAGGCTCCGAAATTATTGAACCGATATTGATGAAACTTGGTATGTAAATACATTGATTCATTGGCAATAACATAGTTGAAACCACATAGCGCTGCTAGTATTTTATATTTTTTTATTTAGTTGGGATGAAATCCTAAAAAGATTAAACTTTGGAAGATGTTTTTTCATATTTTTTATTCATATCATTCGATGCTTCTTTTAAAGGCTACCTTTTAAGAAATATGTAGGTAACATGAATTTATTTATTTCATCATTTTTCATTTAGTTCTATAATTACTGGTTTTATGTTCATAACTTCTTAGTGGTTTTGACGATTATTTTAAAGGCCATCTGTTGTGTAATTAGTGCCTAGAATAATAAGAATTTCCACATAAATTATTTAGTTATTGGTTAGATTTTCACAACTTATTAGCGATTGGACCTTATTATAAAGGCTACCTTTTATGAAATAAATGCGTAGAATATTATCAATTTATTTATTTTGCCATTTTTAGATAGATTTCTTAATTTTATTATTGCTTTGATTTTTACGATTTCTTGATTTCTTTATGATTAAGAAGCGTACTTTTAAAGGTTACATAAAGTAATAAATATGAATTTATTTATTTAACTATTAATCAATATATTCCTATATTATTAATTTGATTTTGTCGATTTATTTTTGATTTTGACTGCACATAAAATGCAAGACATTCTACTGTTTTATGGTAAAAAGCCTTAATTCAATTGACGACGTCGGACGACGTGTTTGAAATATAGAAAGCTTATATTTCTAGTAAATTGCTTTAGCGTGAGAGAACAGATTAGTTCAACTAGAGTACCACTTTTGTGATGGTTTTGAATAAAAAATGGATGTGGTAGCTTTAAATAATTTATCTCTTAATTTTGACAAACATATTTATATTATAAAATCTAAAAAAATTAATATTATTTTATGCTAATATACCTATTACCACAATTTTGGACAATACAATCGACATAACACTAGTGTGTAAGAACTAATGTCCATCTTAATTGTAACCATGATTATAGTCAACTTGCAGCGCTCCGCGGTTTTACCCGCGTAAATCCTGATCCCGTGGGAATATCGGGATAGAAAGTATATCACTTCCAATGAATCAATGTATCCTCATACCAATTTTCATCAAAATCGGTCCAGTAGTTTCGGAGCCTAATCGTTACAAACAAAAAATCTTTCCTGTATAGAATATTAGTATAGAAGAAATATACTGAATGAATACCAGTTCTCTGCCGTGTATCGCAGATTATCGAATACTTAATTTCTGTAGAAATCAAGAAAAAGTAGTCGTGCGGTTTGCAAAGCTAATTTGAATGAAACCTACGGTTAAAGCATACAATTAAACCTTTATTTATCCAACTCTAAATGTGATTACGTCGTCAAAACTGTTACTGATGATTAGATAAAACTCTTGATAGTTGGTAATATCCCAAAACCTTGTTGATAAACCAGTAGGTATAAAAGGTACATTGACATTTCGCTATAACAACGTAGAAATTTCACGAAGTATCTCATAAAAACTAAGATTAAAGAAGAACTATAATCTAAATAATGATGGCAAGGTAACATTTAAGCATATCTATACATATAAAATGCTTTATCCTGAACGAATGACTGACTGACGGATCAAATCACAGCCTAAACCGCTCATCGTAGATACCTGAAACTTGGAGGGTATGTTCTTTGTATGACGTAAGCATCCGATAAGAAATGATTTTCTCAAATTTTACCCCTTAGGGATTGAAGGCAAAGTTTGTACGGGACAACGTGATTCCATGGTTCAATCTACTTGAAATTTTTGACTTATACGCGGGCGAAGTCGCGGGCAAAAGCTAGTACACAAATAAAAAAATATATGATGAAATTCTCCGTTTTCCTAGATTACAATGAAATTGGTAGTATTTCGTGAAATATATATGTGGAAAAAAGCTATAACTAAGCATTCAAAGTCACGCGTTTTTCTTCATCAGCATCTGACTCCATTACACTTATGCATAGAACTTAACCTCCTAGTAAACAAGTAATGCCATTATTCAGAAAAAATACGCGGATTTGAGGATTGAGAACCTCCTGTTTTTGAAGTTCTTTTAGAAAGTCGTAGTTTCAGATATTCATCAAGAAATCTATAAAAATAACAAGAGCTGTGAGTCTCAAATTTTGCATCGTTTCTTTTAGGACTAAGGCTAAAAGAAGATTTTGGAAATTCTATTCCTAAAGGGGTAAAAAAGCCTGACGTGTGTAAAACTGCGTAGTGCAGTTGTGTAGGTAAATATATAGAAACATAACGACATCTATTCTTTTAGACATTACCCAGACAAAGTTATGCAATTGATTGTTAATTAATTAACAATCAATTTCATCACAATATAAGAAACATCTTAATTAAATACAAAAAGACCGTGTCCATTCGTTAAATAAATTCAATTTATGCATTTCGCAATTCAATTTAACCACTTAGGTTAGATGTAATCTAAAATACAGGAACGAATTAAGAACAATTATAATAGGTAATAGTACATTACGATATAAGTGTGGTAAATTGATCTTTGCATAGAGGCGGTTTATGACGCGCGAGCGGCAGCGAGCTGATGATGCTCAAGATGCAAACATCAATTCCACACGTATATCGTACGACGTTTTTTATCACAGTTGCGAATAAAAGAAAAGACTTGAAAAGAAAACAAAATAATAATTAACAAAATATTTGTGATAACTCTATGTTTACATTTTTTTAAGGCAATATTTTTTTGTTAATTATGCTCCGGAAAGACCAGGCTAAAGACTTTTAACCTATACATCCTCGTGTGACATACATTATTTTTTAGGGTTTTTCTATTTGTTTTTGCGTCGGGGGTTAAGAACAAAATACAATGGTACGGAAAAACAATATATTTAAGTAAAGAAAAAACAAAAAATAAACAACTCAATTTTTAATCGTTTTCTAAGTCATTATCACTTAAAATTTTCGTTCGTAAACCGACTTTAGAGACAACCATTTTTGCTAGCTAAAAAACTCTTTGGTACCTACCTTTTCGGGATAACTTTACAGCACTAGTTAACAAATCTAAAACGCACGCGTGCATAATATGTTGGATTATGAGCCTAAAAGCCGTTGAATAAGATCCACTTTATGAGCAACTGTGATAAAAATTACTTAACAATAAATCTTTTTTTTAGAACAATATTCATGACTTGCAGCTATCCGCGGTTTCACCTGCGTAACTACCGATCCCGTGGGAATATCGGCGCTGCTAGGGAAGCGAGCATGCGCAGCGATGCAGTGGAGTTTTCGAGAGTGGAAAAGTCTTAGCCTGAACCTAACTGGTAACGAAAAATAGTGGAAAAAATGGTTGTCTGTAAAGTCGGTTTACGGACGATAATTTTACGTTATAACGTCAAAAGAATACGATGAAAAATTTAGGTTTCTTTTTGTTTTTCATTTATATATTTTTTTTTATTTAAATTTAGTTCTTCTTTTGTACTGGTCACATATAGGCGGGCGAAGAATTGATTACAAGAATGTTACAACGTCTTACCATGGCGCCTTCACCAGGTCGTCGCAGACTAGGTAGACCCAAGAAGTGCTGGCTTGACGTCGTAAAGGGTGATATGCGTGCAAATGGCCTTACCAAGATGCCGAAAATCGTGCGAAGTGAAGGCATAAAAGTAGGAAAGCCGACCCCGGGCTCCCGAGAGGGATACAACCGGGAACATCGCTGGAATGATGACATATAGGCGGGCGAGTTTTTCTATAGTGCGAACCTTAGTCCGTCCAGAAGGGCATCGTCGTCTAAACATCGTTGTTTACTCAACACTGATCAACGTTATCACTATCACCATTTCCATTTGCTAGCCCAGACCTGCACCGGCTAATTACACCTGTCTGTCAAATATACTATCAGTACGGCTTTATCGTCCACTTACCTACCTTACCTTCCCGGGACGCCATTCATTATTTATTCAAATATCTGATATAGAATAATGCGAGTGATTATGTCCTATTAGATTACTGCGGTCAAGTTTGTACTCGATAGAGACCCTTACAGAATAAATTTATATAGTTGTTTGGAGTTACGGTACTTGGTTTAAGCCTGTTTTCGATATAGCACGATATAAGTGTATATAATACATGTCCCAGGCACTACACCGGCCTAAATAGCATGGATAAATCTTCAGATTGGATGTAAAAGGCCAATATAGATAGATAGATAGATAAACACTTTATTTGTACAACACACAAAACATTGAAAATAACAAAAAGGATGAGAAAGCTATATTGTGAGTAAGAAAACATCACGTACATGAAACTTAATGATTATTGTTTCAGATTTTTTTTGCTGTTGATGGGCAGTTTTCAGCCCCCGACGCAAAAACGATGAGGCGTTATAAGTTTGATGTATCTGTGTGTGTGTGCCTGTCTGTGGCATCGTAGCTCTCGAACGGATGAACCGATTTTTTTTTGTTTCGTGAATTCGTCGGGAGTGTTCTTTAACTAATGTTTGATCAAAATCGGTTATTGAGCACCTATGATACCTCTATGTTGACAACTCTTTACCTCTACGTTGAGCACTATGTTGAGCAATAAATCATCAGACAAATAATGAAATAGGGTGTCTATACATACACTTGAACTTGGGTTTAATTTCTGGATTCATTTTATCCGCTCGAATAGAATCAAATTTTAGACCTTAATTTATAATTTAATTTATGTATTACTATATTTATTTATTGCTATAGTAACTTGATTTTATATAGATTCTTAGGTAATTTTAAGGAATCTAAACAGATGATATTATGTATTATAATAAATAAATTTGCAGGTCATTCCACACATCGCCATCTAATCCCAAGTAATTAGACTTGTATTATGGGTGCTAAATAACGGATATACTACTGATATACTTTTCTTCTGTAAATATATTTTATTACAAAGAAACAACCAGACCACAGACAAATATCTAAGCATAAATACATGTCTGAGGCGGTAATCGAACCCGCAACCCTGTGTTTGGCAGTCCGGCATGGTGACCATTGTGCCAACTGGGTCGTCATTATGCTATAAAAAGTCAATATAGACGAAGTTGTCGTCAAAACAATGGTTATAGTTAAGTTAAATGTCTCGTAACTAAACCCAGAGATATTTGCAAATATATGATAAACCAAACAGTATGACACACAAACGCTAATAGACCTTGACTATTGGGAGAATTTTAGCACGAACAAATAGGTGTTAGAGTACACAGTACCTAAACCGAAAATTAAAAAGCCAGATTTTATACCAAGGATTTAGGACATCTACGGAATTTGATTGATAAATAAACATTCAGCTATGCTTTCTCTAACCGACTGAACTGTAGGTATTATTCGAGGATCGTATTTATCCAGATTTACTTTTTCGATCGTCTTTTGTTTTTATTTCAACTAGACCATTAACTATTGTAAAATTGCAGTAGTTCGGTAACTAAACTATTGAAACTAAATAGTATCAACAGTTGGCGATATCTTTAATAGAAAGCAATCTTGTCTAAGGGGGCAGTTCGGTCGTCTCCCTAAACAATACTACTGACGTCAGTAGTATTGTTTAGGGAGACGACCGAACTGCCCCCTTAGACAAGATTGCGTCAGTAGTATTGTTTAGGGAGACGACCGAACTGCCCCCTTAGACAAGATTGCTTTCCAAAACGAGGTTTAAGGATAGTCCGACACTATCCCTATAGATTATATAGGGATAGTGACTTTAGACTTTAGTTTACAAGTAAATCTGTATCTAAATCTAAGGTTTAAATCCACATCTCGGGCTATCCTTAAACCTCGTTTTGGAATAAGGGGGTAAAAGTTTTAACAGTCCGGTAACCGCATTGGAAACATTTCACCCCATATTTTTAATCGACTTCAAAAAAGGTAGTAATGTTATCATACTTTCATAACAAAATGATGGCGCTATGTAGCTTGAACGGACTCTAATAATAATACTCGTATTGATCTTTACATTCAATCTAATCTAATCTAGCAACTTTAATTCATGCTGTTCTGGGCGCTACAGTGCCTAGCACATAGTACATAGTACTTATCTATAACATAATAATTTCTTACGGAATAAAACATAAAAACTTAACAAAAATAATTATTTACCAAATACTTCAGTTCAGAAAAATAAATTTATGCAATCTTTTAGCAAACTGATAACAGTGATTACACAATGCATTCCTTGACTATGTAATTAGTGTCAGGTATTTCATGAATATTTTCAACAATTTATAACGCACTACACTTTGCAAGAATGCCTTAAAGTAAACATTTACAGAAACCTTGAAGAGCGCTTAAAATTCTTCATTTTATATTGCAGTTTCTTAATTATATACATTTTAGACATCAAAGATCTCCGAAATGTAAAAATATGTTTCAGTTATCATTCGTTTTAGTTTAGCCTTGTTGAGTTAAAAAGAATTACAGTAGTCTACCTATAGTCTATAAATAGTCTTTAGTCTATTACAATAGTATTATCCAATAAGATGTATAGATAGACTATAGACTATATAGATAGACTTCATTCTCTAGCTTTATAGAAGGTTTCTTGAAGTGAGAAATAGTCTTCTCTTTAAAGACGCTAGAGAATACATTAATGTTTTCAGTAAATATTTTTGAATATAATATTAAGGACTCAAATGTTTTTAAACTTTGTAAATTTATTGTCATCCTTTTGGATAATACTACACAGAAATAGAAGGTTTCTTCAAGTGAGAAATAATCTTCTCCTTAAAAACACTAGAGAATAAATTCTATTTTTCAGTAAATATTCTTGAAAATAATAATAAAGACTCAAATGTTTTGAATTTTTTTACATTTATTTAAATAAACTATTTACTTATATATTTAGGGTGGAGGGTCAACTCTAGACAGATGGGTAAAGAGTCAATATTTCTTTTTTTTATTGATGTACTAATTTATTTATACCTAGATATAACTTATTAGCCAATAAATTTATACTGATTAAAGAGGAAAGATTTTTTTGTTCGTAATGAATATGCTTTGAAACTGCTGGACCGATTTTGATAAAACTTGGTATGAGGATAAATTGGGATTAACATAGGCTAGTTTGATTCCCGATATTTCCACAAAATCGGGAGTTATTAATTATATAGAGGTACAATGAATATTCTTTTTATAAAATTTAATTTTCTCTCACATTTCCATGAGAAGATATAAATAAATAAACTCCCTTTCTATTTAAATATTCAAGTACGTTATACACTTTGTAAATAGGTGACCTGTAAAATGAATACAGAAGACTCAGACATGCGTTAAAAAGCTTAGTAATACATACCTATATTAAATGTCTACTGTAGGGATCATTTATGATAAAAGTTAAAAGTTTTTCACTAAAAGCTTCTTTGCTAGTGGTGTGGTAGCTTTCAAAAACAACTTTTAAGAGTAAACCCAAGTTAACGTGATAATTTAAAATTAGTTTAAAAGTAAAATAAGAGAGCCTAAATATATGCTACAGTATCTCTTTACCTAAAATATTATAATAAACAAAGGTAAGTAAAATAGGAGCGGATGTTCCGGCAGCACTAAATTCCTAAATAGTTTTTTTAGATCGTTTCCATAACTCTTTATCGTTGAGCACTTACTTACGTTTACAAGGTATTTATAGGTAACCTGGTTAAAACTGTTTGTTAGATAATGCTCTAGCAGACGGACGGCAAGGACTGCATATCAAACTGCAGATCGGCAGCAAACGCTTAACCGTAAGTCGAAGTCGACCACCGATCGATACTTCTAGATTACATGGATGCTGCCCGTGTGCTTGTAATGCAGATGGATTTCATAGATATCTATTTGCCGTGGACATGTAATTTTCCTTAAGCCTACTTCTTCTAATACATGTCCTAGGTACAGCGCCTTGAATAACATGGATTAAAGTTGCTTAAGCTGTTTGATATATCTATACTTATAATATAAAGGTGAAGAGTTTGTTTGTTATTTTGTTTGAACGCACTAATCTCGGGAACAACTGGTTCTAATTGAAAAAAAAATTGTATTGGATTGTCCATTTATCGAGGAAGGCCATATTCCTACGGGATCGGGAGTTACTCGGGTGAAACCGCGGAGCGCTGCTAGTTTATAATAATTAGATTTTGACTACTATTTTACGCTACAGTATAGAAGTGACGATGCGGTCTAAGACGTAGGATGCTTTTTTTGAACATATAAACACTCATGTGATTCAAATACCTCAAATAAACGGAGGCTTTCAAGGGACGCGAGTGAAGGTAGAGGAACAATAACTTTTCGGATCCGTTATTATTATTATCATCTAGGTAAGATGTAAAGGCTAAATTATTATTAGTTGCCATATCATATCGTCATTATAATGACTGTGCATCCGCCCGAATGGTATCCATCAACGTTATGAGGCGGCAGTCACTCAGCGGCCTGCAGTTGCCGGCAGGCGGACAAATGCCGTCGTGTCGTTCATCTGCTAGAACTCTTAGGTTTTACAAAATGTTTCCGTTACGTCTGCTCTTGTAATTTAATCGGCTGATTAAATAATGGGTAGGTAATTATTAATGTTTCTTTTTTGTTTAATTTCTTTTGTGAATATAATGCATTTTGCGTAAATGGTTTTATTTTATGTAAAGAAATGTGTTTTAGGGCAAATTAATGTCAAAAATGTGACATTCATTCTGCAATAAGTTTCGGAATGAAAAGAAAAAAATTAAAGATTTAAACTTATTTATACCTATGTGATAAATACAATACGTAATAGGTACCTACGTTTTTAAGCGCTAATTGACATTACTCTTACGGTGAAGTAAAACATCGTGATGAAACCCACAGCTTAGGGATACTCTCAAAATCTCCCCTGGGAAAACATAGGGGATCCGCGAAACCCTCCGATCTAATTTTAAGTTATCTCCGTTAGGATCTGATAGGGGAAACGTTAAAAGTCAACTCTATAAAATTATGTAACAGCTAAATCCCACAGTTAGCAAACTATAAACATTGTAGCTAAATAAAAGAAATTGAAACATTAAATAAGCACCATATGCCACTAGCACTTACTTACTTACCAACTATTAGATAGTGTCATTACCACTGCGGTCAGTGTGAACATTGTGTGTGTCAGTGTGAACCCGTAAAAGGTTCGCTAACAGTTGCTCTACTCATAAATCATTTTACTGTGACGCCATGCGCGATTCAAATTTTTTTCACACCGTAGAGTTAGGAACATTTAGAATTGCTGCATTTTTGTGCTGAACACAAAATACAAGCGATAATTTTACGTGATAACGTCATAAGAATTCTTTGGAATCGTTGACATTACCATTTCGCATTCAATACGTTTGTATGGTTACTTGTCAATAACGCATGACGGCAAACTTTTTGAGAAGTGCATTCACCAATTTATAAAAGGTTATCTCGTCAATATCATGCTATGTTACTGCAAAGTCTCTTCGGCGTGTAATTGTTTTAAAATCTGTAAGAAGAGTAGAAAAGCTCATTTGCAAAAATTAAGTGAGGAATAGGTAAATACGTTATTATGTTGTATCAGATGTTGCTAATCCAACCTATTTGGGTACTTACAAGTTTGCGTTAAAATGAGAACTCTTTGGATTAGCCAAGACTTTGTCACTGTGACTGCGATAAATATATATATATTTTTTATGAATACTTTTGTGATTTTGCTATAAAGTTAAAGTCTATTTTTTTATTGCTTTGGATGCTGTATACATTTGTACAAAGACAACATAGAAACGTCTTAAAAAAAGCGCCCTTCATTTATGTTGTTTTACTTTCTTACTGACTTACTCATGTCGGCAAAACCAAAGATCAGTCGGCAAATTAAAAAATCGACTTGTTTCTGAAGATGTGACTTTCTGATGATTTATTTCGTAAGTATTCAGAAGCGAAATGATCGATTGATTCATAAATAAGTAAAAAATAACTCGTCAACCTTATAATGCCATATTAGGTAATCACCGTGTGTTGAATATTACAGGTTGATAGGTCAACTTGTAATAAAAATAAAGCTATTGATTTCAAATTAATTCTTACTTACCTACTTACATGATTTAAAAAGCGCAAAATTGTCCTACCGATACAACGTCATTCTACAAACAAACTCTTCAGCTTAATAATATTAGTATAGATTTTTTTGCTCTGTCTATTCCTTTTTATCAGTAAGATCTACATTGATTGATAAGTTAGCCATCCCATGATAGTAGTACGGTGATTACGGTGTCGTTCCCTTTACGGTAGCTCGATGAACCCACGACCTTGGCTCAAAATACTCTAACGAATTTACCCAAAACAGCACTCTCAATATTTACAGCGTACTCGTCTTCTAAGCAAACAATTAAGACATTATTCATTGGACACTGATCGAGTAGTTTCCCATGCGTAGAAAATTAAACTAATTAATTTGTTGGTGATTTTAAAAAGGGCATTTACCTTGTGTTTTGTGAAGGGAGACGATAATCGTCATGTTTTTAAACTTCTTTTATTTTTGTTTTAGTTTACACAGCAGATATGTTTTAATGTTTAAAAATCTACGCAATTGTTTCGTGTTAGATTATATACCTAATAGGTAAACTTAACATGATTATGTTGCATTTTTTTATATTAAATTTACCTATAATAAATTTTTTGGCGTAAGGTTAAAAAATAATAGAAATTTACATTTATTCATTCCATTAAAAAAAAATCAAAGTTCCCAATTTTCGATTTAATAATATCAACATGATCATAAGATAAGAGATCATCACAAAAGAGAAGTCATTGTAACAACGAAATTTCCGAATTATTAGATTGTCACGAGTTTTTTCCTTTGGACACGGTCGACTAAGTCGAGAGGGTGGTATAAGTGCTGGGCAAGCTTACTCCATCTAATACATGTCCCAGGCACTACAGCCCTAGCTGCTCTAGATGACATAATAAGTTTGTTTCCAATAATCTCTACCGGCAACACTACCGATTGGTGTAAAATATGATTATTATTTTTATGTTTTTATATTTTTATTTTTATTATTTTATATGATTATATTAAATTCATAGGTTCGATTCCTGGCGAGGGTAGTGACTTTTTCAAAAATCTAATGATGCAGTTTTTGTTTATATCAAAATCAGGCACGCAACTGCTTTCAGCAATTTTCGCTATCTCTTATAGTTTACGTTATAGCCCTGAAAATATCCTTTATAAGTTACAAAGAAAAAGGACCATTATTGATTCGCCCACATTTATGTAAATGTGTTTTTATTCATTTTTATTATTTTATTTTGTGTTTTTATTATTCAGTGTTATTCAAAAACACATATTTCAATGTGTTTTTATTATTTCTTCCTTATTATATTTTATGATTCATCGTTGCTTAATTTATATTTCAAATCTGCAGATTTTACCGACATTTTTTCCATTGTTTATGATTAAGATTTTTTAATCCACACATGGTATTGTTACAGATTTATAAAATTAGGCTCAATTTTGTTGTAAATCAACTGAGGATGCGTCATACTCGTACACACGAGCGTTCTGTGGGTTAGATATTAGTCTTTTATGAACAACTTGCTTTTGCCCACGACTTAGTCCGCGTAGAAGTCGAAAACTTAAAGTAGATTGGACCAAGGAATCACGTTGTCCCATACAAACTTTGCCCCCCTTTTTTTAGGGGTAGAATTTCGGAAAATCCTTTTACCCGATGCCTACGTCACACAAAGAACACATCAAGTTTCAAGTCTCTACGATCAGCGGTTGAGGCTGTGCGTTGATCCGTCAGTCAGTAAGTCATTCAGGACAAAGCATTCTATATGTATAGATGATGAGTAACTAAGTGTTAGTTAAGTGTCTGTTTCGGACCGCAGTATAAGAGACAGACATGATATTCACGACCAACAGAAATATTGGTTTTGTTGTATGTAATCATTTTGCGTTCTGTTTTTATGGTGCAATAAAGTGTTTATCTATCTATCTATCTATCTTGGTGTTGTACCTACATTATACCATAAACGTATTTAGATCTTCCTTGAAAAAAGAGCTAACTAATAGTAATAACCAGATTTCAATTGGTTAATGCGTTATTGGAACGAAGTTCTTTATGGCGCGTTGCGAAAGGGGGCTAGACGGAAAAAATTAAGACCAAAAGTTGTAACGACACTTTTTGATTTTATAAACAAAACAGACAGATAGACATGAAATTTAAAAACTATTATATTTTTGTTCTACTATTTTTTCCCACCCATTTTATTTGTTTCCTACAGACATTTTGTCCTCTCTACCTTTTTTATAAGTATCTATAGAAGAAAACATGAGAAATACAAAACCGATTTTGGTAATTTTAAAACCCAAAGAAATATGTTAGAGTTAAACCAATTAAAAATCCTATTAGAACCATTTTCAACTTCTACGCGAACAAAGTCGCGGGCAAAAGAGATCGCTTTTAGCGATAAGGCCGCCCATTGTACCAATGGTTGGGTATTAAATATTAATTTTCTTTTAGCACATAGTTACTTATCTAAGAACTTTCTTTACTAAATTAGTACCAAATCTATTAGATTTAATTAATCTACTATGTGTAAACTGTAAGATATCTCAGGAATTTTAAGTAAGCCAATGTGTAATCGTGAATATATTCGGTCAATGCGCGAACATATGCGAAACATAGGTAGGTACCTACTCTACTACCTACTACGCCAAGACTCGCGGAATTTCTTTATCTCAGTACCTACTTAGCTAATGCACACAGCGAACCAAATGTTTTGATATCTTAATCATAGTTTCATAGTTAGTCTGTCTGTTGCATTATCGCAGATCCACAATTAAATACGTTTTTAAGTGTATCGTTTGCATCTCCATAGTAATTAATTTGAATTATTTCGATATGATTGTAAAGTTATAGCAACAAATATGTTTGTTTTATCCAGCAATACCGATAGGTATGCACCAATTTTAGAATCGTTTAATTATTACCGTGACGTCCTGAATTGTTCCTATTACTGTAAAAAACAATTTACAGTAATACAATTTATTGTAAAAACAATTTGTAGTAATGCAATTAAAAGTACGTCGCGCGTCAAACTTTAAAATTTATTTTAAATTTTAAATACTAAAGGGATGGTTAAAGTGATGTTCTCTTAGCTACATCAGCCCCCTCAGATAAGATTGCTTTCTATTAGCGATATCGCCAATCGACAATTTATATTTTTATTTATTCTTTGTATGAAATTGACCTAAACCTACAAAAAGTTACGTGGCCTTGCGTCGGAAAAAAAAATGGTAGACAAGTTTCATCTAATGCCAATTTCATACAATGGTTTATGTCAATTCCATACAATGAAATCTGTCGATTGGCGATATCGCTAATAGAAATGCAATCTTGTCTAAGGGGGCTATTCTAATATCTTTTAATGCTCCATCAATCAACATACATACATAGACTGATAAACACATAACCACTCCTTTGCGTCGCGCAGTCGGCTAAAAATACCTACTAGTCATGCCAAATAAAAATACAAGTATCTTTTATCAAATAGAGAACAGCCTGAAACTGCACGGTATACGTTATCTCGACATGTTATGAAAACGAAACGAATACACGTTTTCGCGTTTATCTAATCAAATTGTGCATTTGTCACACCATTTAAATAATGTCTCAGTGATGTTTGTCAAATAAACCTTATTAAATATGTTACAATTATGTCGGTCTACACTACACCAAAATTCGATCACCAAAGGCATTAAATAAGTAAACCCAAACCAACGAATGAACGAACGAATACAAATGTAGTTTTTTAGAGTTCCGTACCTAAAGGGTAAAAACGGGACCCTTGCACTAAGACTCCATTGTCCGTCTGTCTGTCTGTCACCAGGCAGTACCTATCTCATGAACCGTGATAGCTGTATTTGAAATTTTCACAGATGATGTATTTCTGTTGCCGCTATAGCAACAAATAATAAAACAGAATATTGTACGGAACCCATCGTGTGCGAGTCCGGCTCGCACTTGGCCGGGTTTTAAGTATAAAACGTCGTTGAGTCAACGAGGAAAGAAAATCGGTAAAGCATGACACATAATGCCAGATCCAGATCATCATCATCTTCCTGCACTTATCCCAATTTATTTGGGGTGGGAGTAGTATGTCTTCTTCTTCAATTCACTCCTATTAGTCGTCATCTCATCGTTCACATTCATCTCTCTCATGTCTTATCTCACACAGTCCATCCATCTTTTCTTAGGTCGTCCTTTTCCTCTCCATCCCTCTACATTCATACTCATCTCTCTTCTAGTTACATGCGTCTCTTCTCTTCTCATCACATGTCCAAATTAAACGGTTCCCTTTTACTTTTTTAGGTTGTGCTATTTTCAGGTTTCCGCTAATATACTCATTCCTTATTTTATCCACCCTCGTTACTCCACACATCCATCTCAACATTCTCATCTCCGCTGCATGCAATCTTCTCTCATCCTTCTTCTTCACGGCCCAGCATTCCGATCTATACATGACAGGTCTTATCACGGTTTTATAGATTTTACCCTTCAGTTTAAGGGGCATCCACGTATCCAGATATCTACTGAAAAAAAATGTACTACAATGCAAGGAAAACAACGTAGATGGCAGACAATATTTATGGCCAAAACCCTAATTTGATATTCTAATTTACTAAAGCCAAATTTATGCAAGATTTACCAACACTTTTACATTTTGCGTTCAACGAGATTTACATTAAATATTTCAGGGGTGAACAACATCCGGACCGTGGTTAACCTTTAAACTAGCCTAGATTATTTAGGTACGTAACCTTGGCGAAATACCTTTACGAAGTTATTTTAGAATTAAGCCAGTTATTTAACGAGCTGTTGGTCTGAAAAAGATAACAACGATGGACGCATGCTAGTACCTTTTTTTTTAAATATACTTTTAAACGAATATTACCTCGCTATATAGTGACATTTAGTTACTTTAATCACAAGTGCTATATGCATCCCTATATATACGACCCAGTTGGCACAATGGTCACCACGCCGGACTGCCAAACACTGGGTTGCGGGTTCGATTCCTGCCTCAGACAAGTATTTATGCTTAGATATTTGCCTGTGGTCTGGTTGTTTGTATGTAATATAAGTATATATTTACAAAAGAAAAGTATATAAGTAGTATGTCCGTTGTCTAGCACCCATAACACAAGTCTAGTTACTTAACTTGGGGCTAGATAGCGATGTGTGAAATGTCCTGTAATATTTATTTATTTATTTATATAAAATTCTCGTGTCGCGGTGTTAGTTGCCAATCTCATACATAAACAGCGGAACTGATTTGTATAATGTTTTGTAAACAATGTGTTTCAGCAAAGGGGTTTTAATACGAAAGAAGGTTGTTCTAGACGTCTAAGCGAACAACTTTTGCTCTAGCGTCTTTTGGTAATTCGAACTTTTTTTTTCGATAATTCCGAGGGAGTTTTTACTGAAAATCAGTTGTTTCATACAAAAACTTCAAACGAAATGTTCTTTTTTCTTAAAGTCGTAGAACAAAAGTTGTTCGCCTAGACGTCTATAACAACCCCCTTTCGTATTAAACCCCTTTCGCTGAACCACATTGTAATTTAAAAAAAAACTTGCTAGGTGTCAAGGGTCGCCCGGATGGAACGAAGTTTCTGTCGATTAATTAGTGAAAGGATTGAAATAAAATCAAAAAGTGTCGCTACAACTTTTGGTCTTAATTTTTTCCGTCTAGCCCCCTTTTCCAACGCGCCGTAAGGAACTTCATTCCAATTCTCGTGTCACGGTGCTAGTTGCCAATCTCACCCAAACAGCTGAACCGATTTGTATGAATTTGTTTATTAAAGTATAATCTTTTTTTTCATTTTTTTATCTTCTTTTTTTATATGGCAAAACAACGTTTGCCGGGACAGCTTATCTATATTAATATTATAAAGCTGAAGAGTTTGTTTGTTTGAACGCGCTAATCTCAGGAACTTCTGGTTCGAATTGAAAAAATCTTTTTGTGTTGTATAGTCCATTTATCGAGGAAGGCTATAGGCTACTTTTTATCCCGAAATTCCCACGGGATCAGGAGTTACGGGGGTGAAACCGCGGAGCGCTGCTAGTTTAGAATAATAATGAAATGCTTAGTCCTTTCAGCAGAAAAACGATAAGATATTAAAGATATTTCCAATTAGCTACCTACTACTGAATTGTGTTGCAAACAGATCTTGAACTATTTCCACTGAAGAATGCGGATTTTGCAACTTTAAAAGCTCTCGCTGACTGATATGTGTCATTTGCTGTTGTTTTTCCATCACTTCACCGTCCTTCAATATGATGTTTCTAAGCTGTTCTAATATCATTTCAAAATCACACTTAACCGTTAACTATTAAAATGTAATGACAAATAAAACATTGTTAAGGTGAAAGGGTACCGGCGCTCTCTCCATACAAACGTAGTCGAATGTTTTCTCCCTGAATAATGACACTAGAGCAAATATTTTTGTGGCAAAAAACTTATAACTGCAATGACCATGCCCCTATGTTTTGTTTTTTTTTTAATCTTAATTTCTATGATAATTAGAAAATGAATAAAACCAAAACATAGAGCATAGTCCATGACAGTTATAAGTTTTAAGCAACAAAAATATTTACACTAGTTTCATTATCCAGGGAGAAAACAGTCGACTACGTTTGTATGGAGAGAGCCCCCGGTACCCTTTCCTTTTAACAAGACGACATGAAGAGAATTTTATATAGTATTTTAACTATTATTAACTGATTGTCAATGTAAATGCAAGATCACGTTCATTTGTTGGTAACGTGGGAACTTAAGTGTTTAAAACAAAATTTCTGATAAGCTCAACAAAATCCGTCTTTCTCCATTTTGTTAGAGAATGCATTTGGTTTATGATTTTAGATGTTATTTTTATAAACTGATTTACGTAGATTGAAAAAAGGAAGGTTATATTTTTGACGTTAGTGTCCAAATGTTTAGATTGTACTAACGTTAGACGTCAAAGTATATAATATGCCGGCATTTTGCGGCGGTTTTGGTGTGCGACCGAAGAAAAAACAATTGCGTTTTGTAAAGTAGATTGGGGAAGTTTGGTTAAGAGTACTGTTTCTCTTAAAACACATCTGAAATATGAGAAAGAATGAGATAAACTGTACCCTACCTACTTTTTAGGGTCCCATACCCAAAGGCTAAAAACAGGACCCTATTACTAACACTTCATTGTCTATCTCTGACTGTCTGCCCGCCTGACCGTCTTTCTGTAACCAGTATCTCATGAACCATGATAGCTAGAGAGTTGAAATTTTCACAGTTTATGTATTTCTGTTGACGCTATAATAAATACTTACTCAAATCAGAAAATAATATAAGTGGTGCCTCTAATGGCACGGAACCCTTTGTGCTCGAGGCCGACTCGTACTTGGCCGGTTTTTAACAAACTTTTTATTTTACCTAATTTTCCAATCACAGGAAAAAATCGTATAATAAATAGCTGTCAGTTAAAAAAAACAAATGTAAAAGAGGTTGTTATCTTCAATGAATTATTGCGTACACAAAGCTATTCGGGAACGAATGTAACGCGTTTAATTCAAAATTATTTTAAAAATATTTTTGCATATTTGAGTAATTTATGATTCAGCTCGACTGTATTCCGAGCTTTGTTTGTGTCAGGGTTGAAATCGCAACGGAAAATTTCACGAAAATATTAATGAGGTGACGAGCATCTTGATAGGTAAATGAAACACATGTTATTCGGAAACATACTATTTACTTCGCTGGCTCAGCGATCCAAAGTGGATCTTGGCCTCCGAAACGAGAGTCTTACATCGCTCCCTGTTCTGTGTTATTTCTTGCTAATTATACCTTATATCATCGACGATATCTAGGCGCAGCGTCTTCGCTGGCTTGGCCATCTTGAGCGAATGGGAGAATACCGAAACGATAAGATTCGGATTTTTTAAATCGTCTATATATTGTTTATTTTCCGATCTTATTTTTTTCGTTTCGTTCATCTTTTGTTTTGACTTTGAGTTAGGAACACAATTCTTCTGTTTCTTTTTTATAAGAATTTTGATAAGATCTTTAAGGATTGTGACGCTTAACCAATAAATTTCTGCCATTGTCCATTAGGCCAACACTGCTGCAGTTGGAGTGGCTATACTATTGGGATAGCCACTGCAACTGCAGCAGCGTCTTCATCAGGTCCTCCAATAGGGACCTCCCTAGGAACACAATTTGAACAAATTAGGTTAAAAAGAGGTTTACGTTGGAAATGAAAATAATCATTTTTAACCCGCGTTTTCCAGTCAGGTTAGGAGTAATCTAAGGTTCGAATACTTTTTAAGTTATTAGAAACTTTTCCATTTTATAACGAGAGGCTTTTATTCTGAGTAGGTAGGTATATAAGTAGGTTTATTTTTGACATGAATAAACAATTATTTTATTCATTAAACTCACGATGTATTTTATTGCCTATTTGATATCTCTTTCGATTGTCTATACAAGATTTATGTTCTCAGATTTTCTTGGTATTTGAACTGTTTTACGACTTCATTAGTAAAATAGTTTATTATTATTTCACACCATAAGGCCGGAACATGGTTATAATTCATTATTAGTGCGGTGATCTCATAATGTCTGTTATTGAATCTAATCGAATTGCCGTGGAATTCCTCATGAAGATATTCAACACGTAACATTTAGCACCATAACTGATGACCTCATGGCGTTGGATGTACTATGGGGTCCGACTCATAAGCCCAATAAGCCCATGGAGTAATAAAACATTTACCCTCTTATTCCAAAACGAGGTATAAGGATAGTCCGAGATGTGGATTTAAACCTTAGATTTAGATGCAGATTTACTCGTGATCTATAATTTAAATACTATCCCTATTTAATCTATAGGGATAGTGTTTAGACTGTAGTTCCCTATATAATCTATAGGGATAGTTTTTAGATTATATAGATCACGAGTAAATCTAAGGTTTAAATCCACTTCTCGGACTATCCCTAAACTTCGTTTTGGTAAGGGGGTTAAGATTTTATTAAAAGTTCTAATCGCAAAAACTTAAAAAAGTAGCTTATTTTTAACGAACCCACAAAATAGAAAATAGTAGCGAAACATAATCACCGTTATCGCTCAATGATATTTTACACCATTTTTTTATTCGTCAACAAAAATTTAGTAACATCGTTCCATTTTCCCAGTTTCATTTTTCGTTGTTGAGCCAGATTTATGGCTTGTACTCTATAAACGTAACGTCATTGCATATCGCAACTAGTCTTGGTTCAGGTTTTACCTAAGGCCAATATTTTTTGCATGTAGGTTCAAGGTTTGACCTATCACCCGACACTGCATACTGCATAGTCAACCCATGTCTGATCAAAACCTTCTTGAAATCTGTGAAATTGTGGGTTTGGCAAGTATATCGGCCAAATTTTGGCACTTCAGGGTGCAGTCAATATAACATCAAATCTACAAGAAAAATTGCAATTTAAAAAAATCAAATGGTCGTCTGTAAAATCGGTTTACGGGCGATAATTTTACGTGATAACGTCGTATGAAAACGGTAAAAAATTGAGTTTTTTTTACTCATATATACCTATTATATTTTTTACCTTTATATAAGTCTTCTATTCGTCACTCGTCACACCATAACAAAAGCCCAGATGAGCGATATTATTATTAAATACTCTGTTTCCTAAGTTACCATGACGCGCATGACGTCACACTTTTTTGTGAATGCAGGTGTTCCATCAATCTATTAGACGTTATCACGTCAAAAGGCATGAAATAATCAGATTAAAAAGAAACTACTGTAGCTACAGTAATGATTACGTTAAAACCTGGTAGTCAATAAATTAAAACTCGTTCTGGCGTTGGATTCGGCCTTAGGGTGTATTTACACAGGCCGGTCGACGAATTAATTGCACCTCGGTCGTAACCTAATGACAAGTCGGTACTGCCTCTTTATGCGAGCCCGATATGACGAGTTATGCCTGCTTTACGGTTCTTACTGATTGCTAGATATTGTTTGTAAGATCTCAAGGTGTATTTATATTAAGTGGTTTGCGTAATATGTTTGAAAATTGAGTAAAAACAACATTTTTTTCTTTTTGTTGCAATATAATTACCGGAAATAAAGAGTAAACATTCCGGGCATCTACTGTTTTCAACTGAGATTAAGTGAATGTAACGAGAAAAGAAGTACATATTTTTTGACGCATGAATCGTACTAATATTGCGAACATGTGATTGCAATTTTGAAACTTCACTAAACGCGACTAAATAGATTTTTTATTAAAAATGTAAAACAGAACTTTCATAGTTTTTTTAACGATATCGTTGTTTATTAGTTTGGATTTTTATAAATGTCTGTCTACTTAACTGTTTTGAAAAAAAAAAGCTATAAACAATAGACCATGTCTATGTATAAGCACACGAGTTAATAATATAACTATTTACTCATGTGGTATAAGTAAGTGATGTCGTAGTTACTTAACCGTTTATAATCGCAATATTCGTAAATCAATTCGTAATCAAAACACCAGCACACCAGTAGGCTACCCTTTAATTTACTTCATGAATTAACCACTAGTCTGTCACTTTCTTAACTAACTTGTTGGTATTTCACTTTGATTGAGCTTAGAATAACCACAGAAATTTATACTAGTCGATATCTAGTTAAGGTGTACCCTAACTGTACTGTATCATATTAAAACTAGCTCAGTCAGTATTTTACTTAGTATGCCTTTTCGGTATTCCTTTTAAACTGTGATTATTTTATGACGACCCAGTTGGCACAATGGTCACACTGCCGGACTGCCAAACAGGGTTGCGGCTTCGATTCCCGCCTCAGATAAGTGTTTATGCTTAGATATTTGTCTGTAGTCTGGTTGTTTCTATGTAAGTATTATAAATATATGTTTACAAAAGTATAAGTAGTATATCCGTTATCTAGCGCCCATAACTAGATGTCTAGATGACGATGTGTGGAATGTCCTAAAATATTTATTTATATTTACTATGTTTTTGTACATGTTAATCAGAACCGATTTTACTGAACCTTTATCTACCTCAAAAACTTATAGGTTAAAATTCTAGTTAGGTTTGGAGCATTATCAAGTCCTGCAACGCGTAATAAAATTTGGCCAAATGCGGGCTCTTGCATTTAAGGGATTATGCGTTTTTGGCGTTTCCGTATATTGGCCTTTCGGTCTTATTACGTCGAAACCCCGCAAATAACTGAATTGCCAATGATAGAGATTAGTTATATTCGGGTTGTATATACATTTTGGTCTAGTAAACGGTCTATCATTTTATGTGAGTTGTGTAGACACATTAAACTCCTATGGGAATGTATAGAGGAGATTAATACAAACAACAAATGTTATGTAACAAATTCTCATAAAGTTTCAGGTTCGCCTGTTCTTTGATTAAAAAAAAATATTTAAAATGATTCGTCTTTGGCAACTGCTTGACTAGCTAGAATGTTAGTTCTTCTTTGGCAACTGGTTGTGAATCTCAGTTGCCAATGTGCCCGGAGGGATATTTTTTATTTGCTACATAACAGGGAATTTGTTATACTTATGGTATTTGTTGTTGTATAAGTGTTGTTGTTGTTTGTTGTATAAATGTCCTCTGTAATATACCACAGATATCAAGGACACTCCAAAAATAAAAAGTTTGAGGCAATTCAGTCTCCATACTCAAATATTAATTTTCCAAACCAAATAAGACATTATAGTAAGCCGTTATCACAACCGATTTGCTAAAGCAATATAAATCCACAGTCATATTATTATGTTTGTAAACCAATAAATATCATTTGTAGTCACTGATTACTGTCAATTGGTTTTAGCATAAAATGACCGGTATTCTATGTAGAGAGATTGATAGAAACTGGCCAATCATCCAGTCGGAACACTTACCTAAGGCAAGTTTGTAGAGTCTGCGTAGTTGTGAAAATAAATACATTTAGATATGTTTTTGTTTTGGGAAAGTTTTGGCGACGATGATAAGACAAAAATGTCACGAGCTTTATGTGAAAGAAAAAAAGTTAGCGGGTTCAAAATGCTCGCGTTTGTGGGATTAAACCGTTCTGCATGTGACCCTCGGGTGGTGCTAAAAAATCATTTTTCTGGTGGGAGGCTTCGTCACGACTTGGACATACACTGGCCTGAGTCGAATCGCTAAGCCGACTAGTCTGTGTTCCGATACGTAGACAGGTGTAACCACAAAATGAAGACGGGTTGGAAAAGTTCTTGTTCTAGCGTACTAAGACTGAATATATCTTCTCTTTTATCTTCTAGATAAGCTTATGCTGAGCATAAAAATGGTTGTCTGTAAAGTCGGTTTACGAACGATAATTTTACATGATAACGTCATAGAAAACACAGATAGTAACCATAGCAACGTATTATCGTTGTTATAGTTACCTTGTCAGTAACTCACGTTCTCGGAACGTAAGTGACGTTGCTATGGTTGGTCAATAAAGAAACATGAGCGATGACGTCACACTTTGTGAGTGCTGCCGGTGCTCATCGACTTATAAGACGTTATCACGTCAAAAACTGTGCACATTTACCTCACCAGTGGTATCAATAAATAAAGCCAGCGTAAGGTACCTCTTTATAAATTTTGGTTTTATAACTTGCATTTGAATACTGAAAATATGTTTATTATCGTTTTTGCTGATCAATTTGATGCAATTTTCTCCGACAATCACTAGCAGGTAGGTATTAGATATGCGAGTGACCGTAACACCGTTGATTTGCTGCAATCTATGACAATTACTGTCAAAACAATGGTATCCGACAGTGCCTATACCAGCCTGTACCGTTATACTTTGTAGCCTGTGGCACTAGACTACTCTTGACTTTAGATGGTTTATACTAGATCCACTTTATGGGAGGTTAATCTATACTAAATTATAAAGCTGAAGAGTTTGTTTGTTTGAACGCGCTAATCTCAGGAACTACTAGTTCGAATTGAAAAATTCTTTTTGTGTTGGATAGTCCATTTATCGAGGAAGGCTATAGGCTACTTTTTATCCTGATATTCCCACGGGATTGGGAGTTACGCGGGTGAAACTGCGGAGCGCTGCTAGTTATATTATAAAGACGAAGAGTTTGTTTGTTTGAACGCGCTAATCTCAGGAACTACCGGTTCGAATTTGAAAAATCTTTTTGTGTTGGATAGTCCATTTATCGAGGAAGGCTATAGGCTACTTTTTATCCTGATATTCCTACGGGATTGGGAGTAACGGGGGTGAAACCGCGGAGCGCTGCTAGTATTAGGATATTAGGTATAGCATTCAATTCTTATTATGTCTGTCTATTTTCATTTTATTTTATCTTATTTTTGTTTTGTAATTATGTCTAGCTATTTTGTATTTGTTTTATTGTCCGTGTGCTTTTCTAATACATGCTATTCTATTCTATTCTAATGGGGGTGACTCGCCCGCTCCGGGTCGTTTCTGGCGCAGAGGTTAGCCATTCAGCGTGGAAATGCTTATAGCATTATTAGTACCTTTACGCCAGGTACGATAAGGGGTGGGTTATTTAACTAACTTGTCACTTCATTTTTTGTAATTATATTGTTAAATATGTATGTCTTTTTCTAGTTGTATATTAGGATAGGTATTAGTAATATTTATAGATAGATAGATATAGAAGAAGAAGAAGATACGTGACAGGGGGTTTGATCTGCGTTCCGGGGCATTCCTGGTGCAAAGGCTGTCGATAGCGGTTCAGCGAGGTAACGCCGCTTGCATATTGTCCAGCTTTGCACCGGGAACGCTGGGGAGGGGTTTGTTCGAATAGGTTTAGTTTCAATTTTTAGATTTTATTAGTTTATATCTCGTATTTAGTTTTAGTTATTTCCTTGTATTATTATTTTGTGATTTTTGAGAAGAAGATAGAAGATATGGCTATAGTGATATGATATTAGTGACAAAATAACAAATTAATTGTTTTTCAGATTGACAATAAAGCTATAATTTTTCTAAACTTAATAATAGACCTAGCAAATATAATTCCTGTATTTCAGTCTCACAAATACCGATACTGATAGTCTTAACCTCCCATAAAGTGGATCATTCCTCTTTGCCATAGCATAGACTTACTATCTCAGTAGCGAGGGGTCTATACAACCGATATACCGAAAACCGAATACGATTTCTGTTGATTTCTGTTTCTGTTCACAATTTCTTTATTTATTTGGAATTTGCATAAAATCACATTGAAACTTGCTCACAAAAGAGGTAAATTTATGAATATTGTTATTTTTGCGAAAAATATTAGGAATTTTATGATATTTTATGATAATATATTGCGAACAGACCGTTAATATAATTACTTCTTTGAAATTATTGATCAGGCATAGGCCTGTGGTGTGGCATATTAAAGGTGGATTCTTCACAATATTTTTTGTGTTTATTGGTGTTTTATAGACTTACCTTTAAAGAAATATCAACCCTCGCTACAGGTACCTGGGTGCATCTTGTTAAATGAAAGTAAGCAATTAATTGAAAGCCGCTCTGATATAACGAGCATCGATAGATTGATCGCTCGGACTAAGTAGACTCGGTTAGGGAAAGTTAACGATCTAAATTACAAGACTATCGCAGATCTGGTGGAACAGGGTCCAGAGTCTAGAATTCTAGATTCTGATATAGGAATATTTTCAAAATAAAATATTACTTACTGATTATGTCTAAAAGTAGGTCCTAGTTTTCCAACTTAAGTAAATTAATAGTTTTAAAAATAAATCCAACACCCGAGTCTAATGATTTCATATAAAAATGATGTTTTGCTCTACCACCATGCCTCAACTTTCTTTACCTACTTAAGAAAGTTAATAGTGATTCTACCAGGAACGTTGCTCTAATACCAGCATCTCTACTATGCCGATTATTATGCTCTCTCCACACCGCTCTGGATTAGAACCAACAATTTCAGAACCATTGCGTGGTTCTCGGTTGTATGGTGTGCGTTGCATCTACTCGACAACAGATGGCGTTGATTTAAATTTTCACAAAAACACGCGTTCTGTTCCATCGTTCGGTTTATACATTATTCCAAAAAACCTAGCATATCTGGTACGGTAATTGCTCGGTACAGTCGGCTGCATAATTGCAGCCCCCGGTAGAGTTCTAAAGTTACTATTATTGGTATGCTTTCATTCTAAGATTTTTTGTTTGGTAAATTTATGAGTTAGAAGACTTTAAACTTCAACTAAAGCAGGTGTTAAGAATCTTGCTAGTGTTGATAACATTCTTCTAACAGCTGTTTTGGAGCTCTACGGTGGGCGACTGTACATTAATGTACTTACCTTGCATTCTCCTTGGACGCAGATGGCTCTGTACCCTGGCTTAGTGCAGGAAGTTCCGTCGGTGACCAGCGCAAGAGACGCGTAGAACTGCTGACCTCGCGGACGACAGTTCAGTGTGCAGGGTGCTTCTCCTGGAAACATTAAGAAGAACCATATTATCAAAAAATCAAGTATATAATGGAAAACAAAAAAGTTCTTACTGTATAGTAAATACAAGTCCTACAACTAAAGATTTTCGAAGTTGAATTTTGAGATGAAGATGCTTATTAACAAACGGTTGCGAAAATTAGACGTTTCTTTTGAGTTTGTGTTGACCCTACCTACCTGGCTTACCTATTTGTTAAATTACTAAAGAACATTATTATCAAATAATTATTATTAAAGATCAACAAAACATCCAAAAGTATCATAAATCGCAAACTGGAAAAAAATTCGGGCATAACATGGATCATAGGCTTGCTTTGGATTTCCAAATAAATCGTACTATTATTATAAATGTGAAAGTTTGTGTGTGTATGTATGTTTGTTACTCCTTCATGCAAAAACTACTGAACCTATTACGATAAAAGTCGGTTTCTAGATAGCTGTAGACCTGGATTAACACATAGGTTACTTTTTATCCCGATATTCTCACGGGATCTGGACTAACGCGGGTGAAACCGTGGGGCGCAGCTTGTATATAAATAAGCTTTTTAAATCTGGGACGATTACCATCGATATAAGGCACCCAAGTGAAGAATCGTCCTCGGAACGGTCTCCGGTCGTAGATCGAGCATTGCTCTGCTCGAAGATCTCTCGCTATGCCGGGGCACGGCTGAAACAAAACATGAGAACATTGATTACCAGACTCAGTCTCAAAACTTAGCCAATAGGTTAAACTGAATAAGAGTCCAAATATAGAAAACAAAGACTAGACAGCACGATAACCGCAGACCCAGTCGCTTGACAGTCAATGAGCTCCCGAATTGTTTTGAGAGGAAAGCCAAAGTAGTCGACTGTGTTCTCCCTGGATAATGACACTAGAGCAAATATTTTTGTTGCAAAAAATTTTATACTGCAATGACCATGACCCTATGTTTTGTTATTTAAATCTTAATTTCTATGATAATTAGAAATTGAAAAAAACCAAAACATAGGGGCATAGTCATGGCAGTTATATGTTTTATATCACAAAAATATTTGAATATTTGGAATTGGAGGAAACAGTCGACTACGTTTGTTGGAGAGAGCGCCGGTACCCTTTCACCTTAATGGCAACAGTCTACGCGCCATACCAAAAGTAACATGACACATATAAATCTCTTGTACTCCACTCTTCACATTCAGTGGAATTCTTCACATTCACAACTCACATTCACTCTTCACATTCACAATAGTGGAACCAATGGGAGGTAGGTATCCTCACTATTCAGTCGCGTGTTCGAGCTCTAATAAATCATCCTAGTTTCTAAGCTTACCGAAGTATTGCACTCGTGGTACCGGCGAGCCAGCCCCGGACAGTCCGGCACCGACTCCTGGGCTGTCTGCGAGCTTCGAGAAACGCTTCGACCTCGTCTCACTAAATCCGTACTGCGCGACAACTTCCTTCTCTTTCTACTTCGACGTAATCTGGAACATCAACAGAAAACTAGCTTTAATGGAAGTGTTTGTTGTAGGAGAGCTGAGGTATCAGTTGATTGGTGTTCAAGTTGGCTAGCTTTGTTGATTTTCATTTGAATCCCTTTTGTGTCTTTGGAATGCAAGGAGCTTCATAAGGAACTTCTTTTGGACTTAAACAGACGCGGTTTGTCTGCTACAATACAAGTTAAATAAAAGCTTTTAAAATGATTCCAATGATAAAGGCAAACTAAAAGCTTTTAAAATGATTTCAATGATAAAGGCAAACTAAAAGCTTTTAAAATGATTCCAATGATAAAGGCACACCCCCTTATCAAAACGAGGTTTAAGGATAGTTCGGGATGTGGATTTAATTAAACCTTAGATAGTGTTTAGACTATAGTTTACGAGTAAATCTGTGTCTAAATCTAAGGTTTAAATACACATTTAGGACTATCCTTAAACCTCGTTTTGGAATAAGGGGGTCTAAGTTCCGCGGCGGTTTCAGCTATACCTATTTGCTGCTATGCCAATCTGCTCATAGAAATTCATTCAAAAAATATAATTAGGCTAAATGACTTTTTACCATGAAAGCGTAAACCCAATGTCTTGTTGTATATGGGTACATTTTGATTGACGTTACACAAATACTATTCTTGTAGCGCATCGCATCGCACGTATCTTGCATTGCAACAAACACAAGATAAAATCAGAGATCAATTTCATTGCTATAATTTATTTATTAATCTAAAGGCATGCGGTATCTTTCTATCAACATTTCATAATAAAACATCCCACACGTTGATAATGAAATATCATTGTTTCATCGTTCATTATGGCGTATAGGTGGCGCTGCGGGGCGCCTTAGTACTTTTGTCTTGTAATTAAAATATAGAATGTTGGTATGCGGCGATGTTTCATCGTGTTACATGTGTTTATCGATGAATCGATGTAGATTCGATAGTTTCTAGTCTATTGAATCTAAAAACATTTGAAGTTTGAGGAATATAATATAATAGACATTTAAAAGAAGACCACATGGACAAGAAAAAATGAAAATATAATAGGTATACAATTACAAAAAAATAAAATTAAACAGTAATATACTAATATTAGAAACCAATCGTATAGAAGGCACCACTGCTAATACTTTTCGCCCATTAAACAGCTCGATGTAGGTCGTTCTTATAGAGATCTCCGTTATATAATATTATATTACAGTCTTACGCTATTGTCTGAATTTCACAACTGCTTAAGAGGAAAGGGTACCGGGGGCTCTCTCCATACAAACGTAGGTAGTCGACTGTTTTCTCCCTGGATAATGACACTAGAGCAAATATTTTTGTTGCATAAAACTTATAACTGCCATAATCATGCCGCTATGTTTTTTTTATTTTTTAAAATCTCAATTTCTATGATAATTAGAAAATGAAAAAATATAGTCATGGCAGTTATAGGTTTTATACAACAAAAATATTTGTGCTAGTGACATTATCCAGAGAGGAAACAGTCGACTACGTTTGTATGGAGAGAGCACCGGTACCCTTTCACCTTAAGGGATTTTTTATGCACTTTCCTAGTATTAGCATATTAGTAAGTTACATAATATTATAATATCTATTTTAGTATTTTATAATGTAGGTACCTAGGTATAATTATTTTTTGTCTGTTTTTATGGTGCAATAAAGTTATTATCTATCTATCTATTCTAAAGGTACATACGTTACAAAAAATCAAAACTCAATATATTCCTAGTAAACCATATTTTGATACTCATAATTGTTTACGCATTTCTCAATAGGGCGGCGTTTTCAAAGAGAATCATTTCATGCGCACGCGCAGTCGTTATGGAAGTATCGTAAAACGGTAGCGGGAACCGGATTATTATAGGTAACTATCGAATAGGAAGTGAGCTTTGTTGATCATCTAATTAAATAAATAAATACATATTGCACGACATTTCACACGTCGCCATCTAGCCCCAAGCTAAGTAACTAGACTTGTATTATGGGTGCTAGACAACGGATATACTACTTATATACTTTTCTTTTGTAAATTTAATAAATTTATAATACATAGAAACAACCAGACCACAGACAAATATCTATATATATAAAAATGAATTGCTGTTCGTTAGTCTCACTAAAACTCGAGAACGGGTGAACGTATTTATCTTATCTTAGTCTTGAAATGTTCGTGGAGGTCTAGGGAAGGTTTAAAAGGCGAGAAAAAATTGAATAATTTCCGGGAAAACCCTTAAAACAGCCCTTTTCTATTTCCCATACAAACGTTTTCTAGAGTCAATTCCTACGGGATCGGGACTTACGCGGGTAAAACCGCGGGGCGCAGCTAGTCTAAGTATAAATACTGTGTGCGGCGGGAATCGAACCCGTAACCCTGTGTTTGGCAGTCCGGCATGGTGACTATTGTGCCAACTGGGTCGTATTACTAGATAGATTTTATTGTATTGATTGTAATACGCACGAGTAATATTTTGATAAACAAAATTATTAAATGGTATTGCATTCCATTAATCATTAAAAGAAAATACCATCATAAGCTGGGTCTTGGGTAGGCTCACCCTACGAGCTCCCTATGGGGTGGTGAGCTTACAAATGAATTTTAAATAAGTAGACTCATCCTACGAGCTTTGAATAAAAAATAAATGAAAGTACAATATGCAGATATTATCTACTATAAACAAAGAAGATAAGCGCGAACATTCATAAAAAAAATACATACAACCGAATTGGGAACGTCCTCCTTTTTTTGAAGTCGGTTAAAAAGAGGGGTTGGTTTGTAAAATAGTATAAAATGGTAATTATGTAAAAAAGCTCTTATGATAATATTATAGGAAACAAAAAGCGACCTAGATTTTGGTATTTAATAAAAAACTCTTTATATTTTGATTTTTTTTCTACGCTAGTGATGGTATACGATTGGTGGTTTTAGAATATTTGCTATGGATGTGAACGAAAATAAAACCTAATAGTCATAGGTATTTATGTTGTAGGTACGGTCGGTTTCATAATTGCAGAACCACCGTAGAGCTCCAAAACGGCTGTTATAAGAATGTTTTCAACACAAGCAAGATTCTAGGCACCTGCTTTAGTTGAAGTCTAAAGTCTTCTAACTCACGAACTTATCAAAAGTTATTAGATTGAAAACATTCCAATAATAGTAATTTTAGAACTCTAGCGACCGTAGCAATACCTGCTTCAAAGTTTACAAGACTAATGACTTAATCAAGCCAGCAAACTACCTAAGAACCAATAGGTACATATTTAACACACAATACATTTTAACACGTCGAATAATGGAAGCGATTCTGATCTCCACGACACAGAGATAAGTATGAACTCATAGAATTGGTAAACGACATACCGATGTCTTCGTGAGATGGCCCATGAAAGCTAAGTTTCGTTTTAATTATAGAAACTAGTGATTTGTGACGAATTTACATTAGCAGAACAAATATAGGAATGTAGACAACGATTCATCTTAAAATAAGGAACTAGAGATATTAATAAATAAATATATAATAAGTTTATTTTATATATTTATTTATTATTTAGAGAGCGGTGTTGGCTTAGTGGTAGATACCTCGACTTTAATTCTGAAGGTCGTGGGTTCAAATCCCGGCCGGCCGTGCAGCGATGGATTTTTCTTAAGAAAAATTTATGTGCGCTAATTGACATTGTTCTTACGGTGAAGGAAAACATCGTGATGAAACCCGCGGCTTAGTTGACTCCAGACGTATTGACAAGTTCTATCCTCTAGGCATGGTCGACTAAGCTGAGAGGGTAGTAGGTGCTGGGCAAGCCTACTCCATCCTCACGCAAAAAGGACCCAATTAAAAAGGGTCTAATGGCGGAAACTGGTCTAACTGGTCAGTTTACCTTATTTGTCAGTATTGCAAAATTCGTCAACAGGTCAGTTTTCTTTCTTGTCGGTTTATTTAACTCGTCACATCACTTAACTTGACCATTTTTATGAAATTTGTCAATCCAGTACTATACAGTGATGTCTATATTATCTTAATCCATATAAACAAAAGATACGGTTTGTTCTTCTATACCTATATTATTATGTCTAGGTAGGTACAGCAAGAATGACAATTTGGAATGAGTAAAAAGGTTTATTTTGTGTAGTATGGTTCACTGAGCTTTAAGATATCAGGTCGCCTTAAGGTGATTAATCAATTATGTAATCGACTATATACCTATACATAACAACAGTCACGAATATTGTAACCTCGAACTTGACTCTTGAATATTGCCTTAATTCGACACATCGATGCTAACAGAGCCGGGGTCACTACTTGTTCGTTCCTCACCTTTGACCTTACTCGCTAAATGCTATCAAAATATTGATTTAGTAGTTTCGAATGATCTTGATTTATTTAATTTAATTTTGGTTTAGAATTAACAGACGGTTAACATTCACTTTTATAGTATTCAATAATCAAATGATATCAATTTAACATTAATCAAATTATGTCAAAACACCAAAAAGACAGGGTGATCCCGCCTAGCAAACGTATATATTAGAGACTAGCTGTTGCCCGCAACTTCGTTCGCGATGTGGTTTTGGTTTATTTAGAATACCTAGCAGTTTTCCGCAAATATACTATTTATCGTTCGGTGTAAGTAATAATATCAAAATAGGTAGTTACATTGTTTTTATGTTTTTTAATAGATTTGGCGAAGGCAAAGTAAAGTAAAGTAAAGTAAGTAAGATGTGTAAGTAATATAATTTTTTAAATAATTTCACACAAATAAAACATAATACTCAACAATATAATAAGCTAAAACTAAGTCCATTCGCATTCCTATTCGCACAAAACTTTCAACATACTTTGTCTTCCTAGTTATAAGTGTTTTTTGTAAATTAAAGAAAAAATAATTATTAACTACCTTTGTCCCTCGATTCATATTCTTCCATTCATAATATAAGGTGTTATAGTATTTATAACACCAACATCATGCAAATAATCCTACTAATATTATAAATGTGAAAGTTTGTGTGTGTGTGTGCGTGTGTGTGTGTGTGTGTGTTTGTTACTCCTTCACGCAAAAACCACTGAACCGATTGCGATGAAACTCGGTATAATCTATATTAGTATTAATGATTTAAAAAAAATGGCCATTGGACAGAACAGATACTCATACTTAAAATAACGCGATGCACATTGAGATCCTTACGTTGAACAAAAAACGCTTTCACACCAAACATTTAAAGCTTCTCGGAAAACTCGGGGTATTTGAAGGAACGTGATGTCCTATGATTTTACAAAAATGCACGGTGCCCTTTGAGACTCATACCTATCGATAGAGGACATCGAAAAAAAAAAACAAATATTAATAAACACCAAACCTCTAAAACGTCTTGAATACAATGTTTTTGAAGAAACGTGATGTTACATGATTTCCCAAAAGTGCGCGGTGACTTTATGCCTAAAAGAATTGTGTAAAATTATGTTATTATGCCAAAATCAATTATGCCAAAATCTTTATGCCAAACTACAAAAGGACATCCAACTTATATAGCGTCTCGGAAATGGAATATTTATAGAAAAATGATGTCCTATGATTTTTCAAAAGTGTGAGAAAAGAACAAAAAATGCCCTCAAACAAAACCTATAAAGCGTAAGGGCATTATTTATTCATCGTGTCTAAAATCACATAGCAAAAAACATAACATAACACATAATATACCACGCCATACTGAATGTCCGGATTCCTTTTGCAATTTTCTGAATACTTGACCAAATTGCCCAGTTTTTTATTAGGTATATAGATAGATAGATAAATTCTTTATTGTAAACACCAATTTCAAATAACATTAATAAAAAAATCAAAGCTTAAGTCTAAGTGTTACAAAGGGCTGCCTCATCGCTCAAAGCGATATCTTCCAGGCAACCTTTGGATAGATGGTAGCTGGCAGGGCTACGTAATTTTATTAGTAATTCGGGTAAACAAAATAAAAAAAATATTTTAACAAATATCTAAGTATCTATTTTTTAACCGACTTCAAAAAAGGAGGAGGTTCGTCGGGTATATATATTTTTTATGTATGTTCGCTGATTATTCGTAAACGCTTGGACCGATTTGGAAAATTCATTTTTTTGTTTTTATTTTCTAAGGTTTCCGTGATTTTAACTCATAATTCAAACTATTTAATTAGAGATAAGCAGGAAATAATCGCGATAGAAGTGTAACATCAAAGAAGTCTTCGGTAAAGGAGATCGGTAACATTATGTAGTACCTCTTTGTACTAACCTCATTTTCAGTTTGACGTAGGTAGTATTAAATGCAAACTATTTGGTTTCATGACAGCTGTCATCTTGAGCGGAGGCATGTACTGTACCCCTACTATGACTTTTTGAAGCACTCGAAAAATAGAAACCCTTATAAGATCACTCTTTTGTCCGTCTGTCTGTCAGTGTGTCACTACCGATATTCTCAGAGACGGGTGGACCTAGTAAGTTGATTTTTAGGAAGTTTCATAGTAAATACTCAATATAGTATGTTACATCGAATACGTAAAAAAGTCGTAGTAAGGGTACTGTTTCCTTCTGACGTTCGATTAAGTTTTACCACAGAAAAATATTTCGATTTCATATTTTTTTAATGTTTTTTCATCAAATATCATAATTATTGTATTAAAGTTAAATTGAAACATACCCTAAATGTTAATCTGATATTTTCTGAACATATTCGTGTGGACCTTGGTAAAATCTGTTATGTAGTTTATAAGATTACCTGGTTCAAACAAACAGACAAACAAACAGACAAAAATTCTAAAAACTACCCTATCGTGTTCAGCTAACGATTTTAAGACGACCTGTGTATTTTTTTTCTGGATATCTTACAATTACAGATTTTTTTATGTCTATAGATTTATTATATGTATAGATATAGATAAGACTAATTTGGAGACCTTAATTAGATCGATATTATAAGCTACAACAATACATTACTTTATACAATATAAAAATGTATAATAGATCATTTGAAACGTAAACACACGACAAACATAACAGAAGAAAAAGACACAAAAAAGGACAGAAAAGAACATTAAAAGAAAAGTATAGCCACCGAATAGTCAAACGTTTAGAAGTCTCTTTTTAATGTGTAGGTAAGACGCTTATATCGTATTAAAAATCTTATATTAGCAATTCTTGTATATATATAATTGGAATCTCGGAATCGACTCCAACGATTTTCATGAAATTTGGTATATAGGGGGTTTCGGGGGCGATAAATCGATCTAGCTAGGAATCATTTTTAGAAAATGTCATTTTATTCGTGTTTTATCGTAACTTAATCTTTTTTTTATCTCAAAAATATGACTCTTCCTGACATCTATTGGCGAACTACTTATACTATTTTTTATGAGCAATAAAGTTATTCCAGCAGATGGCGTTGTCAAGTAACACGAAGTCAATGAGTGTTTGCTTTGAGGTTAGACTAAGTAAAAAAAAATAATATTGAGCAAAGCTCGGTCATCCAGGTATGACACTTAAATGTCAATTATTTCGTTAATAAGGATAAGTTGCCTTTCAGTATTAAAAAAAAGCAAAAGCTAGATTTGTCAACCTCAAGTATGAGTCACAGTCCAGCATGCTTGACTGCGGCACTGATAAAGAAGACGCCAAATGGCACATTCAATTAATTAATCATAATTATCGATACAATTTCCATCTAGATTGCATTGATCTTGATCCTCAATTCAATACGTGTTAGATCACGCGATCAAACACAACTGCACTCCGATTGCATTACTCGTTTGTCATCGTCCACCCTTTGTGTTAATATCTGCTCGATCGTAATAGTATGCAGATTAATATTAATGATACTATTGGGAAAATGGATAACCACGTGCAATGGTATATATTTACTAGCTGTCCCGGCAAACGTTGATATGCCATTAACAAAAAAACTTAAGTAAGCAAAATCAAAAATTTATAGTAGCCGATTCTCAGACCTACTGAGTATGCATATAAAATTACATTAAAATCGATCTAGTCGTTTCGGAGGAGTATGGTGACTAACATTGTGACACGAGAATTTTATATATTAGATTAAATAAAAATGTGTTTTGATTGCAGATCTGGAGGGAATATAGTTCGTAGTATAGCATGCGAAATGTAAAGAAAAATTGTTACAGTAACGTGACACTACTGTGTCTATTTTAGTACCTGCAATATAAAGTAAAAATCTTGATAGTGTAAAAATGATTATAATTTTAATAATTATAAGAAGTGTAGTACAAAATGTAGTACAATGTAACGCGATACAGTTGAGCGGAATATAATATAGAATAGAAGAATAGAATAGAATATAATTTATTTGAACAAACACACGACATAGTAAAGATACAAATAAGAAACAGTAAGAGATAGTTACAATTAAAAGAAATTACAAAAACAGACATTAAAAATAAAAAGTATCTGAGAAGTCGTGTGTTGCCCGAATGGGTGACAGCCCTAGCATATGCTGGCTCAGATACGCAGGCGCATCTGCAGCGCTGGTCTTCCGGCCATATATATATGCTAATATATAAATCATATACACTATCAAGTCCATATAGACTAGAGACAAATTTGTATACTTCTAGCATTTACTATGCTCTCCATAATATAAGATTTTCTCTGATGAAATGAACTAAGTACGTTTTGTAAAGTCGTCAAACGTCAACCAAACAAAGTCACATTTAATAAAGATTTAGCATTCCTTTACGGGAACTCCCGCGGTGGTCAGACGTTGATCGGCGTATCATTAGCTTTCATTGTGATCGTGATTGGTGCAAGGGCTGACACCACGGAGGTTAGGTTGTAACATATAGATTTATTAGATGAAATGTTCGAAGTTCGTTTATGATTAGCTTCTGTATACTGACACGCCTATCTAACATAATATTACTGATAATAGTGCAAGGTTTTAGAAAGTACTATTTGTCTTCTTAGACTTCAAAACACAGCGTATTTGGTAGATCATAGGTCAATTTAACATGTGCGTTAGAAGACTCTTCCTCTTACCTGCTGGCTTTTGTGTTTTTGGGATCTTACTGCTGTGTTATGCCATGTTGACATTCGTCAATACTTCCAGAATCTAGTACTGAAAGTTGACTTTGATTGACTATAATAGAGAGTAAAATGTGGGAATCTTTATCAATTATTAGATGGACACGACATTCATGACCAGATATTTAAATTATTATTGCTGAAAGAAAGTATGCGTTTTTGTTTTATTCGACTTTCAATTTCAAATTGTGTAAATGTTGTAAATAACTGTGCCGGATTTCAACCAAACAAAAACCAGCAGGCAGGAGGAAGACTCTTCTGCCACACATGTCCCGCCATATACCAAATACCCTGTATATAACAATATCTTTGGTCTTATTATAACTTGGTATTTAACTTCAAGAATTGTTTCGAGGTAAATAAAATTATAATATTGGAAAGGCCAAATAAAGACATAGTATAACTATAAAACCTAAACAGTTTCCATAAAACGAAATAGAACTAAACTGATGCATAATTTGTTGACAATGAGCGAGACACTTTTAGCGTTTACATTCGTCAAATATAACTAAGCGAAATCATTAGAAAATTATGCAATCAATAATCATTTATTTATAATTATGGTAACTTTCTATAGTATCAAATAAATCTTCAATAAGTGAAGGAATAAAGTTCATCAAAATGAGAGTAGAAAGATAAATGAAACTTATCTACACCATCTACATGAATATAATAAAGAGGAAAGATTCGAATAGACACCGAAACTACTGGACCGATTTTGATGAAACTTGGTATGAGGATACATTGATTCGTTGGAAATAACATAGGATTTTTATCCCGATATTCCCACGGGATCGAGAGCTATGCGGGTAAAACCGAGGAGATTTTTTTTCTGAAAAAGTCTAAAAACAACACTTTTCTATACTCCCAATTCTTATACAAACGATTCGTAAAAATACAGTCAATTTGAACTTTATACTATTTAACCATAAGTTCAAGTTTTATTGGAGAGGTTCCGGGAATGCAAAACAATTGAGTGACGTTAGTGTATTGTATAATAAACAAGCTGCGTTCCGCGGTTTCACCCGCGTAAGTCCCTATCCCGTGGGAATTTCGAGAAATAGAAAAGTAGCCTATGTATTAATCCAGGTCTCCAGCTATCTACATACCGAGTTTCGTTGCAATCGGTCCAGCCGTTCTCGAGTTATAAGTGTTGTAACAAACACGACTTTCTTTTATATATAGAAATAAGATAAGATATAAATATAAATATAAGATAAGATAAGATAAGAAGATATTGATGTCAATCGTGACGCTGTGTTAGTTGCCAAACTACACCTAAACGGCTGAACCGATTTGTATGATTTTTTATATGACAAAACATAGGGATAGCTAGTATTATATTAAATCTAAGGCGGAAGTCGAGCGGTTTTCAAACCAAAGAACGGCATAAACATGTATACATGTAAGATTTCAACCACACCAGTTCTATGGACTATACGCTTAATATATTTATAAATCTTCTTCACCTATCTTTTTTCTGTTTGTTTGATTTTTGGACAAGATTATTGTCTTTGTTTGAGACATTCTGTGGTAATAAATCTGTCTTATCCTTTTGTATCATTGATTTAGGAGTTTTATCATTTTCAGTCATTATTCTTGTAAGGGACGTGTAACAACTTATTTTTAGATAGTACGTACACTGAACCATGTTATGAGTTTTATTTTATTTTTTAATTTTAAGAAATAAACAATGAATATGCAATAGAACCAAACTAAAATGAAAGATACACGAAAATGGGTAGAGTCAAAACTTTTCAATATTATTTTAGTAAACCGCCTGCTATTTTAATAACACCATTAAATTGAAATTCCGCTGTTTCAAAACAGCAGCGTTTTAAAATAACTAATGTCAATCAAATGTTTAAAAATAAATAACGATTATTTGTGTTATGGCTAAAGAAAACGCGTTGAAATAGCAAAGGAATTTATGTAAAGATTCTGTCTCCGCGTTATGAAAACGGGCTGGTGCTTCCGATTGACTTTTGCATTTCAGTCATGCTACGAATCTCAGTGATCTGAACTCCAACCTTCTTTTGAATTGTTCTCTAAATTATGTTATTTGTGGTAGGTATAACCATGTGGTTATTATACAGAATTATTGGTAACTATATTAGCACGCGGTTGAGAGCCAGTTTTGTGCACCTAAACAAACAACTTTTGTTCTATAACTTACGAAAATTCGTAATTTGAAAATTTTGAAGTTATGTTTACCTGAAAATCAGCTGTTCCTTACACGGAGAGGTCATTAACCTTAAGATTACACTTATATATTTAGTTTTAGCTACAGTTCTAAGTCTGAATGACCTTTGTTTTAAAAAATGAGCTGATTTTCATAAATTTTTCGTAAAAACGTTTGCATTTCCAAAAGTAATAGAACAAAAATTGTTTATTTAGATACACAGAAATGGCCCATAACCGCTTGCTAAATTATAGTCACCAATAACCCTGTATTTGATATGAATTACCTGGAAGGATCTCTAGGTAGACAATGTCGCTCCTGTATTGACACTCCACCTCCACACGTCCTGGAGCATGGACTCCATTTACCCCAGGATGTCCACGCATACGCAGGCGCGGTCGTGTTCGTTCGTATCGCTTGTGCTTGCACCTGGAATCATTATAGAAATGCCTTTTAACAATAAGCAGCAGACCATTGAGACGCTTTTAACGATACCTCAATTGTTAAATTATAGTAAGTAGTTTTGAAGTTAGGTGGGAACAGATGAATATACACACATACATATATACATACATACATACACACACATACATACACACACACACATACATACACACACATACATACTTACATAACCCTCCCTTTTGGCTTCACCGTAATCGGGTAAAAATAAGTAAAGGGCTAATAACTTAAGGGACTGACATCGTAGTCGCCTTAATTCTCATTCATTCTTATGATTTTCATTTTTTGATTTTTGCACCGCCAATTTTCAAAACTATGGTAATATATAGATGACATTAAAAAAACAACAAATACTTTCCTGATAATTGATGTTAAAACCAATTATTAGTAGGTAGGTACGTATTTTTTGTTATTTGTATTAATTTTCTTTATACATTGCTATAGGTTTAAAATATGGCCGTGCAACCAAAAAAAAAATTTATCCTATGCCTAATTGTCTAAGCACTGCTATCCTACATTTATTGCAAATTTAGTATAATGAAACATGAAATAATAAGAAATGAGGATCAATGGAAATGGTTTCCACATCTATTTTATTACTTTAAGAGAATCTGTATCATAGACGAGTGTCTGAATTGTTTCATTGTTTCAAACGAGCATTTCTATTAAATAAACGGTAAATAGATTGATGTGCTATTGACTTCGTCTCAAATATTCCACAATTCAAACTGCCGTAACAGGTCTTGCTCTATTGTGTCCAGCTGTTCGAGGCATAATGAGATTGGTCTACTTTCTTGAACATTTTAATAGGCTTGACCGCTGACCAGGCATCGGTTTCTGAGGTGTATCTGTTATGGACCAAGTGATTAATTAGGGCATTATACATAATGTATGCATATATACATAATACATAATTAAGTTATATACATAATGCATAATTATCAATTATGCATAATTAATTAATTGGGGCATTAAACACATCCTTACTTCGTTTTTAAGACGTTTCTATGTGGTCTCTGTACAAATGTATTAAGCATTTAAAGGATTTTTTTTACTTTGACTTTGAATGCCTGGGAATTATGAAAAATTACAAGCTTCATCGGGCAGAGTGAATAATTTTCATCATAACTGTAATTTTTGTCGTTTATTACCACTTAAAATAAACTTAAAAAACATCTAATACTTAACCTAGCACAGCGAAACCACTTAGGTTTATTAATTACTAGCTGTTGCCCGCGACTTCGATCGCGATGTGGATTTGGGTTATTTAGAATACCTAACATTTTTCTGCATAGATACAATTTATCATTCGGTGTAAGTTATAAAAACAAAATAGGTAGTTACATTGTTTTTAAACTATATGTTTAATTGATTTGGCAAAGGCAATTCTTATTCTAGGCTTACTCATACTCCGAAAGTAGGTCTAGAGATGCCTGAAGAGCGTGTAGAAAGAAAAACTTTCGGCCCTAGGGAAAATCGCTTTCACTGACAGCTGTCATGTTAAATTATGGCTTCGCGCGGCTTGTGCAATGTGTTTGTAGCCAGTATCAGTATCATTACGCATTAGGGACTTCAAAAACCTAACCTCCTTGATTTAGGTAACACCAAAGAATAACAATTATGGCTTCGCACGGCTCATCCATACTGCCAGAGTTTAGTACATAATAGGTTTTTCTTAGTAATCGAATTCAGGTAGATATATTTAGTTCAAGATATCTTATTTAATAAAATAAATGTAAAGATGAAAATGGTCAAAGCGACGTATGACCATGCTGCGCCTCTACCGGCGCCCTGTCAAGATGTTGCAGATGTGGCTTTATGTGACCATGCGGTCAGTGTCGTTTCTTGAGTAAAAAATACTGGCGGGAAATGCTTGCATTTTGAATGATTTTAATTAGTTAGTAGGTTATTATGTTTTTGTGTTAAGTTTAATCTGGTTTTTCATTTATGATTGTGTATTTTGTGTAAATAACCTTTTCTAGACAAACCGTGTTACAAAAACTGTAATTGAAATCTACGGACTTCGCGTCATCACTCAGTGTTGGATAAACTAATTTATAAAAATCTCTTCGGTTAGTACCGACGTATTTGAGTATTGAAAACATGTTGAAAACAAATAGCAAAAGCAAAAAATCTACATAAGGTCCCAACCTTGTAAGAGGATCAGGTAATATGGAGTCTCTCATTCACTCTCGTTATTAGGAAGAATTTTATGTTTATTCGTAATGAAAAGCACAGTGTTTATCTTGGGTTTGTTTTGTTTGCCCAAGGTGTAAAAGTCACTCATTTAGTCCCTCGAAGTATTAGCGCCCTCGCTACGCTCGGGCGCCAAACTCCGTCTCGGGACTCAATGAGTGACTTTCACACCTTGGGTAACAATGTACTATTTTTGTTAATTTTTCACAAATAAAACATAATAAACAACAATATGATAAGCTAAAACTAAGTCCAATTTCTATTAGCACAAAATGTCCTATGAATCCCATTTTCTGAATTCTTGACAAAAATAACCAGTTTTTTTTATTAGGTAGCTGGCAGGGCTACGTAATTTTGGAAAAAAAAATGATTTTTACAAATGACTATTACCTGTAGGTATATTTTTTAACCGACATCAAAAAAGGTGGACGTTCTCAATTCGTCACGTAAATATATATTTTTTATGTATGTTCGCTGATTACTCGTAAACTCTTGGAGCGATTTGGATAATTCTTTTTTGTTTTTACTATCTAAGGTTTCCGCTACTTGAACTCATAATTCAAACTATAGCAGGAGGAAAGCGCGATAGAAGTGCAACATCGGAGGTCTTCAGTAAAGGAGATCGGTAATATTATGTAGTAGTACCTCTTTGTATTAACCTCATTTTCAGTTTCACGTAGGTAGTATTAAATGCAAACTATTTGGTTTTATGTCAGCTGTCATCTTGAACGGAGGCATGTACTGCACCCCTACCATGACTTTTTGAAGAACTCGAAATAAAAGAAACCCTTATTCGATCACTCTTTTGTCCGTTTGTCTGTCGGTGTGTCACTACCGATATTCTCAGAGACGGGTGGACCTAGTAAGTTGATTTTTAGGAAGTTTCATAGTGAATACTCAATATAGTATCTTTAATCGAATACGTAAAAAACCCGTGGTAAGGGTACTGTTCCCTTCTGACGTTCGATTACGTTTTACCACGGAAAAATATTTCGATTTCTTATTTTTTAAATGTTTTTTTATCAAATATCTTAATTATTGTATTAAAGTAAAATTAAAACATACCCTAAATGTTATTCTGATATATTCTGAACATATTCGTGTGGACCTTTTTAAAATCTGTTCTGTAGTTTATGAGATTACCTGGTTCAAACAAACAAACAGACAGACAAACAGACAAACAGACAAAAATTCTAAAAAGTACCCTATCGTGTTCAGCTAACGATTTTAAGGCGACCTTTGTATTTTTTTTCTGGATATCTTACAATTACAGATTTTTTGATGTCTACAGATTTATTATATGTATAGATGCTAAGTAGATTTAAATTTACGTCGATCTAGTATAGACTTTAATGTATTTATCACATTGTTTATGCATTATGAATATTGCTACGTGATCGTCGGGCATACTTATAACAGAGATAAATTGGTGACAGACATTATGTATAAGGCCCGGGCAATTTAATCATCTCAGTAGTTATAATCACATTGCACTTTCATATTGGTCATTTCTCGGTAGACTTTCATTCTGAAGGTTGTGGGTTTGTATTCCGGCCGGCCGTGCACCAATGTATTTTTCTTAAGAAAAATGTATGTACGCTAATTGACATTGCTCTTACGGTGAAGGAAAACATCGTGATGAAACCCGCGGCTTAGTTGGCTCCAGAAGTATTGACAAGGTCTCTCCTCTGGAAGTGGTAGAGAGGGTTGAGAGGGTAGTAGGTGCTGGGCAAGCTTAATCCATCCTCACGCAAAAAGGACTCAATTAAAAAGGGTCTAATTGCGGAAAACAGCCCGCTCAAGTACAAGTACAAGTTGGTCATTTCTCATAATGCCCAGGCATTATGAAGGTATAATGTCCAGTTAATTACTTGGTCCTTAACATAATTACGACGAACCAGTTGGTACAATGGTCACCATGCCGGACTGCCAAACACAGGGTTGCGGGTTCGATTCCCGCCTCAGACAAGTATTTATGCTTAGATATTTATCTGTGGTCTGGTTGTTTCTTTATATTATTTGTTGTTTCGTTATATTATAAGTATATATTTACAAAAGAAAAGTATTTATGTAGTATATCCGTTGTCTAGCACCCATGACACAAGTCTATAGTAACTTAACTTGGGGCTAGATGGCGATGTGCGGAATGTCCTGTAATATTTGTCTTGTAATGTAATATCTTACAAAATGTAGTTTGTCTTTGTATTTATCTTTCTGCCCAAAGACAAAATTCGTAGGAAGTTATTACTAGAAGTCAAGTTGTCACGGCTTAATTTGTCTCTGGTTATAACACTTTAACAATAATAACAACGTAATCGGCTTAATCTTGTACAAAGGTTTACTGTCATCGAGACAAGTGTGATATATTAATATCTATGGATATTAAGAGGATCACATAGTAGTGATATTTTTTTTTTGAATTTTCTTTTCTTGGCGTACCAGTGTTCATCTTTTGAATTGCAACAAAAAGTTATGTTATTGATGTAAATTGATTGAATAGTTTATATTCTCGGCTCAAATTTAGATAGATAGATAACTTTATTTGTACAACACCAGAAGCAACAGAACACGATATGAACAAGGTAAAATAATAGCTAGAAAGTATAAGTGGCACAAATGGGGGGGGGGTTTATTAGTTTGAAAAAGTATAGCTTTTAATCCTACTAATAATATTATAAATGTGAAAGTTTGTGTGTGCGTGTGTGTGTGTGTGTGTGTGTGTGTGTGTGTGTTTGTTACTCCTTCACGCTAAAACCACTTAACCGATTTCAATGAAATTCGGTATGTAGATAGCTGGAGGCCTGGATTAATATATACTTTTTATCCCAATATTCCTACGGGATCGGAACTTACGCGTGTGAAACCGCGGGGCGCAGCTATTAATAATAAATCAGACAGATGATCGGATAACGAAGTCTTAGTAATGGAGTAATGGGGTCCCGTTTTTACCCTTTGGGTACGGAGCTCCAAAAAAGAATCATCCAAATTGTACTTAACTAATGAAATTATTGTCGAAGAGCCATAAAAAATAAAAATCAGCCGATCGAAAATTGAGAACCTCTTCCTTTCTGCGTAGTTTATAGTAAATAAAATACGTTGTGTAGTTTTAAATATTTAGGAATACATAGGGACAAACAGACATCGTAAGCGACTTTGTTTTATACTATGTAGTGGTTAATTACACAAAAAACGAAACCCCGAAATCAGACTATTATATTGGTAAAGAGCCATTTATTTTTGTTCAGTGTACCCACCGATGACGTACCAAATACTTCTTAGGCTCAGATCACATCAAATTATTAGGTATGTTACCATCTTATTGAAACGAAGTTCCTTATCGCGCGTTGCGAAAGGGGGCTGGACGGAAAAAATTAAGACCAAAAGTTGTAACGACACTTTTTGCTATAGTTGTAAGCCGTGCGGCGTGCGCATGTTTCTCTGTCTGTCTCTCTCTCTCATAGGAAGCAATTACTAAAATTGAGCCTACTGATTAAGATTATGTTACATTGTATTTGATAATAATAATAAAAAAATGATAAGTTAAAAAAAAATTACAAATCCTTCACTAATAATTAATCGAAAGGAACTTCGTTCCTCCAAAGATTTTTTATTTAACTAATACGTTTTGAAGTTACACGGAAGTTGTCGAACATAATATCGATACTATACTATTACGTCTACGAGTTTTGTTCACGACGTATCCAATTACAAGACATAATCTAAAACTTAGACATGTCAATTCATATTAATCAACTTTCTTTTGGTCTTAATTTATTTTGACGTGTTTGTCTAGCTCAGATAATGCTATAAGAGAGCGCCGGTACCCTTTCACCTTAATGTCAATACTTACTAGCACATTTTTGTATTTTTTTCTTTTAAATAACCCTTGTTCTGACAATAACGATCACAAAAGAAAAGAATTATCCAATTTGGTGCAGTCATTCAGAAGTTAGGCGCGTAGGTACATGCATTTTTGCGATAGATTTTTATTTATAATACCCCTTTTTTTGTTTTTTTTTTTTTTTAAATACCTACAAGTCATTTATTCCAATTTAAAACACAAAATTAAATGTCAATACATCAATGAAACATCAAATCAAAATACACAAAATTAAAAACTAAAAATAATAATAATAAACACAAAATAAAAATAAATAATCAAAAATACCCCCCCACCCAGAAATTAAGTAAAAAAAAAAAACTAAACAATACAAATAAATAATAAAATGGGTAAAAATTAAATTAATTAAAATTCAACCTAGGCCTATTAAAACAAGAGGAAGCCCTCGGCCATACCCTCCCGAGGCATTGTCCCCAAAATGCTGGCAGCATTTCTATGATCTATCATGAATAGCAATACTGAGTCGCTGGGACAAAAAGCCGCCAGCTCTAGGATCGCCAGTAGCCTCGACAAGGCGCGCCGACAGCTCCCTCAAAAAGGTCCTAGCACAGGGCCCCCAGCAGCCAACGGTCTCAAAACCCAGCGGAGTAAAAATGTAACAACCGGGCATATCCTCATATTTGCGGACTTTCGCAGCCTCCGCCCCAGAAGCCGCAGCAACCGCCTGCACACGAGTAGCGAGCAGATGGGAAGGAGCCAGTGTATCCACACATGTGGCATCCCACACCAAACATCGCCCTTGCTCCCAAGGAATGAGCGTCACGCCGTCGGGTCTCCTGCCATCAGAACGAACGATGCCGTTGGGTTCTAACATTGCCGGCATGTTCGCTGAAGCAAGAGCGCGACGAATGACGTCATTCAGAGCAGAATGACGTGGGATACGGCCAAGACTTCTTTGGCAAGACAGGCCATGGTGGCCCAAACTGGTCACCTCCGCCCCACAAACACACTGGTGCGGCTGCACAACCCGCAAACCCAGCCGCAGGCCAACCGCCAAAGAAAGAGTATTCCTATCCAACAGAGTGCCCACGTTTGCCGATGGAATGGCATTAAGCCATACACCGGACTCCCTCTCAAAAGAAGCGAGGAGCCGAGCCCGATGTACATCGCCCGAACACTCTGCCAGCAAAGTCTGCTGCACCAACCTACACAAAGGCTCATCCCACTGCCTCTGGGAATGCAAAACGGCGGGGAAATCACAACTAGTAAGATACCTCCACCGGTCTACAGCCCCAGAGAGGTGGACCACCCCTGACCGAGCTAACGAGGCACCCAAAATGCCGTCAAAGAGAATTCGGCAGCCGTGAACAGAAGCCAAAAAAGCAGGCAGTGCAACAGACGAAACACTCCTGATGCCAAGCCCTCCAAACCGGACCGGAAGAGAAGCCTGGGACCACGCCTCCGACGTAAACTGGCAATTTAAAACCCTACCCAGAAGTCTTGAAATCCTCTCATCCACCACCAGGAGGAGTTCTTCAAACTTCCAGAAATGAGCGCACCTAAGGGCATACATAAACTGGGGCACGAAAAGACAATATTTAATTAACGTCAACGCTACATGTGGACTGATCTTTAAAAGGCGCTCTAAAGCTCCATCAAACTTTGATGATTGCTCATCAATGAAACCCGGGATACCACTATCGAGTAAAGGAGCTCCCAATAGGCGTAATGAATCCCCAGAAACAAGCTGGATACCAGGAGCCACCTCACCAAACTCCCGCAGAATCTCGCGACCCCGGTCCGGAGGTACAGAAGGGTGGAGGAAAACTTCGCATTTAGCAAAATTCAACTCCAACCCCACTCCCGAGAAGGTACTTATAAGGTTGCGGAGGTCTTCCAACACCATAACCGGATCGCCTCCAAGGGTACCGTCATCCAAGTACCAGACGTTCAGGTCAGATTTCAACGTTGAGATACAAGGATGTATGCCCAAACTGAAAATCGCAGGCCCAAGTGGGTCCCCCTGCTGACACCCCACCGCAGAATTTAAGAGATTCCCCTTATAGACGAGCTTAGACGGGCTACCATAACATTGACTCAGATAAGGAAGCAAACTGGGAATGTGTTGTCTCACTTGGTAAAGAATAGCACCACGGTCCAATGAGTTAAAAGCGTTCTTCACATCCACCTTGAGCAGAAGCTTACTAGGATCATTTTCCAAAAATGCTCTAGTGGCGTGAACCGCCGCCTCGCAACCACCCCTGCTACCAAAACCTACTTGCGTAGGTTGGAACAAACCGGTTAAACTGGGACCCACACGCTTACACGAAATCTTTGAAACCAATCGCCTAAAAGTAGAGCCAATCGCTATCGGCCGAATACCGCCATCCTTCTTTTTAAGTGCACACAAATTGGCCCCATACAGAACGTCGGCTATCCCATCATTAACCCCTCCTGATAGCATGAAATCCGCAAGAGAGGCCAAACTGGCAGCCAATTTCCTACCAGGGTCTCCAACCGAAGGGCAAACTAGGTCCCTCAAGTGCTGAGGAGATACTCCGTCCAAACCACCGCTGGAACCGTTTTTAAAAGACATTATTGCAGAAACAATTTCGTCCACGGTAACGGCCGCAGAAACAATGTCAGCACTGTCAGGTCCCACAGTCAGATACCCCTTTTTAACCATAAATACAGTTAAAGAATGTTTATTCTGTTAAAATGAAGTAGATCGAACCAAGAACACACAAACTTTACCCACATTTTTTGCCAAAGGGGTAGATTTTCGGAAAATTCCTATCGTATTAAAATTTCATATCGGATGCCTACGTCATTTAAAGAACACACTCTCCAAGATCAGAGGTTTAGGCTGCGCGTTGATCCTTCAGTTAGTCATTCAGGACGAAGCATTTTATATGTAGGTATAGAAGTTAAGAAAGCTATGTAAACATTTTTGTTTTTAAATATATTACCGGTTGTTTTACTTCAGTAGTTGGTTCTGCGTTTGTAAGTGTGCTTGAACACGCCAAAATTCTGCAACAATAGAAAAAAAGCTGAAAATTTTCGTAGACATAATAAATATAATACCAAAGTAGCTCATAATATGAATTATATTTGAACGGATAAATTCGCGTTTTTTATTTTTGTTTAAACCTGACGTTTCGGGAACTTTGCAGATCCCATGGTCACACAGGCAGACTGAGATGACATTCGTCTTACAAAAAATATTATATGAAATGCTGTCAAACTACCGTCTACTTAAAATTAATAAAAAAGGTTTCATCTAACGCAGAATTGAGTAATGGTGTCCCGAGGTATTGCAGCTGTTGCTTGCGGGGCTTGAGACCTAACTAAATGTAGTACTGGGTCCCAAACCGGAGGTACTCTCCAACCATCCTCTCTATTAAAATTGTTGGAACGCGAATATATTCGTTCAAATCTGTATATATAAAAATCTTGTGTCACGATGTATGTTGCCAATAAACTCCAAACTAGTGAACCGATTTCAATCAAATTTCACATGTACCCGTATTTTGGTCTAACTTAATGGATAGTATAGTTATCATCTCAATTATTCGCTTATGTCGTGAATGTAAACGAATAAAATGTATCAACTAAGCAAGTGTTTATTAACTGTTTAGTTTTATGAAGTTCTCATAGATGGCGGTGTACGTTGATTCATCGATAAAATTCTTCAATATTGTTTGACATCTAGGTTGCAAATACACCCAATAGATGGCGCTGTGTTCGGGACTTACGCGGGTGAAATCGCGGGGCGCAGCTAGTATAATTCTAATTATGAGTTCAAGTCGCGAAAACCTTAGAAAATACTAAAGTAGCTTTATGTTTTTTCGTGTTTATTACATAGATTAACGAACACAGTTCCAATTAACTATACCATTTGTATGAGACGCCAACCATAACAATATTTAGACAGACAAATGTAAATGGAATTCTTATAAAAATAGCCCTATTTTTTCTACAATATTCCATTTCTGTAAAAAGTGGTTAAGTTTATTTTTAATTGACGTTGATTAAGTATCCTTTTTTTGTGAACTTTCGTTGAAATTCAACGTACCTTGACTGAGTTAATTACTACCTAGTACGATTTCTCTCAAGAGATCTAGAATTTATTATATTAAACTTAGGTAGGTAAATAATAATAAAAATACACACTACGTATTGTTTTTCAAACTTTCTATTTCATTGTTCTTACTCTATAAAAAAAGTAAAAATTCCCAAAATACTTTAATTTTTTTATAAACTTAACTAATGACAAGTGTACTTACTCAAAATCATCTCAAATCTATACTAAAGAGTTTGTTTGTTTGTTTGTTTGAACGCGCTAATCTCAGGAACTGCTGGTTCGAATTGAAAAATTCTTTTTGTATTGGATAGTCCATTTATCGAGGAAGGCTATAGGCTACTTTTTATCCTGATATTTCCACGGGATCGGGACTTAGGCGGGTGAAACCGCGGGGCGCAGCTAGTGAAAAAATAAGACTAAAGAAAACGACCTTTTTATACTGCACCCATAGTTTATTATTAATTCCAAACCAAAACTGTTACAACCTCTTTTTTCCGTAGTTGTAAATAACTTAAAAATAATCTATCTCTATTGAATATTTAAACAAAATACATACAACCGAATTAAAAACGTCCTCCTTTTTTGAAGTCGGTTAAAAAATGAATCCCTATTTTCTTTGGTTACAGCATCACGCGTTAACGGTTACACCGATTTCGCTAATTCTTTTTTCATTGTATTTGTTAATGTCAGGAGAAGGATCATATGAAAGAAAAATTAAAAAATTATTACGCGGGTGAAACCACGGGGCGTATCTAGTCTATACTTATATTAAAGCTGAAGAGTTTGTTTGTTTGTTTGAACGCGCTAATCTCAGGAACTGCTGGTTCGAATTGAAAAATTATTTTTGTGTTGGATAGTCCATTTATCGAAGAAGGCTATTGGCTACTTTTTATCCTGATATTCCCACGGGATCGGGAGTTACGCGGGTAAAACCGCGGAGCGCTGCTAGTATATTATAAAGCTGAAGAGTTTGTTTGTTTGTTTGAACGCGCTAATCTCAGGAACTACTAGTTCGAATTGAAAAAATCTTTTTGTGTTGGATAGTCCATTTATCAAGGAAGGCTATAGGCTACTTTTTATCCTGATATTCCCACGGGATCGGGAGTTACGCGGGTGAAACTGCGGAGCGCTGCTAGTGTAGAGATAAAACATTAAACATATACTAAATATAGAATAGTATTTGAATATGTAATCTATAGGCTATAGGCTACTTTTTATCCTGATATCCCCACGGGATCGGGAGTTACGCGGGTGAAACCACGGGGCGTATCTAGTGTTTTATAAATAAATAAACAAGGAGGCCCTATTTTATGTAGTGGTGTTAAACAATTATAATTTCTATCACAATCGGCGCCTGCGCTTTATTCAGCCGAATGGTAACCAAACAGAATACAAATGAAGAGATAACATCGGAAAGGGCTTCGGTACACCAAATGCCAAACTGTTTTACAATAAAATTATGGACAGATTAGTTTATGAGGTGTTTCGCTATGTATCTGATTACATATTCAAATACTATTCTATATTTAGTATATGTTTCATGTTTTATCACTACACTAGCAGCGCTCCGCAGTTTCACCCGCGTAACTCCCGATCCCGTGGGAATATCAGGATAAAAAGTAGCCTATAGCCTTCCTCGATAAATGGACTATCCAACACAAAAAGATTTTTTTAATTCGAAATACTATTCTATATTAAGTATATGTTTCATGTTTTATCACTTCATAGTATCAAACTAAGTCGCTTCTTGCTGTCTGTCCCTATGTATCTTTAAAACAACGGATTTCGATGCGGTTTTTAACAGATAGAGTTATTCTAGGGGAAGGTTTAAGTATACAAAACTATTTTGCGTACTAAGTCGCGGGCAACAGCTAGTAAATAAATATTTTCTTTCCTTCTATACATATAAAATGCTTTGTCCTGAACGCCTGACTGAGCTAAAGCACTGATCGTAGAGTCCTGAAACTTGGAGGTTGTTGTTATTTATGACGTAGGCAGCCGATAAGATTTTTATATTTAGGTACCTAATTAAAATTAAAATATGTTTACACTGCTGTTGCCCGCGACTTCGTTCGCGATGTGGTTTTGGGTTATTTAGAATACTTAACATTTTTCTGCATAGATACAATTTATCATTCGGTGTAAGTTATAAAAACAAAATAGGTAGTTACATTGTTTTTAAACTATATTTTTAATTGAGTTGGCAAAGGCACTTTACTTACTCATACTCTGAAAGTAGGTCTAAAGATGCCTGAAGAGCGTGTAGAAAGAAAAACTTTCAGCCTTAGGAAAGATCGCTTTCACTGACAGCTGTCATGTCAAATTATGGCTTCGCGCGGCTTGTGCAATGTGTTTGTAGCCAGTATCAGTATCATTACGCATTAGGAACTTCAAAAACCTAACCTTCTTGCTTTAGGTAACACCAAAGAATAACAATTATGGCTTCGCACGGCTCATCCATACTGCCAGAGTTTAGTACATAATAGGTTTTTTCTCAGTAATCGAATTCAGGTAGATATTTAGTTCAAGATATCTTATTTAATAAAATAAATGTAAAGATGAAAAACTGTAATTTAAATCTTCGGACTTAGCGTCATTACTCAGTGTTGGATAAACTAATTTATAAAAATCTCTTCGGTAAGTACCGACGTATTTGAGTATTGAAAACATGTTGAAAACAAATAGCAAAAACAAAAAATCTACATAATGTATAACCTCTTTGGTCCCAACCTTGTAAGAGGATCAGGTAGTATGGAGTCTCTCATTCACTCTCGTTATTAGGAAGAATTTTATGTTTATTCGTAATGAAAAGCACTTGTTACCCAAGGTGTGAAAGTCACTCATTTAGTCCCTCGAAATATTAGCGCCCTCGTTACGCTCGGGCGCCAAACTCCGTCTCGGGACTCAATTAGTGACTTTCACACCTTGGGTAACAATGTACTATTTTTGTTAATTTTTCACAAATAAAACATAATAGGTACACAACAATATGATAAGCTAAAACTAAGTCCAATTTCTATTCGCACAAAACTTTCAACATACTTTGTCTTCCTAGTTATCTTTAGATTTTTGTAAATTAAAGAAAAAATAATTATCAACTACCTTTGTGTCTCGATTCATATTCTTCAATTAATAATATAAGAGATTATAGTATTTACACCAACATCATGCAAATAATAATCTATTTTGGTGCAAATAATATTTTACATTGTTTTTATTATCAAATAATAATATTAATGATTAAAAAGAAAGGCCATTGGACAGAACAAATACTAATACTTAAAATAACGCGATGCACATTGAGATCCTTACATATTGATAGCAGGCATTACGTTGAACAAAAAATGCTTTCACACCAAACATCTAAAGCATCTCGGAAACGGGGTATTTGAAGGAACGTGATTTCCTATGATTTCACAAAAGTGCACGGTGCCCTTTGAGACTCATACCTATCGATAGACGGCAATCGAAAAAAAAACAAATAATAAAAAAACCAACCCTCTAAAGCGTTTTGGATACAGGGTTTTTGAAGAAACGTGATGTTCCTTGATTTTCTAAGAGTGCGCGGTGACTTTATGCTAAAAATAATTGTGTAAAATTATGTTATGGTTTTTATGTCAAAACCGATTTTTCCAAAACCTTTATACCAAACTACAAAAGGACATTCAAGTTCTAAAGCGAGACGTTTTGGAAACGGAATATTTAAAGAAAAATGATAACCTATAATTTTTCAAAAGTGTGCGGTTCACTTCCATACCCATCGAAAATGACAAATAATGCCATCAAACAAAACCTATAAAGCGTTGGGCATTATTTATTCATCGGGTCTAAAATCACAGCGCAAAAAACATAACATAACACATAACATAGCTTTTCCAATTTTCTGAATTCTTGACCAAAATACCCAGTTTTTCTATTAGGTAGCTGCTACCTACCTTATAAAAAACGGGCTACGTAATTTTGGAAAAAAAATGATTTTTACAAATAACTACCTGTATATTTTTTAACCGACATCAAAAAAGCAGGAGGTTCTCAATTCGTCACGTATATATATATTTTTTATGTATGTTCGTTGATTACTCGTAAACTCTTGGAGCGATTTGGAAAATTCTTTTTTAGTTTTTACTATCTAAGGTTTCCGCTACTTGAACTCATAATTCAAACTATAGCAGGAGAAAAGCGCGATAGAAGTGTAACATCGGAGGTCTTCGGTAAAGGAGATCGGTAATATTATGTAGTAGTACCTCTTTGAACTAACCTCATTTTCAGTTTCACGTAGGTAGTATTAAATGCAAACTATTTGGTTTTATGACAGCTGTCATCTTGAGCGGAGGTATGTACTGCACCCCTACCATTACTTTTTGAAGAACTCGAAAAAAAGAAACCCTTTTTCGATCACTCTTTTGTCCGTTTGTCTGTCGGTGTGTCACTACCGATATTCTCAGAGACGGGTGGACCTAGTAAGTTGATTTTTAGGAAGTTTCATAGTAAATACTCAATATAGTATGTTTAATCGAATACGTAAAAACCCCGTGGTAAGGGTACTGTTTCCTTCTGACGTTCGATTACGTTTTACCACGGAAAATATTTCGATTTCACATTTTTTAAATGTTTTTTTTTATCAAATATCTTAATTATTGTAATAAAGTTAAATTAAAACATAGCCTAAATGTTATTCTGATATATTCTGAACAAATTTGTGTGGACCTTGTTAAAATCTGTTCTGTAGTTTATGAGATTACCTGGTTCAAACAAACAAACAGACAGACAAACAGACAAACAGACAAAAATTCTAAAAACTACCCTATCGTGTTCAGCTAACGATTTTAAGACGACCTGTGTATTTTTTTTCTGGATATCTTACAATTACAGATTTTTTGATGTCTACAGATTTATTATATGTATAGATATAATACAAATGTTTATAATTCAAACCCTACGCGGATGTAGTCGAGGGCGAAAGCTAATCTCTGATAAGTCAGAAAAAAATGTATAAATAAAAAATAGACGAACAAGAAAGTGATCTTATAAGGGTTCCTTTTTACCTTTTAAGGTGCGGAACCCTAAAAATGAACTTTTATTTTCGCTAATATTTGGATCAAAATCATCTCAGGCCTCAAGCATGCTACAATCGGGGTGTGCGGTTTAATGGAACATTTCTTCTCTTTAGACCAAACCAAACACAAATAATTCGCATTAGAACAATTCAAAATAAGTTTTACCGTTTCCCTATATTTTGAACTCGGACAAGATTAGACAGTTTGAAATATTAGCAACACGAGTTAAAGGGAGTACATGGCCATTAAAATTTATTGTTAGACCGCAATGTTTGCACGAACTTCCGTCGGTTTATCGTGGTTTAGCTTCCCTGTGCAAAGCCGGCGAACCTTCTTTGACCACTCGCATAGAGGAAAATTATAGTCTTTTGTAATCAGAAATTACCGCTTTTATAATGTCTTCTGTTCGGAGTTAATAATCAATTTCTGCTACATCAGCACCCTTTAATATTACGTATGTATACGTGGATCACAATGTAATGTGACTCGGGTACATTAGAGACCTGTGTTATGCTGTACACTTGCAGTTTAATTACTGATTGTTTTGTACAGTATTGTATGATTAATAGTTTGTATTGATTTATACATCGATGCGAAAAAATAATAACCTGTAATAATTATTACCAATGGACCAGCACAAAACGATACGATTTTTTGACGTGATAACGTCTTATAAATCGAATTACAACCGACATTCACAAAAAAGTGTGTCGTCGTGCGTCATGTTCCGGTACGTCACGCATCTCGAGTTTATTTTATATTGTTTAATAATAATATCGCTCTTCTGTGCTTGTGTTATGGTGACAAGTGACGAATAGAAGACTTATTTAAAGGAAAAATATTATATAAAGAAAAAACAAAACAAAATCTCAATTTTTCATCGTTTTCTTATGACGTTATCACGCAAAATTATCGTCCGTAAAACCGACTTTACAGACAACCATTTTTTACATATGATTAGTCAGCGATTGACCACTATCACACCTGCCCGATGGTTGGTAACAATGCGGCATAAGATGTAGCATGCTTTCCTAGAAGATACCTATTCACTCGGGAATCAAGACTCCCAAATAGTACACGTAAAAAACATTTCGTTAAATTAAATTCTTTACTGGCAATCCTAAACTTTGGAATTCTATGTTCTCCATTTATCTTAAAAACCGACCATATTAAGCGATTATTACATTATACATGAAACTTTCTTTGTGTGCCACACAAAAGATATAGATCACGGCTACAATGCAGCGCGGCCTAAAACCCCTATATTGAATACAAAGCAAAATTTAGATGTACTTATCTGACACTGAACTCCTTTTATAGTCTCCCAAGCCATTTGAAATGGATCTGGATAACCCGAGAATTGTGTTAACGAATCTTAATTTTAAATAAACAGTGCGAGTGCCATTTAGAAGGCATGCGTCATATCATTGGCATTTTTTACTTGACACGCATTTTGGGTATATGAACACTTCTATGTTTGGCATAATGAAAGTAAGACAATTTGATTATAAAGGCAATTTGCATTTAAGACACTGTCTCGGGACAACTTTGGTAAACTGAGTTTAGAGTATGTTTCCCTTCAGGCATTTTACGTCTTAGGTGTTTCAATTCTCAGGGAATATGAGATGAATGGGCTTAACTTATTAGGCATATTCTTTTTGGACATTAGTTTATGGCATTTTGCTACAAAGGCAAAAAGCAAGCAAACATTTTTGTCTTTGCACGTACCAACTCAATCTCCTTTCTTAGTAATTTGATACTTTCAAGCTTCTTCCAAAATACTCGTTCCTTAATATATTAATCCAAACATTAGCCCCCTTATTCCAAAACGAGGCTTAAGCATAGTCCGAGTTGTGGATTTAAACCTTAGATTTAGACACAGATTTACTCGTGAACTATAGTCTAAACACTATCCCTATATAATCTATAGGGATAGTGTTTAGACTATAGATTCCTATATAATCTATAGGGATAGTGTTTAGACTATAGATTCCTATATAATCTATAGGGATAGTGTTTAGACTATAGATCCCTATATATTCTATAGGGATAGTGTTTAGACTATAGTTCACGAGTAAATCTGTATCTAAATCTAAGGATTAAATCTACATCTCGGACTATCCTAAAGGCTCGTTTACGCCGAGTCAACAACGTGCGACAGTGTCACATGCTACACATTGTTGCATGCGGCACCTTGTGGCATGCTACAAATAGAAAGCATTTGCGGCATATGTGGCATACGGCAGCCTATTTTACGCCGAGGCAACATCTACTTGTTTGATCGAAGGGATACATACACCATAGAATATGGCTGATCAAGTACCTTTAGCAGCAGTTTATTTAGTACTACTAAGCCATGCAGGTAAACAACGAAAGAAGAAACGTTGGTGGAAAAGAAGATTACTTCAGAATGGCCCACGGACTAGTTTACAACCTCGTTTTGGAATAAAAGGGCAAAAGTCTTTGCACTATTTCTGCTTTATTTTGTTCTTCTCTTACCTTTGTAATAGTTTTTCAAGATAATAAACAATTATAACTAATATGAAAACCAAATGAAAATTCAGTAACAATTTGGCTATGTGTATCAGATATGGGTCACATAGGTAGGAGTGTTCGGTCCAGTCACGGTCGACTGAGTACTTGCGTCACCGATACTGCCGTGTCGTAAATCACTCGATCCCGGATCGGAATGAGATCATGGACCAGGGCTAGCAATTAATCAGATTTTTCCAGAACAAAACTCTGAAACGAACTTGAGAGCTTCATTACGCATCTAAGTCCAGACCTACTTGTACTTGTACACAGGCGGTTTTCCACCATTGGACCCTTTTTAATTGGGTCCTTTTTGCGTGAGGATGGAGTAGGCTTGCCCAGCACCTACTACTCTCTCGGCTTAGTCGACCATGTCCAGAGGAGAGAACTTGTCAATACTTCTGGAAGCCAACTAAGCCGCGGGTTTCATCACGATGTTTTCCTTCACCGTAAGAGCAATGTCAATTAGAGCACATAAATTTTTCTTAAGAAAAATCCATTGGTGCACGGCCGGCCGGGATTCGAACCCACGGTCTTCAGAATGAAAGTCGAGGTATCTACCACTAAGCCAACACCGCTCTAAGTCCAGACCTATCACTATGGTCAGATATTTGTTTCTAGTAGGTAGGTATTATTATATTTCCAGACGCCAAGTTGCTTAGCTTTAGGCTAGATGGCGTTGTGTGAAATATCCCACAATATTTATTTATTAGCTGAATAAAATATTGTATTCAACTTTTCCTTCACGTGACTATTTTAGCTTTTTTTCTATTCAGTTGGCAGCCCTAATTCTTACATGAGATGAGATGCGCATGCGACTAATTGTAATGCCATACGACATTGATTTGTGACAGTGTCATTGATTAGACCCAGTAACGACACCATTTTCGAAAATATTGAGTCGACGATAGTTTTATAAGTTATTTCATCTGTAGCTAATTTGTTAGCAGTTGATTAATTTGTTTGGTTATAATTGCTTTACTTCGCTATTCTGCTACCTTTTTCTTTTTCAGTGACATGTATGAAGAAATATGTTACTGAAATAAAAAAACCGTCGGACTTTCGCACGAAGGGTTCCGTTCCATTATGTTCTGTTTTTAGTATTTATTGTTATAGCGGCAACAGAAATACATCATCGGTGAATAGTTCTACTGTCTAGCTATCACTGTTAGTGAGATAAAACGTGCTGACAGTAGAACAGTGGAGTCTTAGGAATAGGGTCCCATTTTTATTCTTTGGGTATGAAACCCTAAAAACAGGTCTTGCGATCTTAATACTTCTCGCTAAAGCCTAATAAATACCTACTCTTTACAGTATCAGTAGATACCCCTTGTTTTTAAACAGTTCAAACTTTTGTTGATTATTCTTGAGTTGTTAGGAAGCTCGTTCGCATTAAACTCTTTATATTGGCATTTTTAGATTGGTTGGGTAACTCACACACCATAAACTTGTTCGTACGTATTAGTTACTGAAATCTAATCAGATTATGATTCTAACCTTTAGCTAAGTTTCTTTTGAAAACAAATTGACAAAAGAGTAGGGAATACTTATATTATGTACTTTAGTTACTTATCCGCTTAAACGTAGAGAATAAAATCACTGAATCATACTTAACTCCAGACACTGATTGAATCCAGAATCTTTGAGTAAGAACACTCAAAGTACTTAAATACCTATTTTATCTCAAATTAATGAGCTAATGAGTGATAAATAAAATCAATCTTACTTTGAATGCTCTGTGTGTGGTAGAGTACTGTTTGAACATGAACAATATCTTTAAAATTATTTTTTGATTCCACGTCATTGATTCTAGTTTAGCAATGAGAAATACTAGATTTGCTTATTTTTTATAATCGCTCGATAGATATTTAGAGAGGTCAAATTCCTAAACAACCATTTAAATCTACTGCCGTTTCAGGAGGCAAATAGTACATTTTTAGCTTATACGGCCAAGTTTCTACTTCCCCACCATAGACATCTTTCGGTTTTTTAACCTGTAGCAAACTGCGGCTGCGTATCGAGAAAACTATGTTTCAATTTTTTGATCACTTAAATCCTTTTTGGCTTACACAGCAAATTTTAAGAAAATGTTAATTTTTAAAGCGACGGTAGAAAGACACAATATTAACCCAAAAAGGCGAAAGAAAGGCGTTCCATTCTCAGCCATTTAATTAATATGCAATCAGAACAAAAGCTACAATTTACTAAAAGAGGTCAATTAAAAAAGACAAATGAAAGATCTATGTTCGGTATAAATTACAATAGCCAATTAAAAGAATGCTGACAAATCGTAACCAATAAAACGTAACATTCCCAATTTAAACTTGACAATAACTAATGTCAGCTCTAATTATACCTGCACACAGTAAATATTGAAAAAGCTCAATTTAATTAGAATTTAACACCAGTTAACTTTTAAGTTAATTTACGAGTTAAATATGCAAATACTGCCCGCACGGTAGTTAAATCAAATTATTAATTTGTTGGTTAATCGGCCCTTTGTGGAAAAAAGCTATAAAAATAATTGGAAGTAATTTGTTTCAATCGTATTGTGTTAATTGGATTAGTTAGTTCCTTATAAGTAGATATGCTTAGAGAGCTTGTTTTGCAAAATTTTTGTATATAGAGCGAGAAAGCCTTCACTAGAATTAAATTATCTCTTCTTCTACTTTTCCCTAGCTCGGCTCATCTGGGGTCGGACCTTATTAAAAAAATATTATAAGTATAATTTAATTAATAAATAGCCTTAAGGAAGTGAATATGTAACCTACATATTAAACCTTTGTATTTACGAGAATATGTGGTGTATATAATATACTTGTTAGGTACTATAAATGTACCTACATACACATAAATCATTATACGTTTAATATTTGGTGGCCAGGTTTCCTATAATCTGAACTAGCATGGGCTATTAAACAGCTCTCTTTTTTTTAGTATTTGTTTTCAGGTTTTCAAGTTTTTTGAAGTCGATTTTTTGAATTTTAATTTATAGCAATTAGAATCTTGAGTAATCGGTCTGCTAATAATTATTTTTCACATGGCGATTAATTCGATTTCAAAAGCGATTTTTAGGGTTCTGTACCCAAAGGGTAAAAAACGGGACCTTTTTACTGCTGTCCACTGTCTGTCTGTCACCAAGCTTTATCTCATTAACAGTGATAGCTAAACAGTTGAAATTTTCCCAGATTATGTTTTTCTGTTGCCGCTATAACAACAAATACTAAAAGCAGAATTTAATGTTTCGAAACCAAGTCCGACTCGCACTTGACCGGTTTTTTTATTAGGTTCTTAAACACTAGAGATTCGCCGAGTACAAGTAAAGCACCGAATATTACTTGGCTTAATATTGCCTAGGTTTAATAACTTTTAATAAGGCAATTATTTTCCGAAGCGGGTAATGTATATGAAGAAAAAACCAGCCAAGTGCGAGTCGTACTCGCGCGCCCTGGGTTCCGTACATTAGTTTCTCTTTCTTTCTCTACCCTTGCCGTGGTATGGTAAGTACCAATTTAACTTGACTCCTATTTCGTTTAGGCGCCCATACAATGTAAGAGTCAATTTAAATTGGTCTATGTAAGTAAGGGACACCCATTAATTTGAAATTAGGGAAAAAATCCAAAATATATACCAAAAAGTTGAAAATTAAGGTAAATTTTAATACTCGGAAGGTTTCACGAAAAAAATGTTTGCCCATAATATATTTTTATCGTGTTGATCCAGGACCTTGATTTTTATACACTAATAGTGGATAAAATCTGGTATCTGGTATGAATTAAAACTTGCTAGGTCCACTTGTTCCTGAAAAGGAACAGACTATTAACTGAACCCGGAAAGCCTTGTATTCCTCCATCATAACTTGCCGTTATTATTGTTAATTTTAAATATTACCAACATAATCGTTTAAACTTTCTTTTGAAATTATTTAACTAAATTTTCTGGAATTTCTAGTAATAAATCTCTTTTGATACTTTTTAATAATATGCTTGGTTTCATTTTGTTATGCCTCTAGCTGTAATTCTTTATTTCAACCAAGTACTTACTGTTTTAAACCATTTGAGCTATTTTCTATACTAATATAATATCCACACTAATATTATAAAGAGGAAAGATTTTTTTGTTTGTTTATACGAAACTACTGGATCGATTTTTTATATAACTTGGTATGAAGATACATTGTAATAAGCTACATTTATTCTAATATTCCCACGATACTTTTGGTTACAAATAAACTTTCTTTCTTTCTTTCATTTGATTCTAGTCATTATTTATTCGATCAAAAACAAACACAAAATAATTTTTTGAGGTCTCGTTGTTTCTATGTATTATAAGTATATATTTATATAGTATATATTTTATAGTATATATTTACTACAGAAAAAGTATATAAGTAGTATACCCGGTGTCCATCATCCTCATCATCATCATATTAGCCCATACACGTCCACTGCCGGACATAGGCCTCCCCTATATGACGCCACAAACAGCGGTCTTGAGCCGCCTCCATCCACCAACTACCCGCGACCGCTACAATGTCGTCGGTCCACCGGGCAGCTGGTCTCCCAAGAACCTTTAGCGAACCTCTCCAGCGATTGTAAGTTCTGCGAGCTATGTGACCTGCCCATTATGCCACTTCAGCTTACTAATCCTGAGAGCTATGTCGGTGACTTTGGTTCTTCTACGGATTTCCATATTTCGGATTCTATCACGTAGAGAAACTCCGATCCAAGTTATTTACATCCAATGTTGAAAAATAAAGTAAGTATTCATATTTCATAAACACAATAAAAAAATAAAGTAATAATTTCTAGGAAATCGACGGTAAACAATATTCTTTATGTAGTTAGGTACAGGTATAAAGGCTAAATCAAAGGCATTCTGTGTTTTAGTATTTTATATAAACACTGAAAAAATAATGGGTCTAGTCTAGAATAATAGTGTTTGTTTCGAATCTAGAAAAAGGTCGATGAAACTAACTACAAAGCGACTCTTTCACATAAAAGTTGTTTTGAGAGAAATGTTTTTTAAACGCGTTCACGCCTACCAGTTGAATAGACATATCTAGGTAGTTACCCCGAACCAGTTAAAATAAGATTGAAAAAGACTTTCCTGACTCTTCCTTCGTTTCGTTTTGGATAGGTAGAAGGAAAATGACGACCAGTATTAATAAATTAAGCACCTAATTAACTTAAATTCTTGTATTTTCGGTAGTTACTTAAAAACTTGTCTTTTATTATTATTTCTTGTAATTATACCGAAAACTACAACTGAATAAACATAAAATATAAGTAAGTTAAGTAAGTGTCTGTCTGGGTCAAATCTATAAATATAAAGTTCAAACTTCTGACTGACTTACTTAGTAACTAGCTTAAACCAATGGACAGAACTGACAAAACGTATAGACATCTGCTAAGAAAGGGATAAAGTCACGGGCAAAAGCTTTTAACTTATATGTTTACAGTCGTTCTTAAATGTCGTATACAAGTCATTATACTGACCGGTATTTTTTTTTTGCCGTATACTTTGTCGATCTTCTTTCGATGAGTATATCTTGTCACTAGAAAAGTCAAGGTCTTGGAAGTAAATGGTCGTAGAGCGAGAGGACAGCCAAAGCAGAGTTGGAAGCATTTGACGGGGAATGCAGTGGAGTGGACGTTTGCTCAGACCCCACATAGCGAGAAAAGGGGAAAGAAGAACACTTTGTCGATCTTCTTATGTAGTTGTTAGGTGACGTTTTCACAGAAAGGTTTGTGAAGCGCTGTTGGTGGTGGTGGTTATATGAGTGGTATTTGTGCTTGCAACGGGATAGAGCATAACTTCGAAGACCTAGAGCTTTAATTAAAGGGGGGTCCATACGCCAACGACCTTGGTACACAGCCTACTAAATAGTTACTACTGGCACCGGTCGCCTTCGTTGGTGAAAATTGTTGATTGCTACAAATGTGTTATGTTTTTCTAAAAGTGCTGAAATGGAATTGTAGGTGAGATCTTTACCGACATTTTGGTGTAACTTTAAGTCAATAATTCCCTATAGTTTTGAAGCTATCCTAAAATTAAGATTTAAAACTAGTCTAGCTTTGAGATGACAAGGAATTTTCGTCACAAATTACCCCAAAATATTTATAAAGATTTCACCTACAATTCCATTTCAGCACTTTTGAGAAAAACAAAACACATTCGTTACAATCAACAATGTTAGTTGTAAGCGACGGGTATTTCTGGCACGTTGCGTTTGGCAGCAAAAAAAAAAGCTTTAAACACCTTGTATACTGAGATGGTAACTGCCAATGCAATAGGTATAACCAATGGTGAATGCAGTGATTGCACTCCCAATACCGATGCGTTGAATTCTAATCATAAACCGCTAGATTTATTTGCAGTGCACATTCACAGCATGCAATCTGGCGCCATTGGGCCCTTAATGGGTTACCACGGCGTTTTCGTGTCCTCACTCGAATACTATGGGCCCTCTTAACCTAGTACCATATTTGATGTGGTGATATCATAGTTCGAAAACTATGCGTTTTTGACAGCTAGAGTAGTTACGAAACTAAAGCCTAAGAAGGATAAAATAATATGGTTTAAAGTAACTATTAGATTTCTTACACACATATTAGCCAAACATTTTTTTTTTAAACCCGTTTTTTTTTATTTACCCGAACTTTGTGACTATTATCTATTTTGTGATTTTAGAGCCATTAAATTTTAATGGAAATGATTGTAATTCAAATTAAAAAAAACTCTATCGGATTTCATCAAAATTTCGTCAGGTATTAAAATGTAAGAATAACTTGTTTTTGCAAATTCATTGATCTAATAAAAAAACGTAATTAATTTATAAGACTAATGTTGTAGAATATAATCTTCGGAGAAACTGGTTTATTTCCTCCTTTTTCTGATAGAAAACGTATTTAACGGAATGTGACCTAACTGATTGAAAAAGATGCTACCTAAACATTCTAAATAAGATTTTAAATCCTACTTAAATTATAAACGTGAAAGTTTGTATGTATGAATGTGTGGATGTATGAATATTTGTTAATCTTTAACGCAAAAACTACTGAATGGATTTTAAGGAAACTTTACAATAATATAATTTATACATCAGAATAGCACATAGACTATAATTTATGAAGATACTAGCTGCGCCCGGCGGCTTCACTCGCGTAAAACTTTCTGCGCAACTTTCCAAATTTTTTCTTTCATAAGAACCTTCTCCTAACAATAACAAATACAACAAAAAAAGAATTAGCTAAATCGGTCCAGCCGTTTAGGCGTGATGCGCTTACCAACACATTTTGCGATTCATTTTTATATTAAAAAGATTGTGTGAATTGTCCAAAATTTTAACCGATATATTTGTTTTTACATTTATGCTGATTAAAATCATGATAAAAAAATTATAGTAAGTTATAATTATGCCGAAGAAACCATTATGCGTTTATCAGATTTATGATAAGCAGAGTGTTGCATAACATAATTTATGCGAAACAAACTTTAGGCTAAAACTTTTATGCCAAACGGCATAATGCCAAAAAGATTATGCGAGCGATAGGACTATATTATATTTTATCCTATCTATCGAAGTCAAGATTTATTTTCACATAAATCACTAAAGCAAACGTGAAACTAATTGTTATTTTTGACCAAACAAACAACGAAACGGTTTTTCAGATCGCGCGGCGGCGCCAGCGCCGGACAAAAAAGCAGTTTGGTGGTTGAAACTCAATTTAACTGCAGTAATAAAATTGTCTCAACGAGCCGTATTACGCCAGCCAATTAAACAAGGACGATATGAATATGAAATAGAATCATAGACCTAAGAAGGAAATATGGTTATTTAAATAAAATGAATTCAAAATTTTCTTTAAGTCTTGTATTAAGCATAGTCCATTAATTCGTAATTGAACGAAATACATAAAGAAGATGATTATTTGTAATGAAATGATTTCGATTAGGAAATGTTAAGGTATTTTGTTTTATTTTATTTCATAAAAACTAACTATACCTAAATCGTTATTTGATTAGAAATATAAAAAAAAAATTAAAATGTTACTAAAAAGTAGCACAACAAATAACTTGATAACGCAACCAATAATTAGTAAAATAAATATCAAAACCACTTTTGCTATTGACTGCAATAGCTATACATATTCAATATCTATCTACCAAAAACTACAATACCTATCTATGTAATTTAAGGCAGTCTATTTGATTTATTACTCTACACGGATCGAATTCCTAACTAAATGGTCGCAGTCATTAATTTTGCAAATCACTTCTGTTTCTCCTTGTGTGGCGTCTGACTTCTACCGCTTATGTGATCATTTAGAATGACTAATTTCACAATTTTCAAGAAGAATAATAAAATAATATTTATTTCGTCGTATACCTCCTCGTAATGATGGTAAGTCAGTTGTACAAGGTATGGTCATTTCCATTTTAGGTTTATTAGAAGAAAACATGTTGCACTCGCGTGTTCAATCACCTAGGTCTTTTGTCTGCCTTTCTATTTTTCAAATAGGTGAAAGCCTAATGTACCTATTTCCAATTCAAGTTTGCTCTAATAAGATTAGTGGGCTACATTCATTGATCTAATGGTACCTAAGTAGAGTTACATACTTAGCATCGATTTTAGTGTCTCTATTTAACAAACAAATTAAGAAATATTATAAGATTTAAAAAAATCCATGCTCTCTTTGAGGTTTGAACCATGTTTGAACCCACGACTCCCGCTTCCGTAGCGGTGCTCTAACCAACTGAGCTATCTAATTTCAGAGAGATCATGCGAGCAACGAATCTAGAAGTACGAGTATATGGAGGGAGGCCTATGTTGTGGGTTGGAACCCCAACGGCACCGCGAGCATGGAATATTTGGGAATGTTTCCAATTTTTAATTTACCTTATTATCATCAATTTTTGTAAAATACATCTGTTTCTGATGCCTTTAAATTCTTTTATAGCTATAGATACCTAAATTTCATTTTTGCTTCGACCACTGTTATATTTTTTATTGACGTCATACACGTATAAAATTACGTATTCCAAATAACCCGGTAGGTATCATCGTGAACATAAGTGACAGAATAACAGCAAGCCTTTGTGTCGCCGACGCAACGGCCAACGAGAGCGCAACGTTTCGGATCATCACGTCCAAAATTGGGACACGTTCCATTCATGTCCAATATCCTGATTGAGATTTTATGCTGCAATTATTCGTTGCAGTGAATTGGAAATGTTTCGCATTGTTTTTTTTTTGTGTCATCTAATTGGAACAGGGTCAAGGCAACAACGGACAAAAAACAGGCATAAATATTGATAATATCATAAATAATAACTCAGAAGAACTCGCAAACACAAATATTGAAGAGTTTTGTGGTCTAGTGTTCCATTGATCCCTACCTAAAAGGACAATTCTACTCGTAGAATATTGTTTGCTAGCCTATATTATCCCACTGCTGGGCAAAGGCCTCCCTATCTTTCCAAGCATTTCAGTATTGGGCTAGGTTTAGCCAGTCTGTCTCAAATGAATTGAGATCGTCATGCCATCGTTTACGGGGTCTGCCTCGATTCGTTCGTCCTCCGGCACTTAACGTATTTAAAGTAACGACCCCAGATATTTTAAAGTAAGTTAATTATATCTAGTGCATTTTGTGGAGGAGTACCAACTACTAATTATGCATACACACATATACATAAATACAGTCGTACATACTGACAGATGATCACAAAATAATAGCACATGAGTAATCTGTACTCATGTGACAATAGTATTCCTAGCGGAGCAGATGGTAGCGAAGTTTTCTAGTCTGAACCAGATACACTTTATTCGCTCAAAAACTGTTAGGTACAGTCGGCTGCATAATTGCAGCTCTCGGTAGAGCTCAAAAATTACTTTTATTGGAATGTTTTCATTCTAATAAGGTGTCTAGAATCTTGCTCGTGTTGAAAACATTCTTATAACAGCCGTTTTGGAGCTCTACGATGGGTCTGTAATTATGCAGTCGACCGTACCTACGCTTTGTTATATCTGTCTGAAAAACGTAGCTGTAATATGATGTATATACACAAGCTGCATCTTTAAAAAAGGATAGGTTAATCCATGGTTAATCCATCATCTACCACTAATACATATTACAAAACATGGGCACGCGTCTCGTGTATTGAAATGTCAACACTAAAGATCGGCTTAACGGTGTCTGAATAATGTTGGGATTATCTTAGTACTATTTATGACTATTATGTCCACTTTTTAATGCTAGCTGATGAAGCTAGATGGTTAAGAAGACTTGAATGTAACGGTTTGCGTAGGTAATGGAGGTATTTAGACGCTTTTTCATTCTTCGGTGCAACAATAAAATTTTGCAAAAAGTTTTTACGGTAAAATAAAATGAAATCTATTTTTTTTATGTCACCTATCTAAGAACACTCGCAAGTGTTCTATAGGTGACATAAAAAAATCTTATCATTATCGTTAGATTCATCCCATTAGTCGCAACTAATGGGATGAATCTAACGATATCTTAATTACAGAAATTCATCGAGTGGTTTGGAAGATATGAGGGAAAAAAGAATATTACAAAAAAAACATACAAGGATAGGCACGAAAAACATACCCTTTCCTTGCAGTCGGGTAAAAAAAGTTGAAAAGAAGTTATAGTTTTTTTGACACCAGTATAAAAATAATTTAACTACAATCAACCCACCATAAAACGTCAAAAAGTGATAGAAAATCGAAACAGTAACGTAAAAAGAAACATAAAATAAATTCTCAAAAAGAATGTCCGAATTCACTCAATAATTTACGAGATAGACACTAGACAGCTCTACGTATGTTTCTTCACGTGGTTTTATTTCTATCAAAATGACTTCGTAAACACAAGCTTTTCTTTGATAAAGAGCTAAATACTTTGCACCGATATAAAAGCTATAAAAAGTTTATAAGGTAATGCAATAGTGATAATGGTTGAGATAAAGTTTCGTAATAATTGTTTTAGTATTGAGCCAGAGTGGCGCGTGGCAAGTGATTCATATTTATGTTTACATTTTGCGTTCAATATTTGAGTATATTTTTTGCTATAGATTTATGAATTTCGATTTAGTAATAGTACATTGCGATACCGGTGTGGTAAATTGATCATTGCATAGAGTCGGCTTATTTAAGTAAAGAATAAACAAAAAAAGTATCAAAACTTAATTGTTATTCGTTTTCTAGGACATTATCTCGTAAAATTTTCGTTCGTAAACCGACTTTAGAGACAACCATTTTTGCTAGCTTAAAAACTCTTTGTTGGTATCTACCATTTTTTATACATCAAAACAGTATAACCCAGATAAATTAAGAATGTTTCATCTACCTTACATGTAATTAGCAGTAAGATACCAATTTAACTTATTTAAATTTTGATTCGAGATTTTAATTACTTATTATTTTTTATTTTTATTTTTGTAATTTGATTTATATATACATATTTAATTCCGAGATTAATTTAAATGTAATATTTGGTATGATTGTATAATTTGACATATTTAAATGTATTGCTTACGTAACACTAAACTGGAAGACCAGAGTCTCCTACCACAGGTAGTTTAATACTTAAAAGGAGACTCTGTATACTGTGTAAACTTATGTAATTTTAAATATGTTATTGAAATAAACTTTTTTGTATTTTGTATTGTATTTGTTTGTAACTTATCTGGATAACTTTTTACACACTAGTGGCGTCAAGGTAATGTAAAACGCACGCGTGTGTAATACGTTGGATTATAAGCCTAAAAGCGTTTGAATAAGATCCACTTTATGAGCAACTGTGATAAAAATGTACTTATTACCTACTGTTTATAGAAACGCTGCCATGCTAGCAATGTCAAATTCCATTTTGACAGTTGGTTCTAATAATGACACATTATGATGCTTATAAATATTTAATTAAACAAACATATTAAACTGTCACAAAAGTACTGAGAAAAAATAAAAAAAAACATGTGTCTTTCGTCCGCATTTCATACTGTTTTTCCGGGATTCAAAGGGTATCACTGTAATCCAATTGATACGTCTACTCTGTCTAGTGAAATCGGGTCACGCGCCGGCACAATGAAGCCGTGTGATTGACTGCATGGAATGTAACACTCGCCAAACATACATAAACTGACAAATATTCATAAAATAAACGTTTGTGACAATTATGGATATTATTAGTTTAAAAAAGTAGAGTTTTTTTCTAGAGCACTTAAAATGCGTATTCTTTAGCTCTCCTATTAGATATATCAAGATTTACTTTTATCTAGTTAATCTCTAGTTGAAGATGTAATAATTTATTCATTTGTAACTATTTTATAGATTTTTGGATTAAAAAAGTGGAGGTATTTTTCTAGAGCATCCTTAAGCTCTCCCATATTAAATATTAGATAATAGTACATTTACATATATAATAGGTATAGGCACTTTTATCTATTTGATCATATACATAAACTGAAAATTATTAATAAATTATGCATTTGTGACTGTTTTGTTGATTTTTAGTTCAAAAGTAGAGTTTTTTTAGAGCACCTAAGACACATATCCTTAAGCTGTCCTATTAGATATATTTTAGGTATACTATTATCTGCCATGACAGAACATAGTTGTAATAGTTCGCGTAGTATTGTGGGCGAGGCATAAATTTCAATAGAAAAAATTTCAATACCATACAGCTTTGACAACGCCTCAAGCCCCCAAGGGAGTAATTCAGATTTTTCCGACACAAAAAATTCTCTTGAGAATTTATCATCAATATAAATCTCACGAAGAATTTTGTATTGTTTTATTAACAAACATCTTGGCTTAGATAGGTATATGTTAGCCAGCACCAAACAACTGAGTCATATTTTAGTAAAAACGTGTCAATATTTACTCAACAGCTACTAGGTAATAATAACTTCATAACCATGACGTTGACCTTTGCGATTTTTTCCACAGATTTTGTCATGGTGTCAATGACCTCGATTAGTTTTACTTACACAATATTTAATGTAATCGAACAAATGAACGAAAATGACACTGATTTATTTTAAAGCTTTTGTTTTGTAGATTTTTACATTGTCCATTTTTACATTGGCAATGATGGTTATGGTAAAATTATGCTAAAACATTGGGAAGGATTATGTTAGCAATAATTCAAAGGTCAAGACTTTAAGAGGAAAGGTACCCTTCGCTCCCACCATACAAACGTAGTCGACTGTTTCCTCCCTGGATAATGACACTGGAGCAAATATTTTTGTTGCATAAAACCTATAACCGCCATGGCCATGCCTCTGTGTCTTGGTTTTTTCATTTTCTAATTAACGTAGAAAGTAAGAGTTAAAAAAAAACTAAATATATATATATCATTATAAGTTTTATGCAACAAAAATATTTGTGCTAGTGTCATTATCCAGGGAGGAAACAGTGGACTACGTTTGTATGGAGAGAGAGCCGGTACCCTTTCCTCTTAAGAAACCATTTTGCAATTTAATTCCGTATTTCTCCGTATAATCAATAATACTCATCCTAATTTTACGAAACTGATAAATGTGAACATTACTGTAAATTACCAATCTAAAACAGTGAAATTAGAGAATTTTAAGTGTGACTAAAGTGCTTTGAAATACATGTCCAGTGAACATATTTTAACTTCTATCCAGTACAATTTGCATTGATTTTGACCAGACAAACATTCGCAATAAAATCAATCGAGATGCCATGTTCGCACGCCTCATTGGCTACACTATTCTCATGCTCACTACATAGTTTGTAGTGTTTCCTTATTGAAAATTAATTTGTTTGTTTGCTATCCTCGTACAGACAAGTGTAAAAAGATTTATAAAATCAATTCGCTCATGAATGGTGAGGTTATTTTTGTTAGTGACTGCATATTGAAATATTCCCCATGACTTGAAATTATCGATCAAAATAAATGATGACAAGATATATAATGCCGTAGAATATTGATTATAGAAATAGGGTTAAAAAGGGTTCAATTAATTAACAAATGACTGAACTTAGTCTTGACGACCCACTTGGCACCATGGTCACCATGCCGGACTGCCAAACACAGGGTTGCGGGTTCGATTCCCGCCTCAGACAAGTATTTATGTTGAGATATTTGTCCGTGGTGTGGTTGCTTTCATTTATTATAAGTATATATTACCAAAAGAAAAGTATGTAAGTAGTATATCCGTTGTCTAGCACAAGGGGGTAATTAATGCTAAGAAAGTGATAAGTGATTATCATAAAATGTTAAAAAAGCATTCAATTATATTTCAGTAACAAAAACAAAAGACAGATATTTAGAAAAGTATTTCCGGTGGTCGTTCACATCGAAGCTCTCAACAGCGAGTACCGTTTTCAGTCACTCATTTTCAAAGCATATATCTTAAATGATTACTATCCTACTTTCTTAGATAAAGCCGCCTATTCGAACTATTCTCATAAAATATAGCCCTACATTTAAATAAATCTATTCTTACGGTACAAAGGTACTAGGCAAGCAGGAAAGCATGAAGGTACGAGCAAACAAAATATTCGCGTAGCGATGACCTTAGAGTTACCAAGTTTTATCGTTATTACTGAATTTTATTTGCAACATTCAATGATTTTAATGTCAGTACGAGTTACGGAGCCCGTTTGTATTGTTTGTTATCGACTGCTTTCCCGGTTGCAGATTTAATGTGGAAACAACCACTTGCAATGTGCCCTAGCTACGTAGCGGAATAATTTTTAACGGTGCCATAAAGGTCAGAGGAATAACTTAATATTTCAATACATGTTAATGAAGTTTCATTAATCTTTAATAGTTGAAATATTTTTGTAGAGCCTGGTTTTTCAGTTAACTGAGAAAAAAATATTGCAAGTAAACACCAGCATTTATTTGATTGACTAGCTTTTGCTCGCGATTTCGTCCGAGTAGAAGTCGAAAATGCACTAATTAATCACGTTGTCCCATACAAACTTTGCCCCCCTTTTTCACCCCCTTAGGAGTAGAATTTTGGAAAATCCTTTCGATCGGATGCCTACGTCACACAAAGAACACACCCTCCAAGTTTCAGGTCTCTACGATTAGCGGTTTAGACTGTGCGTTGATCCGTCAGTCAGTCATTCAGGACAAAGAATTTTATATTTGTATAGAAGATAAGATGAACTTTTTGACGGATTTCGTCTAGCTAGATGATTTAATTAGTCCTGCCAGTTTATTTATAGCCTTACGAAACCTATCTTTATGGGTTATGTTGTAATTCGATCATAATCAGTAAGTGCGAAATCCAGATTAATAACTGCGGCCTTTGTTTTAAACTAATCAAGATGCAGTTTACTTCATTAACGCCAGAGCATTGGTTTCACTACTAACGGATATGCTATTCAAACTTTCTTTTTGTTTTTCTTTTTTTTTCCTTTATGTTTCTAAATTTTTTTTCTTCAATATAAAAGTCTTCTATTCGTCACTTGTCACCATAACACCCAGATGAGCGATATTATTATTAAACAAACAGGAGACGGGTGACGTTTACTATGACGCGTCATGGTACCGGAACATGTCATTTTGTATAAATGCAAGTGTCGTTATCACGTCAAAAATAATTTAAATCCTCATACTCCATCTGAAAGGATACTTTTGTTGTTTTATTGCTTTATCGTCTTTTTTCGTCTCTATAACGGGTTTAACAGTTTTTAATTTATCTCCACTAAACTTTATTTATATTGATAAATTGTAACCTACCTTCCATTCCAAAAATTCTTTATTAATTGATTATCATTTATTGAATTTAAATAATGAACGTCTATTAATTAGAGTGGCGCTATTTAATTAAATGGTCAATAAATTTGGTTACGCGTTGTATAAATTCATTCAAAATGATAATAATTTCTTACTTTTATATATCTATGTACCCAACACATACCTAATCATTAATCAAACTTACACTTTACCATGTGAATTGACTGAAATGATCATTGATTCTAATAACATAATATTATTAATTTTGTGATGTTAAACAATCTATAATTTCGTTTCTATTCTATTTTTAACCTTATTTTGGAACATTATGTTAGTTTTTCGTAGTTCATACATAGTATACTTAGAAGTATGTTCACAAGTAAATACTTATTGAAGTTTACCTACCGAATTAAATTAATGATGTGATTTACCAAATCTCTCTTACAAGATGCACTTTGCTGCTTATACTTAGGGCAGCTATGGTACTGATGCTTTTTAATATGTAGCTATTAAAGACAAGCTGATTCCTCATTATATTGACATACAACCTGCTTGTATGTAATTGTTACCAACTTTAAATGTAAATATTATAGGAAACTTTACCCAGCGTCATCTAGCCCCAAGCTAAGCAACTAGGCTTGTGTTATGGTAACCAGACAACGGATGGAATACTCATATATACTTACTTACAGATATACTTATGTTTTTCTTGTAAATGTAACACCAAGATCAGAAACAAATGACTGAACTTAGTCTTGACGACCCAGTTGGCACAATGGTCACCATGCCGGTCTGCCAAACACAGAGTTGCGGGTTCGGTTCCCGCCTTTGACATGTATTAATGCTTAGATATTTGTCTGTGGTCTGGTTGTTTCTATGTATTATAAGTATATATCTACAAAAGAAAAGTATATAAGTATAGTCGTTGTCTAGCACCCATAACACAAGTCTAGTTACTTAGATTGGGGCTAGAGGGCGATGTGTGGAATGTCCTGAAATATTTATTTATTATTTATTCTACGTCACTGTTTAAATATTCATCTAGATTTAACTCCGACTTAATCGATAGTTATTAAATAATTTAATTTTTATACAAAGTGTTATCTAATAAACATTTCTACTTCCTACATGGTAAACTAACCAACCGTTATACGTACTTACCTATTATCAATAAAGTTAATTTATAACTTAGCACAAACAACTAAATCAATCACAATGTAACACAATGTACCTAAGCCTTAACAGTCCCCGATAATCTATCGATATTCTAAAACCATTAATTCTATTTATCATTTACTCTACAGAGAGGATTGCAAACACTTTACAATCGAATCCTCCATCACAACACTAGCCATCATTATCGATAGATCACAAAACAGAACACAAAGCTATTAAATGTACAGGAAATTTAATCAATTACCTAATAATATAGCATTGCAGTGTGTCATTTGTCATGCATTGTAGTGTAATCGATTCTGCGAATTCAATCGATACTTTTAGTGATGAAGCAAATAAAGCTATCCACAAACAATCGGCTGTAACCTTGATAAGAGCACAATAAAACAATATCGAATTGAAAAAAAATAGAACAAATTACTCGAATCTAATCTCGATTGTGCCGAAATTTAGACTACTCGGTGATATTCTTCCGTTCCACCCACATGAATAGATAAATATTTTAACAATTAATGAATTATGCTAACGTCATGGCATTGTCAATCCTGTTAGGCTTATAGAGCAATGGAGGATAGAAGTACAGGATTTATCAAATAAAATATGATTTAAAGAACCAAATTGACGAGTATATTGTACAAAACGTAGAAAAGGTAAGATTCAAATCCAAAATATATGGAAGACAAATGTTAAATTCGTTTACGAATTAAATTACTTTTAGATAAAGAGTTCGTATTATAAACGTATCCACATAATATACGAGTTTCAATAAATATAATAAAACTATTGTATTTTACGGTATTTTCACCTATTAGTTTTTATTAGGTCTGCTAGGTATGCAAAAATTGACTAAGACGATGCGATAATTCCAATAACAAAATCATTATTAGATTATTAGCGGATTTTTTGACTCCAGACGTATTGACCAGTTCTTTCCTCTGGACACGGTCGACTAAGTTGAGAGGGTAGTAGTTAGGGTAGGGTTTTTGTCGCAAATAGACGTCTTAGATGGGTATCTCAGACGTATATTTGCGAAAAAAATGAGGATAGAGGATAGAGTAAGCCTAGGCAAGCCTACTCTATCATCACGCATTTTTTTCGCAAATAGACGTCTTAGATGGGTTACTAAGATGCTATATTTGCGAAAAAAATCCCGTATAGGTACCAATACAACATTATAGGAATGTTTTCAGTTTGTCCAGCGTGTTATTCCATCTATGGTCCCATGTGGGAAGCAGCATATTATATAAGCCCTAGGCAACTAGGCGAGCCTACTCTATCCTCATGCAAAATGGACCGATCGAAGAGGTCTAGTTTTGAAATAAGCCCCTCTATACATATAAAACATTAGCATAATGTTTTCAGTTTGTCCAACGCGTTATTCCATCTATATCCTATCCTACTAATATTATAAATGTGAAAGTTTGTATGTGTGGGTGTGTGTGTGTATGTTTGTTACTCATTCCCGCAAAAACTACTGGACCGATTGCGATGAAACTTGGAATGTAGATAGCTGGAGGTCTGGATTAACAAATAATACTTTTTATCCCGATATTCCCACGAGATCGGGACTTACGTGGGTGAAACCGCGGAGCGCAGCTAGTGTTCCCATATAGGAAGCAGCATATTATACAAGCCCTAGGCAACTAGTTGTCTTAGAACAAATATATTTTAATAGCACTTAGGATTGGATACATATAACAAGTCTACGAGATTATTTACTCTCTACGCCCACTGTTTGATACGAATAACAGTAGCATTGATTAGGGGCCGGTTACAAACGTCTATCTAATGGTTAATCTTAATGATAAGTATCGAATATTCATTTAGTTACTTGTAAAGTTAAAGGTCAGCATTAATCTTGGTATTTGAGTACTAACTGTCGTTGTTTAATGTCTTTATTTTGGTTTGAGATTTCAATTTAATGTTTTGTTTGACGTTTCTATAGCTAGTTAACTTCGATATTTCCTGTAATTCTGATGAGAAATGATTATTGGTTAAAGCTTTCGTGAATTATAGGTTAGGACCTATTTTCTACAATAAATTACCTGGAATATTCAATATTTAAATGTGCTTATTTAAAGTTCTTGGAACATTAATAATCTTTATGCCTGAAGTGTTTTGCCGCTAAGCGAAAATGGCAGCTCCTCCCTATATTTTATTTTCATTAACTGAAATTGAATCATTTAGATCATTCATATTATGGGTTACAATTTTATTGTTGACGAAAAAAACTTTACGGAAACAAAATCGGTTCATCCGTTCGGGAGCTACGATGCCACAGACAGACACACACACACATACACACATACACACATACACACAGAAACATCAAACATATAACACCCCGTCGTTTTTGTATTGGGGGTAAAAACTTTAAGATGGAAGAAAGATGATGGAAGAAGATGGAAAAAGTAAGAAAACTGAATTTTTGCATTCAATTTTCAGTATATTACTGGCAATATGTACAAATCGTGCAAAGCCAAACTTTATGGGTAAAATTACTTAGGTATATATAACAGAGGTTCTCAATATCTATGTACAGATTTTATTTTAATTCGAATATTTTTAAAAATTTCTAATCTATTTCAAAATAAGCAGGTACTACATCTACTAGTTCTTTCAATATTATATTATTTTTATGTCCGTTTATTACCGTTTCCACGGTCGAACCATGACAAATCCTCTCGTAATCTGATAGTGTGAAGGTGTCTTATTAGCAACATCGCTAATAGCTCCAACTGTGGAACTTCCTTAGCTGACACCTAGTTTAGTTAATAACTGCAATATTTTGAAGTGTTGAATACACTGGAGACCAGAAAATAGAGATCGGTCATGATTAGAATAATAAGGCTAGAAAAAATTGTTTATGGTCAACCTCAGTTCAACCTTTTTTTTTCTTTTTTTTTTTTAAGGTGGAGAAATGCGCCTTATGCATCATCCCGCCACTCCCCGGGGGGGGGGGAGTAGCGAGGGTATGTGGGGCTCCCTACTGGCCTGTGATGGTGTGCGGCCAGAGGTTTACCCACTAAAACTCCACCGGTTCCTCTCTCGCCGTGATGTCGGGGCTGCGGGAACGGGTGCGATTCTTCCGCGGCACCCGACGGCAACCTCAGTTCACCCTGGTAGACTAGGCAAGAAAAACTGCACATATTCTATTTAAATGGACCACGGCCTTGGTCGGGTATTTTTGTAAGTGTAAAAAGTATGTTAAACATTTTACAATACAAACTTTTATATGGATACTTATACAATATGGCTTCGTACGACTTGTTCATATATTTTGTATTTGTAGGTATAGCTAATGTCAAATAAAGAATTAGCTTCTAAAATGTTAAAATAAAATGAAATGTCCAAAATAAAACAGCAGCTTACAGAAGTTTGAAATGTGATGTAAAGAAATAAATTTAAAGCTAGCGAGTCAAATAAAACTTGAATATCATATGCTAGAGCCCGAATTAAACTGACTTTTTAGAGTTTTGGCGGGAACGAGTTAACAACATGTCGTGCTGCAGTTTTATTTTCATGAAACTTAGTTGTAACCCGAGTTGAATTGTATAATTCTGGTGGAATGTTATTCAATTTAGTTCTGTGAAAGTGCACAAGTGTAGTGAAAGTAAAAACCAGTGTCAAACATATAGTTTTCTCGTTGCCTCCAAATCTCCTATTAAGGTTATGGTAAACTTGCCACCGCTTTACTATAGCCCCTGACTTGACGGACTATGACGACTTTGACTTTTTTGAAACACCCGATTTATTAAAAATCGGGTCATAATTTGATGTAAAATATAACTTGACACTGGCTAAATGCACAAGCCGTGCGAAGCCATAATTTATAGAAAAAAAACTGACTTTTAAATTGATATTGAAGGTGCTACCGATCTAAATACAGTGGTCACAAGTGGTAATCTATGTTGAGAAAGATACTGGTCTGTGGTGACATAGAATACCGGTGGTTCTCGATCGCCCACTAGAACCTCGCCATTCATAAATATAGCAAAGCAATTACGCAATTTAGATTAACACCCAGTAATGGTGTACTGAATTAAAACACGCGAGATAGTGCGGAAATATTTCTGGATATAAACCATAACTGCCAGTTTTCATAATAACGACCTTAACATACCACAAATAGAATTCTAAATAGAATACCGCAACAGCATCGATAATGGTAAATAGAGCGCAGTCATAAGTGTAAAATGATATAAAGCTATGAGAAACGTTTTAGATCAAGATAAAATAATGCAGTTGCTTTTATTAACCAGTTATCGGGTTTTTAGTTTTCTGTTAAAAGTCTATAAAATGAGTTGTTACTTGAAATTGAACAACTGGAGGTAATTTATTATTGTGAGACAAGTCAAGGTGAAAGAGTGCCGGCGCTCTCTCCATACAAACGTAGTCGACTGTTTCCTCCCTGGATAATGACACTAGCACAAATATTTTTAACCTATAACTGCCATGACTATACCCCTATGTTTTGTGTTTTTTTTTCATTTTCTGATTATCATAGAAATTAAGATTTAAAAAAACAAAAAAAAACGAAACATAAGGCCATGGTTATGGCAGTTATAAGTTTTATGCAACACAAAAATTTGCTCTTTTGTCTTTGTCACTATCCAGGGAGAAAACAGTCGACTACGTTTGTATGGAGAGAGCCCCCGGTACCCTTTCCTCTTAAGAATGGGTGTAACCTGAGGTTGCTTGTGACTATTTTAAAAGGTTTCAAATTCCAATAGCACCTGCCTACTTATAGGTAGATGTGGGTTAACAATTCGATATCCTTATCCTACTATCCTACTCCTACTAATATTATAAATGTGAAAGTTTGTGTGTGCGTGTGTGTGTGTGTGTTTGTTACTCCTTCACGCTAAAACCACTTAACCGATTGCAATGAAATTCGGTATGTAGATAGTTGGAGGCCCGGATTAACATATAGGCTACTTTTTATCCCAATATTCCCACGGGATCGGAACTTACGCGGGTGAAACCGCGGGGCGCAGCTAGTACGTTCATAAAGTTAAAATTTGTCTTTATTTTTAACCGACTTCACAATAAGAGGAGGTTCTCAATTCTTTGCGTATCTATATAAAAATATATAAAAATGAATCCCTATGTCCCTTGGTCACGGCATCACGCCTGAACGGTTTGACCAATTTCCATAATTATTTTTTGTTGTATTTGTTATATTGTCAGGAGAAGGTTCTTATGAAAGAAAAAAAAGAAAGTTGCGTAGAAAAATATTACACGGTTGAACCCGCGGGGCAGAGCTAGTGTAATAATATTTTTTTATTCAATTTAAGTTTTTCGACTATTCGAAGACGGCTTAACCGATTGAAAGGCTCCTTTATGTGGTTTTTGAATTTTTGTTTATTTTTTACTTTGTCTAGTCAGTGACCTGCTATCAGGGATTGCATTGATGACAAACTAACTCCAGTTAAAATCTGTACATAATCCACTCTAATCTCCTTAGATAAGTGTGCCGTCAATTAAAATCTTATCAAAGAATGATTATATAAAATTACTATATTTCACTGACAAACAACTGTAAAAACAACTCAAACGAGATGCAACTAAATTTTTCAACTCAAACAATATCTAAATTCAATTTGGCAAACACAATAACTCGTTACGGGTATTACAGGTTCCGATAAATCGTATTTATGATCATAAACCACTTTATCAATTTGATTAGACGGATTCCGATCGTAAAATAAATCTTTGGAACAATAAGCAAAGGCGTCAGTTGATAGCATCGTGTCTGTTAACAACTAAAGCAGAATACAGACTGATCTGATAGCTTGTCAGTCATTCGCATTTCAGGGTAATTGTTGAGTAGAGCTAGGAGGCTCATTGTTAACGATGAACTTGTCAACAAGAGGCTTCAGAGCCTGGAACATCGTCGCAGGGTGCAGGCAAGCTTGATGGTCTCTTATTTTTTTTGCCATCTCCATTTTTTCGTCATACAACCGGGAAAACTGATATGCGGCGTGGTGGAAATACGAGACGTCCCAACGTTTTGCTTCGTCATTCCATATTCGTACCGCAAGGGAATGGAATCGTTTGCTTGCGTCTGTCTTTCCTGCCCTCTTAGACAAGATTGTTTTCTATTAGCGATATCGCCAATCGTCAATATTTTTTTGTATTACTCGACATAAGTCAACGGAAAGTCACGTAGTCTTGCGTTAGAAAAAAAAATGATAGATAACTTTTATCTTTTGCAAATTGTATACAATGCTTTATGTTAATGTCATACATTAAATCTATCCATTGGCGATATCGCTAATAGAAAGCAATATTGTCTAAGGGGGCAGGTCTGTACAATTTAGGGGTCTTCAGTCCCGAGTGAATATCTTCTAGGAAAGCGTGCTACCTGATAGACCGCATCATATGTAAAAAATGTTTTCAAAGTAAACGTTTAGCGAACTGTCGGCCAATAGAAATGTAGTCTACGTAACCCTTTATAGCGGTTACAAAATTTTATTGATTTCCTAAATTCATAATTAAACTGTTTTTTTAGACGTGATCAAGTTTTTTATTCGTCTATTGACCTTGTGGGTGGTATCACGATTATTGTTACGGTTTTAAAACAATTAAGAATATTTCTTTATTTGTTTAAGGGTCCTTATCCTTTACATAGCTTATTCCAAAACTAAAAAGAATTTTTGAATTATTGTATGCTACATCAAAAGTGAATAGTTAAATAGTCAAAGGTACTTGTTTAACTATCCAAAGCAGAACTTGTATGAATCATATTATTTTAACATTGATCTAAATCCAATATTTGTGTTGCTATTCTTATAAAAATTTAATCTTTAGTATTAACACATAAATAAACACATTTTGATTTATGTCTTGAAACATAAAATCAAAAATATCAAGTGCGTAGAATTTACGTCAAGCGAATTTTCGTCTATTACAAACTTCGCCGTGTGACGTAGATGTGGTAGTAAACTTAAGAAGCTCGGAAATAATGTTCACACTACCTTTGCCTACTGTTTGTAAACATAATTTAAGTATTAGGAGTAAAAGCTTTCCCGCAATATACCGAACCTTTTCCCCACTATTCTTAGCCTTTTCCAGTATCTATGCTCAGATATAACGCCCATGTTTATTTTGTAAATATAGTAATTTTATATCTAGACGATTTTCTACTGGAATATTTTGAATTACATGCTTACAAAATTTTAAGATCCAGACGATTTGCTACTTTACCTACTTGGTATTTCACGGGTAATAATTATTTAGCGTTGATATCTATTTTAAAGTCGTTTTAAGACGTTAGGATGATGCATGTCGTCATTTTATGGATATTCTGATAGTGACCCGATTTCCGCGTCATTTTTCTCTTTACCTACTTTGACCATCGTCTTTTATCGAAAGACTTGTTAAATCCGGTTACTTCTTTAGTACTCCTGGCCTTTATCCTGAATTTGTTAACAGGGTGTTAGTAACCCATAATCTTTGTAACAGAATCGTCAACGAACTTTGGTGTTATGTATCTGTGGAATTTGCTATGGTTTTAATTATGTAGGTAACTAGCTTTTGCCCACAACTTCGTCCGCGTAAAAGTCGAAAGTGGACCAAGGAATCAGGTTGTCCCATACAAACTTTGACCCCGTCCCTTTTCACCCCCTTAGGTGTACAATTTCGGAAAATCCTTTCTTATCGGATGCCTACGTCATACAAAAAACACACCCTCCAAGTTTCAGATCTCTACAATCGGCGGTTTAGGCTGTGCGTTGATCAGGACAAAATTTTATATGTATAGATTATCATCTTTATCCTTATTATTTATTAGTATAGATAATTGCTGTAGAGACGTTGGGGTGCTGGGGAGACGACACCAAAAAATTAGTTAAAGAGTTGGGTGTTAGGATTAGGGGGAATGGGGCAGACTTCCGCTCCGGCTCGTTTCTGGCGCAGAGGTTAGCCATCGCCATTCAGCGTGGCAATGCTTCTAGCATTATGGGAACCTTTACGCCGGGTACGATAAGGGGCGGGTTATTTGACTAACTGGTAATTAATTTTTGTATTTATAATATTAAATGTGTATGTCTTTTTATATTATTAATAACGAAATAAAGTATAGATAATTCTATAAGTACCAATATTATACAGTTGACGAGTTGGTTTGTTTTTGCAAAATACTTTTTGTTTTTGGATGGTCCATTTATCAAGGAAGGCTAAAGGTTACTCTTTAGTTTCATATTTCCACGGGCGCAGCTACTTAACGTTATATTAATTACTTACATGAATGTGTAGAATAGAAGTCCTTGAAACTTCATCGCGTTGACACTATCGACTTTCACGATCACAATCACCAAATATCACCTCTTGTAAATCAGCTAGACATTGTCTCTCACTGAGTAACACTTTTTACCACTTGCTTCGAAAAAATCGAGCATTCATTCGATTGAGTGTTCTTAGGCAACTCGATTATATCGATTAATTGTTCCATAACCGATTATTGTCTTCACGTAACTCCGATGTTGTTCATCTTTGATACGGCAACTGCAAAAGAGAACAAGTACATTATTCATGAAGCAGAAAAACATGACGGCTTAAACGTCTGCCATCTTTTCTGGGACAGCCATGGCGCCGTTGAGTAAACATTTGATATTATGAAATGTACTTTGTGAATGAAACTGTTAAGAGAATGGTTAAATTACGATGTTTTAGAGAAAGATGGGAAAGATTAGTTTGGGTTTACGGTGTCAGTGAAGCTTACTAATATATGTAAGGAAGTAAAGTAGTCGATCAAGTGAACAAGACTCAGTGATTGGTATATTATACTATATCATACTAGGAACTAAGGAATTGGAACCTACGAATTTGTATGAAAACATCGCGAGTTATCGACAAAAAAACAAGGTATACGGTGATAAATACGTTAGTTACGTTCCTCGTGTACGGTATCTATAATGAGCAAAGATTATTACTGAATGTTTTGAGGACTCAATGCCAGGGTACTTTAAAAGGATGTTCCTTTCGCTGTTCCAGTCTAGAGCCCTACTCTTAAGGTGTAGGGGTTTTGGCGCTCTCTTCATACAAACGTAGTCGACTGTTTCCTCCCTGGATAATGATACTAGCGCAAATATTTTTGTGCTATAAAACCTATAACTGCCATGACTATGCCCCTATGTTTTGGCTTTGTTTCTAACTATCATAGAAATTAAGATGTAAAAAACAAAAAGAAACAAAACAAAACATAGGAGCATGGTCATGGCAGTTATAAGTTTTATGCAACAAAAATATTTGCTCTAGTGTCATTATCCAGGGAGAAAACAGTCGAGTACGTTTGTATGGAGAGAGACCCCGGTACCATTTCCTTTTAAAGAACGATATTTATACCACATCTTAAAAGTATTAAATAAATCTATGGTATGCTAAAGTAATAATAACGGCCAAATGATCGATCAAACAGTGACGTAAAACAAATAGACAAGTGTTTATAAATCGTGCATGAATTGAGTTGTTCGACATGACTTCCCACACTTGTTAGATATAACGCTAGATTTGAAAGGGTAAACGTAGAATTATTTTGATACCTACCACATATAGTGGTAGGTACCATTATAATTCTACGATTTTGACTTCTACTTATAGGAATGACAAGTATGCTACAGTTCGCGATCAATGAAGGAAAGGTAAGGAGGCATTTGCCTTACAGTGGAACAGTGTTGAATCTAAATAAATAAATCATGCAAAGACCAAAGGAATACCCTTTGCAAGCGATAATCATGTCAACCAGAGGTAGGTAATACGACTTTGCAAAAGTAAGGCAATTGACTCATAATCCCTCGGGTGTTTTCGCATATTGCATGAAGACACGTCAAATTATTGCATCACAATAAAGGAATGCGAAGTTCGGAGATAACAAATCTATAACGATTACATCTCACAGGTATGACGATAATAGAGAAAACTGAAATTGGACTTTGGAATTTGAAATTTTGGTGACTCTACCTACTGAACTTACTAGTGAATATTTCGTATTAGACACCCTTGAGACCAACTTAAAGTCTCAAACAAAGTCGACAGTAGTCATAGCAGTTATGCAAAAGCAGCCATATGTAACTCTACGACACTTTTATCTAAATGTTTAATTGTTGACTAATTCAAAATATGCATAAGTTAATATCAAGCGAGATGAGTCCACTGAAGATTGACCAAATACCTTAAAAATCTATAGTCCATAAATCTTGTCATCAAAAAGCCTCCGGCATTTAAATTATCATCTAGGTTGATAGGTCCAGTTATCATGACAATAAATTTCGTAAATTGAAAACAAATTGGCAAAAAAATCTATTACCATTCAATCAATCGCTATAAAATAACAGTCTATTCTTTTTCGAATATACCTACTTACTATCAGACAATAGATGGTTTTATACAGACAGATTAATCCCGTAAAAAATCAACACAAACAATCATACGCTATTTAAAATTAATATTTACAAAGAACGGAGTTCACATTTGCCTTCTATTTATTCAATATCTTTTTAAGTAATCAAGTTTTGTATCTCCTATTAATTTTACGTGGAAGAACGTGTGTGTAAAGCTAGATACTTAGTAGGTATAGGAACCTTTACACCGGGTACGATAAGAGGCAGGTTATTTGACTAACTGGTCACTTCATTTTTTGTATTAAAATTTTAAATATGGATGTCTTTTTCAAGTTGTATATTAGGATCGGTATTTGTTATCTCTTTAAAATTGATAACCAGTTGTTTCTAATAGATAGAGCAAAAAAGTTAAATAAATAAAAAGACATATTAACATAAATAGCAGTATTTGTTGCGATGTAACTTTTTACTGTACCTAAACCACTTATAGAAAATTTAAATATCAAGCATCAACGTTTGAGGACACACCTATGGTGATTCATGTGGATAGTTATTGTAGGTACCAACTAGAAAATCTGTAGAAAATAGATCAAGTAAAAACATTACCGGTAGCTTTTACAGACGGTTATCGATGAATATTTGATTGACATTTTGACTTTAAAATAGGAACAGACAGGGAAAAAAGATGTTGTTGAACAAGTTATTACCAAGGAACTACATTAATTTAGGTCCTCAGGCAAAATATTATAGATTTATATACGCTGCTGATTTGACCAGGCTCTATTCGATACTCACAGAAATTGTGTTATTTAGGAAATCATTAATGGAAAATAATAAATTTCACTGTCGATATTTTTTATTTATTTATTTGACGACCCAGTTGGCACAATGGTCACCATCCGGATTGCCAAACACAGGGTTGCGGGTTCGATTCCCTTAGACAAGTATTTATGCTTAGATATTTGTCTGTGGTCTGGTTGTTTCTATGTATTATAAGTAAAAAAAGGTATATAAGTAGAATATCCGTTATATAGCACCCATAACACAAGTCTAGTTACTTAGCTTGGGGCTAGATGATGATGATGAGAACTATAGTCTAAACACTATCCATATAGATTATATAGGGAAAGTGTTTAAACTATTGTTCACGAGTAAATCTGTGTCTAAATCTAAGGTTTAAATCCACATGTCGGACTATTCTTAAACCTCGTTTTAGAATAAGGGGGAATGACGTTAGCTCCCATAAACTAGAGTAGATCTCTACTAGCGATGCTATTATTACAAGTTGGCTCCGCGGTTTAACCTGGGTAAGTCCCGATCCCGCAGCAATTTCGGGATCAAAAGTATCCTGTGTTATTATCCATTCCTAAATCGGTCCAGTCGTATGACCGGATCTTGCGGATTTATAATATAGGATGCCATGTTATTTTTCGGAGTTATATAGGATATATTTTCTCTTAAATCAGGTTTTTTTGCAAATAGATAAGTAAATCTCTGTCACCTATTCTCGCCAAAGTACCATCAGAAGTAACATAACGCAGATAAAATTCCTCAAATACATCTTTGTGACACTCGAACACATAGTCCAGATGTCCAGCGACCGGCGTGATCAGACGAGATGTGTCAGTACACCAGTCATTCTATTCTTGGTTTAATATTGCTGTGAAATTGCATCCAATTTCTTTAGTGCCTACATTCCCAAGTGGGTGGTCATTAGTCGGCCACTTGTTGCTGATTTTATACGCTTAGTTATTATTATAAGCCTGAAGTGTCATATCTATGCAAATGCCTCACTGGTCTCCTTCTACTGTTCACGATCTTTTACGACAGATCAGCAAGAAATTTATCCAGATCATCTCGTCACCTTCGATGAGGTCTGTTGGGTCTTCCGTTGGTTGGGGTCCAAAATATTGTTTTGACTTAACCCATCCGGCCTGCGATTGACATGGCCGGCCCAATTCTAATATAATGTGATGCTTAATTGTGAAAGAATTTTTATCCTATTAATATTATAAATTTGAAAGTTTGTGTGTGCGCGCGTGTGTGTGTTCACACTAAAACTACTAGACCGATTGCAATGAAATTCGGTATGTAGATAGCTGGAGGCCTGGATTAACATATAGGCTACTTTTTATCCCGATATTCGCACGAGATCGGGACTTATGCGGGTGAAACCGCGGGGCGCAGCTAATAATTAAATATGTTAGTGCCTTCAATATGAGGCTTATTAAAGATCTTTAAATCATAGAACCTATTGTTATTTAATAGACAAGTATTTCCTGATTAATCAAATAACTTTGAAATATTCATCAACACGTATCTCATATTTAACTTATTTTGATACTGTGTCGGCTATTTGTATTCAAATAACGTCAATAATACATTCTTGAATCATTCCGTATAGAAAATCCTTGTAAAAAAATCTGATCTATTTCGTTTTTAAAGGTACTAATAAATATATCTTATCAAAATATTATAATATTACCAGTTTTTTCCATAACAGTTTTTATAAAAAAAAATATTTAAGTCGATTTTCGGCCCACGCGCAGAATTGACATAATCATAAATATAGTCAGTAATGAGTTCGGACTATATCTCTTCGAATGTCATAGATAGGTAAATCCTTGATTTATTATTAATGGTGTTACTATTTAATGTTTGAGTGTGACTATAGTTTATAACGTGTAAGAGTGGGTTAACATAGTCAAATTGTACTAAAGAAAACATTTATATGTTAATTGTAGACAATATTAAAATTCAACATCAATTCCACGTGTTCCTTATAAAATACGTGCGTGAACTTTTTAAAAGAATTTAGTTTATTGAATGAAATAGACGCTGATTAATATTGCAGGATAAGTAAAGGTGAAAGAGTATGTTGTTTCCTCCCTGGATAATGATACTAGAGCAAATATTTTTGTGGCATAAAACCTATAACTGCCATGACTATGCTCCTATGTCTTGTTTTTTTTTTCATTTTCTAACTATCATAGAAATTAAGATTTTAAAAACAAAAAAACCAAACATATGGGCATGGTCATGGCAGTTAAAAGTTTTAGGCAACAAAAATATCTGCTCTAGTGTACATTATCCAGGCAGGAAACAGTCGACTACGTTTGCATGGAGAGAGCGCCCGTTACCTTTTCCTCTTAAATTTTGTAATAGGGTGATTCGTCATCTTAAAACCCATGATTTGAATCGCTCATGACCCTAATAATGAAGTCGGTTATAAATACTTAATACACAGGAAAAATCCCATGACTTTAAGGCTTATCTACTCACTGGAGTGCGCATTCTGAAATACCTTTGGCTTAGTTTTTAACACGTATTGAAAATTACATGTGTAAAATCTGCGTACTCATTAGAATAAATCTTGATTCTTTATCGCTAACGATATAGGAGTGCGGATAGTCCTTTACTTCTTACTAACTTCAAAGTAAAAGAGATATAAACAAATGCCACTCAAATATTTGGATCGTGTTGCGTTAAAGCCGAACGATGTCATGTGCACAGGCTCTTAAGGTGAAAGGGTACCGGCGCTCTCTCCATACAAACGTAGTCGACTGTTTCCTCCCTGGATAATGACACTAGCACAAAAATTTTTATTGCATACTAGCTGCGCCCCGCGGTTTCACCCGCGTTTGTCCCGATCCCGTGGGAATATCGATTTTTTCTCGCCTTTTAAACCTTCCCTAGACCTCCACGAACATTTCAAGACTAAGATAAGATATATCCGTTCAGCCGTTCTCGAGTTTTAGTGAGACTAACGAACAGCAATTGATTTTTATATATATAGAAAACCTATAACTGCCATGACTGTGCCCCTATGTCTTGGTTTTTTTCATTTTCTGATTATCATAGAAATTAAGATTTTAAAAACAAAACATAGGGGCGTGGCCATGTGTTCATGGCAGTTATAAGTTTTATGCAACAAAAATATTTGCTCTAGTGTCAGTATTCAATGAGTAAATAGTCGACTACGTTTGTATGGAAAGAGTGCCCGGTACCCTTTCCTCTTAACATCAAAAGAATTTTATTCCCGTGACCTTAAGGCGGTGAAACAAATCAATATATTTGACGTTTCAATTTATATATTGACACGTTTTTAATCTTCACCATTGTTTATATGTTCGGAAGCCGTATAAAGTTTGTCTTAATAAATATATCTTGCTCGTAATGTAATACAAGAACCTTTGAAGGTAATGAACATAAATCTTTGGCTGTCGTTACCTTTATTTTTCTTTTGATGTGTGTATCATAGGTCCGTCGAGTATGTTATTAATCAAATCATAGTAGGTGTGGAGATAATAATATTGATTCTATTATAAAAGGTTAGTTTTAGAATATTTCTAGTTAGAAAAAAACATTTGTTTGAATATTTAAATAACACACGTAACGTTCTGTATGTCAAGAAACAATAACTAACTTCGATTAGACCTCAGATTATTTTCATAACTACACCTACGAGTGGAAATACAATTGACACAATATTTGATAACTTTCCTAATATTAGGATTGTATATTATTAAGATGGCGCTTACGAAACTTTATTAAAATGTCTTTTGAATTACCCTGACCGGTAGAGAGGAAATTATGTCAAATGTAGACACAATTGTATGAGCTATGGGCGATTGTATAGAAAAAAAAAGAGCGAACATCCGAGTCTCTTATCGAATAGTCAAGAATAAACGTTCGCCTTCTTAACTATTCGTTTTGAGACAGTCGCTTTCAAATTGTATAGAGATAACTTTAAAATAGTATAATATGTAAAATAGTGGTTGTAAAGTGGGTGAGGAAAATTCCTTTTGTTCCAGTTTGCTTACTGTAATATTGAATGGATTCAAAAATGCTAGCAAGCAGCTTTGTTATTTCTCTACTTTGAAAATTGCCACAGAAAAATAAAAAAATTAAAAGAGTTAATTAGGTACCTCTACCACCAACTACACTTTTTTTGGTAGCTATTTTACCCTACTGCTGGGAAATACTGTACAGGCTTTCAAGTGCCTTTCGAGACCTTTGTGGCTCGAAAACGATGATGGCGCGACGATCTTCATAAATTTGACAGAGACTGGTCAAACCTAGCTCATGACCGAAACACGATCAAATAAAACAGATATTGTTTGATGACCCAGTTGGTACAATGGTCACCATGCCAGACTGCCAAACACAGGGTTGCGGGTTCGATTCAAGCATTTATGCTTAGATATTTGCCTGTGGTCTGGTTGTTTCTATGTATTATAAGTATATATTTACAAAACAAAAGTATATATAAGTAGTATATCCGTTGTCTAGCACCCATAACACAAGTCTAGTTACTTATCTTGGGAATGTCCTGCAATATTTATTTATTTTTATTTTTATTGTCAATACACTTTTCCCTATACCAGCACCCTGTAGCTCTACAACTGTGCAAATACAAGCTGCCATGAACCAATTTACACTTAATATGTGACTATTTAAAGAAGGCCCATATAGAATGAGAAATAGCAGTGACACTCGTGTCGATAGTGTTATGTTACGCAATCGTAGAAACGTAAAAATAGTCTGTTGTTGTTTTTACACATCGAAAGAGGGTTATATTAATTGAAAATTTATAGATTTTAGTTCAGCAATTTTAAATCCTACCCTGCTATCCTACTAATATTATGAATGTGAAAGTTTGTGTGTGTATGTATGTCTGTTACTCCTTCACGCAGAAACTACTAGACTGCAATGAAACTCGGTATCTAGATAGTTGGAGACCCGGATTAACACATAATTTTTATCCCAAAATTCCTACGGGGTCGGGACTTATAAGGGTGAAACCGCGGGGCGCAGCTAGTAAATAAATAAATATTGCAGGATATTCTACACATCGCCATCTAGCCCCAAGCTAAGTTACTAAACTTGTGTTATGGGTACTAGACAACGGATATACTACTAATATACTTTTCTTTTGTAAATATTTACTTATAATACATAAAAACAATTAGACCACAGACAAATATCTAAGCATAAATACTTGTCTGGGGCGGGAATCGAACCCGCAACCCTTTGTTTGGCAGTCCAGGATGGTAACCATTGTGCCAACTGGGTCGTCAATTTTGTAGTAATCATGTTAAAAAGCTTCGAATAAAGTAAGGTATATCATCACAAGCTGCACTTTTGTCATTATTAAAAAAAAGAAAAAACTAGGTTATTTTTACGGTTCCGTACCCAAAGGGTAAAAACAGGACTCTTTTACTAAGACTCCACTGTTCGTCCGTCTGTCTGTCTGTCCCCAGGCTGTATCTCATGAACCGTGATAGCTAGACAGTTGAAATTTTCACAGATGATGTATTTCGAACTAAGAAAAGATGGATGGACTGCGTGAGACAAGACATGAGAGAGATGAATGTTAACGATGAGATGACGACTAATATACCGCCGACCCCAAATAAATTGGGATAAGGGCAGGAAGATGATGATGATTTATTTCTGTTGCCGCGCTAAAAACAAATACTAAAAACAGAATTTAATGGTACGAAACCCTTCGTACCCGAGTCCAACTCGAACTTGGCCAGTTTTTAAAGAAAATTTAATAAAAAGAAACCATTTTATAAGTAAAAAAATGTCAAAACCAACGTAAGTAAGTAGGTACATAACTTTTAAAGAAATACTCCATTACTATTCAGTGCAAGGCGATAAGGGCCCGTAATTGGGTTATCTTAGTGTTGCCCATCTCATAACCAAATAGATTGTTAGAAAAATGTACCTCAACTGTTAGGAAGCCGCGTTTCGCAATAGATAATACCTACTTACTGGTAACACTTGCGTACGAAAATATAAATTTTATCTCTACCTACGTATTTTTATAATTTTATTACAAGGATTTATGATTAGAAAACAAAGATTTTCAAAATACAAAAAACAATTTTTTGTTGCTTTTTATACTAAGTAAAAAAATGCTCGAGTAGGTACCTACGGTACTGTTACCCAAACTAAATAATTCCACGTAGCAAAATTTCTACTCACTTTTTCCCCACTCGACTTATTAGTTAGAATAATTGCAGCCTGGTGACATTCGCTTGCAAAAAAAATCTGAAATATGCCTAATTGCTATTTTTCTCTATATTTTTTATTTCTCATCCAGTTTGACATTTGTGTTCTATGCAGAAAAAAAGCAAAGACATTAAAAATTACAAGTCCTTATAGGACACCTTTTTAATTGTACGACAAAATGTTTTATCAAAATGTCCTAACGTCATCTCTTTTAAAATTTTAATTTTTCTGTTTGAATATTCACAATTAGTTGTATTATAGGTCAAAAGGAAAACATCATTCGTCATTAATTAAAAGCAGAAGCGATGTCGAAAAAGTTCTTTGACAAAAAAATGACAGGTGAAACTTGATTGACAACTGCATGCAAATTACCCAACTTCCTGATAAAAACAGTTAATTACATACGTAGGTAGTTTTCTTTTTCTTTTTATCAGAAATATGTAAATATCGGAAAATCACTAGATAATGTGTAACTTGATCTAAAACTTTATCCATGCCAATTAAGGCACTTTATTTATTTATTTTATTTTTGTTTACTGCCTTGGCATTTTAACTATTCAACATTTTAGCAAAAACTACTTTTTGAACCTGAATCGTTTGACAATTTTCTTTTCTAGGGACACGGTCAACTAAGCTGAGAGGCATGGGCCTCCCCTTGCCTTTTAACTTAGTTGACTGGGAATGCCTACTCCATCTAATATTACATATGTAATGCTTTTTAGCAGGTTATTAAGCTATTGCATAGCTTTTATCGCGGGCTTTGAGCGCGGCGACCAAATCAAGAAATTAAGTAACGAAAATAAAATCTAACACCCCCCATTCCGCCTACCGCGTAGCACATTATATTACTTAGTGAGATAAATATAGGTACTTATCTCACTAAGTAGGTACTAAGTATAAACCGCCATTTGAAAGTAGAAAAGCAATCAAAATTCAATATCTTATCTGTAGGATGTCAACCAATAATATCGTTTAGGTAATTTTATAACGTCCGAATCAAACAATTATATTAGTTGATATTCAAAAAGTAATGATGAATAAAATATATTTATCACAATCATAATTAGTATACAAATTTGCTCAGGTATTTTATAACAAACTTTATAGGTTTTCTTATAAAAATATGCTACTGAACGTACAAGATAATATGGTTACACTAATATTAAGAATGCAATATTCCAAGATTCCTTTAAGAACGACCTTCATCGAGCTGATTAATGGATAAAAAGTATTTTATATCAAATTAAATAGGTCAATAAATATATTGCAAATATAATATATATTAATTGTAACGGCGCTAGTGTCTACGCAAATTCATGAAATAAATTTAGTTACTCAGGATGGTGCAGTCGGTCACCATCGATTGTGGTCATGATATAATAAATTGCAAAAGGGTTGACTAAAAACTTTCATACCAATCGAAAGAAATGTAGCTTATAGAATATGCAAACGTTAGGTTGACTATTATTTTTCCTGTCACAAGTCTTAGGTAGGCAGGTAAAAACAAGTAAATTAATAAGACTATAATTTGCAGTCTGATTAATGAATGAAAGTTAAGTTTAAAGGAAGAATTTGTATTTCATTGGTATGAAATTTGTCTACTAACCAAAACAGTAAATTGTTTAAAAAAATAATTTTACAATTAATTAATCAGTCTGGACTATATAAGTCAACCCATTTTCAAATATTTATTGACCTATTCAGTTTGATATAAAATACTTTTTATCCATTAATCAGCTCGGCAAAGATCTTAAAGGGATCCTATACTATAAAACCAAGTACACCGATAACATTAAACCGGATAATTTAACCAATATGTTGTGATTTTCGTATGTAACATGTATTTAGGTCGAGTGAGTACCATCGCGGTGATTGTCAGAAGTGATTGTTTAGTTTACGTAACTTTCAATTGATATTTTTTTATTAACAACTAGCAAACCCGGCGAACTCCGTTTCGCCACCAGATTTTCTTGAATTTTCTTTACTATAAACCTCACGGAGCCCGAGACCTTTCCAACGAAAGCAAAACCGTGGAAATCGGTTCGTGCGTTCTGGAGTTATAGCGTCAGGAAGGAAAACCCGACTTATTTTTATATATTAGATTTAAATAAAAACAAAGGTAAGCGTGAAATATTTGCTTTTTATAATGCATTATTTATTACCAATGGCAGACTAAGTCCGTCAAAGGCCCGGAGCGGCAAAGACAAAAATGGCTCATTCAGCTTTAAAAAAATACTTTTACAAGCTGTTTATTCAGTTCATATTTGTATGTATAAATAAGTGATTTTGTTTATTTCGTTAAAATCTGGCAAGTGAAATTTTAATTCGACTTAATTATTAAGGCTAAATAAACACACATACCTACGATATGGAATGTGGGTGACGAAAATAAAATACGAATCGATCGATAGAAAAAAATTAAATAAAATAAATCAAAGATAGTTTTTTATTTTTTGTAGCGTGACATAATATGTAAACTTGACAACTTTGGCCCGCGGACTAGTACCTTTTCCCCCTTATTCCAAAACGGGGTTTAAGGATAGTCCGAGATGTGGATTTAAACCTTAGATTTAAACACAGATATACTCGTGAACTACAGTTTAAACACTATCCCTATATAATCTACTAGCAGCGCTCCGCAGTTTCACCCGCGTAACTCCCGATCCCGTGAGAATATCAGGATAAAAAGTAGCCTATAGCCTTCCTCGATAAATGGACTATCCAACACAAAAAGATTTTTTCAATTCGAACCAGTAGTTCCTGAGATAGAGATAGTGTTTGGACTATAGTTCCCTATATAATCTATAGGGTTCGTGTTTAGACTATAGTTCACGAGTAAATCTGCATCTAAATCAAAGGTTTAAATCCACGTCTCGGACTATCCTTAAACCTAGTTTTGAAATAAAGGGGTTAGAAATTCATCGCAATCGGTCTAGTTTTGAGTAAAGGTGTAACAAACACAATAACTTTCACATTCATAATATTAGTAGGACCAATATATTGTTTATTGTAATGTACCAATTGTATTTGTATTGGTAAATGTGTTTTATGAGTTTCAAAGTATGTTATATGCATTGAACCGCATAGCGATGGACACCGATAAGAGGTAAACGCATTCCCGACTATTTTACTACTTACCTAGATTATAACCCACTGTAAAAAGCGATAAATATATACCGTGAAAAGTTTCTAAAGTGAAAACTAGTAAGATTGATAATTTAAAAATTACTTTTTTTTTAATAATTTACTTACTTACTCTATACGTAGCATAGGTACATATTAAGGTGAACGGGTACCGGCGCTCTCTCCATACAAACATAGTCGACCGTTTCCTCTCTGGATAATGACACTAGCACAAATATTTTTGTGCCATAAAACTTATAACTGCCATGACTATGCCCCTATGTTTTGGTTTTTTTTTTGTTTTTTAAATCTCAATTTCCGAAAACCAAAACTTAGGGGCATAGTCATGACAGTTATAAGTTTTATGCTGCAGAAATATTTGCTCTAGTGTCATTCCATCCAGGGAGAAAACAGTCGACTACGTTTGTATGGAGAGAGCCCCCGGTACCCTTTCCTCTTAAAAAAATAAACTATATTACAACGAAATATTAAACAAAAATAACACGAAATGTTACTCGGCTTTAATAAAATACAATTTATCAATCAATAGAGATAATCAAAATGAAGCCATAACAAAAAATATTCGAACCGACATGCACACCAATCACATGTCAGCGTTCTGATAAGTCTCTTGCATAAATTATTATTTATTATATTTTAATCGACTAATAAGGGTCTCCGCCCATATCACCATTTTCACCGACCCATGATTTGTAAGAAAAAACGCCAATCAACGAACTAAGATAATTAGCTAAGAACTAAGAACGACAAAGTTCTCAGTGTGCTTTGTTATAGTGGGCAGAGACCTTAACGTTTAATTAATTATAATTAATATTTTAAAATAGAATTAATAATTGAATTAAATATTTCCATAATTGGATTGTAGATGTCTATCTAGATTAGATTATTAGATCAAATAAATATAAATTTTAGGAATAATTTCTCAAAGAAACATAAAACTACAGGTATATCGATGAACGTGCACAAGAACAGACAGACAGACAAGAAGTTATCTTATAGGGGTTCCTTTTTTATCCTTTGAGGTAAGGCTTGGACATACCTTAAAAACGCAGACTTCTGGCTTGAAATCGATCAATAGTTGATATTTGGTTAAATATAAATAATAATAAATATTGCAGGACATTTCACACGTCGCCATCTAGCCCCAAGCTAAGTAAATAGACTTGTGTTATGGGTCTAGCTTTATCCACAACGGATAAACTTCTTATATACTTTTCTTTTGTAAATATATACATAGAATACATAGAAACAATCAGACCACAGACAATTATCTAAGCATAAATACTTGTCTGAGGCAGGAATCGAAGCCGCAACCCAGTGTTTGACAGTCTGGCATGGCCAACTGTCGCCACTTGTTCAAACAATCGCTCACTTGTTTTGTTTGTCTTTTATGACGGTTGACGAGCTAACCACCAACTGAGACAGCTGTTTTTGAGTTTCCCATAGAATCGACATTTACACTGCGGCACGTTTATAAAATATAGTATAGTAATAGTATATTATACGGAACCATTGTACCAGAGTATAGTCAACCTTTAAACTAGAGCTGTCATCAAACCGGTTATTATGGTAGCGGCATGGCAATGATCGCATAAATGGAAGTTATCAGTTATCTATAAGTAATTGGCGTATTTCCTTATCTATCTTGTTTTTTTAGTACCTACCAATAAAGTTGACGAGAAAATAAATTGAAAGAAAAAAAGAAATACTTTTTCTCGTTAATCTACACATGTGACTTTACTATGAAATTAATAATTAATCATTCTTTAAGGTGAAAAGGTACAGGCGCTCTCTATACAAACGTAGTCGACTTTTTCCTCCCTGGACACTAGAGCAAATATTTTTGTGGCATAAAACCTATAACTGCCATGACTATGCTCCTATGTCTTGGTTTTTTTCATTTTCTAATTATTATAGAAATTAAGATTTTAAAAATAAAACATAAGGGCATGGTCATGGCAGTTATAAGTTTTATGCAACAAAATTATTTGCTCTAGTGTCAGGAAGGAAACAGTCGACTACGTTTGTATGGAGAGAGCACCAGGTATCCTTTTCTCTTAAATTTCAATTATTCATAAGTTTCTTACAAATACTGTGCAATCCATTTCTTCGCCGTTATTGCTTTATCAATAAAACTTTGTTAGAACAACTTATAGATAATAAACAACATTAAAAAGTAATAGACCACCCAAAATGCTCTAGTGTACTTTAAACTACGGGTTAAAATTTAACTTGAACTTAACCTAAGTACGTACATCCGCATGCAATCACAAACTTATTGATTGATGTAACGAATTATTACTTATTCCGTAACAAATCAATCCTTCCTTAAGAGGAATGGGTACCGAGCGCTCTTTCCATACTAACGTAGTCGACTGTTTCCTCCCTGGATAATGACACTGGAGCAAATATTTTTAGTGCAAAAAACTAATAACTGCAATGACAATGTCCCTATGTTTTTTAAATCTTAATTTCTATGATATGAGAAATTGAAAAAAACTAAGACATAGGGGCATAGTCATGGCAGTTATAGGTTTCCAACAAAAATACATGCTCTAGGGTCATTATCCAGGGAGGAAACAGTCGACTACGTTTGTTTGGAGAGAGCACCGGTACCCTTTCACCTTAAACACAATGAATACTAACCTTAAACTTTGAAGTCACAAAAACATTCACTATGTACCTTTTTAGATTTTTACGTACTTATTTAAAAAAAAAACTATTTCAACTGTCAATAAATAAAAAAATTATACAAGAAAATTCAGTTCAAAAAAGTTCTCTAAACTTGAAAATTAAATGTTTTTCCGTTTACGCAATTCCGAACGTAAAGTTTTCGAACCGCGTGCTAATTCGAAGTTGAAATCGCGCGGCGCGTGCGACCGCTGTCGCGCCTTGCAATGGACTATAGCCGGCACATAAAGTGATCCTCTACTATTGTGCTCGTAGTTTACCTAGTATACGAAAAATGTAATTAATCCCCTTTATAGTTTATACACATTAGAGTTGCTAATGGTGGACATTAATAAAGAAATTCGTTTGAGAAGGACTATAAGCTTTAAACTAAAACGAAACTTAAACTATTCCACAGAGGGAATATAGTTTTATTAATCCATAGATAGATAGATAACTTGATTTGTACAACACAGGAAGAAACAGAACACGATATACACAAAGTAAAGTAATAGCTAGAAAGTACAAGTTGCACAAATGGGCGGCCTTATCACTGAAAGCGATCTCTTCCAGGTAACTATTGGATAGAAAAGAACTAATTCAGCTTAAATGCTAGGTTGTGAATTTACTCAAGCAGGATACCAAACATAACCTGTAACAGGTGATAATTTAAAGTTAATAATGTTTACAGTATGTAGTCGTACACATTGTATTTAAGTACATATTAAATAATGTTGTCTTAGAAAGTTTTTCTTCATATTTTTCTAGGTCTTAAAAATAAAAAATGAAGGAAAAAAAATAAAAAATAGATATTGTTCGATTCTCAGACCTAACAAATATACTCAAAAAATTGATACAAATCGGTTCATCCCTTTAAGTGGAAATTGGTAACTAATACCACGACACGAGATATTTATATAGGGTTATGGGATTATTATAGCTGTTACTCTTGACTTTATCCGCGTAAGTTCAAAATTTTCCAAAAAAAAAATTGCGTATGTCTAATTATTTATTTTATTTATTTATTACTTAAATATTTACAAAAATATCTTTTAATTAAAAAAGTTAACCAAACATAATAACCTTGTTATGTTGTGTTAGTACTTGACACTCTAATAAAAAAGGTTAAGTTGGTAATAGATTAATATATATGTAACTAGCTGCGCCCCGCGGTTTCACCCGCGTAAGTCCCGATCCCGTGGGAATAACGAGATAAAAAGTAGCCTATATGTTAATCCAGGCCTCTAGCTATCTACATACCGAATTTCATCGCAATCGATCCAGTAGTTTTAGCGCGAAGGAGTAACAAACACACACACACACACATAAACTTTTACATTTATAATATTAAAGTACTAGCTGCGCCCCGCGGTTTCACCCGCGTAAGTCCCGATCCCGTGGGAATATCGGAATAAAAAGTAGCCTATATGTTAATCCAGGTCTCTAGCTATCTACATACCGAATTTCATTGCAATCGGTACAGTAGTTTTAGCGTGAAGGAGTAACAAACACACACACACAAACTTTCACATTTATAATATTAGTAGGATAGCTATCTGTATGCAAACTATTAATCCGATCTGTCTAGAAGTTTGGGCTGTGCGTTGATATTTTAGTCAGTCAATTACGACTTTGAATTTTATATTGATAGATAGGTATTTTGAAACGGTAGGTAATGGGAAACCGGAACATCAGAATGTATTAAAAAACTATTAACCGAATTAATTAATAGTTCAATACGTACTTCGTATTCATTACACATATCGTATTTATTTTTGGCCCTTTCTATTGTAGTATTGATGAAAGGGCCTGTCACAATGGAAATTTATGCTTTCAATATTGATATTAAAACCTTCTGAGACGTGATCTGGGTCGCGGAATATCATGAAACCTAAGAACGTTACGGGAAATATCAAAACAGAAAGTTAATGGTAACATCTGCCTTGCCAAGGAAAAAACAAAATCAGAACCCATAATCGTTATTTTTATTTCAGTTTTTATTTTTTTATTCGCAGATATTAAGGCTTACTTGATCTATTTTGTAAAATTTTGTCAAAACAGAAAGTTAATGATAACGCTATCATCTGCCTTACCAAGGTAAAAAATAATCAGAACCCATAATCATTATTTTTATTTAAGTTTTTAATTATTTTATTTGCAGATATTAAGACTGACTTGATCTATTTTGTAAAATTTTGAAAGATAACCTTAAAACTTTGCCACATTCTTGACGACCCAGTTGGCACAATGGTCACCATGCCGGACTGCCAGACACAGAGTTGCGGGCTCGATTCCTGCCTCGGACATGTATTTATGCTTAGATATTTTGTCTGAGGTCTGGTTGTTTCTATGTAATAAAACTATATATTTACATAAGATAGGTAGGATATCCGTTGTCTAGCACCCATAACACAAATCTAGTTATTTCGGGCTAGATGGCAATGTGTGGAATATCCTGAAGTTCCTTATCGGGCGTTGCGAAAGGGGGCTAGACGGAAAAAATTAAGACCAAAATTTGTAACCACACTTTTTGTTATAGTTGTAAACCGTGCGGCGTGTGTCTCTCTGTCTGTCTCTCTCTCTCTCTCATAGAAAGCAATAACTAAAATTGAGCCTACTGATTAAGTTTATATTACACTAGCTGCACCCCGCGGTTCCACCCGCGTAAGTCCCGATCCCGTGGGAATATCGGGATAAAAAGTAGCCTATGTGTTAATCTAGGTCTCCAGCTATCTAGATCCCGAGTTTCATCGCAATCGGTCCAGTGGTTTTTGCGTGAAGAAGTAACAAACACACAAACACACACACACACACACACACACGCACACACAAACTTTCACATTTATAATATTAGTAGGATTATATTTTTATTTATTCTCGTGGTACTTATCTATATATTAATATATATCACGGAACTACGTTAATTAAAAGCACATTCGACCTTTGAGCCAAACTTCAAAGCGACCATTAAGTGTCACATAATTTGCGATAGGCAAATTGAAACCTTCAACCTGAGGTCTAAATGTCAAACGTAAGACAGTTAAGATTTTCGAGATTAGAATCATTGTATTAGCGTTGTTCCTAATTAGGTGTTTTATTTTATATCGATATTGACTATTTTTATATCCTTGTTTTGGAACGAAGTTCTTTATCGCGCGTTGCGAAAGGGGGCTAGACGGAAAAATTAAGACCAAAAGTTGTAACGACACTTTTTGATTTTATTACAATTCGTTCACTAATTAATCGAAAGAAACTTCGTTTCATCCGGGTGTCCCTTGACACCTCTCAAGTTTTTTTATATTATACGGTTTATACTATGTATTCTATGTGTTATCATACTTCATACTAATATAATAAATGTGAAAGTTTGTGTGTGTATGTGTATGTTTGTTACTCCTTAACGCAAAAACTACTGAACCGATTGCGTTCAAACTTGGTATGTAGATAGCTCTCCAGCTGGATTAATGCATAAGGTTCTTTTTATCCCGATATTCCCACGGAGTCGGGACTTACGCGGGAGAAACTGCGGAGCGCAGCTTGTATAGAATAAAGAGCCATAGGTAGGTAGATACATTCTTATTTTGATAGTGTACTAGTTGTCTAGTCCAGGGGTAGGCAATCTGCGGCTTGCGAGCCACATGCAGCTCTCTGCATGTGAAGCTGTGGCTCTTTAGTTCCATATAAGTACAAATATTATATATTTTGAAGAAGTGTGCATTAGGAGTGCCGACTATCTTCAAAAAACTTTATTTACTTACTCAAGTACTATTTACTGTTGCCCAAAAAGAAAATTGTGGGTCTCTAAAAACTTTGAAATTCTGTAAATTGTCATTTTTACTCTTCCGACCCAAAAGGTTGCCGATCCCTGGTCTAGTCTATCATCACTGTTGTCGTATGCTTAGCTAAATTATTGCTTTTCTTCTTCTTCTTTTTTTTACGGTAGTTTATTAATTTTACAGAAAATTAGTTAAAGAGTTGGGTGTTAGGATTAGGGGGAATGGGGCAGGCTCCCGCTCCGACTCGTTTCTGGCGCAGAGGTTAGTCATCGCCATTCAGCGTGGCAATGCTTCTAGCATTATGGGAATCTTTACGCCGGGAACGATAAGGGGCGGGTTATTTGACTAAATGGTACTTAATTTTTGTATTTATAATGTTCAATGTGTATGTCTTTTTATATTATTAAATAAATAAAATGTAGTCGTTTTCATAAAAAAAAACAATTAAGTAATTCAAGATTATAAGAATAAGAATAATTTAATTTATAAAACGTTTACAAAATATTATACTATAAAGCTAAATCATATTTTAAAACGATAAATAATACATTTGCCTGAACAAGGTTAGATTTTACAGAAGTATGAGACCTTAACTTGGAAATTTTCACACATTTGATTTAACACTCCATAAAAGTCATTTGAATGTAGGTAGGTATTCTTGAAATTATTTCGATTAATTGTGCACCATATTAAAAATTTCACGCCTCTATTCTTTGCCTGGCTGACAATTTCTGTATGGAGTTTAATAAAATCTCGTAATCATAAAGTCAAAGGCATTCCAAAAATGACAAGCCATAAATATAGGGTGTTAAAATTTGAAGAAAATAAAGTATCTATAGTATGGGATCCCTTTGAGGACGACCTTCATCAAGCTGTTTTATGGATGAAAAGTATTTTATATTAAATTAAATAAATTTAAAATACTTTTCATCCATTAAACAGCTCGACGAAAGTCGTCCTCAAAGGGATTTTAGGTTACTACTTTATGTTTAAAATATTGAAATTATAAGTTTCAAAAGGCGACTTTGAAACATTTTGAAAAAAAAGCTTTAGATATTGAAACTAAATTAAAACTACATCATAGTACAAGAAGACTTTGAAACAAAAAGATATTTATTTCAAAATCGTCTTGTACAATGATTTCGAACTCCACAAGATTTAACTTTACAAGAGTTTCGGTACAATAATATGGCATCAATTTGTATGAAAAGTTAGCATAAGTACTTATTGAAATATTCATTTGAAAATAAACCTGAACTTTTTTTTTTGACGTTCCACACATCGCCATCTAGCCCCAAGCTAAGTAACTAGACTTGTGTTATGGGTGCTAGACAACGAATATACTACTAATATACTTTTCTTTTGTAAATATATACTTATAATACATAGAAACAACCAGACCAAAGACAAATATCTATGCATAAATACTTGTCTGAGACGGGAATCGAACCCGCAACCCTGTGTTTAGCAGTCCGGCATGGTGACCATTGTGCCAACTGGATCGTCACTTTGGCTCCGTCAGTATAATTAAGTACATCAGCCTGTACATTTTGGTCTATTTTGATATCCTATGTTGTTTAAATTCTGTCTTCCTAATTAGGGAAGTGGTTTTGAATTAAGCCTACATACACACATCGTTGCCTTGAACTTACGCACTTACGGAATCCATACCAGTCGTGGGCCTGCCTTATAAGTACTTACTAACATTATATTAATAACGTTATGTATAAGTATGACAATTTAGGTGAATGTAGGTGTCCAAATAAATGTTTTAAGGTAGTGAAAATGTGCCGCTCCCAGGGAGAGCAGCGATGGTATGTGGAGCTCCCTTTGGTCCGAAGTTAGAAAGCAACCAAAGATTTACCCACTAAAATCTCCACCGGTTCCACACTCACCTGAATATCGGGAGGTATCCAAATATCTGACTATCTATTTTGGTACCTACAAATGTTACATTTTTTGTTTGCCTATAGGCAGGGGTGTTGCACTTCATACGTAGATTATAAAATGTCACCATATTTACGTATTAACAATATTATTATTATTTGTCTGTTATACGTCCTGTATCACGGGGCTATGAAGCCAAGAACCTTTGGAAGGCGTGCGTGGAGCCGAAGCCAACACGCATAACAATAACAAGCATAATAGCAAACAATGGGGTGGATTCTTAACCGGAGATTATCCCTGTCGACACTATAAAGTGCAACCAAGGACAACCTCCGGTTTTAGGGTTCCCTTTTTTGTATTTAAAAAAAGAGAAACCTAAAACGGTATAAGAGTAACGCGAGCAACTTGTAGGTAAATATCCCGGTAGGTAATTAATGCTGAGCGACTTGAATTTTGACTTTATTGAGTTGTAGCGAGAGTCGCTTTTTATTTAAATTAGCTTGTAAAGTGGATCTTCTGTACTTGTACGTACAAATATATTCTATGGCATTAATTCGATTGACTGAAATGAATAAGCGTAGCGACCTATTTTACTTACGTAGATATAGATCAGTACCTATCCGCATTTGTACTTATAGAAATTTCTCAATTTTCACAGAAACGTCGCAGTAAAACAATATCAGAGGAAAGCGATCAAGTTTATTTGGACTCATTATTTGGTCACAATAATTGATTGTCACTCGACACGTGAGCGGGGGAATAGACAGGCGCGTTTCGTGATTTAAAGAAAGATTGTTCCAGTTGGATCTGATATTATGATCCTACTATTTAAGAAGTGCGCTTTTCCGTGCTGCAACTACAGGTTTGTTGTTGTTAATGTAAGAGAAATACCTATCTACTATAGGTATATATATATATATATATATATATATATACTAGCTGTGCCCCGCGGTTTCACCCGCGTAAGTCCCGATCCCGGGACTTACGTGGGTATATTGGGATAAAAAGTAGCCTATGTGTTAATCGAGGTCTCCAGCTATCCAGATACAGAGTTTCATCGCAATCGGTCCAGCCGTTCTCGAGTTATAAGTGGCGTAACAAACACGACTTTCTTTTATATATATAGAAGATAAGAAACTATACTGGACTACTACTGTACTATACTATACTGAAACTATAAGAGTCTTCGAGTCTTCGCACGGGGGTTCTTTTTTTAAGGACGTAGGGGAATATTTATAACTATTTTTTGCAAATTCGTACTCTAAAGGAGTAAAAAAGGCTGATAAAGTATGTATTTTATAGTAACAATTATGCATTTTGTGTTTATAGGAAATGCATTAAATTTTGATAGAGACACTAACGCGGGTAAAACCACAGAGCGCAGCTAGTGCAGGTATATGACAATGGGCAGTTTAATTTTGCAGATTTTATAGATAGCGGAATTTAATTTTGATGAGATAATATAGCAGCGTCGCCAAGGAACTGTGACTTTTTAAAAACAAACAACAGGGCATGTCGTACTGGCTAGTTTTTTAAATTTTTATTTTTAACTGTCGTCCTGATGTCTTGTGCAATATTTTTTACCTTGAATAATATTATTCTTACCTATATTAAAGACTAATGTAGAACATACCAACTCAAACACGAGTAAGCTGCAATCCGATACTTTTCCTCAAAGGTGATAGTTCTCACGCCCCAAAGCTTCGGGTAATCGTATACTTAGCGATATCATTTAACAAAATTCGTCACCGAATCGTCTTATTAGTGATGGTCAGTAAGAGTTAAGAGTTCGCTGGAAAAACTAAGTAGGCCCTTGTTAAAATAACAGAAACAATAAATATTTTTTTCGGGTTGATTGTACTGTAAAGTCTCTCATACTTAAGTACTATTTCCTGAATGAGTTTTAATGAGAAGTGTCGAATTAATAAAGAATTTGGTTGCCGCCACAATGAATTTATTGTTATGAGCTTATTTTATTAGATAATTATATATCTACTTGTGTGTTTAGTTCCTTGATCTCTTTTTAACTGTTTTATTAGATGACGAGATCTTAAAGTCTGGTTATTTTAAAATTAAAGTTAACTACTTCCTCAAATTCACCCTGAAAGAGCGTACCTGCCCTATACTATTTATTAGTTTATTTTTGAACTTAAACATACAGTAATAGGTATAACTAGGTAAAAGTAAAAATAAAGTTAAAACAAAACACCATTTACACGTTTTCGCATATAAGATCGCATAAACTTTTTTCACTAAAGAAAACTGGAAATCTATAATAGTAAAAGAAAGTAACAAAGCAGATTGATCAGAGGAGAAACATAGTAGTAATATTAAAAAGTGAAGAACTAGTAAAGAGTCAAATTTAAATATTAAAAGGTTAAAAGTAAATGATAAAATATCTATAATTCTAGTTAAACTAGCGGCCCGGTACGTGCTTCGCTACATATAAAGTGAAAAAATGTGATAAATGAAGAACCGCTCGACTGATTTTATGCAAACTTCACATAACCATCAACTAAATAGTCCGAACAAAGCTTAAACATTTGGTTTGGATAGGTGAGCCCGTTCTTGAGTTATCAAATTACAACGAAAAGTGGCATTGATTTTATAGATATAGATAACAAATCAAGTATAAACTGCCAAAGACTAAACTTAAGATTACTGTGTAAAGAAAGACAAAACCAAAACGAACTATAGAAATAAATCAAGCAAGTGCTGCAGTAATGATATGCAACTGAAAGCAGTAGTAATGTAGCTAGGATCGAGGGTCAAGTGGAACACGAGCCGTTACGGTGTCGCGAAAGCCAAACCGAGGATCTAAAGCGCCGCCGCCTGATATAAAACATGTATAAATAGGATTAATGTATATTGCTAAAAAATAATATGTAAAAAATATTTTTTAAGGAAAATTGCGTCTTCAAAAATTGCATCTGAGACGAGGCTCGATTTCGCATCCCTTGAATACCGTTCAAGTGCGCTTACCAATTACGCCACTCAGTCATAGTTGAATTTAAAAATCGCATTAACCTCTTTTCGAATGAAGTTTCGTCTCAGTTTTTGAAGACGCATTTTTCCTTAAAAAATGTTTTCGGATAGCCCAGTGCAGGCCATACACTTTAAAAAATAAAAAATCAGCAAGGAGTAAGTCTTTTAGGTTGCTTTTATAATAAGAGAATAAACAAGAACCGTTATATAGTTAACTAATTTATGATGCGATAAATAGCGTTTAATGTTTTATAGAGTCTTATTTCAATAAAACAACAACCACCATTAACCTTTATATCACAAAGGAAATAGTATTCTAAATATTGAGCTAGTGCCAGCCAGTCCCGTTGTACCTAAGTAAGATCTCTTAGTGCATCTAGACTCGATCTGAGCTAAGACAATAGCAAATGCTTCGGGCGGTCGTGTCCATAGTTCATTGTCTATTCGAAGAAAACCAACGATATGATTTAAAATAACATTTTATGATCCCTTTGTACCTGTATTCTGTAACCTGTTCGTCGATATGACATAGAATGGCTGGTCTATGCCATATTGTGTCTCAATGATTCTTAATACAATGTGAAATATAGAAGAAATTAAATTCCACAAAGGTCTTCGTAGAAACGGAACTGGACTGGCTGATCTTCTTTTGTGTATAACTCGTAAAGTCTATACATATAAAATGCTTTGTCGTGAACGACTGGCTGACTGACGGACGGATCAACGCTCAGCCTAAACCGCTGATCGTAGAGACCTGAAACTTTGAGGGTGTGTTCTTTGTATGACGTAGGCACCGGATAAGACAGAATTTTTCGAAATTCTACCCCTTAGGGAGTGAAAAGGGGGGGCAAAGTTTGTATGGAATAACGTGTTTCCCTTTTTCCAATCTACTTTAATTTTTGCATAAACATTCTTTGACAGAATTGATGGAAGACGTATTTCATATTTTATTGAAATCCATCTCCTAACGGGGTTAAAAAGGGGTAGACAGACTTAAAAAGCTGGTTTTCTTATAAATTTGTTAACGTCGTTCCTAGAGGTGAGTATAGACTAAAGCATTTCCTCGAGCATTTCCATGTAATGTAATGTTCTTAGGAATCGTACAATACAAGTAAATGCAAGGCAAATGTTCGAAAAATAGTTCGAGTAAATTTAAAAAACATCGAATGCTTGATGTTCTATTATAATGCTCTAATCTGTACCCACCTTACTATGATACGGCATAGTAGAAGAAGGTCTTGATTCGTTTTATTATTGGAATGTTCGATCTCTCTGCAAGTCTTTCATTTTAAGGTATATCAATTGAAGTTCTTCCCTTTGGAGCAAATACGGACAATAAAGTTAATTGTCAGCCAATGGCTTGCCAAATCGTCGCCGATTTGAAGGCAGACGCTCAAACAGAACGATATGGCTTAGCTATTTATCGGTCAATCAAAAAGTCTCCTTAAATAGGAAATATCACAACGAATCCATTGATATACTAATTCAGACAAATTAGGTTACAACTGTCATGAGTATCTTAGAGTAAAACGATCAATTAAGTTTGCATTGAACTCTTATCGCCTCTTTGATTCAGCCGCACATTGTTGATAAATGAAATAAACCAATCACAATTGAAAACGGTATATTAATTGCAATGTTCAGCAGTAAATACTAGTAGTTACTGCCATCTTTCTATTAGGATAATGATTTTAAGATGTTGCAAATATTTTATGCGTAAGCAGTTGGCGGAAGGTTTGGGTCTCTCTTAAGATGGAGCGGTATTAAAAATTGAGGAACTATACTTTCCGAGAAAAACTTAAATCTTGGTTATTCTCTTAAGTTTTTTATTTTTCGTAAATGACAAAATATAATAGATATAATAGACAGTCGATTAAAGAATCTCAAGGATTCTCAATACAAACTTTCCCCCCCCTTTTTCGCCCCCTAAGGGGTAGAATTTCGGAAAATCCTTTCTTTTCGGGCGTCTACGTCATACAAAGAACACACTCGCCAAGTTTCAGGTCTCTACGATCAGCGGTTTAGCCTGTGCTTTGATCGGTCAGTCAGGACAAAGCATTTTATATGTATAGATTACCTGTTAATAATTTATTAATTGATCTAAGTTGCTTAACTTAGAACAATTAAAAAAAACTAAATGAAAAAAAAATAGGTGCTTACGTAAATGTTTAAAATATTGTTTGCTTGAAATGAGTATTCTGTTGGAACAATAATTATTTATAGATGTTTATGTGCACAGATAAAATATTAAATTATATTCTATTCAATTTTACTGGGTTTAAGAAAAGAAAACCTCTCAAGATCTTGTTGTTGAGTTTGATAAAGTAATTATTTCAATATTTGTGTTTTTTTTTCTTATTAGTTTTATTGTTGTTATTTTGGAATAGGTAAATAAAAACAAGTTTGTTGATGTTTAATAAATATCGAAAGAAATTATAATTTTCCTCCATTAATAACAACAACACTGATATTACAGAGTGGCATTTTATTGGCCCAATTTCTATTCTGCGTGCGGTCTTGTTTTCCTAACAAATTTATTCGCTCGGCGCCTTTGCGATTGTGTGTAACCAAATCAATGATAATATAAATAATGAGCATTGATAAATTAAAAGCTATATTTGTATTTGTGCCGCTGTTTTGATTGGACTGATTCGTTTAATTGGCTTTACAACGGTACGGACTGCGGTGCTAAGGAATAGTGTTGGAGACTGGACAATCATGGAGGTTACGGAAGCTATTTTTAGATTCTAGGTCTAGGAAACGGTATATTTAGTTTTTAGTCAAATGTATTGTAAGGGATTTATTTGTCAAAAAATAGTATTTTTTATCACAGTTGCTCATAAAGTGGATCTTATTCAACCGCTTTTAAGCTCATAATCCAATTACGCACGCGTGCGTTTTCCTTGACGCCACTAGTGTGTAAAAAGTTATCCAGATAAGTTAAATTGGTATCTTATTGCTAATTACATGTTAGGTAGATGAAACATTCTTAATTTATATGAGTTATACTGTTTTGATGTATAAAAAAAGGTAGGTACCAACAAAGAGTTTTTAAGCTAGCAAAAATGGTTGTTTCTAAAGTCGGTTTACGAACGAAAATTTTACGTGATAAAAAACGTCGTACGATACACGTTTGGTTTGATCATTCCATAAACCGTCTCTATGCAATGATCAATTTACCACACTTGTATCGCAATGTACTATTTATTATAAGTATATGACCCAAAGCGGAGTATAGAAATAAATATACATTGGTATACTATATTAGATACCTAATAGAGGATATTTTCTTATTGAATAGGTGCGAATGTCCTAGTTACAAACCGCAGACAGTGTTCTACTCGGTTTGACCCTATAGCTTAAATTCCTGACATTGGCTCTATATCTGTTTGAGTTATGTTTAGTCATACAATGTAAATAGGTAGGTACAGTCGGCTGCATAATTCCAGTCCCCGGTAGAGTTCGAAAGTAACTATTATTGGGAGAAAAATGTATAAGTAAGAAGACTTTAAACTTCAACTAAAGCAGGTTTTTAGAACCTTGCTTCTGTTGAAAACATTCTTATAACAGTCGTTTTAGAGCTCTACGGTGGGTCTGCAATTATGCAGCCGACCGTACATATAAATATTATATTAACTATTTCCGGGAGAATAAGAGAACCTCTCCAAACGTGAACCGAAAAACAGACAGACTGACGGGCAAGAAAGTGATCTTATAATGGTTCTTTTTATACTTTTTGAGAGTAAACTCTAAAAAGAAATAAAATCAAATTATCGTCGGGAAAAATAATTCATAACGTTTCGTTTTCTACTTGTACTTGAACTTGAACGCGCAATAAGACTCTTTTTAATTGGGACCTTTTTGCGTGAGGATGGAGTAGGCTTGCCCAGCACTTACTACTCTCTTAGCTTAGTCGACCATTTCCAGAGGAGAGAACTTGTCAATACTTCTGGAGATAACTAAGCCGCGGGTTTCATCACGATGTTTTCCTTCACCGTAAGAGCAATGTCAATTAGTGCACATATTTTTTTCTTAAGAAAAATACATTGGTGCACGGCCGGCGTGGATTCGAACCCACGACCTTCAGAGTGAAAGTTGAGGTTTATACCACTTAAGCCAACACCGCGTTATTCGTTTTCTATGTTTTTGTCAGTCAAAAGGAGAAGGGGTCGGAAAATTTTTGTTCTACCGCTGTCTTCTTGCCTTCACTCGCGTCTCTCGAAGGCCTCCGTATGAGTGACTGGAGTATATTTTGTTTCTTCTAGGAAAGCGTGCTACATCTTAGACCACATCGTCATTTACCATCGGGTGAGATAGTGGTCAAATGTTGACCTATTTGTTATAAAAAAAAACAAATGGTTGTCTGTAAAGTTGGTTTACGGACGATAATTTTACGTGATAACGTCATAAGAAAACGATGAATACCTAATTGAGTTTTTTTGTTAACCTTTTTTTTCCTTTATATAAAGGTCGCTGCATACGTAACGTGATTTTTCTCGTGACGTGATATGTTTATATGAAAAGATGTCAAGAAATCATCACGTCCCGTCCGGCACGAGAAAAATCAAGATTCTTTATGGACGATGCACGTCACGTCCTCGTTCCGTCCGAGGTTTTATCCCGTCACTTATGCAGCGACCTTAAGTCTTCTATTCATCAGTTGACCATAACACAAGCCCAGATGAGAGATATTCGTCATGTTATGTTACCAGAACATGACACTTTTGTTTGAATGAAGGTGTTCCATCAATTTATTAGATGTTATCACGTCAAAAACTTTTACCTACTCTGCATTCTGAATTATCTTGATGTAATCTTTAGCAGGTTATGTTAGTCCAATTTAAGCACCTAAAATCAAGATGCCACCAATTAGGTAGGATATTAATCAAATTGATTTTACATTGTTATTTTGTCACATCCGGTCTTTTCACACATGAATAGCATTTAGTAGCAATGTTATCATTTATTTTACAAATTACTGTAATAATTTGCCAGCTAACTCTTATTTATGAAGAGTATTGTCTTCAAACGATTATGGCGTTTGTAACATCTGGACTTCCGGGCCTCTGGTGTCACGTTGTGATTTATTTGTCAGATCGATAATGGAAACATTTTGTGTATTTTCAATTATTTATATAATTTGGTAATTTATGGTTATTTGGGGTGAGTGTTGACATTTTTTAAATGCTAGGTGTGCCACGCGGTTTTATTCTTGCGCCTCGTGAAAACCTTGTCATTACAATAACGAACAGAAACAAAGAATTATCCAATTTAGTGCTGTCGTTCAGTAGTAATACACACATTTCGGCATTCATTTTTAGGGTTCCGTAACCAAAGGGTAAAAACGGGACCCTTTTACTAAGACTTCGTCTGTCTGTCTGTCATCAGGCTTTATGTCATGAACCGTGACTAGCTAGACAGTTGTAATATTCACAGATGATGTATTTCTGTTGCCGCTAGAAAGAATAAAAACAGATTATAATGGTACGGAACCCTTCGTGTGCAAAACCGACTCGCACTTGACTGATTTTATTCATATAAATTAACAGATTATACGTTTTTAGAAAAGTTAGGCTAGCTTTTTTTTGTTCCTAACAAATGTCTTACTAACTATTTCAGATGATCAGTTCTTTACAATGTTTTTCTTTATTAAAGTAAAGCTAATAACACTACAAATCAAGTAATAAATCTATTAGATCACATTTAGTTCGTTCAACCGATAAATCTAAGTACAAGCATCTCCAAAATTGTCACCCAGTTCAAAAAATAAAATATACGTTCATCCATATATCGTGGCAATGTTATCTCCAGTAATGAGATCACACACAGCATGATAGATAAAAAGATTTATGAAGGGATAAATAGAGAGATAGATATGTAAGTAACAATGCTAGACAACCTTGCTGTTGATAACCTATCTCTTACTTTATCTATAAAAATAGTGAAACGTGAGAGAACTCTATTATAGAAGATTTTTTGATAAACTTATTGAGGACTACTTTTTTCTTTTACAAGCTATTATTTTGTCACTTGTCCCGATGTTTGTCATCAAATCTTGTTTCTGTTTTTTTTCTCATTTGAATTGTGTGATACATTTCAGCTACCTTATTTTTCGGAGGTATTATGAGATTTTTTAACATTTTCTTTCCCGTCTTACCTATTTGCCGTAGACAATTATATGTCTTTTTTAATCAATTTCACAAAGCTCCTAGGGCTAGAATTTGTATGTTTATTTGATGATGTTGAGAACGAAATACAACTTAACAAAATAGCGTTTATTTAGGAAAATATTAATGGAATCTACACAAAATAGATGTATAAAGATACAAAAGTTGATAGTTTTTTTTTTGGTTATTTAAGAAATATCCACCGTATTACATATTTTAATGCGTAAGTGCCTATTGAATGATTGTAGGTATGTATGTATCTAAGTCTATTTATGTACAATGCAATACCTAGGTAAAAAAAATAATTTTAAAATTAAGTAGGTATCTTCCTAGTATGGTTCAAATTGACTATTGAAGGTCTGGTGACTGACTGACATGACTGTTGTAGCTACAAAAACTTTACGATATTACCTAAAATCTATAAAACACCCAGTTATTCAAAAAATATATCAAATTTCTGATCAAGACACGTCTAGTTGGCTTACAGAATTAAAGCTTAGTTTTCACTTACCAAATGTCGAAACTTCATAATACACATTTACTTATGCAGGTTCCTACAGTCATCTTCAAGAACCAACTAACAATGTCCTTATCTATCCCTGAAGCTGCGGACAGTTCTATCACAATGAGATCCACATTATAAAGCTCATTGTCCAACCGGCACGCATAGTTTAACATTCAGGGGTGAAGACAGGACAATAAGGGATCGGTCGTTGTGCAATCTTTAATCGGAGTTGTTGCTAGAGTCGCGGTTATGGTGTATTTTGAAATGGCTGTGTAGTTAGAATATGTATTAGACAGTTAATTATCTGCAGTATGTTGACGTCACTGTATAATTTATTATGTTAACGGTACAAGTAGAAAACAATAGAAAATATAATAAAACAAAATGCAATCAAAGTGTGTACCTCGGAGACGGGTCCCTCGGAAACTAACCCGTAAATTCCACGTCTGGAGATTTGTATATATTTCCCTTCGATTTTTGCTCCAAGTATAGAAGAATTCACTCGATCTACCTAATTTGTAGGTAGAACAAGCAAATGAAATAGTTCTTTTTCATCTTCCAAAGTGAAGGACACAAGTAGGTAATCCGCGAATCATGTTGCTATAAATCCATACCTATAAAATAATATATTTCCTAAACTTAATTCTAAAGTAACAAGAGATTACATTACATACAAAACATATATTAAAATAAATAAAGATGAACTCCCGGTGTTCAAAATAAGTGTAAATCTGTTATATCTTAGAAGTCAGAGTTCTTATATTTCATAACTTTATCACACAGCCCCCTTCATAGGATCTGGCAGTTCTATCTTGCCCTTATAACCTAGGCCAGCCAAATTGTATAAATAATTTTAATTTATTTATTTTTTATTTTAAGTGTTTTGTATTTTAATTTATGTTTGTTTTATTTTTTAATTTTTATTTTTGTGTGTGTTTGTTTGGTTTTTAAAATAAGTTATATAAATTGTGTGGAGAGTAGTCTAGAAAATAAAGTATCTTTTATTACCTTTCTATATCTATTATTGCGGCACTTGCAATAAATAAAAATATCAGGTAGTAGAAACAATTAATTTTTGTCATGTACGTCGGCTGCATAATTGCAGCCCCCAGTAGAGTTCAAAAATAATATTATTGGCATGTTTGCATTCTAATATTTTTGTTTGATAAATTCATAAGTTAGAAGACTTTAAACTTTAACTAAAGCAGGTGCATAGAATCTTGCTTGTGTTGAAAACATTCTTATGACAGCCGTATTGGAGCTCTACGGTGGGTCTGCAATTATGCAGCCGACCGTACGTTGCATCGGTCGTCATCTCTCGCATTCAGAAAGTCAATCTACTTATTTTCCTTGATCGCACATTGACCGTAACAGAGGCCTACTTTGGATATTCAGATAATATCAACATCCACTCTATTGTGAGGTGAGTAGTCATGCACTTAACAGGGCTGTGACAATTCAGCTTTAATAGTCATGTAGTGAACTGACTGTCTGTCCGTTCGATGAAAGATTCATAAATAATATTCAGACTGCGGATAGTTCTCTTTATCCGATTAATTTAAATTAATTATTAAGACAAAAGGGGGACGCTCTTGCAGTAGTTTTGAGACAATAGAGATATCCTCTAGCGCTTTACAAAGTAATAATAATAAGAAAATAAGTTTAGACAACAATATTAGCCAATTATTAATCTCATTATCAAACGAGTCAAATAATAACGATTGCTGGAATAAACGCCCCAAAATAAATAAAGTACAGAAAAATTATGTAAAAAATATTAACCTTGTGCATCAAAATATATATAATTTAACAGAGGGCAAAATACTAACACTGGAATTGTACATGAACGCTGAGGACATTGACATAGTATGCATAACAGAACACCATCGTCGGGCTCACCAGCTCATGTTCAATTTCAGCGACCACCGGGTTGGCAGCGCATTCTGTAGAGTAAATACGACAAAGGGGGGGTCTCTTATAATATTGAACAAGAAATTAAAATATAAAGAAAGAAAAGATGTCGTGTCTATGTCTGTGGAATGTGTAACGGAAATATCCTGTGTAGAACTGGAGCAATTAATAGTAGTATGTGTGTATAGACGACCTGTTTCTGATAATTTTAAAGACTTTACTGAAATTTTGGATGAAATGTTAACAAAATTAACAAAATCAAAAAAGCAATTGCTTGTATGTGGTGACTTTAATGTAGATTTACTGAAAGCAAGTACCTCTTCCACGAAACTTCTAAATTTATATAAATCACACAATTTGTCTAACGTGTTTCTGGAGCCTACTAGAACCACTGACACTACAGCAACATGTATTGATAATATTTATATAACTGATAATATAACCACGATTAGCAAATCTATCATTAACAAATTAGAATCGGACCATAGTGGTCAGTTTGTCAGCTTTACTATCGTCACAAAACCAATACCAAAAAGGAAAATAAAGTACGTACCGGTGACTGCTGCTCGTCTGGAGGAACTTAGATTGAATTTAGCTAAAGTTTTACCGTTTCTGCCTTGTGATACGGATCCAAATGTATTATATAATAACTTTTTTTCGGTTCTTAATAACCAATTTCAATCTATTTTTACGTCCAGATCTAAAGTGGTCTCCGACAAACGCGAATTTAGTGGCTGGGCATCGGTTGGCATTCATCGAAGTAGACATAAACTATATGAGTTATACGCGGAAAGACAGGTTAATACATCAGAGGAGTTTGGAGCTTACGTTAAAAACTATTCAAAGATATTTAAAAGAGTATGTATATTGGCAAAATCACTCTCCATTAAATCTGTTATAAAAACTAGTGTTGATAAAATTAAAGCTACATGGAAAGTAATTAATGCTGAAACAGGGAGAGTCGCAGCCAAAAACACCGAGTTTAAATTAAGTATTAATGGAAATATAACTAATAATGATCAAGATACCGCTAATGAATTTGAGAATTTTTTCAGCAATGTAGCTATTACTTTGACGAAGGCTTTAAACTCTTCTACCCCCATTGCAGAAGGTTTATTAAAAACCAATGTACCGAATTGTAATAAAATATTTAAATTCCAATATGTTAAAAATCATGACATTATTGTAGTGCTTAAGCAAATAAATCTTAAAAAAACTAAAGATCTATGGGGGATCTCCGTTCCGATTGTTAAATCAGTTATCGAACTGCTTATACCGGAACTTGTCATTGTATTTAATAGATGTATAGATTGTGGTGTGTTTCCTGATTTAATGAAATTGAGTAAAGTAATTCCACTGTTTAAATCCGGTAGTACCTCAGACCCCTCCAATTTTAGACCAATATCAGTACTACCTACGCTTAGTAAAATTTTTGAAAAACTTATTTTAAAGCAACTACTTAAACATTTTCATGATAATAATATCTTACATAATAAACAGTTCGGCTTTAGTAAGGGGCGCTCGACCACTGATGCGGGTATAGCGTTAATTAAAAACATATTTGATGCTTGGGAGGAGTCGCATGATGCGTATGGCATATTCTGTGACTTATCCAAGGCATTTGATTGCGTTCAACATAATACATTGATCATGAAGCTACACCACTACGGTATTAGGGACAGCGCCCTGGATCTTATCTCTTCTTATCTGAGCGGTAGAGTCCAGAGTGTTGATGTTAACGGAAAACGATCCCCCGGATCTGCGATAGCAATGGGGGTTCCTCAAGGATCCATATTAGGACCTTTCCTGTTCTTAGTTTATATAAATGACTTACCTTACCTTGTAAGGGACAACCATGGGATAGTGTTGTTCGCAGATGACACCTCCTTGGTGTTCAAGGTTAAAAGGCGTCAGTCGAACGTTGACGATGTGAACAATGCTCTCTCTAGAATAGTTGATTGGTTCAATTCCAATAATTTATTACTGAATGGATCCAAAACTAAATTAATTCGGTTCACACTTCCAAATGTAAAACAAGTCAAAACTGTTGTAAAAATTAATGATGAGGAAGTTGAATTAGTCAGTAAGGCTGTCTTTCTAGGTATAACTTTAGATCCTAAGCTTCAGTGGGGCCCGCATGTGGAAGCATTGTCCAATAGACTTAGTTCTGCCGCTTACGCCGTTAAGAAAATTCGCGAATATACGGATATTGAGACTGCTCGCCTAGTCTATTTCAGCTGCTTCCACAGTGTCATGTCGTACGGCATCCTACTGTGGGGGTGTGCTGCGGATATTGATGCTATTTTCATTTTGCAAAAGAGAGCTGTCCGAGCTATCTACAGGATGGGCCCCAGGGAATCACTTAGGGAAAAATTTAAAGAGATCAATATATTAACGCTCTATTCACAATATATCTACGAAAACTTGCTATACGTTCACAAAAATCCTGATATTTTTCGTAAAAATAGCGATATTCATAATTTCAACTTAAGAAATAAGGATGAACTGACCGTGCCCGGTAGTAGGCTCCGGAAAATAAACAGGTCGTTTAATAATACATGTGCGCTCTATTATAATAAATTACCTAAAGATGTATATGATATGTCCATTAACAGGTTCAAAACTTTTATAAAGCATAAATTGTGCAGTAAGGCGTACTATGATACTTCGTCTTACCTTAATGATAACAACCCTTGGACGTGACTTTAATTGCTCTATTTCAAATAATACTTTCAAATAATTGTAATATTGACCTTTGTGAGCGTGATCACATGAAAAAAAAAACCCCATGAGTTTCTTGTGCCTTCTTCTCATTGGTGGGCGCGTTCCGAAGGCACACATCCTAACTTAGTTTTTAAGACGTGTCTATGTGATCTTATACCTAGGTATTAAGCATTGAAAGGAATAAAGATTTTTGACTTTGACTTTGACTTTGATGGAAATATTTAGAAACTCGTTAAAGTTCTATTCCATCATTCCAATACAACGTCTTCAAATATTTTGGAAAGAGGACGTGATTTCGAGACTATTTAATAAACCAGTGATTGGTCCTCGACCAATATAATATGCACCGATGTAGTCTTATCACAGTAATTCGGGCTGCTTCAGCGGCTACTTCACCTTTATGAGGAAGTCTGTAAACTTCGCCCCGGCAGCGCGGCGCTGCGCTAGGTCAAGTTTCAATTAAATCTTCGGATACAGTTCCTATGAAGAAGTAGGCAAGTATTACACTATCTTTCTAATAATAAAATCAGTACAGTATAAGAATCAGTCTTAGCTAAGTCCTAATAGCCAAGATACCCTATTTCACCTACTTATACTGGTTATACTTATTTATACAGGGTACTTGGAAATTGTTTTGTTATACCTCATACATACCTATTTACTTACAACCTAACAGTTTTGTTTGTCTGTGACACAAGCTTCTCCCAATGATGTCACACTCATTGTTGACGACACGGTCCAATAACTCTGCACACCATCGTTTTTCTATAACTATTGTCTATATTCTGAAGTATTTACAATGTATGGATGATTTGTTTGAATTTGAATGAGTAAGGATGGAATTTAGGTTACTAGTGATCTACTTAACGCTATAGGTAAGTTTAGAGGAAAGGTGCCCAAATGGTCGATCGATTCTTAGTAGGCAGTTGAGAAAAAAGAAAAAATCTATCGTTTTTGGCAATTGATTGAGTAGCAAGAATGTTAGTTATTCTTTGGCAACTGCTTGTGAATCTCAGTTGCCAATGTGGCCGGAGGGGATCGCGAGAGGTTTTAAGGTCGATCACCGAGGATTATTATAAATTTTATACAGATTTTACACTTTGTACTCAATGTAGTTTTACTTTCTTGTTCTCATAAATATTTTTCTAGGTCGATCTCATTAAGAAAAAGTATGGGCACCGCTGGTGTAGAGATATCTACTTCGATCAGGGCTTCCCAAAATGTGCGTCCCGACGTCCTAGGGCGCTATTATTCTAGGGGGTCGGGAGTCGTGAGGCGATCTAGGTATAATAAATTGGTCGATGCAACCAGTCGAGTGGAGATTGAAAATAAATTTAGAGGCAGGGATGACAGTGGAGCGGTGGAGATGAGAAGCTATGCTCAGAAAAGCAAGGATATCCTAAAAAGAGATAAAAAAGGGTGTGCTTGCTTTTTATTCATCTATACTGTTTGCTTTCATTTTTTTGCTTTTATGATTTTAATAAAAAAAATTGCTATTTTGAGTTTAGCTGACAAAAGAGCGTCCCAAAAAAATGGCAACTTCCAAACGGCGGGCGTCACAGTTAAAATAAGTTTGGGAAGCCCTGACTTAGGTAACCCTATTATTATTATGAAGGAACATGACAAACAATAATCTCTCAATAATAAAACGAAGGGTGGTGACAGAAAACATTTCTATTAACGACCCAAAAAGTATAGTTAACCCAACAACTGTATCAGCTACAGGAACTAAGCATAACTCATTCGATTAACCCAATAAGAACGAAAGTACTTTATTCATACGTCTGCGGGCATTTACCCATCCAGTTAAACAAGAACCAGTGTTTAAACTCTAATGTTCTTCTACATAGATCTTCTAAGGTTGGTTAATGGTTTTTTAAAAGCATCGTCATGACACTGTGAAAGTGTTATCCTATTCTAATATGACTAATTGCAGGATTAATTGACAATGGGTTAATTAGTGAGTGCGTTGCGTTAGTGTTTGAGGTTAAATATTGTAATAGACGTGAAAGATTAGGCTTTGTAGATGACTCCTGGGACGAAGGTGGAATACATATCTAACGGAAAACCAGCGCTAGTGGAAAGACTAGCATTTCGCTGAGCTGGCGTCCGTTTTGCAACAATTGTTAGTTATTAGGCTTTAAAGACTTTGTAATCTCTTATTTTGTTGCAAATAAATAATATTCTATTCTGTTCTATCTCATAGGCCTTAGTTCACGGGCACATTAGGAAACATGTGATATTTCTTTGACATCTATTGCAGACACTGCAGTACCTACTGAATTCCCCGAATGAAAATTACCATTATAAATGGATTATTCTTAAGAAAAAATTATGTGCGCTAATTGACATTGCTCTTACGGTGAAAGAAAACATCGTGATGAAACCCGCGGCTTAGTTGACTCCAGACGTATTGACAAGTTCTCTCCTCTGGAAATGGTTGACTAAACTGAGAGGGTAGCAGGTGCTGGGCAAGCCTACTCCATCCTCACGCAAAAAGGACCTAATTAAAAAGGGTCTAATGGCAGAAAACAGCCCGTAAACAAGTACAAGTACAACCATTATAAATTTAGGTACTGTAGCTGCACTGTACCTTCGCACTGCACATACTAACTTAACAATTGTGTACTACTTACCTACCTAGTTAAGTTAAATATGCACGCTACAAGAAGGCACCTAGGTGCACCAAAATATAGGTACAGTGCCGACACTGAGGCGAGTGAGGAATCAGTGCAGTTTTTAGTAAGCATTTAACCAAAATAAAAACGTGCCGGTGCATAACTTTACTTAGTTGTGAGAAACACCGTGAATTTTCATATTTGAGGTTTCTGATCGCCTTTTGAACGAATTGACTGTGCAGTTCACTATTTTGGAGGAGCACGTAACTGCGACACATTCACCAACAATATCGTTAGATATCGCTTGAACTAGTTTTATTTAACGTAGATGATCAGTGGTCAATGTACTTAGCCTGAGGGGGAAGACTCTGCGTGTTCTCTCTTCCCTTTCTACCTCCATGTTAGTGGGTAAACCTTTGGTCGTCTTCTTCCTTCAGACCAGAGGGAGTTCCACGTATCCCCTCGCTGCTACACCAGGAGCAGAGTGATGATGCATATGAGTGCATTTTGGTCTGGTAAGACTTAGGTTATTATTTTTACTAAATGTTTGTTACGTTATAAAAAAAATCTAGTTAGAACCTACCTTCTAATCATTCTTCTAATCTAAGAAATTAGGTACGAAACAAACCTAAAAAGAATTATACCTACTAGAACTAACACTTAAGTTTAACAAAATATTATTTTAGGTATTAGAGATTGATATGATACGATTTATCTTCGGTCCACCTATTCACTTGCTCTTAATTCACTTTGAGTGATACATCAGTTGAAAGAAATCATGCCGCCCGCTGTGTTAGCGCAGCATTGTAATTTGTATTGTAAGCGCCGATGTCTATTTGTAATCGATAGATCTCTTTTTTTGTTCAAATAGCAGATGTATTTAGTTGGGTATTTAAACATTGCGTGTATTTCAATGTGAAAAAATCTGACGACCTAAATGAATACTTAATAATAATTACTTGCCAAATCTCTGAGATTTTTGCATAAAATTACTTGAAAAATTATGAATCCTGGAAAAATACATAAAATCATACATGTGCTGCCATCTCTTTTTAAAAAGTTGAACTAACAAAAATGAGTGACAGTACCGCCATCTATTATCAAATAGATGAGAACTTTTTTCTAAACTTCTGCCAATAGATGTCGTAGTAAAAGAGTAACCTATTCACGCCGCGACTTTCTAAAACTATTCTTTATTTCAATGTAAAAATGTCGTGCCGTGAATGTAAGCTGGTATTAAACTGCCTGAAACGTCACTGTCATTTTTGAGTTGGCAGAAAATTATTGTCAATGTCATACTTTATTTTTCGTTTTTCGTCAACAGATAGAAAGAGTAACGAGTTTTCTTCTGTTGTAACTTATTTATTTGTTTAGTTTAACGATTTTAATAAATACAGAACTATCCAAAATAAAGATTATGGTGGCTTCAAAGCATTTATCAACATTTTCGGAAGGATGATGCTGTTTTCTACAGAAAAAATGCAACTGACGTAAACGTAAACAAACAGTTACAAAATCTATTTTTGACTTTTGCACGATGAATTCATTGAGACTGATGGTTTTAAAACAACGAAAAGGCTATTTTAGACTGCTGTACAACATTTTCAACTGCCGATTTCTGCCTCTAATCAGCTACACAACAACTGTTGACACGATGGATGTTTTAACAACTGACTTGCTAGAGAAGCCGAGATTAAAAGTTCAGAGCTTAATAGACACACCAAACTTCAGTATTCAACGCTTCTCAGACACAAATCCAACACCCAGTGTCACTGCAATGACATATGAAGAAGTAGAAGAAAATATAGAGCAGTTACTATTAAAAAATAAAGATAAACAAGTTGAGCAGATAATCAACCAATGCATTGCCAGCCGTAAACTAATCAGTGACAAGTTAATAAAGATATTATTCAAACGCTATTCTAACTCAGGTCGTACTGATATTGTGTTATTATTACAACAATACAGTTCGACAGTGTCGCCTATTATGTATAGGAGAAATGGGGAGTTTTCACACTTTTATGCCAAAGCTCAGTGTTTACGAGGCAACTCTGATAAGGGATTATCTATTTTAAAAGACTGTTACAAAAAATATATCAATTTTCGGAGTTATTACAGGTACAAACTGTTACTTTCAATTAATAATAATTTTTTATTGATTTTGATAATCTTTTTTTTATACTAATTAGCCTAGATTGTCTTACTGCCGGTCAAAGGCCATGGCTTTAATCTTACATCCTACTAAAGTTATAAAAGTAAAAATTTGTGGTTTTGTTAACATCAACATTCATGAAAATCGCTATTAAACCATTTGCTATTTAGGTTGGTATAATGTAGACAGTTGGAGACCTGAATTTAAAAAGTATATGCTACTTTTTATCCCGATTATCCCACAAGATGTCAACTCGCTACTCATATTGTTGAGAGATTTTTTTTTGTAAGATCTATTGTGATCTCTATGGTAGTTAGCCAACTCAAAAGTCAACAGGAAGGTTAAGGAACGATTCCCGCCTCAACCAGATATTTTTGTACAGATATTTCTTTCTGGTAACAAATATTCGAAGTGGTCTAAGAGTTACTGTATGTATTAATAGGTATGTATTTACAAAAAAATTTATATAGGCATTACATCCATTATCTGGTCACCATAACACAAGCCTAGTTGCATAGTTTGAGACTAGATGGCGCTTTGTGCAACATCCTGCAGTATTTATATTTATTTTTATATCTGCAAACAGTGGCATTTAAAATAAATTTTCCTATTTTTTTTTATTACAGAGTGTTGTTCCGAGAGTTGATACACGATTCCGTACAAAACAGATCGGAAGCTTCATTAGTAGTATTTAAGAAGTATGTAATAGAATTCAGTGAGGAATGGGAGGAGCATTATCCATTGGTCTGTTTATGGCATATCTGCTGGTCAAGTTCTTGGTATTCAGATCAGATGTTGGCTGCAGAACTGTGGGATTCCTCGGAACCGTTAAGGACTGTTTTACAAAAGAAGTAAGTTAATATTTTATTTATCTAATATATGCAGAGCTACCTATACTGGTATGCTTGATGTCAAAGAAAACAAGGTGCTAAGAGGCTATATTATTTGCAATAGTTTGAAATTATGGGACGCTGTCTCTTATAAAGTCTGCCTTTGACAAGAGGCCCGTTGCTGTATATTATACTGTCTCAGATTTTAAACTGGCATAGGTTTTAATTCTGACTTTTCTTAGAAAAGGTTGAACCTATGTTGTAATCTATATTTCGCATCACGCGTGAATGGCTGGATCAATTTCACAATTTCATTTTTTTTTGTGTTTGTTATTGACAAGAGTTTAAAAATATATATCGAACACAGTTGAATCCGCGGGGCGCAGCTCATATGTTATAACTTTCTTCCTTTTTATCAACTGACTTCCTTCTTGCTTTCTTTTTCTTTCTTAGAGACTTGCCTGCTAATTTTTCTTCCTCCTTTTATCTACCTTTAACCCATTTATAATAATCAGATTTGAACTTCATTGATTCAAATTGAATAGGTGTTAGTCCATTGACTTGTCGTTCTTCCATTGACGCAGTATGTACTGCGAATGATAAAAATACAATCAAATCCATTATTATTTTTTAATTTTTCAGAGTAGCAGCATTAAGTATAACAGCATTAAAAATAGACTTCAATGAAGACGCTGTCATCAGAATGTTGCAAGGGCTACTTAAGTATCAAATGATGGCGGAGTATAGATCCGTTTTACAAGTTCTTTTTGAACATAAGTGTAAGTATTTACTCTAAAAATGTATTCTAATGATAGAGAATTATTAATTTTTGCTACTAAACAAATTTTGATTACTACAAAAGTGGGATTACTACGAAACCTGATTCCGGTAGAAATTCACCTATGTTACTCCCAAGATTTCAGTGTGTGGCGACACTACACATCGCCACCAACAGATGGCGCCACCAAGCCGATCAGAGATCCTAGATCGCGCAAGCGGAAATTTCTGAAGATGAGCTCATATACAAGTTCCAACGAAACATCGTCGGGCCGCGGCCTACCGGGTATAACACCTGCCCGGTGGAAGATCTTCCCTTTGGAGGTACACACCACCTCGTACCTCCAAAAGTGTATACTGATTGGTGATTTGGGGGTACGAAGTGGTGTGTACCTCCAAAAGGAAGATCTTCCACCGTGCTGGTGTTATATTATACCCGGTAGGCCGCGGCCCAACGATGTTTCGTTGGAACTTATATATGAGCTCATCTTCAGAAAAACTTCGCTTGCGCGATCTAGGATCTCCGATCGGCTTAGTGGCGCCATCTGTTGGTGGCAATGTGAAGTGTCGCCACAATGTCAGCCACAGGACGTCCACTGTTGAACATATCCCTCAAAGAGTTCCAGAGCGATCGGTCGCATGCTCTCTGCGTCCAACGACTTCCCGCGATTTAATTAAGTCGTCCGTCTATCTAGTCGTAGTCCGTCCCACGTTGCGCTTTTTAATTACAAACAAACAAATAAATAAATATTGCAGGACATTCCACACGTCGCCATCTAGCCCCAAGCTAAGTAAATAAACTTGTGTAATGTGTGCTAGACAACGGATATACTACTTATATACTTTTCTTTTGTAAATATATACTTATTATACATAGAAACAACCAGACCACAGACAAATATCTAAGCATAAATACTTGTCTGAGGCGGGAATCGAACCCGCAACCCTGTGTTTGGCAGTCCGACATGGTGACCATTGTGCCAACTAGGTCTTGTGTTTGATAGATTTAGTATTGATTCATGGCTGGATCAATCCCTTATGAATATCAAGGATTTAAACCTCAGGGCACAGGTAGTAAAGAAATACGTTAAAATATTCGTCGTGCCGGGATTCAAACCTTGACCCCTCGTCTAGGCGCAACAAATGCGTTGAAAAATTATTCAATTTTGTCTTATCTGACTTGTTTGTGTCATATATCTATGTTAATTAAATAGTATAGTTTGAGTGACAGACATATTTATTCTTGTTTAAACACGAAAGTAAATAATATTACATTTCGAAAATATTTTTCACAAAAACACTATCTTGAAGGATTTCCGCAGGAAGCAGAAGGTACGGTCGGCTGCATAATTGCAGACCCACCGTAGAGCTCCAAAACGGCTGTTATAAGAATGTTTTCAACACAAGCAAGATTCTAGACACCTGCTTTAGTTGAAGTTTAAAGTCTTCTAACCCATCAACTTATCAAACAAAATTATTAGAATGCAAACATTCCTGTAATAGTAATTTTCGAACTCTACCGAGGGCTGCAATTATGCAGCGGACTGTACCTACTATATAATTCGGTAGCGCCTTATAAAAGCACAATGACAAATACACCTTTCTTCACTGGAGAAGCATAGTGCATGTGCTATATGCATTTTCGATTCTCGCCGTCAATTTTTTTTTCCAGTTTCCCTGGCAAATGAGCTTAGGTATTTCACTAGGTGTGTAGATTTGTCTATATCTATACCTATAATATTGACGACCCAGTTGGCACAATGGTAACCATGCCGGACTGCCAAACACAGGGTTTCGGGTTCGATTCCCGCCTCAGACAAGTATTTATGCTTAGATATTTGTCTGTGGTCTGGTTGTTTCTATGTATAATAAGTATATATTTACAAAAGAAAAGTATATAAGTAGTAAATCCGTTGTCTAGCACCCATAACACTAGTGTAGTTACTTAGCTTGGGGCTAAATGGCGATGTGTGGAATGCCCTGCAATATTTATTTATAAAGATTTAATTGTTTGTTTGCATTGAATAGGCTCCGAAACTACTGAACCGATTTCGATAAAACTTGGTATGAAGATACATTGATACATTGGGAGTAACATGCGTAACTTTTTATCCCAATATTCTCAAGGGATCGGGAGTAACGCGGGTGAAACCGCGGAGCGCTGGTAGTAAACAAACAATGAAACGTGTCCAGTCTATCTTTGCTCGCTATGATAAGAAATGCATCTAAGTCTGGCTTTCTGTAGTAACCACAAAGTAGGATAGGTGCTAACGAACCATCCTATTATACTGCTAATGACTGAGCGTTTGGAAACTTATATCGAACTTATAAATTGGCACAAATTGATAAACTATTGACTGTTGAATCATATTTCTACGTTTTGTGCCATTTTGCAGAACCACCAGCTCGATTCCGTGATAATCGTATTATTGTTTTTGTATGTACCTACATATATTGTGTCAGAAATGGAGATGGAAATGTGTTCTTGTTTGTCAAGATGATAATTTCTATGCGTGCTAGATTTGGCCTACTATTCCACTTATAAGTGCGTAGGTTCTTCTCTTTGCGATGACTTAAGATGAAAGGTACCCGGCGCCTGCTTCCTCCCATGGTAATGACTCTAGCACATATATTTTTGTTGCATAAAACCTATAACTGCCATGACTATGTTCCTATGTCTTTATTTTTTCATATTCTCATGGAAAGTAAGAGTTAAAAAAAAAACAAAATATATATAAAAAATAAGACATAGGGGCATGATCATGGCAGTTATGAGTTTAATGCTGCAAAAATATTTGCTCTAGTGTCATTATCCAGGAAGGAAACAGTCGACTACGTTTGTATGGAAAGAGCGCCGGTACCCTTTCCTCTTAATTTGTAAATGGTTGTAGTTCTGCAGGAATAACTCGTAGACTATTTAACCTGATATTTACACGGGATGGGGAGCAGCGAGTTCTGCGTAAATTTGATCTACTAACGGCGGCTGGCGTTGGATCTTCTTCTTTCATCTTTTTCGGGCCTTGCTCTCATGTCTATTTGTCGTGTTTCTCCAAATTTTACGGTTCTGGATAGTTATTACGTCAATATCATTGTACCTATCCCTGTATCCATGTATTTTGAGGATTCTCAGCTTTCTCGGTTTTTTGGCGATGACAATACCTAAAATAATTAACCTTATAATGAGACGATCGCGACATTTTAATCAGAATAGCCATAAAGAAATAGGTAATGTTACTAAAACAAAAATAAAACAAGTTTCGTTCAGACCGGTTGTAAACGACGATCTGTAGAGGAATACCAAAGACAAAGTAAAAAATAATAATTTAGATTTATAAAGTTTGTACGAAGATCACATAGATTACACGTCTTAAAAACGAAGTTAGGATGTGTGCCTTCGGAACGCGCCCACCAATGAGAAGAAGGAAAAAGAAACTCATGGGGTTATAAACAGTATGTTTGTTGGCTCAAGTAAATAAATAAATATTGTAGGACATTCCACACATCGCCATCTAGTATCAAGCTAAGTAACTAGACTTGTGTTATGGGTGCTAGACAACGGATATACTACTTATACTTTTCTTTTGTAAATATCATATACTAGCAGCGCTCCGCAGTTTCACCCGCGTAACTCCCGATCCCGTGGGAATATCGGGATAAAAAGTAGCCTATAGCCTTCCTCGATAAATGGCTTATCCAACACAAAACGAATTTTTCAATTCGAACCAGTAGTTCCTGAGATTAGCGCGTTCAAACAAACAAACAAACTCTTCAGCTTTATAATATTAGTATAGATGGGAACAACCAGACCACAGACACTTATGCATAAATACTTGTCTGGGCGGAATCGAACCCGCACCCCTGTGTTTGGCAGTCCGGCATGGTGATCATTGTACCAACTGGGTCGTCCGACAGTACCAACAAACATACTAGCATTAGATCATGCAGGTTTTGTCAGATATTAATCGGAGACGCATCGTATTGTTTTGTTTATTGCCTAAACTCATTAAACTGTAATCAGTCACAATAATTATTTAGTTTAATAACAAACATAGTCGCAGTCAAAGCAAAGATACATAGTTTTACTTACCGACTGGATTAAACTAATATTTGACGATGTTGTTAACTATCAAGTGACCTCTTGAACTTCAATATTACAAACTTTATACTTATCTACTTATAATTATTATGCTTGATTAGACCTAATTACTTTTAAATTTTACCCCGAGACGTGATCGCTATAGGCCTCGTTCATAAAGCTCAGCGCTCAGCGGGCTATGGAGAGAGCTATGCTCGGAGTTAGAATCCGTAGAAGAACCAAAGTCACCGACATAGTTCTCAGGATTAGTAAGCTGAAGTGGCAATGGGCAGGTCATATAGCTCGCAGAACTAACAACTGCTGGGGAGTAAAGGTTCTCGAGTGGAGACCGCGATGCAACTCGAAACGGAGTGTTGGGAGACCAGCTGCCCGGTGGACCGACGACATTGTAGCGGTCGTGGGTAGTCGGTGGATGACGCCACAAACGGCGGCTCAGGACTGCTGTTTGTGGCGTCATATGGGAGAGGTCTATGTCCAGCAGTGGACGTGTATGGGCTGATATATTATGATGACTTTTAATTTACGTATCGTACTTATAAAAAATCTATTATCAAACTTTTTGGTCTAACTTGTTTGTCTAACATTGGTCCGACAGCAATAATTTTCACTACTATATACGCTAATCTATACATAAATAAAAGAAAAAAATACTCATCAAGATATCACGGAAACCATGTATAGTATATACCAAAGATATTATTTACTGAAACAACTGAACCGAATTTGGTGAAACTTAACACGAAGATACACTGAATCCTTGGGAGTAACATAAGCTACTTTTTTATCATATTCCCACAGAATCGGCAGTTACTAAGAAATAACAAAAACTGCTCAATTTTGACATCCAGTATAAGTGCTTGTAATTAAAAATCAATATTTACCACAGTATTTGTAATCAAATCGATTTTTTAGGTATTAAACGGTAAAAAAGGAACCCTTATAAAATAACTTTCTTATCCGTCTGTCACCAATTTGGGCAAATTATGGGCAAATTTACATTTTCGCGAAAACTTGTATATAACTAGCTTTTGCCCGCGACTTCGTCCGCTTAAAAGTCGAAAATGAACCAAGGAATCACATTGTCCCATACAAACTTTCCCCCCTTTTTCACCCCCTTAGGGGGTTTCGGAAAATCCTTTCTTATCCGATGCCTACGTCATACAAAGAACACACCCTCCAAGTTTCAGGTCTCTACGATCAGCGGTTTAGGCTGTGCGTTGATCCGTCAGTCAGTCATTCAGGACAAAGCTTTTTTCGAAAAAAAAAATATCGCGAAAACTTGCAAATTACCAAAATTTAATTTAATTTACAACTTTTTTTTCTTTCAGTGAAAAACAGAGATATCCGTGGATGTACAGAAATCATTCGAAACTGCGAAGTGCTTGGCATGTCTATATCCTCAGACCAGCAAGGGAAGTACATCAAACTACTCATCTTTGGTCACACACCGCCAGAAGGCAAACAATCTAAACCTCCATCCAAAGAATTTAAGTTGAAATTCTAGTAAGTATTTTATATAAACTGTATATATGTAGATTAAAATTAGTAGGAAACATTTTGTAGTTTTATTTTTAGTAAATACTAGCGAACGGCTATACTATGCCTGTATACATATAAACCTTCCTCTTGAATCACTCTATCTATTAAAAAAAACACATTAAAATCCGTTGCGTAGTTTTAAAGATCTAAGCATACATAGGGACAGCGGGAAGCGACTTTGTTTTACACTATGTAGTGGTAGTGAAATAGCATTGGTGGTGGTTTATTAGGTACAATGTAATGCATTTGCTGAGGACTGAATCAACGTAAACTTCAACCATTTAATTTCATTTTGGTTAATTTCTATGAAATCCAACCGGTCTGAATTTGGATTTCCTGTGGCGACGTCACAAAATGGCGCCGGCTCTGTTATGTTAGCAAATCAAACAAGACATTCTACACAGCGCCATCTAGCCGTAAGCTGAGCAACTAGGCTTGTATAATGGTAACCAGTCAACGGATAGAATAATTATTAGTATTTTTATCCTAAGTACTTAAAATACATACAGGAAAATCTGAACCACGAGAAATATTTCTTTACTTACATAAATAAAGATATGAACACAAATATTTGTTCGATGGAGGGAATTGAACCTGCTACCTTCTGGATCTCAGGTGGTAGCTATCCCAGAATGCCACAGGATTCATCGATAATAGGATAGCGCTTAGGTAACATCGATACAAGTCTTCGCTTGAGTCCAACTTTGGAAATGGTCTAGTAAAAATGAGCATATTATTTTAACTTTTAAGTTTTAAGCGTGTTTACAGTCATGAAAAAAACTTGTTTTTGGAAATCAATGTGGGTCGACATTCGAGCATGTGAACGTCACATTTTGTGGGACCTAATTCGGAAGTCAGTCGAATATCATATACCGAAATAACCTCATTTCTATCTAAAAAAAATTGGCCTTACTAACTTACTAGCAGCTCGCGTAACTCCCGATCGTGTGGGAATATAGAAATATGAAATAGCCTATAGCCTTCCTCGACAAATGGACTATCCAACACAAAAATATTTTTTTAATTCGAACCAGTAGTTCCTGAGATTAGCGCGTTCAAACAAACAAATTCTTAAGCTTTATAATATTAGTATAGATAACAAAAACCATGGACACCTTAACAATGTAAGGTCTTGCTGAAATTATCTTCAACTTAATATTATATTTTAATATTTACTTTCACATGTGTTAATCGCGTATATTTTTTAATTTTTATTTCTCTTACCCTCGACGTTTCTACTAATGTTGCAATAGTCATGGTCGCGAAGAAACATTATATTGCCTCGAGACCTCGCTTCTTTGTTCTGTTAATTATACACTGTGTATCGATGGGGGTGGATTATAGCTTGCTGGGGGGTCAACTCCCCTGTATGGTCTGCGATATTTAGTGGTTCAAAAGTTAGTTATATGGACTTAACTGAAATTTTAGTCAGAATTAGATTTTAGCCTTTTAATTTTAAATTCATAGATTACTAACATCACTTCGAGGTTTCATCCGCTTAAGTCGTCCCGATCATGAGATATTGGGATAAAAAGTAGGTAGCCTATGTTAGCCCCAATTAATCAATGTATCCTCATACCAAGTTTTATCAAATTTGTTTTATTAAAAATAAGTTTTATCAAAAATCCTCATACCAAGTTTTATCAAAGTTTTATCAAATATTGACAAGTTCTCTCCTCTGGACATGGTCGACTAAGCTGAGAGGGTAGTAGGTGCTGGGCAAGCCTACTCCATCCTCACGCAAAAAGGACCCAATTAAAAAGGGTCCAATGGCGGAAATTGCGGAAAACAGCCTGTATACAAGTACAAGTTCCTCTTTATAAAAGTATATTATAAATTAAAATATTAAACAAATGGACCAAATTTTACATCCTTTTTTTTAGGTAAAAGTAATGTCAATACAATATTGTTTTCATTACTCATACTCCGAAAGTAGGTCTAAAGATGCCTGAAGAGCGTGTAGAAATAAAAACTTTTAGCCCAGGGAAAATCGCTTTCACTGACAGCTGTCATGTCAAATTATGGCTTCGCGCGGCTTGTGCAATGTGCTTGTAGCCAGTATCAGTATCATTACGCATTAGGAACTTCAAAAACCTAACCTCCTTGCTTTAGGTAACACCAAAGAATAACAATTATGGCTTCACACGGCTCATGCATACTGCCAGAGGTAGTATGGAGTATGGAGTCTCTCATTCACTCTCGTTATTATGAAGAATTTTATGTATTATTCGTAATGAAAAGCACAGTGTTTACCTCGGGTAAAAGACTCATTAAGTCCCTCGAACTATTAGCGCCCTCGCTACGCTCGGGCGCCAAACTCCGACTCGGGACTCAATGAGTGACTTTCACACCTAGGGTAACAATGTACTATTACATTATTTCGGCTTTACAAAAAATTGCTAGAAACATTTACCTACTACGCTACTACGTATCCAGGTATGTTGATTCTATCAATTTGCTGCTAAGTGACAATGACGCATTATATGCGTTGAAAAATAACAGATATTATGTAATGAGTATAAATAATTTTCTAAAGAAGAAAGAACAAAAAATTGTACATAAAACATCTATACATATAAAATGCTTTGTTCTGGCCAACTGACTGACGAATCAACGCACAGCCTAAACCGCTGATCGTATAGAGACCTGAAACGTAAAGGGTGTGTTCTTTGTATGACGTAGGCATCCGATAAGAAAGGATTTTCCGAAATTCTACCCTATAGGGGGTGAAAAGGGGGGTAAAGTTAGTATGGGACAACGTGATTCCTTGCTCCAATCTACTAATTCAACGCGGACGAAGTCGCGGGCGAAAGCTAGTCTATACTAACGTAGGCATCCGATAGTAAAGGATTTTCCGAAATTCCACCCCTTAGGGGATTAATCACGTGAGGCTCGAAAGGGCCATAAAAAATGAAGGGGTCCATAAAAATCACGATATATCACAAGGGTACTGTAGTAATATATCACGTGTATTTAATTTTTCGGCAAACGCGCGATACTTAACCGAAATGCGGCGAAATTTAATCTATAGTAAAATTAGATGATATTATACCTGTATTTTATAAATATTAAAAAAAAATCTTTATAGGTACTAAAAATACACGTAATATAGGGGAACGGGGGGGGGGGGGATAATCCTTAACCTCTCCATGTATCACCAAGGGGGAGGGGGTAAAATTGCCAAAAGATTTGCCATCACGTGTTTAATGGACGACCCCTTAAAGGGTGAAAAAGAGGGGTTATAGGAGTTTTTATAGGACAGGATAGGAATTTTGTATAGGACAAGGTGATTCATTGGCCCAATGTATAACTTCAAATTTTCAACTTCTACGCGGATGAACTCGGGGGCAAGAGCTAGTATACCTACACAAAGTAAATAATAAAGAAGTGATTTCTTTGTTGTAGATGTGCATTCTTGCAAAGTAACTAGTATGCATATAATAACAATTTTATGGAATAAACCGGAGATAATTAATGTCAAAAATGATGATTTTATCATTTATTTTATCAATGTTATCTATAATTTAATTGCCGTCACCTTGTTAGTGAAATTACGCATAAAGCGTGGTACCTTGTCTTCAGCCTCTCTGAACTTGATTTTAAAACCGTAATAAATGATTTATACTTATAATAATCTAATAGCAGGACATTCCACACATCGCCATCTAGCCCCAAGCTAAGTAACTAGATTTGTGTTATGGGTGCTAGACAACGGATATACTACTTATATACTTTTTTTTGTATATATTTATAACTAGCTGCGCGATTTCACCTGCGTAAGTCCCGATCCCGTGGGAATATCGGGATAAAAGCCTATGTGTTAATCCAGGTCTCCAGCTTTTTGCGTGGAGGAGTAATAAACATACAGACACACACACAAATTTTTACATTTATAATATCAGTAGGATACATATAAATAACCAGACCACAGACAAATATCTAAGCACAAATACTTGTCTAATGCGGGAATCGAACCCGCAACCCTGTGTTTGACAGTCCGGCATGGTGACCATTGTGCCAACTGGGTCGTCATATAACATACTTACCAATGTATTTCATGATCCGTAGAATTAGTGAAAATATAAGTACATAATGTCTTACATTTTGGCGCCCTGCGATTTCTCCCGCGTATGTCGCGATCCCTTGGAAATAGATAGATAAACACTTTATTTGTACAACACACAAAACATTGAAAATAACAAAAAGGATGAGAAAGCTTATTAACTACGAAATTGTACAAACAGGCGACCTTATCGCTTAAAGCGATTTCTTCCAGGCAACCTTAGGATGGAGAAGGTCTGTTTAGCTTAACTGGTAGGTCGTGTGGTGTAAGAAACACATATAATAATAAATACCTACGTAAAAAGATATAAATCTTCTATAATATAAAAATGAATCGCAAACTGTGTTGGTAAGCGCATAACTCAACAACGCCTGGACCAATTTGGCCAATTCTTTTTTTGTTGTCTTTGATTTTGTCAAGAGAAGGTTTTTATGAAAGAAAATATTAAGAAAGTTGCGCAGAAAATTATTACGCGGGTGAAACCGCGGGGCGTAGCTAGTCTTTTATATAAAAATGAATCCCTATTTTCCTTGGTCATCGCATCACACGTGAGCGGCTGGACCGATTTCGCAAATTCTTCTTTTATTATGTTTGTTATTGTCAGGAGAAGGTTCTTATGAAAGAAAAAATGAAGAAAGTCAGGCTAAAAATTATTACTCAGGTGAAACCGCGGGGCGCAGCTAGTATCGAGATAAAACAGCCTAGAAGCACATGCTAGAAGTAAGTGACTGTTACCGAGTTTCATTAATCAATTCAGTATTAGTTTTTGCGTGAAGGTGTTTTAAACATACACACTTTCACATATTTGCCTTATACAGCGCCAAAATAGCTGAAGTCTTCGTAACGAATTAACATCAAAGTTCATCACCTTATAAAAGTAGGTATAATCAACGGTCAAAAGTCTCCTGCCCACCGTAACGTTTACAAACCTCTGCAGCACTATTTGAACATTATAACAACGTAACCTGTGGATCGAACCCACGTCGGTTGGTGTAGCTGGTGGCGGCTTATATCACTCGGCCAACTAAAGATATAACATGTTGAAAATGATAATAAAAATAATAATCACACTGAGTCATCATCATCATCATCTTCCTGCCCTTATCCCAATTTATTTGGGGTCGGCGCAGTATGTCTTCTTCTTCCATTCACTCCTATTAGTCGTCATCTCATCGTTAACATTCATCTCTCTCATGTCTTGTCTCACGCAGTCCATCCATCTTTTCTTAGGTCGTCCTCTTCCTCTCCATCCGCATGTAACTAGAAGAGTGATGAGTATGAATGTAGAGCATTCATACTCATCACTCTTCTAGTTACATGCGTCTCTTCTCTTCTCATCACATGCCCATACCAACTCAAACGGTTCCCTTTTACTTTTTCAGTAACAGGTGCTACTTTCAGGCTTCCTCTGATATACTCATTTCTTATTTTATCCATCCTCGTTACTCCACACATCCATCTTAGCATTCTCATATCCGCTGCATGCAATCTTCTCTCATCCTTCTTCTTCACGGCCCAGCATTCCGATCCATACATGACGACAGGTCTTATCACAGCTTTATAGATTTTACCCTTCAGTTTAAGGGGCATCCGTGGATCACATGTAGTTGCTGTGACCTGTCACCATTTCAACCATCCAGAGTTAATCCGATGTACAACGTCCCGATCAATATCACCATCGCCTTGCACGAGTGATCTGAGATACCGGAAGTTGGAGCAGACCGGTAATGGCACTCCCGTTCAGTATAAAAATAATATTCATTCTTTTTTTCTTACGATAATAGGACGTTTTGCTACTAGGTCACTTTGAGTTGTGTCATTCCAAGTATAGGACGTTTTGCTACTAGGTCATTTTGATATTGAGTCATTCCAATTATAGGACGTTTTGCTACGAGGTCATTTTGATATTGTGTCATTCCAATTATAGGACGTTTTGCTACGAGGTCATTTTGATATTGTGTAATTCCAATTATAGGACGTTTTGCTACGAGGTCATTTTGATATTGTGTCATTCCAAGTATAGGACGTTTTGCTACTAGGTCATTTTGATATTGAGTCATTCCAATTATAGGTCGTTTTGCTACGAGGTCATTTTGATATTGTGTCATTCCAATTATAGGACGTTTTGCTACGAGGTCATTTTGATATTGTGTCATTCCAATTATAGGACGTTTTGCTACTAGGTCATTTTGATATTGTGTCATTCCAATTATAGGACGTTTTGCTACTAGGTCATTTTGATATTGTGTCATTCCAAGTATAGGACGTTTTGCTACTAGGTAATTTTGATATTGTGTCATTCCAATTATAGGACGTTTTGCTACGAGGTCATTTTGATATTGTGTCATTCCAATTATAGGACGTTTTGCTACGAGGTCATTTTGATATTGTGTCATTCCAATAATAGGACGTTTTGCTACGAGGTCATTTTGATATTGTGTCATTCCAATTATAGGACGTTTTGCTACTAGGTCATTTTGATATTGTGTCATTCCAAGTATAGGACGTTTTGCTACTAGGTAATTTTGATATTGTGTCATTCCAATTATAGGACGTTTTGCTACGAGGTCAATTTGATATTGTGTCATTCCAATTATAGGACGTTTTGCTACTAGGTCATTTTGATATTGTGTCATTCCAATTATAGGACGTTTTGCTACGAGGTCATTTTGATATTGTGTCATTCCAAGTATAGGACGTTTTGCTACTAAGTTACTTTGATTTGTGTCATTCCAAGTATAGGGCGTTTTGCTACGAGGTCATTTTGATATTGTATCATTCCAATTATAGGACGTTTTGCTACTAGGTCATTTTGATATTGTGTCATTCCAATTATAGGACGTTTTGCTACTAGGTCATTTTGATATTGTGTCATTCCAAGTATAGGACGTTTTGCTACTAGGTAATTTTGATATTGTGTCATTCCAATTATAGGACGTTTTGCTACGAGGTCATTTTGATATTGTGTCATTCCAATTATAGGACGTTTTGCTACGAGGTCATTTTGATATTGTGTCATTCCAATAATAGGACGTTTTGCTACGAGGTCATTTTGATATTGTGTCATTCCAATTATAGGACGTTTTGCTACGAGGTCATTTTGATATTGTGTCATTCCAAGTATAGGACGTTTTGCTACTAGGTCATTTTGATATTGTGTCATTCCAATTATAGGACGTTTTGCTACGAGGTCATTTTGATATTGTGTCATTCCAAGTATAGGACGTTTTGCTACTAGGTTACTTTGATTTGTGTCATTCCAAGTATAGGGCGTTTTGCTACTAGGTCATTTTGATATTGTGTTGTTTTGATATGTAGAAGATTTTGCTTTTAGGTCGTTCCGATATGTAAGGATTATTAGAATAAAAACATTCCAATAATAGTAATTTTAGAACTCTACAGTGAATCTGCAATTCTGACTCCGATTGTACCTAATTATATACGTGTACTCATAAAGGCTCATACATAAAACAAATTCGCGGCAATCTTCAGAGGAATCCTGTAATGACGTCAAACTCACGTGATTTAGAAACGAAAAAAGTTCAAAATTACCTAAAGGAAGTAAGTAATTAGAACTTTTTTCGTTTCAACTACCTACCAGTTTGGTGTAGAAAAATATTTGGATGAATTCATCATTGCTGTCGTAAAATGATTTCAGAGCAGCATTTCATGCGTAACTGACCGGTTTAATTACGTATTAGGTACTGCAATGAATTCAAAAGTTAATTAAATTGCATTAGTTTTTCTCATGCATTAGTTTAGGTACAATCGGCTGCATAATTGCAGCCCTCGGTAGAGTTCGAAAATTACTATTATTGGAATGTTTGCAGTCTAATATTTTTTGTTTGATTAATTCATGAGTTAGAAGACTTTAAACTTCGACTGAAGCAGGTGCCTAGAGTCTTGCTCGTGTTGAAAACATTCGTATAACAGCCGTTTTGGAGCTCTACGGTGGGTCTGCAATTATGCAGCTGACCGTACTTAGTAAAAATGATTACTCTTTCATTTTGTGTAAGCTGTTACTGTTGATATAGGTACAGTCGACTGAAGAATTGAGTATTAGCATAATTATAGCTCTCTTTTTAATAGGTACAAGATGAAAAGGAAATGTATAATGCGTGTGAGTGTGTGTAAAATGTTTATTGAAGAGGGTCGTAAGTACACAGACAGTTCAAGCAACTGTGTAGTACTAACTGGGACCCCACTTTTGCGGCATATAGTACCTACCGTGCTTTTTCGCAAATAGGCGTATGCTTAAGGGTCTCAAGTGGTACTCAGTTTTGATTAATATAGTGCATTATAATATGTGAAAGTTTACAATTTAGCTTTTAATATTGATTTCCTACAAACACAGAATAACTTTAACAGACCTAGTCCCCCTTATTCCAAAATTAGGTTTAAGGATAGTCCGAGATGTGAATTTAAACCGTGTTAAAATTTTAGATTAAGACAGATTTACTCATGAACTATAATCTAAACGCTATTCCTATAGATTATATAGGGAACTATAGTCGAAACACTCTCCCTATAGATTATATAGGGATCGCGAGTAAATCCGTGTCTAAATCTATAAGGTTTAAATCCACATCTCGGACTATCCTTAAACCTCGCTATGATTACATAGCGAGGTTTAAGGATAGTATAAATCCCCCTTATTAAAGGGGGATTTAGTTCTTTAGAGGTCAAATTTTTTGCTAAGGTCAAGAGGTTGCTCCTCTACGACCTAAAAGAAAGTGAAACTTCTGGCTGAAACTTGGTTTGGAAAATTTCGCAGTGGTTCACTGCGAAATTTCAGACTCCTAGCTCTTGTAGTTTTAGAGATTTCATGATAATAGATAAGTCTTTTTCTTTTTTACTTACTTATATACCTATTATGTAGGTAGATATGGGCCTCCAAGAGAAATGTGAATTGACTTTGATACCAAATAGAGTACAAGACTCAACAACATTTAAATTTGTTGTTATTTGTTGTCAGTTTCGCATCTAAAGCAGATATTTGCGGAGGCCGAAATTGTGTATTAACTTAGATAGATTTAGTAGCGAGGGGTCCATGCAACCCGATTCCTGTCGGTTTACCTTGACCGATTCAGGCATGGGTACTTTCCTAGACCTATCTTCTTAATGCTACATTTCGCTAGGAGTAAGTATATTGTTTTTTTTTTTTCAGTGGAACTCTCTTCTATATCCTTCGTGTTTTTATTTTTTTGTGTTTTGTCGGCTTACCTTTAAAGACACCCGCGTAACTCCCGATCCCGTGGGAATATCAGGATAAAAAGTAGCTTATAGCCTTCCTCGATAAATGGACTATCCAACACAGAAAGAATTTTTCAATTTGAACCAGTAGTTCCTGAGATTAGCGCGTTCAAACAAACAAACAAACAAACTCTTCAGATTTATAATATAAGTATAGATTTTTGTTATAAAGGATTAAGGTTGCTGCTTCAGGTAACGGTAAAAATATGAAACCAACGGTTAAATAGAAATCTTATTTTATTGAGATTTTCGATTAATTTGTACTTAACAGTAGAACTTACATTTAAACTATAATTATACTAATAATTAATATCAAAAAGTAGTGATTTCATTATCTTTAGGCTTATGTTCAGTTTCGGTGTTCTCCTTGGCCTCTCTTCTGCGAAGACTAAACAATAATCTGTGAACAAAAATATATTTTTTATATAAAACTGCATGACACATAATTTATTTTGGGGGACCTATCGTTGAATCTATAAATAAACGATCACGTTTATGACGTACGTTACGTAGAGATATTATTATGCATATTTATCAAAATATGCATAATAATATCTCTATTATTCCATAATAGTCTACACAGTTGGTACCTACGATTATAAAGAAGATCGGCACCTGTTTCTTTTAGCATAAGTATAAATTAAGTGTCGCTATTTCATTAGTTTTTATTTGAATTCGTATCAGAATGTCGCGACGCTGTAGGTAGATACATAATACATAGTAATTTTCCATAGCAACATTAAAAATGTGCACTTTTACAAAAAAGATTAACCTAGCCTTGTTTCTAGAATATAAAAATATTTACCTAACCTGACTAAGGTAGGTTCGGGAAGTTAGCTCATACATCTGAATCTCTATAAACATAGATAGTTATAAATCACACATTAAACACAACCTTTGTCCGATGTTCAAATAGCTAGCATATTCTAAATCTCTGATCGATTAATATTATATCTTCTATATATATAAAAGAAAGTCGTGTTAGTTACACCACTTATAACTCAAGAACGGCAGAACAGATTTGGGTGAAAATTGGTAGGGAGGTAGCTTAGAGCCAGGAGACGGACATACGATACTTTTTATCCCAATATGCCCACGGGATCGGGACTTACGCGGGTGAAATCGCGGGGCGCAGCTAGTTTATATATATATATATACGTATAATAAATAATTATATAAATTAAAAAATTAAAAAAAAAATAGTTTAATTTATAAACAATAGCAGAGCGGTCAGAGGTAACATAAAAGTAGCCTACTTTCTCATTTCTACACATAATAAATTTTCATAAAAATCTGCCCAGCCACTTCCCCGTGAAGAGGTTACAAATAAATGAATTTTCTTCTAATATTACTATTGGATTAATTAAAATTGTCATCATAAATATTAAAAAAACTCTACCATACTGACAAAAGCTACTGAGCAATCAAAGCATTTCGAGTTTTAAACATTCAACATAACAAAAGTCTTCAATTGTTTGTGAAAAAAGCCTCCATGTACCAACAATAATAAACAATACCTACCCGTTATAAGTAGGCATTATACTTAGATATTGTCACATCTCTTTGTCGAATTCTATACATATAAAATGCTTTGTTCTGAATGACTGACTGATTTGACTGACGGATCAACGCACAGCCTAAACCTCATTGAGACCTAAAACTTGGAGGGTGTATTCTTTGTATGACGTAGGCATCCGATAAGAAAGGATTTTCCGAAATTCTACCCCTTAGGGAGTGAAAAAGGGGGGCAAAGTTTGTATTTGACAACGTGATTTTTTTGGTCCAATCTACTTGAAGTTTTCGACTTCTACGCGGACGAAGTCTCAGGCTAGTACTTACCATATAAAATAAGCATCAGTAGGTAGAGAATTACTAAGTAATTATTACTCTTCAACATAGGATGTATGATGTATTCAATATAGCAAGACTGGTACCTCAAATAGGCATTAAAATGCACTTCTAATTTCCATGCTTATTCAATTGCCATATTTTATTAGTATTACACATAATTAATAACGCAATAGAACGTTTCATGGTAGTTTCCAGATAGATAAGAGTGTGACAATATTCGCCTTACTACCGTTTTGTAAGTAAAATTAGTTCTGATAGAAAATAAGTTTCGATTCTTCAAGGTCCTATTGTCATTACTTAATTAGAAATCTATAAGGGCGTACTTATTGACCGCAAGGTCTGTTTTTTGCTTCAAATTCTATGTTGAAATTGTTATTATTACGCAGTTAGTAATGAGAAAGTTTGATCTTGGCTAGTTGGTTAATTCAAGCGATATTATTTTATGGAATGTTTTTATAGGTCCTCAATTTAGGTTTCTGTTTGGCTTTTTCAGTTTTCAGGTACCTAGCTCTACCTATTTATTTTAAGCGAATGTAATAGGCAAGCGTTTGATACTATCTTAAGGTGAAAGGGTACCGGCACTCACTCCATACAAACGTAGTCGACGTTTCCTCCCTGGAGAATGACATTAGCACAAATATTTTTGTGCCATAAAACCTATAAGTGCCATGACTATGCCCCTATGTTTTGTTTTTTTTTCATTTTCTGATTATCATAAAAAATAAGATTTAAAAAACAAAAACAAAAGATAGGGGCATGGCAGTTACAAGTTTTATGCAACTAAAATATTTGCTCTAGCGTTATTATCCAGGGAGAAAACAGTCGACTACGTTTGTATGGAGAGAGTCCCCGGTACACTTTCCTCACAGGACGTACTTGCGCTTTGAAGACTCTTAAAATAACATAAAATTTTAATTATACTGCTATCTAATTAACGCATACCTACCAAGTAATTTTCACAAATTGAATGTATCTATTGGTTATTGACCTATTTATAATGAGATTCTTTATCATTCTTACACGTTTCAACTTCTATCTAGAATAAGTTGAGAAAGTCTAGCTAAATCAATCAAGTGTAAACTGTAAAGGTTACAGTAACGTCATTCTTCGCATTTTTGTTTGTTTTTTTTTTTGTAATGCTATTTTATTTTGGTGTCGTTTAAAACCCGACGAAAAACTGTTTAAAAACATTATTTTTCCAAAAACATGGCATATAGGTCTTATAGTTACACACAATATTCTCGATAAATAAGCTTATTAAGATCACCAATAATGCGTCAAATCCTTTTCGCTAAGCAAAGCTTACTTGTAAATATAAAGGAAAAAATTCTACTAAAGCAAGCTTCAGAAAACAAAATAAGTCGCTCTTAATAAATGACGCAGAGGTTCACGTCCGTGATCCTAAAATAAACTAAAACGACACCTAAGTATGATAAAAGGCACTAAACATTGATAACCTTTTCTTTATTATTAGATGATCTCTTTGTGTAAATGTTTAATCATGTAATAATAATATTAGTTAGAGGCGGAGGAACGCTTCCTCGTCAGTGTTCGTTGTGTGAACTGTAGCTTCCCCATGAAGTAACTCGCGACTGCAGGATCGCTACTCCCCGACATCTCGCCTCAAGGTGCCATGCGCTCGGACACATACGATGGACTAGCATTTACCTTACCGTTTCACCCGCATTAGTCCCGATCTCATGGAAATATCGGGATAGAAAGTAGCCTATGTTACTGTCAATGAATTAATGTATCCTTATACAAAGTTTCATCAAAATCGGTCTAGTAGTTACCGATCCTATTCAACACAAACAATCCAATCTTGTCTCTTTATAATATTGGTGTCTAAAAGTATAGATACTAGCTCTACAGATTAACCCGTGCAAGTAGCCTAATAATTCCTAGTTCTAGTATAATTTTTTTTCCTTAAATATTTATAACTCTGTAGGATGAGTCACCTACACTCAATATAAGTATTCCTATTAACTAATCCCGTAGAATACCTAAATATTTGAAGAAGGAGCAGACTAAAAATTCCAGGAGCTCCTAAATAATAGGCTTATACTCTTCTTTGATGGACTTTCTGATTGAAAATGGCTTATAAATAATAGGCTTATACTCTCATTGATGGACTTTTTCTTCATACCTATTTAACCTAAAAATCATTAATAGTACATGGGGCTAAAGTTTTTCGTTCCACCAGCTAAATAACGTCTAATTTGTTCCCGAAAACAAATTATATTTTTTATTTAACCCGTTTAGGTGCTTTTAAAGATTTACCTTAAACTCTTCAAATTGTAATTCAATGACGAAGCATTTCTCTAAGTATGTATACCATCATTGATTGATGATGATGGATGACAAAGAGATTCTTCTCAAATCGCCTATATGTAGGTTAGGTTGGCATTGTTATGTATGGCATGTATACGAACACAATTTACGTGGTGTTACGTGTATTAAATACGAATACTTAAACATTAATTTAGGTAAAATAATAAAACTTGAGAGGTGTCAAGGCACATATCGCGGAGCGCAGCTAGTAAATACATATAATACATAGAAACAACCAGATCAAAGACGAATATCTAAGCATAAATACTTGTCTGAGGCGGGAATCGAACCCGCAACGCTGTGTTTGGCAGTCCGGCATGATGACCATTGCAATGATTTATAAAGTAGTATGTAGTAACAACATATTATGGTAAACCAAAATATAACCCACGCTCTGATTGCAATCCTTCCTAACTAATATTATAAATCAGAAAGTTTATTTATTTATGTGTTTGTTCCGTCGAACGACTTGACCGATTTTGATGAAAATCGGCGTAGTGGTAGTTTAGGGGATGGGAAAGGACATAGGATACAGTTCCCTAAATTTCTGCAAGCTTGGGACTTACGCGGGTGAAACCGCGGGGCTCAGCTATTACTTAAGGGCCGGTATGACCTGAAAAGCCCCATTTCAAATGAAAACACAAGTAACTTTCTCTACAACTACAACACTAATTCTTATTTAAAATGTATCTTCAGATCTTTGAGCAGTTTTTCGACGAACGAAAACATGATACAATAAATTTTTCTCGATATTTTTTTTTAATCTCGGCTTTTTAAAATTCTTATACGATATATCGTAAAAACTACAATGCAACACGAAACTTTCTTGTTAAGAAAGTCGTTACAGTTATCTAGTTTCTGCCCGGCTGTTTTGTCAATCATATAAGTTTTTCATTAATGAATTACCAATTTTGTAAAAAACGGGCATTTTGTGGCGCGCGGGGGAATGTGAAGGCACCGTGGTGCGGCGCGCGTGGAGAAGGGTAGCGCTGAGTAAGAATATACCAGCCTTAAATAGATAAATCAAATGGCATTACTGTCACTGAGGAAGGTACCTACAAGCTACAAGTTACACTGAAGATGAGACGTCAAATAAAAAGTTTGCACTGAACCGAAAGCGCGGGGTGTTCGCGCATGTGTTAAAAATGTCATGTGGTTGGTTTGATGTTGATGCAACAGAATAATTGGTGCAAACTTTGTTTTTGACATGTCACCTTCAGTGAAACTATTGTTTTTTTTATGAATTAAGTGCTTACCCTAAACATATATTGTTTTTTTTAGTACCTACATTATGAATATTTGAAATGCGAGAAACATCCCTAAAGAGTTACTTGCCGTTAATTCTACCAATCATATTTATTGTAGAAACAGTCTGCGTCTAATAAAATAACAAAGGCACAATATTGTTTAAATTTAAGATTTAGGAGGCGCGACATGGCACAGTCATAAACAAATCTCAGTAATATATCATACAACTGTCAACCGGGGCCACATTATTGCAAACCGGATTCAAACCTGGCTAAATTTGTACCTACACGTCAACAAGTTGCAAGTTGGTACCTATAGTTACCTACCATATACCTATTACTATTAATATCTAAAAAACGAACGAAAATCTATTTATTTCCTCTTCTCTCTTAAAGTGAGTAGACAGCTTTTAAATCATGGTAATGCTGAACATTCGTAAGAACGTTAGATTACATTGAAATGCTTGAGAGAATGCTTTAAGTCTCTAACATTTAACTTTTACCGACTTGTGAGAAAATGCTTTAAGTCTCTAACATTTTACTTTTACCGACTTGTGAGAAAATACTTTAAGTCTCTTACATTTACTTTTACCGAGTTTTCTCACACATGGCCGAGCTGTTCTTTTTCTTACTGACCATCTCATTTGAGATCTACCATGTGACATCTTGCCCTCTACACAGGTGACTTTTTTACATATGTTAGGTCAGCTCTTGATCACTATCACACCTGCCTGACGGTAGGTAACGATGCGGCCTAAAATGTAGCACGCTTTCCTAAAATATACCTATTCACACGCGACTTGAAGACCCCCATATTGACGTCAGCAAAAGACAGACGCAGGTAACTAATTCCATTCCCTTGCGGTACGAATAAGGAATGACGAAACAAAACGCTTAGTGCGGACGTCTGGTATATGCACCATGACTCAGTGCCACGGTGCCGCATATCAGTTTGACTGGCTTTAGAACAAAAGAATGGAAAAAAAATTGGTCATAGTCTTTATCGGGGAATATGCAACAGAATTGCATATTCCCCGATAAAGACTATGACTATGCTGTCGTAACCAAAGTTGAAGGCAAATGAATACAGTACTTACAATAAAATACCTATGGCAGGAACGGTTAATGCGGCACTAATCAGGTAGAACGCCCCGGGCAGTGTCGACAGCGTGCTAAGATACACCTTGCTGTATATAGGAGAGTAGATCACGGGGACTATTGCCTCTGATATACTTATTAGAGAGCTTGTTTTACCTGCGAACAAATAATAATAAATGTAAGTAACATAAAACTGGAAATAACTTATCATCTGTCATGGGAAATTACCCGGTTAAAAGTAAAGTAGTTATGTAAAGTAAAGTAAAGTAGTAAGTTATGGTCAAAAAGCGGAGAGGATGACAGGCCCATCAGTAGCTATACCAGGGGCTATATATAAGGGGGCAAAAATAACCATAATAGACTTGCGACGACGTTAAACTTTCACGGTTTATTGAGGTCGATAGGCTGATGTTGATCCCTCAAATTCCACCATTTGGGCAGTAGGTAGATCACTTATTAACGTAATTTTTGTGAGCGGAAAAACTAACAATTTACTGGTTTATTAATTTACTAATATTCGCCTCACGAGTTTGCCCGCTTGGAATTTGTACAAATTCGGGTTGCTATATCCACACACGCTTTATTTACTGGATCCGCGCTTATCTGTCCATTGGCTTTTTTAAGGCTGGATCCGCGCTTATCTGTCCATTCGTTTGAGCTGTCCGTTGATATATAGTCAAGACTTTGACTTATTTAAAGAAGGTATTACAGTAAATATACTAGATAGGTATAAAATCTGTAGCGGACGTACACGACTCTCATACAAATTAAAATGCTAATTAGTCTACTCGTATTGTGCTTTTGCTGCAGTAGAGTAAGTAGAAGTTGGTAATCCCTCTAGAATTAATTCATTCCATAGCTGCGGATGTTCATAAAAAATATTAGGTAGTAGTAATTCTGTGTTTTTGATGTTATCATTATGTTAAATTGCTTTTTTCGAAAAAAGTAGATTTAAATTAAATTTTTCCTTAACCTACCAAAAATTACGTTTACTGACGTAAGTTTTGACTACATGATTCAAGTTGCAAACCATAAAACTTGTGGCTGAATTACACATGTCACGTAGAGACCCAATAATAGATACCTACTTTAGCTTCGCCCATGTTAGTCAGGGAACTGCCCCCTTAGACAAGATTGCGTTCTATTAGCGATATCGCCAATCGATAGATTAATATGTATGAAAGAGGTTGAATTTCCAAAAATCTTTCGTTCTTAGTGCGCCCTTACGTCCATCCTAAAAAAACCCGCATTCGAAGTTTAAGACTTGTAGCTTGTAAAGTTTCATAGATTTCGTGATAAGTCTTTTTTCTTTTTTTACCCCCAAACAAAAAGAGGGGTGTTATAACTTTGAAGTGTCTGTCTATGTCTCTGTTTGCCTGCCTGTGACATCGTAGCTCCCAAACAGATTTTGGTTTTATATAAACATGGCACGTGTATTAGGTAATACACGTGCCATGTTTTGTCAATTAATATATTATTGATACCTATAGGTAGGTATCTATAGGTATCAGTTATATATTAATTAATATAAATATACACTACAATTTACAAAGTCTTATGCTAATAATGATATTCCCACGATTCTGTTTATTAAAATATTGTTATATATTTATTATAATATGTTTTATTCGTAATAAATAAAGGATGAAACAAGCAATGTGTTCTAAAACCGGTACGATCTCCATAATAGGTATAAATGTTTTAAATTAATAAACAACTAAGTATCTAAGTAACTTAGGAATCAAAATCTCAATAATATAATGTTTAATGTAAGAGATAGGTACAGTATACGTCATTAGTAAACTATCAGTTTGCTACCATAATACTATCAACAAGTATTGGACTTACGACCTTCTTCTAATAGACTTTACACAAAAACATAAATACTTGAATTAAAAGTACTCATTGTGAGTATTATTTTCAACATGTTAGCTATGTATTTAGTTGGCCGAGTGGTATAAGCCGCCACACCAACCGACGCCGACGTGGGATAGATTTACAGGTTACGTTGTTATTATGCTCAAATTGTGTTGCACAGGATTGTAAACGTTACGGTGGCGCTGTACTTTAGAACGTTAATTGTACCTATATTATAAGCAAACTTTGGTTTGAAATAACCATTATCTCGAGAAATTAATATAATCATAACATACTGTTTCGGTTTCGGGAAATTATTAATGTAACCTACTCTAAGTAAACATAAAACTCGTTGAAATAGAATAATATACCTGAATAGATCGAAAATTGTTTATCTTTAATGTTGGGTTATTTTATTAAATGTTATATTTATGTTATTTAACTACATACTTGTTTTATTCGTATCATAAATAAATAATCAAAACATAACGGTATTGTAGGTACAGCCGGAATACTAGGATGGGTCACCCTATAAGTACAAAAAAAAATTAAACTTGTTTTACCTAGTCATAAGGGTGACAAGGCTGAAAATCGGAACCACTGTTTTAGCGTTTACATTTCCATTTCCTTTCCCATCAGATAGTACTTTCATATAAGAATACAACTCCGTATTTAATTATTTATCTCTCACGCACTTTGATCTAATACAATATTGTGTTTAACTATAATTTATTCTCTTGAGATTACTATATTTATTCGAGATCACAATGTGTCCGTGTGAGTTATACATGTGTACGTAATGTTTGAATTATGATATTAATAGTGGATTTAACTGGACATTATGGGACCTTTGTCTAGATGACATGTACAAATTGCCCTATTTCTTGATAAGTTACGTTTCAAGAGCGGTGTTGGCTTAGTGGTAGATACCTCGACTTTCATTCTGAAGGTCGTGGGTTCGAATCCCGGCGGGCCGTGCACCAATGTATTTTTCCTAAGAAAAAATTATGTGCGCTAATTGACATTGCTCTTACGGTGAAGGAAAACATCGTGATGAAACCCGCGGCTTAGTTGGCTCCAGAAGTATTGACAAGTTCTCTCCTCTGGACATGGTCGACTAAGCTGAGAGGGTAGTAGGTGTTGGGCAAAGCCTACTCCATCCTCACGCAAAAAGGACCCAATTAAAAAGGGTCCAATGGCGGAAAACAGCCTGTATACAAGTACAAGTACGTTTCAATCGTTAATCATTTTTGAATACCTACAGAAATAATGTCTTTTTCTTTACAAACATTTTTATCACAGTTGCTCATAAAGTGGATCTTATTTAACCGCTTTTAGGCTCATAATCCAACGTATTACGCACACGTGCGTTATGCATTACCTCGACGCCACTAGTGTGTAATAAGTTATCCTGATAAGTTAAATTGGTATCTTACTGCTAATTACATGTTAGGTAGATGAAATATTCTTTATTTATCTACGTTATACTGTTTTGATGTTTAAAATAAGGTAGGTACCAAAGAGTTTCTAAGCTTGCAAAAATGGTTGCCTCTAAAGTCGGTTTACGAACGTAAATTTTACGTGAATAATGTCTTAGAAAACGATTAAAAATTGAGTTCTGTTTATTTTTTGTTTTTTCTTTACTTAAATATATTGTTTTTCCGTACCATTGTATTCTGTTCTTAACCCCCGAAGCAAAAACAAATGGAAGAAACCCTAAAAAATATTGTATGTCAGACGAGGCTGTATAGGTTAAAAGTCTTTTGCCTGGTCTTTCGGGAGTATAAATAACAAAAAAATATTGCCTAAAAAATTATAAACATAGATCATCAAATATTTTCTTATTTATTATACTCTTTTCTTTTCAAATCTTTTCTTTTATTCACAACTGTGATAAAAAACGTCGTACGATACACGTGTGGTAAATTGATCATGTAATCTCGGCTTCTCAAACGCGCTCGCCCTCTGCTCGCGCGACGTTGACCGCCTCGATGAAATGATCAATTTACCACACTTGTATCGCAATGTACTATTATAACATACATTAATATCTATTAAAGAAAGAAAAAATATTTTCAGTATTTTATTGTAACGAATAGGCTCCGAAACTACTGAACCGATCTTGATGAAACTTAGTACCTATGAAATGAGTACATTGAATTCCTATTTAATCATTTAAAAAATAAAACTAAGAGTGGCTAGTCAGTCAGTCAGGTATTGCCAGTTCATCTCAATGTCAAGTTGTTTACTTTAAAGCAGCTCTACAAAATATATACGTAAATTGTAAGTAGATACATAATTAATTTACAATATATCTTTTTTATTAGTTATTAAATACCCTAAAATGCCGCTACTGCACTATTTTAAAATAGTTAACCTAATAATACACTGATATCGAAATAGGTATCAACTAAATAATAACAATAATTACATCATTTTATCGGTACCTATTTACATACCACAACAGAACTAAAATAATATAATTCAATATATTTTTCCTTGTTTATCTTCCCTTTATAGTTTAAAACAAACAATAATCATGTAAAAATCTAACAAAAACATACTTGAGAGGATTGATTATTTAGACATTAATAGGCCTTGAACTTCACCAATAAGTTGCTATTCACCACATCGCAAGTTCCTTTTACAGTTTGAAATCAAACAAATAACCCGTGAAAATCTAACAAAAACTACTTGAGAAAATGATTGATTGTGTCGAAATTATTAGGCCTTGAACTTCACCAATAACTTGTTATTCACCACAACGCAAGTTCCTTTTACAGTTTGAAATCAAAAAACTATCCCGTGAAAATCTAACAAAAACTTCTTGACATGATTGATTATTTAGAAATCATTAAGCCTTGAACTTCACCAATAGGTTGTTATGCACCACAGCGCAAGTACATAACAGCCTTCCTTTTATAGTTTAAAATAATACAATTATCAAGTTACAATCTAACAAAAACTACTAAAGAAAATGATTGATTATTTAGAAATCATTAAGCCTTGAACTTCACCAATAGGTTGTTATTCACCACAGCGCAAGTGCATAACAGCCTTCTTTTTACAGTTTAAAATAAAACAATTATCGAGTTAAAATCTAACAAAAACTACTAGAGAAAATGATTGATTATTTAGAAATCATTAGGTCTCGAACTTCACCAATAGGTTGTTATTTACCACAGCGCAAGTGCATAACAGCCTTCCTTTTATAGTTTAAATTATAACAATTGTCAAGTTAAAATCTAACAAAAACTACACGAGAAAATGATTGATTATTTAGAAATCATTAGGCCTTGAACTTCACCAATAGGTGGTTATTTACCACAGCGCAAGTGCATAACAGCCTTCCTTTTACAGTTTAAAAATAAAACAATTATCGAGTTAAAATCTAACAAAAACTACTCGAGAAAATGATTGATTATTTAGAAATCATTAGGCCTTGAACTTCACCAATAGGTGGTTATTTACCACAGCGCAAGTGCATAACAGCCTTCCTTTTACAGTTTAAAAATAAAACAATTATCGAGTTAAAATCTAACAAAAACTACTCGAGAAAATGATTGATTATTTAGAAATCATTAGGCCTTGAACTTCACCAATAAAATGCTATTCGCGCCACAACACAAGTGCATAATAACAGCACTGTACACAACGAAGTACATAACACATACCTACTTGCTATTCACAATGAGGTTTTAATCACTAATGGAGACGCCCCATTCTGCCATTTACATAAAACCTCTTGCGATGCATTCGCCATTTTATTGGAAACAAGTGAAGTTTGAAGATTTGTTCAAAATATAGGTATAGGAGCTGTGCGCATAAATATAACACTTTTAAAAAATACCATTTTACTGGGATAGTTATAATGTTAATTCCATGACCAAGTGTTACAAAGGGCGATCTTATCGATTTTAAAGTGATCTGTTCCAGGCAACCTTTGTAATTATCAACAACTTTTAATTTGTTATGAAAAGGAAGTCCTCTTTCCATAATGTTTTTTTTTCATTGTTGTAGTCTCACAATGTAAATAAAAACGTGTCAAATCTGTAGTTTTTTTATACTTAGATAGGTAAAAACAGAACGTGATGGTCGTATTACTAATTTTAGTTTTAATTAAGTTAAATATAATTAATTTTGGAGACTTTGCAATTAAAAAAAGAATTGATTTATCATAACGACAATATGAAAAAACACAAACCAAAATTAAATTTAAAATTCGGGCCAGTTTTTTGAGTACGATGCCACATGGAGACGCTCTTTGGAAGATTTCTTTTATTTATAAACGTTTAAGTACCTACCTACTTAAATATAGTCTATACATATAAAATGCTTTGTCCTGAACTACTGACTGACGGATGTTGATCCGTCAGTCAGTAGGTCTCTACGATCAGCGGTTCAGGCACAGCCTAAACCGCTGATCGTAGAGACCTGAAACTTGGAGGGTGTGTTCTTTGTGTGACGTAGGTACCGGATAAGAAAGGATTTTCCGAAATTCTACCCCTAAGGGGGTGAAAAAGGGGGGCAAAGTTTGTATGGAACGTGATTCCTTGGTCCATTTTCGACTACTTACCACGCGGACGAAGTCGCGGGCAAAAGCTAGTTTTTTAATATTAATGTTATTAATGATATGATCATTTTGTTTAAAGTGTGACATAAGCATGGTTTTTAATTTTTTGTATTTTTGTTAATTTCGTGTTTTGTAATTTAAATTTAAAAAAAAACTTTAAATGAGAAAACAATGAGAATCCATCTCTAAATGAATGTCCATCATTTTTACGATATAAAAGTTTAAAAAAAAAACAGTAAACCTTGTTATAATTATATTTCGAGGTTTTTTTATTGTTATCTTTATACTTATAATACCTCCTACAATAACTACTTGCACTGTCTAGAACCTAATCTATGAAATTTAGTCAGAAATAAGCCATAACAATCTCGTTATAACCATAAAAGTCAACAAATAAAACGTTTTTGTAAGTTTATTTTATAGGTACGTATAATTAGGAAGCAGTTTCATGGATACTTTGGATAGGTAAATCCTACTAATATTATGAATATGAAAGTTTGTGTATATGTATGTTTGTTACTCCTTCACGCTAAAACTGCTGGACCGATTGCGATGAATAAGTTTTATGCAACAAAAATATTTGCTCTAGTGTTACTATCCAGGGAGAAAACAGTCGACTACGTTTGTATGGAGAGAGCCCCCAGTACGTTTTCCTCTTAAGTTGAAAATAATAGGATTCTTTCGTGAAATATTTATTTAACAAAACACGTGTTGAATGCGGAGGAAAATAACGAGCAACCGGATACATTTCTTGACCATACCAAATTGTGGATTGCTGATTGAAATTAAACTATTCGACCAAAACGATGACTAATATCTCAGTGGCTGGTAAACCGTCTGGTAATAGAATGATAGGCTAGTCAGGTTTTAGGTTGTTTTATTTATAAAACTATTTGAGACAATTCCGTCAATTGCGCGAAATTATCGTAATTTTCTCTATAGTTTTTTTTTACTTCTATGTTGATTGGTTTTACTGTGTTTTTATTTAGTAATCGAATTAATCTAATCGTTGAAAAGGGCATATTACTTGTTCTCTTTTTTTTTTACAAGCGAGGTCACCAGCGTTTGACCACAATAACATTTGCCCGATGGTAAGAGACGATGCGATCTAAGATGTAGCATGTTTGTACTTGAACGGACTGTTTTCCGCAATTAGACCCTTTTTTAATTGGGTCTTTTTTGCGTGAGGATGGAGTAGGCTTGCCCAGCTCCTACTACCCTCTCAGCCTATTATAGTCAACCATTTCCAGAGGAGAGAACTTGTCAATACTTCTGGAGCCAATACAATGACAATTAGCGCACATAATTTTTTCTTAAGAAAAATACATTAGTGCACGGCCGGCCGGGATTCGAACCCACGACCTTCAGAATGAAAGTCGAGGTATCTACCACTAAACCAACACCGCTCTCTAAGATGTAGCACGCTTAGAAGATACCTTTTCACTCGTGACAGAAAAAACTCTAAATAATACCCTTTAAATACATAAACTTAACAAAAAAAAACTCGTTAAAAAGATTTTTATCGGCAACTGTATCTACGTGTTATTTAGTGAAGTGGATTGAAATATGTTTTATAGTCCTTAACCCCAGCTGGGTATTCTGGGTAGCCTAATTTATCAAAAGCATAAAGCATTGCAAAATGATAAAGGTAAAACTTTTATCATGACCAGGGTTGGGTTCTTGAATTATGTACCTATTCACAACAACTTTTAATTTGAGGTTCTGGCTCGTGATAAATGATTTATTTTATTCGTTTGCGAATTTATTGTACCTTCACAATTTTATCTTTATTAATACGATATTATTATTATCTTTTTACATTGCCCCCGTGTAAGTTTCCATTAAAATTTAATTCTATACCTCTTATGTCCACAGATCTGACTGACAGACAGCGCATAGCCGTAAATCATTAAAAACCGGCTAAATGCGAGTCGGACTCGCGAACGAGGGGTTTGAAGTATGGGAGCCCCACTTAATTTAATTTTTCTCTTTTTAGTATTTTTCGTAATAGCGGCAACAGAAATACATAATCTGTGCATGAAAATTTCAATTGTATAGCTATCACGGTTCATAAGATACAGCTTGTTGACAGACGGACAGACGGACGGACGGATAGTGAAGTCCCCTTGGGTACAAAATCCTAAAGAGAAGAATTTTTTGTCAATCACGTTATCGGAATTTACTCACACACGTGACATCGCTAGGTATATCGAATTGCTGAGCTGAAACTAGAGGAAAAGCTTACCAATTTCATCACTATGGACCAGCTTCGTCGCGATCGATCTCAGTGACGTTGCTCCGGCAGAACTGAACATGTCCAGCAGTGGACCGAGGAAGTATACAGTCCTGGATGGTGCCAACGCGTACACCAAACTCGCAGCTATCCTGCTCACACATGCGATCACGCCGATAACGCTGTCTTCCATCTTCCATCTTTTGCTGAACAAATATATTGTTATGAAGGAACCTGTGCAAAGAAAGGTCAATAGTTGTACTAACGTAACATAGTGAAAATGAAAGCCTGCCTGCAAGGCACGGGCCTCCTAAAGAAAGGATGAGTCGCTTAGATAACCACACCGAATTGGCGAATGTCCCGAACCTTCGAATCTCAATCCCCCTTATTCCAAAACGAGGTTTACGATAGTCCGAGATTTGGACTTAAACCTTAGATTTAGACGCAAATTTACGAAACTATAGTATAATATGTATTACAGTAAACTATCAATTAAATAATTAATACATTGTCGTCAATGTACTCGTCCTACCAAGTTACATGGTCAGTGTCAAGAGACGAATCGAAACTATTTTCGATTTGCGTCAGTGTGAACGGATAACCACGCGGTGGATAGTGTAGTGTTTAAAATATATCCCGATAGAATATATTATAGGGATAGTGTTTAGACTATAGTTCACGAGTAAATGTGTATCTAAATCTATGGTTTAAATCCATATCTCGGACTATCCTAAAACCTCGTTTTGGAATAAAGGGGAATGGGTTCTACTAGATCATGCCATTTTACTAACAGATTTTTTCTTCACCTATAACATATTGACGTTTTGCTACATAAAATCAATGTATAACAAATTTTAATAAACATTGATGTTTCTGAATATTTAAATTAAAACGTATCCTTATATTAAAGTACCTACCGATATAATTTTAGACTTTGCAATAGGTATTTAAAATGCGTGATATTATTTATGTGTTTATATATGCGGAAACGGTTGACAACTTCGATAATTAATACCTTTTTGCCCATTTATGTTAATAAAACCCATAATGGAAAACTTGAAACTGCGTTATATTTATAGTGGGTATATTGTGATAATTCATTAATTCTTTCTTTAAATAACACCTTCAGTTATTATGTAAATTCGTGACATTAATCTTTGCTTATCTGTACCAAAGGAAAAAAAATAATAAAAAGTTTACCTACACATGAAAGCGAATAAAAAATACATAATGTTTAAGTCTTTTAAAAATAGCAGTGGAACATGTATTTCTGGCCACTATGCGCAATAAAATATTACAAGATCTGTTTAAATCTGGTTTTGTTTTTATAAGATTAATAAGAACTAATTCTAAAATCTACTACTTCGGTAGCTTGCTAGAAACTTTATGCGAATTCGTTTTAACCTGTTGACTTGTGCATTTGATTATTATAAGTATGACAAACAGTGTTATCATTCCAATCTTTGTTTAATAATCTTACTCAGTTCGGAAGAAACAACATTGCTCATTCATAATTCCTTACGAAACTGGCTACTTCCGCTGCGACAATTCATACACCTTATCCGACCACCATAAACAAATCTAATTTTGATAAACTGAATCATGCCAAAGAAAAAACAATTAGTCATAAATTTTCCTTTTTCCTTTCCTAATTACCGGTTACTGTTTACAATTCTTTATCTTAACAAAGTGTAAAGACAAGCACGCTGTACGTTAAGATGTCTAAGTACTTTATCAAATATGGTAACGGATGTGAACCTTCCGATTTTGTGGAAATCTTATCGAATGCTTATTAAATTATTTACAAATAGTTGAATAAATTAAAATCTTAATGGAAAAAGATACAACATTTCTCACTAAAAACACTGAGTCATTTCCTTTAAAATTGTAGGTAAGTACTTATATGTTGCTTTTCGTAGGTATAAATTATGTTGTTTTTCGTAACATCTTTGGAAATAATGGTTATGTCTTGACCGAAGAAGTTTTAAATATCCCTTTAGACAAAATTGTTTTCTATTAGCGATATCGCCAATCGACTGACTTTTTTTGTTTTTTTTTGTATAAAATTGACATAAGCCAACGAAAAGTCACGTAGTCTTGTGTGAGAGAAAGAAATATACTTATTTTTCATGCAAATATACAATGCTTTATGTCAATTTCATACGATTAAAGCCATCGATTGGCGATATCGCTAATAGAAAGCAATCTTGTCTAAGGGGGCTGCACGGATAGTTGTAGCACATGTTAATAACAGGGTTTGAAGTGGGTTTCGAGCGGTTTCTTTTAATAATAAAGCGTTTGATGACAAGCTCCTGCAAAAGTCTACAATTTACTACAGTAAAATATAGGTCTAAGTAGTCTTATTATTATACTCACCAACAATTCCAACAAGGACGGAGTATGTGAGGAATAAACTGTAGTCCACTTCGGTGAATTTGAACTTGTAGCGTGTGAACCAGTATGTCATCTGCGCCTCACCTTTATCCCAAATGAAACAGGTATTAGTCAATTGATGCCACCATGCGACGGCGATCTGTAAACATGCGTCGTAATAGGCCCTTTTTGCGTAGATTGCTTGTATGACCAAGCTTTTTTCACAGATCTTAGAGACGACCACAGTTAGGTACTACAGGGGCCGTTCAAACACAATTTGGAAAGAGATTGTTTTTTTACATCGGCATAAAACGTCTTCATAATCAAACGATTCAGTTTTATTTGTTTTATGTTTGTAACGAATAGGCTCCGAAACTACTAGACCGATTTTGATGAAACTTGGAATGAGAACACATTGATTAATTGGAAATAACATGGGCTACTTTTTATTCCAATATTCTTAAGTGATTGGTAGTTACGCGGGTAAAACTGCGGAGTACTGCTAGTTTGTAAAGGTATACCTAATATGTTAATTTCAATCAAGTCTCATCAATATTTCATGGCATATACTCGTGATTCTCGACGAGAAATTGGCTATAATCTACTGATGGGGTCGATGAAACAATGTTACATATACCGGAAATTAAGTTTAGGTACAGAGATTTAATCTAACGTTACATCTGTATGCCTTAGTTAGATATTAAATATTTAAGATTATTAAGCTAGCGATAAAAACTTCTTTGGAAGTTAATCCAGATAGCCATGTCTTTGCGTTTTAGCGGTCAAATGAAGGTAACGCGGGCTCTCTCCTTACAAACGTAGTCGACTGTTTTATCCCTGGATAATGACACTAGAGCAAATATTTTTGTTGCATAAAACTTAAAACTGCCATGACAAAAACATATTCGCATAGTCATGGCAGTTTTATGGCACAAAAATATTTGTGCTAGTGTCATTATCCAGGGAGGAACAGTCGACTACGTTTGTATGGAGAAAGCGCCGGTACCCTTTGTCTTTAGAAATACACATACATAATTTTGTTTTTTTTTTTATTATTAATGTTATTTGAAATTGGTATTTATCTATAAAGATAGATAAATTCTATGTATATAGTGTTTTAGTTAGGTTTTTTTCATAATACTTTAGAGTTAAAACTGTCCCACATCACGAGCTTATGGAACTCCGGACATTTGGAAGCTTTGCGTGAAGCTGAAGGTAACACGTAGAGGTCAACAAATAATAGGTTTCATTGCGAATAATGATGTGAACCCAAAGCATCGATTATCCCTGTTAAACTTTAAAATGCAGTGAAGGACAATCTCTGGTTTGGATATAACTAATGACAAACTACAGGAGAAAACTAATTGTGATGGGATAGTGGACTGGATACTGGAGATCAGTTAAAATTGCTCTACAAAATTAAGGAGTAAAGATTTTTTGTACCTGATGTTTATAACGAATAGGCGTCGAAACTACTAGACCGATTTTGATGAAACTTGGTATAAGGATACATTGATTCATTTGGAGTAACATAGGCTACTTTTCAATATTCCCACGGGATCGGGAGTTACGTGGGTGAAACCGCGGAGCGATGCCAGTTATTACATAATTCAATATCGAGATTGCGAAACAAAAGCAGAATTTTCACACACCTGGCGTTACGACAAAACTTATTCAAATAATATAAAATACAATGCGATAGTGTTATCAGGAATTCTTAAAAAATAAACCAAATAATATTTACTATTACAATAATTTTAATCCCAACAAATACATGCTATCATTTTATAGAAACAAGTGATTTGTAGGTAAGTACATAAATTTGTAAACATTTGCCTGTGAACATTTATAAGGTAAATATTCATTGAAATTTTATTGCGTTTTAGATAACTGCAAATAACCTACCTATTTTAAAATAACACGTTATGGGAATCTCGTTTTTACCCGACGCAAGGGAGCGTAATGTGTTTATGTACCTACGCACGTATGTACGGTCGGCTGCATAATTGCAGACCCACCGTCGAGCTCCTATTATCAGAATAATTTCAACACAAGCAAGATTCTAGACACCTGCTTTAGTTGAAGTTTAAAGTCTTATAACACATCAATTTATCAAACGAAAATTATTAGAATGAAAACATACCAATAATAGTAATTTTAGAACTCCACCGGGGGCTGCAATTATGCAGCCGACTGTACAGTTGGCAACAAAGTTTCATTCTATAAATACAGGGTTATTGGTATTTTTACTAGAAAGGCGTTGAGAGCTACATCTGTGCACCTTAACAAATAACTTTTGTTCCACGACTTTTGGAAATTCGATTTTTTTTCATACACGGAGAGGTAATTAACCTAAAAAATTTACTTATTTTTTAAGTTTTATCTACTGTTATTAGTCTAAATTACTATTTTTTTTATTTGGTGTTTATCGAATTTGCATTACCTCAAAATGTACATATATTTTTTTCGAATTTCCAAAAGTCGTAGAACAAAAGTTGTTTGTTAAGGTGCACAGAAGAAGAAGTGCCCTCAACGGCTTGCTAGTATAATTACCAATAACCCTGTATTATTTAGTGCTATGTTAATGTATCTAGATCTTTTGTAATTAATGTGTTTTGAAGCACAACACACATCTAAATAGGAATCTTCAAATAATACTCACATGGAGAGTAAATATTTTAAAATGAATATTGAATATTTGGGAATTGGGTATTGCTCTACGTTCACAAAAATCCTGATATTTTTGCATAAATAGCGAAATTCATAATTTCAACTTAAGAAATAAAGAGGCTCTGACCGTGCCCAGTAGTAAGCTCCGGAAAATAAACAGGTCGTTTAATAGCACATGGTCTATTACTTACATTAACAAATTCAAAACTTTCACACAGCAGAAATTGTGCGGTAAGGCGTATTATGATACTTCGTCATACCCTAATAAGGACCCATGGATAACTTTAGTTGCTCCATTTCAAATATATGTCTTTTCAAAAATATTTGTTATCTTGACCTTTGTGAGCATGATCACAAAAAAAGAAAAAAAAACGTGTTGCCACTCGGGGATTGCCGCTGCATCGTGCGAGCTTCGTACAGCCGTACCATATACATACACTTTAAGCGAACGCTCGGCCGAGCTACATGGTAGGCGGAGTGGGGGGGATGATAGGTTTTATTTTCGTTACGAAATTTCTTGATTCGGTCACCGCACTCAAAGCCCGTGATAAAAGCTATGTGCAATAGCTTAAAAATAACCCATGAGTTTCTTGTGTCTTCTTCTCATTGGTGGGCGCGTTCCGAAGGCACACATCCTAACTTAATTTTTAAGACGGTTCAAAGTGATGTAATGCACTGCATAACTCCTATTGAATAAAAAATTAATTTGGATAGGTACTTATGGCGTTGCGTTGCGATTTACCTTAAATTTTCAGTGATCATTCGAAATCTGTTTTACTGTGTGAAAATTACTAAGGATAATAAGTGAAAACTTAAAGTAGGTATACCTACTTATTTATACCTATAGTTCCATAGTAACTAGATATGTCCGTCTGGGTATTTCCAAATTAGGTCATGTACTACCCATGTCGTAGTTACCTACATGTATGACCTAATGATTTTATTATTTTGAGTGCGCAGGCTAGGTACTAGTACTTACATTACGAGCTTTTTTCCGCAACTATAGATCTCTTTAGATGGGTCTTTTTTGCGTGAGGATGAAGCATAGCTTAGCTTAGTCGACCGTGACCAGTGAAATAAACTTGTCAACACGTCTGGAGGCAAATAAGCTACGGGTTTCTTCATCGCGAAGTTTTCCTTCACCGTAATAGCTATAATTTTTCCCTAAGAAAAATCCAGGATTTCATAGCATTAGGTATTTTTTGAAAATATTTTGCATACAGTAACATTTTAGAAATGCATTTTCCTTGAAAATGTTTCCATGTATGACCTAATTCACCGCAAATTATTCAATTGAATTTCAGATTATGGTGACGCTGGCAACTAACGATTCGAGACAATGACAACAAGTATTTCCCAATGTTTAGAGTGTGTTAATAACACTACTTCAATTAACATTTTATTTTAAATTTTACTAAAAATTTAGACTGACCTATCTAATAATAAGATAAGCAAAAGAAATTAGTATATTTAATAGATATAGCAATTTGTAATACCCACAACCTTACTAATACACATTAAAAAAAATAGCCAAGTATACAGAATTTGTAATAGAAATTAAAACACTTGTCATTTTAAATACTTGTCCAAGTATACAGAATTTGTAATAGAATTTAAAACACTTGTCATTTTAAATACTTGTCCAAGTATACAGAATTTGTAATAGAAATTAAAACACTTGTCATTTTAAATACTTATCCAAGTATACAGAATTTGTAATAGAAATTAAAACACTTGTCATTTTAAATACTTGTCCAAGTATACAGAATTTGTAATAGAAATTAAAACACTTGTCATTTTAAATACTTGTCCAAGTATACAGAATTTGTAATAGAAATTAAAACACTTGTCATTTTAAATACTTGTCCAAGTATACAGAATTTGTAATAGAAATTAAAACACTTGTCATTTTAAATACTTGTCGCTTAACTCGAAAATATCTATCAATAGACAATTAATACTACGGCCCGTGTTTCTTATACCCCCCATGAGGGGATAAAAACAAAATGTTGAGAAAAAAATTCAACAAACTTACGAGTAATTTAACAATTTTTTACCTGTGGTCCCCACACCTAGCCTGTATCGTGGGGACCTTAGGAAGAAAGATTAACTTGGACTAAGGTCTTTAACTTTAATGACCTATTTTAACCCATTCATTACAGTTGTATTAAGTTTTTAACTTTTGAAACGACGCTCCTGATTGGTTATTAAGAAGCTTACTTTTCACACGGTAAAGGATGCATTTGATTGGTGAATAAAATAGAATTGGCATTGTGAACTACATAAAATAGTACTGTTTAAAAAGGTAATAATATAAAAAATAGGGATAAAGTTCAATATACTTTTATCTGGTAAATTGTTGCCTACATTAACAAAGATATATTATTCAACTAGCTGCGCCCCGCGGTTTTACCCGCATAAGTCCCGATCCCGTGGGAATATCGGGATAAAAAGTAGCCTATAGCCTTCCTCGATAAATGGACTATCTAACACAAAAATATTTTTTCTATTCGAACCAGTCGTTCCTGAGATTAGCGCGTTAAAACAAACAAACTCTTCAGCTTTATAATAATATATGTATGTATAGATAACCAGGAAACATGATTTGTGTAAGCATTTATTGAATTGTTTTTTATTATTAGTTATTTTATCTCGCTTTTTATTATTTATCTTTGCTGTGATACATAGGAGCCAGGAGCAGAATGTAGTAGGCAATTTGAAAGACTCTAGCATTTCGAAAAAATATTAAAATCATTATTTACCTAATTATTGAAAATGTCTATTTTACACATTTATTTAAAAACTAATGTCATTTACTTGCATTAAATATGGAACTAAGATGTACTATCTATCCTTAAAAAAATAGATATTTTTATACAATCGTATAATTATTATAAATGTGAAAGTTTGTGTGTGTAGGTATGTTTGTTACTAGGCTCCTTCACGCAAAAACTACTGGACCGATTGCGATGAAACTCACTACGTTAATAGCTGGAGACCTGGATTAACACAAACGAGTAGGCAACTTTTTATCTCGAGTAACGGAGCTTTACGTAGGTACCCTACCTAATAACTTCTTATCTATTTTTTTATTTCTATAAAAATAAAAAAATCTCAAAAAATAGCGTATACTTACTTGATCTTTTTATTCCGTTATTAATAAGGGAAAGTTTTTTTTTTAATATCAGCCGTACGCGTGATTTATCTATTTAGCTAATATTGCAGTAAATGATACAGCATCTCGCACGTAATAGTGATAACCAAGCTGTTGCGAAATCAAGATCTTTCCTATCGATGGAATATATTACACAATATATTCTATTCACAATATATTTTTGATAACCTGCCTTAAGTTTACAAAAATCCTGTCATTTTTCGCAAAATCGTTTTTAAACCTTTTACTGGTTTGTTTAATGGATAAATTCCTAACCAATCGAAAGTATGAAGCCTATAGAATATGCAAACGTTAGGTTGCCTATGTTTTCCCGTCACAACTCTTGGGTAGGCAAATAAATCGATACTAGTGTACAGTACCAGTGTAAATGTATTTCATTGGTCCGAAATTTGTCTATTGACCAAACCAGTGAAAAGTCTATCAAATATATAACTATATTCCCACGGGATTGGGACTGACGCAGGTGAAACCGCGGAGCGCAGCTAGTGTAGGTGTATTATGTCCCGCCAGTAAATTTGTTTAATTTTATTTGGCTTTTCTTGTGGCTTACAATATTGTCTACCGCCTTAGAACTGGCTGTTTTAAGTTGGCCTTATTTTAGTGTATACCTATGTTATGGACCAAGTAATTAATTCGGGAATTTTACATAATGTCTGGGTATTATGAATAATGACAAGCTACGTTGGGCAAAGTGATTAATTATCATCTAAACTTTAATATTCATCACACTGTCTGGGCATTATGAATATTGCTGATCGTTGAGCAATGTGATAATAGAGATAGATTCTATGGGGTAAAGAGCTCATTTAAACACTATTTTTAACAGTGTAAAATAGAAATAACAGTAATAAAACATGTATTTTTATTGCTTTGCCTAATAGGTGACAGGCATTATTATTAGGGACGACCCAGTTGGCACAATGGTCACCATGCCGGACTGCCAAACACAGGATTGCGGGTTCGGTTCCCGCCTCAGACAAGTATTGATGCTTAGATATTTGTCTGTGGTCTGGTTGTTTCTATGTATTATAAGTATAATTTACAAAAGAAAAGTATATAAGTAGTATATCCGTTGTCTAGCACCCATAACATAAGTCTAGTTACTTAATTTGAGGCTAGATGGCGCTGTGTGGATTGTCCTGCAATATTTATTTATCAGCCCGGGCAAAAATAATAATTATTTCTGTAGTTATAACATTGCTCATATGTGCATTATGTGTAATGACCAATGGACGGGAAATAAGTTAGTACGTATTAAGTTACACTGTTGTATTAAGTTAGATTTTCCTTTAAAGTATAACTCGACAATCAACGTTGATATAATTAAACTACGTAATTACAATAATTAATACTGAACTAATTCTAAGCATAAATATTGTAGTTTTAACTTACTAAGTTTTTCGCGACTTGAATTTGTAATGGAACTATTTTATTAACGACTAGCTGCGCCCCGCGGTTTCACCCGCGTAAGTCCCGATCCCGTGGGAATATCGGTTATTCGATTTTTTCTCGCCTTTTAAACCTTCCCTAGACCTCCACGAAAATTTCAAGACTAAGATAAGATAAATCCGTTCAGCCATTCTCGAGTTTTAGTGAGACTAACGAACAGCAATTCATTTTTATATATATAGACTAGCTGCGCCCCGCGGTTTCACCCGCGTAAGTCCCGATCCCGTGGGAATAATCGCCTTTTAAACCTTCCCTAGACCTCCACGAACATTTCAAGACTAAGATAAGATAAATCCGTTCAGCCGTTCTCGAGTTTTAGTGAGACTAACGAACAGCAATTCATTTTTATATATAAGAAAGAAGATGTGATCGCGTTTATTTTGTTTTTGGTTAAAACCTGTCGTTTCGAGAGCTTTGCAGATCCTATGTGGTCACAAGTAGGCAGTCTGCCTGTGACCATGTCTTCTATAATATACCAATTAATCGTTAAATGTTTTGCTAAACGTAAATCTCAAGAATAGCTGAACCGATTTCGCTGATTCTTTTGTTGTGTTTGTTATTGTCAGGAGAAGGTTCTTATGAAAGAAAAAATTAAGGAAATTGCGTAGAAAAGTTAGTTTCATAATAAATACGTAATGTACTTATCGAAAGTATCCTTACTTAAGAGGAAAGCGTACCGGCTCTCTCTCCATACAGACGTAGTCGACTGTTTCGTCCCTGGATAATGACACTACAGCAAATATTTTTGTTGCATAAAACCTATAACTGCCATTATTTGCAGTAAAAAGGACTTTACGTATCACCTCTACGATCTTAAGTTGCAATTACATCTGCCTACATGCTAGAACGAATTAGATTGCGGAAAGAAGTATTCAATCAATCAATAATTTATTTACATAAAATAGAGTATAATAAGACGTCAAAATTATAATATAGTACCTACTTTGCTACGCTGTTTTTCGCGGGATCGTGGGTGAACCCGCGGTTTTACCCGCGTTAGCCCCAATCCCGTTGGAATTATCAAAATAACAATTAGCCTTCCTCGATAAAAGGACTATCCAACACAAAAACGAATTCCAATCAGTTTGCCTAAGATTAGAACGTTCAATCAAACAAACTCTTTCTCCCTTATTCCAAAACGAGGTTTAAGGATAGTCCGAGATGTGTATTTTAACCTTAGATTTAGACACAGATTTACTCGTGAATCATAGTCTAAACACTATCCCTATAGATTATATAGAGAATTATAGTCTAAACACTATCCCTATAGATTTATATAGAGAATTATAGTCTAAACACTATCCCTATATCGATTCGATTCCAAAATCGATTTTTCATTAAAAAAAACATTATTTTCGATTAAGTAGTTATCAGATATTGTTGAGCAAATAACGCTAACTCGAAAATTTTGAGACGATTGATGTGATTTTGCAAACTTCAGTTTTAATAACTCAGCTAAATATTTTGTTCTTATTGAGAAAGTTTGAAATAAGTAACAAATTTTATAGAAAAAGGTCATTTACCGAGATTTATTTATTTCGTCTTGATTTGTTCGTTTTTATTTGCATTCGCAGTTTTAATTATTTTTTACTTATTTAAAGTGCATGGCCTGCACTGATTCTTAAATTCAACTATGACGGTATTTGACTGAGTGGCGTAATTGGCAAGCGCACTTGAACGGTATTCAAGGGATGCGAGTTCGAGTCTTAGTTTCAATTTTTGAAGACGCGTTTTTCTTTAAAATATATTTTCGCTGTTTTAGTTTCTTGGTGATTTTTTCCGAATACTTCCGTCTTTGTAATATTTTTGACTGATCATTATTTATTATATAATGTGCAACCAGGGTCAAAAGTGCATGACCATCTCTACTTTGTTAAGTTGTTATTAACTTTTTAAACCAAGCAGGACGTAAGTATCCTACTCTATTATTATTCGTCGAGACTACTGAAGTTAAAAAAGTACCTATTTATTACGTAACAAAATATAGATGCTTGGGTATGTTTATTGTATCTGATATAGGTATAAATAAAACATTTTAAACAAATTAATCGTAACCTCCAATGCATTTTCATTGAAATGTTTCAAATTGGAAAAAATCCAAACTTTTCATGTTAAATTCGTTTTGTAAAAGGAAAATATTTCGATTGTCAAACGATAAGAATGTTACGCTTTGCATTTGCTCGTAAAATCCAATGAAATTGAATAAAGACGGTCTTACAAACAAACTTCTTTCGAAAACTATGAAATAGTAGATAAATCCAAAATATTAAATGTATCGACCTTAGAATTTATGTGTGAAAATTAAGACAATGCTACATAGCTATCTGGATGTTTACCGATGCAATAAAGAAATAAAACAAAACACGAGCATAATGTTAACATTATCAAAGGCAAGGTCAAACTTTTGCCATGCATAAAAATAAGTCTAAAATAAATACAAAAAATATTTACCTAGAACTGGTCCCACGATGAGCATGTACGCAATAAGGATTAAGAAAATCTGCAATCTACTCGAACGTTCCCGTTTCTTAAACGCCACATTCACTGTATCCACTAAGTCTTTCACGGAGAACATAGATAAGCAGTTCTCTTTCTCATCGCTATCTACAGTCTTTTTACTTTTCGGTTTCAGTCTTAGAAGTATGTAAACTAACCCAGTCACATAGAATACACACGCTACGGAAAATATACCGTAGTACCCGAAACGTTTGGTCATATACCCACTAAGAGCTAGACCGACGGGTCTTGTTAGAGTCAGAATTGCTGTAATTATTCCTAATCGGAATGTCCTTTCAGACTCGGTCGTAATGTCTGTGATATAGCTGTAAACAGCCATGGTCATAGCAACGCGCCCGCCTGCAAGCGCGGGCGGCAGCCCCTCCAAAAGGGCGGTTTCGTTCAAACCTACTTGAAGAAAAAATACTTTGCTCAAAATAATTCCTATTATAGATATCAACTTTCCAAGCATAGGTAGAACCATGAAGGTCTTTCTGTTTCCTGTTCTGTCGCTGTAAGCTCCGAGGAACAGTGTGAGTATACCGGGTAAAGCAGTCTGCAGGGGATAGCTCCATGCCGTCATGGTGGCTACCAGCGTCTGCACTCTCTTCTCTTCCTCCGCATAATGCTTCGTTCGACCTTCCATTATGTGGCTGCAAGTTGTCTCGTTGTATTGCAAGTTTACGAGACATGATTTCTCTAATGACAAATTTTGAACGGCCAAACCTGTGAGTACGCTAGGCAGCACGTAGCATATAACAAAAGGTTCGACCGTTATTTTAGACCTGAACGCCCATATATTTTTGATGTATTCTTTGAGTCGTCTGTTCCATTTCGTTTCAGCTGTCTTTATCTCGGTACCATATGGGATGCACTTGCATTCAGTATTCAAGATTTTTTCGGGCACTTCGACCCGTAGCGTCATTTTGATAACAGAATTCCACTATAACGTTCATTGGTTTTAATACATACTATAATGTAAAAAATAAAATAATTTTATTTAAATTTTCACAATAATATTTTAGGATCGTAAGGCGGGCGTCCAGTCGCGCGTTATCCGTCTATTTGTCGATATCGCGGTACGGGTGCTGCGCTCGCGCCCCGATCTCTTACTGGCAATCAGCTGGCCGAATGGTACACTTTAATTTGTAGTTTATCACGTTATCACGCGGCTGCGTTCAGAACAGTTCACATGTGGTCACACTTCATTAAACACAAGAGTCTGCAGACTGATCGCCATGACTCGCCATCGGAAGTTCACTATCCGAGAGCGCGCCTCTTGGATACTCCCGTTCTTTGTTGTCTTTGTTACTATCAATATTTAAAATACCATTTGTCTGATAAAACTTGATATAACAAGGGCACTTGATACAACATAATATAGGCATATAAATAATGTTAATGTGACACAGTCATAGTTATTATAGGTAATGTGAAACGTTGATTTGATTTCCTTCGTTATGCGTCTATTTATTTTGACGTCTAATATTTCATGCATTTAAGATTTATCGTGCAACATTCGATCAAAGTTTTAGCCTAGCATTCGAACGCCTAGTTACCACTTCATAGAGACAAAGCATAAGTAAAATAATATCCACCAAATTTTATTATAACTAAGTAATAAACCAAATTAGTCATTGTTATAAATATTATCTGTTTCTTATTTATTTTATTTATTTAATAAATTCAGTACACAAGAAAAATACAAAAAAAGATTACATTATAAAGTTATTACTAAGGTAAGTCTAACCCAGTGAAGAGTTTTCTGCCGACAGACCACTAGGGAAAGGAAATAATATAGCGGAAGGTAATTAAAAGTGTACAAACAGTTTCAAAGAGGAAAGCAGTTATTGAATTCTAAATATTATAATTTACAGAAGGAATTACGCAACTTATATAAAAGTGAATACATACATATCTATACAAATATATAAATACACACACATATACATATATACCTATACAAAATAAATAAATAACAATACATATTAATACATAAAACATACTTATATATAATATACCTACACTACACACAGAATATTTCTTTATATCATTTAATAACAAATAATTTTATATTGAAAAATTAGACATTTTTATAAACATTATTAAAATTTACTCGTAGATGAGATCAACACGTTATTGGTTTTTTTCTTCTGGATAAGACCTACCTAATAATATTTAAGTAGCTAAATATAGGCAATATTATTTCAACAACCATGTATAAGCTTTTAACAGTTTCTCTGTAGGTACCTACCTAACCACTGAACTGTGATAATAGGATTTTCAGAGGATAATCCTACTAATATTATAAATGTGAAATTTTGTGTGTGTGTATGTATGATTGTTACTTCTTCAAGCAAAAACTACTGGAGACCTGGATTTACACATAGGCTACTTTTTACCCCAATATTTTCACGGGATCGGAAGTTAAGCGTGTAAAACCGCGGGGCGCAGCTAGTAGATCATATCTTCCGAAGAGAATACGAAAATACAGTCAAACTTCTACCTCAGATTTTCACATAAGTTCCAACACAAAAGCGGGAACTCGAGTTCGCTTAGTTTAAGTATGTCAATAATAATAATATAGGATTAGTTTCGATACTTCTTTGTCATCAGTCTTACTAATACTATGAATGGGAAAGTTTGTCTGTTAGTTGGAACACAGCACAGAATATAGATAATTGTCCTACGGATCTAAGTTTGTTGCTCGATCCCCCAAAACTCCACTCAACTATTTTTCGAGGCGTATTCAAAACTCTAAGACCTAATTTTACCATTTTCATTATTTCATCAAACAACCAGATAAACTGATATGTAGCACCGATTTATGGTGGAAATACCAGACGTCTATCTGCACTATTTATTTTGCTTCGTCATTCTTATTCGTGTCTTTCCTGACGTGTACAATTTTTGGGTCTTCAAGTCGCAAGCGAATCTTCTAGGAAAGCGTGCTGCATCTTAGGGCGCATCGTCACCTACCATTAGGCAGGTGTGATAGTGGTCCTATATGTAAAAAAACCAACTTGATTGCTGTGTTTTTATAGAAATACCTGGACCCCATAAAAACAAAGGTATAGCTTGTTTTTTAATATTCCTATGGGATTTACGCGGGTGAAATTGCGGGGTTCAGCTAGTTGATCATAATAATATCACGTAGTTTAATAATGGGTGTTCAAACCCCGAATCGGTCACTGGGTCAAACATAATATTTCGTAATATAGGTACTTTAAGATGTCATTGATAACAGAAATAAAATACATATCTACTACAATAGAGATTACAGCGGAACCTTTTGATTGATCCTTCAATAATTATTATCTACGTAATAACTAAGCAACGACGCTAAGTTAAAATGAGTGTGGGCTGGACTGGAAATGTGTATCGAAGCTGTAAAGATTAGTGGAGCAAAGCTGTTCTTAAATTGAATTGAAAAAATCGCCGACTTTTATCCTCATAACTATTAGACGGCAGAATCGATTTCAATCAAACATAGCTAAGAACACTCCCCACTAATCAGCATTCAAACAAAAAAACAAAATCGGTTCATCCGTTCGGGAGCTACGATGCCATAAACACACACACAGAGACACGTCAACGTTTTTGCGTCGGGGTTTTAAAATAGGTACTTCTTAATTTCTTAGTCGGGCACTCTTGACAGAGTAGTCGTGATCATGTCGATGATGCACGGGTATCGTCACCCTCCTTCCTACCCAGGGCCGCAGCTTCCTTTGCAATGCATCTCCAATTGTGGCGGTTAGTGGCATTGCGAGCATATTGTACCAGGGATGTACTCCACTTGGCCTTGAACAACCAGTCTCTCCATCGAGTCCTCGTTCCTGGAGATGTGTCCAAAGAACTTCAATATTCGGATCTGCGCAGTTGACAAAAGTCTTTAATAGTAGTATTTTATTTCTATGTCATTGATACAATATTTGTGAATGAGTGTAATCAATCAGCAATCGAATTTCTTGCGCTGAATACGTTTGTAAATTGTTTTTTTTATGCAAGGCTATAACTATTTCTTTGTGTGGTGATCTACCTTACTATAATTTGAATTGGTTGTAAAATTATAGTATTTTTTCTCGTTATAAAAAAGTCAAATAGGTATGAGCTGAAAATAGTTTAAATAAGAAACAAAAGAAAAATGTAAACAGAGAATGTACCTATCTATGATGGTGATGCATGGAATGTCCTGCTATAATTATTTATTTTCCGTCGCCTGGTCACCTTTCACGCGCCCAGTTGCTTAGCTTGGAGCTAGAGAGCGCTATCTGTAATGTCCTGCGATATTGACTTTATTTAAGTGCTTAAGATAACATCATATTTATTAATTAACCCCCGACTCAAAAACGACGGGGTGTTATAAGTTTGACGTGTATGTGTGTGTCTGTCTTTGGCATCGTAGCTCCTGAATGGCTGAACCGATGGATTTTTTTTGAAAGGTGAATTAGTCAGGAGTGTTCTTAGGTATGTTTGATTAAAACCGGTTCAGCCGTCTGAGAGTTTTGGAGGATAAAAGTTGGGGTTTTTTTTAATTCTAAATTTAATTACATCATACTGTGCAACGGTATGATGTAATGTACGGTATATTTAATGTTAATTAGGTAATATTTTAACAAAATGTTATCATTTTACTCAAATTTAATCATTTTTTGGATCAAATCATGAAACTTTTAAATAAGCAATAGCAACCGAAACTTATTTAGTTTTCGTGTATATCTTAAAACTAAGAGCAATGAGCTCTATAAATTTTGCTATTAATTTTCCTAATGGCTTTCGCAGCTGCGTTACATTCATTTATCAAAATGGAAATCTTATTGTTTCAAGATATACCCAACTTATTATTAAAGTGAAACGTCTCTAAAAACTTACTTAAGCATATCTTGAAATATAATTTTTTAAATTAATAAAACCCTAATATGTATAATAGAAAAAATAATACCAAACGTTGCGTTGTCGTGTCTTGAGGCGCCACTCGAGCATATATTGGCTGAAATTGGTTTGTTCATCTGACTCTCATCATCCTATAGCTTCAAACGGCTGAACCGATTTCAATCTAGCTTAGAACACTCTCTATTAAGTCATCTTTCAAACAAAAAAACTAAATCAAAATCGGATCATCCGTTCAAGAGCTACGATGACACAAACAGATAGACACACACAATTTGTCAAACTTATAACTTTTTGGGTTGGGGGTTAAAAAATATTTAATACAAAATTACAAAATAAATATGGGAAAATAACTAGATTCGCTTTATTTTTAATAAGTTACGAATCGGTCGGTATATGGTGCGCTCTATCTATAACCATATTCTCTGGCTAAGAGAATGCGGGCCAGATAAAATATATTTTAAAAAATAAATAGAAAGATTATTCTTCAAATTATACAGCATTACAGAATCTCAACCTTAAAAAAATAGAAGAATACTACGTAGCTTCGCTTTTTTCTGAGTTACGCATCTCTCGATAGATGGTGCGCTCTATCTATAACCATCTATAACCATATTCTCTAAAAGAATGCGCGCCAGATAAAATTTAATTTAAAAAAGAAATAGTTAATAAAACCCTTTGATAAAACCAGAATGATTATTCGTCAAATAATACAGCATTACAGAATTGATCAGAATTCACCTTAAAAAAATAGGAGATTACTACGTAGCTTCACTTTTTTTCTGAGCTACACATCGCTCGATAGATGGTGCGCTCTATCTATAACCATATTCTCTGGCTAAGAGAATGCGGGCTAGATAAAACCCTGTGATAAAATCAGAAAAACCAGAAATACTTTAAATTTTGCAGCGTTACAAAATTGATCTTTACATTACTAATTCATAGACTTGTTTGAGTTTTTGTCTAGCAGCTAGTGCTGCCACCTATCGAGTCATAATAAAATTATAGCCGTTTTTAAGTAAGCTCTATTATAAAATCACAAAAACCAAATGGTTAGTACGATCTATCTACCTACTATTTTATACATCTAGGTTACCTACTGTGTTTTTTCTCGATAGAATCTAGTTTTATCATACTATTGACTATTAGCACTATAACGTGAACTTTTACTACCTATTAGATATGTTTTTCGTAGGTACATGTTTTTTTTATTAATTATTACCAAGTTTAAAACATCAATTAACATAAAGTCAATTTGTACGCAATACCAGTATGAAACTATCCATTTGCATAAAGTTTTGAATCTATTCCAACAAATAGTAAATATTATGCAAGTATGCAGTTAAAAGTTTAATATTTAGAATCATCCGCACGAACCTACAACTTGCCTCTAAGAACAAAAAAACGGGTTCTTCGTTAATACAGAACAAGTTGTCCGATGGCCAGTCGCTTGCGGTCCGTGTATACAAATAAACATTCCTTTATAATAATCCGATAATAAAAATATATTTTGTGATATCTGTGATGTGAATTTCTCAATATGAAGGAAGAACAAGGAACCGAACTGAAAAGTGTAAACGAAACGAATGGCGTCGAAACTAATCCGGATCCAAAGCCGGATCCAGTGTCCATTTCATTCAGTGACCGGCTAAAGAGTATTATAGCTTTCTTTACTGTAGAACCATACTTGCTATGTTACATTTTACCTATTGCAATATCAGCGCTTGCTGTTAACAAATTCAACACTGAAAAAGCATGTCGTGTAGATTTAAACTACACAGAAGAGATCTGTTTCAAAGCTATTAATGGAGACACCGATGATGATAACATAACCAAGACAGCCCAAATTGAATCCTTAAAAATGATTACTGATATGCAATCTTGGCAGTCTCCAGTGCAGAGCAGTGTTCCTGCTTTAGTGATCTTATTTGTCGGAGCTTGGAGCGATCGGACGGGGAATAGAAAAGCTCTGATGCTCATACCTATTATCGGTGAATTGATATCTTCTTTGGGATTGATTCTGGCTACATTTTTCTTTATGGAGTGGCCTTTGTGGGTGACAGCTTTGATAGAAGCGGTGCCGACTGCCTTATCTGGAGGACAGACGATTGCCATAATGGGATCTTACAGTTATATCGCCGATGTAACTTCGATCGAATCGAGAACGTTTAGAATCGGGATTGTAGCAGTTATTGTGACGCTTGGTTTCCCTTTCGGCACATCAATAAGTGGTATACTGACGCAGAGTTTAGGATACTACGGCGTTTTTACTATTGGATTTGTACTATATGTTATTGGTTTTGTTTACACATTACTGAGGATACACGATGTTAATCGTGTTGAAACGGAAGGCACCTGGTTAGAAAAATTAAAAGAATTTTTTAATCCGAAAAATGTGTGGGATACTCTAACAGTTCTTTTTCAGTCACATGGTAGACAGAGGGTGAAAATTATTTTGGTGATATGTGTGCATATCGTTATTTTGGGACCGGTTATAGGTAGGTACTTACTTAATTATTTAACACCATACATCTATTTACAACAATCTAAAAATAAACTTTTGGTACTTATACTTTTTTGTCTTTGCAGGTGAAGCTTACATACTTTACCCATACGTTTTGGCTAAATTCAACATGGATGTTATTGAATTAAGTTTATACAGCACTTACTCCATATTAATGGGTACAATAGGTAAGTCAAAATCCTTTGTCTGAAATTTTCGGATATTCCTTTCAAATTAAATATCAACTAACAAGTTTTGATGTTGACTCTTGAACTTAACAATAAAAAAATGCTGTCTTTTATAGCTAACATTATTGAAAGATCCACCTTAACGGGTTCATAATAAATCTAGCAATGATTCAACAGACTCCTCTTATTATAAGATGCAAAGGTGAAGGACGAGCACAAAAATCAAAAGATTCATAAAATTGTTTAATATTTTTTGTACTGCTCTAGTCGTAAATTAATTATTACTGTGTCAGTTGGTTTAATAATGCTATGTCATTGAATATTCACACAAACCTACAATATGTGTAGCTTACCGTCGGTAAACAAATTCTTTGTAAAAACGAAATAAACTAGTACTTCCATTGTTCTTCCATACACTAGGTACTATTAATAAGTATTAATGAGTATCTACTATTATTATAAGCATATTTCCAATTTATAACAAAAATGTAGGTACTTCCTGTTGTTCAAAATCAATATTTGGGTACAAGCAACAAATTCAAAACAGAAATATTTGATCTGCGGTTTGCCTTGAGTAAGCAGTTAAGTACTCATCATCTATACTAGAATCATGATTGAGTTCCTCCTTACAATTGATTACATAATTATCTTTTGTAGTACTTCCAGCAGACGCAACTAATATATAAGTAACCTAGTCAACCCATATACCGCGCAAAGAACTGTTTTCCCATGAATTTTGAAGATTCAACTGCAGTCTTATAAAACAAACCTATTATAAGACTAATGTAATTACTATTTAAGCCCCGTAAAGTAATCAAAAAGATCAAAAATCTTTTCGAAAATCCATTCATAATGTACTTCTACGTTATTTGACTTAAATACTTCCTAGCTTCTGCCTGCGACGTCGCCCGCGTGCCATGGTCTACGGGTAAAGGAATTTCGAACCTTTTCTTAGCTTCTACCACTTCACGAAGAATACACTCTACAAAATTGTCTACCAGCCAGCGGTTTAAAGTCAAAGGGTACCGGCGCTCTCTTCATACAAACGTAGTCGACTGTTTCCTCCCTGAATAATGACACTAGTACAAATATGTTTGTGCCATAAAACCTATAACTGCCATGACTATGCCCCTATGTTTTGGTTTTTTTCATTTTGTAATTATCATAGAAATTAAGATTTAAAAACCTAAAACAAAACAGAACATAGCCCCTATGTTCTGTTTTTTATGGTCAATGGTCAATGGCAGTTATAAGTTTTATGCAACAAAAATATTTGCTCTAGTGTCGTTGTCCAGGGAGAAAACAGTCGACTACGTTTGTATGGATAGAGCCCCTTTCCTCTTAAGCTGCGCGCTAATATATCGGGCAGTCAGAATTTTAAATTTATAGACGTGAAAAATATAATTCCTCGATAATTAGCGGAGGAAAGGTAGGTCGGCGGAAAGAGATTTTTATAACAATTAAGATTTTCTAAATATTTCCTATTTCTCCATTACAGGCACAGCAGTTGCAGTAACATTATTCAGTAAACTCCTCAAAATGCACGACACATTCATTGGTATCATTGCAACAATATGTAAAACAGTTTCAAGTTTTGTCTACGGTGTAGCGCCTACCAAGGCTTGGTACTACACGGGTCCGGTGTTTGATTTCTTCGGTAATTCCGGAATTACTGCAATCAGATCTCTTGGTACGAAGGTTGTGGCAGTTGAAGATGTTGGTGAGTTCATCCTACTAATATTATAAATGTAAAAGTTTGTGTGTGTGTGTGTGTGTGTATATGTATGTTTGTTACTCCTCGAAAATACGCAAAAACTCCTGAACCGATTGCGATGAAACTCGGTACCTAGATAGCTGGAGATCTGGATTAACACATAGGCTACTTTTTATCCCGATATTCAAACGGGATCGGGACTTACGCGGGTAAAACCGCGGGGCGCAGCTAGTTTGTAATATTAAGTGCGAAAGTTTGTAAGAAAAACTATCTGTATGTATCTGTTTTAACCGGTACTAAACTGATTCTGTTTTTTTTTGGATTGAGATAGGAGAAAGAGATTTAGAAACCAGCTGGTATACACCATACGGATCGCGATCTTGGGATAAAAAGTACGCGGAATAAAACCATCAAACATAAATAATTTATTCTCATGTGAAATAAGTTTATTTTATGATATTTAGATACCTATGTATTTGAAAAACCAATACTCCTACGCACAAGATAGGACGTTTTTTTATCTAAAACTGATGTAAGCATCATTAGATTGTAATTTAGATCCTTTATCCGGATTCTTGTGGTGTTTTAATTTATTTTAATTATAGTAATTATAGGTATAAAGTATCAAACAACATAATATTTACGTAGAGATCTAACAGTTTATTTATATACATATTTTTATTTGAACGACTGTTAAGTATGGGTATTGTTGCTTTGGTTTCGCCATTCGCGGTTTCAGTAAATATACTAGACCAGCTTTTGCCCGCGATTTCGTCCGCGTAGAAGTTGAAAATAGACCAAGTAATCACGTTGTCCCACACAAACTTTGCCCCCCTTTTTCACCCGCAAAGGGGTAAAATTTCGGAAAATCCTTTCTTATCGGATCCCTACCTCATACAAATAATACACCCTAAAAAATTTCAGGTCTCTACGATCAGCGGTTTAGGCTGTGCGTTGATCCGTCAGTCAGGCATTCAGGACAAAGCATTTTATATGTATATTTAATTCAATTATTTTGGTTTTGGTTTACATGGATTTTTTATTTCAAATTTTATAAATGTAAAATTCAAAATCCTTTCTGACTTACTGATTGATAGGTTTAACAACGCGTAGCTCAAGCCAATCGACAAATCCGGCTACAGCTCACAGTAGACGTAGGTATCCGCTACGATTTTATTATATGTATAGAAAGATAGATAAATATGTCCATCTATCTATCTATCTCTATAACAAAATCGTTCGTGGATGAATTCTGTACATTGAAGATATTTTGAAAATTTCTACTGGAGGGCAGTCTATTATCGATACTGAACCAGAAAATGTAGTAAAAAACATTTTTGTCTGTCTGTATCTTGGCCGCGCATCACGCCGAAACTACTAAAGGGATTTAAATGAAACTCGGTGTGAATATAGCCCTTATACTGATGTAACATTATATCAACTTTTTAATCCTGAAATTCAGCATGGTTTTATGGGGGTGATGAAGATAGAAGTCTATGAGATTATACGAACTTTAACCAAATATTCGTTTCGATCACTTATCTTGTTAGTACTTAAGTGAATTGAGTTATTTATGGCACATAAGAGAAATCTAAATGGCTAGATTTCCTTAGAGAGAGCCGTTTATCGGAAAAGTAATCTCGTACTTAGTCTCTAAGGGCATCATGTCTTATATTATTTATAACAATCCTTTTTTGAATAATGAAGTACGAAACGAATTTACGAATTACGTGAGCAACTTCGTGCTTCGGAAGGCACGTTAAGCCATTACACCCGGTTTGCTACCTCTAGTAGCAGTCGTTAGATCAAGTTAGAAGCCTTAGGGCGATCTGAAAACTCTAACACTATGTGAGCCACACCACTATACGAGAAGAAGAAGAAGAAGATCTCTTTCATAATCTTGTCTCACACAGTCTGTCCACCCATCTTTTTTGAGTTCGTCCTCTTCCTCTCCATCCCTCTACATTGTGGGTGCAATGTCCTGCATATGACTGACTCATATAATATCGACGCTCAGCTTAAACCAATGGAAAGGTCGAGTAAAATGTGCCATACAGATTATCAGTTATAACGCAGACATCCGCTAAGAAAGGGTTTTACAACCCTACCCGGATGAGGTCGTGATAACACCTAGTAAACTTTGGCGTTGCCATGACATAAAAGCAATATTAAAGTTAAATGTACCCGAATAAACATAGAAATGGTGTTTAAAACTGTAATAATATTGGCTTTCTTCATCTAATCTAGTCTAGATGATTTAAGTCTTTGTGTATAATTATATGTTATTTGTTTTAGATTGCTTAATCACTAGTTATAGCATTATGCTTTTCTTTATAAGCATTTTGCTTGTTTTTGTAGACATCTTCAATTTATGTTTATGGTTATTAAGACAATTTAGAAGATTTATCTATACTTCTATACTTATATTATAAGAGTTTGTTTGTTTCTTTGAACGCGCTAATCTCAGGAACTGGTTCGAATTGAAAAATTATTTGTGTGTTGGATAGTCCATTTATCGAGGAAGGCTATAGGCTACTTTTTATCCTGATATTCCCGGATCGGGAGTTACGCGGGTGAAACTGCGGAGCGCTGCTAGTTTAGTTATAAAGTTAGTAACAGTTTTTCCTGCCTACTTTATCCAAATTACAGCATCGTTCTACTCTCCAATCACAGGGTCTCTGCTGAAAATCAGCGTTGCATCTATGCAACACATAGCTGTGCAGGAGCCTATTTGGCGGCGACACTGTTACTGTGTTATAAATAACACAGTTTATATTTATTTAATTAACCCCCGAATACTGAAAGGCTACTTAACTTTAAGTGGCATTTAAATTGACGTTAAGTGTATGCTTTCTATTGAAGCTTACACTTAAATTTCAATTTAAACGCCACTTAAGATTAAGTAGACTTTCAGTATTCGGGCGTAAGTCTGTTATTTTTAGCCATACCGAAAAGAAGTTGTTTCTAAGTTTTAGTTTTTTTGTTGGCCAAATAAAGATATATTTATCTATCTATCTAGATGATTTATAAAGCGCCATCAACTGTAATCCACGATCTATTCGGGGCGTTGTAGTGCCTGGGACATGGAGTAGGCTTGCCCAGAACCTATACCACTCTGTCAGCTTAGTCGGCCATGACCAGTGGAAAGAATTCTTCAAAACGTCTGGAGTCAATTAAGCCGTGTGTTTCATCGCAATGTTTTCCTTCACAGTAGGAGCAATGATAATTAGCGCAGAAATTCGTTAGAAAATCCATTGGTGCACGGATTTGATTCATAAAAATGTATGCAGTAAAATATCCCGTAACAGATAATAGCAACGGATTAAATTTAAGACGACCTAGTTGACACAATGGTCACCATGCTGGTCTGCCAAACACAGGGTTGCGGATTCGATTCCCGCCTCAGACAAGTATTTATATGCTTAGATATTTGTCTGTGGTCTAGTTGTTTCTATGTATTTACAAAAGAAAAGTATATAAGTATAGTTTGGCAAGTTCGTGCCGAACCCTCCTTGCGGCGTTACAGACGGTGGCGGGACGGGGTACTGAAGATGTCAGCGGGTAGCGGGTGGTGTAGCGGGGAAGGGTAACGCGTGCAACGCACGTCAACTTATGACAGTCACGGCCGCGCACTCGAAGCGGCAACATGTGTTATCAAATCTATGACACTTTGAGTTCAACGCACACGAGATAACGATCCCAGGATGAGTCTAGCGACACGAACGACTAAGAATGTTGTTTATAAAGTGTGACGACCATGTCATAAAAGTGAAGACGAATGTTATAAATCAGATTATGTAATTAACGATGCGTTGGACAGGTAGGTACATTATTGTTTATTTTTAATGTAATCGATTATTGGTGTGCTGATTGGGCAGACGTGACGCTTCATCACCGGCACCATCTGCTCAGGCTATCTACAATCACCATTTATTTGATTTAATTAAACATAATATTGTGAAAAATATGTCTTTTTTTATATTAATGTTGTTTTTTTTTAGATTCTTATTTCGTCCGAGTGAAGACGATGATGATGATGATGATGATGATGATCATGATGATGATGACGACAATCAAGAAGTTCAAACAGAGACAGAACATGAAAGTGATATGGATATTGATTTATAATCTTCTTTTATTTATAGTAAAATACTTTAACAGAAAAAAATACTTTACAATACTGACATTAATCTAGTGTGAGGGCCGCAGATATTTCTATAAACTGTACTCGTATTGGTAAATGAATATATTTAAATTTTTCTTTACTTTATCTTCCACTACCAACAATATAAAATAATAAATAATGGAAATACTTTAATAACCTTTTTATTCAATCCTACATTACATCAAAAATTGTTACATTATATCGCAAGATATATCCGGGCACACTTCTCCCGTGTGTATCGCGTGCTATTACCTCGACCCCGCCACCCCGCAAATACCGCAGGACGGTCGCGCACGACTTTGCCAAACTATAGTACCTATATCCGTTGTCTAGCACCTATAACACAAGTCTAGTTACTTACCTTGCGGCTAGCCGGCAATGTGTGGAATGTCCAGCAATATTTATTTATTTATTATTAATCCTTTTTCAGCAAAAATGTGTTCGATAATCGGTTTCGCTGAAGCTATATTGCCGATGGTATACGGTCCAATGTACACTCAAATGTATTCAAACACGATAGAAGATTTCCCCGGAGCTACGTACATACTTGGCGGGATTATGACCATACCAGCTTTTATAATATTCTTGTAAGTATCATTTATTGTTCTTAGCTTTAAAATTACTGAAAAAATACCTAAGTAAGTCGATAACCTAGCAGCGCTTTTTTATACAAATTTAACTACTTATTATTTCCCTATTTACTTCTTCAGTTATGCCTCTAGGTAGAGCAACCATTCCTTTTTCATTGCCGCCGCAATAAATGGCGAACCTTTGCAATAGCTTTAAAATACAATATGACTTGATGAAAACAAGTCAGAGTTCTTCAAGTCAGTCAATATGTAATATCTTTTTGGTAAGCGAGCTACAGCTTAGACCGCGTCGTCACTTACCATCCAGTAGGAAAGTCAAAAGCTGATTTGTCACATAAAATTGACACGAATTCTGAGATAGTGGGCTCCTACACACACACGACATTGGCAAATCTACATAGGGAGGCCATACTAAAGTCGAAGTTGGTATAGTAGGAACAAATCTTTATAAGCACACATTGTGTTCATAATTTATATTCTGAGTTATTGAGATTTTCAAGAGGTCGTCAAGGGACTTCTTAGACCGATGTAGGTATTTAAGAGACCCCTTCATAACCCTACACGAAATTAATCTAAAAGCTTCATTTGTCAAGCCAAAATAAGCTCTAGCATGCCATTTATTTTCATTATTTGATTAAAATTTGTAACAGATACTGCTGATAGTAACTAAGGTTTTTATGCTATATATTGTTTCAAATATTTTTTGGTTGCTAAATAATAAACTTTTCTAACAACCAAAAAATATGCTTGTAATTATATCGCTTAAAGTTTTTAAAGTCTAAATAACTTTTGAACCACTGAACCACTAAATATTGCAGAACATAAAGGGGGGTTAAATCGGTAGGTACTGAGGTACTCCACCCCCCCCCCCCACCGTCCCCCTTGCTACGCCGTGTAGGTATAATCCTACTATCCTACTAATATTATAAATGTGAAGTTTGTGTGTGTATGTTTGTTACTCCTTCACGCAAAAACTACTGGACCGATGGCGATGAAACTCGGTATGTAGATAGCTGGAAACCTGGATTAACACATAGGCTACTTTTTATTGCAATATTGCCACGGGATCGGGACCCACGCGGGTGAAACCACGGGGCGCAGGTAGTTACCAATAATCCTGTATAGGTATTTACGTAGAATAGGTTCCCCTATTAGCAATGATGCGAGAAAATCTATGAATGAACAATGTTTCTTTCGATATAGACAGTCCAATGACCTGTAAACATAGTTCTGTTATGGCAAGGTGGAATCATGTGGGCGGTCTTGTTTTTCACGCAGTGATTTTGTAGTAAGTATGGTGGGCTGCAAAGTCAAAGTCAAATTTTTTATTTCTTTGAATGCCTTATACATAGACCACTTGAAAACGTCTTAAAATCTAAGTTAGGATGTGTGCCTTCGGAACGCGCCCACCAATGAGAAGAAGGCACAAGAAACTCATGGGGTTTTTTTTAAGTGATTACGCTCACAAAGGTCAATATTACAAATTTTTGAAAGTATTATTTGAAATGGAGCAACTAAAGTTACGTCCATGGGTTGTTATCATTAAGGTAAGGCGAAGTATCATAGTACGCCTTACTGCACAATTGATGCTTTGTAAAAGTTTTGGACATGTCATATACATCTTTGGGTAATTTATTATAATAGAGCACACATGTACTATTAAACGACCTGCTTATTTTCCGGAGCCTACTACCGGGCACGGTCAGTTCATTCTTATTTCTTCTAACTCATGAATTTTTCAAACAAAAATATTAGAATGCAAACATGCCAATAATAGTAATTTTTGAACTCTACCGGGGGCTGCAATTATGCAGCCGACTGTTCCTAGGTCTATTAGAAAAATGTAGGTAACCATGCTACTATTAGTTACAAGCGGCGTATCGGGGTTTTTCCCACTTTAGTCCTGATCTCGTGAGAATATCTTGATGAAAAGTACCTGAAGGTACTCTCCAAATTCAATTTATCCTCGTACAAAATTTCATCATAATCGATACAGTACTTTTGGAGCATATTCCTTAAAAGCAAATAAGTTAAACAAAAAGTCCTTTTTATAATAATACTAGCAGCACTCCGCGGTTTCACCCGCGTAACTCCCGATCCCGTGGGAATATCGGGATAAAAAGTATAGCCTTTCTCGATAAATGGACTATCCAACACATTTTTTTTTAATAACGAATCGGTAGTTCCTGATATTAGCTCGTTCAAACATACAAACAAACTCTTCAGCTTTATAATAAGTATAGATTAGTGTACTTACATGAAGATGTATAATTAATGGGTCTTAGTAATTTGTTTTTATGGGTAAAATCTATAAAGCTGTGATAAGACCTGTCGTCATGTATGGATCGGAATGCTGGGTCGTGAAAAAGAAGGATGAGAGAAGATTGCATGCAGCGGAGATGAGAATGCTAAGATGGATGTGTGGGGTAACGAGGATGGATAAAATAAGAAATGAGTATATCAGAGGAAGCCTGAAAGTAGCACCAGTTACTGAAAAAGTAAAAGGGAACCGTTTGAGTTGGTATGGATATGTGATGAGAAGAAAAGAGACGCATGTATCTAGAAGAGTGATGAGTATGAATGTAGAGTGATGGAGAGGAAGAGGACGACCTAAGAAAAGATGGATGGACTGCGTGAGACAAGACATGAGAGAGATGAATGTTAACGATGAGATGGCGACTAATAGGAGTGAATGGAAGAAGAAGACATACTGCGCCGACCCCAAATAAATTGGGATAAGGGCAAGAAGATGATGATGAGTAATTTGTTTTTATGTTGCCCTAACATTTTTGAAAGCCGATTTTTTATTTTTAAATGTCGAAACCTACTTACTTGTTAGCCGCGAGCAAAGCCGTGCATAGGTAACATCTATTACTTGAATATGAATAGTTTGTTTTTCTATCAAATACTGTGAAATACGCACGTGTGTAGGTATATTTTCTTAACATAATTTACACAGACTTGAAAAGTTCATTTAGTCACCAAATAGATTATTGCGTTTATTTTTGCTACAGGCGCGTTTTACCAATATTTTTTTATTTAGCTAAAAAAGTAGATAAATATAGTGTGTAAAGAAAACCCTGTCATTCTTCTAAAGTACATGTAGGTAGGTAGGTTAGGTATCCCTGATCTTACCCGAAAAAAATGGGAAAAATTAAGTTTGGGATAATTTACTCAAGGGTCAAATAGTGACAACACCATTATCTACATAAGGTCACACTGTCAAGCGTAACAACATCCATAGAAAGTCCTTAAATTTTCAGAAGATTAATTAGTATATTTTTCCAAAACTTTAAATGAAAATAGCTATGTAATAATTCGTGCACTTATAATCAAAAATAATGTTTCAATGATAGCGTTGCAACATCTATAGAAAGTCCTTAAATTTTCAGAAGATTAATTAGTATATTTTTCCAAAACTTTAAATGAAAATAGCTATGTAATAATTCGTGCACTTATAATCAAAAATAATGTTTCAATGATAGCGTTGCAACATCTATAGAAAGTCCTTAAATTTTCAGAAGATTAATTAGTATATTTTTCCAAAACTTTTAATGAAAATAGCTATGTAATAATTTGTGCACTTATAATCAAAAATAATGTTTCAATGATAGCGTTGCAACATCTATAGAAAGTCCTTAAATTTTCAGAAGATTAATTAGTATATTTTTCCAAAACTTTTAATGAAAATAGCTATGTAATAATTTGTGCACTTATAATCAAAAATAATGTTTCAATGATAGCGTTGCAACATCTATAGAAAGTCCTTAAATTTTCAGAAGATTAATTAGTATATTTTTCCAAAACTTTTAATGAAAATAGCTATGTAATAATTTGTGCACTTATAATCAAAAATAATGTTTCAATGATAGCGTTGCAACATCTATAGAAAGTCCTTAAATTTTCAGAAGACAAATTAGTGTGATTTTCTAGAATTTTAAATGAAAATAGGTATATAATGTAATAGGTTGTAATAGGTATGTAATTAGCCTATCTATGACTTGTATTTTGTATATTCTAGTTTATTATATCTTTATACAAAAATATAAAAATTAAAAATCAGTCAAATAAAAATTAAATTACACAAATTAAAATTGAATTTCACAAATAATAATAATAAAAACACACACATACACACCACAAATAAAAAATACGTATGTAATTTAATAAATTTAAAGATAATTATGTCAAAATTATTAATGTATCCAATCAAAATTAAAATTATGCTATCGTTGAAACGAATTATGATGTAACTTTAGTAGTAAAAGTAAAGAATAGGTACAATACAAAATTTTGTATGCCCAGTGTGGTGAACTGTTGTGTCTACTACTTATAGCATTATTATCTTGACGACCCAGTTGACACAATGGTTACCACGCCGGACTGCTAAACACAGGGTTGCGGGTTCGATTCCCGCCTCAGACAAGTATTTATGCTTAGATATTTGTCTGTGGTCTGGTTGTTTCTATGTATTATAAGTATATATTTACAAAAGAAAAGTATTTATGTAGTATATCCGTTGTCTAGCACCCATAACACAAGTCTAGTTACTTAACTTGGTGCTAGATTTCGATGTGTGGAATGTCCTGTTATATTTATATTTATTTACTATCGGCTTATGTACACAGTTAATGTTCTATATAATTCTTTCACGTTTATGCAAAAAAAAACGTTTCATATTTCACCTACATGTGCCTAACAGGGTTCTGTTTACTATAAAATAAGATGATAACTTTTTTTTTTCAGAGTTCTCTACATGATGCAAAGGAAAGAAGCCCGAGATACTGTTAAAGATCCGACTGCTAAGGAAATTTATGCACGCGATAATGACGTCACAGTACTTTAGTTTTACCAACATACCACTAAAAGTTTGATAACTAAAGGCGATTTTCCACAATATGAGTCAGTTTGAATGGCTTCAGTAATTGATAATCACCCTGTCTGTCTTTTAGATATTTGTCTGTGGTCTGGTTGTTTCTATGTATTATAAGTATATTTTACAAAAGAAAAGTAGGTATATAAGTAGTTTATCCGTTGTCTAGCACTCATTACACAAGTCTAGTTACTTAGCTTGGGGCTAGATGGCGATGTTATAGTATGTCCTGCAATATTTATTTATTTATCATATAAAAACTGGTGGAAGCCACTTCTGTACAACTTTAAAAAATTAGGTTATATTTATAGGTACATTAACTGTTTTTTGTAAATAAAGACCATTAGTGATTATAATACTCCAAACTCAGTTCGCCTAGCTAGACCGTCTATTAGAATAACCCCCTTTCGTATTAAAATACCTGTATTGGAACACATTGTATTTTTGGCATCATCCCAGTTTACGTCATGCAACTTGGATAGCGAAGGCATATGAGCTAGGTAGAAAAGAAAATATAGTGGAACCGGCCTTTAAAATGTCTACCGATCGTAAATTGGAGTTTATTATTTAGTTGAAATTCGAAAATGTGTAAGTTGAATTATTTAATATTCAAACTTATTGTAGTTTTAAAGCCTAGATATTAAATATAAGTTGGAAAGTGTTTTCTCCATATGTAATTTTAATTTAATACCTAGTAGTACATTAAACAATATCTATTGAGAAATACTAGATTCGCTTTTTTAAACTAGTTCGAAATCATTAGATAGATGGCGCGCTTAGATCTAATTCCAAATTCAAACAATCAATTTTTTTTCTTTTTATTGTCTTTTCAGGAAAGGCAAATGGTTTATTATAAGCCCATTCGGCCTCGTTAACACTTCGTCGTGTTTTTTTAATTATGTATAACTGGGTCTGCCATCTATCTAAGTATCAGGAACTACAGTTCCTGCAATTCACGAGTGTGCTCGGCCTTTGTTTGTAGTTGTAATCGTAAATACACAGTTAATACACATGTTCGTTAGTGTGTGTACCCGACGACGACGATGGAGCGGTCAGTAGCGAGCGACACACATACATATTGGTCACTCACACAAACAAAGGCTGAGCGCACTCGTGAATTGCTAAAACTGTAGTCCTTTTCTTAGTACGTCTCACTGAATTTTCATTTATTAATTTCAACCATATTACGTAACACTTAATTATTCCTTAGTTTATTTTCTCTTTGTTACTTTTATAAATAAATACTTATTTTAAAGTACCTTATAATTGTATTTTTGGGGTTAGGAAATACATTTCTTCTCAGTCGTGAACAGACTTTTTAATGGTCAGTTTACCGGTCGTTTCAAACGTTGATTCTCGTCGTTTAAATTGGGCTCATACCCCCTTATTCCAAAACGAGGTTCAAGAATAGTTCCGAAATGTGGATTTAAACCTTAGATTTAGACACAAATTTACTCGTGAACTATCTAAACACTATCCATAGAGATTATATAGGGAACTATAGTCTAAATATTATCCCTATAGATTATATAGGAATAGTGTTTAGACTATAGTTCACGAGTTAATCTGTGTCTAAATTTAAGGTTTAAATCCACATCTCGGACTATCCTTAAACCTCGTTTTGGAATAAGGGGGATATAGTTCATAGACAATAAGCAGACAGACCAATGGCTTTTAATCTTTGGTCACAACCTAGTCACAAGAATTTTCGTCTAAAAACTTTTAATTGAAACCGTAATTAGTGTAATAGAGGTGCTTAGAAATATTATAGCAAAACACAGACGTATGCGTTGCATCAAATTAAAAGGACAATTTCACTTTTTTACTGTTTGTTGAAACTTGCACCTACATAATAAATATTAGGTATTAATTAAATATTGCTACGAGATTATAATGAAGTAGGTAACCTGCCTATATTTCATCTCTACAAATACGTCACATGAATCATGGCTCCATTCGACAAAATCAAAAAACAATTTTGACGACCCAGTTGGCACAATGGTCACCATGCCGGACTGCCAAACTCAGGGTTGCGGGTTCGATTCCCGCCTCAGACAAGTATTTATGCTTAGATATTTGTCTGTGGTCTGGTTGTTTCTATGTATTATAAGTATATATTTACAAAAGAAAATTATATAAGTAGTATATCCGTTGTCTAACACCCATAACACAAGTCTAGTTACTTAGCTTGGAGCTAGATGGCGATGTGTGGAATGCCCTACAATATTTATTTATTTTATTTTCGGACAAAAAACAGCCGCGGTTTCATTTCATTGTCAAGTTCTTTTTCCTTAGTAAGTACTAAATATACGGTTACAAAATGGAATCGTAAGTCGTAGATATCATATTATAATATTACAACATTGAACCTTTAACAATGGCATGTCTAATTGTTACGTTATCTGTGCACTTGTGTTACTACCACCAAAGTAGATCTATGCTAGACGACTCCCAGTCATGAACAAAAATGCATCACACAAATATATCCCTTATTTGTAGATGGCGCCACTAATATTTTCAACAGGTTTTTACCTTATAATTTACATTTAGAAAGAGTTTAAGTTTTTAATTCAACTGAGGAGGTTTATAATGTTTTTATGGTTAGGACATAATTGTTTATGAACCGACTTTTAGCATATTTCTGTTCAGCACCTGTTAAATCCCGATCTCGTGGGAATATCGGGATAAAAAGTAGCCTATAGCCTTCCTCGATAAATGGACTATCCAGCACAAAAATAATTTTACAATTCGAACCAGTAGTTCTTGAGATTAGCGCGTTAAAACAAACAAACCAACAAACTCTTCAGCTTTATAATATTAGTATAGATTAAAGTTCTCTAATTCCTTATTACAGCGCCATCTGTGCGACCAATTTTTAAAAGTTGTTCAGAAGAAATGCTGATAAAAAGAATCATCATATTCAATTGATAAACAACGAAGTTTCGCCCGAATCACCATAAAAAATATAAACAATTGAATTGACAACTTCGGCACAGAATAAATATGTAAATTGTACAACTACAGAAGATCCACTTAAAATAAAAAGCGACTCTCGCAACAACTGAATAAAGAAAAATGTTTGATGCCTCGAGCGTCTGCGTCCGGACGCAGACGGCGGCGTTTTATACCTACGTACGGACTACGGAGTGAACCACCCCTGACCTCGGTTAAAAGTAGGCTTTATTGTGTCATCATTGCATAACCACGTCCAATATTTAAAAAGAAACAAAATATATTAATGTAGGCATCGAAGTAACCTCGTTTAAAACAGAATTTATTTAACGCATTCCGACGTCACGAGAGAAAGTACGCTACTTTAATTACAATAAAAAGATAAAAATGTTTCCAAAACCTTATACTTTGTAAACAGTCGTAAAGACTCTGATACACGGTTTAACCATAAGTATTGATTCCATTTTATAAAGGTAATGTGTGTAAGAGATCGGCCTTTGATATTCAGGCTAAAAATTTAACATAGAGAGAGTTTGTTCATTGGAACAAAGTTCCTTATGGCGCGTTGCAAAAGGGGCTAGACGGAAAAAATTAGGACCAAAAGTTGTAACGACACTTTTTGATTTTATTACAATTTCTTCACTAATTAATCGAAAGAAACTTCGTTCCATCCGGGTGTCCCTTGACCCCTCTCAAGATTTTTTATTTTTAAAATTAAAAATGTGACAACACAATAATTTTAATAAAAAGCAAAAAAGAACTTTGCTGATAAAAGTAGGTCAATTTGTACCTGTACTTCAAATTAAATTTGATTTAACTGTTTTATTTATTGTGCAGTATCTAATTAAGCATACGCCTTAGAAAAGGTTTTTAAAACACACTGTACAGTTTATAGTTAAATTTACTTTAGTTTAAAATTATATTTTATTTTATTGTTTTATGTTTGTGCAGTGTCTTAAGCATATACTTCTTAGAAAAGGGTTTTAAAACACACCGTATAGTTTATTGTAAAGTTTAGTTATAGCGGTGGTTATATGACAATTAAAAAATTAGAAATACAATTACACAAACGCATTGTTTTTTATAAAAAAGCTTAGTCACTATTCAATAGCTTAGAAGACATAAGATTAATAAAAAATTTGAACCAAAAACCTGTGTAAAGTCAGCTTAACGTCCATAAGATTTCGACCCTGGCTGAATCATAAAAAAGGTTGTTAACCTCTTACGTCATATGACTAGAAGTTTAGAGGTTTAAGTTGATGTATTTGGTAATTCAAAGTACCGGTTTTATAGCCTTACGATGCACCGCCTTGCGTAGGTATTTTGGTAGTACTTGTGCACTACCCATTCAAAAGTAGCTACATGATATTATTTCGATATTTATTTATTTAAATAATACATTTGTACGTACGAGTATTTGTAAGACTATTACGAGTTACAACAATATTTATACGGACGACAAAGTTCTTTACTTCAGTATTCAGATAGTATTAGCGCACAATGCTTGATGCGCCCGCGTTACTTAAGGTGCAAGATAATAAATGTGCTACATATAATTTATATTTATTAAAAATCGTGTCGTCTAAAGACTTGCGTTATCATAGCTGCCGAGATGTAAGCGACTCGTATGCGTCGACGCACTCATATCGCGCTTCGTTTTACAACCTGACATTTACTGCTCAGGTTTTTGGAAACGAAAAGTCACGGATTAAGCGTATAGTCACCATCGAGCGCTGCCGCCGACGCGGTGTCGTGCCTCGAGCTAAGTGTCCCAAGACTTTTACTGACTCTCACTTTTATCTGTCGTAAACATGATTGCGAATACTGAAATAATCACCAGTGTTAACGATCTCACTAATTCACACATCCGACTGACAGCGAGCACGAAAAAGAATACATGGAGGGAAAAATCGAAGAACGCATTGAAGTGCGCGAGAGTTGTAATTCGAGAAATTACAGTAGAACCATGTCTATTCACGTACATGCTCTGCACTGCTATTTCATCTTTGGCCGTTCAGAATATGCACCTGGAAAAAGCCTGTAGAGTTAATTTCAACTATAGCGACGCTATCTGCGATCGAATCAGTGATCGAAATACGACAGGACTCGAAGATGAACTCATCAAGATCCATTCACTGGTTGCTGGAGTCGTAGCTTGGAAGTTTCCCTTGCAAACTGCCATACCAGCTGTGATGGTAATTTTTGTTGGTGCATGGAGTGACAAATATAAGAAAAGAAAAATCTGTATCTTGTTTCCGTTCATCGGTGAAATATTTACGAATATAGGTCTATTATTCGCAACCTATTACTTCAGAGAATTGCCCTTAACCGCTACAGCTCTGATAGAAGCCTTACCTGCTGCATGTTCTGGTAGTTATATTATAATATTTATGGGTATGTTCAGTTTTATGGCAGATAGAACGACTTTAGAGAACAGGACGTTTAGACTGGGATTAGTGACTATATGTGTTACACTTGGAACGCCGACAGGGACTGCACTTAGTGGTATATTATTAAGAGTTCTAGGTTATTACGGAGTATTTGCTTTGTTGCTCTTGTTGTATACTTTCTCTTTTATCTACGGTTTATTTAAACTGGAAGATGTGTTGGTGAACGATGAAGTAAAAAGCGAAGGTGGTGATGTAAGGAACAGATGTTCGAAGATATTGCACGAGGTGTTGCAACTTGTTGCTAATACGGTTTTGGTTGCTCTGAGACCGAGGGCTATGCGAGGACGAATGCAAATCTTTTGCGTTCTCCTTTTATATCTTCTTATGGTGGGACCACTCTATGGTGAGTTTAATTTTATATGCTAAATTTGACTAAATAAAATGGCTTCTATTTGACACAAATTATATTTTATCATGTCAATTTAATAAAATCTTATTAGGTGGTACCTATCTAATTTTAATAATTTTTCAATGCCAGTTTTTTTGTTGTTTACCAATCGATCCCTTTATAATATTTTGTGTATAATATACAAAACTTTAAGAGAACAAATTATAGGTAGGTAGGTATTCCTTAGTTGAATTGATAACATTTCACTTAAGAGAAAAGGGTACCGGGCGCTCTCTCCATACAAACGTAGTCGACTGTTTCCTCCCTGGATAATGACACTAGAGCAAATATTTTTGTTGCTTATAGCTTTATAACTGCCATGACCATGCCCCCTTTCATATGTTTGTTAAAACTTAATTTCTATGATAATTAGAAAATGAAAAAAAAATATTTTAATAGGGGCATAGTCATGGCAGTTGTAGATTGTATGCCACAAAAATATTTGCTCTAATGTCATTATCCAGGGAGGAAACAGTTGACTACGTTTGTATGGAGAGCGCCGGTACCCTTCACCTTAATGTGACAAGGCAAACTAGTCACAGGTTAGTGAGCCTTGACTTACATTAAGGAATGCTTGCTTCCACGATACCAGATCATTCAACGAACATTACTAGACAGTAGACGCCACATTACATCTATCTATCTATACATATAAAATGTTTTGTCCTGAACTACTGACTGACTGACGGATCAACGCACAGCCTAAACCGCTGATCGTAGAGACCTGAAATTTGGAGGGTGTGTTCTTTGTATGACGTAGGCATCCGATAAGAAAGGATTTTCCAAAATTCCAACCCTAAGGGGGTGAAAAACGGGGGGGAAAGTTTGTATAAGACAACGTGATTCCTTGGTCCATTTTCAACTTTAACGCGGACGAAGTCGCGGGCAAAAGCTAGTCCTACTATACCAGATAATACTTGAAACGTAACCAGACCGGCACTTTTGAAGTACTTTGTCTATTAAAATGGAAGTATTCATGTTTAGTTTTTAGTTCCGAGTCTAGAAAAAGGCCCGAACTAGATCCGAACTAAAAACGAACCGAAATTTCTAGGCTCGGAACTAAAAACTAAATATTAACTAAATATTACAGATATGGAGTTCCGAAAAGTGTTTTCAATCAACTACTTTGTCTATTATCTTTTCAACCAAAAGGGCTATACAGATAGAGATTCATCCAAAACATTTTTTAGAAAATTTGAATATTTGAATAAATTGAATTTTACGATAACTTTTCACTCTCTATAAATAGACAAGTTTCACCGACAAAGAACAGAAGTTTAACTAAAAATATCCTAGAAGTCATTCGCAAGCATACCTGTACTCCGTCGGACCTCGACTGTTGGAGGTAACACCGATGGGTTTTTAGTGGGTAAGCCTCCGGCCGCCTACCATCCTCAGGCTGAAGGCAGCCCCACATACCTTCGTCTCATCCTCCTCCTCAGGGTGGCGGGAGGATGTAATATTCCCATCGATAAAAAAAGGTCATAATCGTTAAAAATATATCTTGATCTTTACTTGGAAGGTATTTTTCTATAAGTGTCCAATGCTGGATTGTTAAGCTGCCATCGTATTAATTATCACCCTTAATTGGCTAATATAAACTTATAGGCATTTTTGTTCAGTGATTAACCTACTGTGGAGTCCTTGAAATAGGACGTTTTAAATAAAAACTAGATATACACGTACAATTAGGCATCAAAATTCCAGACCCACCGAAGAGTTCCAAAACTGCTATCATTTGAGTGTCATCAACTCAAGCAAAATTCTAAGGTCCTGCTAGAATAGAATTCTGAAGTCCTACAACTTATGAATTTATTGGACAAACATAAGAATGAAGACGTTCCCATAATAGTGATTTTACCCTCTACGGTGGGTCTGCACTTCTGTTGCCGATTCGACTGTACGTATATAACTTGAGTCTTTAGGGTGAAGGGACTGGGGCTCTCTACAGACAAACGTAGTCGACTGTTTTCTCCCTGGATAATGACACTAGCACAAATATTTTTGTGCCATACAACCTATAACTGCCATAACCATGCCTCTATATTTTGGTTTTTTTTTCTTTTCCTAATTATCATAGAAATTAAGATTTAAAACACAAAACAATGAGGCATGGTCATGGCAGTTACCTTTAAGTTTTATACTAAAAAAATATTTGTGCTAGTGTCATTATCCAGGGAGAAAACAGTCGACTACGTTTGTATGGAGAGAGCCCCCGGTACCCTTTCCTCTGAAGTACCTAGCGAGTGAATTGGTATATCTTCTAGCTCGTCACTTCACAGTTATTTAGTGTTATTTCTCCTTATATCTGAGTAGGTGCTTATAGAATATTATTGTATTTTAAGTAGATCAAGTTTATTAACCTCACTAAACTAGTTTTACTTCTTAGGGTTCCGTAGCTAAAGGCTAAAAACGGGATCCTATTACTAAGACTTCACTGTTTCTCCGTCTGTCCGTCTTGCGTCTGTCTGTCACCAGGCTGTATCTCATGAACCGTGATAGCTAGAGAGTTGACATTTTTACAGTTTAAGTATTTTTTTTTTCTTTTATTATGGCTTCGCACGTGTGCATCAAATTATGACCCGATTTTTCATAAATCGGGCCTAAAGTGTTTCAATACAGTCAAAGTCGTCATAGTCCGTCAAGTCAGGGGTTATAGTAAAGCGGTGGCAAGTTTACCATAACCTTAATAGGAGATTTGGAGGCAACGAGAAAACTGCATGTTTGACACTGATTTTTACTTTCACTACACTTGTGCACTTTCACAGAACTAAATTGAATAACATTCCACCAGAATTATACAATTCAACTCGGGTTACATCTAAGTTTCATGAAAATAAAACTGCAGCACGACATGTTGTTAACTCGTTCCCGCCAAAACTCCAGTTTAAGTATTTCTGTTGCTGCTACAACAACAAATAGGTACTTACTAAAACAGTAACAACAAAATCAAGTAAGGCTCCCACACAAAATGGAAATAAAATGAAATGAAATATATTTATTTGCCAGAATATTATGGTGAGTAAATTATGATGTACATACAGTATGTGCTCATATTCTATCTGCATACCTAATTCTGGAGGAGGGCGCTCTCACTGCAACGCAGTTTACAACTTTCGCAGCTGGGGAGGATTCTTATCTGTTTGTTATTATCACAGTTCTTTGTTAAAATAAATATTTTTTAATTTAATTTTTTAATTCAACCGAATCTCAGTGTGCAAATGTCTAGACTAAAAATAAATGACTTTATACAGAATCCATAAATAGCAAAATAGATTTTTACGCAGTAATCGATACAAAATAGCTGAAAAAACTACCATGTCAAAAAATTTGTAAATAGTAATAAGTATCAAATATCAGATTAGTAATTAAAATGAAAATAAAAAATGTCATAATATAGTTTGATTTAAAATTAATTGCATACACATAATATTCCTTAGGACAATGTCAGGTTTTATTTTTATCATCTAAAATTATTATACACTATAATAACATTTATCGGCACAATGGTCACCATGCCCGACTGCCAAACACAGGGTTCGATTCCCGCCTCATACAAGTATTTATGCTTAGATATTTGTCTGTGGTCTGTTTGTTTCTATGTATTATAATTATATATTTACAAAAGAAAAGTATATTAAGTAGTATACCCGTTGTCTAGCACCCATAACACAAGTCTAGTTACTTAGCTTGGGGCTAGATGGCGATGTGTGGAATTTCCTGTAATATTTATTATTTATTTAACAACATGTTGATTTTTTTAATTTTTATTTAGTCAACGGTAAGTGTACCGTGTACCGGTAAGTGGTACGGAATCCTACGTGAAAGCGTCCGACTCGCACTTGTTTTTCTTTGTATGTTATTGTTTTGTAAGAGTCCTCCAAGCATATAACTCGTAATAACTACCTTACTATTGGTAACATTTAGAAACAAAGACGGATATTTTAATTTTATACAGATTTTTAAGAGGAAAAGGTACCGGCGCTCTCTCCATACAAACGTAGTCGACTGTTTCCTCCCTGGATAATGACACTTGAGCAAATATTTTTGCAGCATAAAACTTTTAACTGCCATGACCATGCCCCTATGTTTTATTTAAAAAAATCAAGATAATATAGAGGCAGAGTCAGTCATGGCAGTTATAGGTTTTTAACCCCCGACGTAAAAACGACGGGGTGTTATAAGTTTGACGTGTCTGTGTGTGTGTGTGTCTGTGGCATCGTAGCTCCCGAAAGGATGAACCTATTTTGATTAAATTTTTTTTGTTTGAATGTTGCATTATATATAGTAAAAATATTTATACTAGTGTCATTATCCAGGGAGGAAACAGTCGACTACGTTTATATGGAGAGAGCGCCGGTACCCTTTCTTAATTAAATACTTATCGTTAAATGAATCATTGACATCGGTTCGAAGTTATGAAAGGAGTAAATGATTTTACTTGGATAACTATCTGTTTCTATATACTGATTCATACCTAGATAAGTTGGTATTTATACCTAGTCTGAAGAAACTAAGTCTGATTACCTATAGTAGGTACCATTATGATAGTAAATAGGTAAGTTCTAAGATAAAAAAGTAAAGGTTCAAAAACATATTTATTTATTGACTTTAGTTGCATCAGTTTTATGAAGAAAATAGTTACGGTCGGAGTCAAAATTGCAGACCCACCGTAGAAGTCCAAAACTCTTATTATTAGAATTTCTAAGGTATCGCTTGAGTTCAAATTTAAAATCTTTCAACTCATGAATTTATTAGATAATTAAGTATTATTAGAATAAAAAATATTCCAATAATAGTCAGTTTAGAACTCTACGGTGGGTCTGCAATTCTGACTCCGACCGTACCTATTTACCTAGTTAAATATTTTATGTGATAGCTATCAAGATTTCATAGACTAGCAAGAAGTAACAGATCATCGAGAATGCGCTGTTTCTTTTACTACACTTCGAACATTGATATTCACCCTTAGTTTTGTTTTTATTTCGAACAATAGTCTAACAGTTACTTTTTGAAAAATAATAGGCGAACTCCAGGTATTTGATTGTAGATATTATGTATTAGATGGAGTAGGCTTGCCCAAAACCCAAACCACCATTATTTCTCAGAAACTACACAAAGTTGCTGGCTTAAACCATCTCGATTAGGAACACTATTATTACTAGCTTTTGCCCGCAAATTATTCCACGTAGAAGTTGAAAATAGACCAAGGAATCACGTTGTCCAATACAAACTTTGCCCCCCTTTTTCACCCCTTTAGGGGTAGAATTTCGGAAAATCCTTTCTTATCGGATGCTTCCACCACACAAAGAATACACCCTTCAAGTTTCAGGTCTCTACGATCAGTGGTTTAGGCTGTGCGTTGATCCGTCAGTCAGTCAGTCAGACATTCAGGACAAAGATTTTTATATGTATAGATAGATTACCAATCATGGCATAGAATAGGGCTACCCCATATCTTCCCATGGGTATCGTCATCGAGGAGATTTGAAGATCTTGTGCGTACTGTCGCACCTTCGTAGGTAGCACGGTGGCGGGTAAATCAGCAACAGCATTCCCAAGGGGGGTGGGTGATATTGGCAAATTATTTCTTTGTTAATAAATTCTTTGTCTTGACTGACTGATGGATCAACGCACAGCCTAAACCGCTGATCGTAGAAACCTGAAACTTGGAGGGTGTATAAAAAGAAAGGAATTTCTGAAATTTTACTCGTAAGGGGGTGAAAAAGGGGGGCAAAGTTTGTATGGGACAACGTGATTCCTTGGTCCAATCTATTTCAAATTTTGTTTAAACATTGTTTAAGAGAATTGATGGAACACGTGTTTCGTATTTTATTGAAAGTCATCCCCTAACTGGGTTAAAAAGGGGTAGAAAGTTATTTTATCGATTGGTTCGTCTCGAACTTAAAATGAAACGACTTTTCCATATTATATCGGTCACACGAGTGACATTTATTTCGTAAGAAGTAACGACCAAAAAGAATGAACACACAATAGTAGCCAGTATTTTGATATAAACATAACACCCCCACTTATCAAAATAAGAAATACAATATAAACCTATGTATGTACCGAGGGGAATATTTAACAATTCTTAATGTTTTGAATCCCTAACATGTTCATGAAATAATAATGCTTTGCAACACACAAGCTTTTAGTAAGCAAATCAGCTGGCATCTCACTAGTTTCTAGGTATATTAACTTAACAATATTCTGATTAACACAATCTCTGCAGTAATGATAACGTACATCAATATGTTTGGTTCTCCTATGAAAAGAATTATTAGTTATTAATCCTGGGTGCTCTAGGATTAATAACTAATAATTCTTTTCATAGGAGAACCAAACATATTGATTTGCAACACACAAGCTTTTAGTAAGCAAATCAGCTGGCATCTCACTAGTTTCTAGGTATATTAACTTAACAATATTCTGATTAACACAATCTCTGCAGTAATGATAACGTACATCAATATGTTTGGTTCTCCTATGAAAAGAATTATTAGTTATTAATCCTAGAGCACCCTGGTTATCACTAAATACATTAATGGTTTGTAAACAATTGGTTATTTCATACAATAATCTACGAAGATACATAGCCTCTCTACATCCTTCTGTAATTCCCATATATTCAGCTTCGGTACTTGAGAGAGCAATAGTCCTTTGCTTTCTAGTCTCCCATGAAATTGCAGCCCCAGAGAGAACAAAGCATAAACCTGTGTATGACTTTCTGTCTATGACATTGCTCGCCCAGTCAGCATCAACATAACCTTTTAGCTCTAAATCATTCTTAATATATTTTAAACCATAGTGTTTAGTTTTCTTTACATATCTCAAAATTCTTTTAGCATAAGACCAAATTTCAGTATTATAATTATTATTGAACTGACTCAAAAAATTTACAGCATATGCAATATCAGGTCTAGTTAAAACTGCTAAATACATTAAACTTCCAATAAGTTGTTGATAAGGAAGTTGACCTGTACAATTATTCTCTACTTTACCTATACTTAATCTAGCTTCTAAAGGAGTGTCAGCTGTTTTACAATCTGCCATTTGAAATCTATTCAATAAAAAATCAACATATTTTTCTTGGCTCAAAGTTATTACACCATTCAACTTATCAATGTTTACACTCATTCCAAGACACTGTTTAACTTCTCCTAAGTCTTTAATTTTAAATTGAGATGACAATGTATTTTTTAAACAATTCGTTTCTACAGTATTGTTACTAAAAATAAAAAAATCATCGACATACAAAGTAACAATAGTCTTCTTCTCACCTTCAAGCTTAGTGTACAAACATGGTTCAATCTTAGATCTCCTGTAACCCACCCTAACAAGACAATCATCTTTTTGTACCACGCTCTTGAAGACTGTTTTAAGCCATAAATTGCCTTTTTTATCTTTAAAACTTTACTGTCACATTCTGAGTTTGGAAAACAATCAGGTTTTTGCATATAAACAGTCTCATCAAGATCGCCATTCAAAAAAGCCGTTGTAACATCAAGATGGGTAACATCTAAATCTAATTTAACAGCCAAAGCAAACATCAGCCTTAGTGTTGCATGTCTAACTACCGGTGAAAATGTCTCATAGTAATCAATTCCATGTTTTTGCATAAATCCTTTAGCAACAAGTCTAGCACGGAAACACACATTATTGTCACTATCATATTTTTTCTTTAAAACCCATTTACACTTCACTATAGTACCACTTTGAGGAGCATCTACCAACTCCCACGCTCTATTATTTTCAAAACACTGTAGTTATTCACTAACCGCCACTAACCACTGTTGTTTCTCAGGTCCGTTTAAGGCATCTTGCAAAGATAAGCCGCTAGCATCATCAACAATATCCTCTTCCATGCACAGGTTAACATGGCCGTACCTTTCAGGTTTCTTTCTTATTCTAGTCGGCCTTGTTGCTTCCTGGGGAACATGAGGTATGTCTGTTTGTGATGCCTCCTTGGAAACATCACATAATTCTAACGAGCTGGCATCTTCATAGTCACTGCTAGGGACATAGGTCTCATCGAGGTTTTCCTCAGAGTAATCACTCTCTTCTTCTAAAGTTGTTTCCCCCACTGAATCTGCATTTTCTAAACTGTCTGTAATAACAGGTATGTTGATTTCGATGGTATTTTCCTCTTCTATTATTATTACATCTCTACTAGTTATTATTATTCTCGTTTTGGGGTTGAATACTCTGTAACCTTTGATATTTTCTGAATATCCAATTAAAATATGCTTTTCTGACTTTTTATCCCATTTTTGCCGTTTTTCTTTAGCAGTGTGAACCATAACAGGACTTCCAAATATTCTTAAATGGCTTAAATTTGGTTTTTTACCAGTCCACAATTCATAGGGAGTTTTCCCATCTAACCCATTAACTGCAATACGGTTCTGTAAATACACAGCAGTGTGAGTCGCCTCTGCCCAAAATTCCTTTCCTAATTTGGCATCAAATAACAAACATCTTGCCTTTTCTACTATTGGTCGATTCATGCGCTCACACAAACCGTTCTGTTCGGGAGTGTATGGGTTAGTTTTCTGATGAATAATCCCATGTTTCTGCAAGAGTAAATCAAATTCTTTGTTACAAAATTCTCCACCATTGTCAGACCTTATGGTTTTGATATATTTTCCTGTTTGTTTTTCAACTTTTGCTTTAAAATCTTTAAAACAAGATAGAGCTTAATTTTTTTGTTTAAGAAAATAAACAAAAGTCATGCGACTGTAATCGTCGATAAACAATATAAAATATTTCGAACCAGCTAGAGATTCTTTCTCCATCGGCCCACATACATCGGTGTGGACTAAACTAAGTATATCAGTACTTCTCATACCGGTTTTATTAAAAGGTAACCGAGACTGCTTACTTTCACAGCATACTGTACATGATGACTTAGAAATAGCAGCTTTTTCCTTCAGCTTCATTCCTAGTACCGCACCATTCATTCTATTTAAGTAGTTGCTGTTTGTATGACCCAATCGACGATGCCAAGTTTTTGCTGACACCACCGCAGCCACTAGTGCACTTTCTGCCACTCTTAGCTTGTACACGCCATTAAATAGTGATGATGTGGCCACTAGTTTTCCATTTCTATTATACACTTGACACTCATCCACTGTAAAAACCACTTTGTTTCCTTTACTGATGAGTTGACTTACAGAGAGTAGGTTTGTCGCTAACTCGGGTACACAATGTACATCGGTAACTGGTACTTCAAATTCGGCTTCATCTGTTTTTGTGATGATACTAAGATCGCCGGTGCATAGAACTCGCGCTTTGTTTTTATTTGCCACAACAATTTCATTATTTTTCAGATAAGTTGGATTTGCAATCCAGTTTTTGTGCGCCGTTAGGTGCATGCTCGCGCCTGAGTCTATAAACCAGTCAGTGCTCTTGAAATCACCACTCAGAAACACAACACCAAAAGCATTTGTCGCCTCTCTATTTTCTTTTGGGCATTGACTACGATAATGGCCAATTTGTTTGCATTTGAAACATCTTACATGCGATCTGTCACTTGAGATTGACGTTTTCGTATAATCATTTGCCACACTGGCAGTAGACAATTTTTTGTTAGTGTTGTTACGTTGCCATCTCTGAGAACTCGCAAATGCACCGCTGACTTCACCACCATTCTCATTCACTTCCTTTTCCTCCATATCCATTAACTTTGTTTTAATGGCGTCTGTGGTTATAGGAATGCCTGAATGTTCAATGGCCATGATCATGGGAGAGAACTTCTCCGGTAATCCCGCTAGTAACAAACACCCAATCCACTCGTCGTTAATATTAAAGCCCGTTCCACTAAGTTTCTGTCCTGTTTCCATAATTTGAGTAACGTATGATGTCATAGAAGCACTATTTTCAAGACGAATTGAGATCAAATTTTTCAGCAGAGATATGCGTCTTGAAAAACCAGAATCGTCAAATAGTGCCTTCAGCTTGTCCCATAGTACTCGAGAAGTATTTACTTCTTTAACATGGACGTAAAGTGACGTGTCAATAGTCAATATCAGTTTAGCTTTGGTTCTCTGATCATCTTCAGGTTTGGTTTCCTTTCGCTCGACAGGTTTTATGTAGTGAACCATATCTTCTAAAATCAGGAAATTCTCGATAGCAAAAGCCCATCCGCCGTAATTTTCACGACCTTTCAGTCGCGGCACGCTTGCAAGAAAATTGGTTGAAGAAGACATTTTGTTTTACAAACCGGACTTCTTTTTTTTGCAGTTTTCACAAATTAATATTATCTTTTTGCTTATTTTAATTTCACAACTAAGCTGACCTATTCTAACACGAATTTTACTAACTTTTATGGGTCTGGGCCCATAACCTAAAATGAAACGACTTTTCCATATTATATCGGTCACACGAGTGACATTTATTTCGTAAGAAGTAACGACCAAAAAGAATGAACACACAATAGTAGCCAGTATTTTGATATAAACATAACAGAACTCCTTAGTGCTTTTGATTTAAATTAATTAAGTACATTTTATTTTGACACATATATCAAACTTAAACCAATTTGTTTGTTTTGTAATTATGTACCTATTTTATATTTGTTTACTCTTTTCTTGTCCGTGTGCTCTTCTAATGTCTATTCTATTCTATTCTATTTTAAGTCAACAAAAAAAATCGTATTAGAACTATTTTCGGACGAAGTCGCGGGCAAAAGCTAGTCTGTTATAAAAACTTTCATCATTGCAAATAGATACTCCATTATGTCTTACGTACTTGTACTTGTATACAGGCTGATTTCCGCCATTGGACCCTTTTTAATTGGGTCCTTTTTGCGTGAGGATGGAGTAGGCTTGCCCAGCACCTACTACTCTCTCAGCTTAGTCGACCATGTCCAGAGGAGAGAACTTGTCAATACTTCTGGAGCCAACTAAGCCGTGGGTTTCATCACGATGTTTTCCTTCACCGTATATTGTATCTAGGTATATCTATATAATGTCATTTGAAATTTCACCACGTATTACACGCTCAATGTGGCCGTGACCGATCCATGTTGCAGCGCCATTGACACTATGAAACAATTGTTATAATGTTTGTACATGTTGGTATTCTAAGTTTTTTATTTATTTATTTATTTTCAATTATGGTGATGTCGAAGTAAATTAAATATTTGTTAATATTTGTTTGTAGTAGTACCTATATCCGTTGTCTAGCACCCATAACACAATAAATAATAATAAATAATTTATTTCCAAAAACAACATTGTGGGTACTATAATTAGTTACATACATATCAACAAGTTTAGTCACTTAGTTTGGGGCTAGATGGCGTTGTGTGGAATGTCCTGCAGTAATAACTTTAAGCTAAACCGATTTCGATCAAACATAGCTAAAAACATTCCGACTAATTCACCTTTCTAAACACCCCGTCGTTTTTGCGTCGGGGGTTAACAGAAACAGACTAAATTAAAATCGGTTCATCCGTTCGGGAGCTACGATGCCACAGACAGACACACACACACACATAGAGAGACACGTCAAGCTTATAACACCCTGTAGTTGTTGCGTCGAGGGTTAAAAAAGAAAAAAAAATCGTAAAAATAAAACAAATAAAAAACCTTTAGGTGAAAGTTATTTTTAACCCGCGACGCAAAAACGACGGGGTATTATTCTTCACTACCTCGACGTCTACCTTTAAGTTTGGCACTAAAATCTCCCAACTTATACTCAGAAGCCAATAGACCAATAAGTATGTAAATAATATTCTAGAGTGAGTAGGTATCCATAAAATTATGAAGCATACTTATTTTGTGTCTTCATAATTTACTCCATGCAAAATTAAACATGTAGTTAGACATTAGAGATAGAAAAAAAACCTAGCGAAAATAGATAAATCTGTAATTCTAACAAAGCACGATTTCCGGTGGCAAATAAAAAAAACCGGCCAAGTTCGAATCAATCCCGCACTATTATATTCTGATTTTAGCTATCACGGTTCATGAGATACAGATGACAGACATACAGATGGACAGACGGTGGAGAGTCTTAGTATAATAGGGTGCCGTTTTACCCTAAAATGATATTACATTTCACCTGTAAGTGTTTTTTTTTTCTTTTAATTATGGCTTCGCGCGGCTTGCGCATCTAGCCAGTGTCAAGTTAAATTTTGCATCAAATTATGACCCGATTATTCATAAATCGGGCCTAAAGTGTTTTTAAAAAGTTCGTCATAGTCCGTCAAGTCAGGGGCTATAGTAAAGCGGTGGCAAGTTTACCATAACCTTAATAGGAGATTTGGGGGCAACGAGAAAACTTCATGTTTGACACTGATTTTTAGTTTCACTACACTTGTGCTCTTTCACAGAACTAAATTGAATAATATTCCACCAGAATTATACAATTCAACTCGGGTTACAACTAAGTTTCATGAAAATAAAACTGCAGCACGACATGTTGTTAACTCGTTCCCGCCAAAACTCCTGTTATTTTTTACAAAATACGATTTACCTATATAAACTATTTAATAATAGACAATGACAGAAATAGCCTCTCGAGTACCTACCTAGTAGATGCAACCTCTTTGCAATGGACAAGACTATTTGATTCACGATTAACACCTTAGGATTTTTTTTTAAATTTTAATTTAAGTTTCACGCGCAAGGGCAGGCTTATGCCCAAGTGTGAAATTCGGAGCCCCCAACCTGAACCTGAACCTCTACGGAAAACGGTCCCTCTATCAAAAACTTTTTCACGATTAACGGTCCTTCTGGACTAGGGGAAACCGATAAGCGTTGACTTAAAATTAATTTTGAAGGTCTGACGTATCCCCTATGCTACCCCAGGGGAACCGTCAAGCGCTTAACTGTTTAGGATTTTTTCACGCTCATCCGTCCTCCTACTCCAAGTTCTCGTAAAGACAATAGTCAAGCAAACGTTAGTAAACTAGCTGATTAACTTTATGGGTGTTACAAATTTTACCAACAAACGCTCGAAAAATGTATGTAAAAATGTAACTAAGGTTCATTCACTTGTAGACTTTCTTCATAATAATAGATAAGCATTAACCAGCATTAACCATTTTGAAATAGGTTATTTTTTTATGAAATTTTCGTATTAATTCCTTAAAAAGCAGCAAAATATTATGTAATTGATGTCAATCTCATAAATAGTTTGTATTCCAGACCTTAAGTATTTTAAAAGAAATACCGAAATCAGAAATATTATGCTATTTTTTTACGGAGATATTAAGTATTTATTTTTTTATAAAAGGATATTTTTTTTATTCATTTAATTAACATGAAACGGTACTGGGCGCTCTTTCCATACAAACGTAGTCAACTGTTTTCTCCCTGGAAATCAGAAATATTATGCTATTTCTATTTTTACGGTGATGTTATGTATATTTCTAATGAAATTATATTTTTTTATTTCTTTAATTAAGAGGAAAGGGTACCGGGCGCTCTCTCCATACAAACGTAACCCCCGGATAATGACACTAGAGCATATATTTTTGTTGTATTAAACTTATAACTGCCATGAACATGCCCTATGTTTTTTTTTGTTTTTAAAATCTTAATTTCTATGATAATTAGAAAATGAAAAAAAACCGGTAAAAAGTTATAGGTTTTATGCCACAAAAAAATTGCTCTCGTGTCATTATCCAGGGAGGTAACAGTCGACTACGTTTGTATGGAGAGAGCGCCGCCGCCGGTACCCTTTCACCTTAAAGTACGCGCTCATGATAATATCTTTAGTAGTATTTATACTACTGGCAGTAATTTAGGGCACAGAATATATATGCACAAGTATTCACAAGTATTTTGACGACCCAGTTGGCACAATGGTCACCATGCTGGTCTGCCAAACACAGGGTTGCGGGTTCGATTCCCGCCTCAGACAAGTATTTATGCTTAGATATTTGTCTGTGGTCTGGTTGTTTCTTTCTATGTATTATAAGTATATATTTACAAAAGAAAAGTATATAAGTAGTATATCCGTTGTCTAGCACCCATAACACAAGTCTAGTTACTTAACTTGGGGCTAGATGGCGCTGTGTTGATTGTTCTGCAATATTTATTTATTTAGGTTGAAATCCCCCCTAATTTACTGCCATTTTTTATACCTATACCTACAATTATGGTTTTGTTCATTACAGGTGATTCGCAGGTGTCATATCTGTATACGATACGAAAATTCAACTTTACTGAAGTGGAATTCAGTATTTACGGAACCATTAACATCGTGCTCGGATTATTTGGTATGTTAATTAATATATTTCAAATTCTATGGAATTCTGATTTAATTTCAAAAAGATTAACATCACAAAAGACCTTTTTACGATTTACGTCCAATTTGTAATGTGTGTGCTAAATTCTATAGGGCTTCGAATCGTGTAAAGTAATTTCAAATTACTTAAGTACCAGCGCTCTCTTCATACAAACGTAGTCGACTGTTTCCTCTCTGGATAATGACAATAGCACCAATATTTTTAAAATATTGGTGCTATTGGTGCTAATAATATAATATTGGGGCATAGTCAGATTTGATCTGACTATGCCCCTATGTCTTGTTTTTTTTTTTAATTTTCTAATTACCCTAGAAATTAATATTTAAAAAATAATTTAAAAAAAAAAACAAAACATAGGGGCATGGTCATGTCAGTTATAAGTTTTATGCAACAAAAATATTTGCTTTAGTTTTATTATCCAGGACGAAACAGTCGACTACGTTTGTATGGAGAGAGCGTTCGGTACCCTTTCCACTTAATTTTATGTATTTACGAACAGGTGAATAAGTAACCATTGCCAATATAGCCTAAATCTATATCTAATACTATAAAGAGTTTTTTTTTATTTTTTCTTTGTTTGTAACGAATAGGCTCCGAAACTACCGGACCGATTTTGATGAAACTTGGTATGAGGATACGTTAATCCATTGGAAGTAACATAGACTACTGTTTATTCCAATATTCCCACGGAATCTGGAGTTACACGGGTAAAACCGCGGTGTGCTGTTAGTAATTGATAAAACATCACCAACTGATATTTTTGCTATGCTAAATTTAATAGATACTATTAAATATACATATTTAACTCTATATTTTTACATATTAAACATGTAGAGCGTTTAGGTAATATAATATTACCAGATTGTGAAACAAGCTCAAGTTATTTTTGGTCGTCAACTTATTCTTTTGTAAATTATCATATCTCCGCTCAGACTACCTGCATACGTCAATTGGCAAACCATTTTTATTTTTTTATGTTGTTTTTTTATCTGAACCAAGGAAAATTCAAGGTGATCCACAAAGTAAGTCGCCTACCTACTAGGCATAAATTTTACTAGGTACATTTGAAAGTCACCTTTAGTAATTTAATATTCGCTCAAATCAAAATTAAAGTTGCGATAAACAGAAAAATAACATCGCGTGTGCGTACAACTACTTATTTGTTTATCAACCTAGGTCAAGGATTTGTATCTAGATAAAAAATGCATTCATGCATGCAAAATAAAGTTGAATGAAAACAGACCTTCTCGCTTACGAAATGTAGCTGATTTTCAATTAAACACTGGCAATCATTAATTGCTTTTATCAAACAAGGTTTTAATGAATCTCATTAAGCCGCCTCCGTTCTCGTAAGTGAACCAAAACATTCGCCTTTTGATAAATTTTGAGATGCAAATTGATATCAAGTTTCAATATTTATTACCGAGAAATTGAAATGAACGTAAACATTACATTGTTTGATCAATCGTAATGACGTCATGTATTCTATTATCTATAACGCTTTATATACCTACGTAGAGGCATATTACCGTTTAATTTGACGACCCAGTTAGCACAATGGTTACCACGCCGGACTGCCAAACACAGGATTGCGGGTTCGATTCCCGCCTCAGACAAATATTTATGCTTAGATATTTGTCTGTGGTCTGGTTGTTTCTATGTATTTTAAGTATATATTTACAAAAGAAAAGTATTTATATGTAGTATATCCGTTGTCTAGCACCCATAACACAAGTCTAGTTACTTAACTTGGGGCTAGATGGCGATGTATGGAATGTCCTGTAATATTTATTTGTTTATTGAATTAGTTAATTAACCCACAAAACGTGGCTAATCCCTCTATGTGCTAATCTCATGAAATGTTACTGATTTTGAAAACCCTCTCAATATCGTTTCCTGTCATTGTACACAAAAACACAGTTTTATTTAGTTCAATAAATTAATTTGAATAGCTGTGTTTCTTAAAAGGGGACCCCAAGGGTCAATCTTAAGACCAGTTTTATTCGTCGTGATCATAAAAGAATATTCTTTTCCAGGTACGGTATTCTGCATTGTACTCCTAAGTAAGAGGCTTAACATCCAAGACAGTGCTATTGGAGTTCTAGCAGGTGCTAGCAGAATCGCAGCGTGTTTCATGTTCGCATTCGCTCCAACCCGCCAATGGTTCTACTGCGCTCCTCTGCTTAACATATTCAGTCATACAGGATTGACTGCAGTTCGGTCTATAGCAACAAAAAGCGTGCCTTCAGAGGAAGTCGGTAATTATATATTTTATTTCCTGTATTTGTCAGCGTTTTTGGGTTTGAAATTTGATGTCTGAAATTGCATAATAATTAACAATATTAAATTCAAGCTTAATTTTTGTTATTTAATGTAATTTCGTTACGACACCTCATAGAAAATATAGGTACTCACTTTTTTAAGTTCATAATTTGTTTTAGAACTTTAATCGTAGGATTTGTAAATAATAAATTAATTATAAACTGCAAATCACCATAATTTTCGTTTATGCAGATGACTTTCTCCCGCTTATAAAATGAATTAAAGTTTAATTAATATGCCTGCCTATTGCGAAATATTATAATAGTATGACATGACACTGCAATTGAATTTGAATACAAGGTCAATGTCTAATAATAACATAATAATAAATAGCGTAATGAAAGTGTACGTTCTACTTTATTTGATTAGTTGCATTATTTTTATTGAATAATAAGACAAGATGAAGGAAGTAACAATTATCACGTAGGCTATCTCTTTATAGAACTAATTATGTAATATTTTGTTGGAAACGATGAAGCCAGCATAGAATTGAAAATATCTGAATCGTGTTTCCATGAAAGACAAATTATAAATACGTTTTCCATAGTATATTGAATAAAATCATTTACAAAATTCCAAAAGGGCTTGTTTGCGATGTCTTCATGATAGATAGATAGATAACTTTCGTACAACATAGGAAGAAACAGAACACTATATACACAAAGTAAAGTAATAGCTAGAAAGTATAAGTTGCACAAATGGGCAACCTTATCGCTGAAAGCGATTTCTTCCAGGCAACCTTTGGATGGAGAAGAACTGATTCAGCTTTAATGGTAGGTTGTGAATTTACTCAAGCAGGATACCAAACAACCTGTAACAGGTGAAAATATAAAGTATTTACATAAATATGGCTTTAAAATATCAAATTATACATACAATACATACCAATATATAGTATCTATGTATATAAACATAGATACAAAAAAAATCCAAAAAATACATACTTACATAAATAATACAGGAATACATAAATATATTAGACAGTACTGAGGTAGTGATCAGATACCATGGGTCAGATATTCATGGAATATTTTCAGAATATAGACTTTTGTTTACAGCTAAACTAAACGCACTAATAGGCGTAACAGAGGCAATAGCGCCTTCTGTTTACATGCCAGCTTCGAGCTACATCTACATGTTAACCATCGAAAGCTTTCCAGGCGCTTTCTACATGTTCGATGCCTCACTCACTGTACTTGCTTTGATATTGTTTGGGTAAGTAAACTCGTCGACCAACCTTATAAATAAAATTATAATGAAAATCAAAATACATTTGGAATTATACAACGCAAGAAATCACTTTGAAGCCTCTTAAAAATTAAGTTAAGATAAATGCCTTCGGAACGCGCCCACCAATGAGAAGAAGGCGCAAGAAACTCATGGGGTTTTTTCTTATTTGTTGTCATGCTCACACAGGAAAAGATAACAAATATTTTTGAAGTTATATTTGAAATAGAGCAATTGAAGTTATTAAAATTAAATAATTTGATACCAGCAGCACGGCAGCATTATGCTTCAACAGCTTTATCTTATCTATAACCTCATTTATCAATGCTTTAGCCTTATAATCGAATTAAATAAAAATCTCCTCTTCAATTTAATTCGTTTCATAAACCACAGCGACCTCTAATTTCAATTTGAAAGAGTATCTCTGAATTAATGTTAATTCGAACGACGAAGTTTGTAATTTTGTGTGTAAAGGCTTGTGTGGTGTTTAATTAGTGATTTTACACTGCATTCTGCTTTGACGCTGTGTCAAGTGAAAGAACGCAATTAGCCTGTTTGATTCTAATTTGGTAGCAAAGCTTATTTCGAATGTGAACACGCGGACTATAGAGTTTTCCATATATTATTCAACTTAAAAAAAATCGAGCTAACCTATTGTTTCTAATAATTGTTTCTGCCGATAAAACTAAATATTATCCTACTAATATTATAAATGTGAAAGTTTGTGTGTGTATGTTTGTTACTCCTTCACGCTAAAACCACTGAACCGATTACGATGAAACTCGGTATGTAGATAGCTGAAGACCTGGATTAACACATAGGTTACTTTTTATCCCGATATTCCCACGGGATCGGGACTTACGCGGGGTGCAGCTACTAACTAATAAACTTTTTAAACTCACACGATTTGTATTCATGCTTCACCTTTAGTCTCCTCCCGACCATGACTATTGTAACATAGTCGAAACGTCGAGGTAAGAGAAATAAAAATAAAAAATACGCGATTAAGGCCCGGGAAAATAATTACTATAAATATTAAAATAACCGTAATTATTTTGAAATTCCGATAAGTAACGCTTTGTAAACAAAAGTCATAAAAGTTAAATAAAAAAATTTCCTCTACTATCACTACATAGTATAAAACAAAGTCGCTTTCTTTGTCCCTATGTCCCTTTGTATGCTTAAATCTTTGAAACTACGCAACGGATTTTGATGCGGTTTTTTTAATGATAGAGTGATTCAAGAGGAAGGTTTATATGTATAATACAGCCGTGCGAAGCCGGAGCGGGTCGCTAGTTATTTATATTTAACTATTATATAAAAATGAATACCTATTTTCCTTGAACACGGCATCACGCGTTAACGGTTGGACCAATTTCTTTTTTTATTGTGTTTGTTATTGTCAGGAGAAGGTTCATAAGAAAAAAAAATAACAAAGTTGCGCAGAAAAATGATAACACGGGTGAAACAGCAGGGCGCAGCTAGTTTTTTAATAAAAAATAATAATACAATCTATATTAAGTACATATCAATAGGTGTAATATATCGGATAAAATAAAAGCTGAAGAAGTAGGTATGTCAATATCCGGTCAGCAATTTTGGAACGGTCTCAGAGACGAAACAAATACGACATCGATAAAATTTATCATTGCTCTCCAAAAACTCAGACTACAAACTTAAAATCAGACGATAATTGATAGTTTAACAGCTAAATGATGGTATTTTCTAAGGTTTTAGCGACTTGAACTCATAATCATGAGAGCTGTAAAGTTCTTGAAACGTCCGGTTTTTAACAAAAAAAAAAAACCGGCCAAGTGAGAGTTGGACTCGAGGACGAACGTTTGCGTACATGTTGTAGGGGAGCCCTACTTAAATATATAGGGTCTCGATTTTACACTTTGGGTACGGAAACGGGACCCTAAAAACACAATTTACTCAAACATTTGCTATAATTGGTTGAGCTACATATTATATTATTATATAGCAATAATATTATTTAACTCAGATTAATTTATTTAAATTAGAATAATTTATACTTGCATGACTCCTCAGGCATTTTGGCGTGGGCTGTAAGCCTGAGAGCAACTATTTCAAAAAAATAAATAAATAAAAATAAATTATTATTATATTATGAAAGCTAAACGATATTCACTTATCAGTAATTCGACATAGCGAAGTTTCCATGTTCTGTACATTGCGATGACGAACGTTCTATACTGAGAATTTCACCGTACATCGAAGTTCCAAAGGTCAGACGTTTTGGGGTACCTCCGTCTGCCTAGCACAATTACAGAAGTACAGAAACCTCGGTACGCTTACCCGACTCGCACTTGTTCGTTTTTTGCACAACTTAGCATTATAGCATTTTGGCACGACTCGCACATAATCAGTATTTGGCACAATTTAGTACGATGGCACTTTGGCATGACTCGCACTTGATCGGTTTGTGACAAAAATTAGCACGATAGCACTTTGGCACGACTCGCACATAATCGGTATTTGGCACAACTTAGCACGATAACACTTTGGCACGACTCGCACATAATCGGTATTTGGCAAAACTTAGCACGATAGCACTTTGGCACGACTCGCACATAATCAGTTTGTGACACAACTTAGCACGATAACACTTTGGCACGACTCACACATAATCAGTATTTGGCACAACTTAGTACGATGGTACTTTAGCACGACTCGGACTTGTTCGGTTTTGGCACGACTTAACACTATGGTACTTTGGCACGACTCGCACTTGTTCGTTTTTGGCACGACATGCCAAGATAAAACTTTGGCACGACTCGCACTTAATCTGACAATAAGGGAGCTATCGACCGATCGCTTAATCAGTAATATGCGTAACTTTAAAAGTTTCACAGTTTGTGTCACTTTGGTAAAGTTGATAGGAATTTTCGATTTATTGGTATTGTAAGATATAGTAACTAACTGTTCATTTTTACTATATCTTTCAATCTTGTACTAAACGTTATTGAGAAAAAATATTTGTATTTGGAAGGATTAAATCCGTTGCTATTATTTTTTACGGGATATTTTATTGAATATACTTTTAGACACCATTTCTGTGTATACTAGCTTTATTACTAGCTAACTAGCTTTTGCGTACGTCTTCGCCCGCGTAGTGTTTGAATAAAGTCCAAAAATTAGCGGATACCTACGTTATTCAACTATCTGCATGCCAAATTTTAGCCCAATCCGTCCATTGGTTCGAGTGTGCGTTGGTATCAGTCAGGACTTTTATACTTTTATATAAGTAAATGTATGATGAACTATGAACTAGCTGTCCCGGCAAACATTGTTTTGCCATTAAATAAAAGAAGCCGGGCTGATTTGTTGATTGATTTGAATCTAAACCATTCAGGGCGCCACCCAAACGCATCCAAAAATTCATTGAAATCGGTCCAGCCGTTTAGGAGGAGTTCAGTGACATACACACGTACAGTAAAATTATATATTCACAGTGTAACAAGGGGGATGGATCATCGGTTGGGGGATGGGGGACTTGGACTTTAGTGAAATTTTAGTCAAAATCATTTCACTAAAGTCCTTATAACTTTTGAACAACTAATTATTGCAGAACATACAGGGGGGTCAAATGGATAGGTACTGAGATCCCCAACCTCCAGCAACCGATGATGCACCCCCCTTGTTCACCGTGTATAAAGATAAGGCTCTGAAAGTACAGGTTTTTATAAAATTTTGTGGGTTTAAAATATACTTTATTACAGAACAATTACCAAATTTTTTTATTATTTTTTTTTCAGGTTAATCTACGTCCTAGTAAAACGAAGAGAAGAAATCATTGTAACAAACCCGCAGAGAAAAGAAGAATACGCCAGAACAAATGAAGCATCACGATTTTAACCAGTCACATTTTTTAAAATAAAATAATACAAATACCTATTCACATTGTTAAGCTGAAATAGACTGCAGACTTTGTATTTGTCGATAGCTCGCCGAACTTTCATAATAAGGAGACGATAAATTTTAATGACAGACAGACAGATAGACAGTGAAGTCTTAGGTAATGGGGTCTTGTTTTTACCTAAAAATTATAAAAAAGGGTTAGCCCCGAGCGACCCGTCCCTAAGAATCCCAATTTCTTAATTCTTAACAAACGATTATTCAGAAATCTCAAAATTAATTCAAATACAAGGAATTAACTACAAACTAAATACGAGATATAAACAAATAAAATCTAAAAATGAATACTAAACCTATTTGAACAAACCCCTCCCCAGCGTTCCCGGTGCAAAGCTGGACAATATGCAAGCGGCGTTACCTCGCTGAACCGCTATCGACAGCCTTTGCACCAGGAATGCCCCGGAACGCGGATCAAACCCCTTTGTCACGGAGGCGACGGCCAATCTCCCTCATAAATGCCAAAGCCTCGGCCCGCCAACTCCCAGACGTCTCGACCGCCACAGGCACAAAAAAAAATCAGAATAAAAATACTGTAAATATTCGAATAATCGCTGAACTACGTAAGATAAGCTTTGCGGAAAGCCATGAAAATCTCTGATGCGTCAAAATAAACGCACACAATAAAAGACACTGAAGCACGTTTTTTTTAAATCCACTTGTTGCAACCCTAAATGAGTAAGTACCTATTCATTTTACAGCTCAGAACAATCTTAGTCTCTGGTCCTATTATTAACTCATGTGCCTATGCCTTTAAATACGGACGACGAGCTATCAACCGATGGAAAGTATCTAGTCTGTAAGAGCTCTAAGGGATCTCGATTAATCTCGTTGTGAGTTGAATGTTCTTTTATCTGTTATTGTAGTACAAATAGAATTAGGTAGCTAATGATTAGAAATTATCTATATTATTGTCATTTAGTCATTCATATTTGCAAAAATATTATTATCTGTAAAACTTTGCAATTATACTATTTTAGGACAAACATACAAAACATAACTTGTACTGCAACTCAGTAGCAACATGTGTGTTGTACTGTATCAGTCCATGGCATAAATTCCTGATGTCTATATTACGGCTTTGTCCCAGTAGTTCAGTCAACCCAATAAGTGTTAATAGGCTTATTGAAACAAAAACATAAAAGACAATCGTAAAAAAATCGATCAAGAATAGAATAGACATTTATTAGAAGAGCACACGGACAAGAAAAGAGTAAACAAATATAAAATAGGTACAGTCGGCTGCATAATTGCAGCCCCCGGTAGAGTTCTAAAATTACTATTATTGGCAAGTTTTCATTCTAATAATTTTTGTTTGATAAATTGATGAGTTAGAAGACTTTAAACTTCAACTAAATCAGGTGTCTAGAATTTTGCTTGTGTTGTAAACATTCTTATAACAGCCGTTTTGGAGCTCTACGGTGGGTCTGCAATTATGCAGCCAACCGTACATAATTACAAAACAAAAAAAAATAAAAATAAAACAGATAGAGTTACAAAAACAAAGTATTAATGGGCACATGATAGGAAGAAAAAAATTGCGAGATGCCGAGTGCTAGCCTAAAAGGACCGACCTCAGCTGAGATGCTGCAACAAACTACAGCGCTGATCTATAATAAAATAAAGTTTTAAATTGACATCTGTCAAATGTCACTTTGATTTTGGAGTGGGGTATCGTTTAATAGGTTTTCGGAACCACAAATCAATCCATGATTCATACTTATTTTTGTACGACTGTGCTCTACATATGCTAATCTGTCCAGTTGCTACTGAGCCGTTTTTATTTGCAATCAAATGTAAATGATCGACGAGCTATCGATCGGCAGACAAAAGTGAATAATCTGCAGTAGCTCTGGGATCTTTATTAATATCTCGCCGTGAGTTGAATGTTCTTTTATCTATTTTATTGTAGTACAAATAGAATTAAGTAAATAAAGATTAGAATTTATTGATAATTATGGTCATTTAGTCATTCATGTTTGCACGGTGATGTTTATAAAAGAAAGAGATAGTAACATAGGACTATAGAGACTGGAATAGTAGTCGCCTCAGTCTTTCGGTTTTAATTTTACGGCCTCCTTTCAAACTTATGGCAATGTTTAGAAGATATTAATACAAACAACTCAACATTAGATTAAAAGACAAAGTACGATTTACAATAATAAGAAAACAAACCAAAGTTATAGATGTGAAATATAAAATCAAGCAACTAAAATGGAAATGGACTGGCCATTTATTAAGAAGTATTACGAAGAAGTGGGCCAAAGACACAGAACAGAACAGTGTGTGACAGAATGGCGTCCTAGATATGATAAAAGAAACAAAGGTAGATAATATCGTAGATGGGTAGATGATATTAAAAATGTGGCAGGAACGAATTGGTTGAGGGAAACAAAAGATAGAACTTTGTGGAGATCACTTGGGGAGGCCTATGCTGGAAAGCAAGACAATCAAAAACCCGGTGTCTAATGTCTAATCACAATGTAGGTACATATTTATTTTTGTTAATAAAGGCTATCATTATTATTATCTTATAATATAAAAATGAATCGCAAAATGTGTTGGTAAGCGCATAACTCAACAACGCCTGGACCAATTTGGCCAATTCTATTTTTCTGTCTGTTTGTTATTATCAGAAGAAGGTTCTTATGAAATAAAAAAATAAGAAAGTTGCGCAGAAAATTATTTCGCGGGTGAAACCGCGGGGCGTAGCTAGTTAATAATAAAAATGAATCGCAAAATGTGTTGGTAAGCGCATAACTCAACAACGCCTGGACTACGGAATTTCTTGATTCGGTCGTCGCGCTCAAAGCCCGCGATAAAAAGCTATGCAATAGCTTAATAATAATGTTTTTTTTTATTTGCCAAAAAAATCTACAGAAATGTAGCAAGATAAATAAACCTAAAATCGAACATTAATCAGCATACAATTTCTCTATCTAACAAAGTATTCCTTGGATTGAAAAGGACAATGTTCCCGCATAGTCACGTAGATAATAGAGATATGCCTTAATAATAGAAGTAGATAAAGTTTCTATTCGTGGCATTATGGAAGTTGACTATTCTTTGTGTAGGTAAGTAAATTCATTGGACATTGTGTTGTTTGATTTCATTACCTGGTTTTAAAAAAAATCATGACGTTATATGTTTATTTGCACCTGTTATGTGCTATTAGTTAATTTTGGTCTGGGACGACCCAGTTGGAACAATGGTCACCATGCCGGACTGCCAAGCACAGGGTTGCGTTTGATTCCCGCCTCAGACATGTATTTACGCTAAGATATTTGTCTGTGGTCTGGTTGTTTATATGTATTATAAGTATATATTTACAAAAATATATATATAAGTAGTATATCCGTTGTCTAGCACCCATAACACAAGTCTAATTACCTCGCTTGGATCTAGATGGCGATGTGTGGAATGTCCCGCAATATTTATTTTTATATAGTTACTATTAGTCGGTGGTTTCACCCCAGTAAATCCAGTTCCCAATGTGAAGATAATAAGTACCTTGTGTTACTCCCAAGGATTTGATGTATCATCAAAACGAGTTTCATCAAAATCGGCTCTGTAGTTTCAGAGCCTATTCGTTATAAACAAAAAAATATTTTCTATTTTATTATTTTATTAGTTAACTATCTGCGCTCCGCGGTTTCACCCGCGTAAATCCCGATCCCATGAGAAAATCAAAATAAAAAGTAGCCTAGCCTTCCTCGATACATGGACTATACAACACAAAAATAATTTTTCAATTCGAATCAGTAGTTCCTGAGATTAGCGCGTTCAAACAAACAAACAAACTCTTCAGCTTTATAATATTATATAGTTTATATATAGTATAGATTAATTAGTGTCCCGGGGACCGACGTCGTGTCTAACGCCCAAAATGTCGCGTTCGGGGTCCAATCCTGATGATGCGTCGTTAGACGCGAAACACGTGTCGTGGTTACTCTAATAATTACTAAACAAAAAACTAATAATTGCTTGTCCTCATTGCATGCCTCATCAAGTTTGCACATTGCATTTTGTGTTTTGGCACTAGGTTCGGAATTAAAAACTAAATATTAATACTTCAATTACAGATATGGAGTTCAATAAATTATCTTAGTTTTTATTAGTCATCATCATCCGAGCGATGTTCCCGGTCGCATCTCTCTTGGTCGCTTTCCTACGATTATTAATTAGTGAAGATCTACGTATCTATTAATAAACAGTGCATTATTCTTCGTTGTCATGAAAAGTGCAGGGAACTCGATCCTGTACAACGAGAGTTTATTATAAAATTCCATACCGAGCGAGCACTCACCTCCGTGGGAAATAACCAAGAAAACTCTATTGCGGGGAAATGGGATGAAAAATGAGTTTTCTTATTACCTCACATAAAGTTAAAGCTTATTACAGAAAGACAGTGAGTCGATATGAAGGTTTTAATTGATTTAGAAAACCAATTGTCATTTTAATGTTATAATCCTAGTTAAATGCGTACTCTATATGTACTTCATCATCTAAGATTGATTGAATCCAACGTTTTCAGAGATCCATTCAGAGATCTATATAAATAGTGCCAGTTATTTTGCCAGAATTTTATATGTCAAAAAATAATTTCCGTCCTCGAATTCGTTCCATATTTTTTTTAAGGAAGAGTCAAGTACAGTCCTCAATAAAAGTGCACAAGGTGCTGAAGGTGGTGAATCTGGCGAGTGCAGAAGACCTTTCTCGAACGATCATATCGGCGAATCCCCTTAATTTCTTGTTCAATTTGATAGTTATTAGTTTAGCAACCTAATAGTTTTTGATAAATTAATATTGGCGATGAGGTCGACCTTTCTCAAAATGGATCCGTCTTTTCCAATTAATGTAAGGTTCGTTGTCACAAAAATTAAAATCATCGGTTTGTCTCTTTTAATTTCGATGACTTCACTAATTTTGACACAAAAGGGTCTTCGTAAACTGAGGTTTTAATGGAATGTAGGTGTCTACCTAGTACCTTATAATCTACATTCTTGTTAAATCGAAATTTTAATGCCTCAAAACTTTGATGAGTTCTACAACAAGGGCGAACGCAGAAGACTAGATAGCAGCAATCAGATCAGTAGCGAGGAGTGAGATTTCTATAAAGGCAAGTTTATAAATAGATAGGTATTATTAACTATCGATGTACCTAGTGCTTTAAGGTGAAAGGGTACCGGCGCTCTTTCCATACAAACGTAGTCGACTGCTTCGTCCCTGGATAATGACACTAGCACAAATATTTTTATTAACTGCCATGATTATGCTCCTATGTTTTGATTTTTTTAATTTTCTAATTATCATAGAAATTAAGGTTGAAAAAAACAAAAAAGACATAGGGGATTGGTCATGGCAGTTATAAGTTTTATGCAACAAAAATATTTGCTCCAGTGTCATTATCCAGGGAGAAAATAGTCGACTACGTTGCCTGAATCCATAAAAGTAAGCTGATAGGAATCGTGTTTATCGTTAGATTTAAAAGCACGTTCACTTGTTTTTAGGGTTCCATACATAAAGGGTAAAAACGGGACCCTATTACAAAGACTTCGCTGTCCGTCCGTCTGTCCATCTAGATGTTTTTCATTCACCAAAGAGCTTGTGTCTTAATTTTATGAAATGAAATCATACACTCCCTTGCAGTTAATGAAGGCAGTTCAGAAGAAGAAATATAAACGTTTTATTATTGTATACGTAGGTTCTTAGTAAATGGATAGATTTTCGCCGACAAAGTCTTTTAACGGAACTTTCCTTTTTCAGTAGCCACTTTGCGGAAGGAGTTACTGAGCGATCAAATTGCAGGCAGAGAGATTCAAATAACAATTAATAGAGATGACATCATAGAAAAACTTTGAGGTTGCTTTTATTTTCAGACAAAGCAAATTATAGTTTTGAAAGTTGGTTTGTTCAGTCGGTTACGGAAACGTTGGTGTTATGCGTATGTGGTATTTTCTGAGTTAGGCGTTTGTGTAAAGGTGGTTTTTCAAGTATTTGGTTTTATGCGTCGAAAGGAACCGAAAACCCCAAACGTCAGGGTTTGTGGCTTAAGCCTCTAGTGGTCGATGCCCTCGGTCATTTTGTACTAGTACCTAAGTACAAAATTTGCCTACAATTTTTTACTTTTTTCCGATCATCAAAATAATTAAATTACCTAACGTTCGAATAAGAAACATTAGTATTTTTTTTGTGATGTTCATACCTAATTTATTGTTAGTTAATAGGTATACTTGTACATGTATTAATCTCCATAATTTTCTCGATGAAAAAATCTTCAAGAAAGTTTTATATTTGACCGCTCAAAGCTTTATCTTTAGGTTTGACCGCTCCTACAATTTGTTTCTTTGAACAAAACTTCCTGGTACACACTTATAAAATCTGACGAAATAATAAATATTACAGGACATTCCACACATCGCCATCTAGCCCCAAGCTAAGTAACTAGACTTGTGTTATAGATCCTAGACAACGGATATACTACTTATATTTTTTTCTTTTGTAAATATATATACTTATAATACATAAAAACAACCAGGCCACAGACAAATATCTAAGCATTAATACTTATCTGAGGCGGGAATCGAACCCGCAACCCTGTGTTTGGCAGTCCGGCATGGTGGCCATAGTGTCAACTGGGTCGTCAAATGTTGCATAGGTAAGGTAAAATATAAGTAGTTTTCTCGCTTGTGTACCTACGAGTACTATCCTTCAATTTAGCTCGAGTAATGAAGTTAAAAGCACTTTCATAGTGACCCGGGAGAGATTCGGAATTACGTTTCGTTTCAATTTAGTTCGTCCATTAGTACCCTTAGCGATTGCGCGCCAACGCGTCAACACGCTGAAAACTTGAAGGAAATAAAAGAAAATATTGTACACAATCTCGGGTCAAGTGTGTTGGGACTACGTACGGTTCGCAGCTAAGGTAATTATCTTTGTAACGATCACGAAAAAAAACCCCATGAGTTTCTTGTGCTTTCTTCTGATTGGTTGGCGCATTCCGAAGGCACACACCCTAACTTAGTTTTTAAAACCCCCTTATTCAAAAACGAGGTTTGAGGATAGTCTAAGAAGTGGATTTAAACCTTAGATTTAGATACTGATTTACTAGTGAACTATAGTCTAAACACTATCCCTATATAATCTATATCTAAATCTAAGGTTTAAATCCACTTCTTAAACTATCCTTAAACCTCGTTTTTGAATAAGGGGGTTTGAGTTTAAAAAAGTAGATAGCAATTTTTATTGTTTCTTACAGCATAATACGGTATTATACCTACCTACTACTACGGTACCTACTTCATATTATGTTGGAACTTCTTAAGAGATTTATATATAGCGTTATAATACTGAAATTTTCAATATTATCATAGGCTAAAGATGGTGTTTTTAGTGCTAGCTATTTTACCATTCTTTATGTAGATACTTAGATAGTTTGGTAACCACCTACATTTTTTTATTTGCCTATATTGTCACTGCTGGGCAAACACCTTTCTGAACGATCCTGGGCTAGGTTTAGCTACCGAAGTGCTTTACTTATTTATTATATTTTAATAAAAAATGCTGACTCTACGTAAGTAGGTACCCGAATTTATTAATTTTTCTACTAAAATACCAAAAACTAATTGGTAAGTAAGTAAGTAAAATGATGCTTTGTTTTTTTTACTAACGGTACCTAAACCGCAACCTTCCTTGCGTTTTCCTGCAAAATTAATCATGATTAAAACATAATAAATCAGTTCTTTTATTTAAGTCTTTGAGTTTTCCCACAGCGTTTTATATGTGGCCAATTTTCATAAAATATGGCGCCACTTTTTTGTTCTACATTAAAATTATTCTTTTTCAAGTAGGTACCTAAGTACTTGCGTTAGGTAAAAATAATGTACTTAATAACAAATAAAGATATCAAGACGTTCTACACAGCGCCATCTTGCCCTAAGATAAGAAACTAGGCTTGTATAATAGTAGCCAGACATCGGATACAATATTTATAATTATTTTGTTAATAAATATTTAACGACCTTCTTACGACCGTCTTCTAATAAACGTCACACATAAGGTTACGATGTTCAATGTAGTGCTGCACAGGATTGTAAACGTGACGGTGGGGGTGGACTTTTGAGCAGCGATTGTACATACATATACTCCCAAACCACAGCAAACATTTGTTTACAGGAATAAATTTAATATCTGTACACAAATATTTGTTAGATCGCGGGAATCGAACTCGCAATCTTCTGAGTCACGGGCGGGAGTAATTCCAATGTATCACAAAGGCCGACTTTTGGTACATTGTTTTGATAAAAAAAATCAGTTTTTGTATTTAATTACGCCTAAAAGTTTGAAATGTTATTGCTGTTAAAAAACAATCAGGTGTTATTTTATACTATCTTCTTATACTTTCGAACAATATATTTTAGATCGAAGACTTATATAAATAAAAAGAGAAAAATAATGGACAAGATATCTCTGAAATTACAAGAGCTACTAGTCTGAAACTTTGCGTGGGGGTTCCTTTTAGAACGTAGGCGAGCTCTAAGAAAGGATGTCTGATAATTCGACCTCATGGATAAAGGAGGCTGATTTTCTTCTGTATACCTAATTAAAATCTTATACGTCACGTCGTCGCTAACATAGCAAATACTTACCTAACAGTTAGTGTTTCGCGTAGGTATAGGTATGCCTTTACCTATACCTAGAAGACCTAATTAACTATTCAATCTGGAATCTCTAGAAATTAGAATACAATCAATATCCAATCAAACAAATCAGTCAGTCGTATAAACTAAGCAACAATAGTTTGAATGCATCTCATAATCTATAGAACACAATGAAATTATATGTACGGTCGGCTGCATAATTGCAGACCCACCGTAGAACTCCAACACGGCTGTCATAAGAATGTTTTCAACACAAGCAAGATTCTATGCACGTGCTTTAGTTAAAGTTTAAAGTCTTCTAACTCATGAATTTATCAAACAAAAATATAAGACTGCAATCATGCCAATAATAGTAATTTTTGAACTCTACCGGGGACTGCAATTATGTAGCCGACTGAAAATAGATATAAATATATATGTATATAGAATTTCATTGATAGAACAGGTATTCAAGTATATAGATCACATTATGTATTGAGTACCTAAACTACCACTATTTATATTAGTTTGTATAATTCCATATTAAACGTTTTATTGTTACTAACATTATGCCTGAAATAAAATTTAAATAGCAAAGAAGTGTTGACAATTTTTTTTATATATCTACACATAAAAATGGTTTCTTAGACTGAGAAATAATCCACTGTCTCACCGACGACGATTGTAAGTGACAATGCGGTCTAAGATGTTGCACTCTTTACCTAGACGATCCATTTACATTCATAACATGAAGACTCCGAAACGGGGACCTTCGAGGAACGCAGGTAAAGGTAGGAAGACGTACTTTTCTGATTCATCTTCCTTTTGTGGCTCCATCGGCATTTTGTATCGGAACACGGACAAGTTCGCTTGGCAATATGGCTCGGTTGGTGGTAACGAACTGCAACCGTAGCCTCGCAAGGAGATCGCTCCTTCAGCACCAACCAGGGGTCATGTTTGGGGCACACCTAAGGCTAAATCCCACAGACGCGAGCAATATGAACCCCTAAAACAATCAGATACCTACAACAGCTAGTCGCGTGACTCAAGCGGCGTGGTAGGTAGGGGTAGTACAGTCAGCAAAGGACTCAGGGTAACAGGTGCATATTTTAAAGATATTTTTTTTTAAATGATTCAGTATATAATAATTATTCAGCTTGATGTCAGTTTGATGAAGCTTGATGAAGGTATTTCGCGCAGAATAACCAAAAATTATTGAACTGTCATAAAAAAATTAAAACTTTAAAATATGTTCCTGTTACCCTCAGTCCTTTGCTGACTGTACATACCCTTAGAAAGAAAGAAAGAAATAAATTTTTATTTTCTGAACACAAAAAATTGATAAAAAAGCATAATAAAAAACTAGTACAGCGCCCAGCAAAAAAGATGGTTTCGTCCTTAGACCTAATCACATTATACAACATTATAGCATCGAGTAACCGCGGTTTCCCATAGCATTTCCCTTGATAATTGTTCGTAATAAATAGAAAAAAAAATGTAACTTAACTTTATTGAGAGCAAAGTTCCACACGGTATAAAATTGTCTAGAAATTGATTTTCTAGCCCGCAGCAAAATGAGATTTTTATTACCGTCGCGACGCGAACTGTGTTTGAAAATAGTTCAATAGTTTTCAAGACAATATCACAGCTGCCGAATGGTACCCGAATCAAATCCAATAACGCCTGAATAATTTTACAAAGTTTCTTTTGTAGACTCGTTTTTGTCGGAAAATGTGTGAGGACACTTCCAAACTTCAATGTCAAAGGGCAACGGAAACTGTAAGATAAATAATTCAGTTAGTCAATGCCCTAAAACTTTATCCCTTCCCGCAACCCACCATCACAAGAAATCCAAATAACTAATTCTTCATCTTATCGTGTCAATAGGTATTTCTGAATAATTATTCTTAAGAAAAAATTATGTTCGTTTATTGACATTTCCAACGACTTCCCGCGACCTTAATTAAGTCGTCCGTCCATCTAGTCGGAGGCCGTCCCGCGCTGCGCTTTCCGGTACGACGTGGTGTCCAATCTAAGACTTTTTGGCCCCAACGGCCATCAGTTCTACGAGCCACATGCCCCGCCCATTGCCACTTCAGCTTACTAATTCTTTGGGCTATGTCGGTAATTTTAGTTCGCCTCCGAATCTCCTCGCGGGAAGTCGTTGGACGCAGAGAGCATGCGACCAATCGCTCTAGAAGTTTTTGGGGGAGGCCTATGTTAAGCAGTGGACGTCCTGTGGCTGATGTTGATGATTGACATTTCTCTTACAGTGAAGGAAAACATCGTGGTGATTGATATTGACAAGTTGTTTTCCTTGGACACGGTCGATTAAGCTGGGAAGGTGCTCAGCAAGCCTACTCTCGTCACGTAAAAAGGACCAAACTAAAGAGATCTGATTGCGGAAAACAGCCCGTATACAAGTACAAGGCTGCGTCTGTCGCTCATCGGTCTTCTCTTGTGCAGGAGGTATAGAGTATGATGAGCAGAAAAACAGATGTGCCATGTCCAGCACCGCAGTCGCATTAATCAACGCGTTTTCGTGCTAGGTATATAACTACCTACCTATTTTATTTGACACAAATTGATTGAACCATGTTCCGATGTGGATGGATGCAATCAATATCCTCAATTGAGTTATCGTTGACTCGAAGCGACAGAACTTAGATTTCTCCCTACCTACCCATACAGCTACGTTCTCTACGCATATTCCTATAGCTTATAACGATGTTATTTACATGCGCCCTAGAAAATTGAATAAAAATCAATGAGGAATATTTCTAGAGGTGACGCTTGTAGCTTGGTTTGAGGCACCTAATAGAAATAGAAATTAAATGTGGATAGTGAATAGGGTTAGAATTTTTTAAGTATTATAACCTAAATAATATTAGCTGCACCCAGCGATATTCTCTTAGTGATATTAATTTCCTATAAACACATAATAGTCACTATGAATTGCAACCTTAAGGGTACCGGCGCTCTCTCCATACAAACGTAGTCGACTGTTTCCTCCGTGGATAATGACACTAGAGCAAATATGTTTGTGGCATAAAACTGCCATGCTTAAATTCAACAAAGTTAAAATATATACGAAAAAACTATATCGAATTTTAAGACTACCCCAAAGAGCAATGTGTTACGATCGATTTAAAAAACTATAGCTCCTACGGGACAATCCCAAATCAGTAAACGAATGATGTCTCAGTAAACGAAGATGCCTACTCCTGAAATACCAATTAACTCTTCGAGCTCCGATAATATTATACAATTCGACTGATGAAAAAACTAAAATAATAATCCCTGAAAAACTTTGAACGTGAATTTTCTTTTATAGAATTTCAAGAAATTACAACGAAGCGAATCTGAACAATAGGGGATTTTGATTTAATCTATCTTGATCTAAGTAAACAAGCAGTGCCTTGCTCTAACACCAGCTTGAGTCCCGATCCCGTGGGAGTATCGGGATAAAAAATAATTCAAATTAAATATGTTGATTCCTAGGATTTAATGTTACCAAACATTATAAAAAAGGTTTTCTGTAAAGTCGGTTTACGGACGATAATTTTACGTGATAACATCATAAGAACACATTGATTGTAACCATATAACTAACGTTCTCGTAATATGACAACGTTGCAACGTTACCATGTCAATAACATGTGAGTACATTACGGTGTTCATCGATTTATAAGACGTTATCTCGTCAAAAATGTTGTATACACTGTCACTTAAATTCGAGTTCATAGACTTTGAGACTATCGAGGGTTAAGTAGTTTTAAATTGAATTCAAGATGCGGGTTTACAATATAATGTTACATTTCTATTTCTAATTCCATAAATAAAATAAAAGAGCGGTGTTGGCTTAGTGGTAGATACCTCGACTTTAATTCTGAAGGTCGTGGGTTCGAATCCCGGCGGGCCGTGCACCAATGTATTTTTCTTAAGAAAAATTTATGTGCGCTAATTGACATTGCTCTTACGGTGAAGGAAAACATCGTGATGAAACCCGCGGCTTAGTTGGCTCCAGAAGTATTGACAAGTTCTCTCCTCTGGACATGGTCGACTAAGCTGAGAGAGTAATAGGTGCTGGGCAAGCCTACTCCATCCTCACGCAAAAAGGACCCAATTAAAAAGGGTTCAATGGCGGAAAACAGCCTGTATACAAGTACAAGTAAAATAAAAAACATTTTCTTTTTCGGATTTGGCGGTCTTCCGGTATGAAATACCCTTGAAGTTACGATGTTTTCCCTACTAATAATATAAAAGTGAAAGTTTGTGTGTATGTATATTTGTTACTCCTTCACGCAAAACTACTGGACCGATTGCGATGAAACTCGATATCTAGATACCTGGAGACTGGATTAACACATAGGCTACTTTTTATCCCGAAACCGCGGGGCGCAGCTACTAGGATATAATTACCTACGTAACCTACATAACGTAAAGATAAGTGTTAATGAAATGCGGGATGTTTTGGTAGAGTTAATTGAAGCCCCGAATTTAATGGAGACGCATGAACGTACGGGTATGACGTACTGTGTGACAAGGATTCTCAATAACGTGATGTAAATGGAACTATAGTAAGAGTCAGGGCTCACGTATCGCGTGGTAATACAAAATGAGAGCGGGTGGCATTTGGGCAAGTGTGTGAAAACAGACCCTATTTGCTTTGTTAATTTGACGACCCAGTTGGCACAATGGTTACCACGCCGGACTGCCAAACACAGGGTTGCGGGTTCGATTCCCGCCTCAGACAAGTATTTATGCTTAGATATTTGTCTGTGGTCTGGTTGTTTCCATGTATTATAAGTAAATATTTACAAACGAAAAGTATTTATGTAGTATATCCGTTGCCTAGCACCCATAACACAAGTCTAGTTATTTATTTTGGGGCTAGATGGCGATGTGTGGAATGTCCTGTAATATTTATATTTATTTATTTATATTAAATTAGACTTTTCCTTACGTAGTTTAAAAATCGTACACGGAACGATCTATCGCTGAATAGTCCATAGTTGACAAGTCCTGTCGTCGAACAGCCACATACGAATAATGCTGTCGGCGAGACGTCGCATCGGTGAATGGTTCTGACGGCGAATCTCTCAGAAATTAAATGTCCTATCGGCGAGCAATCAAAAGGCTAAACGACTGTCGGAGAACGTTGGTACAATCGCAATATTGCGATGATCTTTTGCAGTCATCGGATAGGAAATTGAGGTATTACGGTTTTTTTTTCGTCCGCAGCTACTGTCTCCTGTTCGTTGCACCCTGGGTGGCGCTAAACGAACAACAATGACTGCTGTAACTATTGCGCTTCTTCTTCTTTTCGTATCAGTGTACGTTTGACCTGTCCAATGTGAACATCCTATGCCACATTCGTAACCAGTGTTTCATTACTGGCTACGTAAGAATGCTTTTTATTCACTGTTTCATAGCCTAGTTTGATGAGGACTTTTTAACATGTTGAAAGTATAGTGTTTACTGAATCTTTATTGAGTAAAAGCGAGGGTTTTTATACTAATTAAACTAGGTACATACTACGTCACATGACCTTCTAATACAATATTGATTCCTGTGTAACCTTGGCCTTGGCACATCTTCATATAAGTGCAGGTGCGATGCAATATCAAATTGCTACCTATGTTTACAATATAGTTTTGTCTATAACTTTTACCACTGGTTTCGCTTGCATGCATTCTTACACTACAATAATTATTTAAATAATTTTTCAGAACGCTAACGCGCTCATTCACAAATTATCCCTGTCGCAGTAGGTTAGTCGATCACGTATGATAATTAACTTTCTAAATATTATTTTAGGCATCTTATCAAATCTATCGTAAATTATTGAAGTAGTAGGAAATAGTGAAGTTTATAATAGGTATTCACCTAAGTTGATCTGGTTTAGATAAGATAATTTAGGATTAGTAATCTTCTAGTTTTCATACATACAAATTAATGATCCAAGGAAAGTATTAAAATGAAAGCTTTTCCAGTATGTTCGAGTTTGAATTCTTTGGCTTATTCCAAACTCTCTTATTCAAAACTTCCAAACTTTATGTAAACAAATTTCGATAGATGGAACTCTACTATACACTTAGGTAAAAGGCACCATTCATTACCTTTTTTTTTTAAAGATTGGTAAGTAGAACCATATTATAAACTAACTGTGTTCTGCGGTTTCACCCGCGTAAGTGCCGATCTCGTAGGAATATTAAAATGAAAACTGGCCTATAGCCTTCCTCGATAAATGATCCAACACAAAAATAATTCAATTCAATTCGAACCAGTAGTTCATTGGATTAGCGCGTTCAAACAAACAAACTCTTTATTATCATATTCAGATAAAAATCTAAATATTATAATATAAAGATTACCTAGATAAAAATCTTGCACAAAAAACAGTCAATTATTATAAAAACCTAACCTATAGGGCCGTCAGTGAGGCAGCCTAGGGCTCTGACTACTGAGATGATTAGATCCCCAGAGAGAAAAACCTTCTGCCGACCTTGTTGGTAAGTTCAAAGTCTTAATTTGCTTCCTAAAACATGTTTGAAAGGTATAAACCAAGTAAAGTTTTCTATAAAGTTTTCGAATTTTATTATTTCAGAACATAATTCGACGAATACAATACATAATGTTAACCTACTAACTTGCTTAGATAGTTTAATTTAACATAATTCGCCGAACGCATTAACAAAATTCAATGAATATTATGTACCTACACGAATGAAACTGTAATATTTTGTTCAAAGTTCTGGCTCTACCCGTTTCTGAGAAGAAGGGTCTGCAGGAATTTATTTAGGCAACCATATGCAACCTTAAAATATTAGAAAACGTTACATTAATTGGACTAGAATTACCATATATTCTATTGTACTTATTTTTATTCTAGCTAAATGCATTTAACAGGTAACTTAAAATTAGATTCTATTTCAATAAAGCAAAGGTTGATAATAAAATTATTAAATCAGTTTGATACTTTGATTACATTGATACGTTGGTTGTCAAGTTGTCGTTGTAATCATGTTTATGATCTAAAATCAATTTATTTTTTGTTGTGGAAGTCAACTTTAATAAACTATTTACAAATAAGTACAAGTAAATCTATATGAAAAGCCAGGATAGCCTTCATCTTTACTCATCTTGTACCAATTTAGTAAGTGGACAAAGTAAGGGTTAAGAACAATGTCATCGAATGACAACCATTTATCGAGGAAGGCTACTTTTTATCCCGATATTCCTACGAGATCGGGAGTTACGCGGGTAAAACCGCGGAGCGCTGCTAGTTGAAAATAAATTAAAAATAATACTTGAAAAAAACATACCTACCTACTTCAAAGTTTTTAGTTCTCATCATTTTTCACACACCAGAGTTATTGGAAAACGATGACAAAACAAAAACGAAACGTTTTCAATAGGTAGGTACCGACACCAATTTTAACTTACGACGACACATGAAGAATTTTAACGGACTTTGACAAATAGTTTCTACGAAGAGGTTTAATATTTAAAAACAGTGAGGGAATAATGGAAAAATTATTCACCACAACCTTCAGATTTTTGTCGATGTGATTTATTGTATGTAATAGAATAGGTAGTTTTTATAAATAACTAACTTTTGATCCCTAAAAAATCTCCAAATAGATTTTTCTCCAAGATATTATTACTACCTAACTAACTAACGTTTTTCTCTTTTTTTGTATTTTACCAGTATACTTTTTATTATCTCCTTTCGCCGAGCCTTCTTGTTTTAGACTAATAGGACAAGTTATGCATAATTTTCATGTTAATTTTTTTGCGGGTAAACCTTAAAAGTCACCTGAAACCTCTGCCTGAAACATAAGGAACAGTCGACGAGTCATGTTGTGAAATTATCCATTTCTTCCGCGAGAGGTAGCAGGTAGTACAAAGAGACCGATGCATTGTGACATCTTTTGTAAGGACCTTCTTTCGCACCAATTTATCCCGTAGACCATGATTAATGAAGGTAAGTGTAGACCTCGACCTGTGAGGCACTTGTTATTTCTATGCCTCTACCTATATGAATGTCTGTACAGATTTCTTTTGTATTGTAGAATTTTTGAAATACCCAAGTAGAAAATTTGGTACGTTTTTGACTAAGTTTTAATAATATATTTTTTCCATCCCCATTATATCTGATGCTGATGGAAAATATTTTTGCTGAAAAAATGCCGTCTGAAACCTGAAACACCAACATTTTATGGTTAAATAAAAAATCCACGACAAATTTGTTGTTCTCGTATTTACTTCATTATTTTAGGAATGTACGTGTGTATGTGTGATAGGTCGCACCAAACAACTTGCCGTAAGATGGCAGTTCACAACATATTTTATGCACATCTCCATTTTATAACAAATCAACGTAGGTAACCTAAAGTATTGAGTTGCTATCTAACTGGATATTTTAGGCCTACGTGGGTAAACTTTATGTTTTTTCTTCCATAAATTCCATAATCCTAGAAACCTGTAACGATATTTTAATTTATTTCATCTTTCCGCCGCATTGTCGTTTGAAGTGTTCTTCAAACTTGGAAAGTTGAATTAAACAGCGATCATTATAAATTTTTATCTTCAATACTTCTGATTTCTAGAAGTTTCAAACTTCTGTCGCTTACTTATTACTTTTAAAATTATAATTTTAAGACAATCTTAGAGAAAAAATTATTTGTGGTTTTTCTTATTTCTCATTTTAGCTTACCCATTTGAAGTATACTGAGTGGCTACCGCAATGCTTGAATCAATGGCACGGATTGGGTTAATTTGGCATACAGCTTGGATATTTTAACATAGACATTCGCTAAGAAAGACTTACCTATTGTGGTTTGAAATGATTTTGGGGCTCAATACGCCGATAAATAAAAAAAACGTGTGGCACTCGGGGACTGCCGTGGTAAAGCTATTGCAACGTGCGAGCTTTGTACAGTCGTACCATATACATACTTACACGTTAAGCGAATGCTCGGCCGAGCTACATGGTAGGCGGAGTAGGAGGTGTTAGGTTTTATTGTCGTTACGGAATTTCTTGATTCGATCGCCGCGCTCAAAGCCCGCGCGATAAAAGCTATGCAATAGCTTAAAAATTGAGAGGTCCTATTTTTAAGTCGGTTAAAATGTTGGTCTAAAATCTAAAATATAAATCAAATTACAAATGTTATTTCATCGGTACATACAACATACGTAGATATATTTCATTAAACCACAATAGCTATTGACAACATTTCACAAACGCACCGACCGTCCGTGAATTAGCAATGTTGTAAATCACTCTCACACTTGACGGACACGATGTCGGAGCAACATTTATCAAGAGTTCCGCCGCAATCCACCATTCAGCACTCTCGTACAGCTACACACTGACACACATACCTACATACTTACCTATCCCTTTTTATATCGTCACCGTCGCCTTCGCCTCATCCCGTTTGTGGTTATGCCACCGACATTCACTTCCTACTATATAACATCCTATTTTTCCAAACCTCTATAGTCATACTTTTATTTTGAAAGGGAGGATAAAAGTCTATTAAAAGGAAGCAAATAAAAAAATAGTCCAGTTTTCAATAAATTAATAGATAAAAGTTTCCAAAAGGCATGATCATTATTAGGTAGAGTCTATCATTTATCTAAAATTGGCATGTTTCCAAAAGGCAATTTTCCAAATAATTTTTAAACAAGCTGTGCCGTTGGAAAGCACTTAATTAATAAATATTACAGGACATTAAACACATCGCCATCTAGCCCCAAGCTAAGTAACTAGACTTGTGTTATGGGTGCTAGACAACGGATATACTACTTATTTACTTTTCTTTTGTAAATATATACTTATAATACATAGAAACAACCAGACCACAGGCAAATATCTAAGCATAAATACATGTCTGAGGCAGAATTCGAACCCGCAACCCTGTTTTGGAAGGCCGGCATGGTGACCATTGTCCCAACTGGGTTGTCATAAAGATGAATAAATTTTGGTTCATAACTTTAATATTTTGTTATGCATTATACCTACACTATTGAGATACAGTTTATCTATTGCGTTACCTACTCTTTTAACCCGACTTAGGGCTTTAATCTTCACATCTATACTCCCAAATACTTCAAATAGACCTTTGGACTTACGGTCTGTAATATGTAAGGGTTTGTCCTAAAGTCCCCAACAGTCCCAAGAGGTTAAGGAAGCTTTAGCACGAGCTTACGCCATTCCGAAAAAGCTGTGAGAATTCTTACTACGGTCTGATTAAATTCTCTGTATTTTGCTCCGAAAATATTTAGCCTAGACCTTATGTAAAGAAAATTAAATTCTAGCATAGCCACCCGATGTTTTATCACTTTAAACTATCCTACTAATATTATAAATGTGAAAGTTTGTGTGTGTGTGTTTGTTACTCCTTCACGCTAAAACTACTGAACCGATTGCAATGAAATTTTGTATGTAGATAGCTTGAGGCGTGGATTAACATTCATCCCGATATTTCCACGGTATCGAGACATACGCGGGTAAAACCGTGGGGCGCAGCTAGTGTTTCATAAAACTACCTCTAGTAGATGAAATCTGGAATTCGTACGACAAGATTTCGTTCAATGCAGACATTTTGTGACTATAGTGAATATTTTATCAAAGCTTTGAAGACACTTTATCTTATTTATTCAGACCGGGACGGGAACAAGGGACCAAAGGCATCCATAGAACAGTCAGACAAAAGGGTTGAATTTGATATTTTTTATAAAGTCGGAACTGCCTAAAATAATCTTTACTTTGTGAAACTTTTATAACTTACATTATTTTTACAACGATTTCGGAAATTAATATTTTAAATTTTAGATTATTTTAATTGATATTTTGATGTCTTAGATTGGAGACCACGTACCGGAAAGCGCAGCGCGGGACGGCCTCCGACTAGATGGACGGACGACTTAATTAAGGTCGCGGGAAGTCGTTGGACGCAGAGAGCATGCGACCGATCGCTCTGGAAGTCTTTGGGGGAGGCCTATGTTCAGCAGTGGACGTCCTGTGGCTGGATATGATGATGATGATGATGATATTTTAAAATCTTTTTTTTTTGCATTTTTGTTTCTGGAATTGCCCCTTTCAAAATAAGTAAATATGTAGTCAATGGTATCTAAGAAATTTGTGATTTATCGCGACAAATTCATCCCCATTGGACAAATCTGCCAGATAAAGACAAGTGAAATATGTTCTACGTAAGTTATATGGACACGAACTCGACTTTCGAAGTTGCTATCTTGATTAGTTACGACACTGAGGCATAGGAATGTCCACTCTAGCTGATGGTGTTTTTCTCAGAATTTGTGGTTTCTTTTCTTTTCTTGGAAAATTGGTAGTACTTAACTGGTCAAGCAAATAACAAAGTTTCTGGAAGTGATGGGGAGTGTAAGAACGATTACGTCGTTCATTATGTCTACTAACAAATATATCAACCTAAGACTTGTTTGACTCCTTGAATTCGGCACCTAAGTCCTAAGCACCTACGCCTATTATAATGTTATTTATTAGGCGTAGGTATTTTACTTAACTTTTTTATATATAAGTGATAGGTTAAACCACTGACTATGACTTCTAGTGTTTCAGTTGTTTTTCTCTATACATAGGTAGCCACTATCTATAATCTATTTTGCTAGCAATATTGCTAGGACATATATGTAGAATTTCGATTTATAAAATAAATACCTAAATATGTCCAATCAAATCAATACAAAGCACCCATTTTGGAAATAAAACTGCTGGAATTCGCATGACCCAATTCGCTAATAATGGCTTATCCACAAAAAGTGATCAGCCGTAGCTGTTTGTGGGTATACTATTGTATAGTGAGACTAGGAACTTAATGAAGATGGCAAAAAAAATGCGCTCTCACATACGGTTCTATCTAATAATATAAAGAACTACATCCAAATGCCTAGATTTCCTCTTGACCTTTACATATATTCAACAGCCTGCGTAAAATAAACTAGACTTAATTTATTAATCGTTGAAACGCTAATGATTGCTTGAGGGCAGGTGCTAATAAAGCTACTAAAATCGACCTTTATTTTAAGCAACTCTAAGTAATCAAATACTCTTTTTTTGTTATTTGGATATAAATGGATATTGTAGTTTAATAACCATATTTTTGTTTATTGTGATTGAAAACATGATATGAACAACTTCGTTCGATAAAAAAAAAATGTTAGAAAACAGAGAATTATTAGATCGTTTATCGGGTTTTATTCAAAAATAGTTAACGTTTGTTTCTAAAATGAATCAAATGATAGGTTTTGATCTCTAGGAACTATATTTGTGGATAATAATGCTAAAATGTTTTGCATATCGATCAAATATAACAGTTAGCACGCAGCACGCTACGTTTTTGAGAGCGGGGGCTAAGGTAATGTGAATACCTACACACGGTACTGGAAGAGCGCCTTAATGATAAAAACATGTCGGTAATACGCGAAAGTCGTCGATAAGCGATTAATTGCATAGAATTTTCATAAGTCGGCACTGCGCTATTACCTGTATTGAATTTTCCAAAAGTCGGCAAAAGTAAAAAAGTCTCGCACTCGGCTCCTTTAACGATGAAAGTTGTTGTTAAAAAAAACTGCTACAAGTCTTTAAATAACCAACGGAAGTTTCTAAATAATCAAAAACAAGAAATAGGAACATTTGCTTCGAAGTTAAATATGTAATGTCTTCACTGTCTTTTTAATTTTTACGAACACAAAAAGCACTATGAAATGCCGTGGTTTCTTTACGAAGGCTTACGTTTAGTTTATAATGTGATCAGTATTTATCGTACTGACATCACATTCTGTCGATGAAATAAACTGGCAAAGCGAAACGTTCAATATATATCAGGTCAGTATCGTAACATTTTTAGTGAAATGAATACGGCAAAAACTAAAGCTTTTGTGGTTATTATCTCAGCTCTAGGTTTAAACACGATACTGTGGTATTTACTGATCGTCTAGTCTAGACTACTGACAGTTGTTAGTATTTAAGAGTTTTCGTTTTTTTTTTAAATCATAATTTCTATTATAATTAGAAAATGAAAAAACCAATACATAGGGGCATAGTCATGGCAGTTATAGGTTTTAGGGCACAAAAATATTTGTGCTAATGTCATTATCCAGAGAAGAAACAGTCGACTACGTTTGTATGGAGAGAGCGCCGGTACCCTTTCCTCTTAACATAAACCGTCATTCCTGAATTTAGAAATCTAGAAATCCATGGTTATAGTTTGCTAGTTTTAGCTTCGGGTAACCAAAGGGCTGGCTCCTACCTTGGACAACGGATAAGCATCGTCATCCAACGTGGTAACGCAGGTAGCCTTTTGGGCACACTTTCTAGGGACTTCCATTCGGACTTTTAATTTTTATGAGAAGAGAAGAGACGTATGTAACTAAAAGAGTGATGAGTATATGAATGTAGAGGGATGGAGAGAAAGAGGACGACCTAAGAAAAGATGGATGGACTGCGTGAGACAAGACATGAGAGAGATGAATGTTAACGATGAGATGACGACTAATAGGAGTGAATGGAAGAAGAAGACATACTGCGCCGACCACAAATAAATTGGGATAAGGGCAGGAAGATGATGATGATGAGATTGATTATTTAGCTTAATATTAGTAAGATAGGAAGTAGAAAATATATAAGTTTGTAACGTCTGCTTATTATGTGTTTGTTTTTGATCCAAAAATATTTATTTACCATGGTTAAATCTAACATCCATCATAAAAAGGCTTACACGATCAGTAAATATGATCAGACTAGACAGAAAGACTATATGTACTCAGATGCGTTTATGCTTGCTCTTATGTCATCCAACTGAATTGTTTTTCAGAAAAAAGGACATTCTGATAGTGAGTCATTGCATTGGGTTATCAAATTACCGAGAACGTTATACCCTCACTTATGTTCATTAAAATCCTTGTCGCATTGTATTTATTTGGGTTAAGTGGGAAGCAAATTAGGGTGAGTGTACACTGGATAGCGTTGCGGTAAGCCCGGTTCAGTGGACACCAAATTAGGTACTTATTATTGCAATTTTAAGGCTTGGACTCACATGAATCATTAAGCTTTAATATGACAATTCAATGAGCTATATGAGTAATTGTAATTGTAAATTAGGCTTGTAATTATATAACTAAGGCTTATAGAGCAAGGAAAAGTCTAGATCACAACATAAAATATTTATTTAATAAAATATTTTTCTTTAAAAGTCACGGTTCTTGAGAAAAGTCAAAAGTCGTAGGTTATGTAACCTAAGGGTGACTTTTAAAGAATATTTATTTATTTAATAATATATTTTTTTTAAAGTCACGGTTCTTGAAAAAAGTCAATAGTCTTAGGTTATAAAACCTAAGGGTGACTTTTAAAGAATTTTTATTTATTTAATAAAATATTTCTTTAAAAGTCACGGTTCTTGAAAAAAGTCAATAGTCTTAGGTTATAAAACCTAAGGGTGACTTTTAAAGAATATTATTTATTTAATAAAATATTTCTTTAAAAGTCACGGTTCTTGAAAAAAGTCAATAGTCTTAGGTTATAAAACCTAAGGGTGACTTTTAAAGAATATTATTTATTTAATAAAATATTTCTTTAAAAGTCACGGTTCTTGAGAAAAGTCAAAAGTCTTAGGTTATATAAGCTAAGGGTGACTTAATGATAACTGAGGCTTATATGGCAAGGAAAAGTCTAAGATCACAACATAAAATATTTCTTTAAAAGTCACGGTCCTTGAGAAAAGTCAAAAATCTTAGGTTATATAACCTAAGAGTGACTTTAAAAGAATGCTGGAGTAATTATAGTGTATATTATTAAAATCTCAGCCACAAATTAATATTTAAGATTTTTTCTTTCCAGCTTCTATTTTCTCTCTCCATTGTGTAACAAGCGTTAGGCCGCAGATTCTCAGAGGTAATTATTAGATATTATAAGCCATTTGATAGAGTTACTTTTCTATAATGCACTTGCGTTATTGCCTTTTTTATTTAATCTATTAAAGTTTAGTAATAACTTTTGTTTATCTTGGAAATAAAACTTAAAGGGTTATGCTATTCTACTCCGCTTTTCGGGAAAATGAACGAGTAGGTAAGTACCTATATACCTACTGATGCTTACTTACATTAATGTATTAATAATTATCGCAACGCCATAACGAAATGTATAGTTAAACACCCTTATTCTATATTCATCTAAAGCTTTTAAACCGACTTTAAAGGAGGTTCTCATCGCGTATATTTTTTTATTACTATTTGCAAGCTTTAAAATCCTTTTTAAAATAAGTTCTAAGTAAATAAAACTAAAATGAGATTATTTAACTTTAATAGTAAAACAAGATAGACTACAAAATATTTTGTTTGCAAGCTTTTCAGATACCAATTTCTTACCTACCCAGTTCAATCAAACAAAGTGCAGCAGTAATTCCAAATCCCTCAACTTTACCAAAGTTTGTTTTTAACTAAATGAAGTGCCCAACCACAGACTTATTTTTGGATAATAGTACGCGATGTATGGGATTTCTTGGCGGGTGAATGCATATAAGTTGTCAATGAAATTCTGTGAGAGTTCGTATGACTGACTGTTTTATGAGTTCTTTAAGTATTTAGGTCTTAAGAAACATAAAACCAACAAAGAAATTAAAACAAAAAAATACATAAGGAACAGGTGCTTCGAAAAAAAATTGTAAGCAAACTATTTTCACAACCATTAAGCTCCGTAAAAAATAAAATACCTAATACTAATACCTAAAACCATACAGAGTAAGTATATTTATTATTAGTATATTTTTTTCAATGAAATACTCACAAATTAATTCCACGAAAATACATCATCCAAAGAAAAGCCACAAACATAATTTAAAAAACTTTTCTAACAACATTTTCTAGTTTTTTACCTCAACATTAATAAATTATTAAAAATTTCCAAAAAAAAATCCTTTCATTTATTTGGATACTTTCTTACTTTAGATTTTCCAAGGATAAAATATTCGTGCCCAAATCTTTTCATTCCATTGGAAATTGAAAGATTAAAGAATACTTTCCTACAATTGAATTGGGATTAGTGATACCGAAATTAAAATTACTTTATGAAAATAATTTCTAGGAATTTATCGGTAAGTAATTGGTTTATAAGCATTATGTAGTCAATCGAATACTTTGCTTTCTCGGCTCCGCATAAATGGTCTATAAGGGAAAATGTCATTGTTTGTAGAAAGTCTACATGTTAAAACGTTTATTGACGTCTAAACGTTAACGTAGACGAAGCGTAGACGTTATTAACTATAAGCTAAAATTTTATATTTTCGTCAAATTTTAGTTAAAAAAATTTTTTATGTCCGCCTATATTCCATCTTTCGCCGCGTGTATCTGTCTGAAAGTGGTAAACTCAAAAAGTACTGAACGGATTTTCATTAGATTTTCACCAATGAGCGGAGTGATTTATGATGGCTAAAATATACCTATAAAATATAAATATCCATGGGTAAGAAGCCGTGGCGGGTCTCTAGATATATACGAGTTTAATTTAGGACCTAGTGGGTGCAAAATGAATTGGGTAGGTAAGTTTGTAAGGTTCAATACCTCCTTGCTATAGAAATACACCTCACAATTACCATTTCTCCTTGCTCAGCTCAGGATCAATTATCTATTTTGTGGCTAGTAAGAGACAGAATAGGTAATTGAAAAGCTGCATAAGCATCTTTGAAGCTGAAACCAACAACAAATAAAAAGGCAAAATCTTGTACTTGTGCTTGTACCAGGGCTGTTTTCCGCAACTAGACATCTTCAGATAGATCGTTTTTGCGTGATAATTGAGTAGGCTTGTCCAGCATATAAGCCGCCCCCTCAGCTTAGTCGACCTTATCCAACATCGCTGCGAATCACATTAACTTCTGTTAGATAAACTAAACTTAAAACTTTTCTACTAAAATAACTTTGAATTACGTTCTAAAATCTTTTTGACAAAAAAGCTTTATAATAACTTATTAATTAACTGGAGAATTACCAGAACCTATCTAGTGACCTATCAGGAAGAATTAGGTCAAAGAAATCCGGTTCAATTAAAGTATCGATAGGAACCAAGGAATTAATTGGCAAAATAAAAACGCAATCATGGAGCAGACTCGGACGTCTTAGGTTGGACTTTAAACAAAGATATTAAAGTTTTTAGTTGGACTTGTTATTAAATATATTATACTAGCTTTTGCCCGCGGTTTCGCCCGTCATGTCACTATCTTAGCGGTGAAATTTCGAACAACCCTTTCTTTGTGGATTTTCTACAAATTTCATGTGTCTAGAACCAGCGGTTTAAGCTGTGCGTTGATATACCAGTCATTGAGTTTCGAGTTTTATATTTATGCTAGCTGTCCCGGCAATTTTACCAAATACAAAAAAATAAATAGAGGGAAAAAAGGAAAAAAAATAAAAAATAGATGTTGTTTGTTTCTCAGAACGAATATACACAAAAAAATTAATACAAATCGGTTCAGCCGTTTAAGTGAAATTTGGCAACTAACATCGCTACACGAGAATTATATATATAGAGATGTTTTTAGGTACCACGCCGGTAATATGTAGATTATAAAATTCAATATTCTTGGTAATTTCATGAAATTTCTACGAGTTTTTGGTAATGGTCTTTTTATCCCTTAGGATTTTCTGGTTTTCTTATCTTCCAGCCATTAAAGATCGCTAGGCACAGGTTACTTTTAGCGATAAGGCGTCTGCTGTATGTGCTTTTGTTTATTTTTAAGTACAATGTTTAATTTGTGATTCTTTTGATCTGATGATCTATCCTACTATATGACCATAGTTAACATTATTATGCTTCGTGTATTTATTCTTTATTTGTTTATTTACGAATCGAAAATTTTATTCTAAAAATAACCCAATCAAATTAAAATCAAAGGCCATCTTAATAGAAGCGCCAAGTAAATATATTATCATGGCACGCGTGATCGATCATATTACGGTAGAAAATTAGGGTGGCACCAATAAATTAGATTGGAGTGTTTGCAGAAGTACGTTTGAGGCAACATTAATAAATACAATTACTTACCTAATTGAATACAAAGAGACAAAAAGTGTAAGGGTATTTGCACATTGTAAATAGTAGATTATATCTGCGCCCCGCATAAATCCCAATCCCGTGGACTACTGGCTCGAATTGAATAATTATTTTTGTGTTGGATAGTCCATTTATCAAGGAACATTATAGGTTACTTTTCATTTTGATATTCCCACGCGCGTGAAACCGCGGAGCTCAGCTAGTATCAAAGTAAAAAGTAGCCTTCCTCGACTATCCAACACAAAAATAAAATAAATAAATTGCAGGACATTCCACACATCTCCCATCTAGCCCCAAGCTAAGTAACTAGGCTTGTGTTATGGGTGCTAGACAACATTTAAATATTAGTAAAATATTTTTTCAATTCGCTGTAATTCCTGAGATTAGCGACTGACAGACTGACACACAGACACGTCAAACTTATAACACCCCGTCGTTTTTGTGTCGGGTTAAAACAGTATGTAAAGAAAACGCTTTAGCGGGTCCCCCCGGATCTTTTCCAAAAAAAATGGATAAAGAAAAAAGAGCCCGCTGCTAATAATAGTGTTGGTACTTCTTGAAAAATCCAAAAGGATAAATATTCCCGAAACTCAGTCTAAACGGGATATTTCCATGTTTTTATTTCGTGATTAGTGCTTCTAAAAACTCCCGAATATCGAGCTCGCTGTTCAAGTTCTAATCGCTACAGGCAGCCTGAATAGCGCGGATTAGATTATTAGAATAGATTTAATGTTCAATTTATTTAAGTGTTTAGATATAACAACTCTTATGCTTAGTATGTGGTTTCTACTCACTTTAAGTCACTGAACTTCGTCATCAAAAAGAGAGCCCCCAAAAGGATAACTTAGTTAACCAACTAACTGCACTTGGAAGTTATGAACACGCTCGTTGCGACCTCTCTAAATTACTAACGGGTGACGAACTCTATGTGCGACCAGCTTAACGATGTTACAGTTCAGTTAGGGGTATTTATTACCTACAGAGTTATTGGTAATTATATAAGAAAGCGATTTATGGCTACTTCTGTACACCTTAACGATCTTTGTTCTATGACTTTTATATGATACGTTTTTTTTGTTTTGAGGTTATGTTAATTCGAAAATCAGTTGTATTTTTAAATAAAAGGTCATATAGACTTGATAAAAGATAAAACTTCAAAAATAAGTATAATCTTAAGGTTATTGACCTTTCCGCGTAAGTAACAGCTGATTTTCCGGTAAACATAACCTCAAAATTCGTAGCACAAAAATTGATTGTTGTGGTGCACAGAAGTAGCCCTAAACGGCTTACTTATATAATTGCCAATAAATCTGTATGGACAGCCGCCTAAGTAAGTTTTTTGGAAAATTCATCCTCTACGCGAACGAAATCGTGGATGAAAGCTAGTTTCAACATAATATTATCCGTGTGTATCCTAAAATGCTGAAAATCCTGTGACATTTACAAACACACCTCAGCACAAAGTGCACTGTTTGTATATCATTAGGGTTTTGACCTTAAATTTTCAATTGTACAAGCTTTTTCAGCGCCGGCATTGTAAGAATCCTAAACCAAATACACACATAATACGCCTATACCATATTTTTTAGGTTGTTTGAGTCGAAACATTCTGATAATAACAGTTTTGGAGCTGATGGGTCTGCAATTTTATTGTCGACTGTACTTGAGCTGTTGCAGCAGTAAATTACACACGAAATTTAATGTCATAAAAGAACTAAAAGTGAAATGAAAAATTCATTTTGCGTTTCGTATTCTCGTAGCTGTAACATAATTTTAGGATGCAAACGTCCCTGAGCGTCAATTTTATTTTCAGAAAGAATTTCACTACTTTTAACCGACTCCTAAAAAGAGGGGTTCTGAATTCGTCTTTTATTAACGAATGGAATATTCATATTTTTTCATATGTATAAGTAGTATTAGGTATTAGACTGCCCTTTTTTGTAAGTACATATTCATATTGTAATTAAGTTAAGTTGGTTCTTAAATCTATTTTAGACTAGCAGTAGTCCGTGGTTTCACAGACTATGGGGATAAAACGTAGCCTATGTTATTCACAAGAAAAATTGATCCAAAAGTTTCGGAGCCTATCCGTTACAAACAAAAAATCTTTCCTCTTTATAATATTAGTGTAGATTACTAGCTATTGCAGAGGAAAGATTTTTTGTTTGTAACGAATAGGCTTCGAAAATATTGGACCGATTTAAATGAAACTTGGTATGTAGATAGCTGGAGACCTGGATTAATACATAGGCTATCCCGATATTCTCACGGGATCGGGAGTTACGCGGGTGAAACCGTGGAGCGCTGCTAGTACTATGTGATTTGATCTATCCAGATTCAAATCAAATGTTATTTTTATTCGTACCTATGGCATTACAGTGGTTTAAAATTTCGACTTCATCGAAAGACTGGTAGTACTGCAAACAATGGTATTGTTGGTCGTTTAGCGCCACCTAATAAACACGTGCACTGAACTTCAGATACAGAATATGCACAGTAAAAAAGGTTTCTTGAAGCAAGTAATAATCCTTACCCTATAGACGCTAGAGAATAATTTCTTGTATTAATAATTTTCTTAAAAATAATAAGTAGTATTCTTTATTTAATACTGCTTATTATTTTTTCTATGAAGTAACCAAGGATTCTTTTTTATCGGAGTTGCGAGAGGGTTGACAAGTATGATTCATATTACGACCAATAAATAGGAAAATTGCGACTTAGGGATATCAGGTATCGCTGTCTCCATAGAAACATATTCCCCTTTTCCCTGATGCCTCTAGACTTGAGCAATCTTTTTTTTATAAAACCAACTAATTAATTAAGGTAATGGGGGATGATTATACAGCTCGCGATTCGCAGCAGCTCCAACCACAACCCTGCTCGTTTCCCCTGAGTGGTGCTAAACGAGCTCATATACCGATATAAATATAGGTACCGATACAATCGATAGTATCGATAACTCAAAACGAGGCAATAGCTACTATCGATAGTATCGATACTATTATTTTGAGCTATCAATAATATTGATAGGCTATCGATGCTATCGATACTATAGGTTTTTAATAAACTATCGATAGAGTATCGATTATTGAGAGATAGTCGACTATCAATCGGCAACACTCATTTTTTATGACCCTCCTATCTATATCTACTATAACCGAAAATAAAAGTAAATCAAAGAGGCTTGTGAATAGCAAACCTTGGTTTAAAAAGTCTTACATCCAAGTTCCTTGGTCATATTTGACGTATTACAAGCACCAAAAACTCTCTTGCAAAATTACCTGAAAAAGCTATTAAATTACACACTGGCTTTTATCATTACATTTAATTACCTCTTTCTACTCAAAGTTTGTAGAAACCATCGACTTACCTTCCTATATTCTATTTCAATGGTATAATAGGAAGGATCTCAGAAAATAATTTCATTCTAGAAAAGGTATTTTTCATTACTTCGCGTTTTCCATTGTAAGATTAATGGCAAAGGCAAAGAACTTTGTTGATCATGAAAACTTAGCATGGAAATTACCTTCTATTCCATAACCGGCATAAAATACTTCTCGCTAAAATGAGTTAATCTGAAATATTAAATCTGAAATTCAATTTTTGATGACTTATACCTATACCCCCTTATTCCAAAACGAGGTTTAAGGTTTAAATCCACATCTCGGACTATCCTTAAACTTCGTTTGGGAATATGGGAGAAATTGTCTCTTTAATTGATCAGTGTTTTTAACGTCATAAAAAGTTACATTATTCGACCAACAATAAAATAAAACTTTTAAGTCGGCCGATCTCCGTCGTCTTCTCTTTGTACTAAGCAGTAGAAATCCTATTTTTACTGTGCAAAGAACCGTCGGGAGCAGAAATCAAACATTGCATTACCTATCAGGTAGAGATTACTCCACCCTCATCTTTCTAGCTGAAGTAAATAACTTCTAGTTATTACTTCGACGACCCAGTTGGCACAATGGTCACTATGCCGGACTGCCAAACACGGGGTTGAAGGTTCGATTCCCGCCTCAGACAAGTATTTATGCTTAGATATTTGTCTGTGGTCTGGTTGTTTCTATGTATCATAAGTATATATTTACAAAAGAAAAGTATATAAGTTAGTTGTCTAGCACCAAATAACACAAGTGTAGTTACTTAGCTTGGGGCTAGATAGCGATGTGTGGAATGTCCTGCAATATTTATTTATATATTTATTTATTACTTACTATCTAGATATGTTTACCACCTAGCCGATGTAAATCGATTAAATTGAATAGATATCCGAAAAAATTGTTTATATTGGAAAAATATTGGTTCTTACATAAGTGTAATTTCAGGCTGGGAGACTTTGGTTGCGGCTTAGTGCGACCCACTGGCCTAAAGCGAAAAGCCAAGCGAACTTTCCTGTGTTCCTTCACTCGTGTCCCTCGAAAGCCTACGCTTATTTGGGGGTCTTCAACACTGTTTAGGTATCGCCTAGGTAAGGTATAGGTATCTTGAACCGCTCTTACTTACTGTTAGGTGAGATAGTGGTCAAACGCTAATATTATTTAAAAAAAAAATCTTTTTACCACATAATTTTTTTTTCTAAATAAAGGCGTGTTACATTGTGATTGCAAAAGAAAAATAATGAAGGTGTAGCATCACAATGTAACACGCTTTTATTTATAAAAAAAATCTGTACCTATGTGATAAAAACGGGTTGCACTCCGGGAGTGCCGGCAGAAGTGAAAACTTGATTATTAACGTTGAGCATGTTTGATATTTTGGAATGGTTAGGGAATAATTTTGCACCAATTGCTTTATCAGTATAAAAGTACTATCATTTATGTGGTAGAATACAATATTCATTTATTGCGCTATCGTACACAAACATGACAATTTATATTACTTTAAAAATTTAACACTTTAAAACTATAGCTGTCTACTCTCCATCCGTCTTACGCTTTTTCGATCAGGTCACGTGTCCTGACGCGAGTTTAAGATTTTATACCCATTACAGAAAAAGTGCTCAACGCCGCTAAAGAAGTTTTCACTTCAAAAATTTTTTAATTTAATTTTATAAAAGCGTGTTTTTTTAAACTATTAATCTATTTTATACTTTTTGGTCTTTGATAACGAAATATTTGTAATATTTATACATTTATTCCGAGTAGGCGAATGAGCCCGCATCCTCCATCCGCCAGTGCATCTGTATTGCACGGTGATTTACCTGCCAGCTTAGAACAATCTAGATCTTTAATCTGGAGGCCACTAAGTGATTTTACTCTACTTAGGGCCGCATACGCCTGTCCAGCCGCAAAAGTACGGGACCCTAAGTACACCACTGCGTCGTTTACCGTAGATACTTGCATCTTGTGCACGGTAGATGCCCAACTTAAAATCACTGGGAGCATGCGCCTTTCCACCGTACCTACCTAGCTATAGAATCAAAATCAGAAAATATTTATTGAAGAACAGGGTACAATATGATGTATGGGTTTTTAAATTACAGTGCCTAGCAGTTTATCCTTTACGAATGTACAATAATACTTTATATTATAAATATAGCAAAGGCTAATCTAAAATTTAAGTAAGTATGTATGTTCGTTAACTACAAGTTATACAACTATTTCATAACGCTACGACCCTTGGAAGATGGTTAAATTAGTTACCTTGGATTCCATTACATATCGTGTTAAAAAGCGTGGGGTGCTTTTTAAGATATTTTTAGAAATTAACTTAATATATATTTATTATTTATTATCGTAAAGATAATCCTTTTGCTCATATCTGTCAAAACGATTTAAACAAGCCCAAACTCTATGAGGTTGCGTTGTTTCATTACAGAGTTTCTATGACCACCTTCCAGCTCCATCATCAGATCAGACCCTGGTTACCATTAAAAAACAAACTACTCGTCAAGACGATTCTAACGAGCCGAAATTCGAAAGGGTTGCGTCGTTTCATTACAGAGTTCCTATGACCACCTTCCAGCTCCATTATCAGATCAGCACCATGTTATCATAATATTGCATTGTCACGCGATTTATACATGTAGGTATGCAAAATTTCAGCTCAATCGGTAACTGGGTAAAATTTAACTTGCAAGATTCGATTATATAGTTATATACATACATACAGGTCGACCTATTAAAGCGTGTTAAATAACACATAAAGGTACTAAATTTAAAATACCTACTTCCTCTTACTTTACTTGCGATTATTCACTTTATCCGTTATTTATAGCAACCACTTGCATCTTAGAAAATCGAGCTCTAGAATAGAGCACTGGATGTTTGTTTGTTTACTCTTGTCATGCTTATTTGTTTTATCTTGTGGTAAATTGGATTTGAAACATTTATTACTAAAGGAATTATAATGTCATTTTATGTTCATAATAATTACAATATTAATTATCATTCAGTTCCTCGAGATTTTGTCGAAAATTTCTAGTAATAATAAAAACAAATCCATTTCATTCTTAAATCTGAGTAGGTACTTGGCTTTACAAAAGCCGTAAAAAAACAAACCTAAGCAGAAATCCTAAGTAACTGTTGCTATAGAAAACGTCAAGCCCGTTGGTACTTCTATCCAAAAAGCTCAAGTGCATTTGAGAGCTTTTGTCACAAAAATCGCGGGGGTCATTCGATCGTACTTGAGCGTCCCTTCTTCGAGAGTGAGACCTCAACCTTGATCTGAAGTGACACTTTCCTTGTCAATAATGATGTAAGTAACAGGAGTACGTACACGTAGGACCAAGGGCAGATAATAAAAATGTATAAGGTACTACTTTTTTACGGTCCTGCAAACGTATTTATGTTTGCCCTTTTTTTAGCGATGTTGTTTGTGATCGTTCTTACAACATTGTTCTCTTAGCAATAACTAACTGTAGATAACAGTATTTTCTAAGGTTTTCGCGATTTGAACTCATAATTATAATTATACTAGCTGCGGCCCGCGGTTTCACCCGCGTAAGTCTCGATCCCGTGGGAATATCGGGATAAAAAGTAGCCTATGTGTTAATCTAGGTCTCCAGCTATCTAGATACCAAATTTCATCGCAATCGGTCCAGCCGTTCTCGAGTTATAAAAGTTGTAACAAACACGACTTTCTTTTATATATATAGATTTAAACAGATATATTCGCGTTTTTTATTTTTATTTTACACCTGACGTTTCGGGAACTTTGCAGATCCCATGGTCACAGGCAGACTGAGATGACATTCGTCTTACAAAAAATATTATATGAAATGCTGTCAAACTACCACCTACTTAAAATTAATAAAAAACGTTTCATCTAACGCAGAATTGACTAACGGTGTCTCGAGGTATTGCAGCTGTTGCTTGCGGGGCTAATCGCGAGTAAATCCGTTCAAATATAATTATAGGTTTAGGTACCATTTTTAGCTACCGGTATATTAGCGTTGTTTGAGCACAAAACTTCTTGATAATCGGTTCGAAGAGTATGGAGTCACTTCCAAATGCTAACATCATAAATGCGCCATGTAACAAAAGAGATTAGATTGGCTGCACCCGAATCGACATCTCAGAATTGTGATGATTTGACGTAATATGAGACGTTTCGCTGCGACTGCGACCCTCATACTGCCTACACGATTTTTGTTTTATCTCTTTCATTACACTTTTATATTTATATTAGTTCCGATCCCGCGGGAATATCAAAATTAAAAGTATCCTATAGCCTTCCTCGATAAAGGGACTATCCAACACAAAAATTTTTAAACTTACAAAAAAAAAATTTAATTCGGACCAGTAGTTCCTGAGATTAGCGCGTTCAAACAAACAAACAAACTCTTCAGCTTTATTTTATTAGTATAGAAGTATAGATTAAAAAGGTATGACGTAATCCTACTACAAATAAAATATATTTATGTACCACACATTTATTCGAAAGCAGCTTTTCTATCAAATGAATACTCATTTGATAGAAAAGCTACATGAAAAGCTGCTTTTTATACATCTAATCGTATATTTCACAAGTAGGTAGGTACTTACGCAAAGTAGATTACGCTTCCATTATTTTCCAAAAATAATATTAGTTCATTAAAACATACATAAAGCATTGTATTATTGACTAGTAGCGGCACTGACTTTGATACGAGTAAGTCTGCTTAAGGACTTAGATCGAGATTGTTGGGCTGAGCTTGGTTGAGCTTAATGCTAGAGCTGAATCGTTGTGAAAAGCGCGCGAGCAACGACGTAGAATTGTTCGAAATCAAAGAGATTAAACTTGTACTTTTGAATAGAATTTTTTTCTTGTTTGTAGGTATAGTTATTTTATTTTGAGACCATGACATTAGGAATAATAATAATAAATCATTTATTTCAGGCTACAAAGGCCCATAGATACATATACCTTATAGACTAACATACATATATTTTATAATAATAATTGAATGTGTTAAAGAGAAATCTTAGAACTATGTTAGTAGCACTTCCATGACACTACACTTTCGTCTTTGTCTGTTCTTGTGGAATTTGTCCGCGGAAGCGACGGAGCACCACGTCCTTCGGCCAGAAGCTTTCGTCCAAAACTCGGTACTCGCACCACAAACGCCTTGAAATTGACGTTTCGATGGGACTCCAGCATATGCACCCTCAGCGAATACAATGCGATAGTCGGGTAAGTAAATTTTTTAAGGATCATACATCTTAAAGTGACTTTATGTGCTTTCTGCAGACGTAAAAGTGTCGTTTTGTGTGGGTGTAACTTGTGAGTTATGTTATTTGTGATTCTTACTAAATAGTACAGAGAGAGAAATTACCAGATTGACCTTTCTGCACGATTCTGTGACTGGGCTTGTCATGGCTGCTGGTCAAACTGGCAACTTACTAGAACCCTACAAACGGCAGGCCTACCCCTTTTTGACCTACCCCGGGGGACGAGGTAGGTCAAACTAGCGGAATAAGTTAGGTTCCTTCATGGAAGAGTAATTTTCCGTAGCACAGGGCCGTGATAGGTGAAAGAAGGCTGGGGAAGCCATTTCCTAGTAGTGGGATATCATGGGCGTATAAAATGGGAGATAAAAGATAATATTGGCCTTTACATTTAATCTAGATGATTGATATAATGCCACTTTAATCCAAACTATAAAGGACGCTTTTGTACATAGGACACGTATTATTAGATGGCTTGCCTAAAACCTGTACTAGCCTCTGAGCTTAATCCACTATATCCAGAGAAAAGAACTCGTCAGTACGTCTGAATAAACTAATTAAATTTTCCTCCACCGTAGAGCAATGTTGAATGCACAATCGTAAAAAAAATTGGTGCCATATTCGAACCCACGACCTTCGGAATGAAAATCGAGGTATCTATCAGTAGATGGACACCGCTCATTACCTAGATTAAGATTATCATAATTTAACAACTTGGTAATATACGTATGTAACAGTGTTTCCAAACAATAAAATATATTTTGAGTTTCAACTTGAGTTTGTAGCAATAAAAGTCGATGCCAACGAGATTCTAGTAGATAATTATAAGGAAAAACAAAATAAAGTTATTTCCAAAACAACATATAGTATCTACTCGACCTATATATATTTGCAAAAATGTACCTATCTATATTTATTCTAACCAAAAGTAACCAAATTAAGTATTCTGAGAATAATCCAAACCATCTCAATAAAACCTTGACGCTTCCTAATGAACGAATGAAAATTAGGAGCCAAATAAAGTAAAAAGGGTCTTATCATGGATTGAATCTGAAGACCTCGCCATTATCCTGCATACATTTCCTCGGAAATCGGGACTGAAATTAGGTGAGAAGTGCGTGACTTTATGAATTTTTGATTGGTACTTACCTACCTAAATATTATATGCTTTAAAATTAAATAGGTAGGTGTTCAAAGTAGATTGGCATAGAGTTTAGGGCGTCTAGTATCTAGCGTCCATCCTTCAGTATGTTTCGAACGTTCGGGTCGGACGCACGCGTGTTGTCCCGCCGGGTCTTAAATCTACGACCCCAACTTAAACAATAAAGATGAATAAATGTGCAAATAAAAACATAATCCTGTAATAATAAAACAGTGATTGTTTGTGTTGTGAAAAGTTCCAGTGTGTTTCGAGCTTCACTGACTCGTGTTACGCTTTCAGTTGATTTTCTAAACTTTTCTTTTTCGGTAAGTTTTATTGCTTTATTTAAAACTGTTTTATTTAATGTTATATAATGTTTGGTCCTGAGGTCCGTTATCTAGTGACCCCGGCATTGAATAGATTAAGAGTTGTTTGTTCAATTTGTTATACCGACTATGAATAATGACATCGTCACTTGAAGACGTGTGAAGTCTTTAAATTACGCTCTGTTGCTCCGAGATGCTTGTTACTTCAGACATCTTTCACTAACAAAATTCCAAACCATAAGTCCTTCAAAAGAATACTGTTATTTATTCATAACATGTTGTTTTAAATTGTTATTCGCGTAATAACAATACGTCATTGATCCCGTATTTGGCGCTATTATATTAAAATAAACGTTAAAAGTTAACAATGCAATGTTGTTATGCAATCGCTTAAGGAAACATTATTATTATCTACTAATCATTTGAATAGTTTGATAGTGTTAAGAGTCTAAGCCCATAGTATAATTCCATCACATGACCGCACCTGAAAATCTAAGTACCTTTATTAGGTATCTACATAAAAGGAGTTGTTATATTCAATCTTCTTCACTGTTCGGAGTTATGGAAAAGTTCCTCCTGATCCACATAAAGTAAGTTCCTGTCAATATCTTTCAAGAAGTTTTGAATGATTGACTTCTAAATAGTTTCTACGAGTTGTTTATTAGTTCTTGCCTAAGTACACAGTTATAACGAATATTTAAAGTAAATAAGTGAAAATAAAGAAAAATACTGTTAAAAAAACTCGAACGTGTTTTAAATAACTATTGGGTAAAATATTAAAAAATAGGTGTACCCACATTAAGCAAATGACTGTAATTACAATACTACGTTTATTTTCTTGCCTTTTATTTGAAGTTTTTATAAAAATAACTCTGTAAGTAAGTAAAAAGTCAAGACTAGGAAATATTTTCTTTTGAATTGCGAAAATCCATGCCTATTTAGTTTTATAATTGGCATCTTGATCTAGGACCCTTGAAATCTTGATAAATACACACCATTACGCATAGAGAAGAAGAGCGTTGACGTAGAGCAAATTGGGCGCCTATATTTGGCACAGAACAAATGATTTGCAAATCCTTTTTGGGGACTGATATTACAGCAGAGGTTTCGTTATCATTTCATTTTGTAGATGTCATAATTATCGTGTGACCTTTTAAGATATTTCTAATTATGTTTTTGTTTTTGGACCACTCCTTGTGGGTCTGTATCATAACCACGTTCAAGTATGCTAAATTGCCCCTTTATTTATTCGATTTTTTAAGTTATTTACATGCACGTTAGAATATCTTAAGTTCGAAAAACTTGAGAGGCGTCAAGGGACACCCGGATGGAACGGAGTTTCTTTCGATTCATTAGTGAAGAAATTGTAATAAAATTAAAAATTGTCGTTACAACTTTTGGTCTTAATTTTTTCCGTCTAGCCCCCTTTCGCAACGCGCCATAAGGAACTACGTGCCAAAAATAATGTACGACAAAATGGGCAAATGAAACATCAAATTCGCATTTGTGTCACTGACATACTAATCAACAATTTTTATTCAACTAAATAAAACTGCCAAAATAATCAAGAAAGTAACACTTTTGCCTAGACAACGACATGAGTAATTCTATCCAGTCAACCGCGAGACACCGTAAAAATGGCTATAAAACGTGGTCGGAGCTCGTTAAAGCAAGCACTTCCCGACTCAGGCGATACAATAAAGTTACTTATTGAAATTACCACACCTTTATACCGGCAATGGTGGATTTGTTGGATATACTCGCGCGATTATTACCAGTCACATTACTGCCCTCTTCAATAATAAATAAATATTACAGGACATTCCACACATCGCCATCTAGCCCCAAGTTAAGTAACTAGACTGTGTTATGGGCTAGACAACGGATATAGTTCATAAATACTTTTCTTTTGTAAATATATACTTTTAATACATAGAAACAACCAGACCACAGACAAATATCTAAGCATAAATATTTGTCTGAGGCGGGAATCGAACCCGCTTGGTGTTTGGCAGTCCGGCGTGGTAACCATTGTGCCAACTGAGTCGTCAATACACGTTCAGTTTTCATTCTGAATCAAAAACAATTACTATAAGTTACATTATTGAGCCTTAACAGTAGCTGTCAGTAGTATAGCGGCAATTTTGTTAGGTATTTTATAATCCGAGCAAAGAGGGAATCGAGCGTAACGAAACTAACCGGAAAAAGTATACTTAGCGTGATGTTGATTGTATTTAATTGAATTTTATTATATTACTAGCTGTCTCGGCAAACGTTGTTTTGCCATATACAAAATCCGGCATTTATTGAATTCATTTGTTACAAAAAATGGTATAAATGAAGAACCGCTCGACCGATTTTGTGCAAACTTCACATAAACCATCTACGAAATAGTCCGCACAAAGCTTAAACATTGGTTTGGATAGGTGACCCGTTCTTGAGTTATAAAATTACTTCGAAAAGTGGCATTGATTTTTATAGATATAGAATATGATTGAAATTTATTAGATTGGATTAGTGGCTCTTACTAAAATTCAAACAAGTAATATATCATGAAGTAATGAACATCACTATAACATACTTAATTACATAGATAGGTACGCATAGAATTGAGAACCTCCTCCTTTTTAAGTTGGTTAAAAGTGTAAGTAAATGACATATTAATCAGTTACTTAGGATAATAAGGAAACAATGTGCGTGCCGCTAAAAACAGCAATCGCGTTATTGAACCATAATGTAACCTTTTACTGACATTTAAGGCAAAATATCGTTTGACCTACGAGATTTGATTGAAATAGCCGTCACCCGTAATACCTCTAGATAGGTAGAGGTTATTTGAAAACCGAAGGAATTAATCCTATTGACCATTTGATGGGTAGGGAATTCCAAACTTGTTGAAAGCTCTGAATTCCAACATAGGTGTGGCAACACTTTACAATGAAAAAGCTCTGCTTGTGGGCACACTATAGAAAATACCTAAATACTTTGTCTAGTCACTTCCTATTGTCCGGTCTTTGTAGGTTTGTCATTGTTTACATCTGCCGTTGTTGCAAATTGTACAGAAAAATGGAACTATTCAAGTAAATAATACAAAATAAACGAAAACTAATAAATCATACCAATATCTCACACGTAAAATATTTGCGTAAATTGGGGAAAAATACGTATTGGTAGAATTGACAAGATTTATGATATTTTACCTATCAATATTCGATGAATAATAAATATTTTGCAAATTTCCTCTTTTTTCTCTGCAGAAGGTTTATTTCCTCCGTCCCTAAAATTTGAATCACACTTCAGAAGTCGCGACGGATTGTTTCAATTTCATCGCACGAATTTTAATCTTGTTTAAACTGAATACTTATTAAATTCGCTGCGGTTAAATAGAATGTCCTCAGTGAAAAACAAATCGCTGGATAAAATTGTCAATATTTGAAAAATATATAAAAGTAAAAGCCTGCGAAATTTACAATTTCGATAATTTTTATCATGCATTATTAACAAACAAAATATGTTTAGTATTAGAGAGGACTAGGTATTGTAGTTACCTATTCTAGAATCGTACAAAAATACACTTAGCCAACAATTAATTATGGCCGTTTTATAATTTTGCCAAAAATCATTCCCCACTGGTCAGACTCAGCTTCTTGTGGTGGATATGTTCTGAAATAAATAACAACTATATTATATTTTAGTAAATAAAATAAAAATAAAAATTATTTTTATCACAGTTGCTCAGAAGTGGATCTTATTGAACGGCTTTTAGGCTCATAATCCAACGTATTATGCACGCGTGCGTTTTACATTACCAACTAGTGCCATACAGTTACCCCGATAAGTTAAATACATATCTCACTGCTAATTACATGTTAGGTAGATGAAACATTCTTAATTTATCTGGATTATACTGTTTTAATGTATAAAAAAGGTAGGTACCTACCAGCAAAAATGGATGTCTGTAAAATCGGTTAACGAACGATAATTTTATGTGATATAACGTATAAAACGATTAATATTTGAGTTTTGTTTTTTCTTTACTTAAATATATTTTTTTCCGTATATTCAGTGTTTAGCCCCTTATGCAAAAAGTTTAAAAATAGGTTAAAATAGGTTAAAAGTCTTTTGCCTGCCCTTTCGGGAGTATAATTAACAAAAAAACTGCCTAAAAAATATTGACTGTTTCTGTTTTTAAACACAAATACCTACTTTGTTAACTTTTTACTATTTTAACAAGTCTTTTCTTTTATTCGCAACTGTGATAAAAAACGTCGTATGATACGCGTGTGGATACTGATCATTGCATCTCGGCATTTTGAATTAAACCGCCTTGCAATGATCAATTTACCACACATACATCGGAATGTACCTACTATTATTATTATTTCGTTAATTAAAGTGGTCTAAGACACGAACTGTCAACGTAAATACTATAAAACGTTGCTCCAATAGCTCGATTATGTCACAAACAATAATCGCTGAATAGGGTCAAATGTGATGACCATCATACGACGTATCTCTTTGATTAAAATGTGTACCTACACAATTTATTAAAATTGACCATCGCCAATAAAACATGCTTTGAAATATTTCTAGATAGCTCCTGTAGGTTATTGATTCTAGAAGTTTTATCATCTTGAATAGAATAGAGTATAGATTTATTGAGAAAAGCAATTCTGCGTAGGTACGATCATTAATTGAAGACGATATTGGTAACGTTTCTTTGTAAATAAATTATTCAATTGAATGTCAAATATAAGGCGACTCACGTCACGGGTAACTTTTAATTTATTCAGTTACAGTCTGCTATAGTCTTTGCCTACTGAATAATCGCAGTCACGAAAAAAAACTTAAATCTGTAAAGTCGGTTTACGGACGATAATTTTACGTGATAACGTCATAAGAAAAAAATGATGGTAATCATAGCAACGATAATACTTTGCTATGATTACCTTTTCAATAACTCACGATCCCATACCATGACTATGGTCCTACCTACCATGTCAATAACATGACACTTTTTTGTGAGTGCAGCTATATTCATCGATTTATAAGACGTTACTACCTACGTCAAAAATGTGTAATCCTAATACATTTCTGTGAATCCACCATATCATTGTATTGTCATCTACTATACATATAAAATTCTTTGTCCTGACTGACTGACGGATCAAAGCACAGCCTAAACCGCTGATAGTAGAGACCTGAAACTTGGAGGGTGTTTTCTTTGTATGACGTAGGCATCTGATTAGAAAAGATTTTCCAAAGTTCATTTCCTAACGGGGTTAAAAAGGGCTAGAAAGTTATTTTAAGTGAATTTGCTTCGACTCGAACTCCATAGTGCTGTTGATTTAAATAAAGGAAGTACATTTTATTTTGACACATGTTTGAAACTCAATCCAATTTGAAGTCTATAAAAAAATCCTTTATAAACTATTTTCGACGCCTGCGCGGATGAAGTCGCGGCCAAAAGTTAGTCAGAACTAAAAGTGTCAAGTGTGTAACAAACAAATCAAACTGTTAACAGAAAGGGGATGAAATTTCAATTACTAAATTTCACCCAAATAAGCTTAAAAGGAAAGAGTACCGGGGGCTCTCTCCATACTATCGTAGTCAACTGGTTTCTCTAGATAATGATACTAGAGCAAATATTTTTGTTGCATAAAACCTATACCTGCCATATCTATGCCCCTGTTTTGTTTTTTAAATCTTAATTTCTTTGATAATTAGAAAATGAAAAAAAAAACAAAACATAGGGGCATAGACATGGCAGTTATAGGTTTTATGGCAAAAAATATTTGTGCTAGTGTCATTATCCAGGAAGGAAACAGTCGACTACGTTTGTATGAAGGTCTTAATAAAGCCGTTTAACAACAAAAGATTTGACGACATCCTCCTTTTTCTAATTTGGATAAATAAATTATCATTTAGGAACCGTTTTAGCTCCGTTTATTTATTAAACACAACTTTATCAGTTCCTTCATTGCACAGTAACACATTTAATTCGATCCACCAAATAAACTTAAGGAAAGGTGCTAATAAAGCTACCAAAATCGACCTTTGTTTTAAGCAACTCTAAGTAATCAAATACTCTTTTTTTGTTATTTGGATATAAATGGATATTGTAGTTTAATAACCATATTTTTGTTCATTGTGTTTGAAAACATGATATGAACAACTTCGTTCGATAAAAAAAATGTTAGAAAACAGAGAATTATTAGATCGTTTATCGAGTTTTATTCAAAAATAGTTAACGTTTGTTTCTAAAAATGAATCAAATGATAGGTTTTGACCTCTAGGAACTATATTTGTGGATAATAATGCTGAAATGTTTTGCATATCGGTCAAATATAACAGTTAGCACGCGGCACGCTACGTCTTTGAGAGCGGGGGCTAAGGTAATGTGAATACCTACACACGGTACTGGAAGAGCGCCTTAACAATCAAATATAACTATGTTGACATGACATTGACAGATAAATACACTCGAATCAATAGGTTAAACGTGTTTACATTTTATATAATTTGTTTTACTACTGGGTGGTTCCACGGGAAGATTACTTAATTAAGAATAACAAAACTGAGTTTCCCATGTGGAGATAATATTAAGTGCAAAATGTTATAACCCTCAAAGCAAGAGCTAAAACTTCTTACTCCGCTGGCTCAACGACCCAAAGTGGGTCTTGGGTTCTATAGCTCCTTGTCCAGTGCTATTTCTTGCTAATCATTGACTTGAAGAAAACTTGTTGACTTTAAATCAATTATGTTATTTTAACTACCAGTAAATTTTAATAAGTGTAGGTATTAAGTAGGTAATAAGTCTTGATATCTTTTATATATATTTTTTCCACTGCATTTTCTGAACTTTCTGTCTTTTTATTTTATACTTTTTTATTCTATTGTTTTCTTTTTTCTGTTCTTCTGTTTATTTTTCAACATCTCTTAACTGTTCAAAATTTATTGATTAGTTTTGTCGTGTGCTTATTCAAATAAACGTTTTTCTATTATATAATAGATAGATAGATAGATAAACACTTTGTTTGTACAACACACAAAACATTGAAAATAACAAAAAGGATGAGAAAGCTTATTACTTTGACTACAAAATTGTACAAACAGGCGACCTTATCGCTTAAAGCGATTTCTTCCAGGCAACCTTAGGATGGAGAAGGTCTGTTTAGCTTAACTGGTAGGTCGTGTGGTGCAAGAAACACATATAATAATAAATACCTATGTAAAAAAGATATTATAAACGAAATACTTAAACATATATATCATAACATACACATAATAATATTTAGCAAAACTACTCATAATGAGAATAAATTAACAATTAGGTATAATAAATAAATACCTACCACGATTTTCGTTCATTATGTCCTGTAGTTGGTTTATTTTTCAATTTATAAGAAACCATATGGACTTAATCTTTCAAAACGAAGTCAATTCTCATAGTTCTCACAAAAGGAGTTAGGACTGCAAAGCCTCCATTTCAGTCAGTTTCCACCGTCCACTTGTAAAAGGAGGTCACAGTGTTAATCCGCTAGCCTTTTTAACTTAAGGCTCTTCTTTCAAAACGATTTACGCCCTCAGTCAATTTATTTTGGTAGAATAAAAGTAAAATAGAAAAACTTTCATGTTTTGGCAATTGAGGTAATTCTAAAAGTATTTTAGACGTCAATAGAAAAAAGTGTGTCAAAAGTTGTAAGCCTATTCACAGTGTATCTTTAATTTCTACACTGAAAAAAAGATTTCAAACTTAAATTATCTCAAACTGAAAAACAGTATTCTTAATTTAAAAGTAATGTTCTTAAATTAATTACTGCTTATTATTTTCAAGAACATTTACTAATAAAAAAATATTCTCTATTAAGGAGATGATTAATAAAGTTTTTCATAATATAGTATTTTCTAAGGTTTTAGCGACTAGAACTCATACCTGCCTGTGACCATGGGATATGCAAAGTTCCCGAAACGTCAAGTTTAAAACAAAAATAAAAAATGCGAATATATCCGTTGAAATATAAAATTTCTCACTTCAAGAAATCTTTTTTTCTGTGTATCTGTGGCAGAGTAACTCCCTGGACGTAAAGGCACGTAAATATAGGCACGAACATCGTTCGGCTCTTAGTGTCATTTTCAAGTCTGAAACAGTTTTAACCACTTCTTAAGGGCAGGTGCTAATAAAGCTACCAAAATCGACCTTTGTTTTAAGCAACTCTAAGTAATCAAATACTCTTTTTTGTTATTTGGATATAAATGGATATTGTAGTTTAATAACCATATTTTTGTTTATTGTGGTTGAAAACATGATATGAACAACTTCGTTCGATTAAAAATATGTTAGAAAACAGAGAATTATTAGATCGTCTATCGGGTTTTATTCAAAAATAGTTAACGTTTGTTTCTAAAAATGAATCAAATGATAGATTTTGACCTCTAGGAACTATATTTGTGGATAATAATGCTAAAATGTTTTGCATATCAATCAAATATAACAGTTAGCACGCAGCACGCTACGTTTTTGAGAGCGGGGGCTAAGGTAATGTGAATACCTACACACGGTACTGGAAGAGCGCCTTAATTTAGCAAGTAACTTCCGATATGTCCATTTCCTAATGATAATATCGAAGCAATTTAGGGATACCTATTAGTTTTAATACAGGGCGCAGCGTTTACCTCCGGAATTGGCTATCCAACTAGCTAATTAAACCCATCAGATATCAGTGTTACCAGGTTACAACACACCTGTCTATAAAAAACTCTATAAATATAAATAAACTAGCAGCGCTCCGCAGTTTCACCCCCGTAACTCCTGATCCCGTGGGAATTTCGGGATAAAAAGTAGCCTATAGCCTTCCTCGATAAATGGACTATCCAACACAAAAAGATTTTTTCAATTGGAACCAGTAATTCCTGAGATTAGCGCGTGCAAACAAACTCTTCAGCTTTATATATAAAATTCTCTAATATATAAAATTCTCGTGTCACAGTTTTCGTTCCCGTACTCCTCCGAAACGGCTTGACCGATTCTCATGAAATTTTGTGAGCATATTGAGTAGGTCTGAGAATCGGCCAACACCTTTTTTTTTTTTTTTTTAATGGCAAAACAGCGTTTGCCGGGACAGCTAGTATTAGTATAGATATTGCATGATTTTCCACACATCGCCATTTAGCACCAAGCTAAGTAACTAGACTTGTGTTATGGGTGCTAGACAACGGATATGCTACTTATATACCTACTTTTCTTTTGTAAAATATACTTATAATATATAGAAACAACCAGACCACAGACAAATATCTAAGCATAAATACATGTCTGGGGCGGGAATCGAACCTGTAACCCTATGTTTGGCAGTCCGGTATGGTGACCATTGTGCCAACTGGGTCGTCAATCAATCTATAAGTACTTAGCGGAGTAACATTATTTTTTTTTATCCTAGTAACTATCTTTCATCAAAGAAGTAGTCAATAATTTTGAAATTGAAATACTAGGTGTTTTTAAAATAGTTTATTCGTATTTTCTTCTTCAAATAGTAAGTAATTAGGTATGATTAATCTCCCATACCTACTTGGCCTACATTTTTGTTCTTTAACCAGATTTAATCATAATCTGTCCATAATTTATAATTTATCACAAAAGTATAAACCGTCTATGCTAAAAATGTGCGCCTATGATAACTAACATTTAATTTGATGTACGATGCGCATATGTTTTAAGTAGACGTAACAATTTTACCTATCTTTCTTGATCCATGGATTACAAGAACAGATAACGATCTTTATATTGAGGTAGAGAGATGACGTCAACCGATCTTACTATTAGCTCTTGTAAGTTTCAACCAGGTAATCTTTAGTCTTACAAAATCTAGAGATTTAGGTACCCATCGTGATTTGTTTTATATTAGACTAGCTGTTTTTGGCGACTTCGTACGCTTGCGTTTGTTTTTGTTCATGGTCACCATGCCGGACTGCCAAACACAGGGTTGCGGGTTCGATTCCCGCCTCAGAAAAGTATTTATGCTTAGATATTTGTTTGTGGTCTGGTTGTTTCTATGTATTATAAGTATATATTTACAAACGAAAAGTATTTAAGTATTATATCCGTTGTCTAGCACCTATAACACAAGTCTAGTTACTTAGCTTGGGGCTAGATAGGTATGTGTGGAATGTCCTGAAATATTTATTTATTATTTATTTATACGTCTGGCCCTTCAGGTCCAGAAAATGGAATTCCTAAAAGGTAGAACGTTCAAAAAGCAGACGCGTGGAGCGACCCGCGGCGGCGGGGCGGGCGGGCGGCGTTTGTTAATTACATTTTCCTACTTACTACGTGGAAAACAAAACAGTTGTTAAAATATTTACATTAGACGCTACACTTAATTGACCTGTTAAGTATTTTTTTCTAAAAACAAACTTTACATACTACAGTAATAACTAAATTAAACTTTTTCCTACAAAAATTAAATCTAAAAGTTCTCAAAGAAAACAATTCCATGCCTATTACTTGTTTAAACAACACAAAGTAATGAATTCATTAAAATAATATTTCCTTCTCTATATATTTTTACCAACATAAAAATGTGTTTGACAATTTCTTGGTTTTGCACGACCGAAATAAGTTACTGCTATTTTGATACCTAAGAACACATCTATATCTAAATCGGTCTCCTAAAATTAAAGTTAATAACGATGTGAAGGAAATAATATTATATTTGCCATCAACTTTTGCCTTCGGTGATAAAAGAAACTTAGGCCTCCTTATTCCAAAACGAGGTTTAAGAATAGTCCGAGATGTGGATTTTAACCTTAAACCTTCACGAGTAAATCTGTGTCTAAATCTTATTGTGAACTATAGTCTATAGTCACTATCATCATAGGGATAGTAAACACTATCGCTATAGATTATATAATGATAGTGTTTAGACTATAGTTCACGAATAAATATGTGTCTAATTCTAAGGTTTAAATCCACATCTCGGACTATTCTTAAACCTCGTTTTGGAATAAGGGGAGGGTGACTAATACAACAAAATTAAAAGTGTTTAACATCTTAAACATGTTTAACCAACTGTCAACGTGTGAGAACTTATTAAATACCAACTCGGTGACACTTGTGGATAATGAAATGTAATTTAAATTTAGATTACCTGTTAAATGCATTTAACTGGTTTAATTAATTCAAAATAGAAGTAGTCTTGATTTACAAGTTAAATAATTTGTTTCATCTTCCAAAATAAAGCTAGTAGCTCAACAGTACGTAATCTAGTCCGACATAATTATAAAAGATAGAAGACGGTCGCGTGGAAACGAGTTCGTGGCCAAATATTTGTTCAGAGTTTCAGGCCTTGACGATGTGTCAACAGGACACGTGACGTCACAGTAGGCGACAAAAAAATCTGACCGATACAAGAGTAGGTATCAGGGTGGGGCCTTGAGTGAATCTCCCAATTAAATATGTACTTAAAAGAAAAAGGAAAAGAGATCGAAAAATACACTTTATTAACTGAGTACATATTATAAGGAAGTTGACTACCTAATTATTAAGGAATTAATATAGAATTTATCGAACCTTACGTATTTTTCCAATTAACTTTGAACAAAATTCATTGAGAATTCAATAATTAATAACCGACTTCAAAAAAAAAGGAGGAAGTTCCCAATTCGGTTGTAATTTTTTTTATGGATGTTCGCGCATATCTTCTTTGTTTATTGATTTTGATAAGTCTTCTATTGGTTTCTATACTGTCCCAGATGGTAAAATAAGTATAGTTATTTGGAACAAAGGCCATTCTTTATTTATTTTATTTTGTGACTTTCGGAAATTCATCAGTGATCTTAAAGCGGCTTGCATGGCATAATGCCATGCTTAAACAAATTTAGCTAAATTCTAGCTAAATGCATTTAACATGTAATCTAAATTTAAATTCCATTTCAATAAACACAAGGTGTACTTATATTATTTAATCATTATGACACTTTGACAGTTGTTGGTAAAACGTGTTTAAGTTCTTTAATTAATTAATTGAATAAATCCAAGTCAACCTTAGTTTTGAATATTGTTTATGGTTTTCTTGTTAGGTATATTTAGTGCAATAGTTCATACCTACTATATAAAATGGTTTTTGAATAAATTGGTATTCCCTTTAACTAAATATTTAATGTATTATTTAAAGGCTTTTGCTTAAATAATCACTGTTTATGGTAGATAGCCTAATACCCAACAACCAACGAACTTAATTTGGTAAATTTCTCTTCTGAACATTAAATTTATTTAAACATGAATGCAGAGAATCCATCAGTAAAACGATAATACGAATTGATTGGAAACTATGCCTATAGTACCAAAGACCACTGAAAACGGACCTACAATAATCAATTTAAAATTAAACTCTATTAAGGACATTTTCGCCTCTGAATAGGAATGTAGGACCACTTTATCAATTAAGGGAGGGTCATATACAACATGCCTGCTCGATCGGTCTCAATCGAACATCTGATACAGGCCCCAAAATGGCCCTTGTTCTTTGGAATCCTACCCTTACAATTATTTGCAGGATATTATAATGAAATATTGCCATGAAAGGCGTCGGTATTCCAACTAAATTCTCAAATTCTCTATTACCTTTCATCTTTTTTCTACCAAAGAAATATCATTATTTAAACAAATCAAATATCTTTTGCGTATTTTCCGGTAAAATGAAATAGGTAGCAGTGGCGAGAGATGATAGTTCTATAAAGGTAAGTCAATAAAACACCAATGTCAACAAAAAAGGAAGATCACGTCTTTATTATGCTACACCACAGAAAGATACCTATGCCTAAATCTGTAAAGTTAAGCCGACAGTTAGTTGTATGGACCCTTTGCTACTGGTATGTATAATACAGTACAGTCGGAATACAAATTAGCTGAACCCCACGCGACCCAGAGCTCACTTGCACATCTGTAAGGTTGTAAAGTTAATGTCACCTGATTCTATTTTTTTTAAACAATCTGTACAATACAATATATAAAAAATCAAAAATAGGTAAATACTACATTTTTACAGATGTGCGAGTGAGCTCTGGGACACGTAGGGTTCAGCTAATTTGTATTCCGACTGTACACATCCTTTTCTTCAAATTCATGAAATTTTCCATTTATTTAAACACTTTCCCAAAACTACAGTGTGTTCAAGAAAACAGGCAATTTTTTGCACAAATATGACACAAATGTCCAATATTATGAGCAATAAATTGATGAAATGGTGATTGGACGCCTTACGGCGAAAGCGGACTACATACTTAAAATCGGCCGATTGTTTATGGTTACTTTGAAACAACTACACGAAATAATGTAGCTGCTCTCAGTGGGTTTCGAACCCACGACCCCCGCTTAACCGTTGTAGTTCTCTGAACTGAGCTACATGAGCTGTACACAGTGTACATACACTAGTGCGAAATTAGAGATAATTAACTGAGGCTTGTAGTGCCACCTATCGCAGTCGTTTTACAGCTTCTACTCGACTCGCGAATTATAAATTTAAGGATGTTTTAAATTTAGTGTGTCTCAAAAAAAACATTTTTCTACCTACATGAAAAAATATTTCTTTTGTGATTTTCGAAGTGATAAATAATCCTCGCTCAATACACGCTAGAGAATAATTTCTTAGTTGGTGGGAAATGTTCTTGAAATAAATAAGCAGTTTTCTTAATTTAAGAGCATTACTTTTGTATTAAGAATACTGCTCATCATTATCTACTAAAATCTAGAAATGATTTGGTAGCATCTTCGCTTCGTCGCTTTACGGCTTCTACTCAGCTCGCGAAAGAAAACATTCTTATAGCTACAAATATATTTTATTAAAACTCATTTTACATAATAAACTAAGAACTAAGTATAAAATAGAACAAAAATAACACATATGCCTGGACTAGGTAATCCTATATCTCAGGCGAAAAAGGACTTACATTAACTTATAAAATAAATTAAAATAATTGACTTGCAAAATACTAACTAGAAACAATAATTAGACAAAAATATGTATAAATATATTAAATGCTACAAACTGTGTAAAAATATTAAATTGAGCAAACTTATCATTATATTCATTAATTAATCTAGGGCTTAGCTACACGAATGTTGACAATGTTTTTTTTTTATCACAGTTGCTCATAAAGTTGATTTTATTCAACCACTTTTAGGCTCATAATCCAACGTATTACACACGCGTGCGTTATGCACTACCTCGACGTCACTAGTGTGTTATATGTTATACTGATAAGTTAAATTGGTATCTTACCGCTAATTACATGTTAGGTAGATGAAACATTCTTATTAATTTTTTTTGCTAATAATTATGGCTTCGCACGGCTTGGGCATTTAGCCAGTGTCAAGTTATATTTTGCATCAAGTGACCCGATTTTTCATAAATCGGGCCAAAAGTGTTTAAAAAAAGTCAATGTCGTCATAGTCCGTCAAGTCAGGGGCTATAGTAAAGCGGTGGCAAGTTTACCATAACCTTAATAGGAGATTTGGAGGCAACGAGAAAACTTCATGTTTGACACTGATTTTTATTTTCACTACACTTGTGCACTTTTACAGAACTAAATTGAATAACATTTCACCAGAATTATACAATTCAATTCGGGTTACAACTAAGTTTCATGAAAATAAAACTGCAGCACGACATGTTGATAACTCGTTCCCGCCAAAACTCCGATTCTTAATTTATCTGGGTTATACTGTTTTGATGGATAAAATAAAGTAGGTACCAAAAAAGAGGTTTTACTCCAGCAATAAAGGTCGTCTAAGTAGGTTTACGAACGATCATTTTACGTGATAACGTCTTAAAAATGATTAAAAATTTTGTGTTGTTTTTTCTTTACTTAAAATTTAGTTTTTCCGTACCATTATATTCTGTTTTTAACTCCCGACAAATGGAAAAATCCCTAAAAATATTGTATGTCAGACGAGGCTGTATAGGTTAAAAGTCTTCTGCCTGGCTTATCGGAAGTATAATTAACAAAAAAATATTACTTAAAAAATTGTTAACATAGACTTAAATATTTTATTATTTATTATTTTCATTTCTTTTCAAGTCTCTCTTCTTCTTGTGAATAAACTGTGATAAAAAACTTCGTACGTTACACGTGTGATTTGATCATTCCATTCTCGGCTCCATAGACGCACTCGCGTTCCGCTCGCGCGTAATAAACCGCCTCGATGAAATGATCAATTTACCACACTTGTATTGCAATGTACTATTATTTGTCTTCAAATGTGACGATCAACTAGCTGTAAACAGACAAATTAATATGTTGTCTGCGTTGTCCCTTAACGTAGATACCATCACCACACACGGTTTATGTGTCACCTACACCTACTTTAATCATTTCTGGTAACCAAATGAAAACATCAACGGACCTACACGTAAACACCTCGTATTTGATGACATTTAACGTGTTTTTATTACTTATGGACATACAAAATGGACACTCTATCATATTTTTAGCACCTATATATTTTTCTAATATTATATACGTGCCCTATTTAAATTTTATTAAATCGTTTTGTTACCCTATTTACCAAAGTCTAATTTTGTTACTTAGTAGGTTAAACGTCTCGTGAGATTTCTTAGAAATTTTATTTTCTTCAGTTTTCCTTATTTGCGACGCCATGTTGCTGTTATTGTTTTTGAGGTTTTAAAAATTGTTGTATCAAAGTTTTACTTACTGAGCTGAGTTAATGAGTTGCGTTTTACAACTTTGAGTTAAAGAAATTTCAGTTTGTTTGTACTTAATTTTCTTTTTTAAATTATATTTATAGCTATCGCTTTTGCAACGCTAAAGCCTATTTTAAAATAACCTTAAGTTACACTAAAACCTAGATCCCATTAAAATAATAACAAAAATATAACATTTACCCATATACAAACATAACAACACAACTGAATTAAAGTTGTAAAACTCCGTACCGATAGAGTACCTATATTATTTTCCCAGTAGTTTTTTCCCCTTTCTTGTAATTTCCTACTTATACTTATAAGCTGTCCCGGCAAACGTTGTTTTGTTTTAAAAAAAAGAAAGAAAGAAAACATTTATTTGAACAAGCACATGACACAAGACAATCAGAAAAGTAGGAACAAACATAAAAGCACTAACATAAAAGTATAAAATAAAATAAAAAACGAAAAAATAAATAGGTAAAGGAAATAAAATAAAAAAAGCTATAAGAAATAAGATCTAAGGAGCCGTGTGCCTCCAAAAAAGTTCTGCCTCAGCAATAAGAGCTGCATTAACATTATGCTGACACAGCCGCCGGTCTTCCGGCAGGACCCTTTAGAGAAAAAAGATGTTGTTCGATACTCAGACAAATCGAATATACACAAAAAAAACATATAAATCCGTTCAGCTGATAGACATATATAGCATATACCTATATATAAAATTCTCATGTCGATAGTAAGCCTAATTATGAGGGACTAAGTAAGTACTTTACTAAACTTGTAATCTTGAAACATCAGGTGAAAACTCCAAGAAGTACAAATAGCGTCCTACTATTCTCTTTGCAAACAGACTATCACATTGGGTGTTAGTTAGACTGACAGGCAAACTGGACAAGTCACGTAGGAACGATAAGGTCAAGGTCTGTAACCAAACCTGCCCAAACTCACCCTGCATGTATACGCATACAATTCACCATGTGTTTACGTAAACAATTTGATGTCCATATCTCGTTGTTTTCAGTCTACGTGAAGATGTCAAGGTGAAACCCGTTTAATTTTCTTACAAGGTCTACCACATGCAGGTAATGGTCCGGTTAAATTTGATTAAATTAATGTTTCCATTGTAGAAAAAAATCGTTTAACGCCATTATTGCAATTTTAACTTATCTATATATATAAAAGAAAGTCGTGTTAGTTACACCACTTATAACTCAAGAACGGCAGAACAAATTTGGGTGAAAATTGGTAGGGAGGTAGCTTAGAGCCAGGAGACGGACATAAGATACTTTTTATCCAAATATGCCCACGGGATCGGGACTTACGCGGGAGAAACCGCGGGCCGCAGCTAGTATACAATAAATGAAATAATATGGCAAAAGGATAAAAAGTTGCAGAAACGCGGCTACACAGCGCCGGTTTTCAGCCTGACCCTTTATCTCTGTTGAATAAATATTGGAGGACATTTTTACATCCATCCATATTATGTCATTTTTTCTTAGTAACCACTTTAGGAACATTTTTATCGTACAAGCTATAAATCTCATAAAATATTTCACGGAAGTCTTATAAAGTACCTACTAACTTTAAATATTACTAACCCACCTGATGAAATCCATCTACTTACTTACAAATTCGAGAACTTCTCTTAGTAAAACTTTGCCGGAACACTTTTCGTTAATTTTACAGGTATTTTCCTGAAAATATCATACAAACCTGGCAAGAAAATTGGGTAACTATTTTAAAAATTTATTTCAGAATGGTGGCTTTATTAGAGAAACTCTCCAATAAATGTTGCTAAGCAAGTTATTAGTGTAGATGTATAATTTGATTTACTAAGCCTAGGTAAATATCTTTACGAAAATAGATTTGTCTTGATCTCATGTTTTCTTGTAAACAACGACATTATCGAATCATGAATAAAAGATCACTGTAACAGGAAGTGCGGAAAAACAATTCTGAATAAAGAAATTCCAACATCTTAAATAGATACCGTCTGAACAACAAAATAATTATAAAAACTATTTTCTGAAAAACTCTGAATAATATCCCTACATAAACATTTGTTGACATTTATCTAACAGTCCATTAGCATAAGCACCTAAAATCTGAACCATAATTTTCAGCGAAAATTTTACATAGAAAAGAGAAACGTTTCAAGGAATCAAAAAGCCGACAGGAGAATCAAATTAATTTAAAAATGTTTTGAATCAATTAGGCTCCTTAGAGGCTAAAGAGCCTAAAGCTTAGACTATTCATATGAATTAAATTTAATTAAGCTTTATTATACCTACTACCTCTAGTAGCAGTCGTTAGGTCAAGTTAGAGGCCTTAAGGCGATCTGAAAACTCTAACAATAGGTGAGCCACACCACTATACGAGAAGAAGATACCTACTTACCTATATATAAGAGAAAAACACTCATCACGAAATCTCTGAATCTACAAGAGTAACGAGTCTGAAACTTTGCAAGGGGGTTCCTTTTAGGACGTAGTCGAGCACTAAGAAAGGATATTTGGAAATTAAAAACTTATAGGGGTAACACTGGGTGTTAAATTTTAAAGTTCGTAGTAACTATTATGGTTTCAGGAAATCAATATCATTTTTACACCAACGCAGATAAGCAGCTCGTCTATAGGTACATATAAAATGCTTTGTCCTGAACGACTGACTGACTGACTGACTGACGGATCGACGCACAGCCTAAACCGCTGATCATAGAGACCTGAAACTTGGAGGGTGTGTTCTTTGTATGACGTAGGCATTCGATAAGAAAGGATATTCCGAAATTCTACTCCTAAGGGGGTGAAAAGGGGGACAAAGTTTGTATGGGACAACGTGATTCCTTAGTGCATTTTCGACTTCTACACGGACGAAGTCGCGGGCAAAAGCTAGTTATGTATATTATTTTCCGCTTTTCTAATTTTCATGTTTAATGTCGTAAGCTCCTTGTTTCCTTTCACAATTTTATTATTACGGGTTGCTTTGTCCTCCCGACAGCGTATAATTTCGTACTCTGAATGGCAAGAAAAGCCACATCCTCATTGATAAGGGTGTCTACTGAGACTAAGTTAGCAAGATAGTATCATTCGCAATGACGTAGCTCATAGACGTCTAGATTTACCGTCTTATCGCTTCGCCTTTGCCTTCGCCTCGTCACTTCTATACGTTTTCCAGCCCTAGTCACACCTACGTCAATAAAACAAAGTAATTTCACGGGACATTAAATAGCCGTTCCGATTCCATGTGCTTTGATTGTTCAGATTAATTGTTATTCACTAGTTAATTCTTATGTAATTGGAAGATAAATATTTTTATTTCTATCCGTAAAAAAATGGGAAGTGTGTGAATATGTTTCTTTTTAGGTGTTTTTACTACCTATCTCAGGCACCGGTCTTGTACAAATAATTATATACCTACTCATATTACATTAGAACAGTGTATTTCAAACTGTGGGTCGCAAAGCCTTACTCGGGGGGTCGCGGTTAAACAAAAAGGTAAGGTGTTTGTAGGCTCTACACTGCAATAAACTACACTACACTATAAACTACACAATAAACTACAAAAACTTTTTGAACACAAACGAAGACTCAAAATAATTATTTTGTAAATATGTTGACCATCAACGAAGTTTTCCGAGGAATCTTTTTATTTTAAGCTTAGCTGTTAGAATGTTGTCTTCTCTCCCTTGGAAGCTCTTGTTTAATATATTCAGGTGGCTATAAAGTTTAGCGAGAAATGTTAATTTTAAAAGCCAAACACATCACAAAAATTATTAAAAAAATAACAATAAATAAAATAAGTAGAACCTCGTAGTTATTAAGGCTTTGGGGGGTCGCTAATTTTTTTTTAACTTGTATAGTGGTCGCGTTTGCAAGAAGGTTGAAAAACAGTGCATTAGAACATTTCGACTTAAGTTTTTGTGAGATAAATAAACTTTATATATATTGATTTTATTTGTTAATGAATTAGTTGTTTAGCAAAATGAAAGGGTCAAAATCGGAATTACTTTTTCGACAGCAGAAAGACAATTTAGACATCTAACAAATTTTCCTTATTTCTTCATTAAAATATTCTCTATGTTATTGACTAAAGACTTTGCTTCGTTGTCTAGAAAACAACGTCTTTAATTTGGAAAAACCATACAATATGGCAGCCATATTGGTACTGATTTTTTTTTTATAAAATATAGGCTATAAATGATTATGTTATACCGGATTTAGCACGATATTTAGATTTTAGGGACACGGTGTTAATAAGTGGATATGTAATTTAATTATCACATAAATCGTCATTTTTCATGTACCTAATGACGACCCAGTTAGCATAATGTGTAGGTACCATGCCGGACTGCCAAACACAGGGTTGCGGGTTCGATTCCCGCCTCAGATTGACATTGCTCTTACGGTGAAGGAAAACATCGTGATGAAACCCGCAGGTTAGTTGGCTCCAGAAGTATTGACAAGTTTCTCCTCTGGAAATGGTCGACAAAGCTGAGAGGGTAGTAGGTGCTGGGCAAGCCTACTCCATCCTCACGCAAAAAGGACCCAATTAAAAAGGGTCTCTTTGCGGAAAACAGCCCGTTCAAGTACAAGTACCAGCGAACACCGCCCGCGATTTCTACGAAATGCGAATTAGAGAGTCTAATCCACAAAACCATTCTACTGAGTCACCCATGACGTATTTACATGTTAACAACCCACTCACGCTTGACCATCAAATATTTGTCTATTTTCTCACCTCAATAATCGTGTCGTTAAACCAAAATACCGTAATTAAAGGAAAATATTTGGATAACAAACAAAAATGTCCCATTTAAGAGTGAGTATAATATATTTGCTTGTCACATGATACGGTGATACACTGTTGGTAGGTAATTGTTGTGGTTTGACTACCTACCTAAATGGCAGAGAAAACAAACTGCTTTCTAATGTGTGTTTGTTAACAAAACATACTATAGAATTAGGTAATTTAAAGGAAAATCTTAGCATCTTCTTTCTAAATGATAGATAGAATAAAAGAGCGGTGTTGGCTTAGTGGTAGATACCTAGACATTCATTCTGAAGGTCGTGAGTTCGAATACCGGCCGGTCGTGCACCAATGCATTTTTCTTAAGAAAATTTGAGTGTGCTATTGACATTGCTTTTACGGTGAAGGAAAACATCGGGATAAAACCCGCAGCTTAGTTGGCTCCAGAAGTATTGAAAAGTTCTGTCCTCTGGACATGGCCGACTAGACTGAGAGGGTAGTAGGTGCTGGGCAAGCCTACTCCATCCTCACGCAAAAAGGACCCAATTAAAAGGGTCTAATTGCGAAAAACAGCCCGAATACAAGTACAAGTAGATGGATTAATCAAAGTCAAAGTACATTTAGTACAAAAATCCCATAGAAACCTCTTAAAAATTAAGTTAAGATGTGTGCCTTCGGAACGCGCCCAATGAGAAGAAGACGCAAGAAACTCATGGGTTTTTTCCATGTGATTACGCTTACAAAAGTCAATATTACAAATATTTGAAGGTATTATTCAAATCGTTTAGTAATTCATCGGATACAAGTTTTGTATTATGTAGTACCTACTAGGTAGTAGGTACTACCTATATACATAAATAGGTATATACATATATATATATAATACATAATATAGGTACCTATAGTAAGAAACGCCTCGGTCTGTCAACACACAATTGCAATGCCTAGCAGGGCTCTGTGAACTTGTATGCCTATTGCTAGCTAAGTTTGACCACAGGGACTTATTATTTCTATTTATCAAACTAATGAGACGGTTTGACTACTAGGAAATTATTCCTTTTGGACGAACTAGTTTGACCAGGAAGTTTGATCAGCAGGAACGTAACCTTTTGTACCTACCATATGAATGCAAATAACTAAAACATAACCCTCCTTTTGCTATAGTCGGGTAAAAATGAAATAAAATGTTTATTCCATGACATAAAGGCCAAATACATAAAGATTACTATCGCTTATACTAATTTATTATTAAAACATGAAAAAGAGCCTTCCTCGACAAATGGACTAACCAACACAAAAATTATTTTTCAATTCGAACCAGTAATTTCTAATATTAGCGCGTTCAAACAAACAAACAAACTCTTCAACTTTATAATATTAGTATAGACTAGCTGCGCTCCGCGGTTTCACCCGCGTAAGTCCCGATCCCATGGGAATATCAAAATAAAAAGTAGCCTATAGCCTTCCTCGATAAATGGACATTCTGACACAAAATAATTTTTGAAGTAGTTCCTGAGATTAGCGCGTTCAAACAAACAAACAAACAAACTCTTCAGTTTTATAATATTAGTTTATATTATGTGCTTACGTAAAGTAGTACCTACTTACATAACATACCTATATTTTATATTTTTATTGAAATGTCATTGAAGAATCAATCATCGTTGTCCAATCAACGTTCATTAAAAACTCGAATGTAATTTTATTAGTATACGCAGACTGAAAAAAGAACATTCAACTTCAAAAAGTATTCAACCCAAGTCATTTGATTGCTCTGCTCGGCAAATTAAATTAATAAAAGAGCCAATTAGAATGTAGAAAAGTCTAATATATTTATTTGAGTAAGTACCCTGTATAAACAGGGTTATTGTTAATTATAATAGCACTGGTACGGTCACGTCTTGCGAAAACCGTCTAGTTACGTGGGGTACAAATGTCTTGCCATGGCGCCTCCGCCAGGTCGTGAAGGTGAAGAAGTGCTAGCTTGACGTCGTAAAGGGTGATATGCGTGCAAATTGCCTTACAAACCAGGATGCTGAAGATCGTGCGAAGTGGAGGCGTAAAAGCAGGAAAGCGGACCCCGGGCTCCCGAGATGAATGCAACCGGGAACAACGCTCGGATGATGATGATGATTGTTAATTATACTAGCAAGCCTCAAATGAGGTTAACTAGCCAAGTACTTTATTTTAATGTTGACATCTTATTACTTCTCTATTTAATGTGAATAAATGATTGATTTGATTTGAAGCCGTTGAGGGCTACTTCTGTGCACTTAAACAAATAACTTTTGTTCTACGACTTATGGAAATTCGAACATTTTTTTTGAAAATTTTGAGGTTGAGTTTACTTGAAAATCAGGTGTTCCTTACACGGAGAGGTAATCAACCCTAATTTTTTTAAAGTTTTATCTACTGTTCTATTCTGAACGACATTGGTTTTTAAAAAAACAGCCGTTTTTCGAATTTACATAACCTCAAACTTTCCATTTTTTTTTCAAATTTACAAAAGTTGTTGAACAAAACTTGTTTGTCAAGGTGCACAGAAATAGTGAGGGCTATTTCTGTGCACCTTGGCGCATGTCTAGTATAACTACCAATAACCCTGTATATGTTCGTGACCCTTCTAAGAATTTTCGAAGATGTTTTGTAAGAGTATTCAATGTACATTCTTTATTTACCAAACATTTTTTGTCCAGTGTTCCACAAAGTTGAACCTTTAGGGCGAATATTTCGCATATTTACCGGATTATATCAACAATGATTTTGATATCAAACCGTAGGATTTACCCAATATAATAAATGTTGTAACATTCTTCACGTGAATAATTTTTAGTCAATTAATTGTAACACAATATAGTGAAGGTACATCTGATAAAATTCTATTTAACTTGGTTTATACCCGTATAATTAAACGTTGATGTACAAATCAACGGTCAAAATCTCTGCCCACCGTAACGTTTACAATCCTATGCAGCACTATTTGAACATTATTACAACGTAACCTGTGGATCGAAGCCAAGTTGGTTGGTGTAGCAGGTGGCGGTTTATACCACTCAGCCAACTAAAGACATAGCTAACATGTTGAAAATAATAATCACACTGAGTACTTTTAATTCAAGTATTTATATTTGTGTGAAACGTTTAGAAGAAGGTCGTAAGTCAAATACGTCTTGTTGATAGTATTATTGTAGCAAACTGATAATGTACTTATGACGCATACTGTATCTACCGAACCTTACTTAATTTCATTACACCTAAATGCCTCGGTTAGACTATTAATTAAATTAATTCGAATGTGATTATTCTAGACGCCTAATGAAACTTCACATGGAAGATACGAAACCACTTTACTAGTATTTATTTTCATCCAAAATCAATTTGTTTATTTCGATTTAAAAGATATCAGTAACTTAGAAAAAAATTGACTGTCTATATTCGAATATTTCAAAATCCTATCTTAGGCATTCTTTCTACAGTTATCTTTTTCAAATCGAAGAAGAAAAGTTTATATTTTATCCACCATTTTCCACCAAAATCTTTCATCTAAAATATGTAAAAACGAAATCATAACACAATACGTTTTAAAAATATCATACGAAGACTATTTTGTCGTTCAAAATCTAATCCTACTAATATTATAAATGTGAAATTTTGTGTGTGCGTGTGTGTGTGTGTTTGTTACTCCTTCACGCAAAATCTACTGGACCGATTGCGATGATCTCGGTATCAAGATAGCTAGAGACATGGATTAACACAGAGGCTACTTTTTATCCCGATATTCCCACGGGATCGGAACTTACGCGGGTGAAACCGCGGGGCGCAGCTAGTATTATATATATTTCAAGAATATTACGTACGTAATATATTTATCATGTTGCATTCCCTAAAGCAATTTAGTTAAATCCCTCCGGACGTTCATACAAGATGCATTGAGACTTCTAACTCTATTACCGAGTATGTATTTGCTATCTACATCTACAAGGTTATTGGCGTTTAATTAATGGAGGAAGATGAGGTCTGGAACACTTGACCAAATGTAAAATATAAAATATCAAAACGTAAAACGCAATTGTAAAATATCAAAATGATTTTGTTGTTTTAAGTGCGTAAGCAAGTACTAGGCATTTCTGGAAATATTTTTAAGGAAAACATACTGAACCATCATTTGTGAAACAAACTAGTGAAATGCATGTCTTAATTTCGCTTGCGACTTTAGATAGATAGATAAACTCTTTATTGTACCACATTAAACCTTAATTCTAACATAAACTCCTGCTACAAAAAATAATATTAAACCTAACAATATGGCACAATGGGCCTTATCGCTAAAACCGATCTCTTCCAGGAAACCTGGGTTGTACATAACGTGATAGAAATATAAGGTGAAGAATAAAATAAATATTAATATACATAGAAAATAACACAATAATAAATAACAAAGCACAGTAAGCGGAAGGTCGCAAGTTCGAGTCTCGCCGTGGCGCTTACTTTTTACAGATGAAAATTAAGATATTAAAAAAAAAGTATTTAAAATATCTTAACACTTATAAAAAATCGGATGCAGCTGCAGTAGAATATGAAAACGTCTAATTTAAACCAAGGAATTCTCATTTTAATGCATTAAACAAAGAAAGCAACATCTGTTACAAATTAGTGACGTATTTATGACGTCTCATCTTTCATTTGTTTTTGACAATCACAATCAATTTCATCTGACCGATTTTAAGGACTTGACACGTCATTACATGATCCAGTAACCCTGTTTATTATGCGAGTCTACCGAAGCAACAACCTTCCGTTAGGTGGTTATTTGAATATGACGACCCAGTTGGCACAATGGTCACCATACCAGACTGCCAAACACAGGGTTGCGGGTTCGATTCCCGCCTCAGACACGTATTTATGCTTAGATATTTATCTGTGGTCTGGTTGTTTCTATGTCTTATAAGTATATATTTACAAAAGAAAACTATATAAGTAGTATATCCGTTGTCTAGCACCCATAACACAAGTCTAGTAACTTAGCTTGGGGCTAGATGGCGATGTGTGGAATGTCCTGCAATATTTATTTATTTAATATCAGACGGTGTTTGAATTAGTCTGTACGAGACTGATTTTGTGTAATCGTTTGAAAAGATCTGACTGCCTACATAACAAGTATTTTTAAGCACTCTATACTAATAGGTAGGTCGGCAACAAAATTGCAGACCCACCGTAGGGTTCTAAAATATTTATAATTTTTGTTTGATAAATTCATGAGTCATAACTTTGAAAAAAATGAGTTGAACTTCAACTAAAGCAGGTGCCTAGAATTTTGCTTGCGTTGAAAAAATCTTTTTGCAGTCTTTATGGAGCTCCACTGCTGCCAAAATATGTTCATTACAGTGTACATTCGCATCGCGGTTTAAGCCGTATATATCCCGTGTTAATTAAATAGTTTTATTATATAGGAATAGCAAACTTGCTTTTGAGTACTAACTAACACACTCACGAACTCTCGAACTAATAAAATCAGGGCTTTTAGTTTTCTGACTATTTCAGAAAAGTTTTAAAGTTCAACAATCTGATTAAATTTGTGAATCTGATTAGATTTGTGTTTTGTTTTTGATTTGATTCATTTTGTTTTTATTTTTATAAATAAATTATAATAAAGTGTTTATCTATCTATTATATGATTAAATAGCTTTTCCGCGTAGAAGTCGAAAATGAACCAAGAAATTACCTTGTCCCATACAAACTTTGACCCCCCCCCCCCCTTTTCACCCTGTAAGGGGTAGAATTTCGGAAAATAATTTCTTATCAGATGCCTGCGTCATACAAAGAACACACCCTCTAAGTTTCAGGTCTCTACGATCAGCGGTTTAGGCTGTGCGTTGCTCCGTCAGTCAGTCAGTCATTCAGGCCAAAGCATTTTATATATATAGATTAGTTTTCTTCATCATTGCATAATTCTAAAACTACTTAGATTACTTAGGTTTGCGTACTACTTAAGTTTCCCAAGATAGGAACGTTCTACGTAATCTGGAGTGGGCATATTGCCTATCCGTAATTTGCTCTAATCCAACACTCGAGCTTCTATGTTGGTAGTTAGGTAGGTATGTATTAGTAGAGCTAATAGAATGAAACCACTAGGTTATGGCAATATACGTATAAACGTAGGTAACCGCTTAATCAACAATCAATATAGGATGTTGTTTTGTATTACAATCGGTAAAATGGTGTGAATTAATATGTTTTTTTGGAAGGCTTTGAGTGCAGAATGTGTTACATTATGTAAACAAGTAAATCGCTAAGAAAAAAACTACGAAACATCATAGTTATATAAACAATTAGTGTGGATAAACATTTTTTTATATAACTTTAATAGGAGAAAAAAAACCTTACAAATCTGTCCTCTTCATTAAAAGCGGAAATATTGTTTTGTTCTTTTTTTGTTGTTGTTTGTACCGAAACTATTAGACCGATTTTGATGAAACTTGGTATGAGGATACATTGATAAACTAGAAGTAACATAGACAGAAAATATTCTACCGCATGTCGGGCATGTAATAAAACATGGCCGAGGGTGCTCCGGCTTTTGGACCAGAAGCGTGATAGATTTCAGACCATAGTTTTTGGGTATCAGCCGCTAAAATACATAGAATGATATTCCTACTGTCGTAAAGGTGAAGATATGCTTTGTATTGTCATTCACTTCGAAACACGATTAGAGTGATTTGCCTCAATAGAAAAAAAATCGTAAAAATCGTCATTTTTTGAAAATTTTCACTATCACGGCGATTGTAAAGAAAAAACAAAAACAAATTTTATATTTTCATAAACCTTACTTCAAATTCCGTATGGTAGTACTGATGGTTTTTCACAAAAATAAATGTTATTTTTTTTTTCAATTACATAAAATATAGTAAGATGAGAATGTTGAGATGGATGTATGGAGTAACGAGGATGTATAAAATAAGGAATGAGTATATTAGAAGAAGCCTGAAAGTAGCACCGGTTACTGAAAAAGTAGAAGGGAACCTGGGAAGTTGGTATGGATATGTGATGAAAAGAGAAGAGACGCATGTAACTAGAAGAGTGATGAGTATGAATGTAGAGGGATGGAGAAGAAGAGGATGACTTAAGAAAAGATGGATGGACTGCGTGGCACAAGACATGAAAGAGATGAAAGTGGACGATGAGATGACGACTAATAGGAGTGATCGGAAGAAGAAAACATACTGCACCGACCCCAAATAAATTGGGATAAGGGGAGGAAGATGATGAAAAAATATGGTAAAAAAGGCCATTTCCTGTCATCGTGGGACGAGCGTGGGAAAGGATTGGGGTTTTCAGGTCATAGTTCGCCTTAACGCGACGCCTTCACTCCGGGGGCAATAAAATTATACCATCAACTGTATACAACATGTATCTTATATCCAAAAACATCCTGTATACAAATAGTAACATCTTCACTTCGTTAAGAGTGCTCCTCCCCACGAATCCACACTCCGGAAATAACCAGCAGTGAAAAGGCTACCGTCGGCATAAACCGATTGCCGGCCGATTTCCGGCACCTAATTAGATTTTCGGCCGCAAATGGTTTGATTACAACACTTGATTAGAACATACTAGACCAGTCTGCTACTATCCTCTAGAGTGCGAATTTACGATACATTAACTAATTCGTAGAGATTTATAACGTTAGGAAGTTATATTAAGAACACTAATATAGCTCCAGATTTTTAACTGCCCAGGTGTTTTAACCGATAGACTGCGGCCCATATATATTTTGTGCGGCCGCAAGCTACCGGAAAACGAACAAAAAATGTTCCGACTCCATTCAGCCCCCTTAGACAAGATTACTTTTTATTTTTGTATGAATTTGACATAAGCCAGCGAAAAGTCACGTCTTGCGTTAGAGAATAAAAATTGTGGATAAATTCTACTTATGCTAATTTTACACGATGTTTTATGTCAATTTCATACAATTAAATCTATCGATTGGCGACATCGCTAGTAGAAAGCAATCTTGTCTAAGGGGGCAGCTTAGCCCCATCTGTTGACGGTCAGGCGAAGTGTTGCCACTAATTGAATGTGTTTTTCTGGAAAGACATTCCAAGAATAATAAAGATATTTCACCTTCCATTTTAAACAGAGCAAAGCTTGTTTTCTGGGTCCCAATAAAGTCTAAATCACTGTTTTGTTATGTAGTGCACGTGTCCTGAACTGAGTCATTCGTCCAAAGCTTTTGAAGAAGTAGAATAAAATAGTGAAATGTTATTGTTTCTACTAGCAAGGGACTGTGATTGTTGGGTTTATTTGTCCGGCTCTCAATTAAGTAACTGGAAGTGTTTGTTCGAGTGCATCAAAACAACATTGTTTTGAGCTTACGATTCTACAAGAGATATTTGTACAGGGAAGGCTGCAGTCTACAAAATAAGTTCAAAATATATGTTTTGTTTATTTTCTAGAAAAAATCAACATGATTTTTCCTTCCGCTCCGCAACATCAATTATTCGTAAATAGATTTCTGAAGAGCTATCCTCAAAAAGGTGAGAATCAAAGTACAATTTCCATAAAAACAAGGATCGTAAAAATTTACTGCAGCGAGAATGAATCATCAAAAATTGATGACTTCCCAACAATAAATATAAAATTGTAATACCCACTTAATTCCTAAAATTCTCTGTCAAAGAAAATTACTTCCTATTCAGTAAAATAAAAAACAAAAGTATGTAGGAACACCGTGATTCGTGACTATAAATTGATTTAAGTAGTAAAGTTTACCCAAGTAAACGTTTCATTAATGTTTTCATTAGATTGAAAGCGTAGATATGATGGGGGCGCAGAGTACTAGACTACAGTCCTGAAATTTAAGGCACCATCAAATACGTTTATTACCACATTATGCAATACCTTTCTTTCGGTGCCACAGGTGACACAGAGGAAAATGAAAACAAGACGTGGAGAAAATCCCTATTCGGACATTACCTATTTGGTCTAAAATAAGATTCTAGTAGCTCCATTTTTCCCAAAATTAGTAACTAGTTCTTAGTTACAAACCTATAGTTTAAAGCTTTCAGATGCATCAGACGCGTAGAAACACTTGATGACCTATGGATGAGCCGCTAGCTTTTATTAATTGCATTAGAATTGTACAAAAAAGTATCATAAAGCAAGAAATAATCTTTTTCCTAGAAATATTCTCATGAATAAATAACCAACCATCATCATCATCATATCAGCCCATACACGTCCACTGCTGGTCATACGCCTCTCCCATATGACGCCACAAACAGCAGACCTGAGCCGCCTAAATCCACCGACTACCCGCGACCGCTACAATGTCGTCGGTCCACCGGGCAGCTGGTCTCCCAACACTCAGGTATACCTATCCTTAATCTAAGAACGCTTTAAATTAAGAAAACTGCTTTTCATTTTAAGATATTTTACTAAAACCAAGAAGTTATTCTTTAACGTGTATACGGAGAGGATTATTTATTGTTTTAAAAAATATTTAAAGTGAGTGTCTGAAGTTCACTCCCAATCCCTTCATCCTCACTCCATCCCTGTAACAAGCCATCAGTTTCTGCAAGAGCTATGTAATTTCACCCTGACTTTAATTTGAAATCTCACAATGTGGTCTTGATTCCTCGGAGTTTAAAATAGGTATTTTTGAGGCAAGAAATAATCTAGTCTAATTTAGAGGTTACAATTTCTTGTTTTTAGTAAAAAATCTATGCTCGGTGTTTCACTACGAGATCGAATCAGAAATGAGGAGATTCTTAGGCGAACTAAAGTTACCGACATAGCCCAAAGAATTAGTAGGCTGAAGTGGCAATGGGCGGGACATGTGGCTCGTAGAACTGATGGCCGTTGGGGCCGAAAAGTCTTAAATTGGAGACTACGTACCGGAAAGCGCAGCGCGGGACGGCCTCCGACTAGATGGACGGACGACTTAATTAAGGTCGCGGGAAGTCGTTGGACGCAGAGAGCATGCGACCGATCGCTCTGGAAGTCTTCGGGGGAGGCCTATGTTCAGAAGTGGACGTCCTGTGGCTGATATGATGATGATAATGAGTAAAAAATCTTGTAATAATAAGCAGTATTCTTGATAAAAAGCAATATTCTTGAACCTGTTTTTTGTTTTTGAAGCAATAACATACACTGACTAAACTTCTTCTTTTTATAGGACGTAGTAAAAAAAACAAGACAAATTGCATGAAAAACTCATCCCATTCGAATAAAAACGTTTATTTACTCAAGATTTTCGCCTAGTTCCGTATATTCCACTTCCAAAGTCATTTACACTCGAATTTGAAGATGGTTCTACGATATGCTATAGCTATAGCCTTATGGTTAAAATCAATAACCTATATGTCAGCTACCAAGGGGTTAAATAACTTTTTCTGACATCTTACCTATAAAAGAACTAACAAAAATTACATTCTAAACCGTAGTAGCTGTCAGACTTTGTACTCTAATTAATAGAGCAAAATTGAAAAATTACTTAAAAACGAATACATGTCATTAGATAAATATTTGCTTTATTATCAATCTGAAAAACCATTTGTTTATTTTCTTGTTATTTTGTGACTTATTTCAAGGTGTTCGCGCCGTTCCGTTTCTTTTTTTTTTTTTCTTTTATTATGGCTTCGCACGTGTGCATTTAGCCAGTGTCAAGTTATATTTTGCATCAAATTATGACCCGATTTTTCATAAATCGGGCCTAAAGTGTTTCAATACAGTCAAAGTCGTCATAGTCCGTCAAGTCAGGGGTTATAGTAAAGCGGTGGCAAGTTTACCATAACCTTAATAGGAGATTTGGAGGCAACGTGAAAACTGCATGTTTGACACTGATTTTTACTTTCACTACACTTGTGCACTTTCACAGAACTAAATTGAATAACATTCCACCAGAATTATACAATTCAACTCGGGTTACATCTAAGTTTCATGAAAATAAAACTGCAGCACGACATGTTGTTAACTCGTTCCCGCCAAAACTCCGTTCCGTTTCTACTTCATTCCTACTTGCTATTCTATGTCGTACGTAACGTCATAGATAGTGACACATTCTTTCTTCGTCTTGTCAACCATCTTGTTACTAAAACATTAGCTAATACGCAATGTAAAACTTAATAATTAAATAATATAACACAGTTCCTTAAACTGTCTTTGACTATTCGCCCCAAACACAAGGTTTTAAAATCTCTTGTCGGCCTTTTATCTTTTAAAATTAGAAACTCTATGCTCAACTTATCTGTGTATTTTCTGTAAAATAGAGTCTACAATAATAATTTTTTTGATAATTCAAATCTGTCAACCTTACGGGAATGGTTCCCAAAAGGCCAGCTTAGGATCACTCTTATATTTATTTATTTATTATTTCACACACAATATAGAACATAATACACACCGCTTAATTAGAGCCAAACCTATGTATTATAGTATCTGCTAAGGTGTCTATGACAGTAGCAACCCATATAGATCAATAGATCCGTGCTTGAATGAACCACATAAATAGCGACACATTCATCGTTCATACGCGGGGTAGGTACTTTATCTGCTTAATGTTAATAGGTGCACATAATAAGGTTTGCCTTATTTGATCACGTATATTTTGTATTTGTGTTTTTGTAAAGATTTCTTTTATCGGTCACTCATCATAATAGGATTGTACTGAAAATCAGCGTTGTGGTGTTTTTTTGGCATCACAACATTATGCTGAGTATAATCCTTTTTTGGTTACACTACAGGTTTAGAAGTCTGTTTAATTGTTAAGATTTTGTTTTCTGTAATTTATTTACTTTTGTATGTGTAGTGTAATTACAAAATAAAGATATTTCTATTCTATTCTATTCTATTCTATTCATAATATTGCTAATTTAAATGGACTCCTACTTAATTTTTTCTTAAACTTCAAAGGGATGTAAATGTGCATGACACCTTTCAAATAAGAAATTTTAAACTGGATTTCACTATGAATAAAACAGAAAAAAAAAACAAAAACATGCGGAAAGGAAAATATTATGTTAATGCCACGAGTATAATATAAATTATGATATAAAATACTTACATTTATAAAATAAAATACATCCTACTAAAATTATAAATGTGAAAGTTTGTGTGTGCGTGTGTGTGTGTGTGTGTGTTTGTTACTCCTTCACGCAAAATCTACTGGACCGATTGCGATGAAACTCGGTATCTAGATAGCTGGAGACATGGATTAACACATAGGCTACTTTTTACCCCGATATTCCCACGGGATCGGAACTTACGCCGGTGAAACCGCGGGGCGCAGCTAGTAATACATAAAAGTCAATTTGAACTTAAATACCATAACATAAAGTTCAAGATTTAGTGGAGAGGTTCCGGGAAGGCAAAACAATTGATTGACGTTAGTATCGTATAAATATTGATGTCAATCGTGCGGTGTTAGTTGCCAAACTCAACCTAAACGGCTGAACCGATTTGTATGAAATTTTTTGTGTATATTCGTTAGGTCTGAGAATCGAACATCAATTTTTTTTTTAAATATTTTTTTTATGGCAAAACAAAGTTTGCCGGGACAGCTAGTATTATATATAACTATATACCGCCTTTGTAATAGTTATAAAACCTACAATAACACAATACGATATCGTTGACAGGAGAAAATATCATTAGCCAAAATAATAATACTACGACAATGGTACCAAATTTATTTTTGAATTTATCAAGAAGAGTGCACTGCAGCAAGTGTGATATCCCAATATATTTACCTACAGTAACCACAACATATCTTATAATTTCGTTTTATTTACTGAACGCCCTTGTAGACGTGTCATGCATGGCATGCAATAAGAGCTTTGAATAGTACAATGACACCGTCTGTCTACTGTCTAGCCCGTACAGACACCACGATACCACTATCGACAAAGATTGTCTTTGTTTTTAACAACCCCCATAAATATAAAAATAAAATAAATAAATAATAAATATTGTTTATTTCAGGTTTCACCCATATTCTAAGCTAAGGACACAAATAAAATAAAAATATAAACATTTACGTAAAATTATTTACGACGTACCTTATATTATATATACAAACTTTATATGTATAGATATATCATTAATTAAGTTAAATTATCTGACATTCGCATTCCGGTGGACCTAAGTCCAGTGTCTATATAGGAACGTCCTTGACAACCATTTTAGAGATGTCTTTAGTACTATGCCGAGGATACCTGGCTTGCTTAATAGTTTGGTCGAACAGAGAGCACACATATTAATTACTAAATATTTACGATGCCTTTTGCTTTTGGAACTAAATTCCTTATCGCGCGTTGCGAAAGGAGGCTAGACGGAAAAAATTGAGACCAAAAGTTGAAACGACACTTTTTGATTTTATTACAAATCCTGCACTAATTAATCGAAAGGAACTTCGTTCCATCCGGGTGTCCCTTGACACCTCTCAAGTTTTTTTTCAACAATATGATAGTTCTAAATCCTAAATTAAAGACTTTTTAACGACCGATTTGACAAACCTTCAGACTGAATCGTCTTGATGATCTGACTGGAATCGTCTTTAAGGACCTGGGTGCTTATTCTCTCAGGCGCTCAAAGGACACTAAAGTGTCGCTTGTAAGCACCTGGGTGATTTCACCCAGTTACATAAAGTAGAATACACCAATCTGCCGCTGGACGATTTTAAGTCTGTAGTATGGTAGTGTGCAAGGTGTAGATTTTAAGCTATTGCATAGATTTTATCGCGGGCTTTGAGCGCGGTGACTGAATCAAGAAATTCCGTAGCGAAAATAAAACCTAACACCCCAGCGTTCGCTTAACGTGTATGTACAGTCGGCTGCATAGTTGCAGACTTACCGTAGAGTTCTAAAATTATTATTACTGGAATGTTATAATTTTAATAATTTTTGTTTGATATATTCATAACTTAAAAGACTTTTAACTTCAACTAAAGCAGGTGCCTAGAATCTTGCTTGTGTTGAAAACATTCTTTTAACAGCCGTTTTGTAGCTCTACGGTGGGTCTGCAATTATGCAGCCGACTGTGTATGGTACGACTGTACGAAGCTCGTACGATGCAATAGCTTTACCGCGGCAGTCCCCGAGTGCCACACGATATTTTTTCGTTCGGTTTCATTATGAAAACATCATTACGTAAGTGTAGAATGTACATATGAAACAAAAACTCTGATTTATACTTATACTATTGGTAAACCAATGTCTTACATGTCCAAACATTTTGCAGGAATCTCTGGAAAGCCGCCAAACGCTATACCGTATAGATGATTCTCAAAATAGATTTATCATGCTCTTGTTTTATTTTGATCGATATATCTCAATGAGTTATTGATAGATTAATCTGATATATTCATATATCTACTTTGCTAAAAAGCTATGCTAAACAAAATATGAATGGAGTTAAAATGTGAATGAACGGATTCTTTGAATCGAATTAGTCTAGATAAAAGTACAAGTTCCGATATATATTTGACGACCCAGTTGGCACAATGGTCACCATGCCGGACTGCCAAACACAGGGTTGTGGGTTCGATTCCCGCCTCAGACAAGTATTTATGCTTAGATATTTGTCTTTGGTCTGGTGGTTTATATGTATTATAAATATATATTTACAAAAGAAAAGTATATAAGTAGTACATCCGTTGTTTAGCACCCATAACACAAGTCTAGTTACTTAGCTTGGGGCTAGATGGGGATGTGTGGAATGTCCTGCATTATTTATTTATTTATTTACACACACGTTTTAATTACAAATACGGGTTGATATTTAAAAACACCTCAACGTCAGTCGTCGTGACCACTGTCGCTAAAACGCGGCTATAAATATTACCAATACTAATAAAATTACAAGAAAAACTCCTGTCACCTTAAAAAAGACCAATAGTTCATTCACTCATTTTTATACTAGCTTTTGCCCGCGACTTTGTCCGCGTAGGAGTTGAATTTTTCAAATTTTATCGGATGCCTACGTCATATAAAAAACACACCCTCCAAATTTCAGGTCTCTACGATTAGTGGTTTAGGCTGTGCGTTGATCCGTCCGTCAGTCGGTCTGTCATTCAGGATAAAGATAAAATAAGATCATTTATTCGCCGGAATAGATAGCATAAAGGTTTTACAAAACATATTAGAACATGTATTCGGTCAGCAAGCAGACGTGCAAATGTTAAAAATAATATCAATTACATAATGTCAATAATCAAATTAAATTATAATGTCAAAAGATGAAAATTCTATTGTTTTTTCCTGCTACTAAATGATGAAAGCATTTTATATGTATAGATATATAAAATTCTCATATCACAGTGTTAGATACCAATCGTTAGGTTATTCGTTATTCGTTCGTCTGAGAATCGAACAACATCTATTTATTTATTTTTCCTATTTTTTTGTAAATAGCAAAATAACGTTCCATTGTCAGTGACTGTTTTTTTTTTTGCAGAATATCGTTTGATTCCATCGAGCCGATGTCTTCTATATGCAGCTGGTAAGTTCATCATATTCTATACACAAACAACAACTTCTTCGTTACCTTTCTAAATAAAGTTTCTAAAGTGATTCTGTATCTCATTTACCCTTGAAAATATTTTCAAGTCATCAAGTGTCATGAGAGTTTTGGCGGGAACGAGTTAACAACATGTCGTGCTGCAGTTTTATTTTCATGAAACTTAGATGTAACCCGAGTTGAATTGTATAATTCTAGTGGAATGTTATTCAATTTAGTTCTGTGAAAGTGCACAAGTGTAGTGAAAGTAAAAATCAGTGTCAAACATGCAATTTTCTCGTTGCCTCCAAATCTCCTATTAAGGTTATGGTAAACTTGCCACCGCTTTACTATAGCCCCTGACTTGACGGACTATGACGACTTTGACTGTATTGAAACACTTTAGGCCCGATTTATGAAAAATCGGGTCATAATTTGATGCAAAATATAACTTGACACTGGCTAAATGCACACGTGCAAAGCCATAATAAAAGAAAAAAAAAAAAAAGTGTCATGAAAATATTATGATTAGTTTGCATGTGAATCACATTTAGGTAATTTCAGTGTAGAGTTATATTTTTCAACTTGTTTCAATGTACTTACCGAAGTATCTACTAACAAAAAGCAAATATAAATTACGAACTTGATAAATAGATCCTTGTAAACGAATAGGTTGTGATAATTAAATTACATATAATTTAACTTAATTTGAACTTTGAAATTTTCGAGGTCAAGCGCTTATTTGTAATTGAACCAACTTAACTACTTTCTAAATGATATAAATTATTTTTATCGCCTTCCAAGTTCTTATCTACGGAGTAATAAATAATTTATTTCACATTACTTTATTAAGCGCCTAAAGCGGATTTGGCCACCGGTTATTTACAAATGTTATTTTGATTTGACCACTATCACGCCTGCCGGATGGTAGGTGACGGTGCATTCTAAAACATAACAAGCATCCTAGAAAACGTCAAAAAAGAGAGCCACTGGCAATTGAATAAATTCTCTTGACGTACGTCGGCTGCATTATTGCAGACCCACCGTAGAGCTCTAAAACGGCTGTATAAAAATATTTTCAACACAAGCAGGATTCTAGGCATCTGCTTTAGTTGAAGTTTAAGAGAAAAGGGTACCGGCGCTCTCTCTATACAAACGTAGTCGACTGTTTCCTCCCTGGATAATGACACTAGAGCAAACATTTTTGCAGCATAAAACTTATAACTGCTATGACCATGCCCCTTTGTCTTATTTTTTTATATATTTTGTTTTTTAACTCTTACTTTCTATGTTAATTAAAAAATGAAAAAAACCAAGACATAGGGGCATTGTCATGGCAGTTAAAGGTTTCATGCAACAAAAATATTTGTGTTAGTGTCATTATCCAAGGAGGAAAACGTCGACTACTTTTATATAAAGAGAGAGCCGGGTACCTTACCTCTTAAAGTCTTTTAATTCATTAATTTACCAAACAAAACTTATTAGAATGAAAACATTCCAATATTAGTCATTTTATAATTCTACGGTAGGTCTGTAATGCAGCCGACCGTACGATAAGGAATGATAAAGCAAAACGCTTAGTGCGGGTGTCTGGGATTTCCACCATGAATCGATATCGCATAGTTGGCTGGTTGATTGGTTGTATCATGTAAGAATGGAGATTGCAGAATAAGGTCGTATAGTTCTATTGCATACTCCCCGAAATATATCCGATAAAAGACTGACAAGCTTGGCACCTTGCGACGATGTTCAAGGCTATAAAGCCTTTTGTTGGTAAAACCATTATACCATAATGTTGAAATTGGGTGTGGCCGGAAGACCAGCGCTGCAAATGTGCCTGTGTATCTGCAGCACATGCTGAGGCTTTACCTATTCGAGCAACACGTTCCTGGGAGCTAGACGGAAAAAATTAAGACCAAAATTTGTAACGACACTTTTTGATTTTATTACAATTTCTTCACTAATTAATCGAAAGAAACTTCGTTCCATCCGGGTGTCCCTTGACACCTCACAAGTTTTTATATTGTCTGTTTTTTGAATTCACTTTTCTCTGTAACTATCTCATTCATGTTTCTTAGTTGTTTTAGTTTTCTCTGTAACTATCTGTTACTGTTTCTTATTTGTATCTATACTATGTCGTGTATTTGTTCGAATAAATTATATTCTATTCCATTCTAAATTGGGTTGTATAGTATACTAGCTGTGCCCCACGGTTTCATTCCGTGGATCCCGTGAAAATGTCCTGATAAAAGTTAATCTATATGTTAAAACGGTCTTAAGCTATCTACATACCGAGTTTTATCGCAATCGGTCCATTAGTTTTTGCGCGAAGGAGTAACATACACACAAACACACAAACTTACTTGTATAATATTGGTAGGATAAATTCTACGATGACATAAAGATTTCGTTTATGGCCCTGAAATATGTACCTATAGGTAAACTCGATTAGTTTTGTCCAAATACAAATTAAAATATTTAACCTGAATAAAAAGCTAAACAAATATCTTACAACCATATCCAATCAAACGTTCAATATTTTGATAAGTCACCATCATAAATCTCACTCAGTTTGTCGAATCTAAACAACTAGGTAGTGATTGCAAGTAATTGGTACATTTATCTCGAATAGAATCGGAGTTGAACGCCTGTGGATGACGGATAGACGGATGTGTGAAGTGATGCCGGACAAAGGTCAACGTCAAACGGAACCACGGGTGTTGCTTTTGCCAATTATAGCTTACTAGCTGCGTCATGCGATTTCGTCTCTGGATACTTCGTACTACTTACTCCACTGGTTCAGCGACCCAAAGAGAGACAAGAGACTTCCATCGCTACTTTAACAACAACAACAGGCAACATATAGCAAGAAATAACGGAGTCTCTGGATAAAAGTATAGATAGATAGATAGATAGATAGATAACTTTATTTGTACAACACAGGAAAAAACAGAACACTATATAAAACACAAAGCGAAGTAACAGCTAGAAAGCATAAGTTGCACAAATGGGCGGCCTTATCGCTGAAAGCATAGTATAGCTTACTAGCTGCGTCTTGCGATTTCATCCGCGTAAGTTTCGTCTCTGGATGCTTAGTACTACTCACTCCGTTAGTTCAGCGACCCAAAGAGACACTTCAATCGCTACTTCAACCTCAACAGGCAACCTTCTGAGCGGCGCAGTCCCGATATCGGGTCCGCCTTAAAAACGTCACATTCCGTCAAACGGCGCAGGCCCGATATGGGGACCAACGTCTTCACGCGACTATAACCTTTTTTTATATGACAATGGTTGCTTTAGTCCTATGAACAATCTATGACCGGAAATAGCACACAAACATTATCTATGGATTACAATACTCAAAAGACTTGAGTTGGAAACAAAAAACTGATAAAAATGAGTGATGAATGACGGGTCGCCATTACGATTTCGTGATTGATTGGTACTGTTTGTGGAAGTGTAGGATTGTGAAATTATACATAATTTTGTTGTTTTATCAAATGTTTTGTAGCGTTTGGGATACGGTAAAACTATTTACGTAATCGGATTTGTGTATTTCGTTGTTTTTTATTGTATTCATGATCGAAAGTCGGTGAGGTGTTTTTGCCATTTTCATGCAATTTCCGTGCATTTGCACGGAAATTGCAGTATGTTTAGCTAAATATGTTTGAAACAATTAGCTAAATATGTTTGAAAATATGCTGTGTAATCGTAAATATCTATTTACATCATACTATCGGATAGGTAAATTATCTAGCTAGCTAATGGTGTTTACGGAACTATGATAGGTAGTCTATATCAATTTTTATAGGTATTTTGCTGACGTGCGCATGATTTGCGAAAAATATATTTATAATAGATTATAGATGCGCACGATGCGCCGGTGCAGTTATCAACGGCGCAAAAAGACAGTTTTCACTTGGTTGTTGTTCGGGTAAGAAGAAATAGCGTAGTCTCTGGTTAAAAAGTAGACTTAGGTCTTTGACTATACAGAGAGAGTGGTAGAAGTTCTGGCCAAGCCTACTCCATCTCTCATCCATGCCCTAAAGCACCTTGAATAAAGTATCGATTAAAGTTGCTGCCGCTGTGTTATTCATCTAGATTAGATTAGGTTCCAGTGGATTTAAGGCCAATATTTCCCAGATCCACTCCTACAGCAGTTTATTCCATCTAAAACATGTCCCAGGCACTAAAACACCCTGAATGATGTATAGATTAAAGTCGCCGGCGCTGTGTGTAGGTAAATCGTCTACATTAGATGAAAAATCGGTGGTGACACACGGACAGGCGGACATGAGAGTGATCTTATAAATAAATAAATATTGCAGGACATTCTACACATCGCCATCTAGCCCCAAACTAAGTAACTAGACTTGTGTTATGGGTGCTAGACAACGGATATAGGTACTACTTATATACTTTTCTTTTGTAAATATATACATATAGTACAAAGAAACAACCAGACTACAGACAAATATCTAAGCATAAATACTTGTCTGAAAAGAGAATCGAACTTGCAACATTGTGTTTGGCAGTCCGGCATGGTGACCAACTGGGTCGTAATAAGGGTTCCTGTTTTACCTTTTGAGGTACGGATCCCTAAAGAGGCCAATAAATCCTCGGTTCCAACTAACTCTAAACCAAAATTCATCAAAACAGACTGACAGATTCATAAGGATTTGGAACAAGCGACCGTGACGAGCAATACGCGACGCGATTCTAGTCTTTTTTACATCCCTATTAATCAGTGGTATCAAAAGGTTGCCTGGAAGAGATCGCATTGAGCGATAAGGCCGCCCTTTGTAACACTTAGAATAAAGCTTTGATTTTATTATTAATGTTATTTGAAATTGGTGTTTACAATTAAGAATTTATCTATCAGTGGTATCGATTTACTTTATAAAACATACATTGATTGTATTTTTGTGTGCACCAATGTATTTTTCTTAAGAAAAATTTATGTGCGCTAATTGACATTGCTCTTACGGTGAAGGAAAACATCGTGATGAAACCCGCGGCGTAGTAGGTTCCAGAACTATTGACAAGTTCTTTCCTCTAGAAATAGTCGACTAGGCTGAGAGGGTAGTAGGTGCTGGGTAAGCCTACTCCATTCTCACGCAAAAAAGACCCAATTAAAGGTAAGGGTCTAATTGCAGAAAAACAGCTAGTAGAAGTAAAAGCACTTTATAAAACCCACCGTACTACCAGGAGTATGGCCAGGGGTACGGTGGGTCTAAAGGGGTTTCAGTCGTTTCGACGCGGCGGACAAGTCACCAAATGCCACGGTCAGCAACCCCAAATTCTACCTTTAAAAAGTTATAATTGTAAATGCTGGATTTTCACATCTTTAATGTTTATCTACATTTGTAAAAAGATTTACGATCTAGACAGCCATAAACTAGAAATACTCATAAAATACATAGATAGCTAAAGAGATACAAGTTATAAAAATATTCACTGAATTTCCTCAAAGAATGTTTGTTGCTTAGAAATTTGAACTATACTGCGTTTAACGATGTCAGCAACAGTAACAGAGTATCCAATAGTGAGTAAACTCCGACTACTTGTATAAAAGGAAATATTCTCAATGTATTTACTTATTATGGATCCCTAACAATTTTGAAAATATATTATAGCCCATATTCCCTGAAAATGCAGCTTTCTATTGGTGAAAGAATTTTTGAAATCGGTCCAGAAGTTTCGGAGTATATTCGTTACAAACAAACAAAAAACAAATCCTCTTTAAAATATTAGTGTAGATTACGAGCGGTGTTGGCCTAGTGGTAGATACGTCGACTTTAATTCCGAAGGTCGTGGGTTCGAATCCCGTTCTGTCGTAAACCAATTTATTTTTCTTACGAAATATTAATTCAAACATTGTTCTTACGGTGAAAGGAAAAACACCGTGATATTACCCGCAGCTTAGTTGACTCCAGATGTATTGACGTATTTTTAGGGTTCCGTACCTCAAAAGGTAAAAACGGAAACCCTTATAGGATCACTTTGTTGTCCGTCTGTCTGTCTGTCTGTCAAGACCTTTTTTCTCAGGAACGCGTGGAGGTATCAAGCTGAAATTCATATCAAATACTCAAGTCTATGGTCTCTTGGAGCTGTGAAAAAATCAAACTTCTAAGTCAACGCGATCAAAAGATACTCCCGTTTATGCCGCAAATTTTCGACACTCGCAAGGGAATCAAAACCTACAGGGTACTTCCCGTGAACTCAGAATCTTGAAATTTGGTACGAAGCAACGTCTTATAGCAGAGATATAGGAAAAATTGCGAAAAGTATACATTTTTAGTTATATCATATAATAAAAATATTTTTAATAATTTTAAACTTACTACCCCTTTCCTCATGAACGCGTAGTGGTATTATATTGAAATTCATATCAAATACTCAAATCTATAATACCTTTAAGCTGTAACAAAATCAAACTTCTATGTCAACGCAATCAAAAGAAACAGGAATTAAAACCGCATATTTTGAAACTCGCCACTACTCGCAAGGGAATCAAAACCTACAGGGTACTTCCCGTGAACTCAGAATCTTGAAATTTGGTACGAAGCAACGTCTTATAACACAGATAAAGGAAAAATTGCGAAAAGCATAAATTTTTAGTTACATCATATAATAAAAATATTTTTAATAATTTTAAACTTATTACCCCTTTACTCATGAACGCGTAGTGGTATTATATTGAAATTCTTAACAAATACTCAAGTCTATAATATCTTTAAGCTGTAACAAAATCAAACTTCTACGTCAACGCAATCAAAAGATACAGCAATTAAAGCCGCATATTTTGAAACTCGCAACTACTCGCAAGGGAATCAAAACCTAAAGGATACTTCCAGACGACCTGGAATCTTGAAATTTGGCATGAAGCAACGTTATAAAGTACATATATAGGAAAAATTCCGAAAATCTTAAATTTTTAGTTACATCACATAGTATATTTTTTTTAATAATCATAAACTTACTAGCTGACCCAGCAAACGTTGTTCAGCGATTAAAAAAAAAACAGATGTTGGCCGATTCTCAGACCTACCCGATATGCACACAAAATTTCATGCAAATCGGTTCAGCCGTTTCGGAGGAGTTTGGAAACAAACACCGCGACACGAGAATTTTATATATTAGACTTGCTGACCCAGCAAACGTTGTTATGCGATTAACAAAAAAAAAATAAAAAAATAGATTTTGGCCGATTCTCAGACCTACCCGATATGCACACAAAATTTCATGCAAATTGGTTCAGCCATTTCGGAGGAGTTTGGAAACAAACACCGCGACACGAGAATTTTGCTTCCCATTCCCTCTCGCTCCACACCATGGTCTGAACCAGGGGCCCGGCCCTACGAGAGGTCGCTGCCGCCGATCGCCTCCACGAGGACACGGCGATGCTCCGCCCAAGCGGGGCAGACCTCCACCGTATGCTCCACCGTGTCCTCTGGGCGATCCGCACAGTGGTGACACCCTGGCGTGTCCTCCCGCCTGATCCTGAACGGGAACCTCCCGAAACACCCGTGTCCGGTGAGGACCTGCGTCAGGCGGAACTCACGGTCACTCCTCAAAGAGGGGCACTACCGCCGCAATGGTGAAAACGGGTAGACCTACTTTTATTTATTTATTTATTTATTTAACACTTCATGCACACAAGTACAGAGGCGGACTTAATGCCAGCCTCTTTTAATTCCAGCATACGGGATGATAGCTCTTGTGCCTATTTCTAGTATTAAAATTATGTCTATCACTTCTCTTCTTAAAGAGATGAAGATTTTTCCGAACATACATAATGTTTTCATATATGTTACGCGAGTACCTAGCACGTAAAGTGCCGAGCTTGCACCGGCCACCAAACATCCGACGACGGCACGAGGCGCAGTGTCAGCATGCCGCCACAGCGGCGCCGGATTGCGACACCACTTCATTGGAAATTTCCTTTTTTATGTAAAACGTATCATTGTCATTATTAATCTAACATCGGTTAATACTCGACCTCTCTTATTGTAATTAGCATTAGTCTTTTATATTAAATAGTATTAAAATAATTTTGGTTTTTTTTGCAACTATCGCCTGCAACCTCTATAATTGGCGCAGTCGGTAGGATCGCTATAAAGTAGAGTCAGTGACGTAAACAACTACTCGCGATCCGAACTTACGAGAGCTGCAGGACGATAGGAATCCGATCATCGATTCAGCGAGGAAAACCATATTGTAAGTACTGATTTCTTTCTCAGTCCTTATCTCCTACCTAGATCATATTTCATTCATCCAATATTAATTGTGTCTTATTAAGTGTGTTATCTTTTAGTGTCGTATTGCAGGGTAATTGTATAGTGAAAAATTTATAACTCTGTTATATAAATTATCGCGTACTATTTTATAGGATATTTTGTATTTTAAAGTGTTCAAAATTTCTCATTTTCGAGAATTAAGAGCCCCTAGGTTTAGAACTAGTAGTAGATCCCGCGATAGAAATTTTAATATCGACCAGCGTAGGAATATAGTACCAGATATGGCACAACCACAGGCAGAGGCCGACGCCGCCGCCGCCAACGCCGCCGCCGCCGCCGCTTTGAGTAATTCCATGGCCGCGATCGACAATATACAGAAGTCCTTAAGACTTTTGCCGGAGTTCGGCGGGAACCCACACGTTTTAACAAGATTTATAAATCTTGCCGATCAGCTAGTGCTTGCATATTTTAAAACTGGGCCCGGGCACGATTTAGAAAATCTAGCTTTACTTAGTGGTATTTTGAATAAAATCACTGGCCCCGCGTCGCGACTTGTTAACACAAGTGGCGCATCAGATAATTGGCTTGGGATAAGGAGTGCATTAGTGAACAATTTTGCAGACCATCGTGACGAGGTCGCTCTTAATACCGATTTGAATGCTCAGACCCAGGGGTCCTCAACCCCACAGGAATTTTATGAGAGGTGCCAAAATTTATTTAGCACCATAATGACGTATGTCTCGCTTCACGAGAACGTACCTACCACTATTCAATCTAAACGAGAATTTTATCGGAAGTTAACTTTAAAAGCTTATTTGCGAGGTTTGAAAGATCCCCTAGGTTGTAGAATACGCTGTATGAAGCCAAAATCTCTGGAGGAGGCCCTGGAATTTGTCCAGGATGAGCTCAATACTTTATATGTTCAACAGCGCAATGAAGGTGGTTCTGTTAAGAAGGAAGGACAGCCGTCATCCTCTCAGGTATTTAATTTACCCCTTAATAATTTTATGCCTAATAATAAGCCGTTTAATTTCAATAATGTGCCATTTAGCATGCCTAAACAACCAGTTTTTGGTATGCCTGGCCCATCGCGACAGCAACCCATGCAGGCTCAGGCTCCTCAAGGTTGGAGGTCCAACTTCGCTATGCAAGTGCCCCGCGGGCCGACTCGCACTCAACAAATGATGCGGGCCCCGCCTCAAAACTATAACACTCAGAGTAACGTTTTTAGACTACCTAACCGGCCTCAGGCGCAGCAGCAATTTAATTTTGGTAATAATAATAGCAACAATCCCCGTCCAATGAGTGGTGTTAATAATTTTGTACCGAGACAGTTACCCCCGACGTCCCATGACTGGCGTCGATCCGGGAATCCGCCCCCGAGTAATTACTTTAAAACCCGGGAAGTGAATTTCAATGACTTTGATTACGACTATACTGATTTTTATTACACTGATGATAGTTGCAATGACTATGATCCCATGTACTACTGTTACGAGTATCCTCAAAACGCCGTACCGTATTATGAACAGTCTTTTAATTCGGAACCCGTGGTAGTTGAAGAAATTCCTAAAGCATCGACTTCTCCGAATGATGAAAATTTTCAGCAGGAGTCGAGTACAGAAAAGCTAAAATAGAATTAAATTTTCATATTCAAAGACAGCTGGGGTATATTCAAATTTCTAATCCCCCATTAAAGTTTCTTATTGATACGGGCGCAAATCAATCTTTTATCAGCCCAGAAGCTGTCGAAAAATATTTTAAACACGTACCTCTTAATTACGATCCCTTTGAGGTAACGAATGTACACGCCACGAGTAAGAACAACTACTCTATTACTTTACCTTGTTTCCCCGAATTTCGCGAGCAGGGAACCCTTACATTATTCGTGTACAAGTTTCATAATTATTTCGATGGGCTTTTAGGATTTGACTTAATGGATGTATGGGGTTCAAATATTGACCTTAGAAATAAAATACTCGAAACTCGTAGCGCTCGCATTCCTATACATATGTACGACTCGCGTAATGTTAACCTCTACGAGGAAATAATACCAGCAAACTCATCAAAGTTACTTAGATTACCAGTTAATACGCGAGACGGAGATGTACTAGTTGAAACCCAATGTACTGAAATTTTATCTGATCGAGCTAGAGAAGTCATCTCTCGACTACGTACCAATCATTTAAATCCAGAAGAACGTGCAAATTTAGAACAGCTGTGCGCTAATTTTTGTGACGTATTTTATATTGATGGTGAACCATTAACTTTCACTAACAAGATAAAACACAAGATTAGAACTACAGATGAACTTCCAGTACATACAAAAACCTATAGGTATCCTTTCGTTCACCGACAAGAGGTCAGAGACCAAATTAATAAAATGCTTGACCAAAATATAATAAGACCTACGGATTCTGCATGGAGCTCACCGATTTGGGTCGTACCCAAAAAGGCGGATGCTTCCGGCAAGGTCAAGTGGCGTCTTGTCGTTGATTTCAGAAAAGTTAACGAGAAAACGATTGATGATAAGTATCCCATCCCGAATATAACTGACGTACTTGACAAACTTGGTAGGTGTCAATATTTTACAACTTTAGATCTAGCAAGTGGATTCTATCAGGTGGAAATGGACCCTGAAGATATACACAAAACCGCTTTTAACGTGGAGAATGGGCACTATGAATTTTTAAGAATGCCAATGGGACTTAAAAATTCTCCATCGACCTTTCAGCGTGTGATGGATAATGTTCTAAAAGACCTACAGAACGAAGTTTGCCTAGTCTACTTAGATGATATAATAGTATTCAGTACCTCCCTTCAGGAGCACATAAATAACCTGGAAAAGGTATTCACAAAATTACGAGAATCTAATTTTAAAATCCAGATGGACAAATCTGAGTTTTTAAAGTTAGAGACCGAGTTCCTAGGACACGTCATTTGTAAAGACGGTGTAAAACCTAACCCTAATAAAATCCAAGCTATTCAAAATTACCCCATACCAAAAACAACCACCGAAATCAAACGTTTTCTTGGTTTACTTGGGTACTATAGAAAATTCATCCCAGATTTTGCTCGTGTGACTAAACCACTAACACAATGTCTTAAAAAGGGTTCTAAAATCACTCTCGACCAGAAATACACCGATTGCTTTGAGCACTGTAAAACTTTGTTAACTAACGACCCTATATTGCAATACCCAGACTTTACGAAAGAGTTTATTCTTACCACAGACGCATCTAATGTTGCTGTTGGTGCCATACTATCACAAGGACCGGTAGGCTCGGATAAACCGATCGCCTACGCGTCAAGAACTTTAAATTCCAGTGAATGTAATTACAGTACCATAGAAAAAGAACTTTTGGCAATTATTTGGGCCACGAAGTATTTCAGACCCTATTTGTTTGGCCGTAAATTTAAAATAATTTCAGATCATAAACCATTACAGTATATGATGAATCTCAAAGAACCAGGGTCACGGTTAACAAGATGGCGTTTAAAACTTAGTGAATATGATTTCGAGGTCATCTACAAGCAAGGAAAAAATAATACTAATGCAGATGCTCTTTCTAGGATCGAATTAAATAACGAAGAGCTTATGTCAATTGTTGCTAATCCATCTGAAACACCCCACGATGAATCCCGAACTTTAACAGCTACTGAAGTCGAAAATGGTTCCGGTTCTAGGACCGCTACCGTACATACCGACAATGAAAATCCAATCTTAGAGATCCCGATCTCAGATGAAGTCCTGAATAGATTCACTAAGCAATTAATTTTTAATATAGTCGGTGATATCAAAGGCAGACCAAAAGTTACAAAGCCCTTTGAAACCCACACGCGTATTTCAGTTCAAATAACAGAGACTAACTTAGAGGAAGACGTCATTAACGCTGTAAAAGAATATGTTCATCCTAAAATTAAAACCGGCTTACTCATTATTCCTCCTTTAGCTATGTATTCTATTATACCAATCATTCAGAAGACCTTCAAAAATTCGGCAATGAACTTAACACTTACTAAACGGGAGGTAGAAAACGTTCGCGAATATCTCAGGCAACAAGAGATCATTAATAAGTACCACGATGGTAAAACCAACCACCGAGGTATTAATGAATGTTATCTTGCTCTATCTCATAGGTATTATTGGCCAAAAATGAGAGAAACTATAACTAAATTTATTAACGAGTGTACTACATGTGGGCAAGCTAAATACGATCGCAACCCTATAAGACAACAATTCAAAGTAGTTACACCGGCTACTAAGCCCTTTGAATTGGTACATCTCGATCTGTTAACAATTCAAGGTGAAAAGTTTCTAACCATCGTAGATGCATTCTCTAAATACGGTCAAGCGTACTACCTAAGAGACGGAACCGCCGTGAGCGTAGTTCAAGCTATACTAAACTTCTGTACACATCATGGTATACCCATCACCATAGTAACGGACAACGGCACCGAGTTTACTAACCAACTAATAGCAGAGTTCGTACGAGTTCATAGAATTCACCATCACAGGGTAGCACCTCACGCCCCTAACGAAAACGGGATAGTTGAAAGGTTTCATTCCACGATACTAGAACATCTTCGTATCCTAAAATTAGGCCAAAAATCTGAGTCCGTTATAAATCTCATGCCCTACGCACTATTAGCCTACAACAGTAGTATTCACAGTTTTACCAAGTGCAAACCGCTTGAAGTAATTACCGGTCATTTTGATCCACGTGACCCGTTTGACATAGACATTTCATCTCAACTATTACAACAGTACATGATTAATCATAAAGATAGAATGACCATTGCTTACAACACCATTCATGAACTTTCTGACGCTTCACGTAAACATCTTACCGATAGTCGAAATAAAAATCGAGAACCAGAAGCTGAGTACTCTCCTGAGCAACAGATTTTCGTTAAAAATCCGTTTGCCTCACGTCAGAAATTAGCTCCGCGATATACTCACGATGTTGTAATGGCAGACCTCCCTATTCATATATACACTAAGAAAAAGCGAGGACCCATAGCTAAAACTAGGTTGAAGAGGGTCCCTAAATCCAACAAATTGTTACAGGATGATCCTGACCCTTCATCTCCTCCTGCAACCAGTCCTGATGCAGGAGATAAGACTTGAAAGTCTTGACAATGGACCTGGTGTCTTACCCTTCAAATTAGGATCCGCTAAAGTTATAACACATTATCATTCTTTCCTCCAATATGCCGATTTGCAAAGTATCAGAGATAAAATAGATTCAGTTAACCTTCAATTAGATCACTTAACACCAACCCTTCACAATAGAACCAATTCATTATTTGAGCCACATATAAACTACCTTAGAAATAAGCTTGATACCGTCTTAGAACAATTACAAACATTCGAGAGTAGTCGTATTAAAAGGGGAATCGTAGATGGCCTAGGCTCTATAGTAAAAAGCATAACTGGCAATTTAGACTACACTGATGCACTACATTTTAATCAGGCGGTAAAGTCCCTTCAGGACAATGAAAACGTATTAGTCACCGAACTAAATAATCACATTAGCCTTTCGAAAAATTGGACATCCCAATACACAAAAGTCATAGAGAAAATTGCCGAAAATCAAAATCAATTAGTTATTCTTATAGATAAAATTAACGAGAGCTTAGCTAGTAAAGATAACGATTTAGTAAAGTACGCACACTTGGCTCAAGTTCTAATGATACTAAGTGACAACGTCGATTTAATTTCTCAGAAATTAATTAACCTACAGAATATATTAGCTTTTATTAGGACTTCTACTATGCATCATTCGGTTCTGAATTTGTATACTCTACGAGCTATGATTAGCAAACTGAGTACTCTATATGGCAGAGAGAGAGTTTTAAGTTTAGATGATAGAGAATATTTCGATATAATTAGGTTAGGATCTTATTACGTAGGTAACGAAATAGTTATAGTATATAAATTTCCTATAATCCTGGCATCCACTTATGATATGTATAAATTATCCCTGGTCCCTAACAAAAACCATGAAGTCCTGTCACCACCTTATCCATACCTAGTCCTTTTTGAGAAAGACTTCAGGTACATTGAGGCTGAATGCCCGAAGACCAGCAAGTGGTACATCTGCGAAGATAACCAGAGTCTGCAGAGCCGAACAACCGATGACTGTATCCAGCATCTCATCGCCACGCAGCAACGCAGCGCCGCCTGCAATCCTGTTCCCGTCTCACTGACTAAACCTGCATACGAAGAGTTGGACGAGAAACACTACACCATTACCTTTCCTGTTCCAACGAAGGTTCGACTTTCCTGTGGTCAAGACCTTTATAAGACTCTACAAGGAAGCTATCTAGTCGTGATTCCGCAGAAATGCTACGTCGAGACACCGCTATTCACGATCTCTAACACCAATGATCGTCTACAAGGACAAGCACTAAAACTCATGGATCTGCCAGATGACGTCACCGCCGCTCCGCCGTCCTCACTACCTACATTGACGCTCAACTCGATCAACTTGAGCAATCTTCACTCGATCAATACAAAGATCTCTTCGCAGCCACCGATAAAGCTCAATGATGACGTCAACTACGGCGTGTACCACACTACTATACCTATGTATGTGGCATTATTAAGTGCATGTGCCCTCGCCATTGGCCTGTACTACAAACACTATCGGAGAATAACACCTGAGTCCAAAGAAGAGGGGCAGCCTGAGCTACAAGCGATCTACACCGTTCCAGTCAAGAGAGGGGTTGACCCTAACCAACCCCCAGCTCAATTTACGACATCAGTCTTCAATAATCGCTGTTCTTCGGGGGGAGGTGTTACGCGAGTACCTAGCACGTAAAGTGCCGAGCTTGCACCGGCCACCAAACATCCGACGACGGCACGAGGCGCAGTGTCAGCATGCCGCCACAGCGGCGCCGGATTGCGACACCACTTCATTGGAAATTTCCTTTTTTATGTAAAACGTATCATTGTCATTATTAATCTAACATCGGTTAATACTCGACCTCTCTTATTGTAATTAGCATTAGTCTTTTATATTAAATAGTATTAAAATAATTTTGGTTTTTTTTGCAACTATCGCCTGCAACCTCTATAATTTATATGTATTGACAAGGTACCGTCAGCTTTCCACATTGTTATGTTATGGATTTCATTTAGCAATAAAAATACCATAACTTTTACTTATATACCTACAGGTTTGTACGGAACCCTCGGTGCGCGAGTCTGACTCGCACTTGGCCGGTTTTTTTTCCTCTGGCCACGGTCGACTAAGCTGAGAGGTTGGTATAGGTGCTGGGCAAGCTCATTCGATCTAATTCATGTCCCAAGCACAGCAGCGCCCTAGGCATTGATTAAAGATTCTGGTTCTGTATAAATCATCTATTGATTAAATCTAAAGAGCAATAATAAATAAATAAATAAATATTGCAGGACATTCCACACATCGCCATCTAGCCCCAAGCTAAGTAACTAGACTTGTGTTATGGGTGCTAGACAACGAATATACTATTTATATACTTTTCTTTTGTAAACATATACTTATAATACATAGAAACAACGGGAATCGAACCCGCAACCCTGTGTTTGGCAGTCCGGCATTGTGACCATTGTTCCAACTGGGTCGTCTATGCTTTATACTTATCCAAATAAATATTTAGGTTACATATCTCACGATATTTCATGAAATATAGCTTTCTACTAACATATCGTCGCGTGTAAACGTAATCAAGATGACATACCTTATAAATAGTTTAACATTTTTTTGCCTCATGATGGTCGAATTGGTCCTTATTGCAATGGATTAATGCATTGAAGTTGTCTTGTCAGATTAGGAATTAAGGATCATCTTATTTACTCGCATGCTCTACCTATAAATAAATAAATTAGTCATAGCATACGGAAATCCGTAGAAGAACCAAATCAACGACATATCTCTCAGGATTAGTAAACTGAAGTGGCAATGAGCAGGTTTTAAAACTCGCAGAACTGACAACCGCTGGGGAGTAAAGGTTCTAAAGTGGTAGCCGCGATGCAACGCGAAACGGAGTGTTGGGAGACCAGCTGTCCGGTGGACCAACGACATTGTAGCGGTCGTGGGTAGTCGGTGGATGGAGGCGGCTCAGGACCGCTGTTTATAGCGTCGTGTAGGGAAGGCCTATGTCCAGCAGTGGACGTGTATAGGCTGATATGTTGATGATGATTTTATAGTATTATTACTAGCTGCGCCCCGCGGTTTCACCCGTAAGTCCCGTAGGAATTTCGGGATCAAAAGAACCTATGTCTTTCTCCATCTTTAAACTTTCACTGTGTCGACTTCCATACAAATCGGTCCAGTCATGTGACCATCAAGAGGGAACACACAAACAAACCTTCGTATTTATAATATTAGTTAGGAAAAGCACGATCTATACCTACCCAGACCTCAAATTTATTAAAAACTAGCAGCACTATGCGGTTTCACCCGCGTAACTACCGATTCCGTGAGAATATTGGGATAAAAAGTAGCCTAAGTCACTCCTAAGGAATCAATGTATCCTCACACCAAGTTTTATCTGTAATGGGTCTAGTAGTATCGGAGCCTATTCAATTCAAACAATCAAATCTTTCCTCTTTATAATATTAGTAGGTATAGAAAAATGGCACAATCAATTTTACAAACAAAGACCTTTTCAACCCAAATAACGAATTAACAATCAACAGTATCTAACAAAATTATCCCTATATGAAATTATATGGGCCCATTCACCCTTTAAAATTTAAAGGGTTGTTGTCGATAACCCTTTAACTTTATTAACAAACATTTTCCTGTTCTCATTAATTTCGGTTTGCTGTTTGGCCTTATAGTAAAACTAGCTGCGCTCCACGGTTTCACCCGCGTAAGTCCTGATCCCGTGGGAATATACTACATATTATATAACATTGTGTAAGTTATCTTAAAGTAAAATGAAATATCCTGTACCTCCAGCTTTTGTAAACCCGCGAGAGAGGCTCCCTCCGGGTTTCGATTTGCAATACGTGGCAATCACTTAACCGACTCCGGACTCAAGTAGGCCGTTCCAGACATAATTTGAGCAAATAGGGGTATATTGCACCGACTGAGGAGCAATGCGAGTGTGGGGCCCCGTCGCAGTCCATGGTGCACCTACTCCAATGCCCATTGTGCCCTAACACCTGCTCATTGGAGGACCTGGTAAAGGCCAACGCTGCTGCAGTTGCAGTGGCTAGCTACAGGGCTGTAAAAAGACTGGTCGAACGTCACTGACTCGAAAAGAAGAAGAAGTTATCTTCCTAAATGTTAATATAAACGCTACAAACCTAAATAAAATTGTAAGCCCTATGGTTGAGTAAGGTGATTCTTTTCTGTAACACCAATACTATGTACCCTTATTCGCAATAAATGAATTATGAATTATCAAAATGAAAAGTAGCCTATGGCCTTCTTCGATAAATGGACAATCCAACACAAAAACATTTTTTCAATTCGTACCAGTGTATTGAGATTAGCGTGTAAAAACAAACAAACTCTTCAGCTTTATAATATTACTATACATTCTAAACCTTCATTAATTTTTAGAATTTAGAGTCTAATCAATTTGCAAAGATGCAAATTTTGCGCGCGTTTTTCGCGGGTTTATCTGTACAACGCGCCCCGTGGTTTTAAGTTTTAACCGCGTAAGAGCCGATCTCGCAATAATTTTAGAATTAAAAGTATCCTATGTCCTTCTCCTTCCACAATGCCTAAACTACCACGATGCCGAGTATCATCCAAATCGGTCCAGTCGTGAAGAGGGAATACAAAAACAAATAATAAATATTGCAGGACATTCCACACATCGGCATCTAGCCCCAAGCTAAGTAACTAGACTTGTGTTATGGGTGCCTTTATATATGTATATGTGTGTATAGTGTGTGAGTGGAAGATTTAGTTGTAGTTACTAGATATTTTAACCGACTTGACATGATAGATATATATTTTTTTATTTTTAGAAATTTTGACACTTTATTTTTATTATTTTTAATTTATTGTAATTAATGATTTTTTCTATAATAAATGAAGTGGAAGATTAGTTTACGGTCCCCTTCATTATATCTTTCTCATACGGTTTTAAGTTTCACGTTTTCGTAACGCGTAATATTTTTTCTCGACTAGGTCTCCTCGCCAACCAGCGATAAAGAACTTCGATCCAATAAACAAACTTTCGGTTTTATAATATTAGTTGGGATTTGATACGTGCTTCTTACGCAATATCTTTATTCACAAAAACTTAAATGCTTTTTACTGAATCATTATAAAACTCTGAACCTATTATCGATTTTCATAGGTATAAGGTATAAGGGTGTAACAACACCCCCTAACCACAAGTAGTTATTAAAGGTGGGGTCAGCAACCTAATATTGTTCTAGTTTGAAGCTGTTTAAAACAAGTAATCATATACGCAGTTCATTAGGTGTATATATGTACGTTCTATTTATCTTTAAGTAGGTACAATCAACGTTCAGAAGTACACTGGCATCGTAACGTTTACAATCCTGTGCAGCCACTATTAGAACACTAGCAGCGCTCCGCAGTTTCACCGCGTAACTCCCGATCCCGTGGGAATATCAGGATAAAAAGTAGCCTATAGCCTTCCTCGATAAATGGACTATCCAACACAAAAATAATTTTTCAATTCGAACCAGTACTTCCTGAGATTAGCGCGTTCAAACAAACAAACAAACAAACTCTTCAGCTTTATAATATAAAGTATAGATTATAATAACGTCACCTGTAAATCGATTCCACGTCGGTTGGTATTAAAGTTGATATCTAATTTTGAAAACTTGTTTTCTACCCGACCACGAAAGTGTAATGTTTTTTCTATAGAAAATTCTACTTAGTCTAACAAAGTAAGTAGTTTGTTTGTATTTGTAGTATTCTTGTAGTTTTTCTTTTTCCAAATCAAAGATTAGTATTTATTACATTTTATTCACTAAAGTTATTTTTTTTCCTACGGTCTGAAAATCTATTTCCATTAACTTTATTACGCCACTCTGTTCGCTACATTGACGCAATTATTCCACTCGACTTGCTGTACTCAGTCAGTTTAAAAAATAATATACCCTTAAATGCTTTAGAGCTTGTTGTGTTATGGTTAACTATGGGGTTGAAATGTTAACAATAGACCCAAAACCGACGAATGTAGATTGTAGGTATATGTAGGTATAACTTACCTACAGAGGCTACCTTTTCATGAATATGCTAAAACGGTTTCTGTTTTCGTAAACACGATCCCTGTCTATTATAAAAGAATTATCTTTTACTACATAATTCTGGAAACTGTTAGTCATGTAGTTCATTTGATATATTTTCTAAGAATATGTATAAGCATACATAAGAGTTTCTTACTATAATAACTTATTTATCTTCTGTATTTCTAAGTTATCCGGCAGAGAAATTCCGGATGTAGGTACCGAATTTTCCTTTTCTTTTTATTTTCATAAACTAGTACAATTTTTGGCATTTTTTCGTCCATTATAAAGTTTCAGCATGAAGGAATAACAAACATGCATGCTATCAACTTAATTTCTTAATTACCTTATTATAAATAAAATTGTTGTTTATATGAAAAACCTGAACAAACAGACACAAAAACAAACTTAAATTATTGTTTTAAACAAAGCTTTCAAGTTACGTAACTACGAAATAGCACAGCAAAGGGAAAATTTGTGGATTTAAGATAATCCCTGGCTACTCAGCAACTTCCATCCTAATTAAGGTATACAATTTACAAATGTAGAGTCGGAGGCGGCCTATTATAAGTCACGGGTTCAAGCCTGAAGGCAGGCAACGGTAATTTAATAAAACAAGCTTTTCTAGCAATTAGCACCCTTTACTGCTTTCCCTTTGAGTCCGTTGTTGTACAGTTTAGTACCCTTCAATCCGCCTTTTTTTTATAATAAAGTTTTTTGTAATTTCATTAGATCCTTGTTTATAGGAAGCTTCCGTATCAGATTTTCTTTCTAAGAAAAAACAAGCTTTTAAAACATTATTGTCGTTGAAAGTTTTAACAACACAATTTTTGTTTTAAGTTTTATGAAGTTGATAAATATATTTCTAGCACATAATTTTCAAAAATAGATAGATTGAAATAAATCTAAAATAGCTTTTCGTTTCAACTAAAGGAATTCGATTTCAATGCAATTCCGAAAATACATGGACAGCAAACTCGCCACGAAATCTTTCAACATTTCATCCCCTTTAAATTAATGGTTTATTATTAATGGCTTGTGTATTTTCAAGAAACCGGATGGAACTTTAGTAATTCCATTCGTTTCTGATAGGTATTGGATTTTCTCCAATGTTATAAAAAAAATTGCTTTTAGGCCATGTATTTTTGTTGCTAAATTGCTGTGATAAAATGCTTTGATAGGAACCTGAAATGAAAGGGCTCGATGAAATCTAAATATTTCTAATTCGTTAAAAGTAGCAATTGACATTTTAAAGTCCAGTGTAGGTAGGTCCCTAGTAACATATTTTTTTTAATGAAGCTATCGTTACTTCGTCGTGTGTCATCCTCTTAAACCGACCTAATATACGAAGCCTTAATGGAAGCAATAAATCTCTCTCACGCTTTACAATCCGGAGCAAAATAAATGCTGAATTCACTAACTACAATATCATTACACTTCTCCATATTAAGATTATTCACTTAACCAGATATCTTCCGAAACACTCCTATATGAGAATCACGTCGATGCATTGTGCTCAAGTGGTGCTCAGAGTCCGATGAGCTTCATAAATCCACCACCGATATATGATCTCTTATCACGTCACAACCACGTCAGTCAGTAGATCATAATAAGCTGGTCGGATTAAAGTCATCGTTAACCGTCTGGGTTTTGCACACTTCAGGGAATCTTTTGATCCCATTTGCTCATATTTTTAACAAGGTATCGGTGAAATGCAGCAGATTTTGCCACAGGTTATCTCAGAGCGGTATGAATACATTATTTGTACCTATCAACAACACGTGCATAGTTAACTAACGTTAGTTAAGTCGCGAACAAAAGTCCGCGACTTTGTTCGCGTAGTGTTCGAATTTTCCAGAATTCTTTCATATCGTATTCTTAGATTATACCAAGCTATCTGTATGTCAAATTTTAACCCGTTCCGTCCATTGATTTGAGCTGTGCGTGTAAATAATTTTCAATTTTATATCTATAGATGATAAAAAAGCTCAAGCAAAAAAAACACTTGTTTTACTACTTTGGCGTCTGTCTGTCTGTTTTTAGTCCTCAAGATATTTTTTTTAATTTGCTTACGACTACATTATTTTTGTCCTCTCTTCTTTTTTTATAAATATTGATAACGTCATAAAGGCGTACCTACTGAGTCGTTCCTGGATAGGCAAATAAAAATTTAAAAATCTGTTAATCGAAATGCTTGCCAAAACTCAAATGACATTTAATTGAACAGATATTGAAATATTACTCAAGCAATGAGCTCGGTCTGAATTGAGTGTAATTGAATTTGGTGTGTAATAAGACCTGACAGCTTAGGACTTTTTTAACTATTTGGCTAATTCAGTTTAAGTTCTACCTATTTAATTCATCTGGCTTTTGTAGACTAGCTACGCCTATTAGTATCTATTGCTAAAAGGTTTTTAATTGACATTAAATTGAAATCATTAGTGTTGTCTTGCTCTTGACTACTCAAGTCGCTATGTTTTATGATTTTGAATTTATTATTCGTTTTATTTGTGTATCGATCACGAAACTATTGCCACCGTATCAGTTATTCAATATTGCGTACACAACATAATGTAGATCGAGTTCTGGACTTGTTTTTTTCTTTTCAGTTACTATTTAATTTTCGTTTTTATGCACTTTTTATAATTATTTTTATTTTTTAGTTTTCAACTTTTTTTTTGCAATCGGGTTTTATCATTTTTTTCTAGAGCGTATTTTTTCCGTAGTCGTGTTTTTAAACTTATTAAAATTATTATATTATTAAAGTAAATATTTGATGTTAGGTAATTATTTCATTCCCTATCTTTTGTCGTCGATTCTGTAAGGTTTTATGGTGCCTAAAATAGTGTACCCTATAATTATCTACACATATTAATATAGTACCAGCACATTATCTCAATCTAAATCTAGGTCATCCATCGCCTTAGCAAGTTTGGGGGCGTCTCACAAGCATTTACCTCATTAAAATTATGTACACTCAGTTTGATCGTTAACATGTAATAGGTATGCTATCAAATTTTATTGCCAGACTCCGTAACGTAATCAATGAAGATTAATATTTCGGCAAATGACTGTGTCTACATAATTAATATAGAGTCGTATCTAAGAAAAAATACGTAGAATATATACGTCTCCGATTCATTTCTTTCTTTAGTTCAGGCTAAAAAAATCTGAAGTTATTTTTACGACTTTAAGAGAACATTTACAATTTTATTTTATTAATCTTTCAAAATCAATCGAATATGTACCGTACGTAAATCCCACTTTTGTCATAAACTCAAATGTCATAATATAGTTTGGCATAACGGTTTAAGTATAACTTAATTTCACATAATTCTTTTTTGCATAATGTCTTCTGTCGTTGTGTTTTGGCAAATTAGTCTTTTAGCATAATGTTTTAGCATATTTTTAGTCTAATAGATAGTGTTTTGGTATATTTTTATATAGGAATAAAAGGTAATTACTTATGTACCAGAAAAGTAGGTTAGGTTATGTCAGATAATGTGACAAACTACGTGTTAGCGAAATGAAAGTTCAGTTCTGACTGTTAAAAATAGCTCGTAATTTATGTCTTTTATATTCAACTTCTTTTATGCTTTATTAGTTTATGCTTTTTGATTCAATGCGATTAATTATTATGCCAAAGTATTAAGATTATGTCTGATGTAGTTATGCCTTTTGAAATTATGCTAAAAACATTATACCATGTGAGTGGCATGTTTATGACATTTAATTTTATGCGAAAAGTAAAGTACTCATACTGAATAACCTTTAAATACAATCAACTTTGGCATAAAGATAAAATCAAATTTGTCGTAACATCAGGTAAAGAGGGATCGGAACTGTCGCAAAGTTTAAGTGAACAACTTGCTAACACCAGTTTCTGAGAATTGTTTGATTTTGACGACGTTTACCATAACCTTGTTATTGTAACCATGTAAATTGTGATTTAACTATTAATTGACTGATCAGCAAACTTTGCATTCTCTAATTAATATTAAACATTTCATAGTTTACTACATATTATTAATAAGTTTGGTAATACATTATATTAATAAATATTGTAGGACATTCCACACATCGCCATCTAACCCCAAGCTAAGTAACTAGACTTGTGTTATGGGTGCTAGACAACGGATATACTACTTATATACTTTTATTTTGTAAATATATACTTATATTACATAGAAACAACCAGACCACAGACAAATATCTAAGCATAAATACTTGTATAGAGGCGGGAATCGAACCCTCAACCCCACAACAAGGCATGGTGATCATTTTGCCAACTTGGTCGTCAATAATAACACTTTCCTGGCAGTCGTCGGATAGCAACGTAAAGGCATAACTACATTTGACACTGCGGCTATAACAGATACCAAGGTCATTCACAAAACACCATCATTCTCAAAACATCACATTCACAAAACACCACGTTCCAAGTTCTGCCTTCCTCATAAGTATCTACCTACCTACTGCAAATCTGTAACAAGCTTAATCATAACGCCAAAAAGGATTGGGAAAAAGAAACTAACGTTTAGTTTGGAAAAATAAAAGAAAATCGGCTAAACAATAACCCGGAAGAACACTCATCATTTGGTTATCCGGTAGAAAATTAAAAAGATTTCCTATCCATCAGATACATCCCAATATAATCACGTATAAGATATTTACGATCAAAATACATCGGATAAAATTATTACCCAATAAACGAGCATAATGTTTCACCTGGCAACACTGGTAGTAAAATTTCCACTGTTTAAGGTGAAAAACACTGAAATGACGAGATAGTAAAAAATAGTTGAACATAAAGAAAAGAAAAATAGTTGAAGATAAAGAAGACAGATGAAAGAAGTCAAAATAGAGATTAACTTGAAGGTGAAAAATAATCATCCTCCGGTTTAACTATTGATTTTTAGACAAACTACGTGAAATGCTGTAATTGTCTTTTCCAGCAGTCATATTATGACTGCCAGAACGAATAATTCTGACTTTATTAGTACATACGAGTAAGTCTATATGTCTATTTTGAAGATCTACACCCACGACTTTGAAAGATACCCTCTGTCCATTCAAATCCACCATCTCGATGCATCAGTGGATCGAACAGCAAGCAAGTTCACTGTGATCCACTATAGGTAATTAGGTATGGGTGGATTCTGTGTTACTTTCATCTCTGTTTTTATGCTCCACCCGTAAATCTAACAACACGTTGAAGTTCACTGTGATCCACCATTGATCGCATACGATATAAAGAATCATATTGAACTACGGACAGTTTGATTTGCCCGTGGTTCGATTGATAGAACTCCGGCGATCGGACCACGACCAATAAACGATCTTTTGTTTTGAATCCCTTTACTACAACGTCACGTCCGCGCCACGTCCATGCCTCTTGTCTTTTTTATACACTTATTTCAGTCATAACATGTCCGTATACATTGATAACTAAAGTTTATAGCCCGTTCGGTTGCCTCTTTGTATTTATTAAGGGTAGACTGGCATGGGCCGGTTCCAGATAACATTTGGCACAGCTCTGGCCGTTTCGAGCCAAAAAATCAAATTAACTAGGGAGAACTTTTTAAGTCACCTGCCAATTAAAAACCGATTACGAATCCATATAATATTGCTAGTAGTTAAATAGTTAGAAAATGGCTTGAAGTTTACTATTAATTAAGAAAGGACATAACCCTTACCTAATTGGTCTTTCCAAGTACAAAGTAATCTAAGAGATATTATTTCATCATGAATTTAGTTTATTGATTTTAATACCACTAGTACTAATAAGACGAATATAACGATACCTTAATTAAAGAAACGCTTCCAGTGGCTTGGAATATATTAAAGAATAGAAAATATTACAAACAAACAAACAGAAAAAGATAGGGGCGATAAAAATAGCTCTTTCCTTGCAGTCGGGTAAAAATGTTTGAGTGCAAGCCATTTTTTCTATAGAAGTGGACATTGTCCTTAAGGCGCTCCTCCAGTACCGTGTGTAGGCCCATACATTACCTTAGCCCCCGCTCTCAAAAGCGTAGCGTGCTGCGTGCTAACTATTATATTTGATCGATATGCAAAACATTTTAGCATTATTATCCACAAATATAGTTCCGAGAGGTCAAAACCTATCATTTGATTCATTTTTAGAAACAAACGTTAATTATTTTTGAATAAAACCCGATAAACGATCTAATTATTCTCTGTTTTCTAACATTTTTTTTATCGAACGAAGTTGTTCATATCATGTTTTCAACCACAATAAACAAAAATATGTATATTAAACTACAATATCCATTTATATCCAAATAACAAAAAAAGAGAATTTGATTACTTAGAGTTGCTTAAAACAAAGGTCGATTTTGGTAGCTTTATTAGCACCTGCCCTTAAGTAGCCTAAAACATGAAATAATATTACCTTCGCAATACGTAGGTACTTTAAAAAAATTAATGGAAAAAATTACAATAAAAATAAAATATAATAAACGTATTATTTATATTATTTAGCCAAAGTAGCAGCCAGTGTTTGTTCACCTGAAAACTATACTAATAATTTTGATACAGTTTCCAATGATTATAAGATTTATATAATCTCCAATAAAAACAGGTTTATTAAATTTTTAATTTAATTTTTTATTTTATCCTTTTTGTAGGGAGATACTTTTTAATTAGCCATTTGATACCATACACGAGCATATCTACTTAAATTCGGTTTTTATTTCTGACTTTCATCTCTCATAACTTTCAAACGGCTGAACCGATTTCGATCAAACATAGCTAAGAACACTCTCGACTAAAACACCTTTCAAACAAATAAAACTAAATTAAAATCGGTTCATCCGTTCGGGAGCTATGATGCCACAGACAGATACACACACACACACACAGAGAGAGAGAGAGAGACACACGTCAAACTTATAACACCCCGTCGTTTTTGCGTCGGGGGTTAAAAAACACCCTTCCTTTAAATTATACATTGAAATTTCATAAGGAAATTAACAAACAAACCTACTTAAAAGTACACGTTCAGGCCCTCTTCCAGTACCGTATGTAGGTATTTTAACATTACCTCAGCCTCCGCGCACAAAGACGTAGTGTGAAAGTGAGCCGCGCGCAACGACTCGCGTACGCGATCAAGCTACGCCACAGTGTAGGTGTAAACAGTGGGCACGCCACAGTGTAGGTAGGTGTCAACAGTAGTTTTTCGTTATCTAATTGGGCTCGATACATAACATAATAAAACTAATGTGTAGCTGTAATAATGTACCTAATATTTTTATTGGAACGAAGTTCCCTATCGCGGGTTGACGCGGGGACCTAGCCGAGAAAAAATGTTACGCATTACAAAACCGTGAAACAAAAAACCGAAAAGAAACTAATCTTCTACATATTACAAATATACACACTCATAGATTAAAAGAAAAATAAAAAAATGGTTGTCTGTAAAGTCGGTTTACGGCATTCATTTAGAATAATACTATGTATAGACAAGTTACGTTCCATTTTATAATGGCGGGAGCCTGCGCGGGTGGGAGCGCGGCATGACCAAGCCATCCGCTACTTCAGAAGTGACACTACCTTTTGTACCTACAAAATTTCATTAGAGTTAAACACGTAGACGTAGAGGCTTTTTACAATAACAAGTTTATTAGCAAGGTATAATAATATACTTATTTATTATAAATATGAAAGTTTGTGTGTGTGTGTGTCTAGTGTGTTTGTTTGTTACTTCTTTACGTACAAAATTTAAACCGATTGTGATGTTTGGCATTGGGGCTAGCTAGTTTAAGGGATAAAAGTAATTAAACACTGAGTTAAGACTTACCTATTATTTAAGGGTTTTTAGGGTTCTGTAATACCTATACTACTACCTAATCTACTGCAAAATAAAGGAACTTTTTTTTACAAATTATAAATATATGTGTACAGAACCCTCGCTCCGTGCGCGAGTTCGCAAAAAAAGCGGTCAAGTGCGAACTTGACCGCTTTTTTTGCTTGCTACACGTCTATCAGTTATATAAGGCAAATTCAGTCATATTAAATACTATCTTTTAATTTCACTTTTATTAATATTTCCTACGGTTGTCGTAATATTTGTTTGTAATGTTAAATATAATTTAGGTAGTACATAACGTTGTGTTTTTAAGTTTTAAAAGATAGTTATTTAATATTACTGAATTTGCCTTAGATAGACATGTGGCAAGCAAAAAACCGGTCAAGTGCGAGGCGGACTCGTAAACTGAGAGAGGGTTCGGTACACATATATTTATAATTTGCAAAAAAATGCTCTTAATTTGCAGTAGATTAGGAAGTAGGTATTGTAGGTATTACGGAACCCTTAAATAATAGGTAAGTATTACCTCAGTGGTTAATTACTTTTATTCCTTAAACTAGCTAGTCCCAATGTCAAACAATACCAAACATCGCAATCGGTTCAAATTTTGTACGTAAAGAAGTAATAAACAAACACACTAGACACACATAAACTTTCGTATTTATCTTATATATAAAAATCAATTGCTGTTCGTTAGTCTCACTAAAACTCGAGAACGGCTGAACGGATTTATCTTATCTTAGTCTTGAAATGTTCGTGGAGGTCTAGGGAAGGTTTAAAAGGTGAGAAAAAATCGAACGGCATCGGGACTTACGCGGGTGAAACCGCGGGGCGCAGCTAGTAATATATATAAAAATCAATTGCTGTTCGTTAGTCTCACTAAAACTCGAGAACGGCTGAACGGATCTACCTGATCTTAGTCTTGAAATGTTCGTGGAGGTCTAGGGAAGGTTTAAAAGGTGAGAAAAAATCGCCACGGCATCGGGACTTACGCGGGTGAAACCGCGGGGCGCAGCTAGTTTATAATAAATAAGTATATTATTATACCTTGCTGATAAACTTGTTATTGTAAAAAGTCCCTATTGAATTCTAATGACATTTGTAGGTACAAAAGGTAGTGTCACTTCTGAAGTGACGATGGCTTGATCACTTCACGGTAGCGCTCCGTGAAGTGATCAAGTCAGCGTCACTTCAGACTCGCGCATGCTCCCGCCATTATAAAATGGAACACGGTTAATGTTCTATCTGACATGTCTACAGTTAATAAGTCAATGGTTCGTATTTAATTTTCAATCGATAATATCTAGTTATTTACCTGTGGTACGTTATTGCTTCCGCTATAAGTAATTTTTTGTAACATTTCCATATATTTTTTATTCAAAATGAGAAGGCCCTTATCCTCTACGAACTAGCAAGCGACTATGTCGTCTGGTCTTATTTCAGCTCAGATGGACGGAATGAGGCAATGTACGGCGCTGACCTCTCTTGTAATTTATCTCAATAGTTTACGGACGATAATTTTACGTGATAACGTCATAAGAAAACGATGAAAAAATTGAGTTTTTTTCCTATTTTTTTTTCTTTTTATATATTTTTTTCATTTATAGTTTGCTTAGACTGACTGGAGCACTCGCTCACTCAATCGCGTCTAATCATCATAACACAATACTAGCTGCTTAGACTGGAGCAACAATACAATATACAAACTTGTTACTAACCTTACCTATTTATAATATTAGTTTATATTATTTGCGTCAATCGCGTCTAGTCACCATAACACAAGCCTAGCTGCTTAGACTGGGGCAACAATACAATACACAAACTTGTTACTAACCTTACCTCTTTATAATATTAGTATAGATTATTTGCGCTCACTCAATCGCGTCTAGTCACCATAACACAAGCCTAGCTGCTTAGACTGGAGCAACAATACAATATACAAACTTGTTACTAACCTTACCTCTTTATTATATTAGTACAGATTATTTGCGGTCACTCAATCGCGTCTAGTCACCATAACACAAGCCTAGCTGCTTAGACTGGAGCAACAATACAATGTACAAACTTGTTACTAACCTTACCTCTTTATAATATTAATATAGATTATTTGCGCTCACTCAGTCGCGTCTAGTCACCATAACACAAGCCTAGCTGCTTAGACTGGAGCAACAATACAATATACAAACTTGTTACTAACCTTACCTCTTTATAATGTTAGTTTAGATTATTTGCGCTCACTCAATCGCGTCTAGTCACCATAACACAAGCCTAGCTGCTTAGACTGGAGCAACAATACAATGTACAAACTTGTTACTAACCTTACCTCTTTATAATATTAGTAAAGATTATTTGCGCTCAGTCAATCGCGTCTAGTCACCATAACACAAGCCTAGCTGCTTAGACTGGAGCAACAATACAATTTACTAACTTTTTACTATCCTTACCTCTTTATAATATTAGTATAGATTATTTGCGCTCACTCAATCGCGTCTAGTCACCATAACACAAGCCTAGCTGCTTAGACTGGGGCAACAATACAATACACAAACTTGTTACTAACCTTACCTCTTTATAATATTAGTATAGATTATTTGCGCTCACTCAATCGCGTCTAGTCACCATAACACAAGCCTAGCTGCTTAGACTGGGGCAACAATACAATACACAAACTTGTTACTAACCTTACCTCTTTATAATATTAGTATAGATTATTTGCGCTCACTCAATCGCTTCTAGTCACCATAACACAAGCCTAGCTGCTTAGACTGGAGCAACAATACAATGTACAAACTAGTTACTAACCTTACCTCTTTATAATATTAGTATATATTATTTGCGGGCACATAAGTTTGTAAATTATTATTTGCGGGAAAAAGTTTGTCATCCCTGCAAATGCAAGCTTTCGCGTGGGGTTCGCTCGAACGCAGCGTGCCGGCAAAAGTGGCATAGGTCTTACCTCGATGACGCCCGGAGGCCGACTGCGAGGAACTGACGCGTGCTAACTGTTATATTTGATCGATTTGCAAAACATTTTGTACTTTTTAGCATTATTATCCATAAATATAGTTCCTAGAGGTCAAAACCTATCATTTGATTAAATTTTTAGAAACATACGTTAACTATTTTTGAATAAAAACCGATAAACGATCTAAAAATTCTCTGTTTTCTAACATTTTTTTTATCGAACAAAGTTATTCATATCATGTTTTCAACCAAAATAAACAAAAATATGGTTTTTAAACTACAATATCTACTTATATCCAAATAACAAAAAAAGAGTATTTGATTACTTAAAGTTGCTTAACACAAAGGTCGATTTGCGAACACATGGTCTTAAACAATATACACTACATAATTTTACGTTCATACTTTCGTTTTTAGGGTTCCGTACCCAAAGGGTAAAAATGGGACCCTATTACTAAGACTCCACTGTCCGTCTGTCTGTCTGTCGCCAGGCTGTATCACATGAATCGTGATAGCTATGACAGTTGAAATTTTTACAGATGATGCATTTCTGTTGTCGCTATTACAACAAATATTAAGGTATCCTCCCTAGATAATGACACTAGCATAAATATTTTTGTTGCATAAAACCTATAACTGCCATGACAATGCCCCTATGTCTTGTTTTTTTTTTTTAATTTTCTAATTATCATAGAAATTAACATTTAAAAAATAAAAAGTGAAAATAACAATGTCAAAACAAGGCCATGGCAGTTATAAGTTTTATGCAACAAAAAAATTTGCTATAGTGTCATTATCCAGGGAGGAAACAGTCAACTACGTTTGTATGGAGAGAGCGTTCCGTACCCTTTCCTCTTAAAAACAAAATATAATGATACGGAACCCTTCGTACGCGAGTCCAACTCGCACTTGGCTGGTTTTCATTAATCCCACCCGATCCCTTTTAGCCGCAACCGGACAATAATTGTTGAACGAGCGTAGGTTATCTTCATGGTTCGATTATCATGAGATGTGCGGGAGCCCAATTAGCTAACCCTTATATGAGGAAAATTCGATTAAATATATTTTGGAGGCTGAACATACTTTCCTACCCTTCTAATGAGTACTATGATGAACAGTCCTATATAAACACAGTTCAAAACGTATGTGTGTGTAACTTCTTTAATCTAATTTAATAAACTGCTGAAACGGAAAAGTTTTTGGGTTATCTACCTACGAAAATTTTCTAATGGCAACACTAAACTTCAATTTAAGTTCTGTAATTTAAGATTTGAATTTCGAACATTTCATTATTTACAAAGAACAAAACAATTGATGGATTTTTCTAACTTTCTTTTAATAAAAACTGCGTTTCAGTGACAATAGAGTGCTAAGTTATAAATAACTAAATAAAATATTTGCCGAGATAAAAACCTATATAGAAGACGAAACAAACTCTTTTATCTGCCAAGTATTCGCCTCTTGTCACGTCTTTATAATCCACTCTCAAACTTTGTAATTAATATAGTCAATAGACAATAGGATAAAGTTCATCGATATTGTGTTCAGCTGCGGTTTTATCGACAGCCTGATGTGGGCTCCCAATAATAAAATTAAGCTCGAACGAACATCAGTTACTAGGCACAATCGATACAGGGTCTCTAACAGGCGAACGACAAGTACGCTCAGTATTTCTAAGAAAACTTCAAGAATAAGTTATTTGTGTTATTCTTCAAGAATAAGTTAGTTACGTGGAATTTCTTAACCCAGATTGAAAAATAAATTCTACTTGCTAAACTATAGTCTATACATATAAAATTATTTGTCCTGAATGACTGACTGACTCATCATCATCCGAGCGTTATTCCCGGTTGCATCCCTTTCGGGAGCCCAGGGTCCGCTTTCCTGCTTTTACGCCTCCACTTCGCACGATCTTCAGCATCCTGGTTTGTAAGGCCATTTGCACGCATATCACCCTTTACGACGTCAAGCCAGCACTTCTTGGGTCTGCCACGACCCGGCGGAGGCGCCATGGCAAGACATTTGTTCCCCACGTAACTAGCCGGTTTTCGCAAGACGTGACCGTACCAGCGTAGGCGGCATTCTTGCAATTTATCTGCAATGTCTCGGACATGAAGGCTGCCCCGGATGCGAGAGTTCCTGACGCGATCCTTTCGCGTCACTCCACACATCCAGCGCAACATCTTCATCTCCGTGACACGCAACTCTTGCTTATGTCGCTCAAGCACCGGCCACGCCTCACTACCATACAAAAGGACAGGTCTAATGATGGTTTTATAGACCTGTCCCTTTAGTTTAACCGGCATTTTGGGGTCACAAATGACACCAGTCACCTCACGCCACTTGGCCCAAGCTGCTGAAATGCGTGACTTGACGTCGCAATCGATGTCGCCAGACGCGCGAAGCACAGATCCCAAGTACTTAAACTGGTCCGTCCGCTCGACCATATGACCGTCTACGCAGACGGGTGTGGGATCTGTGGTATTGCAAGCCAAGTACTCTGTCTTCGCCACATTCAGTTGCAAACCGCCGTTCTCAAGTGACTCTTTCCACGTGTGTACACGTTGGACCAGCCGCCCCTTATCCGAATCCGCCAGCGCAATATCATCAGCGTACATGAGCAGCCACGGAGGCTGCTCATGTGCATCCCTGATGGCAACGGACAGTGCATCCAATATTACGCTGAACAAGAACGGGCTTAGGACGGAACCCTGGTGAACTCCAACGGTAACAGGGAAGGGTTTAGTGTCACCAACAGCAGTTCGCACCACGGAATCAGAATTTCGGTATCAGAATTTCGGTACGAGATTGACTGACTGACTGACTGACGGATAAACGCACAGTTTATCCGTCAGTCTAAACCGCTGATCGTAGAGACCTGAAACTTGGAGGGTGTGTTCTTTATATGACGTAGGCATCCGATAAGAAAGAATTTTCCGAAATTCTACCCCTTAGGGACTGAAAGAAGGAGGGGGTGGAAAGTTTGGATGAGGCAACGTGATTCCTTGGTTCAATCCTATTAGAACTATTTTCGACTTCTACGCGGACGAAATCGCGGGCAAAAGCTAGTCTAACATAATAGCAATGAAAACTTACAGTATATTTAGCTTTTGTATAAAAATCCGCATTTCAATCAGTCCATAGGTTTCCGAACTAAGAATTCTTAGATGTAGCCACAATGGAGTTCATGAAACGTCTTGTCTTGCTTTAAGTTGACAAACTTCTGATGAATGTAGCTAATTCAAACTTTTTGTTAAAAGGCGAAGAATAAAAAAATACCATTTTGTAGACAAATACACGACACATTATATAAAAAGAGGAAAATAATTATGTACGACACACATGAAGGTGAAATTGATAAGTTTCGGGTGTTAAATAACGAGCTGAACCAAATAACAAGCAAAATGCTTGTTATTTGGTTCAGCTCTAGTCTAGTTACTAAGCTTGTCTCATCGCCGCCACGTCCTTTCCACACGCCTCTTCTATGTATTAAGCTCTACTCCGTTTTTTGCTTTGTCCTCCAACAGAGGTCGAGATGCTCTCAGCGTCCCTGATTCAGCATTTTACATCAAAAACAATACTTGAAGCTAAACCTTTGCATCGAGAGTTCCTCTTATGAAAGTTTGATTAAGCAATTTCTTTGGTATTGATTTTTAAAACTGCTTTTGGCGGTTTAATACATTGTGAGTTTATACGATGATTGTGAATTGAAATCACTACCGTACTTATCATTACATAGTATAAAACAAAGTCCCTTTCCGCTGTTAATCCCTATGTATGCTTAGATCTTTAAATCTACGCAACGGATTTTGATGCGGTTTTTTATTATATATAGTGATTCAAGAGGAAGGAATACATGCATAATATAGCCGTGCGAAGTCGGAGCTGGTTGCTAGTATTAAATAATTTTTCTCTGCAAAATAAATCATGCGTATTCTACTATCCTACCGATATATAAAAGTGAAGGTCTGTGTGTTTGGGGCAAGGGGCATGGTCATGGCAGTTATAAGTTTTATGCAACAAAAATATTTGCTCTAGTGTCATGATCCAGGGAGGAAACAGTCGACTACGTTTGTATGGAGAGAGCGCCCGGTTATCTTTCCTCCACGGCATACGGAAAAGAAGAATATTTTACGTCGCGTTGCATCGTGCTGAGGACAAACCTTTTTTCTGGGCGCTGTACAATATTTTTTTTATCCTATTTTTTAAGTGTGCAAAATATAAAATTTTATTTCTATCTTTCTTTACGAATCTCTGCTTTTTATATCGACGCTACAATTTGTCGCTGTGACGCGAAAAGGATCATCTATAATTCAAATCCTGTTAACATCGGTATCCTTGTCTCGAATAGGGGTGGTTAAACTTGTATAACACGACAATTCGGATCACATAAGGGTCGGCATTAATATAATTCAAGGTTCGGTCGTCGTTACCTGCAGCTGTAGATGTTTATAGTTATTTGTCAAAGGTTACAGATTAAAATAAATAAATAAATATTACAGGACATTCCACACCTCGCCATCTAGCCCCAAGCTAAGTAACTAGACTTGTGTTATGGGTGTTTGACAACGGAAATACTAGTTATATACTTATCTTTTGTAAATATATAATTATAATACATATAAACAACCAGACCACAGACAAATATCTAAGCATAAATACATGTCTGAGGCGGGAATCGAACCCGCAATGCATGTATTATACATATAAACCTTCCCCTTGAATCACTCTCTCTAAAGAAGTTAGACGCATTTTTCCTTGAATAAATATTTTCACTCTATCTATAAAAAAAACCGCATTAATCGAATCCAAGCATAGATCGAAGTGGACAGACAGCGGAAAGTGACTTTGTTTTATACTATGTAATGATGTGAGGTTTATGTGTTAGTATATGTGTGTGTGTTTATGTGTATGTTTGTTAACGCAAAAACTATTGGACCGATTACAATGAAACTCGATATGTACGGTTGGAGTCAGAATTTACCCACCGTGCCCTAAAATGGCTACTATTAGAATGTTTTCAAATTCAGCAAGGTTTTAATGTCTTGCTCGAGTTTAAGTTCAAAGTCTTTTAACTCATGAATTTATTAAATAAATGTTATTAGAATAAAGACATTTCAATAATAGTAATTTTGAAACGCATCACGGTTAGACGATGGAATTCGGCAATTCTGACTCAGACTCTAGATAGCTGAAGACCTGGATTAACATAAAGGCTACTTTCTATCCCGATATTCTTACGGGATCGGGACTAACGCGGGAGAAACCGCGGGATGCAGTTAGATTTGTCAAAATTTGAGCTCTTGAATTATCTACAGTTTGAGCCATCTTAGGAGGCAAGCAGACAAAAACTGTAGGCTGTAGCGGGTCCCTTACGTGCGAGGTCAGTCTGCGCTCCTCACTTTACCGTATTTTTTGTAAAATTTTATCGTGTACTTTATTTATTTCTAAATTCTGATAGTTGCGCGAGTGTGAGATCTGTAGATTTGAATTAGAATATGATTGTATATCAAAGTCTGTGACTCCAATGATAAATGAATCCTTACTCTATTAGTTGTATGTCTGAAACCTAGGCGTGTTCTATGTAACTATCTAATTAGTTAATTAAAACATTGTATTTAGTTTTGATTTGCATAATACGTTTACGTCCGTCACACAACACGAGGTGCCTAAATTAAATCATTAATTAACCTTACTCACAGTAAGTGTGAAGAGCACGTAGATAAAGTTAAGGCCGAGGGTCGAATTGGTTCACAATCCGAAAGGAGGCTCAGTAGAAACGACGAACAGACAATTTATTACGTAAGCTTTAGCCTTAAGTATTCTTATATAAAGAAATAAGGAAAAAAGTCTGTAAACACTTTTTTGTCCGTTTTTAAATAAAAAATCTACAGATCTCCCACTAACTACCTATCAGAATTTAAAATTAAAGTACATGATAAAATTTGACAAAAATACGATCAAGTGAACGGAGCGCAGACTAAGCTCACACCTACAGTTTAAGTCCGCTTGCCTTCAAAAATGGCTCAAACTGTAGATAATTCAAGGGCTCACAAGCTCAAAAACATTTTTTCGGGAAATCCTCGAACCAAGATTGCTTATGCGCTTGGGCCGGCCGGAAGACCAGCGCTGCAGTCCAGCATCTTGCTGGCTACAGTTTTTATGCTGAGGCTGGTCCATTTGGGTCAGCACACGGCATCCCAGTTTGTTTTTGTGTTTTTTCTTGTGCGTATTCATTATATTTATTTTCTTAGTTCCTATTTCTTTCTTTTTTGTTTTGTACCTATTATGTCTGTGTGCTTATCCAATAAACATTTATTCTATTCTATTCTATTCTTATAATTTTTGAAATTTTGACTAATCTAAAAAATATACCGACCGATGTTGAGAATTCAATTTGCACTTCGAAGCCGTCCGGCAAATGTCAAAATTTTATAAATCGGAGCACTATATTCGATCATGAAAACATAAACAGTTTTAATGGTAAAAATCAGTATAGGTGAATCTAAATAAAATACAGCACGATAAATAATAATTTGAAAAATATGAAACTTACATGGGCCCTAAACTTTAGATCAATAAATAGACCTTTCTTAGTCAAAGACCTTGTTCCCAACTTCCAACATTAAGGCTAGGTGCTAATAAAGCTACCAAAATCGACCTTTGTTTTAAGCAACTCTAAGTAATCAAATACTCTTTTTTTTTTGTTATTAGGATATAAATGGATATTGTAGTTTAATAACCATATTTTTGTTTATTGTGGTTGAAAACATGATATGAACAACTTCGTTCGATAAAAAAAATGTTAGAAAACAGAGAATTATTAGATCATTTATCGAGTTTTATTCAAAAATAGTTAACGTTTGTTTCTAAAATGAATCAAATGATAGGTTTTGACCTCTAGGAGCTATATTTGTGGATAATAATGCTAAAATGTTTTGCATATCGATCAAATATAACAGTTAGCACGCAGCACGCTACGTCTTTAAGAGCGGGGGCTAAGGTAATGTGAATACCTACACACGGTACTGGAAGAGCGCCTTAGTAACAACTGAGGCGCAAGTAATAGAACTGAATTCTATGGCTATGTTAGCAGTAATACAATAAATTTCTACTGTCACCGACTTGTTATGTCTAACCATAAATATTTTACTTTCTAACTTACAACATTTACATCCCTGTTTTTCTTAAAGGGTAATTGATGTTCCATAATACGTATACTTTGAATATTCTTTCACATAATTTTTTTATTTTGATCTATTGAGGAGTGTGAAAGCAGACTGCAGATTTTCTATCGACCGCCGATTCAATTGTAAATCAGATGCTTGCAGATAGTGGTCTACTTGTTTTTTGAAGTTATACTTCTTTAGGCGCGTTATGAAAAAATGATGAGGCGCATCTGTAACACAAAAGTCGCATGTTGCAGTTAGTAAACCAAAAGTAAAACAGGTTGTAGCTGCAAGAGTGAAATTTAAGGATGCGCGCGCATCACTGTAACACTAAAGTTACAGGTTGAAGCTACCCGCAAAATAAATATCAGACAGACGGACAGACGGACGTATAACTGCTTACCCATTTTTTATTGATTGTACCTATCTACCGAGTAGTATTTACCAGCGACTTCGTCCGCGTTGTATTTCCAAAAAACAAAAGTTTCTTAGCGGATGCCTACATCATCATGGTTAGGGATCTGAATACGTCATGCAATCGGCGTATTTAATTTGAATTTCGCACCACGCGTTTCAAAAGGGTACCGGGCGCTCTCTCCATACAAACGTAGTCGACTGTTTCCTCCCTGGATAATGACACTAGAGCAAATATTTTTGTTGCATAAAACTTATAACTGCCATGACCATGCCCCTAGGTTTTCTAGGGGCATGGTCATGGCAGCTTAATTTCTATGATGATTAGAAAATGAAAAAAAACCAAAACATAATAAATAAAAATAAATAAAAAATAAAAATAGCTTTATTAATCCTTAACACTTAATATTACATTTGAAAAAAGTAAAAAATGATATGCAGGCGCGCTAGTTAGTGTAGGGACCGCCTAAAGCGGTAAAAGCCTCCTCCAATAAGCCCCATCCCTTGCGGTCTCTCGCAGTGCGTGACCAATGGTTCCCGGCTACTTTGATTATGTCGTCGCTCCATCTCTGGGTTGGACGACCCCTTCTTCTTTTTTCGTCAAGTGGTAACCAGTTGGTAGTGATTTGAGACCACCTGTTTGGGTTTAATCTTTGAAGATGACCTGCCCATTTCCATTTCAAACCTAGTATTTTCTTTATCACGTCTTTTGCCTTTGTCTTTTTTCGTATGAGAGTGTTCCTTACTCGGTCTTTGAGTTTTAATCCTATGTAGCTTCTCTCAATAGCCCTCTGGCATATTCTTAACTTTTCTAGGTGTTTCTTAGTTAGTGGCCAGGTTTGGCATGCATATGTAAGGCAGGGTAATAGGCAAAGTTCCATAGCTTTTGTTTTTAATGGTATGGGTAGGGTTCCTTTAAATATCTCTTTCATGGCCCAGTATTTGTTCCATGTATTTTTTATCCTTCTATTTATTTCTTTCTCAGTATTTTGTTTAAAGGTTATTTGCTGTCCGAGGTATATATATTCTTCTACGTATTCTAGAGTTAAAGAATCAATATGAATTGGTACCTTAGTTCTATTAGTCATCAGCTTAGTTTTATCTTTGTTGATCTCTAGACCTGCTTTTTTGCTTTGTAAGTTCAGCGATTCTATCATGTATTGTAATTCCTTAGGGTCTTCTGATAATAATACCAAGTCATCTGCGAATCGCAAATGTGATATGTATGAGCCGTCAACTTTTAGTCCGCGTTGGTTCCATTCGAGTTGTCGGAATATGTTTTCTAATACAGATATAAACAATATAGCTGACAAGGGGTCGCCTTGTTTTACACCTCTTTCTATTGGAAATTCTGCGCCCGTTTCTTCCATTTTTACTCTGGCTGTGCTCGTTCTATATATTTCCTTAATTATTTCTATGTAGTCGTGATTAATTCCTTGTTCTGTTAGAGATTTCCATATCGATTTATGGGAAATAGAGTCAAAGGCTTTCATGTAGTCTATATACCCAATATATAGTGATTTATTATATTCCATGTATTTTTCTATAATTTGTCTTATTGTGTGTATGTGTTCTATGGTTGAGTAATTTTTTCTAAAACCGGCTTGCTCTACTGCTTGATTTTCGTCTATTAATCTTGATATCCGTGTTAGCAGCGTAGATGTGAATACTTTATAAAAGCTGGACAGTAGGCTGATCGGTCTGTAGTTACTTATGAGTTTGGGGTCACCTTTTTTATATATAAATACTATTTCTGAGTTATGCCACTGTTTTGGTATGGTTTTTTTTTGTAGAATTAAATTAAATAGTTTCGTTAGTATGGGGACCAATTTCTCTTTGCCAGCTGTTATCATTTCGTTTGAAACTCTGTCTGGACCAGGTGATTTATCTATTTTTAGTTTATTGATAGAATGTTCAATTTCACTATCAAGGAAAGGTAGCACAGGGTCTGTATTATTTGTGCGCAAAACATTTTCATTATCGTTATAGTTGTATGAATTACTGTATAAATTTTGGTAGAACTGTGTAGCAACCGCTAGTATGTCTTTTCTATTTGTGATAATGGTACCTGATGTATTACATAAGTGCGTCATCAATTGTTTAGTAGAGTCCAGTTTACTGTATGCTTTTTTAACTCCTCCTGTTCTCTCTATATGTGTTTTTAATGTATTAAATCTGTAATTTTTTAAATTCCTATTTATTTTCTTGTTTATTTCCCTGTAGATTTGGCTCAACTTTAGTTTTTCTTCTTTACTTTTATAATCTTTGTTTTTAAGAATTTGTCTTTGTTCTTGTAATTCAACGATTTCGTTTGTTATAATCATCGACTGCTGGTCCTTTCTCTTCTCAACCTTAAACAGTTCAGTGTATTTAATTATTTTATTTTCTATGTTGTCATACAACTTTTGTACTGAGTTTTCATAAGTTTCCGTAGAGATAGTAAGCTGTGATGCGAATTTTTCGTAATTTATGTTTATTGTAGGGCGTTTTGAGTATTTTATTCGTGATTGTTTTTGTCCCTCTGTTGAAAGAGTCATTCTTAACATTCTATGATCGCTAGGATGATTTAATCGGCTTAATATACTAACGTTCTCTATCTGTTCTGTTATGTTTGTCGCTATGAAATCTATTTCATTTTTAGTTTTTGTATTTGGTGACAACCATGTCCATCTTAGTTTGCTCGGTTTTTTAAATAGGGTGTTGGCAATCTTTAATCTATACTGTAAGCAAAAGTCTATAAATCTTTGGCCTCTTTCATTTCGTTTTCCATAACCATATTTGCCCATTATTGAATTCTCATTTAATTCAGGCTGTCCAATTTTTGCATTCATGTCGCCCATGAATATTATATATTTGGAACATTTATTCATAATTTGTTCAAGATCTTTGTAGAACTTTTCGATTTCTTTTTTGTTTTCTTTATTGTTTGGATCGTTGGTTGGAGCATATGCTTGGATTATTGAGTAAGTTTTGTTTTGTATTTTTATTATTAGTAGAGCTACTCGTTCGGAAGAAGATATGAAATCTTGTACTTGAACATTTCTTTGTTTCCCAACTAAAAATCCGACTCCTTTTTCTCCTTTAGTTTGACCATAATGGTATAGATAATATTTTTCACGATTTTCAATTTTCAGTCCTTCTCTTCGCACTTCCGATAAACCAATAATGTCCCATTTTATTGTAGATATTGCATGTTCTAATTCAATAACTCGTTTCTCGCTTGCTAGTGATCGGACATTGAATGTTGATATATAATATTTGTTCCTTATTGGAGGGTGGTAGTCTACTACCCCCGCAGTGACCAGCCGTTCTGGGGGAGGGTTTGGTTTGCTTGGCTTTTGTTTTTTGTACTTTGAGTTTGTGTTGTCATCGATATCTTGGAGGGGCTTTATTCGTTGCTATTGATCTGTTTCATCTGAAGAGAGAGCGGTATTGTATGTAGGAGAGTCGTTATGTTCATTTAACTTTTGGAAATATTCTTTTACCGATGTCTGAGCTTTTGGGGCTTTGTTTTTCTTTATTTTCTGTATTTTTGCATTTTGACGATTAACAAGTGGTTGTGTAGAGGAAAGGTATCCTACTCCACCAGGTGGTGTGACTTCTAGGTCTCTCTTGTTATTATTGCCCATTTTTTGAGAAGTCGATTCACCTTTATTGCTTGGCTCTTTGACTATAAGGCGGTCGTACCGCAAAAATGCGATCTTTCCTTCTCCTCGCTCTTTCTCTACTTGTTGTTGCAATATTTTCCTTTTTTCTTGTATTTTTAGCGGGTAATCCTCTTTCATGTATATAGTATTACCTTGTAGGTTTTGTTTGTTTTTCAGGATTTGTAATTTTTTGCCGTATGTTGTAAATGTAACTATTACTGGTCTTATTTTAGTTTCTTCCTTCTTGCCCAGCCTTTTGATCATTTCTAATTCATTTTTGTTGCACTCTACTTTAATGTTGCTGATAATGATTTTTAAAATAATCTGTTCTAAATCTTGATACGATTTTTCCCCTTCTTCTACTGCAAAAAATATTATATTTCTCTGTCTTGAATATTTTTCTAGTTCAAGTAATCTTTTTTCCTGCTCTTCATTGATTGTCTTGATATTCTCGATTTCTTCTTGTATATTTTGAAATTTTTGGTCGATATGTTGTGTAATTTTTTCTGTAATATTAGTTTCAAGTCTTAGCAGACGTTCTTCAGAGTCGTTTTTTAGGTGAATTCTAAGCTCTTTGATCATTTGCTCTATGTTCGACATGATAAAAACCAAAACATAGTTATCTATTATATCAGTCAGTTAACAGAAATTTATATTTTACTATCTACCGATAGACAGTCTTTTGGCGGTTACCCTTTTAGTTCTTTCTAGTTCTTCATACAAAGAAAGGTAAAACTTCAGAGTAAAACCCGCAACGCAAACAATAAACAACATGCTTTTTACAAGCAAAAACATGTTAAAAAAGCCATTTAGAGTTTTACCAACTTTCTTAGCTGAAAAAATAAAGTTAAGAAAGGGTTTCCTAATGTGTACTTGCCCCAAAAAGTTTTTCATCAAAAGAGTTCCGGCCACAGGAAGGGAAACCCTTGACTCGTGTAACGTAGTGAACAATTAATTAACCGGAACTTTTTAAGTTGAATTTTAGCGATGTTAATTAACTTAGACTTAATAATTTTGGCTACGAACTATGCTAAAACTACATTATACAACGTGTTTCTGCAAAGGGTTCCTTCTAGGGATCCTTCGCTAGTTAAACCTTACATTCGTTACAGCTAAGCTAGTACGATAAAGTAACTAACAAAAAAAACATCTATATTAGTACATCGTGTAAAATAGTACATTGCGATACAAGTGTGGTAAATTGATTATTGCATACAGGCGGTTTATGACGCGCGAGCGGAACGCGAGTGCGTTTATAGAGACGAAATGGAATGATCAAACTAAACGTGTATCGTACGACGTTTTTTATCACAGTAGTAAATAAAGAAAAGACTTGAAAAGAAAAGAAAATAATAAATAACAAAATATTTTTGATAATTCTATGTTTACTATTTTTAAGGCAATATTTTTTGTTAATTATACTCTCGAAAGGCCAGGCAAAAGACTTTTAACCTATACAGCCTCGTCTGACATACAATATTTTTCAGGATTTTTCCATTTGTTTTTGCGTCGGGGGTTAAAAACAAAAACAGAAATAACTGTAATCAATCATTGAAACAAGCAAATAAATGAACTAAACGTAAACTCACTAGATTTTTTTTGAAGTGATAACGTCTAATATATTGGTGGAACATCTGCATTCACACAAAAGTGTCACGGTAATATTGTGTGACGTCATGCGTTATGGTAATTGATATGACCAGACGCGTCATGGTAACTTAGGAAGGACTTAGAGTATTTAATTATAAATATTGGTCATCTGGGCTTGTGTTATGGTGTGTGTGTGGGAAAAAAAGGGAAAAAATCATCGGTTTCATAGGACGCTATCACGTAAAATTATCGTCCGTAAACCGACTTCACAGACAACCATTTTTTAACCCCCGGCGCAAAAAGGGACGGGGTGTTATAAGTTTGACATCTGTGTGTGTGTGTGTGGCATCGTAGCTACCGAACGGATGAACTGATTTTGATTTAGTTTTTTTTTTGTTTGAAAGGTGAATTAGTCGGATGTATTCTTAGCTATGTTTGATTGTAAAGAAAACATATTGCGTAATCGTATAGAGATGGTAGGGATTTACAGTTTCCAATAAATCCTTCTGATGTGAATAAATTACGCAGAATTTCCAGTACGATTGAATTTTAAAGCGCTTCAATAAATAATAATATATTAAGCACAATATTCCCAACGACAAAATGTAGTTGCAAATAAAAGTTTAACTACCACTCTAAATATTACTCGCTTGAATAAGGTCACCTATTTGTACAATATTTTAGTTGGTAAGCTTTTCGCTTATTGTTTTTTTGGACGTGATATATAAAAAAGTGTCATGGTAACATGACCATGGCGCGTTCGAAACAGAGTATTTAATAATAATATCGCTCTCTATTTATATATATATATATATATGTTTTCTCAAAGTTAACTTCAAAGAGGCTTTAACTCGATATAAAAATAAAGCATTAGAATTTAAAAAAAAATCAGTTACAATTTATAAACGAATTTTAAAGCGAGTAGGTATCATACAAAACACTTATTTCGTGTACAATATAAATACATTAACTTTCCAAAGCTCAATAGGTTTTCTGTTTATACAGGGTGAATTTTTTGTGTAGGCCTTCGGGGCTATATTTTAAACTATAAGAGATAGCGAAAAATTCTGAAAGGAATTTCGTGCCCGATTTTGATAAAAACTAAAACGCATGTTTAGATTTTTGAAAAATTCATTATCCTACCCAGGAAGCGATCCTGTTGATTTTTTAAAAAAAAACCTCCTATTTTTTATACCAATAGATAGTGTTGCTAATAGAAATCAATTCTTGGAAACAAACATAGTATGGCAAATCAAAGGATTCCATCTTTTCGTCTCTGGCAAAATAAGCGTTTGAGGCAAAAAAGGGAAGTTATATTTTTTAAATATGTTCTAAATTCTCTACATCACATAAAAAATGTAGAAAACAGTTTAGGTTTTTTGTGCAGAAGTTTGTTACGTCATCCATCAGCCATACCTCCTCACTACATTTTTTTTTGGAACAGTGTTATGAAAATTATAGTAGACTACAAAAATTTGCTATTTTCTATGATTTACCACACTATGTTTATTTCCAAGAATTGATCTCTATCAGCAAGACTATGTATTGATATAAAAATATAGGATGTAATATTTTTGCAAAATCGACAGGTTCGATTCCTGGCTAGGGTGAAAAAAAAACAAAAATCTAGTGATGCAGATTTAGTTTTTGTCAAAATTGCTATCTCTTATAGTTTAGGATATAGCTCTAAAGGCCCACAAAAAATAATCATCCTGTATATGTAGCTGGCACACATCTATCAATCGAACTGACATTTAAAAAAGTGCTTTTTAAAGAAAAAAGAAAATGAAGTTATTACCACACTATTTGTGAAAGACGAATAGGTCCCAAGTTTACTTAGAACCTATTTTTACAATGATCTAAGCAAAATACTCATGCGATTTTATTTTATATCTTAAGTATTTATTTACTAGTTTTAACTAAAATACGTACTTTAACTGGAAAACTAAAATTGTGTGTTTGAAATTGGCTTAGAGATGTTGAATAAGATTTTGTTTATACATAGTTATAAAGAGGTCCTATACTATATTCACACCTCAGAATACAGAACAAAACCAGAAGCCGCGTTTCGCTTTATTTTCATGCACAGCTGTGTGTCCAAAAACAAAGCGTACGCCCCGCGCCCACCCTGCTTCCCACCTGCGTAATGTTGCTAGCTCGGGAGTAACTCCCCAATTTTTGGGTAAAATAAGATATTTGTTAAATATACAACAGTAATCTATATCAACAAATACAGCAAAGATTTTGTTTGTTTTTTATTATTATTGATTAATTAATTATTATTACTGAGTAGAAAATTATGTACAAAAATAAAACATTTTTAACAATTAATAAAATCACTTCTTTATTTATTTTATAAGAATATAATATAAAAAATAAAGTAACAAAGTGTGTAACGCAGTGTTGTAACCTGAAATTAAAACAATTTTAATATGTAGCATTACAATTCGTTTAGATAAGTACATAAGTAATAAAGATAAGTACTTACATGTTTTGGTGTTGAAGTTCCAGATATGCAAGATTCAGAATTTTCCAGTGTCAAGGCCAAATGCTAAAACAGTAAATAATTAATTATAAAATATATTCTAATAGTAATATAACAGGTATAAGTATACATAGGATTGCGCACAAACAAACTAACAAACAACCTCTAAGCGCATGTACGCATGTTACGTTCCGTCGTGCGTAAAAATGTGGGGAAAACACTTAGACAAAAAAAGTGGCAACACACTAAAAATGGACTCGCCTATTTCGAAATGGGCGAGTCCATTCTTGGGGAAGTTAAAAAAATTCAATTATCAAAGGAAATTAAATCTAAACATATTGCTTACACATGAAATGTGATCCCATCTTGCTTCTTTGTAGAACCACTGGCATTTTTACACGTGGGAACAACACAACACGGCATAATTAGCCGAAAAACTGCACTTGTCACAACGCGTCTTGACACCTCTGCGACCCACAGAGTACTAATAACTACTAACCCAATTTGGTGTAGTTATTGTTTCTTCAGTTTCTAAAGCGTGCGCGGTTTCTGGTTTTGTTCTGTATTCTGAGATTCACACATATTAATTCTAGTTTACCGACGCGTGGCAATAGGTGGATCAGCCCCCTTAAACAAGATTGCATTTCTATTAGCGATATCGCCAATTGACAGATTTAATTGTTTGGAATTGACATAAACCATTGTGTGAAATTGGCATTAGATGAAACTTGTCTACCACTTTTTTTCTGACGCAAGACCACTTTTTATGGTTTATGTCAATTATAAATAAAACTTTCCAGGATCAGAACCTTGGTGTTGCTCTTATATATAAAAAACGATTTACTGCAACAAATAAGTTTCTATAACTCGCTGTCGCCGATTTGTAACCTAAAATAGAGCCTATTTTCTCTAAAAATACCAACCAACCCTCTGGTTAATCATCTAAGTAGGTATGTATTGCCTACTGCAATCATTCGTAAACTCTATGACGTACGTATGTAGGCAGGTAGCTGTGTTCAGGAAGATTAATCGCCGTTCCCATAGACGTTTGTTCGCATCACGTTCACTTGATATTGTTTATATAGGTATGTAGCTCGGAACTGGCCCTGGCTTTGTGATACATCAAGAAGGATTGATGTAACTTCGTCTCTCAACTATTTGTATGTTCAACTTGGGTTAGATTCTTATATACTATACATAAGATAGATTTCTTCTATTAACTAGCACCACATCCTATCTAGCTGCAGAATTGGATAAAAAGCCTTGAAATCTTGATTTATTTGCTTCCTAGGCACATATTTAGGTATCACATAAGTTTCGAGTCTACTATCTGGAGCATACTAGCAATGTACCGTACCAGGATTTTGCCGTAATTTGTAGATCTTCTTATTATTGCATGTTTTGGAACAGTCAGGACTGATGCCAAAAGAGTCGTGAGGGCGAAAATTGCAAATTATTATTTCTAACTAAAATTATTATAAAATTTTTAGTTTTAAAAAGCTCATAGGTAGGTGAATATACCTATAACAATTTTTTATACATATTACGTTAGGTCACGTCTTCCGAAAACCGGCAAGTTACATGGGGAACAAATTTCTTGCCATGGCGCCTCCGCCAGGTCGTGGCAGACTAGTTAGACCCAAAAAGTGCTGGCTTGACGTCGTAAAGGGTGATATGCGTGCTAACAGCCTTACTAACCAGGATGCCGAAGATCGTGCGAGGTGGAGGCGTTTTTAATTAGGAAAGCGGGACCCGGGCTCCTGAGAGGGATGCAACCGGGAACATCGCTCGTATGATGATGAATGTTGGAACACTATCACACCTGCCAAATTATAGGTCACGTTGCAACCTAAAATGTAGCACCCTTTCCTAGAAAATACCCATTTACTCGTGACTTGAAGACCCCCAAATTGTACACGTCAGGAAAGACAGACGGAGGCAAGGGATTTCATTCCCTTGTGATACGAATAAGGAATGACGAAGCAAAACGCTTAGTGCGGACGTATGGGGTTTCCACCACCTAACATCACCCACTATCTTAATCCAATCCATCAATATACTATGCAATAGATACTTTAGCGGCATTCATACCCTTTCCAAATATTGTAAATTCTGAAAATCGAGTATAAGACGATTGTCCCACTTTAACATTTGGTGAGAAATTATTATTTAACGATCTTAGCGAGTGAAGTTCAATCTCTATTAATTTGAGTCATATGAGAAACTTGAAGCTGTCTTATCAATTCAATGAGTGGAGAATTCAGGTACAATATAGTGAGCTATTAACAGGTAATAAAGCTTTAGTTTCACGTATAGGTCGGACGATGAATCATGGCCCCCAGCGGAATATGGTGGGGATGGTTTGCGCATGTACTATCGCGGACAAAATTATTACAGACAAATCGTCAAACCTTACGCCCGTTTAATATTTTAAGAAAAACATTCCTTTAAATTAGAAAATTAGGCAATGTATTGCACGGGAACTAAAATAACATTTTATTTTAATGCATTAGGTTATCCAATTTTTCAAGTTAGACTTGAGCAAAGTTAGGTGTGTGTGGGTTTTATGTGCGCGACAGTACTTAGACGACAAAAGACGTGCGGGAGCGGAATGGACAGAGCGTGGCTAGAGACGTGTGTGCGGAAAAGAGAGCGATGATGTGAGCAACTGAACACTCCCTTCACTCCTGAATTAGTAATTACTGTAGCTCCTCAAAATGATATTTGATTTCAAGGTAGAAAATAACCTATAAAAGCTATTAATAAAAATAAAATTATAACTCCAATTAATCATGTTTATATTAAATTAAAAGATTCACAATAAATTCCTCGTCCAATTTGCCAGACGGACCTCAAAATTAAGTTCTGCGCAAACCCCTTCCACTTTCCGCTGGGGGCCATGATTCATTGGCCGACCTATACCTATTATAAACCAAAAATAGAGTAGGTACCTATAGTAAAGTCTACATTAATGGATACCCATTATACAGATTATTTCAATATAGAGCTTTATTTATTTTATACCCATATTTCAACATACAACAACGACTAATACCCTCGAGCAGTAGTTACACATTATTACAATAATGTTTCGTCAATGTTTCTGACAGTGATTGTTACCTAAATAATAGCCGCAAAAATACCCACTTCTATTTTTTTTTAGAACGGAAAAACAATAGAGGCATTCAATCCCGTTTATTTGTGTATACACACACATTCACGATTGTAAGGCTACAAATTGTTCGAAGTAGTAGGTACCTGAAATACACAAAACATGTTTGAATTTAAAATGCGAGCTAATTATGATAAATTACCTAATATATATACAGAGTTATTGGTATAGATATAAGAAAGAGGTTGTAGGCTATGACTGGGATTTTTTTCACACTCATTCCTATTACCTATCATAAATTCCTATGATCATATAAATGAAGAGGTTTCATTTGATGGAGTCATTCATTTCGACAAAACCATTTAAATAAATTATAATATTAGTACATATAGAACGTTTGTTTCCTTTATTATTAAAATGTATTTCTGAGGGTCAACAGAATTCCAAATGTTCTTTTTGAACTAAACTGTATGTTTTGTGAGTTCTATTTGCAGGTTGCAGAAATATTTTGACCCGTGGACATAATATATTCACATGTTAAAATTAAAGGTATGAGAAGTTCATATACCGGGGTAGCCTCTGTGTGGGAGTACCGCCTACAGCGAACAAGCTTTTAACTTTGATTAAATTACCGAAAAACAAGACCTACTAATATTTTTATATTGTTTTAAAATTGTTAAAAATAGGCTTTTATTACCCTGTTGCTTGCTTACCTACGCATTTTTTAATAGAAAAATTATTTATGATAGTAGAAAAATGGATAACCTATAGTTTGTTTGAATCCTGGGCCTAGCCGGAAGACCAGCGCTGATATCTGGCGTTATGCTTGTTGCAGCATTACAGCTGAGATCGGTCCATTTGGGATAGCATACGGCATCCCAAATTTTTCATTATTATATGCCTACTAGCTTTTGCCAGCGACTTCGTCCGCGTAAAAGTCGAAAATCGACCAAGGAATCACGTTGTCCATACAAACTTTGCCCCCCTTTTTCACCCCCTTAGGAGTAAAATTTTGGAAAGTCCTTTCTTATCGGATGCCTACGTCACACAAAAATACATCCTCCAAGTTTCAGGTCTCGACGATCAGCGGTTTAGGCTGTGCGTTGATCCGTCAGTCAGTCGTTCAGGACAAAGAATTTTATATGTATAGAATATAAGCTGTAAACGGAAACAAATCTGAAAATCAAGTTTTCCGCCGCACTTCCTAACTAAGTGAGCATGGAACGGTTTCCGTGAGGAAAATATTCGATATCCTATCCTTTTATGATTTTACCAAAGGTTTTTTACCGCAAGAGTAGTTCCTACTTCATAAGTAACAAAGTTACCTTTGCTTACATTTTTGTACAAACATTATTCTGATTCAATTTATTTCTATATCGTTTATATTTTACTTTAGGGAAGATTCATGCGAATAAATGGAAGTACCTAATAATAGTGATATAGGTAAAGTGGTTGATTTTGATCGCATTAAAACTAAATACCTAGAACAATTAACGCGACCACGACCCGTTTTTATAAAAACCGTCCAAGTGCGAGTCGGACTTGCGCACGAAGGGTTTCGTACCATGTAGTAAGGGAGCGCCACAAGAAGTGCTGGCTTAACGTCGTAAAGGGTGATATGCGTGCAAATGGCCTTACAAACCAGGATGCCGTAGATCGTGCGAAGTGAAGGCGTAAAAGCAGGAAAGCGGACCCCGGGCTCCCGAGAGGGAGGCAACCGGGAACATCGCTCGGATGATGAGTATGGGAGCACCACTTAAAAATAAATAATGATTATCGCCGCGTAAAAAATGAGTTTGATGATGGATTTCGTTAAGTAGAAACTCCGAAATTCGATGCTTCTAGTGAGGTTCGAACCCACGACTCCCACTTTACCGTACCGGTGCTCTAACCAACTAAGCTATATGAGGAAATGAAGGAGAGCTTTATTTTATTTACGACTGAGGCTAAGATTTTTGGAGAGTGTTTTCAATTACTTAATTTCCCTTAAAGTGGGTTAACACTCTAAAAAATAACACCATCTACTAAACATTTTATTTTATTAGAACCTGATTTACAGTCTATTTGTTGGAAACACTGAAAAGTTTATCTTTGATTGAAACAGAAGACAGTTGTTTAAGTCCATTAAGAGAAAGGAAATCTAGCCGACTGAAATACAAAGTAAATAGGAAGGCGGTCGTAAATAAAGATTTCAAATATCAGGTGTTGTTTAAGAACAACATCCAAAATTAATCAGATTAGATTTTGTTTTTATTGTTTTTCAACTTTATTTCTTTCACTCTATTTGAATTTTAAGTTTACAACTGCGTGTGAAATTTGTATGTCCCTATGCTTTGAGTATGTACCCATAATCAAAGTTACGTCTGAATTGAAATAGACCCTGAAAACGATGGCAGGGTATTCTACAAACCCGATTGAAAATGCCCATTTATGGAGACCTTTTTGTTCACATAATATCCTTGCTGATTCCGAGCCTATTGAGGATTTGTGTTCAAATAGTTCACGAATGCCCATCGATTTAAATATTATTGTAAAATGGAGATTTGGGCATAACAAGCTCTATGCATTTGAAGAAAACTGGTTTAGCTCAATATCAAAATGCCTTGTGGAATATTAAGGAGATGTTTTCTCATTAGCGGAACAAAATATGCCAACCAAAAATAAATTACCGCAAACATTCTATTGAACAGCAACATCAAAGCGATAACAGCGATTACAGCGCCCACACCTGCCCGATCGCTAAAAATGCCAAATATGTATCACATGAATACGTATAGCTAGCAGTAGATAAAATAAGAGTGTGTAAGTAGGAATATTTCAACGCATTGTACAAAGATTCTAATGACAGAGAATGCTTATAAATCACGTAGTTCATAAAGTCACGTCCCGAGGATTCCTTCCAGGAATTACAATACATACGGCACGGCATCTTATTAACAAAACGTCTTGCTTATTTTAGTATTTTTTTTTTGTTGAATGTTAAGATGTTTAAGAGCAAAGGGTACCGGGGGCTCTCTCCATACAAACGTAGTCGACTGATTTCTCCCTGAATAATAATAATAGTCATTTATTTCAGGCAGATCACCCATATCAGAAATACAATACAATAATGAAATAAAATATTTAAATTAAATACAGATTCATTTATAAAAAAGTTTATAAAATTATAATAAAATACATATACCTACACTATAAATTTACATACAATAACATTTGTAATGACACTAGAGCAAATATTTTTGTTGCATAAAACTGCATGACCATACCTCTATGTTTTTTTAAATCTAAAACATAGGGGCATAGTCTTGGCAGTTATAGGTTTTATGGCACAAAAATATTTGTGCTATTGTCATTATCCAGGGAGGAAACAGTCGACTACGTTTGTATGGAGAGAGCGTCGGTACCCTTTCACCTTAATATTGAAAATGTATATGGAAAAATTTTCAAGAAAAAATGCATCTCTATAATTTTGCACCGCAGCGAGATGAATTTTTCCTTTTATTTATACAAATGCCAAGTGCACTTTCATTAAAAAACGTTTCATTTACTTATGACATTTTAATAAGAAAAAGTACACTATACATTTCGTGAATGATTAACAAAAATCGACATAGCGATGCCAATCTTGATACCGTCGTAGTTACAAAATATAGAAAACAAAGAGACCTTTATAGGGAAGGTTCATATCTGACGTAAAATACGTCGAGCGTATCATCGGTCAAATGTGTCGGTTCATATCAAACGGACAATGCGTCGAGCGTATCATACGTCCTGCCACATGTCAGTTTCTGCGTTTAGCATCTATAGAGCGGTTGTGTTGTGTGATACTGAATTTTAAAATGAATTCTATCGAAATAATTGTTATTTGGGAGGCTTAAGAATAAGACCGAAAAAGGAAACGTCGATATTGTGTGCATTCTTTAAATACTAAAAGAATATCAAGTATCCAGTTTCATTGTCTAAATGCAATTTTAAGAGATTATCCTACAAAATTTATTCAGTATAACCGCATAACCGCATGTCCATAGAATCTTTTGATTAACTCCTTACTTAAGTTTAAACACCCTACCCTTCACCTTCCTCAACCTTCTTATCCATCCAAAGGTTGCCTGGAAGAGATCGCTTTGAGCGATAAGGCCGCCCTTTGTAACACTTAGACTTAAGCTTTGATTTTTATTATTAATGTTATTTGAAATTGGTGTTTACAATAAAGAATGTATCTATCTATCTTACGATTGTAAAATGATGACGTTGCCGCTCTTACGTCGACCGACAATGCGTTGATGGAAACGGAATAGACGCTGTACGCTCGACGCACTAACGTATCATTGGTTGAGTGTGAACGGTCAAGTGGTTTTCTATACATTTGTCTGTTCTAGCTCTACGCGCTCTATCCTACTAATATTATAAATGTGAAAGTTTGTGTGTGCGTGTGTGTGTGTGTGTGTTTGTTACTCCTTCGCGCTAAAACTACTGAACCGATTGCAATGAAATTCGGTATGTAGATAGCTGGAGGCCTGGATTAACATATAGGCTACTTTTTATCCCGATATTCCCACGAGATCGAGACTTATGCGGGTGAAACCGCGGGGCGCAGCTAGCAGCTCTATATAATATGCGACGCATGTTCCGTCAGATATGAACCTTCCCTTATTGTCTGCTGTACTCAACATTAACGCTTAGATTCTGACAATCTGACCTGCACATAAACCGAACAAAAAAGAAACACACTTTTTCATACTTTGACCTAAAATCTAATTGACTTTATTTTCTAAGATCCACCGCCCAAATCTATTTACACTGCTTTTAAATTGAATTTCTTTTATAAAAACCTATTCCTTGATCAATAAAGGCAAATAAAGGTGAAGTTTGACATCGTCTCACCCTTTAGTAACAACATCTAATTGCTACAGAACGATTTAATCCCGGGGGTTGAACATCGGTCACCCCTGCTGTGGTGAGATTTATTTGTTACGTAGTCTTAGTTAATGTATCACCACAGGACTTTGTGTTTTCTTTCCTATTAAATGAAAGAAAGGTATTTTGTTTTAAGTGTTATACCTACCTGTAGCGAGGGGTAGGTACGATCGGCTGCATAATTGTAGACCCACCGTAGAGCTCCAAAACGGGTGTCATAAGAATGTTTTCAAAACAAGCAAGATTCTAGGCACCTGGTTTAGGTGGAGTTTAAAGTCTTCTAACTCATCAATTTATCAAACAAAAAATATTATAAAATGAAAACATGCCAATAATAGTAATTTTAGAACTCTACCGGCTGCAATTATGCAGTCGACTGTACATACAATCTGATTCCTGTAACTTCCTAGACCTTAAATATTTTAACAAAAGTCAGCAAACAAAGTATTGTGAAAAAAATTAGGTTTTTAGTAAAACTCAATTTTTTGCGTGTTTTTTTCGGTTAACCATAAGAGTTATTTCACTCCTCGCCACTGTACTAATAAAATACTTTAAGATCTTACAGATACTATTTTGGTTACCTATTAAAGAAGTATTCAAAATAATACAATATTTTATTTGACACGAAACACACGAGAACATAGTGACAGAAAAAAAAGCCACAAAAATTTACTAGGACTTAGAAGATTAAACATTAAAGGCCCTTAGACTTTTGTTAAATGTAATTATTTGTAAATAGTTAGTATATAGATTAATAAAAAGCTTGGCTTGGCTAAGCTCATTTCTGACCGGCTCGGCTCAATCGATTGTTCTGACTATGTTTTGACTCGGCTAAACTCGGCTATGCTTTGACTATAACATAAAGGCGTAGATTCTATAACTAGGTAGGTACGGTTGCCTAGTTGCAGACCACCGTAGAGCTCCAAAACGGCTGTAATAAGAATGTTTTCAACACAAGCAAGATTCTAGGCACCTGCTTTAGTTGAAGTCTTTTAACTCATGAATTAAACGAAAATTATTAGAATGAAAACATTCCAATAATAGTATAATTTTAGAACTCTACGGAGGGTCTGCAATTACGCTGCCAATTAGTGTTGCCGAACTATCGATAGATTCACTAGTTTCACTATCGATAGTTTTCATCTGATCGATACTATCGATAGCTCAAAACGAGCAATACTATTGATAGTATCGATAGTATTATTGCTCGCGAGGAATAAACTATCGATAGTATTATTGCTTGCGAGGAATAAACTATCGATAGTATTATTGCTCGCGAAGAATAAACTATCGATAGTATTATTGCTCGCGAAGAATAAACTATCGATAGTGTCGATACTATCATAAGTATTGTTGCTCGTAAATAAACAAACTATCGATAGTATCGATACTTTCGATAGTATTGCCTCGTTTTAAGCTATTGATAGTATACATCGATACTATCGATAGGCTATTGATACTATCGGTTTTTAATAAGCTATCGATAGACTATCGATTGTTCAACGACAAAACTAAAATATTTACATAACTAGCTGCGCCCCGCGGTTTCACCCGCGTAAGTCCCGATCCCGTAGGAATTGATAGGGTTTTCCCGGAAATTATTCGATTTTTTTCTCGCCTTTTAAACCTTCCCTAGACCTCTACGAACATTTCAAGACTAAGATAAGATAAATCCGTTCAGCCGTTCTCGAGTTTTAGTGAGACTAACGAACAGCAATTCATTTTTATATATAAGATAGATAGAGCGTAAAGTAGATGTCAATAATAACGTCATAGATTAGAGCAATTTCACATTTTGCTACCAAATACCCAGGGAACTATTTCAAAGATTATCAACTTGACAACAAAGGGAAACTGTACCACATACCACAATAGTCGACTGCCTAGTTGTCAACTATATGTATAATTTATAAACAACTCTCACACATGTCAAATAGACCGGCTCTATTCGTCTTTCATCATTGTTAAAAACTAGCGGGCTTTATGTGACCGTGTATTATTTACCTACTTTATGGAATACTAGCTGTGCCCCGCGGTTTCACCCGCGTAAGTCCCGATCCCGTGGAAATATCGGGATAAAAAATAGCCTACGTATATGTTAATCCAGGTCTCCAGCTATCTAGATACCGAGTTTCATCGCAATCGGTCCAGTAGTTTTAGCGTGAAGGAGTAACAAACACACACACACACACAAACTTTCACATTTATAATATTAGTAGGAATATTTTAAACTGTGTTGATTTTTAACCCCCGACGCAAAAACGACGGGGTGTTATAAGTTTGACGTGTGTGTGTGTCTGTGGCATCGTAGCTCCCGAACAGATGAACCGATTTCAATTTAGTTCTTTATTATTAAGAGTTAGATCAAGTAAATGTAAAAAATAATGTATGAATATAGAATATATCATTTTTTTTATAAAGGTTTCTGAATGTATGTATAGGCACACTGAAAAAAAGATTTCATGAAGTTAGAAATTATTCTTTCACTAGAAATAAAATGATAATTTCTTAAATAACTTTTTTAAGATAAGCTCTATTTTAATTTAAAAGCAATATTCTTACGAATACTACTTACTCATTTTTTTAGAACATTTACTGAAACTTATTCTCTAGCGTATTTATGGAGAGAATTATTTCTCACTAGGTATAAGAAATCTTTTTTCTATATTTCCATTCGGTTTCCATAATAACTTAAGATTGTAAACCATACTACTTGTACTTGAAAGGGCTGTTTTCCGCAATTATACCCTTTTTAATTGGGTCTTTTTTGCGTGAGGATGGCTTGCCCAGCACCTACTACCCTCTCAGCCTAGTCGACAATTTCCAGAGGAGAGACCTTGTCAATACTTCTGAAGCCTACTAAGCCGCGGGTTTCATCAAGATGTTTCCTTCACCGTACGAGCAAATTCAATTAGCGTACAAATTTTTTATTAAGAAAAATGCATTGGTGCATGGCCGAGATTCGAAACCACGACCTTCAGAATAAAAGTCGAGATATCTTCCACTAAGCGAACATCACTCTTATTGGAAACCATTGTAGTACAAAGGGCCTATGGTTAACCGTAGACTCCTACGTCCTACAATAGTTTTCAATTCAACTTTTAACAATATCTTGCTGTAAGTTATTTTAGCTTTTATTTATAGAATTAACAAGAAACTTGAAAGATATTTTGAGATGTTGTGACAACAAAGAAATTAAACTTCTGTACTGTGATTACAATAATTCAAACTGTTAAATAACGGTTTATACAATCATTTTGTAAAGGTAACACTCAAAGTGAAACTTTGCGCTTGCTTAGCTACAATAACTTTGATGAAAACTTTGAAATTTAATTAAAGAGCTAACGAGACTATTATTATATGTTTTCAAAGAGATTAAACAATTATAGTGTCGGCATAAGCATAGAAATAATATGCATTCTCCGAGGTAAATTTCTGTTTTTACTGGTAGCATTTATATTATGTTCTTCATTTTTAAGTCTTTTGTTTAAAAGGTTAAAATGTTTGTTTTTTTACATTTATTTATTTTATTTGTAGTTTATTTATTTAAGTTATTACGTATTATTGCCAACGTTACACCAATTAGAGATAATCTATCTGATTCTAAACTATCATACATTCAACAATTCCTTAAGCAGCTTTGTATATGAAGAAGTAGTTTTGACTTCGTCCAATGTCAAAATAAATGACTGCACAATGCAGTCTCAATGCTGAAAATAACTGTTTTTTATTTTCTTTGAGAGTGGCCCCATCTGCACCACTTCAGCACACAATCTCAAAATAAATATATTTTTGGGCAAATAGATTTGTTATGTACTTATTGTGAGGTGCAATTAATTGATATATGTATCTGCTAAAGGAGAGACATTTTACTAACCGCAGGTAAACCGAAGCAATTAAAAACTATCTAATTTAATGAAAAAACAAAGTCGTAAATTACGTCAGACCTATACAAATCTTAAATTGACAAGTAGATCTTACTTTAATGTATCCTACTAATATTATAAATGTGAAAGTTTGTGTGTGTGTATGTTTGTTACTCTTTTACGCTAAAACTACTGGACCGATTGCGATGAAACTCGGTATATAGATAGCTAGAGACCTGAATTAACACATAGGCTACTTTTTATCCCGATATTCCCGCTAAATCGGGACTTACGCGGGTGAAACCGCGGGGCGCAGCTAGTACTACAATAAACTATTCAGAATACCCGTTGTAATTATGTACCTAAAACACCATTATAAAGGGTATGTATCATATAATACTTGTTTACACACTCTCATGTAAGCAGCGCTGACATAATACGTTAAACATACCCGTATCAACACAAAACACAGATATAAATAATAAATACGATATGAAAAGCTAATGACAATAGAACGAGCGGCAGAAGTTGTAGGTACTGAATGGTTGCTGGGTTTCAAACTTTTGCTATACGCTCTCTATACGACTTTATTCACTGCAGTTTCATGACTGCCCTTTGTGTTTAATCAGGAAAAGTTTTAATCCTATCTTTCCTGAGAAAACCAGCTTAAGGTCGCTACATACGCGACGGGATTTTTCCCGTGCCGGACGGAACGTGACATTGTTTATGAAACGCTGTCAAGAAATTGTCACGTCCCGACCGGCATGGGACAGATCACGTTACGTATGTTTAAAGACCTCTAACACTTTATGAACGAAGCACGTCACGTATCCGTGCCGTCCGAGGTTTTATCCAGTCACGTATGCAACGATCTTTAGTTGTGTATTCGTTCAAGTCAAACGTTTTCACCATTGGCTGGAGTAAATAATACAAGTGATCATTTTACCAGATAAATAAATAAAAACGAATGCATACAGTCAGATGGCAAATTTAATTTAATTTTGCCATCTCTATTCTTTCGTCATACTTCATGGTAGACATTCGCGTTTTGCTTCATTATTCCTTATTTGAACAGCAACCGAATAAGTATCTTCTAGGAAAGCGTGCTACATCTTAGGCCGCACCATCACCAACTATCAGACCTTTCATATGTATAAAAAGCTTTTTTTGGAAATTGTTATTAAAGTATTATACAAATAAATAGGTATTATACATATACATGTCTTAGCTATCCTCTACTTACAATGATCTAACCCCGATCTTGTTGCATGTAAGCTCTAGGAATTTAATATAAGCTCAACTGTCGTAAGCACTAGAACACCTAGAACTTAATAATGTAGGTGTAGTAGGTAATTTGAAATCACCTTCACTATGCTGTGACGCAAAATACAGAAATAAAGGGTTTAATGTTATTAAACCTGTCTTTAATATACGCGTAGGAATTAATATTATAAGAAAGCAATAATAGACTCCGCTTTGAATTAATTTGTCGTGTCATTCATTCATATTGTTATGGAAAAGTAAAGGTAATAACAATTTTAACAAACCTCAAAGCGTCAATGCTTTATAACATTTCAGAAATAGTATGTTTTAGAAACTCTTCTTCAAGGACACTGGTGTAATAATATAATATTACATAATTCAAAGTTAATTAATTCCAGGCTACTTAATAATATAGTGCAAACAAACCAAGTGTAGGTATCTACGAGTATTATGTAGGTCTATTCAAATAACAGTCACATGAATTCTCTCAGGGTTACCTTTCTCGACCCACGAAGGGCTTAAAATGAAACTGACATGCTTTCTACCCACAAGCCCTTTGTCAAATCTTACTAGGAATAATTTTAAGCAGCATTCAAGATTTAGATAAACATCTTCTGCTCTTAGAGCCTATGCTGACTACAGGTTTTCTGTAGCCCGATATTTCTTCGCCCGCTCCAAAAGAAACGAGTGAACTTCTGCGTTTAAATTGATGTTCGACAAAGGAAATGGTTATTTTTTAATTTAAAACATATTTATATTTTAATTTGATGGATATACTAGAATTTCAAAAATATTCACAAATCAGAAAATGAGATTAACAAACTAACAAATGACGTGCAAATTTAAATAAATAAAGTGAATTTTTGTACTTCCAGAAAATTAAAAACTTGATAGAATTTATGGTTTCTTAATAAAAAAATAACAATGCAATTCTATAAGGTAAATACAGAAAAATATCTATTCAATATATCTTAGTTATGGCCACATTCATAACACTCACTCAGCCCTACATCCTATTTGTCAAAACAATTGACACAGGAAAAAGTAACACTGAAAAAACATGGATATCAAAGTGTATCTCAAGTATAAGTTACATTTATTATTCCGTTCCCGTGAGAATATTGGGATAAAAAGTAGCCTATATGTTAATCCAGGCCTCTAGCTATCTACATACCATTTAATTGCAATTGGTTCAGTAGTTTTAGCGTGAAGGAGTAACAAACACACACCCACACACACACATACACACACACAAACTTTCACATTTATAATATTAGTAGGATAGGATACTCTTCAAAGATCGTATACTTACAATCATCAACAAATATATCTCGAAAAATATTATTACAGGATTTTATGTTGATAAAAACCTCTATGGCCCATAACTCATTAATAGGTACCAACTCTTAACATCTTACACACGTGATAACTTTTAAACGAAATATCCGATTGAGATGAAACAATGTAGTACATTGTTACCCTAGGTGTGAAAGTCACTCATTGAGTCCCGAGACGGAGTTTGGCGCCCGAGCGTAGCGAGGGCGCTAATAGTTTGAGGGATTTAATGAGTCTTTCACCCGAGGTAAACACTGTGCTTTTCATTACGAATAATACATACAATTCTTCATAACAACGAGAGTGAATGAGAGACTCCATACTACCTCTGGCAGTATGCATGAGTCGTGTGAAGCCATAATTGTTATTCTTTGGTGTTACCTAAAGCAAGGAGGTTAGGTTTTTGAAGTTCCTAATGCGTAATAATACTGATACTGGCTATAAGCACACTGCACAAGCCGCGCGAAGCCATAATTTGACATGACAGCTGTCAGTGAAAGCGATTTTCCCTAGGGCTGAAAGTTTTTCTTTCTACACGCTCTTCAGGCATCTTTAGACCTACTTTCGGAGTATGAGTAATGAAAAGTATTTTACTTCTACATAAATACTCTTGATAACATAATGCTTAATTTTGATAAAGATTTAATATTACGATACATATTTAACGTAGTTTTTTTCTTCAGACGATTTAATAATTATTTTGAACACAATATCGGTTATTGTGATTAAACCATGATAGCTAGATATATGTTCTCGCGGATTTTTTTGTAGGTCTTAATGGGATCTACAAACCCGTAGTACATCATTTTGTTCTATTGTCAATAGTTTTTGCAGCGCACGCAAAAATATGTTTTCGATTTTACACCTTGTGTTACAAAATAGCAATTTTATTATGGATCCCTAATTTTGAAAAAAAGAAACATAGCCTATAGCCTTCCTCGATAAATGGACTACCCAACACTGAAATAATCATTCAAATCGGACCAGTAGTTCCAGAGATTAGCGCGTTCAAACAAACAAACAAACAAACAAACTCTTCAGCTTTATAATATTAGTATAGATTTATTTACTTACTTTAGAAATACACACAGCTTATTATAAAACATTTTTCCCAAAACGAATCTCCAACGAAACCAATTATGTGCTATTCTTAGCGATTTTAATATTGATTTTCATCTCGCTCGATTAATATTCAGTATTTGACTACGCGTCAATTATTTCCAAGCCATTTCAGTCATCTGCCATTCAATCAGTAAGGATTTTACATGTCTGAATATACAGTTCGTTCATATTCATGAGATCAAACTTCGCTGTAAACAACATCATATTTTGTGTTTACAATATACTTGTGAAGTTAACACGTGTGTTATATTTTCTAACTTTGTATTAAAAGGATACTAGCTCTGTATAAGTAAAGATAAGGCCAACATTATTAATAATATTTTTTTTTATTTTTGATATGGCTTCGCACGTGAGCATTTAGCCAGTGTCAAGTTATATTTTGCATCAAATTATGACCCGATTTTTCATAAATCGGGCCTAAAGTGTTTCAATACAGTCAAAGTCGTCATAGTCCGTCAAGTCAGGGGTTATAGTAAAGCGGTGGCAAGTTTACCATAACCTTAATAGGAGATTTGGAGGCAACGTGAAAACTGCATGTTTGACACTGATTTTTACTTTCACTACACTTGTGCACTTTCACAGAACTAAATTGAATAACATTCCACCAGAATTATACAATTCAACTCGGGTTACATCTAAGTTTCATGAAAATAAAACTGCAGCACGACATGTTGTTAACTCATTCCCGCCAAAACTCCTATTAATAAATTATAATTATTAAATTACTCTAGTGAATCTAATGAATCAACAAGTTGACAATTTGCTTGTTTCAGTTATGTCAGTGATGTATAAAAAAGGTAGGTACTAAAGAGTTTTTTAGCTAGCAAAAATGGTTGTTTCTAAAGTCGGTTTACGAACGAAAATTTTGCGTGATAATGACTTAGAAAACAATTAAAAATTGAGTTATGTTTATTTTTTGTTTTTTCTTTACATAAATATATTGTTTTTCCGTACCATTGTATTTTGTTCTTAACCCCCGACGCAAAAACAAATAGAAAAAACCCTAAAAAATATTGTATGTCAGACGAGGCTGTATAGGTTAAAAGCCTTTAGCCTGGCCTTTCCGGAGCATAGTTAACAAAAAAAAAATATTGCCTTAAAAAAATGTAAACATAGACTTATCACAAATATTTTGTTAATTATTATTTTGTTTTCTTTTCAAGTCTTTTCTTTTATTCGCAACTGTGATAAAAAACGTCGTACGATATACGTGTGGAATTAATCTTTGCATCTTGGCTTCTTAACACACTCGCTGCCGCTCGCGCGTCATAAACCGCCTCTATGCAAAGATCAATTTACCACACTTATATCGTAATGTACTATTATATCCATCCTGGTCCCATTAGTAAGGTATTGTGTATAATTGTCCTTTTTCCATAAATCAGCATGACATCTCCAATTTCAAAGTGGCATAATCATTAAACAGAAATTATTACATCGGCGAGATAGTCATTAATTTTAATTAAAAATTAATTCAGAGCCACAAGCAATATGGTTCTAAAATAGGCATATCTTGCAATATCACTGTCTTGTATTTAATTTATTGAACGGATAACAAAACCCTTTAATATTTTATCCAGTAAAATTGAACCTTCTGCCTTTGTTTAATAAGAATTGGTCAGCCCGTTATTCTCATTCAAATAATAATCAAATATTTGACCGCTTGACCGCTTAACAGATTAATTTGGTTAAGTACTTCTTTACCAAATTAATCTGTTAAGCGGTCAAACATTTGATGCCACGATTAAATATAGATTTTTCTATTAAACCTAGGTGCACACTGTTGCTTTCCCGCTGTTGCGAACGTGTATACTTTATGGATTTTAGGTAGCTAACTTTAAAAAAACACATGTTCAAAATGTCACTTTGTGTTTGGCCATAGTTTTGTAGAAAATAGCTTTCATATATCTGAACCGATTTCGATCAAACATAGCTAAGAGCACTCCTGACTAATTCACCTTTCAAACAAAGGAAACGAAATCAAAATCGGTTCATCCATCCGTACGATGCCACAGACAGACACGTCAAACTTATAATACCCCATCGTTTTTACGTCGGGGTTTAATTACACAATTGAAAAATCTCCATTGAAACCATAGAAAAACAATATCTCCTTTTTGGGTTGGTATCGGTTTTATTTTACTATCTATACTAATATTTTAAAGCTGAAGAGTTTGTTTGTTTGAACGCGCTAATCTTAGGAACTACTGGTTAGGATTGAAAAAATATTTTTGTGTTAGATAGTCCATTTATCGAGGAAGGCTATAGGCTACTTTTCATTTTGATATCCCCACGGGATCGGGACTTACGCGGGTGAAACCCCGGATCGCAGCTAGTTATTATAATATCATTGATTGACTTCTGATAAAAAATAGTAATAATAAAAATCAAATATTTGATCGATTTACAGATTAATTAGGTTCAGTTTTAGATGCTAAGATTAAATCTAGATTTTTCGATTAAACCTACGTGTAACCTACTTATACGACCGATGTTGGACACACCGCTGCACTCGTGACCGAGATCAGTTCCAATCTAGGTTTCACCTACTTTCGGTTTTAACCCTAAAATAGATAACTAAAATATGTAAATACATGTTGAGGAGGGTCACAGCTAAGCGACGCTCACTGATCGTTTACAGTCGTGCGGGTTAAGCGACGCCTGGCGCGGTCATTACGGGTGGCCAATTAGTAGTGTGCCAAAAATGTGTTTTCGTGAGCCTCTCCGTCCTTCGGAAGGCACGTAAAGCCGTTGGTCCCGGTTGTCTAGTAGCAGTCGTTAGATCAAGCCTTAAGGCGATCTGAAAACTCTAATAATAGGTGAGCTACACCACTATACAAGAAAAAGAAGAAGAATACGGGTTTGCTAATATAAATCTGCACCAATATCATAATACTGAAGAGTTTGTTTGTTTGAACGCGCTAATCTCAGGAACTAATGGTTCGAATTAAAAAATATTTTTGTGTTGGATAGTACATTTGTCGAGGAAGGCTATTTTATAATTCTATATTCCAATCGGGAGTTAGGCGGGTGAAACCGCGGAGCCCTGCTAGTTATTATAATATTATTGATTGACTTCTGATAAATATTAGTCACTTATCAGGTGCTTCACGAAGAATAGTCGAACAACTCCCTAAGAGAAGGATAAAACAGTAAAAACGTCTTCGTGTGACAAGTTTCATCGTTTGCCATCTCGCTTACACATTTACGACAGTTTACCCAATAAAATTAGAAACCCTCAAAAATATCCCACAAAATACCTACATACCTGCTCACATTTTTATTTTACACATTTTTTTACATCTTCATGTTCCGAGAATGTGTGTAATAAACCGAGTTAAAAGAATGGCCACATTGCGAACGTCACTACCATTACTCTTCGCGCTCGTAGCACACACCTACGAGCTATTTCGTAGCTTTAATAAAGTACGCTACGGTACGTAAACTTATTCGTAGTCTTTTGTTAGGGATAGCGCTTTGTAGCCTCGTAGCCTCTACTGGTACAGCTTAACTTGTAGCCTCTACTAATAGCGAAGTGCTAGAGAGGTGACGTGTGACGTAAGACTGATGGCAAGCAAGCAAAAAGTAAATTCCTTTGATTCACCAAACTATGTTTGTTTCCAGTAATTAATCTCTATTGCTGATACTATCGATCAATACAAAAAGGTAGGGTGATTAATTTTTGCAAATTAACAGGTTCGATTCTAGAGTAGGTAATGACTTTTAGAAAAATTTAATTATGCACTTTTAGTTTTTGTTAAAATCGAGCATTCGACTACTTTCAGCATTATTCGCTATCTCTTGAGAAAAATGCATACCCAGAAGACTAGGAATCAACGAATTTACTATTAGATTTTTAACTTATCTAGTCAACAATTAATTTCTACTCTCGAACAAAATGAGTTTAAAACTTTCTGATATTCATATTTACATACAATTTAAACAAACCTAGAAAAAATACCATTGAAAAGACACATATTAATTAAAACTCCGTAACATCCTTTGTGAAATAAAAGAGCTCTTTTAATTAAAAAATCTAGTGTCTACAGTATAACAATTGATTTTATAATACTAAAGATTAAAGTAGATAATGACACCGCATAAAGGCTTATGTGGTATTATTATCAACTTCAGCTGATATCAATGCAAAACAGTAACGCTGCTATAATTCAGGAACCTACTTAAATTGAATTAGCAGCGCTCCGTGGTTTCACCCGCGTAACTTCCGATCCTGTAAGAATATTGGGATAAAAAGTAGCCTATAACACTCCCAATGTATCAATGTATCCTTATACCAAGTTTCATTAAAATCGGTTCAGTAGTTTCAGAGTCTATTCAATGCAAATAAACAATCAAATCTTTCCTCATTATAATATTAGATAGACGAACGTGAATTACAGAATATAATCTGGTTGATATACTGACTAGTTTTTGTATCCTTTTCGTCAATGACTTTACCTGATAATAAATTCATGAGTGTCGAAACGGGAAGGTGCCGAAACAAAACTTACCCAGACTTAAGGCCAGGTGCTAATAAAGCTACCAAAATCGACCTTTGTTTTAAGCAACTCTAAGTAATCAAATACTCTTTTTTGTTATTTTGATATAAATGGATATTGTAGTTTAATAACCATATTTTGGTTTATTGTGGTTGAAAACATGATATGAACAACTTCGTTCGATAAAAAAAATGTTAGAAAACAGAGAATTATTAGATCATTTATCGGGTTTTATTCAAAAATAGTTAACGTTTGTTTCTAAAATTGAATCAAATGATAGGTTTTCACCTCTAGGAACTATATTTGTGGATAATAACGCTAAAATGTTTTGCAAATCGATCAAATATAACAGTTAACACGCAGCACGCTTCGTCTTTGAGAGCGGGGGCTAAGGTAATGTGAATACACACGGTACTGGAAGAGCGCCTTAAGTATAAATTATAAAAAACCTCAAGCGAAAGATCTTTTAGCTGTTTTATACTAGCTATTAACTTCTGATTTCGTACTGCAAGTGAATGGAATCAGTTGCCTGCGTGTGTTTTTCCTGACGTGTAAAATTTGGAGGAGTAAATAGGTTATAATTTTTTTTTTATTTTTTATTAAACATTTACAATATTAGAAAATTAGAAAATTATAAGCTAACCATAAATCACAAAGATTTGTCCGGTTTGCCATACTAGATTAAGTTCGTTACTTAAATAAATTATATAAAAAACAAAACAAATAGAATGCGACTACTTACATATTTTAAATCGATACAATAAAATAAACAATGAATATTATAAATAAGTAAGGTAGAAATCAATCGCGCTCAGTCAGCTATCGAACGATGGTCTTTATCACTATACTGAAAAGAGACAACGTTATCCAGCAATCGCGCCGTTTCATCGGTTAGATCGCATGATGCAGTCAGTGACTAAACTTGTTCTACAACTATTCAGTTGCGCTAGCTAGAGGCATCTTCTAAACCCGGCCGGCCGTGCACCAATGGATTTTTCTTAAGAAAAAATTATGTGCGCTAATTGACATTGATCTTACGATGAAAGAAAACATCGTGATGAAACCCGCGGCTTTGCTGAAAAGTATTGACAAGTTCTCTCCTGGACATGGTCAGCTGAGAGGGTAGTAGGTGCTGGGCAAGCCTACTCCATCCTCACGCTAAAAGGACCCAATTAAAAAAAGCTTGACTCCAGAAGTATTGACAAGTTCTCTCCTGGACATGGTCGGCTGAGAGGGTAGTAGGTGCTGGGCAAACCTACTCCATCCTCACCTCACGCAAAAAGGACCCAATTAAAAAAATGGCGGAAAACAGCCCGTATACAAGTACAAGGTATCTTCTAAGAAGGAGTGCTACATCTTAGGCCGCATCATCACCAATTTACCATCAGTGGTGATAGTGGAACGTTGATCTGTAAACCAAAAGATTTCTTGTTTGTAGACTGCGTTCTTCCTTATTCTAATGGTAAGTCCATAATTTAGCTAATAAATTTAACTCTATGGACAGAATTTTTATCCTTTTTCGCAGCCAGATATGAAAGTGATTACTAAAACGACAATTTAATTATGAGTCTTCGAAACTAGCTAACCACCGAGAAAAAAATCGATGCTCATAACTGGTTATCAGACGAGGAAAATATTCAATTTTCCGTTACGAAAGCCTTCTTTTTTATTTTTATTTTCGGGAAGAATGTTGCGCCAGAAGTGCGAATTTTCAGATAACCAAAAGGCTTCTAACTGGACCTAAGGGATGAATGACTAAATGTGCTTTCAAAGGCATGGGAGATTTTTTATATTAATAGCAGATGTAATTGGCTTAGCGATATTTCTGCTAATCAAATAGAGCCATTGAAAAAGTGTACTTGTGTGATTTATCACAACACTACTGCTTTGTCGTCAAACAGTTTTTAAACACTAAGCTTTTGATATCAAAAGACTTGATATCAAAATAAAAAATAAAATAAATATTGCAGGACATTCCACACATCGCCATTTAGGACCAAGCTAAGTAACTAGACTTGTGTTATAGGTGCTAGACAACGGATACACTACTTATATACTTTTCTTTTGTAAATATATACTTATAATACGTAGAAACAACCAGACCACAAACAAATATCTAAACATAAATACTTGCCTGAGGCGGAAATCGAACCCGCAACCCTGTGTTTGGCAGGCCGGCATGGTGACCATGGTGCCAAATGGGTCGTCAAAAGCTTAGTGCTTACGATTCAACCTTCATCAAATATGAAATAACAACTGTCTATGCCGCTTTCAGAATTGTATAATGATAAAGGTAATGAATGAAACTAAAGGTGTTCTTAGACACAATACAATTGTATCTACTTAAAGTACTTTGATTTTATTATTACTTGAAAATACTTTTCTATACTAATATTATAAAGCTGAAAAGTTTGTTTGAACGCGCTGATCTCAGGAACTACTGGTTCGAATTGAAAAGTGATTTTTGTGTTGGATAGTCCATTCATCGAGGAAGGCTATGGCTATAGGAGTTACGCGGGTGAAACTGCGGAGCGCTGCTAGTATTGAATATATATTTATTTATATCATAATAGAAATGTAGCAACAACGAATAAACCCACACAAATAAATTTTTACTGTAAAATATGCCAACGTAGATTATTGAGCGACTGAAATGACCTACTTACAGTCCATGAACTAGATTAATTTCATTTATTTACCATATAAGCTGAATCTATACTAACATTAAAAAGCTGAGGAGTTTGTGTGTTTTTTTGATCGTGCTAATCTCAGGAACTACTGGTTAGAATTGAAAAAATATTTTTCTGTTGGTTAGTCCATTCATCGAGGAAGGCTATAGGCTACTTTTTATCCCGATATTCCTACGGGATCGGGAGTTACGTGAAACCGCGGAGCGCAGCTAGTCACTAATATAAGTAAGAAATAGATCATAATTTGAATAAAGCATATCAAAATTCATTGCAAAGACGGGGTACATGACACGGGGTACGCAATACTACCCCACCTAAATAAACAGTAAATATTAAAATCAAAATAATTCATTTTTTTATTTTGTTACTAATATCAAGGTTATAAACCATTTTCGAAGACCGAGTTGGCACAATGGTCACCATGCCGGACTGCCAAACACTGGGTTCGCGGGTTCGATTCCTGCCTCAGACAAGTCTTTATGCTTACATATTTGTCTGTGGTCTGGTTGTCTCTACGTATTATTTATAAGTATATATTTTACAAAAGAAAAGTATATAAGTAGTATATCCGTTGTCTAGCACCCATAACACAAGTCTAGTTACTTAGCGTGGGGCTAGATGGCGATGTGTGGAATGTCCTGAAATATTTATTGTCAGTTATACGTCCTGTATCACGGGGCTATGGAGCCCCGGACCTTTGGAAGGCGTGCGTGGAGCCGAAGCCAACACGTAGAGGCCCTTTACAATAACAAGTTTAATAGCAAACAATGGGGTGGATTCTAAACCGGCGATTATCCCTGTCTACACTATAAAGTGCAACCAAGGACAACCTCCGGTTTGGATGAAAACTATTGATAATCTACAGGACAAAACGACTGGAGCTATTGTGATGGGATGGTAGTGGACTAGATACTGGGGAACTATGGATACTATGGCACCTGCCGTAACAATGTTTAATAAACACGTAAAAATGGCAGGCGGAGACTGGCCACCCTAATTAGCCGAGTAAATTACAGCAAGGGGGCAACAGGAACGTGAGTGGCTGAAGGATGGAGAGGCCTCACTGGATTTTAAGTCATCGCTGGTAGTCTGAGCGAGCGGGCCAACTCATCACTGACGTTCAGCATCCATCCTTCGAGCATTTCTGCTATAGTGGCTCCACTCTGAACGGCCGGTGAAGGCAAGCCAGAGGCGGGGGACCGCTTCCTCGTCAGGTTTCACTCCGACCAACCAACTAAGGCAAGCCGGAGGTGAGGAACGGTGACTTCCCCCTGGAGAACTCGGGACCGCGGGTCGTTACTCCCCGTCACCTCGCCTCAAGGTGCCCTGCGGGCAAAAATTTATTATTATTTATATTTAGCCGCAGGTACCATACTTATCATATCAACCCACAAATGCCATAGTAGGTACTTGCATCACACTTCCATAATACCATTATAGGCTGTGAAAAAAGAAGTACTTAGATTAGATAATATTGACCTATTTATTATCAAAAAATTACTATCTATTGGTAATAACAGGGACAGAATTAACAATAAGTATCAGTATAACTTTATTCACAAATCAAATTAATTCATTCAGTAGTTTCGACGTGATGCTCGTTCAATATATTATCAGGGTTGCGGTCTCAGACAAATGTTTATGATTATATACTTGTCTATGGCCTGGTTGTTTCTATATATTATAAGTATATATTTACAAAATAAAAGTATATATAAGTAGTATATCCGTTGTCTAGCACCCATAACAAAAGTCTAGTTACTTAGCTTGGGGCTAGATGGCGATGTGAGGAAAGTCCTGCAATAACTTTAATAAGGAACTTTAGAAACTCTAGGTAGGAATTCTAGAACTTTAATCACTCACTAGCAGCGCTCCTCGATTTCTGCGGCGTAACTCCCAATCCTATAAGAATATCGGGATAAAAGGTAGCCTATGTTATTCCCAATGAATTAATGTATGCTCAAACTGAGTTTCATCAAAATTGGTCCAGTAGTTTCGGTGCTTATTCGTTACAAACATAAAACTAAAAATATTTCATTTTTTTATTAGTGTAGATATACCTTTAAAACAAAAAATCAAAATCAAAATTGGTTCATCCGTTTGGAAGCTACGGTGCCACAGACAGACAGACACACAGACACGTCAAACTTATAACACCCCGTCGTTTTTGCGTCGAGGGTTAAAAACCAAATAAAGCAGTTCCACTAAATATACGGCGAAAAATGTCATAGTGAAGCGTAACCTCGAAAATTTTAGAGGATAACTTTATATGTATAATTACTTGAAAATTTGGCATACATCACGAGCTCTAGCTTGTGCCAAGTTGTGAATGTCAATAGAGAGCATAGCAAGGGCAAACGTTGGGTGAACGTGTTCTGGTATTAGGTATTTGCTAAACGCTCACTGGATCGTTATGTGTAACATAATGTGGCTAGGAACAATGGCTCTAGTTGTTTGTATTATACTTTGGTCGACTTATTAAAGTCAAAGCAAACAAGGCATGTTGTGTTTCACCTAGAGAAAAGGGTACCGGGGGCTCTTTAAATACAAACGTAGTCGACTGATTTCTTCCTGGATAATGACACAAGAGCAAATATTTTTGTTGCATAAAACTTATAACTGCCATGACCATGCCCCTATGTTTTGTTTTTTAAATCTTAATTTCTATGATAATTAGAAAATGAAAAAAAAAACAACACATAGGGGCATAGACATTGCAGTTATAGGTTTTATTTGTGCCAGTGTCATTATCCAGGAAGGAAACAGTCGACTACGTTTGTATGGAAATAGCGCAGGTACTCTTTCACCTTAAGGTGTATTACTTTTCAACAAAGTTATTAAATATTGCAGGACAATGCACATAGCGCCATCTGGCCCCAAGCTTAGCAACTAAGCTTGTGTTATGGTAGCTTATCAACGGATAAAATACTTAAATACTTTTCTTTTGTAAACATATACTTGTTATACACATAGCCAGACCAGAAATTTTTGTTTAAGACAGGAATCGAACCCGCAACCTTCTGCGTCGCAGACCAAAATAATATTTGTCATCAAAATAATAACATCGTCAAAATATTTTGATATCATAACATTTAATTTTCTAAAAGTAAGCTTATAGGTAGTTATCTCTTTAGATACAATATGGCATAAAATGTAAAATAAATACCTTAAGCTCTACCAACCCGTGTAATACATCAAACTTTAGTTTAAACTCATCCAATGAAGGGATCTGTAAAAGCCTTTTGTGTTTAAATAAGAAATAGCATAACCTTTCTGTGTATCAAAGAAAACGATGGGAATACATTCAATATAACTGAAAGAAAATACGTCGAGCAAAAACCTGGGGAACGTAAATATTTTTCCGAATAAATTAACAAAGGCTCTTTTGCTATTGGATCCTGCAACCTAAAATATTCGGCAACCCAATGAGTTCTAAGATATTCGGAATTAGTATTCTTCAATCCGAAATATTCGACATTGGTATGCTAAAATATGGCAAAGAATAGGAAAATAAATAATGTAAAAGATGTTTTGACCCGAAGCAGTTCAAACGACGACATTTTGTGAGCAATTTACCAACACAAAGGGGACTTGGCTCGTTCTAAATTCACAACTTATGCTTGTCTGGGTCACTTCCTTGTCCAAATAATATTATTGAATTCGAACGACCGGACCAATAGAAATTGGTTCGGTTCAATCCTAATCGTGCAATCTGTTGACTGTTTCAGGCAATGACGTAAAAGTCTACATCTTAATATAGGACCCTTAATATAAACTAAAAACAAGATTAAATTGATAATTTTTATTTTTTTAAATCATGAATTAAAATAAATTAAAAATAGTAAAAATTAATAAAAATAAAAAACAAAATGTTAAAACTTCTAAAAATAAAAATAAAATATATCAAGCATGTCAAGTCAGTCACAATATCTAGAAACTAAAACCAAACATTAAACACATGTACAAACAAGAAAAAATTTAAAACACGCAAACATTAAAAATAAAAAGCCTCCACAAAACTAGATTCAATAACGCAGGTGAAACCTAACTATGACACCGACTGCCATGTTTCCTTGGCTGAAACAATCCTATAGCCTATAGTATCTTTATCAAATATTTAAATCTTTGTCTTTGCGTTCCATTAGACTCAAAATTATAACTTTCTTACAAAAGTTTAAGCTTTTTGTTAAAAGGTATAGTAACGTCATATTACCGTAAAATTAAACATTAACATCAAATTAGACAATTTACCCAAGATTCTAAGAGGTTCAAGTAATTAAAGGGTTGTTAAGGAGGCTGGGGACGAACAAGACCGGATGCATAATGTACTACACTACGGAGTGCGGGCACTAGGCGTCCTCAGTTAGGCCTACTGTCCACGGACGCGTAGCATCATAGATGCTTCAAAATACGCCGAAAAGCTTGAGCAGCGCAGTGTCCACGAGGCGTATAACACGCGTACGTTTTCAATAATTTACGACAATACTTTCAGCAGTTTCCGCCAGTTTTACAAAAATAAACACGTGCTCGAAGTACTCGTATGACATGCTGTACGGCAATCGCCATGAAGCCTGCATGCAGCTACGCGAGCGTGACGTTGCCGCTCCGTCGACTGAGTTTTATAGTGCTTTTATGTTTGAAAAGTAGTAAACTTTTCTGATTGTCTTGTGTCGTGTGCTTGTCCAAATAAATGTTCTCTTTCTTTCTTTTATATGTAAGCTGTGAGCAGGTGTACAATAAGCGTATAATGACGAATTGCGCGTCTATGAAGCTGCGCGTCCGTGGACAGTAGGCTTTATCCTACAATTCAACCCATTTTGAACCTTGTCGCATGCGTACTGTCATATTACTAAACTCACTTACAGTTTGATAACTTTGAGAGATTTAATGTGATTAGTGACGAGAGACTTAAACACACGCAATAATTAATTTAATTCGGTTTAGATTTGTTATCAACACTTGCAAAGATGTTTAATTTAGGTGTCATACCTGTCAAAAGGTATATAACCTTCTTCGCCCTTGATAACCGACCTTAGCCAAACTTTTCATTGCTCTAAATTTAAAAAATACCTAAAATGTGTCCAACCTCCTTTTCTTACCTTTGACGGATAACCGACCTCCTTGATTGCGCTTGAAGGATAGTCAACCTCTTTATTGCTCTGAAAGGTACTTATCCAACCTTTTTTTTTGCCTTTGACAGATTTTGATATGCCACCTTTTTGTTTAGCCTTTGACGGATAGCCTCCTTATGTGTATTAGGTGATTTTTGTTTCTTACTGTAATAAAAACAAAACAAATGAAAATTGTTAAGCTGAAGAAATAAGCGTAGAGAACTCCATAAATCTGGACAGAGTAAATCTATCGACTAAAGATAAACATCAATTTACGATAGACAAGATAAGAAAGTACAGATTTTTATGACCTAGTTTGAATAAATCTTGAAGATGCGTACGTACCGCATTAGTTTCTTCACTAGGTAAATTTGTACTACTGGTAGTACTAGAGAAACAATAAAGTATAATTTGCACTATCAAGAGAACTATTCAGTAGTACTCTAAATTCTTAATTTTGTTAAGAACGCCTTCAGTTTAGCAAGTTAATTAAAAGTGAAATAAGTGTTCAGCTCAAGCGCTTTTGAAACATTACTGCTATAAGCTCCTTGAAGATTTACCGATCAAGTCTAGACCTTCATTTTTATCTATCCTCACCCACTTTGATAGCTTCTAAGACAAAGTTTACGCGCTTCGAGAGTGCCACTTAATGCTTTCCCGGTAGTTATGATAACTTCATTTTACGACTACGTTATAAATCGAAGCAAGGACTCGGGTCTTAAACACCGTATAATATTAAGGTGAAACGGTACCGGCACTCTCTCCATACAAACGTAGTCGTCTGTTTCCCCTTGTGCCATACAGCCTATAACAACCATGGCTATGCCCCTATGATTGCAGAAGCGGTGCATCAGAGCGATCAATAGGTCCTGGTACCTCGACAGCTGTCGACCTTTATTTAGATCGTGCAATGTCCTCCCGTTACCGTGCATGTATATTAGGGATATCTGTGTATTTGTGAAAACCCACTTTAATTTATTTAGGACGTATACGGATGTTTATCCTCGACAGAAACGGGATATGTTCATTGATATATTACATCAACCTCCTTGTCATAAAGACATATATAAGAGAAATGTGTATAACATGTGTATATTGATCTACAATTGCTTACCTAGTAACCTCAAAGCGCTGGAGGGTAATCTTTTTAAAAACAAATTATGTATCTGGCTTCTTGAACACTGTTTTTATGACCTTGACGAATTCAAATCATTTAGTAATAAGAAAATACAATAGAATTTTTATCTTTTGACATTATTATTTATTAATTTGATTATTGACATTATGTAATTGATATTATTTTTAACATTCGCACGTCTGCTTGCGGACCGAATACATGTTCTAATATGTTTTGTAAGACCTTTATGCTATGTATTCCGGCGAATAAATGATCTTATCTTATCTTATCTTATCTATGTCTTGTTTTTTTTTTCATTTTCTAATTATCATAGAAATTAAGCAAAAAAAACAAAACATAGGGGCATGGTCATGGCAGTAATAAGTTTTATGCAACAAAAGTATTTGCTCTAGTTTCATTATACAGGGAGGAAACAGTCGGCTACGTTTGTATGGAGAGAGAGCCCGGTACTCTTTTCTCTTAAGTTATAAAACGGAGGCCATTCTATATTACCATTACTATGACTTATCTATCTTTACCAACTAATTGTATCTATTGACTATTTAACCAACTTCAAAAAAAGTAAGTTTATTTGTCCAAGAATTCGGTAATTACATTTGGTCTTAATAATATAAGTAGAAGCGAACTCTCCCAGATGGCGTTGAAATAATAATAGCTAGGGAACATAATCTAAAAGGACTAGGTGTTACTAGTAATGAATAAAAAATTGCCTTTAACTCTGACTATTCAAATAACATACGACCATGTCGCATACTTTCTCGAACGACCTTCAACAAACTGATAGACATTTATATCAAAACATGATTAATATCCCGTTTTAAATAACTTTAAAACATTGTCATGTTAGCTCACAATCAGTTTACGTATTGTACTTTAACACTGAATATTAATTATTATCGGAAAGTTTTCATCGTGTCATGAATTTTAATATCCAATTAATGGAACCACAATAACTTGTGGCGAGTTTCGTTTGTGAATTAAATATTTAATTTGTGTATTATTTTTTTAGATTTTGAATAATGCAAAATGCATCATTGCATTGCAAAATGCATCATTGCATTGCAAAATGCATCATTGCATTGCAAAATGCATTGATTAGTAATAGTATGTAGGAACATACTACCAATCAGAGATGCATAATCTAAAAAAGGAATATTCAACATATTTTAAAATTAATTACCCAACTACCTATTCGTATTTTCATTTAAAAACAAATAGCAACATACATCTGGCTGCATATTACACGAATGCGTAGCTCTAGAATGGTTACAATTCAGTCCCCCCAATTTGTTTTCCATTTTGTATGTGGGATAGCACGTAGCATAGTTGGTTCCGTGGTAGAGGCGGATTTTATTTTCGGTCCAACTGTGTGGCCGTATGGTTTCACGCGGGAGGGACGGAACATCACATCAAAAAAAAATCATGAAAAAGTTCATTTAAAAAAAACATGCTACCTGCTTTTTTAGAAGTCAGTTGAAAATACTTCATTTAGCCATCATCAGTAGCACATAAAAAAATAATCATGAAAATGTTCATTCAAAATAATAAAATCGTCCTGCTTCTTTAGAAGTCAGTTGAAAATACTTCATTTAGCCATCATCAGTAGCACATAAAAAAATAATCATGAAAATGTTCATTCAAAATAATAAAATCGTCCTGCTTCTTTAGAAGTCAGTTAAAAAGACTTCTTTTAGCCATCATCAGTAGCACCTCAAAAAAGAATCATGAAAAAGTTAATTCAAAATAAAAAAATCCTCCTGCTTCTTTAGAAGTCAGTTAAAAAGACTTCATTTAGCCATCAATAGTAGCACATCAAAAAATAATCATGAAAAAGTTCATTCAAAATAAAAAAATCCTCCTGCTTCTTTAGAAGTCAGTTAAAAAGACTTTATTTAGCCATCATCAGTAGCACATCAAAAATGAATCATGGAAAAGTTCATTCAAAATAAAAAAAATCTCCTGCTTTTTAGAAGTCAGTTGAAAAGACTTCATTTAGCCATCATCAGTAGCACATCAAAAGAGAATCATGAAAAGGTTCATTCAAATAAACAACATCCTCCTGCTTTTTTAGAAGTCAGTTAAAAAGACTTCATTTAGCCATCATCAGAAAGTAGCACATCAAAAAAGAATCATGAAAAAGTTCATTCAAAATAAAAAAAAATCCTCCTGCTTCTTTAGAAGTCAGTTGGAAAGACTTCATTTAGCCATCATCAGTGGGACGCAAGGACGTCGTAAGTAGAAACGGATTTAATCCTCTCTCTATAGTCAGACGTCTTTCCTCCCACACCCCGCCATTACCCAAGAAACCTACTCAATTACGAGCTACCGCAAAGCCATTCTTATTCCAACTTTCCACATATTTTGTTTCGGAATATATGTGAGCATCGCATACCGCGTTTGCCAAAGGGACAAATAAAAAGGCTTCCCATTTCAACTACAGATGTGCTCCACAATTTTATTTATCTTTTGCATTTTTCAGTCGACTGTAAAGGGAAAAATGTTTGTTACTAATTCAGGATTAATTTCCGGTACAAAATTGGTTGCCTTGTATTTACGCTTCTGTTCAAATCTAATCAAAGATTATTCAATTTAGATTTACCTTGATTCGTAGAAAATTTATAAAGCAAATATGTTTATTTATACTGATACAAAAATAAATAAATAATAAATAAATATTGCAGGACATTCCACACATCGCCATCTAGCCCCAAGCTAAGTAACTAGACTTGTGTTATGGGTGCTAGACAACGGATATACTACTTATATACTTTTGTTTTGTAAATATATACTTATTATACATAGAAACAACCAGACCACAGACAAAAATCTAAGCATGAACACTTGTCTGAGGCGGGAATCGAACCCACAACCCTGTGTTTGGCAGTCCGGCATGGTGACCATTGTGCCAACTGGGTCGTCAAATACATAAGTATGTATCTATCCTAACTTTCCAATATATATAAAATTCTTGTGTCGCGGTGTTAGTGCCCACACCTCAACGGCTGAACCGATATATATGATTTTTTTTTGTATTTTCGTTAAGTCTGACAATCGAACAACATCTATTAATTTATTTTTGCCTTTTTTATATGGCAAAACAATATTTACCGGGACAGCTAGTGTTCATATAACTCCGGTTTATTTCCTAGTCACTTCACGATCGAACGTCGGCACCGATTTAGATAAAAATCTACAAAGTAGTAGTTTAGGGTTATTTGACTAACAGGTCACTTCATTTTTTGTATTTAAAATGTTAAATGTGTCTTTTTATTTTATTCATTTATTATTTAAATATTTTTAATTTGATGTATTTTATTTCTATGGAATTAATTCTGAAATAAAATTTAACTGTTTAGGAGATGGAGAAACACAAAGAATATTTTTAATCCCGAAGTTCCCGCTGGATCGGAACTTATGCGAGTGAAACCGCAGAATGCAGCTAGTAGGCTATAAAATAATAATAGGTGTCTATATCGATGTTTTAAACTGCGCAAGAAATGGTTTGTCCCGTACCTACTAAGAAGTATGTACTGGACATATTAATTATCCTGATTAACACTATTAAACTAATTACTTACATGATAATATACCCGCCAGCACTAGAAACACATATACTATTTCTATCACTATCGTTATGTAAATAGCTTTTATTTTCGATATTAGATAAGAATCGATTAAGATAACACATCACATTAATAGCAACAATATAACAAAGAAGATGAACCAATAATCGAATTTAAAAAGGATATTCAAATCTATAGACTGGCTGAAAAATATAGTCAGATTTAGGAAGAGACGGGTGAAAAGATTGCTTCAACCCATCTGCTGCTGGCCAGTTTTCTAAGTAAGGCTAAGTTTGAAACGGTAAATGTTACAATAAAAGTTTTGAGTATATATTTTGTTGATAGTTCTATGACCAACAAACTTATCTTAGCGATTTGATGATAATAATCTTCGCCAATATTATAACGAAGAAAGATTTTTGTTTGAATAGGCTCTGAAAGTACTGGACCGAATTTGATGAAACTTGATATGAGGATACATCGCATCCTTGGAACTAACGAAGGCTTTTATAAGATCTGAACTTACAAGGCTGAAACCACAGGATGGAAGTTTAAAAAAAAACAAAATCATTTATTTGTGATTAACAGGTAAATTTAGAAGATATTGTGATACAAATATTATTGCGCTCTGTGATACAAAATCTTAATAAAGTTTATGAATTATGCAATAGTTGCATAATTAAATTAGATCATGCATATAATAATGTCAATAATCGTGTATTGTTTAGTATGATGTCAATTCATTTTTGTTGATGTCAAAAAACTCCTTAATTGTATTACCTAGGTAATCCGATTGACAATGAATAAAAAATATCGTAGAGGTATTTTATTTGAAATAATTTTCAGCTTTCTGGGAATGATTCCTTGGTTAAATAGTAGTCCTACCCTTAATGACTTTAAAATATTTATTCTTTCATCCTCTTTTTCATATGATGTAAGCTCATCTAATATTTGAGTTTCATTTAGGTCCGGACGAACAAAGGTCTCTAGGTTAACGAAAAGGTAAATACTCATTTATAATAGGTACCTTTTTTAACCCCTGGCCCAAAAGAGAGTTATAATTTGATTCGAAAACACGTAAAAAAAGTTGTTACCTTATCGGTAGTAAAGTATAAACAGCAGCCTCCCATTACCTCACTTAAAAATAAGCTTACCAATTTCCAATTTTAATTAATTATTATAGGTACATAAACATTTACACTGTTTTACCTAAAATATAACAATATCTGAAATCGGGCTATTGTAAAAACATTAAAGATCAACGTTTAAAATTCATTCCGGTGTAGGTACCTACAACAATTTAAAAATAATCGGAAATGAAAAAAGGGTAAAAGAGATTTTTGTGCTCTTTAGGATGTTAATTTAGTTGGAAAAAAGGATTGTTGACTTTTGCTTTTGGTCTGAGAGTACTTTTCTATTTTAGTTAACCTAGGTACGGTCGCCTGCATAATTGCAGACCCACCGTAGAATTCTAAAATTACTATTATTGGAATGTTTTCGTTCTAATAATTTTCGTTTTTTAAATTAATGATTTAAAAATCTTTAAAGTTCAACTAAAGCAGGTGCCTGGAATCTTGCTTGTGTTAAAAACATTCTTATAGCAGGCGTTTTGGAGCTCTAAGATAGGTCAATAATTATGCAGGCGACCGTACATAAGAGGTGTACCTATGCTCACTGTGTTAGTTAAAAAGCTGCCCCATACTATTGGCTTGGCATGAAATATCATTGTAGTGCTTAAAGTGGTTTAAATTCAAGAACCATAACCAGGCAACTTGAGGCACACCAATTATCAAATGTCATGCCAAGAAGACGATACCGACACAGTCACTTATATTAAATGAGGAGCTACCAAACTATAATTTACGTATCATAAAGAGATCCTGTCAAACTCGCACCGTAATTAGTCGTTCTTTGTCATAGATTATGAGACATTTCTGTACAAACTACGCATGCTAGTGCGTAGACCTTTCGGAATAGTATTACTCACAATAAAAATAGCACAAACATTATAAAAGAGCGTAATTTTCTAGACGTTCACTTGCTTAGTTGCCAAAAAACTTTACAGAACAAAATATTGTTTTATTTTACTAAGCATTACAATAAACTAGCTTTTTACCGCGACTTCGTCCGCGTAGAAGTAGAAAATTTGAAGTAGATTGGACCAAGGAATCACGTTGTCCCATACAAACTCTGCCCCCCTAGGTCACACAAAGAACACACCACCCCAAGTTTCAGGTCTCTACGATCAGTTATTTTGACTGTGCGTCAATCCGTCAGTCAGTCAGGCATTTTATATGTATAAATATATGAGATTTAGAATTAAGTTTATCTTGAATCGAAGTATTAAACTCAAAGGGCGGATTCCCATTAAGCGGGACTAGGCTAGCGAATGGCGCCATAACACCCCACAGTTTACATTTACGGGCATCCGAGTAAACGAATATTACCGTTATTGTCAGCTATTCCTGGCTTTGCGTTATATCGGATATCGACCGAGATTTTCCTTAGGAAAATCACCCATAATTGATGCCTAATATAAACAATAATGACCAAAATGGTTCTTCTTCTTCTCGTATAGTGGTGTGGCTCACCTATTTTTAGAGTTTTCAGATTGCCCTAAGGCCTCTAACTTGATCAAACGACTGCTACTAGAGGTAGCAAACGGGACCAACGGCTTAACGTGCCTTCCGAAACACGGAGTGGCTCACAAAAATACATTTTTGCCACACTACTAATTGGCCACCCTTCGAAGTAATGACCGCGCCAGGCGTCGCTTAACCCGCACAACCGTAAACGATCAGTGAGCGTCGCGTCGCTTAGCTGTGACCCTCCTTTTGGTTAGTATATAGGTAAAGCTCAATTCACACATTCAGACCTCCCACAAATATTTCAATCCAAAAATTAGCCAAAGCAGTCCAGCCGTTCTCAAGTTATGGTGTGACAAGGTAAAATAGGAATTCTTTTAAATAGGTAGTTTTTAGATTAAGAAACATCCTCTCACAGAGAAACGTATAAAAACCCCATAATGATGATCTTCTAATTAAAATAGTGTGTTAGACAATGAAAATAAAATCCTTCACAGTAAAGTAACTATTTCTATCGACCTACTTTTAGGGCGTTTGCTACTGGCCATATTTATTTACATGAACTTACTCGGTTGAATGCACACCAAAAAGGTTAACATTCTTTCACCAACCTGCATGGTTAGTTCTATTTCTTTTTTTTTCATTCAAATAGGTATACTCGTATATTATGTATTATATTTTAGCGGAATCGTAAAGAAACGGCGCATTGTATTTATATACAAATATACCTACTTACCTATTCATACCTATTTTGTATTAGTTTTCTTGTCCATGTTCTTTTCTAATAAATGCTATTCAATTCTATTCTATTTTGTCTTTGTAGAGCCAGCTCATTACCCAACCATACAAACGGGCATAAGTACTGGGACCAACTTGAAACATTTGAGCCCAATTGAGGCCAAACTAGTTTGGCCAATAATAGTCAGTACCTGGATGACCGAGCTTTGCTCGCTATATTTTTTTTTTACTTAGTCTAACCTCAAAACAAACACTCATTGACTTCGTGTTACTTAACAACGCCATCTGCTGGAATAACTTTATTGCTCACAAAAATAGTATTAGTAGTTCGCCAATAGATGTCAGGAAGAGTTATATTTTTTTTTTCAGATAAAAAAAAGTAAGTTTTGATAAAACACGCATAAAATGCCATTTTCTAAAAATGATTCCTAGCTAGATCGATTTATCGCCCCCGAAACCTCCTATATACCAAATTTCATGAAAATCGTTGGAGCCGATTCCGAGATTCCAATTATATATATATGTACAAGAATTGCTCATTTAAAGATATAAGATAGATAATTATTATTATTGGCCTTTATACAGCGCCTACAACTTTAAACCTTGCTATTCAGGGTGCTAAAGTGCCTGGAACATGTTATGAAATAGGCTTGGCTATAAACACAAATATACTAACCACACATAACGTATCACGAAATGCTTAGTGAATACTTTGAATTGATAACTTTTAACCCGCTTTAACACAATAACAAAGTTCAATGTTTAAATAAAGCTGTCCAATCCTTCAGTAAATAAAACGGTAAATAAAGTCGTTTGCATATTTATCATGAATCTTGTATGCAGCTAATTTGTTTGGCGCACGCAATAACAATGTAAACATATGTATTTAAAGTAATATTGAGTCAATAAAGCGTATTTAATATAGGATCAAAACAGACTACCGATTTTCTATCGCCACAACTTTCACACAAAAAATCCGTCGTAAAAAAAAAACAGAAAAAAAAGTCGTACTCGTACGCCGAGGGTTCCGTACATTAGTTTCATCCCTTTTTAATGGTATGTATGTAAATCAAAAAAGTTGAAAATTAAAGGGTGTCCTAAAATTTTCAAGTTTTTTGATTTTTGAAATTTTTCCTTTGTTTGTGCTGTCGGACCTTGCTTTTTCCCAAATTTCGTGATTCTAGGTCAACGGGAACTACCAAATAGGTTTTGATTCCCTTGCAAGGGTCGCGGAAATTTGCGGCATATACGGCTGTATCTTTTGATTGCGTTAGCTTAGAAGTTTGATTTTTTCATAGCTCTAAGAGGCAATTGACCTGAGTATTTGATATAAATTCCAGCTTTATACCTCAACGCGGTCCTGAGTAAAAGGGTCTTGACTGACAGACAGACGGATGGACAACAATGTGATCCTATAAGGGTTCCATTTTTTCCTTTCCAGGTACGGAACCCTAAAAACAGATTAGCTTTATCATTATTTATTAAGTTCTAATTTTCATGCAATATACTTAGAGTTTAAGTATATATTATAAGTAATATTATTATATTGTATGTGTATATTTACAAAAGAAAAGTATATATCCATTGTCTAGCATCCATAACACAAGTCTTACTTAGCTTGGGGGTTAGATGGCAATGTGTAGAATGTCTTGCATTTTTATTAACACGATTTTATTTATTTATATTAACACGACAAAAACAAAGTGAGTGAATGAGCCTTTGAATGCCAACTGTCAACGAGTAATCGGCCGATGCAAAGTACACAGTTTGTACCGACCAGTCTGTTTTCACTTTATCAGTCGTTTCTGCAATGAACTCGCTCGTAGTAATAAAGTTGCTTGCAATAAAGTTAGTTTACGTTTCATTTTGAATGATGGTATTGGCATACCACGTTTATGTTTTCATGTGATTGAATATATCTTTCTATTAGTATTGGTTTCAATTTGGGTCACAATGAAATAAAGTAACCGATCGATAAAAATGATTAAACAGGTCCCTAAAAGTTATCGTTTTTACAAGAAAGAAAGAAAGAAAAAGATTTATTTGGTACAAGCACACGACAACTTTAAAATTAAACACGCACAAAGAAAAAGGTAACAAATTATACAACGAGTAAAGAAACATACATTAAACCTAAGAATATTTAAGAAGCCATGTGCTGCCCAAATGGGTCGACCTCAGCTGTAAGCCACAGTCAAGCGTAACTTGACTGCAGCGCTGGTCTTCCGGCCAAACCCGCTGCCGTCGTGCGTCGTCATACGCTCCCACATACACACAATAAAACAATAAATAAGTAAAATAGCAAAATAATTATATACGGTAAATAGGAAAGAAAATAGAATAAATATTTTATTTGTAAAATACATAAACTGAATATAAACAGCCTAGAGAAGAAGAGGAGCTGCCCGTAATAAGAAAAAGAAAAAATATATAAATATATAAACAAGCTTTAATTTAGTTTTACCTGTTTGCCCTAGACTTTATATAATAAACTTCTTTAGCACATACATTTCGTATGAATACACCTCAATTCAAACACAACATTTGAGTCCAATTGGGACCAAGCTAGATACATATTTACTATGTATGTATAACCTATCGATAAAAACAAAATAACAGGTATCTAAAAGTCGTAGTTTTTTCCCCTAGAATTTATATAATAAACTTCCTTTGCGTATGAAATTCTACATACACAAACATCCATCATTCTCTCATACCAAAAAACAGATGTCGACAAATTCAAAGTACCGGAAAGCGATAAAGTCCCTATCTATCTTCAATTGCAATTTATTATCGACTGTAAATCAAATTATACTGCCCGCATGTTTCCTTCCCTTTGTCGTCCTTTTATATAAATTTTATTGCGGTTTAAAACTGTCGTTACACTTTGATTCTTAAAATATGAGGACGGAAAGAAACGCCTTTTCTTATGTCAACGTCGATTTAAGGTTTTTGTCTATTTCATTTTATATTAAACAAAACTCAATTTTTAATCGTTTTCTAAGACGTTATCACGTAAAATTTTCGATCGTAAACCGACTTTAGAGACAACCATTTTTGTTAGCTTAAAAACTCTTTGGTGTCTACCCTTTTTTTTCATTACATTTTATATTTATTTATTTTATTTATTAACAAGGTTTCCTGTAAACGATGGCGTAACGATCTTGATGCCTTTGACACTGACTGGCTAAACCTTGTCCAAGACCGAAATGCTTGGAAAGATGTTATGGAGGCCTTTGCCCAGCAGTGGGATTATATAGGCTAACAAAAAAAACATTCTAAAGTCATAGACTTAATAAACTTCGACCAAATTTAATCTACATTTTGTATGCTATGAATAGATACCGTTGATTGGTAGGCTATCGTAAAGCACCAAGTAGATTGAAAATCGATATTACTATTTTGCCCAACCCATGTAATATTGTATGACAAAGTCACGATCGATACTATTAAAAAAATATGAAAGTAGTTATATGAAGTAAAATAGGTAGTCACAAAATCTATGCAGTTACAGAAGCTATTAAAGTAGTTGTGATGTGGAATTGATATAAAAGTAAGACAGACTATTTTTAACACAAAATCCATTTTATATGCCTACTTACCTATCCATAGGCTCCTTTTGTAATAGCCAAGAAAAATCAAGATACATTTTGATTGTAAAGGCGTCAGTAAATGGTTTATGGTTAGAAAGTACTACCGAGATTTATGGCTTTGATTCGTGATAGTGGCCTTTGAGCTTCGTTGTTTGATCTTTATAGTAAAAACAAAATACTGGAAAACTGATTTTAAGTAAAGTTTTACGCCGAGACATGTACGTTCCGGTAAAACGGTGCGCACCAGCCCGTCTTCAAAAAATATTGTTTGTGAAAATGTCTAGAATCAAGAACTAACAAAGAATATTACGTAGACCTAAAAACTCAAAATTATTTACACTAATAGTATTCAAATTGTTATTTCAAATTACCTTTAGCAAACAAGCTATGAAGGTTATCTATTTTCTATTATCAATATTAAATTTTTCCGTTCTTTCATTCACCTCTACTACCTTTGTTCGACTATTTATAGCATGCCCCTGACATGTCAACAATGCTTCAAAGCTTTTTTAAAGCGGCTTTTATCACACATCTCGGACTTGAAAAAGGGCTACAAATAGATAAGTCATAATAAAATTGCGCCATTACTAAAACAAGGACGTTTAATTCAGCTTATGTATTCATATAGGTAGGTTGATATCTATAATTTTACAAACTACACAACCGACCGTAGTATCATAGTTTACACATAATTATCAGACTGTATCATAATCAATGTTTCTTTACAGGTCGCACGGACGAGCCGGCTTTAATAAAACGAAGGCAATTAAATAAAAACTAGAGTTCCTCGCACGATACGCAAATACTCCACAGTCTGCAGATGTTTACTCTCGCAGCGTTATCACTTGATAAGTTAGAATACAAGCCGCGCGCAAACAATCTTATCATGGTAACGTTCTTAGTGGAGGCGAAGTACTCCGCAGGCTCCGCAGCTCCACGCCGCGCCACGCACAACACCTGAACATTCCCAGAAATGGGAGAGACCGTTGTCAGATAAACGTTAGTGATTTGTGATTGTGAAGTGAATAAGCCGAGACGAGCTCAATTTTCTAGTCGAGAGAGGTGAATAGAGTCGCCAAACTGGAGGACTTACAGACGTTGGAGAGCGCAGAGAGCGTCATCGAGAATGTCAGTGCGAAAGCCGAGGAGTGCCTGGCGAGGAATCTCAATCTTTCGGATAACTTTTGCCCAGCGTACTACGACGGGCTGTTGTGCTGGGACCCGACGCCGTGGTACACGCTCGCCGTCCAAAGATGCTTCAAGGAATTCCATGGGGTACAATACGATGACACACGTGAGTATCTGTTGAAAGAAAATCCTATAAATATTCATTTGACTCACTTAGCTGTAAGCGAACTTTATATTACTGTAATTAAGTACGTGAGGTAATTTGTTCAAAGAAAACTAAGTGGTCCGGACACGATTGTTCTTTGTGCACATGTTAAAGTCAGAAAATTAGACAGCACGTGCGAGTACTTACCTACCTACCTGCCTCAAATTTATAACCTCATAATAACCATCATAATCATAATGATAAACCGTATTTCACAGAAGAGATACGAAATTTAGACACCTAATTTGAGTCTTATTTATTTGACCGATAGTGCGAAATCTGAAACAACGGAATTTAGATGATGAATTGCGAGATAAAATCAATGATTTACGATAGGTATATGGCACTGAAACGTTGTTCTGAGAAGAATTTTATTTCGTAACGAAAATAAGAAACTAAAATAGTACATTGCGATACAAGTATGGTAAATTGATCATTTCATCGAGGCGGTTTATGACCCGTGAGCGGAACGCGAGTGCGTCTACAGATCTCAATATTTTTGGGGTTTTTTCCATTTGTCGGGGGTTAAAAACAGAATATAATGGTAACGGAAAAAATTATATTTAAGTACAGAAAAAACAAAAAAAAAACACTAAATTTTTAATCATTTAAACCAACTTTATAGACAACCTTTTTTGCTGGAGTAAAACCTCTTTTTTTTGGTACCTACATTTTTTAACCATCAAACCAGTATAAGGGAGTTTTGGCGGGAACGAGTTAACAACATGTCGTGCTGCAGTTTTATTTTCATGAAACTTAGATGTAACCCGAGTTGAATTGTATAATTCTGGTGGAATGTTATTCAATTTAGTTCTGTGAAAGTGCACAAGTGTAGTGAAAGTAAAAATCAGTGTCAAACATGCAGTTTTCTCGTTGCCTCCAAATCTCCTATTAAGGTTATGGTAAACTTGCCACCGCTTTACTATAGCCCCTGACTTGACGGACTATGACGACTTTGACTGTATTGAAACACTTTAGGCCCGATTTATGAAAAATCGGGTCATAATTTGATGCAAAATATAACTTGACACTGGCTAAATGCACACGTGCGAAGCCATAATAAAAGAAAAAAAAAACCAGTATAACCCAGATAAATTAAGAATGTTTCATCTACCTTACAAGTGATTATAGCAGTAAGATACCAATTTGACTTATCCGGGTAACTTTTTACACACTAGTGGCGTCGAGGTAATGCATAACGCACGCGTGCGTAATACGTTGTATTATGAGCTTAAAAGCTGTTGAAAAAGATCCACTTTATGAACAACTGTGATAAAAGATAAATACATAAAACGAATGCTGATACAAAACTTCTATGTAAACAACCCTGAAAACTTTGTCAATTTAATTTGGGATTGGATAGTTCAATCAATTCATTTAAATTATTCATGGTAATTCAGAACTTTGAAACACTTTTGTAGTAAAAACTATAATTTATAATTACTGTATCAGGTTATAAAATGTTCCTAATGTAAATTCCTGTAAATGTAAATTCATGATTTAATGTATCGTTATTTCATTTTTCATCAAAATTTGTTCAGTTGTTCTCGAGATTGCCCATTACAAACATAATATAACTAGCTGTCGAGGTAAACGTTGTTTTGTCATATAAAAAAAATAAAAGGGAAAAATAAGGAAAAACAATAGATGTTGTTCGATTCTCAGACCTAGCGAATACATAAAAAATTTCATACAAATCGGTTCAACCGTTTAGTTTGGCAACAAACACAGCGACACGATAATATGTGATTAAACGAACTCCAAAGTGAAGTTCTATCAATATTATACGAATCGCTTTATTCGAAGATAATAGTATAAAACCAGGTAGTCCCTTTATCCTACAGGCAACATTCGCACGTTTTTATTTAGAGAAATCACTCGATTAAAAGTATCGAGTGTTAATCGATATAAGTATCTCCATACTACCTTCCCTAGCATTCTAGCTCATTCTTTTTAGAGATTTGGAAACAATACTTCCCAAGTCAGGGATCATATTAATAATAGATTTATTGATATGATATTAGGGTGGGTTTTGGGTAACCATTATTATCTTCGAATAAAGCGATTCGTATAATATTGATAGAACTTCACTTTGGAGTTCGTTTAATCACATATTATACTTCATCGCTTTATTCTTCAGATAATAGTATAAAACCAGGTAGATATTTAGAGATGGAAGTTTTGTTTCTTTGCTACTTAATATTAAATTAGTACTTGTGTGAATAAATGAAAGAAATTTCTTCGCATTATTTCTTATAATATTATGTATATTTAAGAGAAAAAACAAAAAAGAACAAAATTCAACATACTACAAGAAATGTTAACAAAATTAGGGTAAATTTTCTTACAACAAATTAATCAATCTTAACAATTAAATAAGAGCCACAGCTCTGGCGAAATCGCCATCGGATTCGGCAATGATTGGCCGGTTATAAAATCTGGCAAACACTGAGGATGTACCGGTCCAGCCGGCAGTCCTCCTTATTAAATCTATACTGAGTCCTGCGGATCTAGCTGCGGACGTGCTCGCGTGGCGCGTACTGTGCGCGCTGAAGGTATTCGTGTTAACACCGCTCTCTGACAATATTTGTTTGATCCAGCGGCTAATGGACTGGGCAGTGGCTGCTCTATGAGGTTGTTTTATGGTCAACAATAGTGTACCCACGTTCGAGGTCCTCAAATTTTGTGTTAGCAAAATATAATCACTGAGAACTGAAGCGGGACAAATTTTTAAATTTTCTCGGAAATATGGTAAGAAAAGCAACGGTTGGTCCCGACCGGGTGCCGATGTTTTTATTATGTCCGTTATGGCTATCCTAATACCATCCTGTTCTACTGAGATATTTTCTAGACGTATCATGGAGAGTGTTTGAACTCGATGTCCTGTACATAGTGCTAATAGTACAACTAATTTTTTTGTTATTTGTTCTAAAGTAAGTGATGAATTAGGGTACAAATTAGAGATAAAGTTAAGAACAATTTGTGGATCCCAAGTTGAAGTATACTTGGGAAGATTAGGTCTAATTTTGTAAGCTCCTTTAAGTAGACGTTTTATATGGGCGTCAGTGCCTATTTTGTCGCCTAGTAACAGTGACAGTGCAGAACGATGGCTATTAAGGGAGCCATACGAACATCCTTTATTAAATTGTTCCGATAGAAAAGTTAAAACGAGAGGGATTGAATCGTTTGATACATTACTATTGTTGTCCGTACAAAACTGCCACCAGAGCTTCAAGGTAACCCCGTATTGCTTGAGAGTATTGTCAGACAGCGATGCTAACATCAGGTCGAGCGCCTGAGGTGGGGAACCACGTCGCGCGAACGCCGCCCGCAGAGTTTCGCGGCACCCAGGGTAAGGTTCGCGTGAAAGGGGTGATGCGCTCTGAAATGTAATTGTACTAAACATTTACTAGGGTCTAAGAAATGTATCTCGGATACACGTAGTCTCTCTAACAGAGGAAACCATGGCTGCGACGGCCAGTATGGAAAAATCAGTATACCAGAGGCTCCGTCGTCTATGATTTTTCCTAAGCACTTTAAAATAATGGGAAATGGTGGAAAAGCATAAAAAAATTTAGGTTTCCAACTTATTGTAAATGCGTCTACGGCGAAAGCATCTGGTTCCTGTTTCCAAGAAGTAAAAATCTTACATTTTGCATTGCTTCGAGAAGCAAATAAGTCGATCTCTGGTTGACCGAATAGTTGGGATATGGTATGAAAGGTATCGGTAGTTAATTCCCATTCAGTATCTGGATTAATTTTTCTAGATTCTGCGTCAGCACAGTTATCTTTAGTATTTACATAAGAGGCAAATAGCCAAATATTACTGTTTTCACACCATTGCCAAATGTTTCGCGTTAAATCATTCAAGTGTGGGAATTGGATACCTCCCATCCTATTGATGTAACTTATAGCCGTTGTATTATCGACTCGTAACAATATTGCACAATCAAATTCACTGCTTATAAAACTTTTTAGGCCTAAAAATACCGCCAGTAGTTCAAGATAATTAATGTGATATTGTTTTTCACTAGATGACCATCTGCCATTTACTTTGGCTCCATTGCAAACGGCGCCCCAACCACTTCTAGATGCATCACTATATATTTCATATTTGTAAACAGGTTGTTTAAAGTTCAAACATGTTGTAAAAATATTAGCTTTCCACCAGTTCAAATCATCTAAAATAATGTTCGAAAGTTTTATTTTAGCCTCATAATTATTATTATGTTCTTGTAAGGCTAAGTATTTAGATCGTTCTAGGGTTTTTGTATATAAATATCCATACTTCGCAGCAGGACATGCTGAGATGAGTACACCTATTAGTTTAGCTAGGTCTCTTATTTTACATGTAGGTAATTGTGAAAACTTCTGAGTCAACTGAGCAATATTGTTACGTTTGTCCATAGGTAATGACATCGACATATTATTAGTGTCGTACATGAATCCTAGAAACTTAGTAACTTTCTTAGGGCACAATGAACTCTTATCATAGTTTATTACAAAACCTAAACATTCCAATAATTGTAAAGTTGAGTTTACATTGTTAGCACATTCCTCATAACTGTCCCCAATACATAATATATCGTCAAGGTAGATTACTGACCTATGCCCTTGTTTTCGAAGGTAGGTAATAACCTCCTTCATGATTTTTGTGAAGACTCGTGGAGCTACAGACAAACCATACGGCATAGCATTAAATTCATATATTGTATGTTTTTTAAGGTTAGGATTTTGAAATTCGAATCTTAAGTACTTTCTATCGGTAGGGGCAATAGGTACTAAAAGATAGGCTTCTTTTAAATCAATGGTAGCCAAAAATCCATCATGTGGAATTAATTTTGCTGCTGTTCTGTGGTCCTCCATTTTGAAATGTATAGTTGAAATAAATCTATTTAATGATTTCAAGTTCAGAATGAATCTCTTGCTACCATTTGGCTTAGGTGCTAAAAATATACTAGATATGAACTGTTCATTACTAGGATTACAAGGTGATACAGCTCCTAATTGTTTTAGGTTTTGTATAGCTACTAACATATCTCGACTATCCTCTTGAGATAGTTTTGAACGCGGTACTACAGACTGTGTTACTTTCCTACAAAATGGGATTGTATAGCCTTGTTGGATCCACGATAAAATTACATTATTTTTGGTTATATGTAACCAACAGTTATATGAATAGGTAAGCCTACCTGCGTGTACCTGATTTAATGGTGAGCGTCGGCACGGGATTTGTTCTGTCCCTGGCCTTTCGATGCCGTTTGTGGCGTCGAAGTCGCGTTGTATGGACGGCGCGCGGGGGGCGCAGCCGGCTTCCGTAGACCTCCCCGCCCCCCCCTGTTCGACGGGTAACGAGGAGGTCCCGACCAGTTTCCCTGATAGGTAGAACGGACGGCCGGTGCCTGGGAAGTGGAGGCCTGTTTTTGATACATCGGTTTCCTAATTTGTTGGCCTTGTTTTTCGATGGCTTTGCTAGCTTTTATTTTTTCGCCAAGTGAGGTGCCGAAGAGAGTCTCGTCTCGTTCTGTGTCTTGTATGACATGTAGAAATTTCTTTTCAAGGCTAGGCATAATTAGTCTTTTTCTGTCGGCTGACAATGAAGAATGCAGGTCAGATAGTAGGCGGCAGCCGTCGCTGAGCGCCTTCAGTGCGTTGATCTTGTTATCAGATGTTAAAAGCGTGTCCATGGCGCGGTTTATGGCGGAAGTACCGGCACCAAGGGTCTGCTGGAAGCCTTCTATCTTTTTATCTCGGTTACGGACAACCTCGGCCACTGCGGCCGATATTTCAGCATTGAGCTTGGGAGCTTGTAACAACTTACAGTTTGCCGGTACTAGGTATTCCTTTAGGAGGCTTGTTTTTTCCTCCTTTGGTAAGCCCTTCCGCAACAACGGCAGCCATAATTCAGCTAGGCTGCTATGAATTGGGTCTCCAAAGTCTGGAGTATCAGAAGTGGAGGCACCCAACGCCGACAGTAAGTCTGGGTCCAAAGTGACCTCTGGGGTGTCCTCCGCGGGGGCAACTTGGGCTCCATCTTCCATTGGTTCCGATTCTATCGTCACGGGCGGTGGCCGTTCGGGCTCATCCGGTCTTGTTTGTTCATCATTTATTGTATCTAAAAATTAATACAATAGTTGTCGTAATTACTATGCGGTTAAAAATTTTAAATTTTTTTAAAAATTTGGTGTGGGTAGTTCGGAATTTTCTGAAGAAAAGAAGTTGTCTCGCGGACAATAATGGCAGGTTTGCATGAAAATCACTGAGATTTCACGTATTTTCTGCATATTACGTTCGTGGATAACTCGCAGTTAACCACGTTATCGCAATTGACTCGCAGTCAATCCCGATCTTCGAACAATTAAACGCACAAAGTAGGTACGTACCTGGGCGATTTTCTTCGTCTTCCGACGAATCGATAATTTGTCGTATACGACGTCGTTGTGGTTCAGATTTTCTTTCTATTCTTCTTATTTTTCGAAGGTACTTTTTTAATTTTTCGTCGGCGCTGCGTTTCGGCATATTGAAATTAGCAGCGCGTGCGTCGTCGTTGCCGCACGAAAAAGGAATGAGCTAGAATGCTAGGGAAGGTAGTATGGAGATACTTATATCGATTAACACTCGATACTTTTAATCGAGTGATTTCTCTAAATAAAAACGTGCGAATGTTGCCTGTAGGATAAAGGGACTACCTGGTTTTATACTATTATCTGAAGAATAAAGCGATGAAGTATAATTTAATATGGTCTTATATGGAATGGTTTTAAGTTATAAAAAATCCAATGGAAAAGGATGCATTTAGAAAAGACATTTCTTGAAGTGAGAAATTATTCTTTCCCTCGAGAGAATAATGGTTTTAGTTTATATTCTTAAAATGATTATTCTTATTTGAAAAGCAATGTTCTTAATAATACTTTATATTATTTTCAAAAACAGTTACTAAAAAAAATATTCTCTAGCGTCTATAGGAAGAGGATTATTTACCAATTCAAGAAATATTTTATTTTCTTCAATTCTATTTAAATAAACTATAATATTTTGTTACAAAATACCTACATTATCCTTTTTTTCATTTGATTGAAAACCAAACGCAAAACGTTAAATTGAGCCATTTCAATATTCAAAAGTTACCTATAATCGTGTAGCTTTCTGATTTTTTCAAATGGCTAACGGTTTGGTTTTTCATAAAACCTTTTGTTCAGATAAATAAAGGATTAAAATTTTTCGGTTGTGGATTTCCCGAGGCAAAAACAGGTTGCGATACAAATAAATATACCTTAACCGAGATTTGGACTAAATATATTTCAGCTTTTAGAAAAAAATCTTTTGATCTCAGCAAAATGTTCGAATATTTTCTTCAAAGTCAAACGTTAATATTAACTATTTCTTGTAATGAGTATTATACTATTGGAGTTTTGGCAGGACGAGTAGATAACTTGGAATGTGCTTGTCATCATGTTGCTCCGAAACTCCTCGACTCGGTTTAGTTACAGTGGGATATGGTAAAATAACAAATAACTAAATTAATATTTCTCAAGGTGAAATTGTACCGGCGCTCTCTCCATACAAACGTAATCGACTGTTTTCTCCCTGGATAATGACACAAGGGCAAATTTTTTTGTTGCATAAAACTTATAACTGCCATGACTATGACCCTATGTTTTGGTTTTTTCATTTTCTAATTATCATAAACAAAACATATGGGCATGGTCATGGCAGTTATAAGTTTTATAAAAATATTTGCTCTAGTATCATTATCCAGGGAGAAAACAGTCGATTACGTTTGTATGGAGAGAGCCCCCGGTACCCTTTTCTCTTAAATACATACATATTTGCAGGACATTTCACACATCGTTATCTAGCCCCAAGCTAAGTCACTATAGACTTGTGTTATGGGTGCTAGACAACGGATATACTAGGTATATACTTTTCTTTTGCTCAAAACTAAAAAGTTGACACAAACTATCGACAAACGAGGTCCATTTGTGACTTTTGTACCTTTAAATCCTACTAATATTATAAATGTGAAAGTTTGTGTGTTAGTATGTGTGTTTGTTACTCCTTGGCGCAATAACTACAGGACCGATTGCGATTGAACTTTGTATGTAGATAGCTGGAGATCTGGATTAACACATAGGTTACTTTTTATCACGATATTCCGACAGGATCGGGAGTTACGCGGGTAAAACCGCGGTAGTATCAAATATATCTCTCTTATGACTGTAGAATGTTTTAATGTAAAATTAAAATTTCTCGAAAGACAATAAATAGTAAAACTGCTATAGTCAAATCTCATCTACAAGTCCTACCTACGTATATTTTGTTGATATTGTCTTGCCTACGTCACAACTGACGTAGCACCGACACCGATCTTCTTAATCTCACGAATCAACATTCCACGAACCTTGCTATAAAAACTGCTTTAAATTAATTAAAAGTTTGTAATCCCATAAGATTAAAGTGTCAAACATAGGGTTGTTAAGTTTAATCAAAGGGAATTTATTGCATTGTTTGTTGTCTTTGATTTGACCTTGAGTTTGATAGTGACCTTGAGTGAATTGTTATTGACAAGACAACAAACAACGGTCTACGATTGTCCTCTTTTGTTTACAAAGTTTTTCAAATAATAATATGAAAAGTATCGGAGCGAAGTATTGGATTTATAAAAGTGTTTAAAAACTTAAAACCGACTACGGAAAAATTATGCTCAAGAAAAAAATTTAAAAAAAAGGATTGCAAAATAAAGTTGAAAGCTATTTACTTACTGAGTTTTCACGCGACTACAGCGAAGTCAAAAGGGAGGGACTTTACTGTCAGTGTGTGTTAACACCTTTACAATAACTTTGAATTAAAATAATCTCATTAACTCCAGTGATATGTCAACCAGAGGTAGATACATCTTTGCGAAATAAACTTGACCAAACGAAAGTTAGGAAATTGACTCGCAATCCCTCGGGTGTTTTCGCATATTGCATGTAGACACGTCTAATTATTATGTCACAATTTCCGAGATAACCACTCTACTGTTACATGTCACTGATTAACACATTCTATATATTGGTAAATACTCAACCAGCAGGGCAAGCATGGGCCGAGGATAAAAACTATGTCCACCCGTTATGTCCTCTGTCAAGGGAGAAAATTATTTTTCATTACTCATACTCCGAAAGTAGGTCTAAAGATGCCTGAAGAGCGTGTAGAAAGAAAAACTTTCAGCCCTAGGGAAAATCGCTTTCACTGACAGCTGTCATGTCAAATTATGGCTTCGCGCGGCTTGTGCAATGTGCTTGTAGCCAGTATCAGTATCATTACGCATTAGGAACTTTAAAAACCTAACCTCCTTGCTTTAGGTAACACCAAAGAATAACAATTATGGCTTCACACGACTCATGCATACTGCCAGAGGTAGTATGGAGTCTCTCATTCACTCTCGTTATTATGAAGAATTTAATGTATTATTCGTAATGAAAAGCACAATGTTTACCTCGGGTAAAAGACTCATTAAGTCCCTCGAACTATTAGCGCCCTCGCTACGCTCGGGCGCCAAACTCCGTCTCTGGACTCAATGAGTGACTTTCACACCTAGGGTAACAATGTACTATTGTCTACCTGCCAAAGCACGGCAAAATGGGAAAGGTTAAGTATATCCCCATTTAACATAACATGTGGACATCTATTCCCCGCTTATAGCATGGGGACATAGGGAAGACAATATAGTAAAATTAAGTGACAAATGACATTGACAAGAATGACAAGCACAGATGTATAAAAAACGAATTTATTATATGATTTACGACGACATTCTATGTACAGTCGGCTGCATAATTGCAGCCCCCGGTAGAGTTCTAAAATGACTATAATTGACATGTTTTCATTCTAATAATTTTTGTTTGATAAATTGATGAGTTAGAAGACTTTAAATTTCAACTAAAGCAGGTGTCTGGAATCTTGCTTCTGTTGAAAACATTCTTATAACAGACGTTGTGGAGCTCTACGGTGGGTCTGCAATTATGCCGTACTCTGTGGTTTGCTTATAATGGCAATAATTACGGGGATAAGCGTTTCCCCCGTTTTGTCTACCATGGATAGTATATCCACCCTTGCGCCCATGCTCAGGGGGTGGACAAAACTGACAGAGGGAAAGACAATTTTGTCCTTTCCCTGTGGATAAAATGTCTCCGGCCATGCAGGTAAGGCAACCATACTAACTAAATAAGATGTATTGTTTTCAGAGAACGCATCTCGACAATGCATGAACGGCGTATGGAACAACTACACGAACTACGCAAACTGCACAGAGAGGATCGCGAACGTGTCGCCGACGGATGTTACTAGTCTCATATACCTAGCGGGCTATTCGCTCAGTCTTGCCGTGCTATCGCTCGCTGTATTCGTATTTTTGTATTTTAAGTAAGTACCTACAGATATTTTAACTCTACTTCGGCTTTATATGTGTGTGTAAAGGTGGGTATAAACTAGAACATTTACTAGTAACAGAACATTCGCTATATTTGTACATACACACTTTGTACATGACGCTTGATTTTTTTTGTTACATTCCATTGAAATGCTCAAGGAAATGATGTAGTCTAAACTCACCATATTATTATAGTGATAGCATATATTGTTTCTTTCGTTGCCTCAGACAAATATAAATATATTTTTTCTTATCCTATAAGTGCTTACTTTCACCCTTAGAGGTTTAATTTCCCAAAATGATTTCTTAGCAAATGCCTACAAACATCATAATAGCTACCATACCATATTTTAGCCTGTCCATTGATGGCTTGAGTTGTGGGTTGATAATCAATTAATCAATCAGTCAGTCAGTCATGACTTTTATATTCCTATCTACAGGTTACAAATAAAGCATATTTTATTTATCAAAATTCATGTGATAATGGGAATTCAAAAAGTTTATTATTTAATTTCATACTCATAAAAGCGACTGCACTGAAACTAGTTCTGGCGAGTATTTAATTCTGGACTTTTGCTCCGTAATTTTCAGTTAAAATTTTCAACAAACAATTTTGGTAGGTAGACATCATTCAGGCTTTGAAAGTATTTCAATATAAAGAGGAATCATTACATGGACATTTAATAATAACTAATAAATAGATATGTGTAGGAAAATAGTTACGTTAAGTTATGTGTTGATAGACACATAACTTAACGTAACGTGATCTCACACACATTTTTCTATCCTATAATTGGCTTCCCGTTTTTGATATATAAGTCGCCTTTTTGTTAAAGCTGTTGGTTCTCCCAATAAATAAATAAAATATAGGACAACCTTGTAGTTAAAATTGTAAATGTATTTTGACATTATTTATCAACTTTTTATGCCTAAAAGATTCCTTAGATATCAACGGAAAGAAATAAAGCAAAGTAGGGACATAATGACTAATCAAAGACATTGTTAAAATAAACACCGTCACAAAAACCTTTCTTCAAAATATTGATGCGTGTTCCGCACTAATGACAAGCAATATCTCAAGTCAGCACCTAATGACTTTGACCCGCATCATGACTTTGGCACCAATTATGACACAATAGAAAAATATCTATACATATAAAATTCAAACTCCTGATTGACTGATATTTCAACGCACAGCTGTTATAACGTAGGCATCCGCTAAAAATAATTTTGGAAAAATTCAACCTTACGCGTACGACGATCATAAAGATGAAGTAGAAAATATATGCAAAAGTTGCAATTAATTGCTAGATTATTGCTAACTTAGATAACAATGATATATTTTATAAACCATTATTTATATTTAAAATCTTGAGTTTACTGACTTGGTTATCACCAATCCGGCATTAAAAAAAGCTTATCAAGGTTTTTTTATACATAATTTAAATAATGTCACTTTACGTCTAGCCCTAAGGTAAGCAACCAGGATTGTATTATGGTGGCCAGACCTTGGATAGAATACATAAACTTTTATGTTTTAAATATGTATATAATTAATATTCATACAGTAACACCCAGACCAGGAACAAATATACATAAATATTTGTTTGTCGTGGGAATTGAAACCACCTTTTGCATCGCAGGCAGGTGGTCGTCATATTCGTCGTAATTATCTCTAAAATACCAGAATTGGTCCCCTAAAGGCCGTCTAAATGAGTAGACATTTACCGAAATGTTATTACAGCGATTCATGAATAATATTCATATTTTATCGAACGATCATCCATTTGAGAAATAACCGTGACGTGACTGTTTCGAACATGTTTGCATTGCCCCCGTTGGATTTATTGGAAATATGCTGGTAACATTTTAAAACCAAATCGTATTGAAATGATAGTTGTGATTTCGTTACACTTTTTATACGAATCTAGTGACCGAAATGTTTGAGTATCTTTTGGAACAGAAATTCTTTTTTCCGAATATTTTTTGACTTTATTTCCCTTTATCTATATTCTATACATATAGATTTGTCTTAAACGAGTTACTGATTGGCGGATTGTCGCACAGCCTAAACCACTGATCGTAGAGACCTAAAACTTAGAGGGTGTGTTCTTTGTATGATGTATAAGCATCCGATAAGATTTTCCGAAAGTCTACTCACTACGATGTGAAAAAGGGGGACAAAGTTTGTATGTGACTACGTAAATCAATTTTTCGTAGTTATAGCGTTTCTTTCAAAACAAAAACATACATTTGAAACTGTACATCAGCTGTGTGGTCACCCTAATACCGACCTGTCTCGAACACAAATCGTTGACACCTTGTTGACAATACTGATGCGACAAACAGCTCTTCAAAGGGTGGTTTCGTACCAAACCTCTGAACGAGATATTGTCCGATGAATATTCAAGTATTAGCCTTGTTCAAACATGTATTCGTTGTTATCCATATTACCGGGAGACGGATGCTTTACACCCGCATTATCTATCTCCATAGAAAGTTGAACTTCTCTTTCTTAACATTTCATGATAGGCTTTCTACTTCTTTTATCGTAGTTATTTATCTTTCTCACTTAGTTTTCTCAAAATTTTATGATGGGATTTCTAAATCTTTTTTGTCGTAGTATTTTCTCTGTCTGAACATTTAATTACGGGCTTTCTAGATACAATTTTTTTCAATTTTTGTCGTACAATTTTTCTTAGATATTCGCAACTTTACTCATAATCAAACTATTTTATCGGACATAATCGCGTTTATTTTGTTCCAGACGGGTGTAATTAGTGTTACAAAATAATTTGACTTGTTGTTAAACTACCGGCCAATTAACGGTGGCCTGAAGTCTTACAGCTGTTGTTTATGGTTTTGAATTGACCAAAAGTAGTACTGGCTCCCAAACTGATGGTACTTTCCAACCATTTTCTGTATACATTACAATAAAGCTAGTCAAATAACCCGCCCCTTATCGTTCCCGGTGCAAAGTTCCCATAATGCTAGAAGCATTGCCACGCTGAATGGCGATGGCTAATCTCTGCGCCAGAAACGAGCTGGAGCGGGATTCACCCCCATTTCCCCTAATCCTATCTCCTAACTCTTTCTTCTCTATTGAAATCATGAATTTATTCCTTCTTTTCTCGTCTACTTGCAATAAAACATATGGTAGCGAGCTATCTGTTATCTAAACGATCATTTCATCGCGGACCCTTTTATACGTTATTTATTATGGGATATTAATTTTTCCCCAGCTAGCCTTTAGTATAAAATCACCTTTATCATTGGTAATAAAACCGCATTCGCACGGTTTACAAACGAAAGCCTTGTCAAGTTGTCAGGAATAAATCCTCGAATGAAGAATTAATTGTGCGGGTTAAAACAGACCTTCATTACAACCATGTAGGGGTTAATACGATATAAGTGGGGTATCTTTTGATGTGTTATTAATTTTCTACCTGTGAAGAAACTTGAATATTCAGACTTCTACCCATAGTTAATTATATCATCTACATATACACTAATATTATAAAAAAGTTTTCTTTTTGTTTTTTTATGTTTGAACGAATAGGCTCCGAAACTGCTGGACCGATTTTGATAAAACTTGGTATGAGGATACATTGATTCATTGATAAAATAAGCTACTTTTTATCCCAATATTCCCGCGATATCGGGAATTACACGTATGAAACAGCGGAGCGCTTTTCATTTATATTAAACATAAATCGATTGTGTAGTGTTTTGTTAGATTTTAAATATGAAGATCGACCGTTTACTAAATAATATCAATAAATAAATATTGTAGGACACTGCACACAGCGCCATCTAGCCCCAAACTAAGCAACTACGCTTGAGATATGGTGACCAGACAACAGATTGAATAGGCTTTTTTTTGCAAAAGTATTTAATATACATGCAGCCACCCACTAACACCCAGACTATAATAAAATATCTGTAGTTATTTAAATATTTATTTGAGACGCGAACCCGCAACCTTTTTGTTCTTGTTCTTCCACTGCGCTGCCAGACAAAAAGCTACTAGCTGAACCTCTGACATGATAAAATGAGAAGGCATAGACGACAAAGATAAGAAATGTGTTCTTTTTTGAAACTTTCGTTATCCAAAATCACTAACGATTTGAACAAAATCAAAGCGAAAAAAAATTCTTAATGACAAAAGTTAAATGAAGAAATGTATTTTTAAAATACTTGCCTTTCATTCCTTAATAACAGAAACCCAAGTTTAATAAAGACATTCGGTTTCCTCTTACATAAGTAAGTATATAGGTACAAAAAAAATGAAATTTTGTTATTGATTTGGGTAAATTACAGGAAGAGAATACTTAAATGTTTCCGTCAACCTTTTGGCAAAAAATTACACAAGAGAAAAAACTGCCACGTTCTTTCTTGCTCATCATATTCCATTAGTCGGAATATTTTTCAAATTGTCTATGAACTGCCTACGAGTACATAATCGGTGAACTTATTATTTCTAATTTATGCGACGAACTAAGAACCTCCTAATTTTTTTAGGTTGGTTAAAAATCAATGTCTACATTGCAAAATTAAAATGTTTGACAAGAAAATGCCTAAACTGCAAAAAATTCTAAGTAGTAATATAGTAGTAATAAGTAGTAATAATAAATAGTAGTAGTTCTAAGTAGTAAGTAGCATAGATATCAAAATGCCTAAATTGTAATTTCTATAAATCACGATTCGGCCGTCTAAAGAACCGAAGTTTTGGAACTGCTTCCTTAGGAGGCTTTTAATTTATTTGTATGGAACTGGTTCCGATCTAGGTTCTTAATTTGCTTGTATTGATTGAACTAGTTCCAATCATCAATCAAAACACTGGTGGTTCCTTTTTTAAATCCCTTCGGATTTAAAAAAGGAACCACCTGTGTTTTGAAGAAGAAGAAGTTAAAACATATGAAGATATGTTTTAACTTCTTCTTCTTCTCGTATAGCGGTGTGGCTCACCTATTGTTAGAGTTTTCAGATCGCCTTAAGCTCTCTAACTTGACCTAACGACTGCTACTAGAGGTAGCAACCTGGACCAACGGCTTAACGTGCCTTCCGAAGCACGGAGGGGCTCACGAAAACACACTTTTGCAACACTACTAATTGGTCACCCATCGAAGTAATGTCGCGTCGCTTAACCCGCACGACCGTAAACGATCGTAAAGTTTTAACTTGAAAGTTAGGTTATACTTGCAATTTTTAACTCCTGCCATTAGCTTTGTTTTACTTTGTCTACCGTTCTTGGTAGCGTCTGGAAGATAAATAAAAAAGTTACAGTCTTTATTCCAATTATAAAATCTCATTTTATTTCTGTGGTACCTACTGTAATTTATGTTTCTGTCTGTTTTTACTTGTTAATATAAATCCAATCAAAGTGGTCAAAAGCTAATAATTAGTGTGATATTTATGTGCAAAAGTTGGTTGTATGGAAAAGAATTTCGATTTTCATTTGAAGGATCCTCACACGTAGGAGTTTAATATCTTAAAGGTGCGCAAACAACTCCACGGGATTTGACCTATACCTTGGAAGAATTCAATTATTCGAAGCGAATGGTCAATAAAAGACATGATTGGTTTGGAAGAACCCCTTTACCCAATCGCGATTGGTATATTTTATCACTTTTCGCTCAATGAAGTCAACTTTTTAGATATATTTTTTTCTCCATTCAAAAATAATTATTTTGGCGAAAATTCAATTGAAGGTAGGTGTGACAATTATTAGTCATCACGTCTCTTTTACTGTATCATTTTGTAAAGAATTGGCTATTCATTATCTAATCTGGCACAGCACAGGCAATATGATGAATTTCCATTTACCTATTTTAAAATTATCAATCTTTATACAACGTCTTTGATAAGATATTACTTATTCAGAGTGACCAATTTAAAATCACTATCGAAACCTACCTACATACCTTCCTTTAGACTTGTTTTGCTTAAAACTCGCAACAAACATACAATTAGCCAACAAAAGTGCAGACTCACTGTTTTTTTTTTATTTATGTTTGGCCCATTCCATCCCACTGTAGGGCAAACCCTGGCAGTGGCAAATCCCTCCCCTCTTTCCACTAGTCCCTGTCTAGTGACATCTGGGTCCAGTTCCTACGATGCGAGTCCAACTCGTTCCACCATCTTCTTCTGGGCCTACCGCGAGGTTCGCCTTCTGTTTGTAACCCACTGTAGAGTTCTATAATTGTTTTTGTTGAAATGATTAGAACTCAAGTAAGTATTTATCAAGGTTATGCTTAATTTAAGTTTAAAGTTCTAATTAGATATTTTTCAACACCAGCCGTGCTCAATAGTCCTGCTTTAGTTAAAAAAATCTAGTAATAGTTATTTGAGAATTGTGGGTCTGCAATTATGCTGCCGATTTTATGTAGATAAATCTGGAGATATTGCTATACTACTTGTGGCGTAAGGTTTGTCAACATTCACAAGGGTACTTGAATGTGTAGCCACTACAATCAGATCTCTGAATTCCTTTCCTTCCACAACCAAAATTATAGTATTCGCATTTCACAATGTAGGTACTCTAGAATACAGACTCAAAACATGTTAATTCAATTAACTCAGATAAATAAACCACAATAACTTTACGAAACATATGTACGCAAGCAAAATCCTTTCGGAAAGTTAGACAATGAAAAAGTATATAGCTACGCCAAAAGCTTTGAAACTTTGAACTTTGCCATTATGAACTTACAATGGTTATGTAGAGGAATTAATAAATAAGATCTTTAAAATAAATAATTACATCCATGAATGTGACATATACCAGATATAAGTTAAAAGTAAATGAGTGTAGGTTTATTTACAAAAGAAAAATACATAATGGTCTGGCCAACATAATCTAAGCTCTTTCTTAACTTAGGGCTAGATGACGGTGTTTAAAATGTCCTATTTATTTATTTGATACTAGCTTTTGCCTGCGACTTTGTCCGCGTAGAAGTCGAAAATGGTACTCTAAGCAAACCACCCCCAAAATAACTTTCTACCCCTTTTTAACCCCGTTATGATGAATTTCAGAGCACGTCTTCCATCAATTCTGATAAAGAATGTTTGTTGAAAGAAGGACCAAGGAATCACGTTGTCCCATACAAACTTTGCCCCCCTTTTTCATCCCCTTAGGGGTAGAATTTCGGAAAAAAACCTTTCTTATCGGATGCTTACGTCACACGAAGAATACATCCTCCAAGTTTCAGGTCTCTACGATCAGCGGTTTAGGCTGTGCATTGATCCGTCAGTCAGTCATTAAGGACAAAGAATTTTATATGTATAGATAGATTACAATATGTAACTATTCTATATATTTACAGGTACTTAAGTAAATATATAGAGTAGTTATAAATCTTCAATTTTGTTTGGGTCTGAGGCAACATTTAATTTTGTTGATATATTGAAAATGTTTAAAGTATGTTTTCGTACGTTACGAGATTTTATAAATGTTTCATTTGTTTCAGGGATCTCCGATGTTTAAGAAATACAATTCACACAAATCTTATGTCTACGTATATTTTATCTGCTTGTAGTTGGATTTTAAATTTAGCTTTACAAGTAAGTACCGATACACATTCACATAATCCTACTATAAACAACGAAGGCTAACTCATCCATCATTTCATGTACATTATTTTGATTATAAAATTATTCTTAATAAAAAGGACTAAATAGTTAAACCTGGTAATGTCTATAAAAGACAAAAAATATGAAAATAATTAACAAAAAAACTTTTATAAGCCTCAAAGACAGCGTACCTAACTTTTAATTAATAATTAACAAGTCTACTTTAGTTTGAATCAGTTCTAACGTTTTTTTGTTACTTTTCGCAGTCTGTTTTAAACAAGTATTTTAGTAGGTAGACCGGTTTTAACTAAACGGTTCTTTAATACTTTGGTATTTGATCATAATTTCAAGTTTAGTAAGTCATTTAATTTTAATAACTTAAAAGCCCTAACAAGTGACATGAATTTTGATTTAAAAATTTTAAACGGTTGTCGTTATAAAACGATTTTTAAGTACCGCCCAATAATATGTTTTTGTTTTATATAGAATTTTACTACCATAGTAATTTTCACTATTAAAGTTAGTACATGGATGATTTTTTTTTACACAAATAATATAAAATTAAATAAACATTGATTTTCTTAGTCTAACCTCAAAGCAAACACTCATTGACTTCGTGTTACTTAACAACGCCATCTGCTGGAATAACTTTATTGCTCACAAAAAATAGTATTAGTAGTTCGCCAATAGATGTCAGGAAGAGTCATATTTTTCAGTTTAAATTGTTTCGATAAAACACGAATAAAATGACATTTTCTAAAAATGATTCCTAACTAGATCGATTTATCGCCCCCAAAACCCCCTATATACCAAATTTTATGAAAATCGTTGGAGCCGATTCCGAGATTCCAATTATATATATACAAGAATTGCTCATTTAAAGATATAAGATTTAAAACGGAATATTAACCATGGTTTTCTATTTTGTGCAGCTCGATATTTCGATGTTATTTCAAACACTATTTTCAACTTTTTAATTGATTTTTTAACGTTAAATAATAGGTAATAATGTAGATAAAGATTTTCGATCTCGTTTCTTTTTTAGGACTATGAATAACTTAAAGCTATACTGTATAAATTACTCTGATATAGATTATTAATATTCTTGTCACGCTTAAGCTTACATAGGCACATTAATCATAACATAATAACATAGTAAATTAACATCATGAAATCTGCCTACAAAGTAACACAATACGTTACATATTAATTGTCTCAAAGCGCTGTAGTAATATGGGTTATCTATATAATGAGTAACATTGTGAAGCCAATGGCTTCCCGTTTGATTCAATCGTACAATTCAATAAGCTGACTGTTTCATCGTGATATTGCTTTAATCATTAACTAGTTTCCGAAGTTATTCTTAAATAGTATTTATTTTCCCGGGTCTTAATCGCGTATTTTTTATTTTTATTTCTCTTACCTCGACGTTTCGACTATGTTACAATAGTCATGGTTGCAACGAGACTGGAGCAGCCTGTGACTGTTGACAAAAATTGCTTATAAAATCTTTGGATCAAAAATGACGGACAAAAGCTTCCGGGCGGTCATCGAACTTAATGACGCGTTCACACTTCCAGTTCGACTCAAATTTCCGGCACTGGTTGCGCGGGAAATCACACACGTTGCAGTGATTTGGTGGCCCGCTCTATAGTTGCGAAAAATAGAAGAAAAGACAATATTAATGATAAATGATTGATATTTTATGGATAATACAGTTAAAATAAGGATTTTTAGCAGCCTTTCAATAAAATTGAAATCCTACACAGCGCAGTTCAATCGCGGACTGTAAGTAACGCGTTGCTTTCGAACTCGATCTACCCTCAACTATCAGCATGATATGACAACGCTCGCCGCTGCTGCTCTAATCTTCTCGCGACCATGACTATTGTAACATAGTCGAAACGTCGAAGTAAGAGAAATAAAAATAAAAAATACGCGATTAAAATCCGGGAAAATAATTACTATGAATACAAATCGTCAGAGTTTAAAATGTTTATTATTCTTAGATACAAAGTATCGAAAGCTATTAGAATAATCTTTAATATCTTTTTAACAAGGTTACTAGATCAGATTTTATCAATAAACTAGCTGTTGCCCGCGACTTCGATCGCGATGTGGTTTTGGGTTATTTAGAATACCTAGCATTTTTCTGCATAGATACAATTTATCATTCGGTGTAAGTTATAAAAACAAAATAGGTAGTTACATGGTTTTTAAACTATATTATTAATTGATTTGGCAAAGGCAATTCTTATTCTAGGCTTACTCATACTACGAAAGTAGGTCTAAAGATGCCTGAAGAGCGTGTAGGAAGAAAAACTTTCGGCCCTAGGGAAAATCGCTTTCACTGACAGCTGTCATGTTAAATTATGGCTTCGCGCGGCTTGTGCAATGTGTTTGTAGCCAGTATCAGTATCATTACGCATTAGGGACTTCAAAAACCTAACCTCCTTGATTTAGGTAACACCGAAGAATAACAATTATGGCTTCGCACGGCTCATCCATACTGCCAGAGTTTAGTACATAATAGATTTTTTCTTAGTAATCGAATTCAGGTAGATATATTTAGTTCAAGATATCTTATTTAATAAAATAAATGTAAAGATGAAAATGGTCAAAGCGACGTATGACCATGCTGCGGCGCCCTGTCAAGATGTTGCAGATGTGGCTTTATGTGACCGTGCGGTCAGTGTCGTTTCTTGAGTAAAAAATACTGGTGGGAAATGCTTGCATTTTGAATGATTTTAATTAGTATTATCTTTTGTTATTTTATTATGTTTTTGTGTTAAGTTTAATCTGGTTTTTCATTTATGATTATGTATTTTGTGTAAATTACATTTTCTAGACAAACCGTGTTACAAAAACTGTAATTTAAATCTACGGACTTCGCGTCATCACTCAGTGTTGGATAAACTAATTTATAAAAATCTCTTCGGATAGTACCGACGTATTTGAGTATTGAAAACATGTTGAAAACAAATAGCAAAAGCAAAAAATCTACATAAGGTCCCAACCTTGTAAGAGGATCAGGTAGTATGGAGTCTCTCATTCACTCTCGTTATTAGGAAGAATTTTATGTTTATTCGTAATGCAAAGCACAGTGTTTATCTCGGGTTTGTTTTGTTTGCCCAAGGTGTGAAAGTCACTCATTTAGTCCCTCAAAGTATTAGCGCCCTCGCTACGCTCGGGCGCCAAACTCCGTCTCGGGACTCAATGAGTGACTTTCACACCTTGGGTAACAATGTACTATTTTTGTTAATTTTTCACAAATAAAACATAATAAACAACAATATGATAAGCTAAAACTAAGTCCAATTTCTATTAGCACAAAATGTCCTATGAATTCCATTTTCTGAATTCTTGACAAAAATAACCAGTTTTTTTATTAGGTAGCTGGCAGGGCTACGTAATTTTGGAAAAAAAAAAAGATTTTTACAAACGACTATTACCTGTATATTTTTTAAGCGACATCAAAAAAGGTGGACGTTCTCAATTCGTCACGTAAATATATATTTTTTTATGTATGTTCGCTGATTACTCGTAAACTCTTGGAGCGATTTGGATAATTATTTTTTGTTTTTACTATCTAAGGTTTCCGCTACTTGAACTCATAATTCAAACTATAGCAGGAGAAAAGCGCGATAGAAGTGTAACATCGGAGGTCTTCGGTAAAGGAGATCGGTAATATTATGTAGTAGTACCTCTTTGTATTAACCTCATTTTCAGTTTCACGTAGGTAGTATTAAATGCAAACTATTTGGTTTTATGTCAGCTGTCATCTTGAACGGAGGCCTGTACTGCACTCCTACCATGACTTTTTGAAGAAGTCGAAAAAAAGAAACCCTTTTTCGATCACTCTTTTGTCCGTTTGTCTGTCGATGTGTCACTACCGATATTGTCAGAGACGGGTGGACCTAGTAAGTTGATTTTTAGGAAGTTTCATAGTAAATACTCAATATAGTATGTTTAATCGAAGACGTAAAAAACCCGTGGTAAGGGTACTGTTCCCTTCTGACGTTCGATTACGTTTTACCACGGAAAAATATTTCGATTTCACATTTTTTAAATGTTTTTTTATCAAATATCTTAATTATTGTATTAAAGTTAAATTAAAAAATAGCCTAAATGTTATTCTGATATATTCTGAACATATTCGTGTGGACCTTGTTTAAATCTGTTCTGTAGTTTATGAGATTACCTGGTTCAAACAAACAAACAGACAGACAAACAGACAAACAGACAAACAGACAAACAGACAAAAATTCTAAAAACTACCCTATCGTGTTCAGCTAACGATTTTAAGGCGACCTGTGTATTTTTTTTCTGGATATCTTACAATTACAGATTTTTTGATGTCTACAGATTTATTATATGTATAGATATGTACAGAATGATTTTTTTAATGAGGCTTTAGGATCGTTTTCTAAATAACAGATAGCGAAAAATACTAGAGGAATTACGTGCCCGATTAGGACAAAAAAACTGCATTATTCGTTTTTTTTTTAATAGTCCTACCCTAGCCAAGAATCAAATCGAATCCGTTAATTATGCAAAAAATTCACTGTTGCCGATAGTGACAAATTTCTGAAAAAAAAATACAAAGTATGGCAAATAAAAGGAAATTACTAATTTTCATAATTATCGTTATGTTCTATTATAGTTATGTTTATTTATTATAATAACTTCCTTGAGTAAACTGAAAAACTACCATAAAAGCTAAATCAGTTCGTTTCTACCAAAAGTTGCTTGGAAGATATCGCTTTCAGTGATAAGGCCGCCCATTTTTTGCAATTTTTACTTACTTTCTAGCTATTACTTTACTTGTGTTCGTGTTTTATGTTCCTTCCTGTGTTGTACAAATAAATTAATAATCTATCTTCAGAAAATGGCCTGAAGGTTAATTTTAAAAAATTCACCCTGTATATAAAAAGTACAAAATGATTCATTGAGAGAGTATACCACCCATTTATGCCGACAAAAGTCTTTTATTGTATTCCTATTGACAGTAGATAGCCCTTTATCATCCGCTTTTGTGAACTGCTCGTTTCGTCAATTCTTTTCAAAATAACAAAAAGAGTAAAGGAGTGTTTTTATCTTAATTTGCACTTATAATAATTATTTTTGCACATAAATTAATCGAGGTGTTCATTGTAGGTTCTACTGTTGTTTCAGAACTGGTCGGATGAAGCTCAACAAGATCAAACCTCTTGTATGATCTTAGTTATATGCATGCATTATTTTTATTTAACCAATTTTTTTTGGATGCTTGTTGAAGGTAAGTCTATACAAACTATATAGTATTAATTTAATGCTACCATTTGTGAGGTTATGTCACAATTGTTTGTTTAAGATAATATTAAAACTTTTGTTTTTCTGTTTGTCTTTTGTTTAAAGTAGCATTAGTTTTGACATTTTATGGTTTTTTATTGTTAGTATAACTTTAAAACTGCCATCTAAATACATAAAATTCTCGTGTCGCAGTATTAGTTGCCAAATTCCACCTAAACGGCTGAACCGAATTGTATGATATTTTTTGTGTGAATTCGTTAGGTCTAAGAATCGAATCACAGCAATTTTTTTTCCTTAACTTTTTCTTTTTTTTAGATGGCAAAACAACGTTTGCCGGGACAGCTTGTTTTTAATTATAATTCTGTTTTCAGGTCTATATCTTTATATGCTAGTCGTTGAAACCTTCACAGCAGAAAATATTAAGTTAAAAGTCTACACGACTATCGGCTGGGGTAAGTTTGACCAAATACAGACCCCTATTTTTTTAATATTTACATATAGGTATATATGTATAGTTATATGACAGTTTCTATATATATATATGACGGAAAAATAAAATAAAATTACAAATAAAAGACATCCTTAAGCGCGTCTCCTCGAGGCTTCGTTCGAATATTTTTTCTGTCTAATTTATTGAATCCTATGTTTGTTGTTATAGGTGCTCCAGCAGTGTTCATCACAATATGGGTAATATCCAGATGCTTCGTCGCTGTAGGGCCAGCTACGGGACCGGATGCAGTAAGTTTAAATTTTCATAAACTAATGATTGTTATTATTTCTATTATACCTGGCTAATTCAAAATTGTCAGTTCAGGCTATCAGATAAGAATTTTCAGTTTTTGTAGCAGAAGCTGAACCAATTATCCATAAATCATTGGTTTCCGATTTTGTACTTAGAATTTTAAGACGTGTGAAAGTTCTCAATTGTATTTTTGTAAATTGTAAATTTATTCAAAAAAGAGCTAGTATTTTCTAAGGTTTTCGCGACTTGAACTCATAATTATATTTTTTTTAACGGATATTATTCGCATTTTAATTTATTTTAAAACTGACGTTTCGGGAACTTAGCAATTTTGAATATGTCCGTCAAAACACACTTACGCACAATGGCCCAAATAATGAGGCTAAGTGCGGAAACAGCCCCGTAAAATTAAACTAAACTAAACTTAAATAAATATCGGAATGAAAAAATATGCTGATATTACTTGAAGGAAACCGCAGGATACCAACTAGTGGATGGTAGTCGGTAAACTAATAAAATACCTAAAGATTTATTGGAATTTTTGGGAGTCTACGTATTATACATTAAAAATTTAATAACATTACGAATCCCAACTATTCTACCTGCCCCAATATTTACAAGGCGATCCTTTGAGAGCGGTAGCCCTTAAACATACCTTTACTTCAATCCCGACATAACATGCACAAAGTCTACCCAACTGTTGCTCAAATATTTATTTGAATGAAACTCTCTTTTGTTAGTAATATGCCTTTAATATTCAATCTTTTGTAATGTTACCTATTATATTTTCTTTTGAAAACACTATGAGATGATGAAAAAATTACATATTTTTGTATAATAGGTACTAGCCTTTTTTTGTTCCGTCTATTAGCGGACTATACAAATAAACTTTCTTCATAAATCACTATCTCTTAGTGTGTAGTTCTAAAATCGCGTTCAGACATACCGACGCCCCAAGGGGTCATTGGAACGAAGTTCCTTATCGCGCGTTGCGAAAGGAGAAATTAAGGGTGTAGATTGTTGGCCTGAGATCTCGATTTCGAGCGACCGCAGCGCCAAAGTTTAATGTAACATCCGACGGGGCGGATGAATGACCTAGAGAGCGCGATTTTCAAAATGTTTTGCAACAAACGTTCCACGTTGAGAAATTGTTATTGAACTTGAATATTTACAGCATAACAATAACGTTGAATTTTTGGAAACTAGCTGTTGATTCTTTTTAATAGATTGTTGAGACACAATTTTTATGTTTTTCTATCATTTGACATCTGACTGATTCCAACTATTTATTTATTTGTAATTTCACTACCAAAATTTATTCTAATTCGTAAAATATTCATTCAATAAAATAATTGCAAATTCAGTAGGAAGTGTGTTTATCTCTACGCAAGGAAATGTGCCTATTGCGTAAACTCAAATACTTACTTTTTTTTTTTTTCCTTTTATTATGGCTTCGCACGTGTGCATTTAGCCAGTGTCAAGTTATATTTTGCATCAAATTATGACCCGATTTTTCATAAATCGGGCCTAAAGTGTTTCAATACAGTCAAAGTCGTCATAGTCCGTCAAGTCAGGGGTTATAGTAAAGCGGTGGCAAGTTTACCATAACCTTAATAGGAGATTTGGAGGCAACGTGAAAACTGCATGTTTGACACTGATTTTTACTTTCACTACACTTGTGCACTTTCACAGAACTAAATTGAATAACATTCCACCAGAATTATACAATTCAACTCGGGTTACATCTAAGTTTCATGAAAATAAAACTGCAGCACGACATGTTGTTAACTCGTTCCCGCCAAAACTCAAATACTTACTTTTTGTTTACGATCACCTCGTCGATATCTAAAAAAAAATCCTAGGGTTTAAAAAAAAAAAAAATGTCAATAAATGAAACACAAGTATAAAAATGATTTATTTACTACACAATAACAAATATGAGTCGCCATTACTCGCTATCTCAAAAGCGTGCTAGGGTTGTACAAAAATTAGTAAATAATTCATTTATTTACTAATTTTAACAGAAGTTTGTAAATTATTAATATACTAATTAAAAGTATGTAATTAAACAATAACGAAATATGAGTTCAAAATTCTAATGGTTTTTCATTCGATTACGGATCAAGTTCTGATTTCTGCTAATTTGATGATAAAATCAATGGCTATCACAAAACCTATCAGAATGAAAACGTTACCAGCTGCCCGATTCACGTAAGTAATAAAAACCGTAGCGCAGTGACGTCACTTCGTTTTTTGCAAATTTAGCCCTTTTAACCGACTTAAAAAAAGGAGAATCCTCAATTCGCTGTATTTTTTAACCAATTTTTATGATTCTTTACACCAGGTAACTCAGAAATTGTATAGTAATTGAGCTATTGGAAGATTTATGACAATCCAAGACTAGATAAGTAAGTGCGTTTAAAACAGAAAACCAAAAGGCGATTTCTAAGTTCCTAAGTTAAAACGACTTTTGGACTGGCGTGTTTACGTGAATCGACTGGCTGGGTAGTTAAGTTACCTGTATCTTTCAAAATCATTAGGCGTTCTTCTCTTTCATAACACGTAAAGCTCTTTCTTTCCTCTCTTTCATAGCCTCTATGATACTGGGCGCGTCACGAATGGGCATGCTTCGTGACTGCCGAGGATCAACTAATTCTGGAAGTAGGCAATCGTAATAAAACCTAACTAATTTCATCTCCATTTTCTCCTCCCAAAATTTGTCGTCCTTTTCTATAATATAAACTTTCATAGGTACAGTAGCACCAAACCAGATGCCAAGCATGCAAACGTTTCTTTTAGTAATATGTACCTGTCCCTGAATTTGGAAATACCAGTTATGATTTTTATTTATGACATAACCCTTGGAAGCCTTGTCCTTAACCCAAAAGGTATGTTTGGCCATTGCTTCATCAAGAGTCATGCCAGCTAAAGAATGTGGGCACTTAATTTCAATTAAACCGTTTGCATAAATGCCATCTGGTGTAGTACCAAGAAATTCATATTGATCGTCGACGAACAAACCGCAACCTTGTATACTAATATTCTCTTGAATTTCTAACTGTTTAATTGCGGTTTCTTCGTTTTCGATACCGTACCGTACAGCAGGCAAACTGGAGATATTACTACCATAAACGATTTTACGAACAAGAACAGCACAACTTGTGCTCTCTCGTTTTTTACAAACTTCCCCGAACGATGATGAGGTTAGTAATTTTCTCCTTGTACTCATCCACTCAGAACTACTTCTTTGCAAATGGGTCGACCTTTCAAGCTCCTCTCTTTCAGCACAAGACAACTTTAAATCGGCTAAAAAAGATGACTTGGCTTTCTCATATAATTCTGGACTCAGATCAGGTTTTTCGCAGTTTGGTCCATAGTGAGCGTCTTTCGATACAGCGCTGTGGCTCTTTTTCAATCTTAATTTAGGTTTAGCAATTAAACGGATTTTACGATTACAATTTTCCACTTTCGCGATCAAAGGATTAGGACTAGATTTAAATATTACTTCATGAGTTTTACTATGAATCGATCCTGTATTAAAAGACACAACAGCAGCTGCGCATCGGCCCGCATAAGAACCACGGGAAGAATAATTTACACGCTTACCCCCTACTAATTTGGCAATCACTGCGTTAAAACTTTCAACTATATTACTTGTACAATTATGAATTAAACTTCTAGAATGATATGACAGTCTTTTACTTAAAATGTGTACCGCGTCCATTAATCCGCATCCAACAATTGCTGGAAGCAACCCAACAGGTTCTATTCGACGAGTATCAGGTCTACAGAAATACTCCTTGCAATATTGGTGATTACCAAATACGTGTTGTGGACCATTTAGGATATCTTCACTAAGATTTTTTATTTTTTCTTCGAGTGACTGATTTTGATCGCCCCAATATTTAATAGCGCATTTTACACCCGTTCTTAAACGCAAATACCTTTCTTTTAGGAATTTCCGCAATTCGCAAGGATACTTAGTGTCTTTCGACAGTTTCTCCAAGCTATTGCAGTAGTTTCGTAAAAGATGATTTTTGCATTCAATTTTCTCTACTGTTAAATTACCGTACGGTCGCGAATCTAATATTTTTTTATAAGTACTGGAATCGCCGTCTGCTACAAATTTATTATAAATTACACCGTGATCAACAATGGAACGTTTAAACCCCTCAACTATTATGGTCGATTCCATACCGGTAGATGATCCCGAATAATTCTTGAAACAACGGTGTTCCGAGGGCTGACTGTCGTTCTTTGCGGCTCGTGCACAAACTACGCAGTATTTATTTTTAACTCCAAAAAACAATACTTTATTAGTTTTAATGCCAATTATCGCAGCTGCGCCGGACAAGGCGGAAAAATTCTTACCATAAGATCTCTTGCTCCAACAACCGTCAACAGCAACAGATATTAATGGTGTACCATTTTTATCAACACTACCTATAGACACTGCGTACTCCGCTTCTTCCTTGACAGCTTCTGCCATGGAATGTGCTGCTGTCTTTTCCCACCAATCGCAAACCGTATTATTAATTTCATTGTATAATGAAGGTGACATGATTGGTAGGGCTACTGCGGCAGTTAATGTTTTTAACTGATAGTAGCTCCCACCAGATGATATGATACCAGATACAATTTGATGATTCACTTCCATTCTATCTTCTTTCTTTTCAATCAAACACACAGTAAATTTCATACTACACATACTACATTTCATGATGAGTTTTGAGTCCAGACCAACTTTTACTTCACCTATTATACTGAGGTAACTTAACTTACAATCCATTGGACCGTGGTCCCCTATGGCCTGAAGAGCTTTAAAAAAAAAAGAAACGTCTACAACTCTACGCCCAACTTCCATTTCATCCACCTTTCCCTCTTGGTCGTTTTCAATAACTAGTTCCTGTAAAGAAAGATAATGGCTTGATTTTTTTTATAAAAAATAATTAAAAATTTAAAAAAATGCAAAAGAATTAATACAATATTAGGTTCCTGATGAATAGAAATTATAGTTTCTTTACGCATTAGGTATTGTTTTTTTATGACGTCACCTATTTGAACGTAAATTTTCTTTTGAGAAAGTAATTGAGAAGTATTTCGGTACTAAGGTGTTTGTCTCTCGATGAAAATAATAAATATTGCAAGAAAAAATCTATAGGTAGGTATTGAGATTTTGTCTTCGCCCATCACTAACTAAGTAGTTTATTTATTTATGTAACAAGTCTACAAGAATTACGTATAACAACTTACCTCTATACAGCGCGTAGCATTGTTGCTCAGAGTCTCGGCCCCAAGGTTTTCTTTATTTTCAATACTGGAAATATTATTCATCAATATTATCCACTTTTTATTTATTTTGTACAACCCTAAGCCAGACGCTAGGCGCCTCGCGTCTGTTTGGCGGGTATGTCGACAAAGTTGCGCTGTCGCCTACCTACTTCCACAATTTGACATATACCTACATGTTATTGTAGGTATATGTCTGAATCGGGCGATCTAAATCATATGACATATTCTATTAGCTTTGTAATGTACCCTGTTCAAATGCGATAATAAATAAGTAGGGAGGAACTTACATTTTATTCCGAGATCTTTTGGCTTTCATATTTTTATAATGCGTACAAAACTTTCTTTTCCCTGGCATGACACTCAAATTCAATCAGTCCTGCGAAAAAAATAGCCTATGTTACTCAGTGATAATGTAGCTTTCGAATGATAAAAGAATTATTAAAATCGGTCCAGTACTTTTTGAGTTTATTCGTTACATACAAAAATCCAAATCTTTCCTCTTTATAATACCTATTAGTGTAGATATTGTATTTTTTACGATTTATATCTAGTTCCATCATGGTTTTCTTTCAGACATTCATTATATCGATACTTTCTACTAACTGAAAATAAATTAATTATAAAAATGTTATACTTACAGTTTTTTACAAAAAACACAAATACACAATACGTAATTCTGCTGTCTGCAGCCGACAAGCGTGGTGTCGCGTTCACTTACAGAAAGGAACTGCCGCTGTTGACCACCGAGATTGCACGAATGAAACGAACGTTTTATCCCATACATTTGTGTATGAAAAATTTACCTTAAAATATATCTAGATTTTAGGGCTTTAAAAGAGGAAGTCTTTGTTTGTAAAGGTATAAAAAAAAGTATACAGCTATACTTATTGGTTTCTTCAGTGTTCAAAAAGTGTTTCTTTTTATCAATTTGTGTTGATTTATGGGGTTAAATCTGAAAAATACGAAGTCATGTTTTTGCATTTTTACTCAATTTTGTGCGTTTGTTGACGTTTATTATAAAACAACTATTAGGTTTAAGAGTTTAATTTAAGCATGAACATACTTATTGGTCTTTGATTGTAATATATACAAATTATCATTGATATCAATCATATGTAAATAGGTTAAATATGAAAAATCGTAACACTCTTTTCGGTGATTTTCACGATCTACACCCTTAAGACCAAAAGTTGTAACGACACTTTTTTTATTGTATTACAATTCCTTCACTAAGTAATCGAAAGGAACTTCGTTCCATCCGGGTGTCCCCTTAACTCCTCTCAAGTTTTTTTTTTATAAATAGACCAAGATTCCGCCTTCCGCAAGACCTTAGTAATTTTATAAAAACTGAGAATTACTTAGCGCATGCCTCCAACACAATTACAAATTATCGTATGATACAAAAATATAAACGATTTTGTTTTTTTGCAAAATTAACTGGGTCGATTCTTGGCTTTGCTACCTGAAAACTCTATAAGCTACTATGGTCTGAACTTCAGAATTGCACATCGTTCGTAACTGTATTGGAGGCTTGCGCTGAGTAATTCTCAGCTTCTATAAAATCGCGAAGGTCTGGCAGCAGGCGGAATCTTACTCTAAAATAAGCATAGAATAGATAGATTTACATACTTTAAACATAAAACAAACTAAACATACAACAAATATGTTACTATTATCCACATTATTAATGAATTAAACAACTTGACTTGATCTACTTTACGAGTAATAAATAAGCCAGTAGTTGTTAAGCTAAAGTTCCTTCATAAACTTTCAACATAATACCTCGCTTCGTCGAAGTGAGCTTGTAATCTCATTATAAATTCTCAAGTAAAAAGTTATCGCATACATTAAGGACCTTAGATTGAATTAAATTATTGCACAACCTCGATGCAAATTGTGCAGCAATTTTCTATTATGAACGAAGCGAACAAAGTTAATGAATCAATGTATTAGCTTCTCCGAATAATAACACTGCGATGCATAGCGTGATTTAATTTCGCCCAGGGCAGCTATTTTCGTTTTGTAGGTAAATGAGTTTTAACAAGCTTTGTTTTAGCCTTCGAAAAAACACATCATATTCATTAGATACAAGCTTTTGGGTTTGAATTTTCTAAAACCCTCTATTACCGGATTTATACTTATCTGCCAAATCTTAACCGGATTCGTTCCTTGGTTTTAGCTGTGCATTGATATATCATACAGTCTTATTTTATTTAACGATTTAAGAGGAAAGGGTACGGGGGGATCTCTCCATACAGACGCAGTGGACTGTTTTCTCCCTGGATAATGACACAAGAGCAAATATTTTTTTGCATAAAATTTATAACTGCCATGACCATGTCCCTATGTTTTGTTTTTTAAATCTTAATTTCCATGATAATTAGAAAATGAAAAAAACCAAAACATAGGGGCATAGTCAAAGTCATGGCAGTTATAGGTTTTATAGCACAAAAATATTTGTGCTAGTGTCATTATCCAGGGAGGAAACAGTCGACTACGCCGATACCTTGAAATTAAAAGGATATTAACGGACCAGTCAATTACTTATTTCCAAAGATCGCCTGTCCTTTGTTTTGTACCCTTAATATTTTTTCTTTCATTAAATTTATTTTTTGTCGCTGTAGCTGTCCCTGTCTGGGGAGACGAAGATGTGCCTTTGGATGCATGAACACCAAGTAGACTGGATACACAAAGCGCCTGCTTTAGCGGGACTGGCGCTTAATCTCTTCTTCCTTATTAGGATTATGTGGGTAAGTTTGAAAGCCTTCAAAGAGTACAGTAAATAAGTAAAAAAAAACGTGTGGCACTCGGGGCTGTATCGGTAAAGCTATTGCATCGTGCGAGCTTCGTACAGTCGTACCATATACATACACGTTAAGCGAACGCTCGGCCGAGCTACATGGTAGGCGGAGTGGGGGGTGTTAGGTTTTATTTTCGTTACGGAATTTCTTGATTCGGTCGCCGCGCTCAAAGCCCGCGATACAATAGCTTAAAAATATCTACAAAAGAAGGATAACATGAAAACTGTAAGAAATAAAATATAGAAATCACTTGATCTAGAAGTATGAAACTACAAAGAAATTCCCAAAGGCAAAGTCTACACGGATGAAACACAGTAGCATAATAGTACGTTACGATATAAGTGTGGTAAATTGATCATTGCATACAGGCGGTTTATGACGCGCGAATGGAACGCAAGCGTGTTAAAAAGCCGCGATGCAATGATCAATAAGCCACACGCGTATCATACGACGTTTTTTATCACAGTTATAAGTAAAAGAAAAGACTTGTTAAAGTTGTACGGACAGTTGTACAGGCAGTTTAAAAAATTAAGAGTGTTTCTTCTATATAACATGTAATTAGCAGTAAGATACGAATTTAACTTATCAGGATAACTTATTACAGAACTAGTAAATTTTAAGCGTGCGTAACGCGTTGGATAATTAGCCTAAAAGCGGTTTAATAAGATCACTTTATGAGCAACTGCGATACAAAGTATATACCACACTCTACTACTAAAACCACAAAGTATGTCTAAAACTCTAAATACCATAGACATCAACTTCAAGTTTTTAACGTGCCATTTAGGAGTTTTACTTAAGTATTCCTACTCTCTCTCTCTCTACTTTATAAACCAACTACCTGTAGCTGACGCCAGCGGCGTTCTAGTTAATTTTCTGTTTCATTTAGAAAGAATGTCTTGTAATTCTCTTTTAAAATTCCTGTTTAATTAAGTAGGTAAAACTTGCAGAACTTTTTCGGAGCAATTTACTATTAAAAATTATGTTGAAAGGAATAACAGTAATAAGTGTTTTATCGAACGAAACGAAAAAATAATCTTAAGCTACTTAAAAATGCCGGCCTTAAATGAATACCCAAGGCGCAGTCCATTGCTTTTCTGTTGAAATTACCTTATTTATATTTACGCCCTATATTTGTCTTTGTCCGAATAAAAACAGTGAGATAGGTACCTAATATTTAATCCCTATTTTAGCGTCATTGTTAAAAGAAAAGACAATAGACACAAAAATCTTTGACGACAGATGGTCGACAAAGAAAATATTTAATTACTCACCTTATATTTTTACCAATAGGTAAGTAGATAAGTATATTGGATTTTATTTTTCTAAGAACTGAATTAATTTATATGGTAATTTTTACAAGCTTTAATCAATGGTTTTATTATATTATTTTGCACTTACGTTTTCCTGTAACAGGCAGATATGTAAATTGTCGATGATTTTATATTAATTGAAGCATTGAAATGAAATAAAATTATGTGCCTACCCACAACTTCTATTTAATTATCAGACGAAATCTCAAATATTTTCCAAAGTTTTCGAATTTCCAAGAAACACAATAGATATTATTTTGTCTCAATCTCGTATATTTCAAAGCTCGTATCAAATTGGGTCTGAACTCATTACACATTAATTTACTTGTCGTGAAGTTGCTTCAGACAAGTGTGTTACTTTGCCTTGAATTCGACAAGTTTAGGGTAGGGATAAATAACATTTTGTAGTGCTTCTTATTCTTAAGACGACTTTAGACTTTAGACTTAGTGTGGCTTTAGAAGTAATATGTTTTTTGCGAATTTAATTATTAATGTCGTCGATAAGTTCCTAGCAGATTCATAGGAAATTTCAGCTCTTACATAAAAATGTGGGCTAGCGCACTAGTCCTTACCAACCCTGGTGGATAAGAATAGATTTTTTCCATCTATTTCTATTGCGGAAGCGGAAGTCAATTTACAAGTATCTCTCATACTTGGAAATTGACTTCCGCTTATCTCTAGACTACCAAATGGTTCTCGTGTGGTTTTTATTGAAAAGTACATTGAGGTCATTTTGTAATAAACCTAATTAATTATACAGATGACTGATTATACCTAGACCAGACAGAGAAATGGATAAATCTTATAACACTCTCTTTTTATACTTTACTCCACAGGTTCTCATAACGAAGCTACGTTCAGCGAACACATTAGAAACGGAGCAATATAGGAAAGCTACGAAGGCTCTACTCGTGTTAATACCACTGCTGGGTATCACAAACCTGCTGGTGCTGTGCGGGCCGAGCGATGACTCGTGGTTTGCACACGCGTTCGACTACACTAGAGCCCTGATGCTATCTACACAGGTTAGTGAAAAATGTTGATTCAATTTGGGATAAGCTTGAAAAATGTTGATTGAATTTGGGTCTTTGTCTATAGTTAAAATGACTGTAGATTTTTTGTTGATAAATAAATAGAGACATTTATACTCTAACTAGCTGGTGCCCGCGACTTCGTACGCGTGGTTTTTTTGTTTTATATACTAAAATCTTCTACATGCATCACTCTATCTATTAAAAAGCCGCATCAGAATCCGTTGCGTAGTTTTAAAATGCTAAGCATAAAAAGGTAGGTACAGGCAGCAGGAAGCGAATTCGTTTTATACTATGTAGTGTTGTACCATAGATACAAATGCTAAAACATAATTATTGTGTGGAAAACATCGTGAAGAAACCGATATACCTTAGAAGTCACCGGAGTTATTCATTCGAGTGTCTAAATGCCTTGCTCTACAATGGTTCATATTTGTTGGAATCACTTTACTCTACACGATACTGTGAAACGCGCTTTTTTACACAAAACAGAAACTAAATTCTCAGTTAAAGCGCATCTTTTGTGTCAGGAGTGTCGCAGGGCGGTTTATTTGATAAGCTATTATTATTATTATTTGTTTGTTATATGTCCTATGTCAGGAAGGCATGCGTGGGGCCGAAGCCAACACTTAGAGGCCCTTTACAATAACAATTTTAATGGCAAAGTATGATGTGGACATCATTATTATTATTTTATTAAAACACTATAAATGGATACTATAAAGTGTATACAAACATTGGCAAAAACTTAGCTTTGCCCTTTAAAACAGGCATCTAAATATTCCGTAAGCCGTTCTGAAATCGGCTTAAGTCAACCTCCATGCCGTCACTTAACCTCACTCGCTAAATACTGACTTCAAAGAAACTTCCTTTTGACGGGAGTTTACCTTTAGAACAATCAGACAAACCTGTTTCAAGTTCGTTGTATCAAAAGTAATGAACTTTGAAACAAGGAGATATGCAGTGAGTAGGACTTTGAAAGTAATCGTAAACGGGGTGTCTGTGTAAACGGTTTCAACTTAAATTATATATTAAAAAACTTTTAATGGATATATGCTTTGTAAATCTTAATATGTGCTTAGATCGTCGTAAACAGAGCGTGATTTTTATTTAAAAACTAGCTGCGCCCCGCGGTTTCACCCGCGTAAGTCCCGATCCCGTAGGAATTGACTCTAGAAAATGTTTGTATGGGAAATAGAAAAGGGCTGTTTTTAGGGTTTTTCCGGAAATTATTCGATTTTTTCTCGCCTTTTAAACCCTAGACCTCCACGAACATTTTAAGACTAAGATAAGATAAATCCGTTCAGCCGTTCTCGAGTTTTAGTGAGACTAACGAGCAGCAATTCATTTTTATATATATAGATAAAAAAAACTAAAGCGTTACTTATTTCAGACAAAATAATTATTTATGTTTTTGGGGTCGATAAGGGGGATAAGAGTCGATAGTTTACAAAGAAAGAAGGTATTCTTTCTTTGTAAACTATCGACTCTTATATAGGTATTTGTATTATTTGATCATAACAATAATGTTACCTACTTTGAACCACCAACTATCTGAAAAAACGTGTGGCACTCGAGAACTGCCGCGGCACCCAATGAGTTTCTTGTGCCTTCTTCTCATTGGTGGGCGCGTTCCGAAGGCATGTGTGTAAAAACTAAGTTAGGATGTGTCCTAACTTAGTTTTTAAGACGTGTCCACCTGATCTTGTACCTAGGTATTAAGTATCCAAAGGAATAAAGAATTTTGATTTGATTTGATTTGTAAAACTATTGCATCGTGCGAGCTTCGTACAGTCGTACCATATACATACACGTTAAGCGAACGCTCGGCCGAGCTACATGGTAGACGGAGTGTGGGGTGTTAGGTTTTATTTTCGTTACGAAATTTCTTGATTCGGCCGCCGCGCTGAATGCCTGCGAAAAAAGCTATGCAATAGCTTAAAACTAATTAAAGCGTTACTTAATTCAGACAAAGTAATTATTTATATCTTAAGGTTTCCTTGTAAACTATCGACTCTTATATATTTGTACTAGCTTTTGCCCCCGACTTCGTCCGCGTAAAAGTCGAAAATGGCCCAAGGAATCACGGTGTTCCATACAAACTTTGCCCCACTTTTTCACCCCCTAAGGGGTAGCATTTCGGAAAATCCTTTCTTATCCGATGCCTACGTCACACAAAAAAAAACACCCTCCAAGTTTTAGGTCTCTACGATCAGCGGTTTAGGCTGTGCTTTGATCCATCAGTCAGTCATTCAGGACAAAGCATTTATATATGTATAGATTATTTGATCATAAGAACAATGTTACTTACTTTGAACCACCAACTATCTGAAATAATATTATTTTGATAGAGACCTTTCTTGGCACAATAAGTAAGCTTTTGAAATCGTTAACCCTCTAAGCAAACTGAGATAACAGAATACCTAGAATCAAAACCTAGCCAAACAGCTCCATTAACATTTCAGTAAGTTAAACGGTGAAACATTTACCGAAATTAACATAATCGCAAACCGTACTTACTGAGTCTTATGAACCTATTCACAATAGAGCTATAAAATGCGACGACGACGACGACGACGACGACGACTATAAACCATTTCGACAAAAATTCAATAAGATTCTATCGCCTAAACCTAATGTTCAGAAACACCTTAGAACCGATTGGTTTTACGGTGATAATATTATTTTATTTAAAAGCTGGATAAAAAGGTTTCTTTCATTCAGGTTTTAAATAAAAGTTGGTTGTACTTTTCACCCAACTTGGTGACCGAGCTTTGCTCGCTTATTTTACGTATTTTTTTCACCTCGCCTACGAAACACCCCGCATACTAAATTTCATGAAAATCGTTGGAGCCGTTTGCGAGATCATGATTACACATCTAAATACAAAAATTGCTCGTTTAAATATATTAGATCGATAATAGCATATAACATTATAGACCACACAAGGAGGAAGTCGCCTAATTTTTATCAAAAGTTGTTACATCTATTGCATCTTATATCGAAAACTGTTTATTTGGAGGTCTTTGAGTCACGAGCGTTTTAATATCTTCTAGTAAAACATGCTACCTCGTCACTTACCATCGTGTGAGATAGTGGTCAAACGCTTACCCATTTATCATTAAAAAATACTGTACAATGAAGGTAGCTCAAATACAGCTAAAAGTCGTCGTAGCATAAATATCGGTTTAAACTATTATGTTTCTATCCTATTCGTAAAGCAGTAGGTGCTTTAAATGAAAATTTAAAGCACCTACTGCTTTTAGCTGTATTTGAGCTAAAAGTCGTCGTAGTATAAATATCGCTTTACATTATTGTGTTTCTATCCTATTTGTAAAGCAGTAGGTGCTTTAAATGAAAATAGAGGTAAATTCTCTCGCGAACTTTCGGTGTTTTTATTTTACATAAAAGTAAATCGTCGCTGTCGTATTTATATTTCCTTATCTACAGTGCCAGTAATCCAACTGGTACCTACTATTATTCATTCTCTGCCTTTACCTAAATCCCTTTTCGGAGGTTTTATACATTTTATATCAGAAGGTGAGTGCGGATTTCAACGTAAGAACATTTTTCAAGATCCTCTATTTTGTGTTTACCCTTAGTATGCCAATGTTTTTGGGCTGTGTGCATCACATTTTCGTAATTTCAAACAACATAACTTCTTTATTTTTATTATTTACATACTTTATTCAAATTGCTACACAGTCTAAAATAATAAAATTTAACATAGCTACATTAATTACACATAAAAGTACAAAAAATAAAAAAGATAATTCAAAAACTAATTAAACCTAAACATAAAATTAAATAATAATACCCTATATACATAACTAATACAATACAAACGAACACAAAAAATAAATTAAATACAAAAACAAATTTAATCCAGTAAACCGCCCCGAGTCATCCCTGGCGCAAAATACCCAATCACACTGGCAGCGTTACCACGCTAAATAGCTACATTATGGCCAGCCTCTGCACCAGGAACAGCTATCCAAACCTCTATCCCTCAAACGCCGCCCAATCCCCCTGATAAACTCCTATTTATTTTTCCTATTAATATTATCTCCTCTGGACATGGTCCAGAGGAGATAAGCTGAAAGGGTAGTAGGTGCTGGGCAAGCCTACTCCATCCTCACGCAAAAAGGACCCAATTAAAAAGGGTCCAATGGCGGAAAAGAGCCCGTATACAAGTACAAGTACAAGTAATATTATTGTATACGGTCATAATAATATAGTTACCAAGTGGACCATCTGTTCAGTCGCGTCACTTTTTTGTCACGCAAAGGAAAATGTCTCGAACAATCCAATCATACTCTTATATATATTTTATAAGGAGCACGTTTTCGCAAATAGGTATAAGGAAATACAATAAATATTTGCTCGTACTTACCTACTGTGGGATGTCAATTTCAGTGTACCTTTTTCTATTATCATAAATCCGGAAATTGGTTAAACTTGACTATTTCATAACGATAAAACAATAGGTAAGTAATGTAACCAATTCTGCAGATATTTATGCGTATATTTTACAGGAGAATCTATGTACATTATTATCTATATTAGGTACATACTTTACTAGTAATATTATTTTATAGCCTATGTTATTACCTGATAATGTAGCTTTACAATTGGTGAAAGATTTTTTTGATATCGGGTCGTTTTGGAGCCTATTCGTTGCAAACAAACAAATAAAATAAATCTTTCCTCTTAGTACTTACATGTTTTATACATATCTCAATTTATCGCTTATATATCATTACATAGTATATATAACAAAGTCACTTTCCGTTGTCTGTCCCTATGTATGCTAATATCTTGGGTTGCGGGTTCGATTCCCGCCTTAGACAAGTATTTATGCTTAGATATTTGTCTGTGGTCTGGTTGTTTCTATGTATTATAAGTATATATTTATTTTGAGGTGATTATTTTTGTGTTAGAAAGGGAAAACTCAAGGATGATCCCATAATTGCTATTGGAATTGTAAAGTAATTCAAATATCGTGTTATAGGTCCTAATCTAAGACATGGGTATGTATCTAAGGCAATTATTTCCTAGTGTGGGCGAATTTGTTAGAATAAGTAATAAAACATCGTTAAAATATGGCAGGCACCGTGGGCAGAAAGATAATTTCCAACGAAAACACACTGTATTTTGACTTCTTTCTGAAAAAAGATTTTATTTGACGAACTCTGTCGGAATTTATTGAAATTCGTGGGAATAACCGCCGCCTACACACGAAAATATTGAAGTTCAAAATCTTAAGAAAAGTTTTAGCCTCGCAAACATAAGTAACTTTACTTGATCCAATTACATATTTTAGGGCTTATAAATAAAGCCGACGTCGACGTTTAGAGGAGATTTAAGTAACAATGCTGTTAAATATGCATAGATTTAACAGCGTTCTAAAAAGCATTTTTTAGAACGCTGCCTGTAGTACCTTGGACATGTATTAACTTAAATAGGCTTGTCTAGGTCTCCTTTTATGCATACATACAGTGTACGGATAGTTTCCTGACCCAACCAACTTCTCGATTTTTTTGTCAATCAATATTTTTTGTAAAAAGTATAGTTTTACCTGGGTAGGTGCCATGTATTGCCGCAGAATAAGCTCAATATGTATTATAGATCCGAAAGTTTGAATATTTATTTGTTTTCTGTTTACTTCACGGTCAAACGACTGAACCGATTTTGATAAAAATCGGTGTAGTGGCAGTTTGGGGAATGGAAAAGGACATAGATACTTGATCCCAAAATTCCCGCGGGATCGGGACTTACGCGGATGAAACCGCGGGGCGCAGTATTTATTGACTATTATTTATTTACTTATTACGATTCCCGCCTAACACAAGTATTTATGCTTAAATATTTATCTGTGGTATGGTTGTTTCTATGTATTATAAGTATATATTTACAAAAAGAAAAGTATATAAGTAGTGTTTCCGTTGTCTAGCATCTATAACACAAGTCTAGTTACTTAGCTTGAGGCTAGATGGCGATATGTAGAATGTCCTGCAATATTTATCTGCTAGAAATGCTCGAAGGATGGATGCTGAACGTCAGTGATGAGTTGGCCCGCTCGCTTGGACTACCAGCGATGACTTAAAATCCAGTGAGGCCTCTCCATCCTTCAGCCACTCACGTTCTTGTTGCCCCCTTGCTGTAATTTACTCGGCTAATTAGGGTGGCCCAGTCTGAGAATTTGCGAGTCTCCGCCTGTCATTTTTACGTGTTTATTGTACCAGTATCTAGTCCACTACCATCCCATCACAATAGCTCAAGTAGTTTTTTCCTGTAGATTATCAATAGTTTTATCCAAACCCGAGGTTGTCCATGGTTGCACTTTATAGTGTAGACAGGGATAATCGCCGATATTTATTATAATTATTTTCACAACCTCACCTTGTTCTTTTCTTCCACCAGGGTTTCACAGTAGCTCTATTCTACTGCTTCATGAACACGGAGGTGCGACACGCGATCAGATACCACGTGGAACGATGGAAGACAGGCCGGAACATCGGGGGCGGGCGACGAAGAGGAGCATCCTACTCAAAGGATTGGTCCCCTAGATCCAGAACTGAAAGCATAAGGTACGTTAGAACTGGGGTTTTCATATTAGTTGATAATCTTATAAGCATCTACCGCGTAATATAATTCACTTTATTTGCTTTTAATTTAATTTCTGTAGGTAACTAACTTATGTTAGTTGATAGAGGTTGTAGAGGCCTTTGTAATGCTGGTTTTTTGGTGCATTAGAGTTAAGGTTATTAGAAAATATGATAGTACAGGCAGCAAAGGACTGAGGGTAACAGGTGCATATTTTAAACTTTTAATCTTTTAAATAACGATTATGTATAATTATGTTTGACGACCCAGTTGGCACAATGGTCACCTTGCCGGACTGCCAAACAGAGGGTTGCGGGTTCGATTCCCGCCTCAGACAAGTGTTTGTGCTTAGATATTTGTCTGTGGTCTGGTTATTTCTATGTATTATAAGTTTATATTTACAAAAGAAAAGTATATAAGTAGTATATCCGTTGTCTAGCACCCATAACACAAGTCTATTTACCTAACTTGGGGCTAGGTGGCGCTGTGTAGATTGTCTTGCAATATTTATTTATGTTAATTATTCTGCTTGATATCACTAAAGCTTTCGAAGTGTTAGTTATTTCACGAAGAATAACCAAAAAATATATAACTGTCATTAAAACGATGCACCTGTTACCCTCAGTCCTTTGCTGACTGTACCAATACGTTATTGGTCACTTTCTTGCCAGGCATGGCTTTTAATACTTATTTTTTCAGTTGCGTTTTCTTTTCTTTCATTTTGCAATTTATGATGTCGAACTCAGGATCAAAACAAAAAGTGTCTTTGTTAGTTTAATAAATAATTTCATAAAAAAACTAGTGATTACCAACTAACCAACTTCATAAATACATTATTAATAGTTTGTTCATAAAACTCATCGAGACCTAAAAAATAATAGGTAAATAACATAGATACCTACATCCCAAATTTTCCGATAACTGGCTTCTAATATAACCTTGAGTTCACGCATCGTTTACTTCGCTCTTTGTTTCCAAATCCATATTTGATGAACCGTTTTTATTTCCCAATAGGCTCACTGTATGAAGAGTCCAGGAATTCCACTCGTGGATAAATCAACGAATTTGTAAAGAAAAGGAACTTTGTGCATTTATGAAGAAATTAATATTAAGTTAAATTACAATAAATATAATGTGGATTTGGATGAAGGTTAACTGATTAATTTCAATAAATTTCGTCATAACAGCTTTAATCATTGTTTTTTTTTTAACCCGTTTACGCATGGCACTGCATGATTAAGTAACTTTAAAGACTACATTTGCCTTAATAATCTGATTGGATTAATATGTCGAGAAACAAAACACTTAGAAAAAATAACTTTTAAACAAAACACTTAGAAAAAATAACTTTAAAACAGAATGTCTTTGTAAAAAAGAACTTTAAAACAAAACACTTAGAAAAAAATACTTTAAAACAAAACACTTAGAAAAAATAACTTTAAAAGGCTATTTTTGTATTGTGTGCTACATTAAAAATACTTACGGTTTTCTTATCTTAACCTTCTCATTGTAGAAAACAACAACAAGAGATCTATAATTAAGATACTCATCGTTTTATTTCGGCGTAACATTATACCTTAGGGCAATGAACTATTTTGCCTCTAATATTGGAATAAACAAGCTTATTAATTCGGGTTTTGACTTTGAAACTTGCTCTATAATGTTTCATGTAATAATCGCTCCTTCACTTGACTTGACACGACCGGCTCCTTGGGACTAAACGCATGCATTAATAATAATTTAATACACTAAGGTAAGTTAGCATGTTTATATAAACTTCTCAAAAATTATATTGAATTATCTTGGAAATTAAATTTAGGTTTAGAATTATTCTCTTTTTTCTGTTATTTTTCTAAACTTAACGTACCTAAAATCAGTTAGAATAAGTAACTTACATTAAATTTATTTATAGACGCGCCTAATCGCACAAAATGGCGGCGAAAGCACAGAGGTTAAAAGGAATTTTATAAATATTTTAGAAAAGTCGAATTTAAGCATCCACTTTCTAAAATATAAGATGCTCTTTATTTAAAAGGCAATCAAACGCGATGGCATTCAAATGCCTTACGATTGATACGTAAATCTACTAAGAGATGACTATTTGATGAGCTCAAATTTAAGCTATTAAGGTTTGAATAATGTAGCTATGAATTGTGATAGTGATAGACTTACTATTTTCTTAAACTATAGAAAAGTTTTATTTTGTGTTCGTCATGAATAGGCTTTTTGAAACTTTTGTTCTAATTTCGAGAAAAATTGGGATGAGGATACATGGAGACTGGATCATTCTCAGAAAATCCATATGTAAGATCCAAGATGGATATAGTGAGATATTTTTTTTCTTTTTTTCTAACATACTCTACTTTTAATCCCGATATTTTTACGATGTCTTGGAATACGAACTAGCAGACCTTCTTTTAGCAAATTATTTGTGTCATCCTCTCCGTTCTACGTAGGTTGTACAGTCACCCTTCGAAGCGAGAGTCTGCGGCTTCGGAGACCACCACCACGACTCTACTGGTGCCGAGGACCTCTCTGGCGCCGCACGTCGACGGCAGGCATCTTCACGCTGTAAGTTTTAATGACAATAAAAATAAATTTAAAATGTCTACGAATTTCGTAGCACCTACTACGACGTCGACTTTGCTAAATTACCTGATGGAAGTCCACTATACAGACTTCAATTTCTTGCCAACTTCAGTTTAACTGATGACGAAAAACTTATCAAAAAGGTTTGTGGGGCTTACCAACAATGAATCGTCTTTGGCAACTTGCTTGTGAATCTCAGTTAAGTGGCACGCCTTAAGGTCAAATTCCTCTTACATAACTTATTTACTAATTCTTAGTAGGCAACTAGTTGGGAAAAAAGAAAAATCTATCATCTTTTGGCTGCTCAATCAACTGGTTGTGAATATCAGTTGAAAATGTGGCCGAAATGGAATTTCGTAGTACTACGAAACCGGTTATATCATCATATATTTTGTGTTTTAATTTACTTTGGATGTCTAGGATTATATAACGAGTGGGAGCGCGAGCGGGGACCAGTCGCCGGTGTGAGGCGGGGGGCGGGGGAGGCTCTCGCGCCTGCGCACCTTGCCCGAGGAGGACGTCGCCGCCGGCGCAGACGCGTCACTCCCAGCCTCCCCCGCCTTACCCCCGAACCACGTCTCCTGGCTGTCGAGTCCCACACAACATATCACCTATATGAACACTATAGCATCACTTCATCATACAGAGAAGTCTACGAATGGATTGTACGATATATCGAAAGCTTCTAACTATTAATTGACGAACACCGGGCGCAGTGCGAAATGTTCTATAATTCAAGCTCAAACTATCCTCGACTTTTAACTATCAAGTCCTACACAACTTAAAGACATATCACTAATACAAATTACGAATACAGAGACCTAATCTGACTCGTCATAAGTTCAAATAAAAGATAGCCAAACTTACTGCAAGTACAAGGCTTTAATTTGAACGATAAACGAATTATTTATTTTATTTATTTAAACAGTTATAAATATTCTGCTTACAAAACTAAAATAGTAGCTAAGAACCAATTAAATGTTTTCACATATAAATTGACTAATTACATAACTAGTCTTGATGAAAAAAAACTAAAATAAATATATTAACAGTTAACTGAACTATGAGATTATAAGAATAAAATAACATGCCATATAAACCATATGAACCATGTAATATCAGTATATAGAAAGAAAATCTGTTTTCACATTTAACTAAATTACATTGTGGCTTGAAATACAATGTTCTTATCAGATCGGTTGCTGTTTGTTTGAGATCGAAAACACATCGTCTAATCTTGGTTCTTTCAGCGTTCATTTCGGTACATTTTCTCGCCACACCCCGTCCGCATCGAATTAGGGACCAAGTCCTGAATTGTAAACTTTTTTTAATGACGAATTCTTACCTTCAAATCGACGGCTTACTAAAATTATTTCACATGTGCCTCAGCTATGAACTTTATGTAAGCATGTTTTCTACTTTTTAAAATAATAAATCATATAGCTTGAAAATTTATAAGTATAAATTATATTATTACTAGCTACGCCCCGCGGATTCACCCGCGTAAGTCCCGATCCAGTGAGAATATCGGGATAAAAAGTAGCCTATATATTAATCGAGGCCTCCAGCTATCTACATACCGAATGTCATTGCAATCGGTTCAGAAGTTTTAGCGTGAAGGAGTAACAAACATACACATACACACAAACTTTCACATTCATAATATTAGTAGGATATATAAATAATTAATAAGTATGCTTCCGAAATTATTTTGTCTAAGCCTTTCTACTTATTTATTTTTTTATCTACTTACCTAAAATGTATGGGTCTTCTATAGAGAATTACTAGCTGCGCCCCGCGATTTCACCCGCGTAAGTCCCGATCTCGTGGGAATATCGGGATAAAACGTAGCCTATGTGTTAATCGAGGTCTCCAGCTATCTATATACCAAGATTTATCGCAATTGGTGTAGTAGTTTTTGCGTGAAGGAGTAACAAACACACACACAAACTTTCACATTTATAATAATTAGTAGGAATAGCATAATATAAAATTATAGCATAATTGTAAATATTATTAAGTACTTACCCTTACTAACATAAGTCGTTTTTGTCTATGAGTACGTACCTACTTATTATTTATAGAATATTTAAATTATAATAATCCTACGCATGTATATACATAAAATAATAATTATACGAGTAAGATATAAAAATGTATATTTTCTAACATTAAAATAATGACTTAGGTAATTATCATTGTATTTATTCATATTTGTAATTATTATATTTACTGTTTTTAATGATCAATATCGCATACCAAATATAATATAACACTTCCCTACATATACCAAAATAAATGCATTTATGTTTTTACCTCTAAGTACACGCTGTTTGTAAACTTTATAAAGTACCTACTTAGATTGTTTATTATAATATTTTGGTTTTGATTTCTACGATCAATTCATTGGGTTCCCGTCATACCCGTTATAAAGTTATAAAATTTACTTTAATCTATTTATTCATGCAAAAGTTAAAATAAGCTATACAATTAGGGATCAAAATTACACACCATTTTTTGATAATTTTGATGCCTTTTCACTATAATAATGTTTGCTTATAAACTCATGAGTTGAAATGACTTTAAACTTCAACACAAAACGCGGACACTGCGCACTATCAATCGTGTTGCGGACGATATTGATGTTTTAACGTGTTCTCTGAGTGATTCACAATAACTTTTCCTTTTATGAATATTGGAAAATTTATACCTATTTGCTTATCTATCGCACCTGTAAAGATAGATTTAAGTTCGAAATAAAAAAATCTTAGAATCTTGCTAGTGTTAAAAATATTCTAGCAGTTTTGGCAGTCTAAAGTCATTTCAACTCATAATTTTATAGGCAAACATTATTAATTGCAATTATGTTCCCGACTGTACTTATAAGTTAATGTACATTATTGTACATATCGTCGGTCGAAAACCGTACTTTACCAAAAATTAATTAAAAATAAGCTTTTTTGACCGTTTTGCCCGTATTACTCAAACAATCAGTATAAGCAATCTTACTACCATTGTGACACGGGTATTACGAACCGGTCCAGTAGTCAACCTGGAGATTTTTTGAAAAAGCATTCAAAAACAAATTGACAAAATTAAAATTTTATGATTTTACCATACAAATGTCTTCTCTTAATTCCTTCCTGACCACAATACCTCTAGCAAGACCAATAATTTATTTTATAAAACCTAAGTTTACTGTGCATATTATTATATGCTTCCGATTTCCTTTTAAGTATTTCATCTTCTAAAAATGAATCGCCGAAATGTATGTACGCGCAAACCTTCCGAACTACACCAAAATGGATAATATTCAGGAAGAAAAAGGAGAATACATTTGTATCGATAGCTGCGCAGGCGCACCCTCTTTATGTAAAATATTATTATGCGGTTTATAGCGTCGACAGCCGATATGATATAGAAAACTTTAGCAAAAAGCACTAACACAAATCGATGCAAAAAAAATTACGTATTTCTTTATAGATTTATATAGACTAGTCATAAGAATCAAAACGGGAAACGAAACGCTAATTTGTATTATAAAATTTTTAGCATATCGTAACATTAACATATTATAAATACATTCATGTCTAATAACTTTATTTGTAAAATGTATAAATTGTTATAAAATATTTAATGTTTTGGAAAAAACCTACGGAACCCTCCTAAGTGTCAAAATATTTTCCAAATTCTTATTTACTTATGCTAAAAGATTTTAACTTATAATTATACAAAAACTATATATAATTTAGCTATGAAATAGGTGTATAAAATACCTATATAATAAGTACTTATATACACATAGATATAAATTTAATTATAATGAAAGTAAATAAAAAAAATACAACGTATTCTATGATATATTTTCTATGTATAATTAATTTAATAAATACCTACCCATACATAATATAATAAATTTAAATAAATTGCTTTTGAATGTATACTGAATAGGTTATGCAGAAACATTTCAACAATAAATAGTCGTTGTAAAACTGAGATCAAATAGATATTTTACTTAGTAACATAATTATTGAATTACTGATACTAAAGTACACTTGTTCTAAAGTACTTTGTACACTTGTACTAAAGTACAAAGTACACTACAACACTTGCCTTAACACGAATTGGTGAATAATAGGTAGGAATAAGTACCTTCTGTCTATAATCTAAAAGAAAAAAATGTCCTAATTTTTTTTTATAACTTTTCTTTACATTTGACCACTATCTCACACGATGGCAAGTGATGTTGCGATCTAAGATGTAGAACGCTTTCCTAGAAGATACATATATGCTTGTAAAGACTTCCATATAAACGGGGGCCTTCGAGGGACACAGGTGAAGGTAGGAAGACGACAATGAAACAAAAACTTATCCAACCCGACTTCCTTTTGTGACCGCACTTGCCTACGTATCGGAACACGGACAAGTTCACTTGGCGATACAGCTTAGGCCAGTAGGTAACAAGTCACGGCCGAACCAGGAGATTAATAAATAAATATTGCAGGACATTCCACAGATCGCCATCTAGCCCCAAGCTAAGTAACTAGATTTGTGTCATAGGTACTAGACAACGGATATACTACAACCAGACCACAGACAAATATCTAAGCATAAATATTTGTCTGAGGCGGGAACCGCAACCCTGTGTTTGGCAGTCTGCCGGACTGCCAAACACAGGGTTGCGGTAGTTGCCGGTCCATTCCGGTCGACCATTGTGCCAACTGGGTCGTCAGATTGCTCCGTTCAGATTCCACCCAGGGGTCACGTGTGGGTCATCCAGAGCTAAATCCCACGGACACGAGCAGTACGAATCCTCAAAACCACTAAATCTACCACCACTATTATTTCGAATGAGTAAGTGTGCAGTTTAAATCTGCATGATAAACATTCCTCAGATGAAAATATGAATTTATGAACTCCACAATCGTGAATTCACACATGAGTTCATACGATATGGTTAATGGTTGACTCTCACGGACATTTGAGCACACATAGCTGGGAGTAGGTAGTATTTTCACTTAAATATATACTATTTTTTTGATTTTGAATTTAAAAACACACCAATCTAGTGTCTATTTATACATTGCATAATTTTAGAAAGTAGTTTTTCAAAGATTGGGATAAATTTAAAATATTTTTACTACAATTATTATCATCTGTATCACCTACATTTTATGACCTTAACGAATAAAATCACTTTTATTCATTTATACTACAATACTTATAATACCTACCTTTACCATTTTACTATGGTATGTAGGTACGTTCCTTATTATCCCTTAAAATATATTACACAATCTTCTGCTGTCTGTTACAACATAAAAGAAAAGAAAATAATTTTCTAATTAAAAATAATCGTTTCATCCAGTGTCGGTTGTATTTTAATTTAACTAGCTTTTCCCTTTGAGCTAGCTGAGATGCAAATTTGATTTTCTTAAGGTGAAAGGGTACCTCTTTCCTCTTAATGGAGGCTATTCATTTTATTTTTAAATCGTAATACTTTTCCTAGATCGTTGAATAGTGAATTGGGAACTGACTGTCAGGTTGGTGTGAGGCTGGCGGCCGCAAGGCGGTCTCCCGTAGAATATTGTCAGATTAGTAATATTAAGCTAAATAGGATTAGTAAACTGGAGTGGCAATGGGCAGGTCATATAGCTCGCAGAACTGACAACCGCTGGGGAGTAAAGGTTCTCGAGTGGCGGCCGCGATGCAACGCGAAACGGAGTGTTGGGAGACCAGCTGCCCGGTGGCCCGACGACATTGTAGCGGTCGCGGGTAGTCGGTGGTTGGAGGCGGCTCGGGACCGCTGTCTGTGGCGTCATATGGAGGCCCATGTCCAGCAGTGGACGTGTATGGGCTGGTATGATGATGATGATGATTTTGGAGGATAGAAGAAATCAGACGAAATCATAATTAAGGGCAGGAAGAAAAAGAAGAAGACCATCCGGAAATAAAGTTTCTTGGTTCCTCTCCATATAGACGCTAGAAATTAATTCCTCGTTTTTAGTAAATGTTCTTGAAAATAATAATCAGTATTCTTGTGAATATAATTAAGAATTTTAAGATTTTTTCATTAAAACCAAGAAATTATTCTATATATAATAAAAGCTTTTTTTTTTCAAAAAGGTTTTACAGTGGAAAACAGAGAATATTTATACCGTTTCAAACAGTCTCTCCAGTGCGCCTAACAACTTCTTTTGAAATATCAACGTGCGATTCTACTGAGGCATAACTGACACTTGTTAGTGACAGTTAGTGACACCTCGACTTTCATTCTGAAGGTCGTGGGTTCGAATCCCGGCCGGCCGTACACCAATGTATTTTTCTTAAGAAAAAAATTATGTGCGCTAATTGACATTGCTCTTACGGTGAAGGAAAACATCGTGATGAAACCCGCGGCTTAGTTGGCTCCAGAAGTATTGACAAGTTCTCTCCTCTGGACATGGTCAACTAAACTGAGAGGGTAGTAGGTGATGGGCAAGCCTACTCCATCCTCACGCAAAAAGGACCCAATTAAAAAGGGTCCAATGGCGGAAAACAGCCTGTATACAAGTACAAGTAGTGACAGTTATGCCTTACGAATTGGGATCAAAGTTCTAAGTTCAAAGTTTCTAGAGTAAACAGATGCTCACTCTCTTTTACTATGATCTTCTGTTAAAACTAAGCCTATGTTGGTTAAGATAAGGATGATTTAGTAAAGTACTCTCCATATTTTAAAGCTAATGAGACAGCAAACGCTAAACACTCGTTAACCGAGTTCAACTAATGAACTCATTTAGTTAAATTTACAACACAAACTACATAAGTTTGTGCACAACTATACATTCTTATTTTTATTTAGTAATCATAAGAAAAAAAATATTGAAGTATCTGTTTGATAAACAGATGTTGGGTAGTAACGACGACTCAGTTGGCACAATGGTCACCATGCCGGTCTGCCAAACACAGGGTTGCGGGTTCGATTCCCGCCTCATGTATTTATGCTTAGATATTTGGCTGTGGTCTGGTTGTTTCTATGTATTATAAGTACATATTTACAAAAGAAAAGTATATAAGTAGAATATCCGTTGTCTAGCACCCATAACACAAGTCTAGTTACTTAGCTTGGGACTAGATGGCGATGTGTGGAATGTCTTGCAATATTTATTTATTATTTAGTATTGTTAAAATAGTAACAACATTTATGTCTGCACCAAACGTTCAATAGTTTTTCAAGGGTAGGTATTTAATTTTAAAATTAAAAGACTAGGGTTGGAGGTAGTCCACGTTTACTGTGCACTATTTGAACATTATAACAACGTAACATGTGGATCGAACCCTCGTCGGTTGTTGCAGCAGGTGGCGGCTGCACCTGGTCCAGATGGTATTCCGGGCCGGGCCTGGGTGATAGCGCTCTCTGCCGGCTTGGGAGACCGGATGCGACAACTCTTCGACAGCTGTTTCCTTAACGGAGTTTTTCCATCGGAGTGGAAAGAGGCCAAGATGGTACTCTTGAAGAAGGACGGCAGACCTGTGGATTCCCCCTCAACATACCGACCCATATGTTTATTGGATGAGGCTGGTAAGTTATTCGAAAGAATAATTGCCGCCCGTATCAACTCACATATGTGTCTCGTTGGTCCTGACTTGTCGGATTGCCAATTTGGCTTTCGACGACAGCGATCAACTGTTGATGCGATACTCCGAGTCAGGGCGCTATCGACACAAGCTGTATCGCAGGGTAGAGTGGCGATGGCGGTATCGATTGACATTGTGAACGCCTTCAATTCACTACCATGGAGAGCGATCAGGGAGGGCCTTGATTACCACCAAACGCCTTCGTATTTAAAGCGCATAGTCGACGCATATTTGTGTGACAGGCGGATACAGTATGTAAGCCGGGATGGGGAAACTCGTCAGAGAGAGGTCAGTTGCGGAGTTCCCCAGGGATCGGTTTTGGGACCACTCCTCTGGAATCTGGCATATGACGCAGTCCTGGGTATCAGATTTCCTCAAGGCCTACATGCTATCTGCTATGCAGATGATACTCTTCTACTTGTCACTGGGGCAACCTTTGAAGAAGTCACTCGACTCGCTGAGGATGGGGTAGCTCGTATCGTCGAGAGGATTGGCGAGTTAGGCCTTCGCATAGCGCCTCATAAAACTGAAGCATTATGGTTCCACAGGCTCCCACGAACTAGAGAGCCACCCAACTCAACGATTCTCGTAGGTGACGTCCGAGTCAGGGTAGGGTCAAATATTAAATATCTTGGCCTTACTTTAGACAGTCGCTGGGATTTTGAAGAGCACTTCAACCGACTAGTGCCCAGAATTGAAAGGGTAGTGGGTGCCTTGCACAGACTGTTACCTAATCTGGGGGGACCACATGAGGGGGTTCGACGACTCTACGCAGGGGTGGTACGATCGATGGCCCTCTACGGAGCACCTGTTTGGTCAAACCGAATGGGTGTGAAGCGCTGTAGAGTCAAATTACTACGCGTTCAGCGTAAGATGGCCATAAGGATAGCACGAGGTTACCGCACAATATCCTACGAAGCAGCTACTGTCCTAGCACGGTTTCCTCCCCTAGACATCTTGGCGGAAATGGACACAGAAATTTACTCTCGCCTCCATCAAGGTGGGGACACTGACACTCTTCCGACATCTGAGATACGAACACAGGAATTTGGACGGGCTCTAAAACTATGGCAAGAACGACTAGAGCAGCCGCAAAATGCCGGACAACGTGTCGTGAGCGCAATTTTGCCCAATTTTGAGGCTTGGCTCCAACGAACCTGGTACGTCACCTTTCGTTTGACTCAGGTGCTGACCGGACATGGATGTTTCGGTGAATACCTGCATCGAATCGGCAGAGAAAGGACGGCAACTTGCCATCATTGTGGGGGGACACTGGACTCCGCCCAACACACGCTCGAAGAATGTCCAGCGTGGTGCTCGGAGCGGCGTATTCTCCGTACCCGGATTGGAGAGGACCTGAGGCTGTCTGTGGTGATAGCGGCCATGCTGGCAGACGAGGCGGCGTGGATGGCCATGGTAACCTTTTGTGAAAACGTAATGCTACAAAAGGAGACAGCAGAGCGCGAACGGGAGAAGGCAGACCCCAATAGACGGCGTCAACGCCGGGGGAGACATCCCGCCTAGTACGACCCTGTAGTCCGGGTGAAATAGAATAAGGCTACGGTAGCCCCTGCCCGTCGTAAAAGGCGACCAAAAGGGGATCTGGTCCGTTGAGCGATCAGAGCGGGGGCTTTGATCGTTCGAAGAAGCGGACCTGGGATTGGGTGTGGTGTGGCCCCGCGCCATCCTTATTGAAAGGGGGGGAATTTTGTTTAGAGATGAACGCGGTGCATGGAGGCTCCGGAGAGTTCGAATGAGACCCCGGGCCTCCAAGCTGCACCGAGGAGGGTCACCGGAGAGTTTTTAGTCGGTGTGACTCCGACATAACCCGTCGTCACCCCCCGGGATGGCGGGTATCCGTGAGGATTTTCTCTCCGAAAAAAAAAAAAAAAAAAAAAAAAAAAAAAAAAAAAAAAAAGGTGGCGGCTTATACCACTCGGCCAACTAAAGAAATAGCTAACATTTTGAAAATAATAATCACACTGAGTACTTTTAATTCAAGTATTTGTGTTTGTGTGTAACGTCTATTAGAAGAAAGTCGTAAGTCCAATACTTGTTGATAGTATTATTGTAGAAAACTGATAATTTACTTATGACCCATACTGTACCTATCTATAAACACATATAAAAATCAAAGTCCTGACTGTCTGATATCTCAACGCAAAGTTCAAGCCAATCAATGGGCGGATCGGGCACACAAATAGCCTTGATGACGTAGGCCTCCGCTAAGAAAGAATTTTGAAAAAATCTACGCGGTCAAAGTCGCGAGTGAAAGCTATATAATATGAAAACATCGCCATTCGTGTACAGTTGATATCAAAATCATGTATTGGAAGAAATCCGTTATTGGGTGGAAGGGATTGAAGGATTTCTCGTAGATTGTCATATTACGTCATATTCATGTCAGTTACAGATATCCAATTTTACGCAATGTCGCTTTCGGGACAAGAATTTTGATCAGGTCTAGTGTATGAAATTATTAGCGTATATAGTTCAGACATTGACTAAATATAGGCTGTACTTCGTAAGGATATAGCAGGCAGCTAAACATCGATAAGAAACTGACCTGCAGCGCTTCACCCCCGTCAACCAGTTACACCAGTAATTCCTAAGGGCATGGCTGACTAAGCACTGAATGTTAATCAGCTGCTAGATAGAACATCAAAAGTTCGCGGAAAATTGTTATGCACCACAAGAATGAGAGAGTACTTAAAACATAGTGTTATCACGTGTAACTATTAAATATCCGTTTTGCATAATCGCTTTATTTCTAGGAGAATTCAAGAATAACTACAGTTATCCGAGTCGGAGTATGTAATAAAAATATACAGTTATTTCAAATCTAATGCTCGAAGTGTGAGTGTTAATCGGAAAACAGTTTGATATTTTTTTATAGGAAAACTACCAAACCCGGCGAACTCCGTTTCGCCACCAGATTTTCCTGAATTTTCTTTGCTATAAACCTCACGGAGCCCGAGACCTTTCCAACGAATGCAAAACCGTGGAAATCGGTTCGTGCGTTCTGGAGTTATAGCGTCAGGAAGGAAAACCCGACTTATTTTTATAAATTAGATAAGCTTAACTAATCCAACAGTACCTACAGTTATGTGTACAATTTTTTTTATTTTACAACAAAATGTTGTTGACAGAATATACAATAGAGTAAGTATAAAAAAGGAGTGCAATCAAAAATACATTAAATATGTACCCAAGTAAAATATTTTGCAAAATACCTAAGTATGGCACATGAAAAAGAATGTGTAACAATTGCTTCAATAGAAATCCGTTTCTGACAATAAATAAATACTTTATACAGTATTTTTCAATTCGTTCCAACAAAGAGAATCATAATAAATGACTCGCTTTGTACGACAAAGGCGTTTTAAAGAAAATGTAAAACCTTTCATAAAATGCCATCGGAAAATAGATATAGATATAGGTCTTTAAGAAAACCAGGAAAATTGTGTTCTTATTTGTTGATTTAAAGTTAAAACTAAACAAACATACATACATTGCAAATTAAATAAAAGATTTTAAAATCGGACTTTTCCTAAATAAAAAAGTTGAAACTAATATACTTACTTGAGACCATATGATCAAACTGAAATTTCAGGTCGCTGTATAAAACACCGGGAAATCGGTAGGTTCTGGTACCTAGAACCAGAAGATTCTCTGGAATATTATTAAACATCCCAAATTCCAATTACTCCTTCAACGCCTGAGGCCTAGCGTTCATACTATTTTAGTCATCTCCTCAAAAGCAATAAATAGGTACTTAATTGAAAACACGCGCAAAGAAATTCTCGTTCCAAACAGATTTTCAATAGATATTCTTTGTTGACGATGTATCGGATATCCGATGCGGCGATAAGGATGTGGGAACAAGGTAGGTAATCTGTTTAGAATAAAGGGATCATCTCGAGGGGATTGTCTCTAGACATGTTGTGAGATTTACGGTACGTCTGGAATCCAATATCACTATATAGGGTTATTGGTAATTATACTAGCAAGCAGTTGAGGGCTACTTCTGTGCACTTAAACAAACAACTTTTGTTTCACGATTTTTGGAATTTCGCACATTTTTTTTTTAGTTTTGAGGTTAGGTTTACCTGAAAATTGGCTGTTCCTCACACGGAGAGGTCATTAACCTTAAAATTTTACATATTTTTTAAGTTTTATCTACTGTTCTTAGTCTGAATGACTATCAGCTGTTTTTCGAATTTACATAACCACAATTTTTTATTTCTAATTTTCTAAAGTCATAAAATAAAAGTGGTTGTTAAGAGGAAAGGGTATCGGCGCTCTATCCATACAAACGTAGTCGACTGTATACTCCCTGGATAATGCACAAATATTTTTGTTGCTTAAAACCTATAACTGCCATGACTATGCCCCTATGTTTTGATTGTCTTTTTCATTTTCCAACTATCATAAAAATGAAGATTTAGGGTCATGGCAGTTATAAGTTTTATGCAACAATAATATTTGCTATAGTGTCATACCTATCCAACAGGAAGGAGTAAACATTTGACTACGTTTGTACGGAGAGAGCGTGGGTACCCTTACCTCTTAAGGTGCACTGAAATAGCCCTCAACAACGGCTTGCTTATATCATTCCAATTACCCTGTATAGAGATTTTGAACGTTGTGGTGTATTGTGTCTTATAAATTATGGGATGAACTATTAACTCAGTTATAGGAACTGTTGATTTTGTACGATAAAATAGACATACATGGTTAATTAATGGGAATAAACATCAATAAAAATAAAAAAAATAGCTAATCAAATAAACCGCCCCGCGACACTACTTTTTTTTTCTTTTTTTTTTTGGCACAATAGATGCGAGAATGCAAGCCGCATTCCCCCGCGCGCCGGATGGCGATGGCCAATCTTTAGGCCAGGAATGCCCTGGAGCGATAAAGTTAAGTTTAGTTAAGTTGCGTTATTTACTTATTTATGATCATGTCAAGCTTACACATAAATAGGTACTTGCGAAATTCAATAAGTTATTTTAGACAAATTACTCTACAAACAAATTATTATACGACTTTTGGAAATTCAAACATTTTTTGTAGATGTAGGAGGAAAACAGCTGATTAAACGTAACTTTAAAATTTTGAAATAATGTTCGAAATTCAAAAGTCGTAGAGCAAAAGATGTTAGTTTCTATGCTGTTATTGTACCAAACTAATTCTACAGGCCGGGTTAAACGTTATTTAAAATGGCCTTTATCTAAAATTATTGGAATATCTAGCCCATCCATCATTACAACCGGTAGTATTTAAATTTCCCACAAATATAAGAGTTAGGTACTAAAACGCCATTACTGCATATTGTGAAATCCTCTTAACATTATTTGTTGGAAGACGACATTATAAAAGCTTCTTAGAACTCTTTTGCTCACACCACTCATAATAACCGACTTTTACTCTGTATAAAGAAATGTTTCGAAAACAAGACCTCAAAGGAATAGAAATGACAATAACAATCCTCATTATACAGCCAATATCAACTGATTTGACAGCCTTCCAAAATACTTTATTAGCAATAGAAATCAATGATTTTACACAAAATAAATATAAGTACTTAACTATAATTTCATCAGCAAACGTGGACCTACTTTACAATATGTTTTTTATCACAGTTGCTCATAAAGTGGATCTTATTCAACGACTTTTAGGCTCGTAATCCAACATATTATGCACACGTGCGTTTTATATTGCCAACTTAGTGCTGTAAAGTTATCCCGATAGGTTAAATACGTATCTTACTGCTAATTACATACTGTTTTGATGTATAAAAAGGTAGGTACCAAAGAGTTTTTTAGCTAGCAAAAATGGTTGTCTCTAAAGTCGGTTTACGAAGGAAAATTTTACGTGATAATGACTTAGAAAACGATTAAAAATTGAGTTGTTTATTGTTTGTTTTTTCTTTACTTAAATATATTGTTTTTCCGTACCATTGTATATTGTTCTTAACCCCCGACGCAAAAACAAATAGAAAAAACCCTAAAAAATATTGTATGTCAGACGAGGCTGTATAGGTTAAAAGTCTTTAGCCTGGCCTTTCCGGAGCATAATTAAAAAAAATATTGCCTTAATAAAATGTAAACATAGACTTATCACAAATATATTGTTAATTATTATTTTGTTTTCTTTTCAAGTCTTTTCTTTTATTCGCAACTGTGATAAAAAACGTCGTACGATATACGTGTGGAATTGATCTTTGCATCTTGGCTTCTTTAACACGCTCGCTACCGCTCGCGCGTCATAAACCGCCTCCATGCAAAGTTCAATTTACCACACTTATATCGTAATATACTATTAAAGTACTTCTACTAAAAGCGATTACACACTAGTGCTCTATTACAGTACCTTTAATTTAGTTAAATACAGCATAAATCTTATAAACAACTTGCGCTACATTCCCAAAGGTCTCTCTATTCATCACGAAAACATCCGCCGCAGTAAGATACAACGGTCTCTGCGATATGCACAGCATCAGCAACACCATCCTAGCTTGCTTCACCTCCATCAGTTCCCATCCACATTCATAGACAGCCTCCGACATCTCAGCACCAGCAGATACAATCAATTCTCCACCGAAACAATATATAAATAAAGGGAAAATTCCAGTAAAACCAGTAAGAATAGTGTTCCTTACATCCCATTCGTTCATTGTTTGAAGAGTGGTCACTAAGACGATGGTCATCATCAAGAAATGCGCTCCAAATATAACTTTGTACAGTTCTCTGATTTTATGATGATAATTTATTAGAAACTGATGATGTTTGATGCAGAATTTTAAACTTTCCGTCACATTTAACTTAATTACTTCCGATTCTGATTTTTCCGGTTCTTGTTGACTAAGTTTGGAGTCATTAGTGAGGTTTTTATAGACTTCATTTAAAGTGGCAGTGATAGCATAGAAATGGCCTAGTTCGTGAGCCAACAAGGTAACAAAGAGAACAATGTAGCCGGTCTGATTGATGGCTGAAAATGCGGTCGCAATTGTCGTAAGGATGAACGTCGTTTCGTAGAACGGCGTCTCATATTTTGGACTGAGACCTGTAATTAAAGTTAGAAAGACATGCTAAATAAAGAAAAATATAGCCAAATACCTACCTAAATTTAACAACAAGCACATGGAATATATTTCAGTAAAAAATATATTTTTATAATGATAGAAAATCCACACTTTTAATTGCTAACTTGATTATATTCATGAAACAACCTAAAAACACTTACGAGATATTTAGCTTTCGATTAAAACCTTAAAATCATTTTATTCCTTTCAGAGCTATGATAGTGTGTACACAAACATAGGAATTAAACTTACTTAGCAAACTTATAACACATCTCATTGTTTATACGTGGTTAAAAACTTACCATAAGAACCACTATAGGTATGTTATTTTAAAGTGTTAAACCCTTAGGGAATTAGAAAATAAATACTTTCCAAAAATCTTTGTCCCCAGTGACGTTTAGTCCCCGTGATCCACGTGGCCGCACCCCAACCGGGTCGAAATATAGCATTTCCGGTGCAAACGGTGCAGTGGGATGTGGTCTACGTGACTAGGTTAGCAAGAACACTGCTACATTGAAGCGGAGGAAAGTGGATTATTTTTATTCAAAAAAACCGCAAAGCATTGTAAAGATATACCAAAATGGTCGCCTGTCTGTCTATTGTTCTTCTTGGTGGCAACTGGGAACGGTTAAATTTATCATCCTCATCTGTCTCCACAGCTATGTAACCTTTGGAGACAACTATGAAGATTACTTACTTACTCCGCTGGCTAAGCCACCCAAAGAGGATCTTGGTCACCGAAATGAGAGTCATCGCTCCCTGTTGAGCGCTATTTGGGAAAATAACTAAAGTTTTTAAAAACTGGATATGTACTTACTATGTTTTTGTTTTTATTTTGTATATTTAGAGACAAGAGTTGTTGCGGGTAATGACCATGGAAGTTACCTAGAACTGGAAAGATTAAAAAAACTGTTGTCCCCGCTGGGGACGTATTGTGATAGCGGCAGCAGCAATGACTGGTAGTCAAACTAAACCGGGGACAAAGATTTCTGGATAGCACTTTTTATAAATTACCATAAGAATCTCCAGGAGTAGTCGGCAGATACCTATCATTAGTCAACAAGGTGAATAGAAACGGAACCAGTAAATACACAACATGTGACAGAGTCTGGTTGATCACCACCAGGTAGGAGGCGAACCTGGCTTTACGTAACGTGTTGAACACTGAAGACTGGGCTGGGCCGGTTGGTAGGGATGTAAGGCCTTGGCGACTCATCTCGAAGATGGTCCTGAGACGTTTCCTGGAAATAGTACATAGTGAATGGGTTTGACGACCCAGTTAGCACAATAGTCACCATGCCGGATTGCCAAACACAGAGTTGCGGATTCGATTCCTGCCTCAGACAAGTATTTATGCTTAGATATTTGTCTGTGATCTGGTTATTTCTATGTACCTGCGCCCCGCGGTTTCAGCCGGTTTCACGTGGGAATATCGGGATAAAAAGTAGCCTATGTGTTAATCCAGATCTCTAGCTATCGACTTACGGATTTTCATCGTAATCAGTTCAGTAGTTTTTGCGTGAAGGAGTAACAAACATACATACATACACACATACACAAACTTTCACATTTATAATATTAATAAGATAAGTATTTACAAAAGAGAATTACATAATATGTAGTAAGTATATCCGTTGTCTAGCACCCATAACACAAGTGTAGATATTCAGCTTGGGGCTAGATGGAGATGTGTGGAATGTCCTGCAATATTTATATATTTCACCTATAAATTTCTGGATGATTTGACTTGCAAATTATACAGGGGGATTTTTTAATTTCCCTTGCTTTACGAACGCAATATCCGGGGTTCCATGTCGCCCTTTTTAATCTACTTATCTCCTAAGTTCGCCAAGTATTAGATGTTTTTTTGTTCGAGTTTTTAGGGTGCCCGAAGCCCTCTAATTTAACCTAACGACTGGTAAACCACAGGGTAAACCGAAACCACGGTAACTTAATAAAAAAAAGTAAACTAAGTTTTATTTCAGTAACAGAGGTACCTATACATCTTATATATATATAAAAGAAAGTCGTGTTAGTTACACCATTTATAACTCGGGAACGGCTAAACCGATTTGGCTGAAAATGGTGGGGAGGTAGCGTAGAGCCAGGAGACGGACATAAGATACTTTTTATCCCAATATGCCCACGGGATCGGGACTTACGCGGGTGAAACCGCGGGGCGCAGCTAGTTTTACATAATTAGGTTGGACACTTTCTTTTAAGCTTGTGCAGTACATCATCATATATGTAGCATTAAAAATTATGATCAATCTTACGTCAAATAAATTTTAGTACTTACAAGTTTTCACGAAAATATAAATTTGCCCATATCTTTTTATCGTGTTGACTCTGGACCTTGATTTTATACACCTAATAGGGACAATATACCTCAGCATCTAATCTGAATTTAAACTTGCTAGATCCACCTGTCCCTGAGAAAATCGGTGGTGACACACGGACAGACCAACAGATGGACAAGAAAGTAATCTTAAAAGGGTTGCTTTTTTACCTTTGGATGTACAGAACCCTAAAAATGAAAGAGTTGTGCGTGAAGGGTCACCTTAACTTAATAGTAAAATATATTTTCCCATACTTACCTAGCAGTCCACATAAATATATACTTGGATATAGGTACAGAAGTAGCACTTATACAATTCAAAGCTTTAAATGTCTCGGTCTTGTCAGGAAACACTTGAATCAAGTATACAAACTGACTCAAAGATCCAACGTAGACAAACGAACCGGCGATTATTATTGTTATAATAAAAGATAATAGTGAAAAATCTGAAAATATTTAATTTAGTTTAATTAATGATGTTGTGACAAAGTTGAGATATGATGTAATAAAGCCTCAAAATAACAATTAAAGACTTTTTTTCTTAGCGAATGCCTGAGGGGTATATTTGTATACGTATTTGCCCTCTTCGGCCATTGATTTTAGCTGTGCGTTAATTATCAGTCAGTCAATCAAGATTTGGAACTTTTATATTTTAAGATTGAAAATGGACCAAGGAATCACGTCGTCCCATACAAACTTTGCCTCCCTTTGTCTTAGGAGTAGAATTTCAGAAAATTCTTTCTTATCGGATGCCTACGTCACACAAAGAACAAACCCTCCAAGTTTCAGGTTGCTACGATCAGCGGTTTAGGCTGTGTGTTGATCCGTCAGTCAGTCAGTAGTTCAGGACAAAGCATTTTATATGTATAGATAATTGTCTCTTACTTCGTTCCGTATCACTAAACATATTCCTTATCCCAACAAGTCGCTGTATAGAGCTAACCATTCTCTTTGCACCCTCAATAGGATCCCCGTCTTCAATAAACATTTTCTTACTCAAATGAGATAATTTCATTTTCATCGTCTACGAAAAGAACGCTACGGACGTTACGAACGCTACAATGTGCTACGGCTACGTCTCTACGAAATCTTGTAAGCGTAGCAAATGAGGTATTTTAAGGAATCGTATGAACCTATGTAGGTTACAGGAAAATTGGCTTTTTATTTATTTACAGTAAAAATGTTGTCACATAACAGTGTTATTTAATAAATTGGTGTTATTAAAAATGATTAGAAACAATTTAGGTGTGTTAGTAAAATAATGGTAATTATGGTTATTACTCTGTTTACTTAAAAAAAATTGCCCCTGCTAGTGTAAGTGAACTAAGGTGTCCATTGAAAGGAATAATGACCCCTCGTCCACCCAGTTATCTCGAGGTAGACCACGGGAAGTGTGCCGTTGGTACAACCAGGTGAAATCAGTAGACCACGGGCAGTGCGCAAAAGATGTGCAAACTTCTTAACAGAAGTGTTATTTTACCTATTCATCGAACTTTAACCATTTCTTAAATGTTTTATATCAAAAATATTTTTTCGAATATAAATTCCTACTAGTTAGTAGGTATTTCACTATCACTACATAGTATAAAACAAAGTCTGCTGTCTGTCCCTATGTATGCTTAGATTTAGATACTGTTTTTTTTAAGACAGAGTGATTCAAGAGGAAGGTTTATATGCAAAATATAGTCGTGCCAAGCCGGGGCGCGTCGCTAGTATTAATATAAAGGTCTACATTATAAATTGATATCCGCTAAACGAGTGAACGTGATTATTGTATAATAGGTTAAGAGATGTTTCTATTTAAATTAAACAAAAGTACAATATACATTTTCATTCATTTCATCTGTAAAACTTTTTACATTAACCTACTATGTTTATGTTTATTCAAAGCTATGCCAAAACGGAATGTTTTCATCAACAGTAAACAAACAGAAAGCCGTTCTTTTATATGAAAAACATCGTAATAAATTCGAGACAAATAAAAAGAGCTGGTAACTATAAAAAACCGGCCAAGTGCGAGTCGAACTCTTGCACGAAGGGTTCGATTTGTATGGAAAAAAGTAAAACAGAAAAAAAATATTGAAAACCTAAATTTTTTTTTCTGGTTTTAGTTGTTGTTTAAGCGGCAACAGAAATACATAAACTGTAAAAATGTCAACTGTCTATCTATCATTGTTCATCAGATACAGCCTGGTGATGGACAGACGGACGGACGTACAGTGAAGTCTTAGTAATAGGATACCGTTTTTAACCTTTGGCTACGGAACCTTAAAAAGCAACTTAAATACAAACGAAGGCTGCAATTATTACTCTTTCTAGAGTTAAGTCAACAAAATAAAATGTCTAGTGAACTGAAGTTATTTTAATTTGTTCGATATTAATTTACTTTCTGGTTTATTGAACTTCATCATCATAAAGTCCATTTTGATGAGGTGCATATTGAAAAATTGCCAGTCGCCGATAGCAAAAATTGTAGGTTAAATCACTTCCTACATTTTGGTACATCTATACATATAAAATGCTTTGTCCTGAATGACTGACTGACGGATCAACGCACAGCCTAAACCGTGGATCGTAGCTTGGAGGGTGTGTTCTTTGTGTGACGTAGGCATCCGATAAGAAAGGATTTTTCGAAATTCTACCCCTAATAGGGTAAAAAAGGGGGGGAAAGTTTGTATGGGACAACGTGATTGTTCCATTTTCAACTTCTACGCGGACGAAGTCGCGGGCAAAAACTAGTATAATATAAAGACGAAAATATCTTGCAGTTTCTAAGCCTATAAAACACTCACGCCATCTTTTGTAGGTAGGTAGGTATTGTTGAGAGCGGTGTTGGCCTAATTTGTTGAGGCCGGTATTGGTCATGGGTTCAAATCGAATTGAAAAATGTATGTAAAAGGAAAACATCGTGATGAAACCCGCGGCTTAGTTGCCTTCAGACGTATTGACGTATTCTTTCTTCTGGACATGGTCGACTAAGTTGAGAGGGTAGAAAGTATAGGTGCAAGCCTACTCCATATTATGTCTTAGGCACTACAGTGCCATGAATTAAAAAAAATCTTAATTAAATTTAAGTAAAATTAAAATCTTCTAAAGCAGATGTAGGATTATTATTATTAATGTAGTTACTAATCTCTGTTTTCAATATTTCACTATAATATTAATATTTTATTTGAGGAAGCTCATATGTAAGCGACGCTCACTGATCGTTTACGGTCGTGCAGGTTAAGCGACGCCTGGTGCGGGCATTACTTCGATAAGTAACCATTTAGTAGTGTGGCAAAAAAATGTGTTTTCGTGAGCTCCTTCGTGCTTCGGAAGGCACGCTAAGCCGTTGGTCCCGGTTGCTACCTCTAGGTCAAGTTAGAGGCCTTAGGGCGATCTGAAAACTCTAACAATAGGTGAGCCACACCACTATGCCTACGAGAAGAAGAAGAATATTTTATTCAAATTCTTATCATTACGCTCGTTTGAATTGAAAGCCACATCCAAGTTTTTAACAAGAATAATTATGTAGCCCGCTGCATTTCATTTTCCATTCACTACGTCCCAACCACAGTAAGCTCGGGAAATGAGAATTTAAAAAGAAAATATTCCATTAGACTTCATTTACACCATATTCAATGTAAAATTGGAATGAAAAAAAGAGTGTTTTAAGTATTAATTCAGAGAAAAATACTCTTAAAGAAAGCTCTAAAACAAGACCTACACGACTGAAACTTCGTTTTTAGGACGTTAGGTGCATTAGGAAAGGATTTTTTGAAATTCGGCCTCTAAAGGGGTAAAAAGGACTGATAAAGTTTGTACTTTTTAAATGGTAGGTATCAGTGAGATGGGCGTTTAAACATCAAAATAATGAAAGAGCGATTAAGAGAAAAGCGTACCGGCTCTATCTCCATACAAACGTAGTCGACTGTTTCCTCCCTGGATAACGACACTAAGAAATATTTTTGTAGCATATAACTTTATAACTGCCATGACCTTGACCATGCCCCTATGTTTTTTTTGTTCTTTAAATCTTAATTTCTATGATAATAATAAAATGAATAAAATCAAAACATAGAGGGGCGGGCATAGTTATGGCACACAACGCCATCTAGCCCCAAGCTAAGTAACTAGACTTGTGTTATGGGTGCTAGACGACGGATATACTTTTGTAAATATATACTTATAATACATAGAAACAATCAGACCACAGACAAATATCTAAGCATAAATACTTGCCTGAGGCGGGAATCGAACCCGCAACCCTGTGTTTGGCAGGCCGGCATGGTGACCATTGTGCCAACTGGGTCGGCTAGTTATCGGCTAGTTAAAGGTTAGGGCAACAAAAATATTTGCTTTAGTATCGACTACGTATGTATGGAGAGAGAGCCGGGTAACTTTCCTAAACTAGAGAACCTAATATAAACGTATAATACCTAGTCCTACTTACATATTTAATTATTTTCCTCGTACAATACTCTGAACGGGGGTTAATTGCAGTTGTTACCCTCGAGATTGTACCATATGTTCCGCGGACAGGAAATAAAGACTGGCACTTCATCTAGACCACTTCCGGATGATTGTCTGGCCTGAGTGGATAGTAACCATAGCACATGAGTACCTACTATAGATACCTATATATGTGCCTATATTTACAAACATAGACAACATTCTCAAACAATGAGTAAGCTTGCTGCTTTTTAACCGAACCGAAAAAGAGGTTCTCAATTCGATTTGATATATGTTTTTATGGTTCGGAAGTAACTTCATTGTTTATGAACCGATTTTGGTGATTCTATTTTGTTAGAAATTTCCATTACGTTTCCGAAGCAGATTCCAATAGTAATTAATGTCCACGTACAATGGCCCAAATAATGAGGCTAAGTGCGGAAACAGCCCCATAAAAGTAAACTAAACTAACTAGTATTTATTTGATCCCTAAAAATACCTCCTCCTTTTTTTGAAGTCGGTTAAAAAAAGGAATATACGGATAAATCGACCGCCTAGAGCTCCTATAGACTCCTGCTCGGGTCTTGACTTCAATACGGACGGGCATAATAAAGGACGTCACGAGTGAATGTATGTATTTATACATTATCTATATCTACTTATTTATTTTCGAATCTATAATTTTAAAAATAATTCAATGTTTTGTTGGCCATACCTACTTTACCTCCGTGCGTCTGTGCTTCCGTGAGTTTCTTGGTAGATTGGTACCTACATGTTAAAAATATCATCGAAAACCGGCGTGCGAGCCTTGACAGTGTGATAAACTTGAAAAATAACTAAAATTTATTCCTGTCCTTCCCATTGGAACATGGAACGAGAGCGGGGTACGTAACATGGCATATGTTTACAACGGGCTAGGTGCCAACATAATGTTATGTTTACAACCTTCGTATTGTTTGTACTCGTAAGTTTAAATTACCGGTTTATACGTGGCTTGTTGCAACGAACCACGAAAAGTGTTCCCTACATTTCATATAAGTTGTAGGGAACACTTTTCGTGGTTGGTTAAAAAAACATTATTCGAGTTGCAACCGACCACGGAACACCACTATTCCTTCTGTATCAAGTTGTCATTGGTTTGTAAAAAGTACTAGGCAATCAGAACTTCGTAGAAGGTAGATATAAATCATACTTATTATATTATCTCTCTTTCTTCAATTTTCCCTGACAAAGTTTAAAAATTAAAAAGACAAGGATGGCAATACTTCAAAACTTGCGGGAGTGAAAGAGTAGCAAAATGTTTTTCGTTTCGGTTGTCTTCCGATGGTTTGTGAATCAGGGGGCGGATAGTTTTTTGTGGAATACCTTCTACTGAGTTCTGATAGCCTAGTATTTACCATCTTGTTGCAATGAACAACGAAAAGTGTTCCTTACATCACACGATTTAATAGGATGTTTGTACTAGGCTGTAAGACTCTGTAGGAGGTATACTATCATATAAGAGCAAGCACGTACACACCACCACCACTTTCCGTGACTGTGAAAATTGTTTGTTAATAATTGGTCCGTAAAAGTATCTGTATTATTATTTCGTATTCCTTTGTCACAGTAAGAGTAAAACTGAGTGGTAACAAGGTTATTACCCTGGTACTACTTTAGCACCTGTGGTACTACGGTTATTTTTTTATAACTGTGGTACCACCAGAGGTACTACTGGGTGTACCACGGTTTCAAAAGGTCGTAATCGGATTTTACGAGCCGGAGTACGGCGCGGGGCGTGAACATCGCTAAAACATATATCCTCCTTTTTTAAAGTCGGTTAAAATAGAGTCGATTGATTGTGAATTCATTATTTTATTAATTAACTCAACAGCTTTCTTAGTAATAAAATTCAGACTCTCTGGCTTAACACTTTCAAACTTCGAACTTTTGCAGTTCTAGTGGCGCAGAATAGGTAATAATAGTGCCTATTTGGAATTTTGAGCTCTCGAATGCTGTGTGAAATTGAAATAGTTAAATATTTTATTATTTGAAATTGACCTATTAGTAAACTAGCTTCTGCTAGCGGCTTCACTTGCGTGACCTACAGGAAACAACGCATCCCCCCCCCCCCCATTTTACCTTCTTAAGGTGAAAGGGTACCTGTGCTCTTTCCATACATACGTAGTCGACTGTTTCCTCCTTGGATAACGACACTAGAGCAAATATTTTTGTTGCATAAAACATATAACTGACTATGCCACTATGTTTTTTTTTGTTTCTTAAATCTTAATTTCTATGATAATTATAAAATGAAAAAATCAAGACATAGGGGCATGGTCATATGGTCATGGCAGTTATAAGTTTTATGCAACAAAAATATTTGCTCTAGTGTCATTATCCAGGGAGGAAACAGTCGACGACGTTTGTATGGAGAGAGCGCCCGGTACCCTTTCCTCTTAAACTTTGAATATATAGATAGCTTTGTATACTTTGGCCACAGATTGGAAACCAATTTATTGCAACAATAATGTACTTACTTAACTTTAATTAAAATGACAAAATTTCGAAACAACCGCTGTTGTCAATTTTATGCCCGAATAAACATAATCGAACATACCACACGATTTTCCCATTAATTTGGGTAAAAAATAAATGGATCACGCTCTCAAAAAATCTCTCTTTTACTACAATATTGGACATTTTGTCTTTGTCGTTCACAAAGCCGCTTTTTATTATAAGCTTTAAGTATTTTAGGACTAATCCGAGATGATGAATGAGCTTTTTTGACAAACAAGAGGTATAGGTATTTACTATTAATCTTCGACACTTCAAGAGCTTCGAGTCTGAAACTTCGCATTCGGGTTCCTTATAGGGCGTAGGTGAAAGGGTACCGGCGCCCTCTCTATACAAACGTAGTCGACTGTTTTCTCCCTGGATAATGACACTAGCACAAATATTTTTATGCCATAAAACCTATACCTGCCATGACTATGCCCCTATGTTTTATTTTTCATTTTCTAATTATCATAGAAATTGGGAATTAAAAAAAAAAAAACATAGGGGCATGGTCATGGCAGTTATAAGTTTTATGCTGCAAAAATATTAGCTATAGCGTCATTATCCAGGAAGAAAACAGTCGACTACGTTTGCATGGAGAGAGCCCCCGGTACCCTTTCTATATACATATTTAGAAATTCAGCTTGTAAAAGGTTAAAAAAAGCAGATAAAGTATGTAGCACTAATATTATATTAGAGGAGAGATTTGATTGTTTTGTTTGTTTGAATTGAATAGGTTTCGAAACTTCTGAACCGATTTTGATGAAAATTGATATGAGAATACGTTGATTCATTGGGTGTGTCTAGGCTACTTTTTATCCCGATATTCCCACGGGATTGGGTGTCATGTATCCTGTGTTTGTGGAATATCAATATCAGTTTTAAAGAGACATTAACGCGGGTGAAACCACGTTGCGTAGCTAGTTATCTACGTAGATAAACGTCTTACTACGTCCATCCGCCAGTGTGCGCTGGTCATAAGTGTAGGTGTTTAGGTCAATCACAAATATAAAAATATCGATTTTCAAGTTTTTTATTCAATTATAAGTATAAATATCTCAACATAAACACTCAATCATTAACAACAATCAAAAATGAATCATTCAGGTTTTTTTATTCAACTAATTTCCATACTAATGCATAATTTAATTATGATCATTCCATACAAAGATCTCTTGCACATACATGCTTCATTCACTAGGTACGGGGTACGGAATACAGGTCACACGGAATAACTAGAACCAAGGTAAGCCGGAAGAACTTGGAAAACCCATGGAAAAATATTAACCGGCAGACTACGTTGGAGGTGACTACTGTATTCTTTAATAGTCTTTAAAACTAATCTTTTTTTCTACATCTAGTTCACGAAATACTATCAATTTTACTGTAATCTAGAAAAACGGAAAATTTTATCATATTTTTTTATTATTTGGGATAGTTTTAAAGCCTAATAATCTAGTAGTCGGAGAATTATGTACTAGATGCGCTAATCAAAAAAATATGGGGATTCGTAACTTCTAACAAGGTAATTCTAACGAAAAACTGAAAAATCTTGACCTTGGCGGCCCGTTACTTCGCCATAACTTTTACTTTTTTTTATGCGCATTACCATCATCTTGGTTCTAATTATTTGTACGATCAGTAGGTACTAGTAGCGAGGGGTCCATACAACCCGATTTCTGTCGGCATAATAAAGATGGATTCTTCACACGCACAAAAAATATTTTTTGTTGCTATTGGTGTTTTATCAGCTTACCTTTAAATAAATATCACCCCTCGCCACTGGTTGGTACTATGTACAAAACCGTAGCATTGGAAAGCCCGCTACAAAATTATGTTGGGACACCCCAAGCCAAATAGATACACATACTAAATTATATTTCGATACTGTTTCAAGCACCATTTTCACAACTGGAGTTATTGACAGTAGATCTCAATAATTAGAATCCAAATCAAGATCTTATTTTGTGAAACATCGAAATATTCGAGATCTACAAAATAACTGACGGACAAGAGAGTGATCTTATAAGGGTTCCTTTTTTACCTTTTCAGGTACGGAACTCAAAAAAATGGTACCTAAATATCCCGTTTTGTAAAACTTCAATAATGACTACTTTTTTTTTAAATAATTTGAACTGTATTAATTAGTTATAACTAATTATACTAGCTGATCCTTATTCCGTAGACCGAATGGCAGACGTTTCTTCCGGAAGTTCGACATCCGTGGCGAATCCGTATTTCTTGGTTGTATAGTTATTTCTGCGTTAAGAAGTTGATCTAGTGTCTGCAAAAACAAATTAAACTGATATAACTCTTGCATATCTCTAAACGTGAATCACAATTGAAGATGTAGCTAATCTGACCAAGCGCAGCATCGTTTTACAATCGACTACTGTACTAATATTGCAGGACATTCAACACATCGCCATCTATCCCCAAGCTATATAACTAGACTTGTGTTATGGGTGCTAGACAACGGATATAATACTATACTTTTCTTTGTAAATATATACTTATATATAATACATAGAAACAACCAGACCACAGACAAATATCTAAGCATAAATACTTGGGATGAACTACTTAGGATGAACTTTTTCTTCTTCGTATCGATAGCAAATTAAAAGGGAATTGATTATGTAGGGTCAGATCCGACCACTCCATGTGTTACCAGGTCTTTGGCGTTATTATTTTGACGACCCTGTTGGCACAATGGTCACCATGCTGGACTGCCAAACACAGGGTTGCGGGTTCGATTCCCGCCTCAGACAAGTGTTTATGCTTAGATATTTGTCTGTGGTCTGGTTGTTTCTATGTATTATAAGTATATATTTACAAAAGAAAAGTATATTAGTAGTATATCCGTTGTCTAGCACCCATAACACAAGTCTAGTTACTTAGCTTGGGGCTAGATGGCGATGTGTGGAATGTCTTGCAATATTTATTTATTATTATTAGCTGACATAAGGTCAGCCAATGTACAATATGGGTCATAATTAAATTATCAGTTTGCTACAATAATACTATCAACAAGTATTGGACTTACGACCTTCTTCTAATAAACGTTACACACAAACATAAATACTAGAATTAAAAGTACTCAGTGTGATTATTATTTTGAACATGTTAGCTATGTCTTTAGTTGGCCGAGTGGTATAAGCCGCCGCCCGCCACACCAATCGACGTGGGTTCGATCCACAGATTACGTTGTTATAATGTTCAAATAGTGCTGCACAGGGTTGTAAACGTTACGGTGGGCAGACTTTTGACCCTTGATTCTACAGCTATTAAGGCTGGAGGAATAGGTCAAGAGGTGCAACATAACTCGGGAGCCCCATGGCTGCACTGAATTTGGTATAGGATGATTATTATTACCTTATTCTCAATGAGATCGCGTTCTCTCAATGCTTTTTCAATGTTATCAAATTCCTTCTGCAGATCTTTGTTGTTTGATTTCTGAACGGCCTCCGTAACTTTTGCAATCTGGAATTTAAAATAGCAAAAAATTTATGAAGCGCTATTGGGGATCTTTGAGTAACGAGCGTATAGGAATCTTCTAGGAAAGCATGTTACATCTTAGTCTTAGACTGCACCGATTTGGATGAAAACCGGCATTTTGGTAGTTAAGGGGATGGAAAAGGACATCTTTTGATTCCGAATCCCGGTCGGGATTCTCGCAGTTGAAACCGCAAAGCGCTGCTAGTATTATAAAAAAGTTATTAAATAAACGTACAGTTTCTTCAAAGAATGTGTGTTTGTTTGTTCCCGGAGCATCGACATCTAACACTCCCTTCAGAATCGGGAACGTGTCATCAACTCGGCCTAAATCTGCTAATGCTGACACCTGAAATTAATACAAAAGATGTCAAATATATTAAGTATAGATAGATACACGCTTTGATACCCGACTGCAAGGAAAGGCTTATGTTTTTCGCGCCTATCTTAATATATATTTTTTTACACAAATTTTATTTAGAAACAAGCCATTTACTTGAACCTTGCTATATTTTACCAGTCAGTCAGGACTTTAGATTTAACATTTATAGATAAATATGAGTTTTTTGACTTCTCTTCTCTTCGCCTCTTTTCCTTGCTAGCCTTTCCTTCTCTTCTTCTTCTCACATATCTCCTACACACTCATTCCTCCTTATTCCAAAACGAGGTTTAAGGGTAGTCAGAGATATGGATTTAAACCTTAGATTTAGACACAGGTTTACTTGTGAACTACAGTCTAAACACTATGCCTATGGATTATATAGGGAACTATCGTCTAAACACTATCCCTGTAGATTATATAGGGATAGTGTTTAGACTATAGTTCAAGTAAATCTATGTCTAAATCTAAGGTTTAAATCCACATCTCGGACTATCCTTAAACCTCGTTTTGGAATAAGGGGGATTAAGTTTATCTATGGGCTAAAAATAGAGCTTAGATTGAAAGTTTAGTTATATTTATACCTTAATATTCCTAATAGTGACATAATGTGGTTTTTGTGTTGCTATTGCTTCTAAAGCTGCATGTGGCTTCCGTTGTTTTAATGCTAGAGCTGTAACAAACAAAGTCAAAGATTAAAATTATTCTTTAGTGTCAAAGTCGTTGGCAAAATGTATAGTACAAACCAGCAAATAGAGTTGTAGCTCTTCTTAAAGGAGCAGTTCCGACACTCGTCATTTCATTCCATAATTTAAAAGCATATTCATAACTTTCAGGAGTATTCTGTAAGTTAAAGGTACACATGTAAACAGATGGCAAATGAAGATAAAAGTTTTAAATCTACCCACATCATATATTTTTATTTTCTTTACAACCTACTCATATTGTAATGTTACACTTACTTATCTACTTGTACTTGTATACGGAGAGTTTTCAGCAATTAGACCCTTTTTATTTGGGTCCTTTTTGCGTGAGGATGAATTTGTTAGCCCAGCACCTACTACCCTCTCAGCTTAGTCGACCATGTCCAGAGGAAAGAACTTGTCAATACTTCTGGAGACAACTATAAGCCGCGGGTTTCATCACGATGTTTTCCTTCACCGTAAGAGCAATGTTAATTTTTCCTTAGGAAAAAATCATCGATGCACGGCCGGCCGGAATTTGAACCCACGACCTTCGGAATGAAAGTCGAGGTATCTAGCACTAAGCCAACAACGCTCTATACTACTGTGACTTAGTATAATTATTTAATTATAAGGATGGCGAATGGCGAATCTTGTTACAGGTGTCTTTCACAATTATTGAAGTATAATTGCTTACTCAATTATTATGTACTTTTTTGAAAATGGCCTGGGAAAATGATGATGATAATTACCTGTTTAAAACATGCAGCCATAACCAAAACGACTGGATATTTAGGATACTTTGTCATGTGCAATTGTTTCTCCTTCACTTTCTCAAATACTTTGTACATTTCCTCATACTTCTGATGGTTGTATAATAAGTCGAGTAGAATCTGATAAGATACAAGTTGATCGAAGAATCCATCATTCAATGGATCTTCGAAACACTGAAAATAATATTTCAATTTATTAATCAGATAGTACAATCCATTTGTTAATAAAGTCTTACAGCTATGTTAGTTATCATTAAATAATGTCCAAAAGTAATTACTAAATTAATTAAATTCATAATTTCTATTAAATTTGTGATCTTTTGTGGTATCCATATTAACACACATATGCATTCTATTATTCCAGTGTCTAATTCTATAATTAGACTGAAGTTGAAAGGCTAGACTATCCTATGATAGTCTAGCCTTTCAACTTCAGTCTAGATGGAGCTGTGTTCAATGACCATATAACGAATATTGAATATTGACATTCAATATTCGTTATATATGTCGCCGCGGACATCACAAAGTATCAACCACAACTTAATAATTAAGATGTTAACTTAATAATTAAGTTTAGCACGTAAGTTTAACGTTTTTAAATTTAATGTCGTCACCCGTACTTGATTAGTTTTTGATTCGTCGCAATACTTCTAGTAACTGATTTGACTATCTAAAAGTTCGTTTATAAAATGTTACAGGTGACGATCAAATAATTAAATCTAAACAATCTATGTTCCTAGTTGATTATTTTTAACAAAACGAACCCTAACAAATCGAACGGTAATTTGTTCTTTACAAATAGTTTTCAATACTGTAAATGGATGACATTTTGACAACGGAAATAAGTAGTCAGTTCTACTTTGTTTTAATTACATTTAGTAATAAGAGATTTAAGGTTTTCATAAAACGTTTGAATTATTTTTATGATTTTTGTAACAATAGTTAATTATAAATTTAGGTTTCTAAATAAGTCACATTAAAAAGTAGTCAAATCCAAACGTATGCAATGCAACGTCATACCGCCCGGTGGTAGGGGTATGGTAGGGATAGTCTGCTTGCGTACGGTTGGATGGGGGAGAGCTCACTTTGCGTCGAGCGCTCGTCTGAGCAGGTCGTAAGCCTTTGAATTATTATTTTGTTTTTGATATTTAATTATTGAGTTTAATTAATTTCTCGTATTATAAATTAAATAAAAATAGATTAAGTAAAATCAATTAAATTTGAACTTTTATTTTCCCTTAATAATGGATGAGACAGGCGACGGAGCCGATGGCACTCATGGTGTCAACGGCTCCGATCTTTTTAAAAACCCAGGATTGGAGTTAAATCCGTCATCAGAAGTGGGATCGCTCCAGCGATCCCTTACTGCCGGTCAATATGTTTCAGATCCTGAACCTGGCGTTTCCCACGCAGAAGTCAGGGTAGGAGCTTCTCAAACAGGCACTTCCTATGTAGGAGATTTGGCTACTACGTCACTTCCCGGTGTCGGCAGTGGCAGATCCGCAGTTCTGCCAATGCAACTGTCGTCTGTTAGTAATGCTATACCCCCAGAGTTTTTCCAGCACATGATGACTATGATGCAGAACATGAGTGAGCGGCTTTTACAAAAAACAAGCGATAAAGTGAGAATTACTGATGTTTTCTTACCAGCCTTTGACCCTGATGGTAGTGTTGGTGTACGTGAGTGGTGTAATCATATCTCAACAGCAGTAAGTACATATCAGTTAAGCGACTATGATATTCGCATGAAAGTTAGTAGCTTACTCAAAGGACGGGCCCGACTATGGGCTGATAATTGGTTGGTGACTACTTCCACCTGGGAAGAGCTGCGTGAGATTATAATTACTACTTTCGAACCAGAAAACCGTTACTCTCGCGACGTTCTTAAATTTAGGGAGCATGTCTACAACCCTAACAAGGATATTGCTGAATTTCTGTCTGAAGGGTGGTTACTATGGAGGCGTGTCACTAAAGACAAGCTAGACAACAGTGATGCAGTAGAGGCAGTTATCGGTATGGTAAGTGATGAACGACTTAGGATTGAATTGATGAACGTTAGGGCTAAAACCGTACCAGAGTTGATTTCGGTCGCCTCATCTATTCGAACTAAGCGCCCATCTCAGATGCCTTCAAATCAACTACCTCAGAAGCGAGCTAAGTTTTCAGTTGATAACAGGAATATGCCTTACTGTAACCTTTGTAAAAAGGTAGGTCACCTTTCCCAAAACTGTCGCTATAGAAACGAAGTTCATCCCCAACAGAAAAACAACACCGCTTCAACTGTTGCCGGTACTGCTACGCCTACAACTAATACCATAGGTAAGTTCTGTTCATTTTGTTCCAAGCCAGGACACACGTATGATACCTGCTTTCGCCGCGAAAAGCAGATAACATCCAATATTAATACGGTAACTAATACCAATAATTCAATTACCTTTAAATACCATGCGTATGCGTGTAGGTAAGGTCGAGATAGATGCTGTATTCGATAGTGGCGCCGAATGTTCCGTAATGCGAGAAACTATTGCAGATAAAATCCCCGGTCGCAGACAGCAAGTTGTTAATTACTTACGCGGATTAGGTCCAGTCCCTTTAATCTCAACAGCTACTTTAACAGCTATCTGTATCATAAATGGCATCAACGTTGAAATTCAATTTCATATTTTACCAGACTTCGAAATGACTACCAACGTGTTGATTGGTTCTAATCTGCTGCGTGACACTGGATTAAGCGTAGTTGTCACTCAAACAAATGCAACCTTAGTGTACCATGCCCGAGTTATGCACATTCGCCCAAATAGCTGTCTATTCGATAATTTAGACCATGATTTAACAGATCAATCTGAGATTGATCAGTTGCTTACATTACTAAATCAATATGAGTATCTTTTCGTTCGTGGTTTTTCTAAGACCCGCGTCAACACTGGTGAACTGGAAATCCGTCTAAAAAACCCGGACAAATATGTTGAGCGTAGGCCCTATCGATTAACACCCATCGAACGACAGAAAGTTAAAGATATTGTTTCTGAACTAATAGAGAACAACATAATCAGAGAAAGTAAATCCCCTTATTCTAGTCCAATCGTTTTAGTAAAAAAGAAAAATGGTGACGATCGAATGTGCGTAGATTACCGGGAGTTAAACTCTAACACTATACGTGACCATTATCCGTTGCCTCTCATTGGAGATCAGATAGACCAGTTGGCAGGTGGAAAATACTTCAGCACATTAGATATGGCATCTGGGTTTCATCAGATCCCTATTTCCCCGGGGTCTATTGAAAAAACTGCCTTCGTCACACAAGATGGTCTGTATGAATATCTAACTATGCCATTCGGACTTTGTAATGCACCATCTGTGTATCAGAGATGCATTAATCGGGCTCTTGGACCTCTTCTCAATTCAGGTAGTGCCGATAGCGATAGTAATGATAGTGTTGCACAAGTTTATATTGATGACGTCATAAGTAAAAGTCGTGACTTTTTATCCGGTCTTTCACACCTTGAACGAATTTTAATTGCTTTGCGCGACTCAGGGTTTTCGGTTAACCCTGAAAAGTGCTCATTTTTCAAGCGATCCATCGAATATCTAGGTAATGTAATTGAGGATGGCCAAGTCCGTCCGAGCCCTAAGAAGGTAGAAGCTCTTTTAAAATCACCTATTCCGACTACTGTGAAACAAGTGCGTCAATTTAACGGTCTCGCAGGGTACTTCCGTCGCTTTATTCCAGATTTTGCCCGTACAATGGTTCCTTTGTACAATTTAACAAAACAGGGTGTTAAATGGTCTTGGACTAATGTTCACGAAGAAGTACGTCAAAAGGTCATCCATTATCTTACTTCTAGTCCTGTACTAACAATATTTAGGGAAGGTGATCTTGTGGAGCTGTACACCGACGCAAGCAGTCTGGGCTTTGGAGCGGTGCTCGTGCAAGTTATCAACGGCAGGCAGCACGTAGTTGCCTATTTCAGTATGCGGACAACGGAGATCGAAAGCAGATATCATTCTTACGAACTAGAGACCCTAGCCGTCGTTAGAGCGATCAAGCATTTTCGGCACTTCCTGTATGGGCGTAAGTTTAAACTCATCACTGACTGCAATGCACTGAAGGCCTCCGAGCATAAACGGGACCTACTTCCTCGAATTCACCGATGGTGGGCCTTCTTGCAAAACTTTGAATTCGACATCGAATACAGAAAAGGTGAGCGAATGCAGCACGCGGACTTCTTTAGCAGAAATCCAAGTTCCCTGACTGTCAATGTTATGACGAGTAATCTTGAGTGGCTTAATGTGGAGCAGCGTCGTGATACCCAGCTCAGACCGATTATAGATGCCTTACACAACGGAGAAATTGTCCCTGGGTATACACTTGATAACAATGCTCTGAAGTATGAACGACATGATCCAGCTCTGGGTACACAAAAACTTATTGTAGTTCCTACATCCTTTCGGTGGAGTCTAATAAATACATTCCACACGTCTCTGAAGCACCCAGGTTGGGAAAAGACGCTAGGTAAGCTGAGAGAAACCTACTATTTTGATAAAATGAGTACTATAGTTCGAGAGTTTGTAGACAACTGCGTGGTGTGCAGGACGTCGAAGCAATCTTCTGGGGCTACACAGGTACAATTGCACCCAATTCCAAAACCTACAGCAGCTTTTGAGGTCATTCACATGGACATTACTGGTAAGCTCGGAACACCACGTGATCAAGAATATGTTATTGTTACAATAGACGCTTTCAGCAAGTATGTCTTGCTCCGCTACTCTAATGACAAGAGCCAGCACAGCGCCTTAGCAGCATTGAAACAAGTGATTCATCTGTTTGGAGCGCCAAGACAAGTGGTGGTGGATGGCGGACGTGAATTTCTAGGCGAGTATAAAAGTTACTGTGACAGGTTCGGAATACAAATACATACCATCGCACCAGGCGTCAGTCGAGCAAACGGTCAAGTGGAGCGTGTAATGGGTACGTTAAAAAACGGCTTGATTATGATCAAGAATTATGAAATTACAGAGTGGCACACAGCACTGGAAAGCTTACAACTAGCCTTTAATTGTACTGTGCATAAAACTACTGGTACCGCCTCACTGACACTACTTACTCGCCGTCAAAACTGTGTACCTCCCGAGTTGTTAAACCTGGTCAACTTCGATAACCAATCTATAGACGCTGATGCTATAGAACGACATGTACAACGCAGGATGATCGAGGCGGGAGAAAAAGACAAGGCAAGATTCGACAAAGGTAGAGCTAAAATTCAACGTTTTCAACGGGGTGATTTCGTTCTAATAAAAAATAACCCAAGAAATCAGACTTCACTAGATCTCAAGTTTAGTGTACCTTATGAAGTTCACAGTGTGCTCGAAAATGATCGCTATCTTGTAAAGAAAGTGATTGGTCACCATGGCCGTCCTCGGAAAGTAGCGCATGATCAGCTACGGCGAGCCCCACAGCCGGGACGCAATAACAACCATCAGATAACCGTGTCGCCGTCAGATGAGCAGCAAGGTGGACCATCGGGTATCACTCCCACCCTAGCACCGACTCAGACTAATGTTGACAACAATGAGTTACAGATGCTGATCGACGAGCAAGAGGCTGGACCCTCCGGAGCTAACCAAACTCAAACAAACGCTGACAACATTTCGGATAGCCAATCTTCAACCGATTGAACACTATCAGGTGAACAGTTTTCATAATGATTCGTTTAACTTTTTAAAAAACAAGCTTATTAAATTCGTTTAACCAATTTAATAAAACTAAAATGACTTAGTTCTATTCATTATAAAATAACAACTTTACTAAACTGTTTGGTTAACGTATAAGGCTGTTTAATACATTTTTCAAAGTAATATAAAGTGTGCTATTGTTGTGCGGATCCGACTCATAACCAAAAAGATGTTGTAGGCGGTTTGGAGACGCCATACGACCAAATAATAATAAAAGATGTTGTAGGCGGTTTGGAGACGCCATACGACCAAATAACAATAATAATAAAAGATGTTGTAGGCGGTTTGGAGACGCCATATGACCAATTAATACAAGATATAGTAATAAAAAAAAAAACAAAAAAAAAAAAGTTATAGACGGATGGAGACGTTCTATGACAAACTAAAAGATGTTGTGCGTACGAGTGATGCCTCAATAGTCACCATCAAAAGATGTTATGGTCGTTTAGGCGACGTATAACCAAAAATAGATGTTCGTCTTATTATGACTATATCTATGCTACGATTGTGGCATGAATGGTCATAATACGTGAAGTAATTTGCCTTACACTATGATCAAAAGTTGTGTGCCAACTGTATCTGAAGTAGATTCAATCTACCATGCCTAGGTTTACTGTGGAAGTACCTAGTCTACAAATAACATTTGTGATTTCAGAGAACAAAACGCTGCAGAGCACGCACCGTCTATCAGAATGGCCGTGTCGCCGCGGACATCACAAAGTATCAACCACAACTTAATAATTAAGATGTTAACTTAATAATTAAGTTTAGCACGTAAGTTTAACGTTTTTAAATTTAATGTCGTCACCCGTACTTGATTAGTTTTTGATTCGTCGCAATACTTCTAGTAACTGATTTGACTATCTAAAAGTTCGTTTATAAAATGTTACAGGTGACGATCAAATAATTAAATCTAAACAATCTATGTTCCTAGTTGATTATTTTTAACAAAACGAACCCTAACAAATCGAACGGTAATTTGTTCTTTACAAATAGTTTTCAATACTGTAAATGGATGACATTTTGACAACGGAAATAAGTAGTCAGTTCTACTTTGTTTTAATTACATTTAGTAATAAGAGATTTAAGGTTTTCATAAAACGTTTGAATTATTTTTATGATTTTTGTAACAATAGTTAATTATAAATTTAGGTTTCTAAATAAGTCACATTAAAAAGTAGTCAAATCCAAACGTATGCAATGCAACGTCATACCGCCCGGTGGTAGGGGTATGGTAGGGATAGTCTGCTTGCGTACGGTTGGATGGGGGAGAGCTCACTTTGCGTCGAGCGCTCGTCTGAGCAGGTCGTAAGCCTTTGAATTATTATTTTGTTTTTGATATTTAATTATTGAGTTTAATTAATTTCTCGTATTATAAATTAAATAAAAATAGATTAAGTAAAATCAATTAAATTTGAACTTTTATTTTCCCTTAATAATGGATGAGACAGGCGACGGAGCCGATGGCACTCATGGTATCAACGGCTCCGATCTTTTTAAAAACCCAGGATTGGAGTTAAATCCGTCATATATATATTTTATCTTCTGAAATAATTGAATTATAATTAGTTGTACCTTAAGTGCATAGTCAGGTGCATCGAGGAAATAAAACATTCTCATAACAACTGGTCCAAATATGAATGAACCAAAACGATATTCTGAACTTTGAGTGTTGAATCTGAAAATAAAAATATTAAAGATAAGCTTTACTTCAGCTTTAATTTACTTACAATCCTTGGTGTTCAATGTCATCTAAATTAATGAATCAAATTCTAATGATCTTTGGTAGGTACAGTCGGGATACCAATTAGCTGAACCCCACGTGACCCAGAGCTCACTCACAAATCTGTAAAAATGTTGTATTTACCTATTTTGTTATTTTTGACTTGATAATGTCTAATAAATTGATGGAACACCAGCATTCACAAAAAAGATGATATTGTCATCGTGTTCCATCGCAACGTCATTTTATTGACTCATAGCAATGTATGAAGTATGTAAAATGGTAAAGACAACGAAACAAAAGAGTTCTTATGACGTTATCACGTAAAATTTTCGTCCGTAAACCGTCTTTACAGTCAATATTTTTTTTTTATTATATTGTTTAAAAAAAAACAGAATTAGTTAACATTATTTTACTACCATGCAAGTGAGCTCTAGGTCACGTGGGGTTCAGCTAATTGATATTCCGACTGTACAGACAGAGATAGCTCATATTCTGGCTATAAAATTAAGTTACAATTTATTGTAATACTAGCTGCACCCCGCGGTTTCACCCGTGCAAGTCCTGATCCCATGGAAATATTGGAATAAAAAGTAGCCTAATGTTAATCCAGGTCTCCAGCTATCTTTATACCGAGTTCCAAACGCAATCGGTCCAGTGGTTTTTGCATGAAGGAGTAACAAACATACACACACACAAACTTTCACATTAATAATATTAGTAGGATTTCCAGTCTCCTCTATAAAACCGCAGGACACAACTGGCACCTGGTTTTGAAACCTAAGCCACTGAACTAATTTTGATAAATAGAAATAAGTTTCTAGGAACTTGGAAAAGGGCATAGGCTCCCTTTCATTCTGATCCTGATATTGGACTTATGCCGATGAAAGCACAGCATATACTAAGATACATTCATTACTTACTTTTTAACCATATCACGGACTAAATCTAAGTCTGAGGGTTCAGCTAAATGAACCATATTCTTTAAATCTTCAGTAAAAATAAGGTTTTTACTGTCAGTAACAAAGTTAGTCATTTTATTCTTGAATTTTTCAGTAAAGTTTGCAAACTGTTCTTTGGTTCTCTTCCTCGTTTGAGTGTAATTATCTATTCCCAGTGCAGAATAAGAATATAAATAATTTGCTGAAAAGATGAATAAGGTTAGTATATATTCATAAAAGCTAAAAAAATTGAAAAAAAAATGGAATTTTAGTATGATAATTTCAGAGCCGCATTTCCACTTACCAGAGCTCATGCGAATGTTTCTGCATGGCGCTAACAGGCGGTAATTTAAATTACCAAAAAATTTTATTGTAGTATTCACAATCGCAGTCATATTTAGGCTTTAATTAATTTACAAAAAATTATTGACTTCACTTGGGCAAAAAATTTAAAAATTTGAGGTTATTTTCAACCACAGACAATTGTGTTGGCCAAAATCAAAGACAAAAATAATTTGAAAACTAGGTGTGCGGTCGAGGGTGATTAGTGGCCAACTTTTAACTGTGGCCAAGGCGAAAATAGTCCAAGCGACAGCTCGTTCATAGCAGCTCATAGCCGCTGACTGAGGTAAAACTAATGCAACTTTTGTTAAATGTCAGTTGTCACTGTTACTTTGAACGAAATGTCAATGTACCTACTACAATTTTCGAATTTTGGAATTAAAATTTCTGGATCTGTTCATAATTCTTTGAATCTTTGTGTTTTTTGGTGTCTAAAAGTAATTTAGCAACATACAGTGTTAATGACTTAAGTTTACGCTAAAAGCATGTTAAATTTTATCACAATCGCACGAGATAAAATTTAAGATGCTTTTCGTAGGTTGTGCAATATCATTGGGAAATAATTTTGAGATATTACCTCCTCAGATTTATGAGCTTCTACTCTAATTTCCAATAGAAAATAGATTATTACGTTCCATTCAATTTTAAATTACCACCTACTCATCTACGAAATATGTACATACCTACAAAATATGTACTTACCTACTTCCTGTTCACATTCATCGCTATATTATTATCGTATAATAAATTAAACGTAATTTCTAACGTTACAGGCTAATTAGTCATCAGTTTCAGATTTTTTTTAATTTACCTTCTGTGGTGGCTTATTGTAATGCTTGTGGACAAGAGTTCTTTTAAAACTCATTTCATATAACTCTGGTGACAATCTTGCTCAAATCAGTCTAGTTTGGATGAGTACAAAACATTTTGTGACTAATTGTATGAGATTTTTACTAAAAGTATTTATTATTAACCATGTTATGTATTTTTCTAGCATGGGGAAGTTTATAAATATGTTGTGGAAACCTCCATAGATATTAAAACCATGGATGGTAATTATATAATGAGAAAGTAAAACCAAGTAGCGATTGAGATGACTCATCCCTCGGAGAGAACAGTTCCAGTTTTGATTATGGAACTAGGTGGAAATGTAATCCAAAAATGCAATTTTAAATATTACTTACATATTTTTATATTAGATGTGCAATTGTTGCATTCATGAGTGTTTCACATTGAGAACGAAAATGTATGACACACTCATGGAAGTGACGGTTTATGGATGCTTGAAATACAAATCTTATATGAAAAATGTTTTTTTTTGTTATTTTAGATGTTAAATAACTCTTAAGTGTTATATTTTCATTAATTGTATATGTCTTTACAGATCAGATAACATTGGAATTTGGTTCCAGAGAGCAATATCAAAATCATTATGTCAGAGAGAAGCAGCAAACACTTAAAAAAACAATCAAGACGATACCGAGATGAACTGTCCACATCTAGCAAAAGAAAAAGCAGTTATGATCACAAGAAACATGAAAGTGAATCAAAAACTCCTCCACTTCCAAAAAAGAGGAAAAGTATAGATGATTTAATAAAACAAAGGGAATCCCTAAAAGAAGAATTAGAAAAATTAGAAAAAAACAAAGATTCAAGAAATAAAATGTCATCCAGAGAAAGCAAAAAATACAAATTTTCAGACAGTGAATACACCAAAATAAACAAATATCCAAAAAGATTCAGTGGCGAATATGACTTTAAAGCAAGATTAAAGTCACCTGAATACAATGAAGAACATTTAGATTCAGAGGATGAAGAAAACATAATTGAACAAAGAAGGAAACAGAGAAAGCAACTTCTAGAAAAATTTAATGAACCAAAACAAAAAATAGACAACATCATAATAGATGATAAAAACATTAGCAAAATTGAAACTAAAAAAGAATCTCTGAATCATGAAACTTTGGACACAAACTCAATAAAAAACGAAACTAAAAATGATACCACTGCTGACATGTTTTCTGAAAAAGATGACTTCATTCAAAATAATAAATCTACAGACAAGGCAACAGATGATAACAATTCCCATTTGGCAGATAATTGGGATGATCCTGAAGGTTATTACAATATTAGAGTAGGCGATGTAATGAAAAACCAATTTGTTATTAAAGATGTTTTAGGCCAAGGAGTATTTGCGAATGTTGTTCGTGCACAAGACAATACCCAGCCAAACACCACTGTGGCCATTAAAATTGTCAGAAACAATGAGCTAATGTACAAAACTAGTCTAAAAGAAATATCTATTTTGAGAGAAATCAATGAGGCAGATCCAGAAAACAAATACCACTGTGTAAAATTTCTGAGCACTTTCATGCATAAAGGACATCTTTGTCTTGTCCTTGAATCTCTTCACATGGATTTAAGAGGGGTGCTCAAAAAATACGGAAAGAATCATGGAATCCACATGAAAGCATTGATAAGTTACACAAGACAATTGCTTATGGCTTTAAGATTGCTAAAAAAAATTGGGATTGTTCATGCTGATATTAAACCTGACAATATTCTAGTAAATGAAAAGAAAAATGTTTTAAAATTATGTGATTTTGGTTCTGCAGCAAAGATAGATGACAATGAACCCACACCTTACTTAGTATCGAGATTTTATAGAGCACCAGAAATAATCCTTGGTATTCCCTATAATCACGGCATAGATATATGGTCGACTGCATGTACCGTGTATGAAATGGCCACAGGGAAGATCATGTTTACTGGAAGCTCAAACAACAAAATGTTAAAATGTTTTATGGACTTGAAAGGACGAATACCTACCAAATTAATTAAGAAAGGCAAATTTAAAGACCAACATTTTAATTACAATAATAATTTTTTACTTCATAAAAAAGATGAGTATACAGGTAGAGATAAAGTTGTCGAATTAAATTCCACAAATATTACAAGAGATCTTGGGAAGGAGCTTCAAAAATCTAGTAAAAGCTTATCCCCAGGTGAAGAAAAGAAAATGAATCATTTAAAAGATCTACTTGATAAGATGTTAATGTTAGATCCAAATCAAAGATTAAGTGTCACTGACTGTATAAAGCATTTATTTATACAAGAAGAATTTGAGAAATAATCATAAATTAAATGTTAAAATTGGTGCAAGCAATAGGTACTGTAAATAGTACCTATTTAAATAAAACTATTGTTAAATTTATGTTCAATGTTTTATTTATGATAAAAGAAATCAACAAAAAAATAACACCATAAACCAATACATCACTTAATATTCTTTTTAAATTATCTATCACAAAAAGGAAAATTGACAAGATAGGTTTCTGTGTAATCTGAAGCAAACAAAATCAACATATAACTTTATTTACAATAATTGTATAAGTAGCTCCAATATTTTCAAAGTATCTTAACTCTACTTACATTCATACCTAAAATGCTAATTTAGATTCATGCCAGAAGTAGATGCCTAAATATAATTCTCTTAAAACTTATAAGTAGATAATTTAGCTTTGCTATTTTTGTTATTAACTTTGATTTCCTTATGGAAAACAACAGTAAGATAAAATATGTAAAAAAATCAATAGAGAATAAAAATAAGATAAAATTGCTTACAATAAAAAGAAATATAACTTTTATGATACTCGAAACATACTTAGATAATTATAAATATTTGATAAAGGTGAGGAAAATGTGAGTTCGTGGATATGAGAGCTATAGTCATTCGGTAAAGTTACTTTCAAGTAACGTAAGTACCTATACAATATGTATAAGTACCTACTTACGTTACGATGGTGTAGGTAGGTATATAATGATTTCTATGTTTAGGTATTGCTTGTAAAAATATGTTATCTTGGTGTTAGGAATTGATATGGATTTAATTAACAATATTATTAATAAGTACATGTAAAAATTATATGTAAATATGAAGTTGGTAACTTAACTAAAAGTAATAGCTTTTACAGTGTGGTGGGTGCTTATTCATATGTGTTAGGTATAATATCAAATCCACTCTTTAAGGTATTATAAATAATATTATAGTTAAACCTATTAACATCATTCTATAGTAATAAAAGCGTGCATCGGGACTTACAGATCATAAAATAATACTATACAATGTACTTACATTACGCCTATTAGTTATTACAGCCTCTCAATCAGGTTAGTGATCAATGACCAATACAAACTTACAGTAATTCACATACGAAAATGTCGTTATAATCTAGATGTGTGTTATCGTAAACAATCACAAGCACTCAAAAACCGTAAATTTTTGTCTCTTAAAAAGTTGACTTTTTACACTTACGATTTCTTACATCTAGATATGCAAGGCTGTTATTTTTTGTTCATTAGTAGGTAAATAATAAATCTAGGTAGATTGAAAAATCTTCCTATTTTCAATCAATAATTAGCTTATCTGCCTCAAGAGTAACGCCATCTGTTTTTCTATTTTAGCCATAAAAGTTCATTTATTGTTTCTAACTAATTGACGAGGGAATTTCTCGTTAAACGTTGCTTAAGCGGGTTTCAATTACCGAAGTTAATTACTGTCTTCCTTTTGTGAATTGTGCGACAGCAATATAGTACGTCTATTAGCGAATAAATAACCCTATAAGCACCGTTTATTATAAAAAAAATCTAGTCAGTTATTTCATATTTTTGAATTCATGTAAGTATAACTAAAAATATTCGTCTTTTTATTGACTTTAAGCTTCGTTTCAAAGGGTCAAAGAAAAAACATCAAAAGTCACAATTAGGTAGGCAGACAATTCAATTCTTAGGTGACCCTCCACGAATGGCAACTATAAAAACTATAGCATCATTGCCAGCCACGAAAGGCGAGTCTTAAATAGCTAATCTACTATCAATTACATGGATGGATTAAAAGACTATAATATCAGAAATGGGATGTTATGCAGTCTCAATTGATTCGATTTGATCACTGGTTATCATATCATTATCACAAAAAAATAATGGTAAAAATTAATTCGAAGTACATAATTCACCTTAGAAATTAAAGTTAAACGAAAATCTTCTAATGAAGACAAGATGCTAGTCTAAACCTAAAGTTAACTTGTTACTATGTTAATGAACATTTACACGAGGATTTTTGGCGAGCAGAAAGTAAAGCTTGATGAGCGCTCTGAAGTTATGCACGAGGCTTTACGTAAATGTTTGGCGAACTAAAAGTAACGCAAAATGGGGACTCTGAATTTAGTTGCACGAGGCTTTGCGTAGATAAGGACACGGTGGCGATGCGCGGACTAGGCTTGTTGCGCAGCGTTTTACACCAAACTTCGTATGATTTACACGATGGCTGACGAACTAATTTGAATAACACACAGTTTTAAATTAGATCCTTGTTTTTAGAGTAAGTATTACCATATGTTTGTTAGTTTTTAGTTCGTTTCACCAAATAGCCTCATGTAAATGCGTCATTAAAGCGGATAAGTACCTATTCCACTGGCGAGCTAAATAAATTGGATAAAGATCTACAATAACTACGTCTTCTAAACTTGTTCCTTCTACCTTTACCCCCAACCAGAGGGGTCCAACTAAAGTTCCAACAAACCAACGCGTCCAGCTTACGACCACGGTGGCGATTAATTACTACAAATTTTTCGACGTCTTTACCACCATGAACGCAACCAGATAAATCCTACATTCTAAATCATGAATCAAGGCCTCTAAATTTACTCAATCGAGATGCTTTTCGCAATTCTATTGCCCTTCTATGTTATTTTGGTACAATATGACTTAAATCATCACACGTTTAGGCTTAGATGATGAAAATAAAGACAATTTCTATCGTAAGTAGATAAAATTAAATCGTATCTTTTATTTTTCGCTAGCCAATGGACATGAATCATAGAACCTACTCTTTGGATGTGTCAAGATATCACCGTGGTTGTTATGTCGAAGGCATTCGGTTGTGGAAACCTGAGGTTGCTCCGATCTCAATGGACTGCCCTGAAGCTATAGAGTCAGGACTCTGTAGAGACGCGCTGTAGACCGGATTCATTGGGGTAGTGCCGCCGGCTTCGAACAGTGTACTGTCATATACGCTGTTACTCTGCTGAAACAATACACACGTATTATGCTAACAAGAATAAAATGGATGCAACGATAATTTTACAAAGTCGCATTGAAGTAAACTTAATTAAATAAATCCATCGAGTGGTTTGGAAGATATGAGGTAATAAAAATATTACAAACATACAAAGATAGGTGCTAAAAACATAACCCTTTCCTGACAGTCGGGTAAAAAGACAAATACTTTCAATACATATATGCAGCATAAAAAGCCTCAAGTCTAAGGACTGAGACTCGGCCTGCGTCACCGTGCCCCGAAAATAAAATCTTCAAGATTTGTTAACAGGTATTTTCTAGGCAAGGATCTTCGACGATTTTACGACTTCTGTGGCGTGGCGGGCGAACATCCGCCAGCGACGCAGAAGGTTAAGTTCGATTCCGATTCCCGCCACAAACAAATATTATGTGGTCTGGGTTTTTTGTATATTTATTAAGTTACTTATGTATTAACAAAAGAAAAATATTTAAGTATTCCATGGCCATCACAACACAAGCTTAGTTGCTTAACTTGGAGCTAGATGACATCACCATTACTGTGAGGAGAGCCCCATAAAAAAGGTTAATCTAAGTAAGTAAATTTAATTTATAGTTTTCTGAAATGACATAACCCACCTGGTAAATATAATCGGAGTCTGTCTTGAGTGAGCTGAAGCTCTGCTGATGGGGCAGAGATACCTGGTCGTCATCCATCGGCTCGTCCATCTGTGCCTTGTACGAGAACATTATACTTGGTTGGGAAACACTGGAAATAAAACAATACATACAGGTCAAAAACATAACCGTCCCTTTTGGCTTTTGATTAGTAAAATATACCCCGCGCAGCGAATGATGAGCTCTGATGGAAAGTAGAAGGGGTATCCGCTGAACTGAATTTTCATATAAATATCAAGTTCTGCACGGGGTATAGGTACATAGGAAATAGATTAGCTTGTTTAATTTTTGGTAGTCTACAACATTTGTACCGCTGTGTGTTATGCAAAATAGTTTAAAAAAAAAATAAGAACATTTTTTTAAATATTATCTATTTAAACTAATTTCAATATTCTAAAGAGGAAAGATTTGAGCGATTGTATGTTTGAATTGGTATATTCAATTCAAACATACAATCGCTCAAAACTACTGGACCGATTTCGATGAAACTTGGTGTGAGGGTACATTGATTCATTAGGAGTGTTATAGGCAAATTTTTATCCCGATTTTCCCACAGGATCAGGACTTACGCGGGCGAAACCGCGGAGCGCTGCTAGTCTACACTAATATTATAAAGAGTGAAGATTTTTTGGTTGTTTGTAATGAATAGGCTCCGAAACTACTGGACCGATTGAGATGAAACTCGGTATGTAGATAGCTGGAGACCTGGATTAACACAAAGGCTATTTTATATCCCGATATTCCCACGGGATCGAGAGTTACGCAGGTGCTAGTTATATAAAATTTACCTAAAGAACTCGCTCAAGAACGTATGATAGACGAGTGGCGTGTAGAGCGAGAAATAGAGCCACGTTGTGACGTCGACGACACACAGTCCAGATTGCATCGAGCCCCAAGCGAGGAGTCCAGCTCCGGCAGCCTGGGTCGTGTCCAATAGTAAAAGCAGTAACACGTATAGGTAGAATGATAATTTCGCTGGAAATAAATAAATAGAAAAATATAAATAGGATCAAATGTTTTCCCTAGATAGGTACTAGTGATTTAAGGGCAGGTGCTAATAAAGCTACCAAAATCGACCTTTGTTTTAAGCAACTCTCAGTAATCAAATACTCTTTTTTGTTATTTGGATATAAATGGATATTGTAGTTTGATAACCTTATTTTTGTTTAATGTGGTTGAAAACATGATATGAACAACTTCGTTCAATAAAAAAAATGTTTGAAAACAGAGAATTATTAGATATTTTATCGGGTTTTATTCAAAAATAGTTAACGTTTGTTTCTAAAAATGAATCAAATGATAGATTTTGACCTCTAGGAACTATTATTGTGGATAATAATGCTAAAATGTTTTGCATATCGATCAAATATTACAGTTAGCACGCTACGTTTTTGAGAGCGGGGGCTAAGGTAATCTGAATACCTACACACGGTACTGGAAGAGCGCATTAACGCATGTAGAAACGAATAATTTTAAAACGCAATGTATGACTTATGAGTGCCTAGCCTACACACACAGTAAATAGGTATGTCCACACTATGCACTTTCATCTTCAACTTTCGTCGTCATCTTTCTATTCAACTTGCGTTTGGCGCAATCAATAATTGAATGCGTTAATGAACGTAACACCAACGTCGTAGTTGCAGTAAGCTTGTTAAAACATGTGCGACGAATACATTTTACTTGGTGGAATATGTGCGGCTTACTTGGTCATAAGAAATTCCAGAAAAAAAAGAACTAAGCGAAAGTTTTGGATACGAGACTATTATAATAATCGAAGTAACGTGATTATGAGTGAACTACGAGAAGATAAAGATATTCTTTTCAAAAATTTTACACGCATGTCCGAAAGAGATTTCGATCGTCTTTTGAAATTGGTTGGACCAATAATTACAAAGCAATCAACCCAGTTACGTGAAGCAATACCTAATGAAATAAAGTTAGCTATAACGCTTAGGTTTTTAGCTACTGGTGACAATTTCATGTCTCTTTCGTATTTATTCAAGGTATCCAAACAATTTATATCAGCTATGCTACCAGATGTATTAAAAGCCATAATAAAAGTACTAAAGGATTATATTAAGGTAAGAGTTTTATTCAAATAGATAACACTTAGCACGATAATTATTTCCAGATCAAAGAGTATATTATTTATGCGCTGTTGAGCTAATAGCCGATTAAATGAATTAAGGTTCCGAATTTTATGAGCTATTAATTGTCCATAAATAGTAAACTCATCTTTTTGAGTTAATTCTTCACTAGCTTTTTTCAAAAATTTGTAAGCTTCCTCTTGTTGTTGAACGCTTTGTGGCACAGAAATCCATCTGACGCGGAAAGACGAGTATCACAGCGCGCGCTACGCTTTCATCTGTCATAGCGCATGCGTCAAGGGCATGCCTCACGTGCGCTGTTGACTGCGCTATGACGCATGCCTTTGATGAACAAAAAAGGGCACAGTGTGGACTTAGCTATTGGTGAATGTTTCATGCCTTTGAACCTTGGCGAGTGCAATAACATATCAATTTCGTCACAAACGTATTGCTTCTAATAGACAAAAATGTAAGAAAAGATTACTATAATAATAGCTTAATGCACAATAGAAATAATTATCAATACGCTTTTAAATTTTTTAATAGTGCTATATACAGAGTGTATCAAGAACCCTGTATTCCTTTTAGGCACTTTTAAGGGTTCCATACCCAAAGGGTAAAAACGGGACCCTATTACTACGACTCCACTGTCTGTCATGCCCGTGACAGCTAGCCAGTTATTATTGTCGTAGCCACTCTAACAGCAAATATTAAAAACAGAATATAATGGAACGGAACACTTCGTGCGCGAGTACTACTCGCACTTGGCCGGTTTTTTTCTCTTAATTTTTTTAGGAACTCCCGCTTAATTCCACCGCCGAGCGCCAAAACGGCTATTATTAGACTGTTTTTAACTGAAGCAAGATTCTAAGGTCCTGTTTGAGTTGAGACTTTCAACTCATGAATTTATTCATTCCAATATTCTAAAGTCATGAATATCCAAGATATGGCGACACCATTATTGGCAACAAGTCCTTAAGTAAATATTGGTGTCGTCACATGTTGTTTGGGTAAATTAAGGTAATTTTCTCATATAAAAAATACATACAACCGAATTGGGAACCTCCTCCTTTTTTTTGAAGTCGGTTAAAAAATCCTTGTCTGATAATTTATATTTTTTTAGGTAAAGTCCGTATATGCAATAAGAATCTCAGGGTATTTGTTACACTCTGTATTATACGTATAGCAGTAATTAATAAGAGTAGTTTGACCCAGAACGTTGCCTTGCAGAACTCTCTGAGATAGGAAGTTAACGAACTAACGAAAAGTCATGACTAACAACAATTAACAACGAACTTTTGACGTTCATTTCCTTGAACATGACCAAGTCAATGCATATCATATTACAAATAACCAACAGAATACTTTGCATTAAATAGGTAGGGTTGCCAATATTTTTTTGTCAGAAAATAGTATCTGCTTCAGAAAATAAAATATAGTAGATACCTACACGTGGAAAAAAGAAATTACCTAAAGTACCTACCTATATGTCCATTTTCAAATGTTAACATAATATTTTTATAATTGAAACGAAGTTCCATAATTATCGCGGGTTGGCGAGGCGAGCCGAGAAAAAATAAGACGCATTACGAAAACGTGAAATAAAAAACCGTAAGAGAAACTACTTTTTTCCTTTTCTATATGTTGTAGTTGGTGCAGTTTAACTAGGATTGAATAAGTGGTATAATACAATTTAATTATGATTATATTATATTTAATATAAAATAATTTCATATAATTTAAATAACTGACGGTCTTTTCTTATCTCTTTACTATTGATAGGTTGATTTAAGTTTTTGTTTTTTTAGTTCAGGGAACCAAATTCATTAAGTAAATGGGAGCGATCGATTTTATTTGCATTTTTCAAGAAAGTTCGTCTAAGACACAATCAAATAACAATATTTTCAGGCTAGGAACTAACGATATTATAGTACGTGCACCGAATTCTACATAAATAGGTATTACAAAAAAGGAAATATTTTTTGTGTTACGTTGTTTTTTATATTTGTATCGAATAGGCTCCAAAACTACTGAAATGATGTTTATAAAACTTCGTATGAGGATACATTGAGTCATTGAAAATAACATAGGCTACTTTTTATCCCCATATTCTCTAGGGATCGGAAGTAATATACGGTTTTCCAACAGTATATAGTACGAGCACCGAAATATAGCATTAATACTATATTTTATTTACATTTGGCAACCCTATTACTTAAAATCATAGCCTTAGGTTATCACGTTATCAAACCAATAAATTAATCATCAACTTACGTTAAATTATTAACTGTTTCTACACTTAAATACAAATATAAATGGAAGCGAATTAATTTTATCGACAATTTATTATTCTGTTTGCAATTTCAAAGCAGAGAAATAGACATATTAAAATTCTTTGGATGAATAAAACGGAGTTTAAATAGACATAATTACATGTCATAATGTATCAGTAATTATGTAAAGTACTGTACAATTAATGATTCATAAGTCCACTGTTTCATATTTGATTAAAAAGTATTTTCAACAATTGACTGTTATACTTTCAATTGTCTAATTTGCTGGTAAAAACACCGATAATTACTATAATAAAGATTGTAATCGACATTATGTTTGTAGGCAATACATACCAACTTACTTAATAATCGGTACCTATATCTACTTAAGTATTTAGGTAAACCTAACTTTCGGAAAAACAGACTCCCTTAAGGTGAAAGGGTACCGGCGCTCTCTCCATACAAACGTATTGGTAAGAGCTAATATTTTTGTTGCATAAAACTTATAACTGCCCTGACCATGCCCCTATGTTTTATTTTTTAAATCTTAATTTCTATTATAATTAGAAAATGAAAAAAAAACCAAAACATTGGGGCATAGTCTTGACAGTTAAGGTCGGTTCTAATGCCAAACGCAACGCGCCTAAGAAATACCCGCCGCTTACAACTAACATTGTTGATTGTAACGAGTGTGTTTTGTTTTTCTCAAAAGTGCAAAGCTGGAATTGTAGGTGAGATCTTTACCGATATTTTGAGAATAATTTGAGATGAAAATTCCTTGTCATTTAAAAGCTAGACTAGTTTTAATTTTTAATTTTAGGGTAGCTTCAAAACTATAATGAATTTTTGACTCAAAGTTATACCAAAATGTCGGTAAATATCTCACCTACAATTCTATCTTTTGACTCTTGAGGAAAACAAAACACATTCGTAACAATCAACAATTTTCACCAACGAAAGCGACCGGGGGCAAGAACGCCAGTAGTAACTATTGAAAAGACTGTGACGACGGTGGGCGCGGCCAGTACGCCGCTGGCTTTCGGACGGGAAGGCCGTGTCGCGCTGCGCTCTCGCGCGGATATTTACTTATGTTTTATTGTGATCCCTATTCGGACATTGTTTTCTGAAATAATACGAGTATATATTGGTTTGGCTAATGGACGCCTGAATAGTGCCAAGTTTTTGCTGTATAGTGCTATTTTTTCAAATAGGTACATATTTTCATACTGCGCAAGGACGCTTTTCTTTACTTCCATATGTACTTGTGATTGTTTACGGACGCTAAGATAGTGCCATTTTTAAAAAATACTAAAATAAAAATATAGTAAATAAATAAATAAAATAAGTAAAAGTAAATTGAAGAAATTCAGAGTTCGGAGTACCTATGCTTCATTGTTTCGAAGTAACGTAAGTACATACCTAAACTTTACCTAGTAAGTAGTCAAGTACCTACCTATTCTAAAATACACACATTTTTCCAGACTACGGCAAATTAATCGGTCGAGTCGAACGTTCAATTTGCAACCTATAGTAGTCATACCCATTACTCGCGAGCTACAGTGTTTGTACCTAAGTACGGTCGGCTGCATAATTGCAGACCCACCATAGAGCTCCAAAACGGCTGTTATAAGAATGTTTTCAACACTAGCAAGATTCAAGATTCAATTTATCAAACAAAAATTATTAGAATATCTTTGTTTAAATTATTGATGAGTTAGAAGACTTTAGACTGCAACTAAGGCAGGTGCCTAGAATCTTGCTTGTGTTAAACCATTTTTATAACAGCCGTATTGGAACTCTACGGTGGGTCTGCAATTTTGCAGCCGACCGTACCTATACCACATGAGTAGAGACCGAGACTAAGGTTATTCGGAGCTGTCAAAATTGATACGTAATCACGTAGGGTTGGCACAGGTGAATTATATTAAATAAAAAAAATGTGTATCAGTGTCTTTTATTATATGCGTTTATTTTGACGCGGTGACAATGTAATCTGATTTTTGATGAATACTAATATTATAAAGCTGAAGAGTTTATTTGTTTACTTGTTTGTTTTTTTGAACTCAGGAACTACTGGTTCGAATCGAAAAATTATTTTTATGTTGGATAGTCCATTTGTCGAGGAAGGCTAAAGATATGTATCCCGATATTCCCACGGGATCGGGACTTATCTATTCTATAATGTTATAAAGCTGAAGAGTTTGTTTGTTTGAACGCGCTAATCTCGGAAACTACTGGTTCGAATTGAAAAAACCTTTTGTGTTGGATAGTCCACTTTTCTAGAAAGACTACTTTTTATTTTGATATTTACCTTACCTTACCTTACTTGAGTTTAAATTAGTAACACTATATTTAATTAAACATTAAAAAATAAACACTCGACGCGTGACGTTTCCCGCGAGCATGCGAGTGTGACAGCCCTGAACTCGGGCACTGGTCGAGCTAGTATAGACCGGTTTCTCTCCGTAAGTGACGGGCCGCCAGTGCTCACGCACACACGCGCGTCAATTTTGTAGGAGTGTACTTGTCACAAATAATCACAAATTGTCACAAATAAAGTTATCTATCTATCTATGATTCTAATTATTATCTTTACTTTCTTATCTAACTAGATAGATTATTCTTCCTCGCTACTATAATTCTCACTTGAACTATCTTCATTTTCAGAGCTTATTGATGAATCCGAATCATCTTGTAAATTAATTATTATTTGATCCAATACATCATCGTGTATTCGATCATGGTGACAATATTCTTCTTCAATTTTCTGGACATGGTTATCACAGCTTTCCCATTTTTCTACGGAGAATTGCGCGAATAATTGCTCAAGTGCAATTTTTTTCTTATCCAAATTGCTATCAAGTTCATCTCTCGCGAGTTGTCCCTTGATGTCTCCCCAGACCAGCTCAATGGGATTCAAGTCTGGGTGGTATGGTGGAAGTCGTAATACTTCATGACCCGCAGCCATTAACATTATGTCAATCTTATAAATATTTTCATATCCGTGTTGTTTGATTAAAATAAGTAAATCACATTTCCTCAAGTGAATATCAAAGTCCACATTATGCCTTTGCAGCCAGGCCTGCATATTGGATTTTGTGGATGCCATCGTGGGCTTCTTGTCTTCCTGCACTGAATGATACGCAGCAATGTCCATGACAATCACGGAATTTGGTGGTAAATTAGGCAATAACTTTTCTTTTATCCATTTATTAAAATTCATACCATATCATACATATCATTATGATAATCTCCTGTTTTAGTTTTAGATTTAAAAATTAAAAGGACTCCATTAATAAATCCACCACGGCCTCCTGCATGGACAATAATTAAACGTGGTCCTTTACCAATATGTGACAGCACTCCTCTTTCATCGGTAGACTGCCAACACGATGAGACATTCAAGGAAGAATTGACGTATGTTTCATCGAGGTAAACAATATTCATCTGATCTCTCCGATGCTTCCTTATAGTATTCAGATACCTCCATCGCCAAGACACTATATTTGACTGTTCAATAAGTATCTTTCTTTTTGACTGTTCAATAAGTATCTTTCTTTTTGACTGACATCTCTAAAATTTAAAGCCAAGTTTGTGCAACATTCTTCTCAAGTATTCTCGACTGCAATTAATAACACCGTCTTCTTTAAGATCTGCTTCTTTAATAATTTTACTCACAGTTGAAACTGAGATTCCTGTTGCTTGCGCAACAGTTTTCTTCAAGTTTACGTCTTGTAGATACTCCGTAGAAGATGTATCGTGTTTTCTACTTTCAAAGAAAGAATAAACATTGTACACTATTTGTTTCGTTTGCCTGCCAATTTTCTTGTCGAACATCTTTTTTCGATTCATCTTCGGATTGATCGTGGGATCGGGGTCTCGTGTGCCTTTTGTTTGAAGTGTCCGCTACAAATTAATCGACTGCTCGCCGCGAGAGCTGCGAGTGAATTGTCGAACGTGCATCGAGTTCCCTGCCCCGCGCTCTCGTTTCACTACCCCGTACCACCCCTGCGTCACTCGCCCCCCGCATACCTCTTACCCCAAGGGAGGTGTATGAGTTACGTTGCCGGACTATAATACTTCGCAGTACCACAGTGTGGTAGGTGCGAGGTAAGTAGGTACCATCAATCGACTGTGGTGGGACTGAGGTAGGTGTGAGGTTGACGATACCTACCTACTTCGCTCCCACCACATTGTGGTAGTGCGAGATACCACCGATCACAGAGGTAGTGGGACCAATGTAGGTAGATGCCGTCGAACGACTACCTCGATCCTACCATAGTCAGTTGCCGGTACCTACCTACCTCGGTTCCACCACCTCGATAATAGTCGGAGGTCATCACCTCCCTCACTCGCTCGTTGCCTGCCATGACTCGTCGCTCCTAACACCTAGCTAGGTGATACCTCGCACTAATACAGTGTAGTAAGTGTGAGGTAGGTAGATACCAACAACCTCGGTAGGTACCTCGGTCCTACCAGATTTATAAAATAAGGATTGAAAGAAGCCTGTATCAACAACACGACAACCTTACATACATACCTACGTACAGACATTCTGTTTAAATTATGTAGTAATTATCTTCGAAAATCGAAAAAAAACTTATTTTTTTGAAATTATCTAGTTTTACGGCGATTGTAAAAAAAACAAGTACATAATTTTTATTTTCATAAACCTTACATCAAATCTCATAAGGTAGTACAGATGGTTTTTTACTAAAATATATGTTAGTCTTTTTAATTACATAATACATAGTTAAAACGGCCATTTAGGGGCACGCGGGGCGGATGGACGGATAGGACCATCGCGAGCCGGGGGGGGGGGGGCTTTCAGGTCATACTTCACCTTAAATTAAAGCCAGAGGTTTGTGGCTTTGAGCAAGTTTGATAATGAGGTACCTGCGGATAATAAGGGCCACCTGCCACCCCAATAAAAACCTAAATATTTCGTAAAAAAAAATAGGGAATACTTCCCCATTTTTTAAATACTTACTTACTTACTAACTTAAAAACAGGTCATCAAAAACAATTAGAGGTGTTTAATAAATCTTTTAATGGCCCTAATTACCCGCAGGCGCCTGCTTATCTTATCCAAGGAAGCCCTGGCCTTAGTGCCTAATCCATTGATTGTTTTTTTTGGTACCTAATTATATATATTATATTATAAAGATGAAAGTTTTTTTTGTTTGTAAAGAATAGGCTCTGAAACTACTGGACCGATTTTGACGAAACTTGGTATGAGGATAGATTAATTTATTGGTGATTGCATTGTTATCCCAATTACGGGATCGGGACTTACAGGGACAGCAGAGAGCTGCTATATAATAGACTAGCAACGCTCCGTTGTTTCACCAGCGTAACTCCCGATCCCGTGGGACTATCGGGATAAAAACTAATGTTACTTTAATGAATAATGTATCCTCATATCAAGTTTCATCTGTTAACCTTGTTATCCAGAGCCTAATCGTTACAAACAAAAAGAAAAATTCTTCTTTAAAATATTAGTTAAAACTTACATGGTAAAGCCAGATAGTCTCTCAAAGGTAACCAGGGCAACAGCAGTATCAGGAAGTAAATCAGAGCAAAGACCAATGAAGAAGTGAACCAAAATAGCATCCCTCCATGTCCAAACAGATCATAGTCTCTCGATTCAATGTGGAACATGTCATCGGGCATCACTATCTCAAGTGTGCCTTGTGTTACAGTGAAAGCGAGAGATACAAATGACGTCGCTATTAGCACATAGCGTATGCTGCTGCGGCTGTCCAAACGTCCTGAAATATATAATAGGTAAATAAATATTGCACGGCACCATCTAGCCCCAAACTCTTTTTAGGGTTTTTTTAGAGACCCTTTTACTAAGACTTCATTGTCTGTCTGTCAGGCTGTATCTCATGAACAGTGATAGCTAGACAATTTAAATTTTAACAGAATATGTATTTCTATTGCCGCTATAACAACAAATACTTAAACCAGGAAAAAAAATTAAGTGGGGCTCCCATACAACAAGGTACGGAATCCCTTTTGTGTGAGTCCGACTTGCACCTGGCTGGTTTTTTAGGGTATCATGAAGTTCTTCTTAAGCCCCAAATATGTAATTGACACTTTTGGAAACTGCTCTGATACGTCATTGCACATTATCACTTACACTTACTATACCATACAATGTAATACACACCATAACATGTAAATCATAAATTATAATAATCATAATTAGTTTGGGGCTAGATGGCGCTGTGTAACATTGTACAATGTCCTGCAATATTTATTTATTTAAAAACCATTGATTAACTAATAATTTGCATAGCAGCGTTCCTGCATGCGACGCTTAGGTTTCCCTAATCATTAGAAACAACGGTATTTTTATGGACGAAATAGAATATTTTTAATTTAAGTAAATGTTTTGAACCAGGCCTTTTTAAAGATAATGAATAAAAACTAGGTTAAAAAAACTGATACGAGAATAGTTGCTACTCAAATAAAAGATAACACAAGAAAAAGAACATAACAAAAACAAGAAAACACTAGCTGAAGTACTCTAATTTTGCAGAGGCATAAATTGTACATGTACAGTCAATATTGTTATGTAAACACACATACTTATACAATATTACTAAAAGTAGGAGTATTATTGGATTATCGTGGGTGTTGGTTCATATTTCAATTTAGATTATTCTGTTGATATTTTATAAAAACTTACCGAAAGCAAGGCCGAATATAACAACGCTCATTTCAGTGGCCAAGAGAAAAAACCTTACAACCACCCAAAGCACTTTATCCACCAGCCCGCCCACCGGCATCGCAGCATTCACAGTCATAGACACCACACATCGCACCAAACTGATGACCACATTGCCCCATACCAGCGTGTATAACGTCAAAAATATAGGACTACTCGTCGCACGCAACTTTAACTGAGCCTTGTTAAATCTAACCACTAAAAACAGCATGAACAAGACGTTTGGAATCAATATTATCAAATCCCATATTCTGACGCTGAAAACAAACAGTTGCATTTTACAAAATGTTTTTATTAGGCTATTTTAGCTCTCAAAATCAAAGACTACAAGTAGATAACTTACCTTGAATTATTTATTTCATAGTACAAAACGTATTTACAAAAAGTGTCCTCTTTAACTGGAGGAAAGTCAGAGCCGTTTGTACCGAAAAACATTTTGTTTTAAGCTAATGTTTTGCCATTTATTTTTGTTACGACAGCCTTCGACGTGCGATGCAAAGAAACATTACCTCCACTCCAATAATCGAGTTATTGGTGTAGGTATAGTGGGTCAGCGTTACGTGAACCAAGCCCGATCATTATAAACAGATGCACTTCTAAATTGATGCTCGCGCTTTCTAATTAAATTTGAAGCAAGTCAAGTCAATGACGACACAAAAACGCAATTTTCTGCTAAATTCTCGCATCTCCATCCAATCCAACCAATTTCATCCATTGACTCAGTGCGACTGACAGTGTCAATAATTTTCTCTACTGTCATCGTCAATCTGACAATTCAAGAGACGTTTCGACTTTGTCACAAGAGTGGCCAAAGAGTGTATCACTACGAGTGGCCAGAAAAAGGGTATGAAAAAAAAAACTGACATTGATAGCACACTTCTACAAAATATCACCTGTTTCATGTCAATGTAGAACAAATGTCAAAAAGTCGATTGCGCTGCTGCACGTATTTAATATAAATTTACACAATATTGTATTTAAATTCTTATGTTTGAAAAAGTTATAAAGAATATTATAGATAGTATAATATTCTTTCCTGTACTAAAATTAGTTTCCTGAAGTCACAATTCCTTCGTAGGTACTTTATTCATAGTTATGTAATTTTTTATGAAAACGAAGCAATGTCGGCGAAATACCGATTCTTATTCAGCAGATGTTCTCGCTTAGCGTTTAACACAACAAATACTACTCTCAGAAGATTTAAAACATTACCAAAAACAAATGGAACTGTACCATGTTTGTTGGGGTTTTCACTGTTTACTTGGCTCGGTTTTGATACTAAAAAGGTAACCCCAGAAGATGAGCTTATTAACACAATAAAACATTGCGTCCTCTTTATACAAAGAGGTGAGTATGAGAAAGCAGAACAACTATTACATATTGCTTTAAGACAGGCGCAGCAGATACGTCACGAACTTGGTGTTACCTACATTTACGACGTAATGGCGAACTTGGCCCTTGAACGCGAGCAGCTGGACAAAGCTAAAGCGTTGTTCATTTCAGTTACACAGAGAATTATGTCTGGTGGAGTCACAGAAGACGATCCTAAAGTAGTTCACATAAGCGCCAAATTGGCCAGAATAAGCCATTTGAAGAAAGAATACTCAACCGCTCAGTTAGGCTATGATTGGTGTTTAGAAAAATTAAATACTATACTGTTGAATAACCCTTCTAATGATAATAAAAAATTACTAGCTCTGACAGAGGATTGGTATGGAAGATTGTTTGTTGATAATAATCAATGTGAACAAGGCATTGCACTTATGATAAAAGCTTTGGAACATATGAAAGAAGTAGGAGAGATAGATAATGAGCACATAGTATACCAGCTTAACGATATAGGCACAGTCTACAATCGGCTCGGAAAACATGAAGAAAGCATAGATTACTTCAACCAAGCTATTGAATTAGGAAAATCATTAAAAATGGAAGACTTAGGAACAATGTATGTAAATATTGGGCGAGTATACATTAAGCAGAGCTTGTTGCAAGAAGCTAGAAAATATTGTGGTCAAGGTTGGAAACTAGGAGCACAGTACAAAAACGATGATGTAAAGAAGGAAGCTGAATCATGTATCAAACAAATAAAAAGCTTAAGTTAATTATCCTGTTTTATTTCTATTAAGAAAAGAAACTTGTGACACAAAAATTAATCTCTAGAGTTTTCACCCTGTTTTTAAATAATTGCTTTTAAAACTTAGATATAAAAATGCACTGGGGAATAGTACATTATTACTTAAACTAAGTATTGATTTATGTTATGCACTTTCTTTTGTAACGCTGAACGGTTCTGGGACGACTTCAGCTTGACTGTTTACAATAACAACATCCTTAATGGGACGATCATTGGCACCGGTTACAGTCTTCTCAATTCTTCGCACAACATCCTGTGAACAATGGAGTGTTGGATTACATTCATGGCTAAAAATGTCTATGTATATTTTATTTTGTGGATATTCAGCATAGTTTTATGTTATCTGGTTAATAACATAAAACTTTATCTGGTATTATTGAGGAAGCCCTGGGCAGTCCTGATACTATAATGACCAGACTGCAACCCATTCGACTAATAACCAATATTTTGTGTTATTGGATACCAGCAGAGCTTCATGATTTCACCCGCCTAACTCCCGATCCCGTGAGAATATCGGGATAAAACGTACCATATGTCACTCCTAATGCATCAATGTGTCTAAGTTACATCAGAATCGGTCCAGTAGTTCCGAGCCTATTCAATTCAAACAAACAGTCAAATCTTTTCTATTTATAATATAAGTATAGATGTTTAAAGATATTACAGATATTTAATTGTTTAAAATAAGCTTAGCTTACCATTCCGTTCAAAATCTTTCCAAACACAACATGTCTGCCATCTAACCAAGGTGTCTTAGTAGTGGTGATAAAGAACTGAGATCCGTTTGTGTCCTTGCCAGCATTTGCCATCGACAACCAACCAGCGCCATAGTGACGCAGTTTGAAGTTCTCGTCTTCGAAACGTTCACCATAGATACTGCGGCCTGGGAATAATTAAGAGATTTAAGTTATTATAAAGAAACAAATAAAGTGACGAAATAAAGTGTGATAAATAAAGTACTAAAATGTTTAGTTAAATAATTTTTTTTTGTAAAGTTTCAAAATAAAGGTTTTTAGTTGTCGGAAAATTATGTTCTAAAAGCACATTTCACAAAATAACATAAGATTTTTTTTTTAACTGGGGCATTTTTGGGAAACTGAAAAATAAATTAATTTGGCGGGCCATTACTTCAAATAATAAATAGTTTTTAAATTACCTTTGTAACTTATGAAACAACAGAGAAACTAAAATTAATAATTCCTTAGAATTATTCAATAAAAGAGATGTTATTCAATGGTAAAACTGGTAAATATTTTGTATAAACAAGAAGATTTTTTTACCTCCAGTTCCATCTCCTTTAGTAAAGTCACCTCCTTGAATCATAAAGTTTTCAATAACTCGGTGGAATTTGCTTCCCATATACCCCTCGCCTTTGGGCTTCAGTGCCAATTGGTAGAAGTTTTCAGCTGTTTTCGGGACAGTTTTGCCGAACAGACCAATTTCAACGGTTCCTATTTGTTCTCCGCCAATTTCTATATCGAATTTTACCTGTTTAGAAAAAGTAAAGTAGGTATTTATTTAAAAAAATATGCAATAAAAAGTACTAACACTGTCGAGCCACTAATTGGTAAAATGCATAATAATATCCTAATCTTTTTCAAAGTGTTACTTGGCCGTGCCAAGTAGTGGTTAATTCACCTGCACGGTAAGCATGAGGTTGTGAGTTCAAATCTCGCCATGGTGCGGAATTTCCAGATATGCCTAGTAAACACGCACATTACTAAAAAAAATTTGAAGGCTTTATATCATTGACCGGTTAATGAGTATGTGTATGTAAATAAATGCTAAAAACTGGTATTTTATAATTCAAGCTAGAGGCTAAATAGTAAATATACCAGGTATAATTTACCAAACAATAAGAATTGTGAGTGGAATTGTTATCACAAATTTATAAAAGCACTACTGAGTACCTACTAAAAAGTGTAAGAAGGTACCTCCTAAACAAATTTCAACATTTCGTGCTTAGTGAGAAAACTTGGCTAAACAAATTTCAACATTTCGTGCTTAGTGAGAAAACTTGGCTCAAATAAGACGCTGCAGTTTCATTCTATCCAAAAATAACTGTCTATTGTCCAATGTCCTTTGTTAAAAATTCCTGCTGTTGAATGCCGTATCAATTTTGATTAATCTAGCAAACACTTTGCTAGGTCAGAAGGTTGCTATTGAATAGAATGACCAAAGGTTTATCAAATGATTGGATGATTTAGAGTAATAACTACTTTAGCTATCACTGTATGTATGTATAGCAATAAAGTACCTACTGTTACTTAGGTATTTGAATATTACATAATAATTAAAATTCATATGATTTAAAACACCCAGAACAACAAAATGATAACATCCTTATCAGTTAATTTTACATAAATATTATTTAAACTCATAAGGTTTGTACATGTACTCATTATTTTCCCGGGTCTTAATCACCTATTTTTTATTCTCTCACCTCAACTATGTTCCAATACGCATGGTCATGAGAAGACATGGTCATGGAGTCTGCTCGCAATCATGACAATTGTAGAAAAACTGACTATAAATATTAATTGTGTGAAAAATCACAACATACTTTACAGATAAGGATTTAATAATTGAATTTGCCCCATAGCTTCACCTGCTTAAATCTCAAGCCCATATAAATAACGGCATGGAGTCATTTACCCTGTAAATACAGGGTCAAGTTTATTCTTACGAAAAAGGTGTAGGTATGATTTTTATTAAATAAAAATATTTAGTTAGGCAATGCAATAAAATCAATTCCAATTAAAATAAGAAAAATTGGCAATTACTTATTGTTAAAAATAATGGTTTTACGATGCAAGAAACAAGAATAACTAACAAAAGAAATTGTAGCGTCATCAGAGGTCACCGACCGGATGATCACGATATCATTCTTCCCACGCCGTAAACATAATTAATTAACTTATATATATAACATATCATTTATGAAAAGCAGTATTTTACTTACGATATGGGTAACCTTCGGACCCTTTGGAGCATCATCAGACCTCACTATAGAGAATACAAAAAGAAGCCCGACAAATGCAGCTAGAACACCCATTGTCAAAATAAGTTTAGTTCGTTTTCTTGCTATCTTTACGAATTCACCACAACTGTTTACACGGAATATGGAGAAACTATCAATAATTTAATAAAGATTTTATTATTTGCTTCGTTCCTCGGTCGGCGTTTCAGCCAAATGTGATAAAATAAAAATGAAAATCAGGCCGAGCCAAAAACCGCAGTCCACGTCAGTCTCGACGTCAGTCAGTGACGAAATTTGACGTGAGTCAGTGAAGTACATGTGAAGTAAGGTAAAGTGAACAAGGAGGTTAGGGTAAAAACCAGCAGTTTACTGCATGTTTATTGCGGAAAATGCAGGTGCGGCAGAGGTGCGTAAACTTCGAGGGTGGAAAACGCTAACTTTGAGCAAAGCCAAAGAAATAAGGATTAGAACCTTGTGCTGAATATGGTAGAAGGCAAAAAGAATAGGATCACCTTATAACTATGCCTCATAAACCAACCACCAAGTTTTTAAGAAGAGAGTCAAACAATTTTATTTTTATTATTATTGTTTATTTCTATTTCCATGAAAATTTCCAAAATAACCGTATTTTGGCGATATTCGTTTTCCAGATTAGGATTTTAAACCAAGTCTCCAGTTAGGAATACATCTGAAACCAATTAGGTACAAATAGAAGGCTAGCTTTAATTTGTAGGTACTAATATTATAAAACTGAAGAGTTTGTTTGTTTGTTTAAACGCTTTAATCGCGTGTTGTGTTGGATAGTCCATTTATCGAGGAAGGCTATAGGCTCCCGATATTCCCACGGGATCGGGAGTTACGCGGGTGAACCGTGGAGCGTTGCTAGTACGTTTGTAAACGGTTATTCCCATTTGCCACCTCTATTATTAAAATGAAAATGTCATTTGTAATTATTCTTATCTGTCACCATCGTAAAAAAATAGGCAGGTAACTTACAGTTTTCCAATATTCTCAACAGAATAGTTTATTTTTGCATTGCAAGGTTCCATGCCCAAATAAGTTCTGTTTAAAAATTGGGCGGTAGGTTTCAATAATGTTGAAATATTCAATTCTTTTTTATCTTGGTGGGTTAAATGTTTCTTTCTATCAGTGAAACACCTCAGATTTATTTCTTTACGAATAATATCAGTTTTGGCGAATACTTTTTTGCTGAAACGTGTAAGAAAATTAGATTTAAAATTATTAACTACCTATATAATTAATGATACCGTTTGGTACATAATTAGTGGTAAAGATAGACTTAAAAAAATCTTACCGTGACTTAGTATTTGCATTATTGTTGGATTGTGAATTTATAGTTTGCTCTTCTAAACGTCCTACCTGATAAAACAAAACTTCATTAGCTTAACTAGGCTGTAACAAGTAAGCAATCAGCTGTTAGAAATAAGCTAAGCAGCAAGCCTCGTTTAATTTTAACTCACTTCTGTATCGACATCTCTCATTGGTCGTTTGCTCCATTTCCACCTTTCAATTGCTTCTTGTTGTTTATTTTTCAAAGACAAGTATTTTATGTACCATTTCGTATGGGATTTTATATCGCTTTCGCTAATTTCTAAAAAGATACTAATAATAAATACTTAGCAGTAACAAATACCCACAAGTAGCATAATATTTTAATTTGTATGCCTAGTATTTGAATTAACTTGAATTATATTATTTCTCAATGTGAGTAAATTGTGAACTCCTTTTTGTGAAAATAAATGTCTTAGACCACAAACCATAACAATTAAGAACATTTCCCCATTATTGAACATTAATAACGAATGCTTAGACACAATAAAAATAATAGTCCTAATTTAGATACGTAGGCACCCACCTTGCAACTTTGATATTAAATCATGGGTAAATATTTCGTAGTCCTCAGAAAGTAAGAAATTATTGCCATTAATCAATTCAAAGTTGTTAACAGGCCCAAAGCGTTTAAGCCAATTTCTCACAAATATGTTATGATTGTATTCATTCCATCCTCCGTAACGATTTCCACTGCTTTTCATAAAATCTTGAAATTCTTGAACTTCCTAAAATGAAACTACATGTAGTTTAGTTTGTACGTAATAATTACTTGTAACTGCATGGTATTGTCTACTATAGCCACGTTTTTACTAAGACGTAATTTAAAGAGCTAACGACGCGGTTTATTGGACAATGCCAATGAGCTCTTCCGAACAATCAATTAATTTTACGCTACTAATGGTTAAGGTTAAGTTATTTTTAAATTTACGATCAATATCTTATGATATATACTTACTGAGCATTTAAAAGGTGACATCATTAAAGTCCTCACAGGACTAGGCACAATTTCATTGTATTTTGAAGAAGAAACTTTTCTAATACATTTTGGTTTATTTGTCTCTTTTGGTTGTTGGTTCAACTGTAAAAATATAACAAATAGATCCTATGGTATTTTTATGTAATTCAAAAATAAAAGTACTTACTTTTATTGCAGGTAGGTACCTAAGTGATAATAACATGGTTAGCATAAATAAGTTATAAACGATAACACTGGCAAACCTGACAAATCAGTTCCTGTTCTGAAGATTTGAGTGATTTCAGCTCAGAATTCAATGCTAACTTCAAAGATTTTAACTTTGTTTCAAATTCTAAAACTTTATCCTTCATTTCCTTGATATCTAAAAACAAAAAGTCACCGTAAGGATAGAGAAGTACTTGCATAATTTTGAATAACTTACGATTTATTTTACTCTATTCCCAAACTACATCCCCGAATTCCTAAACAGTAATATCTACCTACTAATTACCAACTGTCACCATTGTTTAGCGTCATGACATACGCCAGTTAGGTTAGAGGCAGTAGAAGTGTTAAAATATTTTCGTAGGAGGCAGTCGGTAAAATAAAGTACTACATTCTTACCGATCTCAGCCAGCAGCTCCCTTGAATGGGTTTGGGTATTTATGTCGTCAAATAAGTTTTTTATATATCTATAGGAATCTTTAATTTTCCCAACTGCATCGTTGCTGTCTAAACTACTTTTTAGATCGTTAGTGGAAAAATTGCTTTCACAAGAATCCTCATATTTTGATTTCTCTTCAGTCTTCAGCAAGTTTTGTGTTAGAACAGTCTCTTGAATTTTTAAACGGCGTAGTTTTGAAAAAAATTGTTTATCACTTTGTTGAGGAATATAACTCGAATTAGAATAATATTCTGTTTTATTGTCCATTGTTCAGCGCACTGGGAAAGTACCTACCCTCACACCACAAAACCTATTTTACTTAAAATATAAACTCAATGTATATTGAACAAACAAAAAATTGCTATAGTAACTCGCAATAACTCCTGCAGTTTGAAGCTGAGACGAATATTACATCAATAACCCTTCTTTATTCAGTGTTTTAACATAAAGAACCTTTAGCTTATCTTTAACGATGTTTACTCTTTTCATAACTTCGAGCATAGAAATAAATAGAGTTTTTTAAAAGAACCCTGTGGTAGGCCAACCCAACGCTCAATGGCCATTCCTTTTCCGATATTGCCGTTTCCTTGCTTGTATTTGCTGTCAATGTCAAGTGTCATCATATTGTCAATGTCACTAAAATATCATTTCGGTCAGTCGATGTTTTCTTTCTCGGGCGATAATTTTTACCGATTTCTAATCTTGAAATGAAGATTTAAATACAAATAATCGAAAATAAACATGTTCACCCGTTCCAGACTCTTTCTTTCCAAAACTCTTCCTCTGAAAGTTGGTTTTATACATTTTGTTTACGTTTGGTTTATTGGAACATAACCTTAAATTGTGAATTGATTTTTGCAGAACTTTATTTTACCGGAGTATCATAATAATGGGAGGATACTTAGCATAACAGCTGCTAGAAACCGTTCTACCACACCTATCAATACTATCATAATGTTTGTACCACAACAAGAAGTGAGTAAGAAGATAGTCCCCTTACTTTCAATGACCTTTTGTACATTACATCTACATAATGAAGATTATGTTTATAAATACACTATGGTCGGGCTTCCTACTATACTATATGCAGTTTATTTGTCCTAAAAAAGTTAAATTTAATGTATATTTCGAAATGCTTCAAATACTGGATATGTAGGTTAGGTTCAAAAGAGAGAAATAATTATACAGATTGTGCAATAAAAATTTAGAAAAATGATTAGTTTCAATAATTAATGTTGTTTAATATTATTTTCAGGCATGGGTAGTTGAAAGGATGGGTAAATTCCATAGAATACTCGAGCCTGGGTTGAACCTGCTCTGGCCGGTTGTAGACAAAATAAAATATGTTCAAAGCCTGAAAGAAATAGCAATAGATGTACCGAAGCAGAGTGCCATTACATCAGATAATGTTACACTGAGTATTGATGGAGTTTTGTATTTAAGAATTGTGGATCCTTATTTGGGTAAGGTGTATTTTAAATAAATAATTATGGAATTTCTTGATTCGGTCGCCATGCTCAAATCCGGCGATAAAAGCTATGCAATAGCTTAATATCTCTATTGTTAGCTAACAGTCTTAGTAGGTAGAAATCTGACTCTTAAACTAAGAAAACTTCTGTTTTAAAAGCCAGTGTCTTCACATCATATTATCTGCACCAAGTAATTTCACTTCAGATCGAAACTTTTCACTATAATTAATAAGCTCTTAATATAAAAAGTTTTATTTTCTTTCAGCATCCTATGGTGTAGAAGACCCTGAATTTGCCATCACCCAGTTAGCTCAAACTACCATGAGATCTGAACTTGGTCAAATTTCCTTGGACAAAGTGTTCAGAGAAAGGGAATCGTTGAATGTGGCTATTGTTCATGCTATAAATAAAGCTAGCGAGGCATGGGGTATTACTTGCCTAAGATATGAAATTCGTAAGTTAACTAATAATCCTGCTTTACTTAAAAGCTCCGCCCTTGGTTTCACTTTTGTCAAGTATCGATGTTTTGTTACAATAATTGAATATAAAAAAAAAGAAAAAGTTGTTTGTTAAGGTGCACAGCAGTAGTCCTTGATGGCTTGCTAGTATAATTACCGTTACTGTCTAAATTTAAAAGTACTGATTCTACTGCATAATAAATAAATAAATATTACAGGACATTCCAAACATCGCCATCTAGCCCCAAGCTAAGTAACTACACTTGTATTATGGGTGCTAGACAACGGATATACTACTTATATACTTTTCTTTTGTACATATATACATATAATACATAGAAACGACCAGACCACAGACCAATATCTAAGCATAAATACTTGTCTGAGGCGGGAATCGAACCCGCAACCCTGTGTTTGGCAGTCCGGCGTGGTAACCATTGTGCCAACTGGGTCATCAAATAAATAATAAATACATATTGCAGGACATTCCATTGCCATCTAGCCCCAAGCTAAGTAACTAGACTTGTGTAATGGGTGCTAGACAACGCATATACTAATTATATACTTTTTCTTTTGTAAATATATACTTATAGTATACTCATAGAAACCAGACCACAGACAAATATCTGAGCATTAATAGATGTCTGAAGCGATAATCAAACCCACAACCCCGTGTTTGCAGTCCGGCATGGTGACCATTGTGCCAACTGGGTTGTCGATAAAAAATAGCCTATGTAGAATTCTAGCTATCTACATTCTAAGTTTCATCACAATTGGTTCAGTAGTTTTTGTATGAAGAGGATATCACACACTATCTTTCGCAAGATAAGATTTAGTAGGATGTGTAACTTATAGGTTACTAGCAACGCTCAGCGGTTTCCACCGCGTAAGTCCCGATCCCGTCGATATATCGGAATTAAAAGTAGCCTATGTTACTCCCAAGGATTCAATGTATTCTCTTACCAAGTTTCATCAAAATCGATTCAGTAGTTTCTGAACCAATTTGTCTTAAACAAAGAAATCTTGCCTCTTTATACTATTATTATAGACTAACAAAATTTTGTTACTTAGGTGATATAAAACTACCATCGCGTGTACACGAAGCAATGCAGATGCAAGTCGAGGCGGAGAGAAAGAAACGGGCCGCCATCTTGGAGTCGGAGGGAGTTAGGGCTGCGGATATCAATGTAGCTGAGGGGAAACGACAAGCCAGAATATTGGCTTCAGGTAATAAATATAAATAAATATTTATTTTCCCACAATAACCTATCAATAGGCACATACGAAACATATTCAGCTAAGTAATAAAACATTAGGTACGTATTTCATCTGTTACTGTGGAGTCTGGAGCCTGCACTAAGGTTTTTAATAAAACCGGTTTTACAGGTCTCCAGGCTCTCGTCTTCCAGATCCAGGACTTGTGCGATTTAAGAACAATAATGGACTGTTACAATTTTTAACAAGAATTAAGTCTTGTTAAAAATTGTAGTCAAAAAGAAATTGCATAACTCAGCATCTTCATTGTTCTTCATCTTCTCTTTTAATCAGACGCCACTGTCCGTCTGTCTGTCTGTCACCAGGCTGTATCTCATGAACCGTGATAGCTAGTCAATTGAAATTTTCAAAGACCTGAAATTCTGTTGCCACTATAACAAATACTAAAACGGAATATAATGGTACTTATAAGAAAAGGAACCCTTATAAGATCACTTTCTTGTACTTCTGTATGTCTGTTTGTGAAGGTCCCTAAGAATGGGTTTTTCGGAATTCCAACCCTAAAAGGGTGTAAAGGCGCGCATAACCGCGTTATAATGGTTCTAACGACCCAGTTGGCATAATGATCACCATGCCAGACTGCCAAACAAATGGTTGCGGGTTCGATTCCCGCCTCAGACAAGTATTTATGCTTAGATATTTGTCTGTGGTCTGGTTGTTTGTATATATTATAAGGGTATATTTTACAAAAGAAAAGTATATAAGTAGTATATCCATTTTCTAGCACCCATAACACAAGTCTATTTACTTAGCTTGACGCTAAATGGCGATGTGTGGAATGTCCTGCAATATTTATTTAAATATTTCAGAGGCTGAAAAACTGGAACAGATAAATAAAGCAGCTGGTGAGGCGCAAGGCATGTTGGCGGTCGCGGATGCACGAGCTCGGGGACTCAAGCTCATTGCTCATGCTCTAGCTGATAGAGTAAGTAATAAGCTTTTGCAAAATCATAAAGTAAAATTCCTTTGTACCTAATATTAAAAGGACAATGGGCATAGTGTCCCACCTGTTGTATAGAGTCGAGTTATATGTCATTTGAAAGGTCATGACAGTAGCTTTATTTTATTGTATGACACCAACCCTGTAACTCGGATAGGGACGGATCTAGGACGCTTTCAGTTTCTGAAAAAAAACTTTCTTTTTAGGTCGAGTTGTACGTCATTCGAAAGCTCTTGACAATAGCATTATTTTATTGTAAGACGCTGGTCCTGAAATAAGAACAGGGATGAATCTAGAACGTTTTTAATATTTAAAAACATTTAAAAGTTGAGATCGAGATGTATGTCATTTAAAAAATACTGTTAGTTGTTTCATTGTATTGTGACGCACTAACTTTAAAATCCAAACAGGAACGGATTTAGGAAGTTTTTAATAAAAATATATTGCTGTCTAGATATATAATACAGTTTGAAAGGTTGTAACAGTAGCTTTATTTTGTGACTCATATCTGGAAATATGAACAGGAAGAGCGGTGTTGGCTTAGTGGTAGATTAGTGGTCGACTTTAATTCTGAAGGTCGTGGGTTCGAATCCCGGTCGATCGTGCACCAATGTATTTTTCTTAGGAAAAAATATGTGCGCTAATTGACATTGCTCTTACGGTGAAGGAAAACATCGTGATGGAACCCGCGGCTTAATTGGCTCCAGAAGCATTGACAAGTTCTTTCTTCTGGAAATGGTCGATTAAGCTGAGAGGTTAGTAGGTGCTAGGCAAGCCTACTCCATCCTCACATCCTCCATCCCCTCAAAAAAGGACATTTTAATTAAATAGGGTCTAATTGCGGAAAAACCGTCCGTTCAAGTCAAGTATGAACAGAAACGGATTAAGGACGTTTATAAACAAAAAAACGTGTTGTGACGTTGCTATGTACGTTATCTGAAAGGCTGAGATACATCTCAGCCTTGTTATTTGACGTTAGCCTCTCGGAGCGTAAACAATTATTTTTGATGCTTGGGTCCTTGCCGTGAGCATAAGGTCAAGACGCAAGAACAAGCTTTTTTGACGTGATAAATCTTTCAAATCGGTCTGAACAGTAGGGGTTACTTGTAAAAATCAAATATATCGAACGTTGTAACGTCATAAATGTGCATAGAAAAAGAACGCAGCTAATCTAAACTTCTAACAATGACTATGAATAAGCTATTTCTGTTAAGAATCGTGTTAATTTGACGTAAAATAAAACGTTTTATGAGTTACATTGAGGCTATGTCCCGGACAGAGTCTACCCGTTTTTTTCTTGATTATTTCTGGCGACTGGTCTTGGACGTTGTTAACATCGGATTAACTCTGGATGGTTGAAATGGCGACAGGTCACATCAACCACCTGTGAGACACAGATGCCCCTTAAACTGAAGGGTAAAATCTATAAAACCGTGATAAGACCTGTCGTTAAGACGACAGGTCTTATCACGGTTTTATAGATTATCATTATCATATCATATGGATATGGATTGATATTATCACATCATATGGATATGGATTGATATTATCATATCATATGGATCTGAATACTGGGCCGTGAAGAAGAAGGATGAGAGAAGATTGCATGTAGCGGAGATGAGAATGTTGAGATGGATGTGTAAAGTAACGAGGATGGATAAAATAAGGAATGTGTATATTAGAGCAAGCCTAAAAGTAGCATTGGTTACTAATAAAGTAAAAGGGAAGCGTTTGAGTTGATATGGACATGTGTTGAGAAGAGAAGAGACGCATGTGACTAGAAGAGTGATGAGTATGAATGTAGAGGGGTGGAGGGGAAGAGGACAACCTAAGAAAATACGGATGGACTGCGTGAGACAAGACATGATAAAGATAAATGTGAACGATGAGATGACGTAGAGATAATGGAAATGTAAATGGAAGAATAAGACATACTGCGCCGACCCCAAACAAATTAGGATAAGGGCAGAAAGATGATGATGACTAGTCTTGGGACCATAATTGGCTTGGGCTGATGTTGCGAGAGTCGATTAGAAACAGAACAAGTTATGAAACGAACTACTACAAAACGAAAGCGTCTACAAATATCAGAAATGTTACCTACTTGATCTGACCGATTATCGCTGGAGTTAAACTCGTGTTAGAGATTTCTTATTGCCGATATGGTAGTGCCATCTTCGCGCTACTAGATCAATATTCGTTGTTGGAGGTTTTAGCAGACAATAAAATCTTTGTGCTGATAAAAATGAGTGCTATTACCAAAGTCTTTGCTTTCATTAGGGAACTTGACTGGCAAAAATAATAATAACCAAATTGGCATCAACACATTTCAAAATGGTTATTTTGTCCTAGTAAATAGGAAACCTTCAATTTAGAACGTTCTATGTTTGCTACCAGAATGGGGTTAGAAGGTATTAGTAGATTGCCAAAGGAAAGTAACCTTCATTTTTGAATCTATACTCCCAAGCATAAACCACTAAAGCTTTTTGCCGATGATATAAGTTTCACCTGGCAGGTGAAATCTTTTGAGTGTGTTGAAGAAGGATTTATCAAACGCTTCCAGGATTTTACTAACAACACAGTGAACTAGCTAAATACTAATTTGACTAAGAATCAACTCTGAGCATTTAACCTACGTAAAAAAAATAAGAGAGAGAAACACCAGCAACTCTAAAATATTAGAACTTTGTGGTAGACAAAAATATGTTTAATTTAAACAGCGCTGTCAGAACAAATAAAATGTGGGATAAGAAAAAACGAACGGTATTACGATTAGAGGATCAACCCACGCATGATGTATACCATAGGTTTGCTGTTGTATGCTATTCCTGCCTGAAAAAATCCTTGCATAGCCATCAAGTCGATGTCACCCTAAATAATTCAGCTGTCGTCATCACAAGTTCAAACAAAACATCGTCTGAAGTCCAGAAAGTTCTCTTTAACTAACATCTCCTGTTCTACAAGAGGATTTAAACTCACTCCAATAATGGAAAAAATGCTCTTTTAAGGAGGCTGATTTTGACAAACCTGCGAGTCCTGTGACCCTATAAAAAACTTTTTAAGTCTCATTTTCTTTCCATGGATTACATTTATTATACTCCAAATATAACTGGGTTTATATTGCATTAATTCATTTAGTTGCTTTGGCGTTATAGTTATACTAACGGTGAGAACCGAATGGTTAATCAATTAATAACTACAATTTCTTAAGATTTTTCACAAGATACCTATGAGAAATCATAGAAAATAGTTAAATCTTATTTCAATCACTATCAACTGAAATAGATATAGAAAGTTTTTTGACCGGATAACGTCTAATAAATTGATGAACACTTGCATTCACAAGAAGAGTGACGTCATGCATCATGGTAAAAATAAGACCATGACGCCGTTATGTTCCGGTAAACGTCAAGCGTCTCGTGTTTGTTTTATATTGTTTAATAATAATATCCCTCATCTGGCTTGTCATATGGTGATGAGTGACGAATAGAAGAATTAAATATAAAAAAAGAAAACAAAAAAAAGAAAAATTAATATCCTTAAAAGAAAAAAAATACAGCTAAGCAAAAACATCTCAATTTTTTTATGTTTATTATGATGTTATCGCGTAAAATTATCGTCAGTAAACCGATTTTATAGACAACCAATATTTTTTTTAATAAATTAATTATGCTCTGGATCCGTCAAAGTTCGTATCTCTGGAATGGTGTCAAACAATAAAGCTATTATTACAAACTTTTAAACTAAATACATCTGGACAGCGCTTTTACTAAAAACGTTCAAGATCCTTCCCTGTTCATATTTCATAAATGGTGTCATACAATAAAGCTATTGACACTGCCTTTTGAACTATACACACCTGGACAGCAATATTGTTTTAAACTAATGCAGCTTAACAATAAAATAAAGCTACTATCAGTATTTTTCGAATGAGAACGTACGTACATAAGTACATCTCGATCTCATTTTATTTTTATTTTCAATAATTAAAAACGTTCTAGATCCGTCTCTGTTCTTATTTCAGGATCAGTGCCTTACAATAAAATAATGCTACTGTCAAGAGCTTTCAACTGACGTACATCTCGACCTAAAAATATTTTTTTTTCACAAAATTGAAAACGTCCTAGATCCGTCCCTATTCGAGTTACAGGGATAGTGTCATACAATAAAATAAAGCTACTGTCATGACCTTTCGAATGACATATAACTCGACTCTATACAACAGGTGGGACACCGTCCATACGAAAATGCCCATTGTCCTTTGTGTTGTTAGTTCCAATCCCGTGGGAATATCAAAATGAAAAGTAGCCTTCCTCGATAAATGGACTATCCAACACAAAAATATTTTTTTCAATTCGAACCAGTAGTTCCTGAGATTAGCGCGTTCAAACAAACAAACAAACTCTTCAGGTTTATAATATTACTAGATGCGCCCCGCGGTTTCACGTAAATCCCGATCTCGTGGGAATATCGGAATAAAAAGTAGCCTATATGTTAATCCATGTCTCCAGCTATCTACATACCGAGTTTCTACGCAATCGGTCCAGTAGTTTTTGCGTGAAGGAGTAACAAACACACACACACACGCGCGCGCGCGCACACACACACACGCACACACAAACTTTCACATTTATAATATTAGTAGGATATTATAGATATGACACTCAGCTCTATGCAAAATTTCATCCAAATCAGTCCACTTGGTTTCGGAGATTACCCCCAACAACCTCACAAACTTTACCTCTTTATAATAAAAGACTGGAATAACACGGCTACTTTTTATTCAGGACTTACACGGCTACTTTTTATTCCGCGTAAAAGTCAAAAATGGACCAATCCATTGTACCTAAGGGTCGGATGGCTACGTCACACAAAGAACACACCCTCCAATTTTCAGGTTTCTACGATCAGAGGTTTAGGCTGTGCGTTGATCCGTCAGTCAGTCAGTAAATTCAGAACAAAGCATTTTATATGTATAGATCATAAGTATACATTATTATATTAGGAACTAAATACGAGATACAAACAAATAAAAACTAAACCTATTCGAACAAACCCCTCCCCAGCGTTCCCGGTGCAAAGCTGGACAATATGCAAGCGGCGTTACCCCGCTGAACCGCTATCGACAGTCTTTGCACCAGGAATGCCCCGGAACGCGGATAGATGTATAGATTACATTATTTTTCTTATTTTATAAGGACAGTAAACATGCAGCGTCGTTGACCCTAGCTGAACAATACGTAGCTGCGTTCAATAAACTGGCTCGAACTAGCAACACGCTCATTCTACCCGCAAATGCTGGAGACGTTTCCAATTTAGTTGCTCAGGTAAGGCAATTTTAAAACTATACTTATTTTTACTAAGCACTGTTTAAAATGGCCACAAAATAAAGAATAAAAACATAGTGAATATCTCGGTAACCTTAGAGATAATAATGAAAGGGGTAGATGATTTCGGCTCCAGCATAATTGACATCCTTTCTGCAAATCCTCAATAACTACGATGAGGAAGAGATTAATTACCAATTGTTTGTGTCATAATCATCATATCACCACATGACGTCCACCGCTGAACATAGGCGGTCCCCAAAGACTCCCAGATCGATCAGTCGCATGCCCTCTGCGCCCAACGGTTTCCCACAAACTTAATTAAGTCGTCTGTCCACTTAGTCAGAGGCATTATAAAAAAATTATAAAGTATTTTATAAAAAAACATTTAAAAAAATAGTTTTATTACCATATGGGTGCTAGGCAACCGATATACTACATACATACTTTTTTTGTAAATATATACTTATAATACATAGAAACAACCAGACCACAGACAAATATCTAAGCATAAATATTTGTCTGAGGCGGGAATCGAACCCGCAACCCTGTGTTTGGCAGTCCGGCGTGGTAACCATTGTGCTAACTGGGTCGTCAAAGTTCTTTTTATAAACGTGTCCTAATGAAACCTTTATCTTAATTCCTAACATATTTTTATCCTCAGGCTATGTCAATATACTCAACCGTAACAAACCACAACACACAGACACAGAGTCAGCCTGACACCTCAGAAATATCATACGAAGATCCTTTCGTCAAAATAAACGCGCTCACAGAAAAAGGTACGACTTTGGCCGGACAAGCGGTGCCGCCGGAAAACGATAGTCTAGCAGAATACTTCTCCGATGACGAGGAAAGAGAGCAAGCGTTAAAACAGCAGAAAGAGAAGAAAGAACAACAGTTGAATAAGTTAGAAAGAGATACATAATGGTTTCATTGTTGATTAATAAATTAGCTATTTAATGATGTTGTTGATTTGATTGGTAGCAAACGTTTAAAGTGACTTGTAAGATAGATTGAAATAGGTCTCTAGGCAAAAATATATGGTTTCCAAGGCTGAACTGATTTTGATTAAAAATATCTAAAATATAGTGCAACCTAGAACAACTCCATCCAGCCAGACCACTCAAGATTTTGCACCAAACTATGCCCAACATCTAGTGCCTATTTGCTACTTTTATTGATATTTAATTTAGGAGTAAAAGTCCTTTGAATCCGGGGTAAAAAGAAGAAAGTAATTGATTTGATTCATAATTGCATTTATTTAAATATATTACTTAAACAAAACGAAATGTTGATTATAAAAATCTAAAACTACTGGAATAAAATTTTGCAGTCTCCAGTCGAGTTTTATATAGTCTTAAATATCGCTGAAACCAATGCGTTCGAACTGTAATAGATCACCATTGGTTAGTTTCAACTTCGACTTATAAAATTTAAATATTACTTCTAGGGATTTGATACAGAAAGCGTCCCCAGACGTGCGGCCAAAGCGCTGTGAAGATAAAATATATGGCGCCTAACGAACGAAATACTTGTCCGAGTCCGCGTCATACATTAATCTTCACAACTACCCTGGCCGCGTGCCTGGTTCGCTTTCTATATCAAGACCCTAAAATCATTACAAATATCAACTCTATTAAATTAGGTAGTTATAACCAAATTAATTTAGACTAGTTTATCTAATAGGATGTAAAAAATATTTAAAAACATTGTGCAACATTAATAAACTTTCAAAACATGCCAATCAAATATTTTTTTCTATAATATCACATAACAATATCATACGAACTTATACTATAAGTACATGCCTTATTCGTAAATCATAACCCTTGGTATATGCTTATAAAAAGGATCGATAAGTTTTCGCTGATTAACACTTAACTTAACAAAGTTTTTGGCACTAAAGGCGAGTATAGACTAGAGTATTTGTTTCAGCATTTCAATGTAATGTTACATTCTTACGAATGGTACAATACGGGAAACGTTCGAAGTGTGGTTGGAGTTTTAACAACAGCGAATGTTTGATGTTCTGTTACTAGTAAATGATCTAGTCTATATCCACCATAAAGAAAACCTTTTACCGATAAATAATTAAAAATAAGAGCTCCGATAATAATATTTGATTTCACTGTAGTACATTAGCAAAGAGTGAAATTTCTTTCGGAATCAGTCAGTCAGAAATCGGGTTGCTACTGCTTTTGTATTTTAAATTCAATATAATAATATACCTCTAATGCCTGAATAATCAAACGTTTAGGGGTCCCCTTAATATTTAAGACGCTCCTATCCTATGTAAACATGACACTTAAATGTCAATTGAATCGCCACTTAGATAAGTAGCCTTTCAGTATTCGGGCGTAAGATGAATAAAAGGAAGCTGTTAGTTGGGCCTGCCATGCCACTGCTAACAACATGAAATTTTTAGGTTTAGCATTAAGAGGAAAGGGTACCGGGCGCTCTCTCATACAAACGTAGTCGACTGTTTCCTCCCTGAATACTGAGAAAAAATATTTTTGTTGCGTAAAACTTATACCTGCCTTGACCATGCCCCTGTGTTTTTTTTTAATCTTCATTTCTATGAATATTAGAAAATGAAAAAACCAAGACATAGGGGCCAGGTCATAGCAGTTATAGGTTTTTATTTACAAATATTTCTAGTGTCATTATCCAGGGAGGAAACAGTCGACTACGTTTGTATGGAGAGAGCGTCGGTACCCTTTCACCTTAAAATGAATAGAAAAAAAAAACCTTTATTTACTATCTATGTAAGTGACATCTTTCAGCTAATCATCGCTAAGCTAAAGATTCGCTCAGTAACTTCTGAGTATGGCAGTAACAAGGGAACATAAAAAATGTTCTCTATATACATTTTGCATCAGTTAAACATTTATATAAATTATTGTCTTTTTATTTTGGTCTTTTGTAAGCCACTGTTGGTTAGTCCTACATAAATGACCCAAACCCCCGAATATTCAAACATTTAGGAATCCCCTTAATATTTAAGACGCTCCTATCCTATTGAAATATGACACTTAAATGTCAATTAATTGCCACTTAAGAGGTAGCCTGTCAGTATTCGGGCGTTAAGGGCAGGTGCTAATAAAGCTACCAAAATCGACCTTTGTTTTAAGCAACTCTAAGTAATCAAATACTCTTTTTTTGTTATTTGGATATAAATGGATATTGTAGTTTAATAACCATATTTTTGTTTATTGTGGTTGAAAACATGATGTGAACAACTTCGTTCGATTAAAAAAATGTTAGAAAACAGAGAATTATTAGATCGTTTATCGGGTTTTATTCAAAAATAGTTAACGTTTGTTTCTAAAAATGAATCAAATGATAGGTTTTGACCTCTAGGAACTATATTTGTGGATAATAATGCTAAAATGTTTTGCTGTTTGCATATCGATTAAATATAACAGTTAGCACGCAGCACGCTACGTTTTTGTGAGCGGGGGCTAAGGTAATGTGAATACCTTCACACGGTACTGGAAGAGCGCCTTAAGGCTACTTATGCAGCCAAACTCAACGCTCCAGAAATACCCGTCGCTTACAACTAACATTGTTGATTGTAACGAATGTGTTTGGTTATCTGAAAAGTGCTGAGATGGAATTGTAGATGAGATCTTTCCCGATATTTTAAGACGAAAATTCAAAGTTATACTAGTCGATTCTTAATTTTAGGATAGCTTCAAAACTATAGGAAATTATTGGCTCAAACTCACACCAAAATGTCGGTAAAAATATCACCTAAAATTCCAACTCAGGATTTTTGAGAAAAACAACACACGTAACAATCAATCTAAATATAAGATGAATAATATGAAGTGATCACTCTAGTTAAATCTGAAACTGCCATAGAATCGGAACCTTATTTAAATAGTTAAGCTTATTATATTTACGATATTTTAACATATTTTTCGACTTCATTGAAGTAATTGACTGTACCCACTTCTGATTGACTGGTATTTCCTTGTCCGGGCATTTTGTGAAGACTCAAATATGATGGCGATAGTGGTGTACCTTCAAATTGTCTTAAATGTATCTGAAAGGTGAAAAATTAAGGTGAAAGGGTACCGGCGCTCTCTCCATACAAACGTAGTCGTGTTTCCTCCCTGGATAATGACACTAGCACAAATATTTTTTATGCAACAAAAATATTTGCTCTAGTGTCATTATCCAGGGGAAAACAGTCGACTACGTTTTTATGGAAAGAGGTACCCTTTCCTTTGAGTTATTTTTATGGGGCTGTTTCCGGGAGATAGGAGGTTAAATAATTCATGAACTGGAAGTCAATACATAAACTAGCAGCGCTCCGCGGTTTCACCCGCTTAACTCCTGATCCCGTGGGAATATCAGGATAAAAAGTATTTTACTCCTAATGAATAAATGTATCCCCATACCAAGTTTCACCAAAATCGGTCCAGTAGTTTCGGAGCCTATTCAATGCAAACAAACAATCAAAGGTTTCCTGTTAATATTAGATTAGATTGACAAACAATAAACACTAATATTTTATCTGTATAATAGCGTAGTATTAGTATGTAAAGAAATATCTAATCAACACGTATGTAACGAAATACTATTTATCACTTTATCGGCTACTAGTTTTTACAGCATATACAATAACTAGCAGCGCTCTGCGGTTTCACACCGGTTAAATGTACTATCCAACACAAAAATATTTTTTCAATTCGAACCAGTAGTTCCTGAGATTAGCGTGTTCAAACAAACAAACTCTTCAGGTTTATAATATTAGTATAGATAATAAATAGATTATTTAATTTTGAATAAACAAGTGCAAGTCGGTTCCATACTTACCTTTATATTGTATTTTTAGTATTTGTTGTTTTAGTAACAACAGAAATACATTGTCTGTGAGAATTTCAACTGTCTAGTTCATGAGATACAGCCTGCTGACAGACAGACAGGGGAGCAGCAGTAATTAACAAACTTACCAACAAATGCAAATTAACTTCATCGCTCCTACTCAAATACGGGAAGTTGCCACCGCTCTTCAAATGTGCGAGCTTCGCATTCGGATAGGACTTGTATAATTCTTCACGAACTCGGGAACTGAGCGCGCTCTCATCCCACACATCGACTATGGTCACAGGAAGGTCACTCAGTTCCTGCGGTTCCACATAGCCCGGACTGCAGTTGAGGGTTAGTCTTGATGCTAGTTCCGATTGGTTTAGTGATTCCAGCTGGAAAGATGTTTTTTTTGTTAACTAGCGCTCCGAGGTTTCACCCCCATAACTCCCGATCCCGTGGGAATATCGGGATAAAAAGCCCATGTTACTCTGAAATAATCAATATATCCACATACCAAGTTATACCAAAATCAGACAAGAAGTTTCGGAGCCAATTCATTACAAAAATCTTTTCTCTTTATATTAGTATAGATTGAGTTACTGTTCAATACAAACAAGTTAAATTCTTATCATTTAAATTACATATTAAAGTTTCTGTAGGTATAAGACTAGATTGCTGGTTGATGACCCTTATTTCCATTTTATGTTTTTATATTCTTTATTAAATAGGTTGTATGTTGACAACAACTTATGTAGCTTTATTTTAATAATTTGATTTAAATGGCAAAGGTGACTGACCAACCACAAGGCTTCCATCCAAAAGTATTTGGTTACAAAAATAGATTTTGTTTATTTTTATTTCTTGTAATTCATTCTTTTTTTTTGTTATATAAAGTTTAGGATTTTTCCATGTATATTTATAGGATTTAAAGTAACTATTATAAACCTTTTTTTACATAATGATAGGGTGGCATTTGACCACTATCACACCTGCCTGATGGTAGGTGACGGATGCAGTCTAAGTTGTAGCTCGCTTTCCCAGAAGTAGAAATATAATCATACTTACTCTTTCAACCATAAAGTCTATAGCCTCCGCCATCCTCCTATCAACTTTGTCTGTGGTAAAGTTTCCCATTAGCATTCTCTTTAGAACCAACGAGGGTAGAATCCAGAATAGAGCAGATGAATCATTGTACTCAAACACGGAGGTGTCCGTGAACGTATTACAGAGTATTAATGAAGCTACCCGAGGGCAACTCTTTGTATGTTCTGCAAACTTCTGTGCTATGAAGCCACCTAAAAATTAATATACTTATTTACCTGATAATTGTTTGTAAAGGTGTTAAAAATGCATGTATTATCTTTTTGGTAGGATAAAATGTTGTGTGAAAAGATAAGACAAAAGATTCTAATATTACAGCAAGGGTTACAGAAAATTAATTTATCTGAAATTTCACTAGTGAACTGTCAGAGGTACAAACAGATTAATGTACTTACTAGCTGCACCCCGCGGTTTCACCTGCATAAATCCAACTCCCGTAGGAATATTGTGATAAAAAGTAGCCTATTTCTAGGATTTCAGCTGTCTACATACCAAGCTTCAACATGATTGGTTCAGTAGTTTTTGCCTGTAGTAACAAAGACACACACATACTAACACACCATTTCACATTTATTATATTAGTAGGATAGGATTTACTTATGTAGAGCCAAAACTCCGGGGTCTAGAAAAATGAAATTTTGCACTGGTTTTGCTTGTGTAAGTTCCAATCTCATTGGAAAATCAAGTTCTCGAGTCAGTTTGTTTATCTCGGTCTCTGGCTATCTACATAGAGCTTCATTACAATTCAATGAAGCTCTATGGTTCAGTAGGCTTTGCATTAGGGAATAATAAACACATGCATGCAAAAATACTAAGACAAACTTTCACATTATAATGTTAGTAGCTAGAATATGATGATGAATTTTGGAAATTCCTATTAAGATCTGGGTGGATTTTATAATTAATTTTCATATATTTACAGTTACATATTGTTATAAAAGATAGTAATAATGTATGACAATGTATCTTACCTAATGAAGCCCCAAAAACATGAACTTTATTGAGTTCAAGATAATCAATCAGCCTTTTGAAACCGTCACACCATTCCTTCATGTTCCAATATGGTGGAGGTTCAGCTGCGATGACCCTCACACCCCTGCATGAGAGTCCCATGATCTGTTTGAAGAATACGTCGGCTGTGCCCGAGACGGGGGGCAGGCAGATTAGAGGGCAAGATACTGACTTTGGTCCGGAATCAAATATACGCCATGTCTGATAAAAGTTTTTTTTTTAATTATTTGTATAAATTCTGTAGGGCTGGAATATCCTCACTTATGAAGGAGTATAAAATAAGGTGCAATGGTAATACCATACCATGTCTTCCAACCCTAGTGAGTTTTATAACATCATTTTCCCCCAAAAATGATCATAGTATGAATACGATGATGAAAAGAAATGTTAGTCTCGTGAAAAATCCAATTAATTATTCAAGTAGGTCAGCCAGTAGATGGGTAATAATTTATGTAGGTACCTATTTTATTTACCTTGGATCCATCCGAGTCGACCACAATTTTTCTCAAAGGAATGCAGCTTCTAAAACTTAAATATTCATTTGATTGAGCAAGGTCACTGAGACAACTCATAATTCTCTCTTTTATTTACACAAAACGTAAAAAAGAAGAAACTAGGTAAAATGGAAAAACAGGAAGAAAACACAACAAAACTTTCGTTTGACCAACGTTTGACTTTGATAAGTTTTTGTTTTAATTGATAGACGGCAATATGGCAATGGGATCTTGACTTCAGACATACCGCCACGACTTGTATCCAGTTTTTAGTTATTCTATTCGACGGCAGATGGCACACATGCACTTCTTGTTTCTAGTTGTTGTACTTGACGCAAGGTGGCAGGCAGCACATACGGCAAAACTGAAATGCTACCAACATTAGAAAACCAATGAATTTTGTTTTTTTTTTTTGGCGACAAGAAACTCAGGGTTAGGGCGGCAATTAAAACAACAAATAATGCCAATACGCTTGTTTTTACCTTTTTTGATAATGATGACATTATACACAATAGTATGGGATTTGTAAGGCAAATAAAATTAAAATAGTATTAAATAGTAATTATATTTCATGTCAGGCCAGTCAGATGCAGAAGAAAGAAAATGTAATATAAATCAAATGAGGCTGTATGAAGTAAAAATTCTTTAACCCTATTCTTTCGAGAGTTAAAATAAAAATAAAGTAAGGTTTTTGAGTTTTGAGGTTAGAAAAATGTAAAAAAATAGGTTTTACGATTATTTATATTTTCATGGCCTAAAAATGTCTCTCGTTACTTTAAAACAATTGCTACCTTTGTCACGGATTTTGGTCCACAAAACAGTACAAGTTACTGCATGCGCCACCGTAAAATGCTCGAGTACAACCTCATCAAGCGGCGATGTTATAGATAATTTGACCGATTGGGAGACGTTGAGTAAGAAAAAAACAATCAGCAAAGCTATGAAGGCGTACCTGGAAAGAGCCAGAGAACACGATGACTTCATGAAAAAGCAACAGCAAGAATACCACATTGGTAAACGACACCTCGCTAACATGATGGGTGAAGATCCTGAAACATTCACGCAGAAGGATGTCGATCGAGCCATCGAATATCTATTTCCTAGCGGTATTTACGATCCTGCTGCTCGCCCTCTCATGAAGCCACCGGAAGAAGTATTCCCTGCTCGTAAAGCAGCCGAATTCAACGAAGCTGGCAGGCCCTACCATTTCCTATTCTATACAGGAAAACCTAACTTTTTCAAACTTATGTATGATGCTGCTGAAAATATAGAACAGCTGTATAATTTCCAGGATAAAGTAATAAGGAAAAAAGCAACACCTGATCCTAATGCAGACTTTAAACTCGATGGAAGTGTTTGGGTTACAAAAGACGAGCTCGAAAAAATACTAGTGGAAAGCATTACAGATTTAGAATTTGATAACTTTAAACTTGTAATGGAACGCTTAACAGCATTACCATATTCCTACAGAGTTAAAGAATTTATCGAAAAGTACAGGAAACCCTTAGCCACTCAGAAATTTGCTTTAGAAATACCAAAACCAAGTTACGACACTGAAGGAAGAGCTTATGTGACAACATATGAATGTTTGAGAAAGAAAGCTAGAGGTGACGTCACTATAAGATCACCAGGGACAGGCAAAATTACCATAAATGGTAAGGACATTACTTATTTCGATGATGTTCAGTCGAGAGAACAAGTTGTATTTCCACTTATTTTCACTGGTATGGAAAACAGAGTAGATGTTGAATGTAATGTAGAGGGAGGCGGTCCTTCGGGGCAGGCTGGGGCTTTAAGATGGGGTATAGCTTGGGGACTCCGCAGTTTCGTTGAGCAGGAAATGCTGCAGAGAATGCAATTAGCTGGCTTACTGACTAGAGACTTTAGGAGACGTGAACGCAAGAAGCCTGGACAACCTGGAGCAAGGAAGAAGGCTACTTGGAAAAAGCGTTAATTAATGCTGTAGATATATTATAGAAAATAAACAAATTAGTCATAAAATAACCATTTTATTTAATATAATTTATACATTATATTTAATTTCTTTTATGGAAACTTTTTTTCATAGTTTTCTTTCTGCCACCAATCTTTTTGCGGAACATTTGATTATTTCTTTCATTATTATAGATTCGTTTTTTCATTATTGATTTCAATTCTCTCCTTTCTTTCTGAGCATCAGTTTCTGTTGTGTTATTGAAAAAGGATAAGCCATCTGAAAGAAAAACACGAAACTTTATTTTATATTTAGAGTAACTTAGACCCATTGCAGTACTTTTCACCACCATTCAGTTTATAATAAAAAAATATTGTCATTTATATACACTAGAAATAACCATGGCCCCAGTATACTGCCTAAGGTATGCGACACTACAGAATTTCTTGGGAATTCACAAAAATTCTCAACTACTTTTAACTCCAATTATAATTCCAGACCTGTTTTGTCTTTAATATTTTACCTTTTAGTCTTTGATCATTTGGAACAAAGAACAAAGTTTCTTTCCAAACAGCTTTATTTTCAACTACAGTAGCTGGTGCGGCTGGAGTCATCTCTTCAACTTCATCTTCAGAATCAGAAGAATCGTAAACAAAGGGGTTCTTTTCACCAGGATCAAAGGGGTTTTTTACTTTAGATTTTTTCGTAGGTTCTAATGGTATGTAGGCAGGGGCAGCAACATCAATTTTTGTTTCTAAAATAACACAGATAATTTGTTAAGATGTGAATTATGTATTGGCATCCATCAAGTAATGTTTATTTTTATTTTTGAGATTCTATCATAGAAAACGCGTTGTTTTCTATTAGATTATATTAAAATTCATACCATCTTCAACATTATCTGAATTCCCGAACAAACTTCTTAAACTGAACTGTGTAGGTTGTGCTATGGCCTCTTTTAACGTCTCACTGACTTTATAGAACTGCTCCTTAGAAACTTCTGGTCTCACTTCGTCAGGTTTAGGTTCATCAATTGGTGTGGGTTCGATTTTGTCTTTCGATTTTTTCCTTGATTTTTTTGAAAGTTCCTGTTTCTCTTCGACTGGTGCTAGGAATTTCGCGTGTTCAGGTTGGCTGGGGTCAAACCTAAGCATTCCTATTTTAGGCCTAGAAGAAAAATATTAAAATTAAATAAAAGAGGTAAATTTGTTTACAATTCATCCCACGACAGGTAGCTATCTAATAATATTAAACTGTAATGAAAACCACTGCAGGGCAAAGGCCTTTCTCGTCTGTTTCCACTGTACCCTATCTAGTGCCAACTCAGTTCAATCTATACAGTGTAAGTTCAACTCTTTATGATGCTGCATAATTTAGTAAAACATCCCTTTTCCAGTCTGGTCAATAATAGGTAATTATATTTGTTATTAAAATCATACATTTTTAGTGTCTACTTACTTCTTTTTGCTATCTTTTTCATCATCTGGCAATTTACGTTTCAATGTTACACCAAGTACATTTTGCAGTATATTAAATTGTTTAGATTTCTCATCTGCTTGTTCTAGTTCAATTTGATCTTCTTCTTGTTCATCATCTGATTTTTCTTCATCAACGAACCGTTCATCTAAGACGAAACGTTTATCAGATTTGTATCTCGATTGCAAATCTAAAACCTAATGTAATAAAAGTGAAAAGTCTGTACAATGCATTTACGCACTATCTGTATCAATACTGGATGAGTATAATATGAATTTGTACCTTTTGCCCTTTCTTGCCCTCAAATTGTCTTTTAATTTCAAAATTAAGTTCATTTCCACTATCTTCGTCATCTTCATTAAACAATGTAGTTCTCTTTGTTGATATAATAGGTTTATTGTGACCATTCACTTTGTGTGAATCTCCATCATCATCAGAGAATAATACCTTCTTGTTTTGTACTTTATCCTGAAAATAAATAACATAACTTAGTTCCAACTTCAAGAGGCATGCAAGGACCCCAGGAGGATTCTGCACTTCTGTTGGAGCTGGGTTGGCTGGAGTAACGGCCGAAGATCACGCGCAATCGGCAGACCTATGCCTAAGTGCAGAAAATTGGAGCCCCTAACCTTAACCTGTAACATAATTTAGTTGTTTTTATGGTTCCGTACCTCAAAAGGTAATTTTATCCAAGCCTTATTTCTACTCAATAGTTATTACAATTATCACTATCTAAATTATTCCATACAGTCTAATGAAATAATAGGGATAGTTCCAAACCTTTTAATGTAAAATAAGTATTCACTTACAATTCCAGTTAGTCCAGTTTTGATAATGCTTTGTTTCTGTTTGAATTCTTGCCTTTTTTTCTTCATCGATTCCAATCGTTTCATTTCTGAGTCCATTTTTTTTGTGTCAATTGCATGAGAAAGATCGTCATCATTGAGTTTTGTATTTTTTGTTGGAAAATGTTCATAATTCTTTGCTTCTGAAGGCTTTTGTGGTGAAGTTTCATTTTGTTTATCAAATTTTCTTTTACGGGGATTTAGTTTGTCACCGAGTTTTATAACAGGATTCTTTGGAAAATGAACATCATTCTCCACCTAGAACAGATTAATGTTATAGTTTTAATTTCAATGTTCTGCATGGCAATTAACCTTTAAGATGAAGAGATTTTCTGCTGATGATGAGAAGAGCTGCATTTTCCATTCGCGATTTGATGGAAATTGGTTGAGTTGCGGTTTTCCTTTCAATCACATATTATATATTATAACATATATTATAATCAACATCAACATATTATAAAATAAAAGTAACTTGTAACATACTTTATTATTATTTTTGCACAGTTTCTCATTCTGTTTGTCTTGTTCCTGTTGTCTTTCCCGCTGCAGTCTCTCGAGGAAACTTTCCCGTGCCCTGGTCACATAGAGCCTGCTGCCATTGAAGTTTTCAGAGGAAAAGTGTTTTATGCCTGACAAAAAATTTATAAATTATATTAGTAGATACTTGCATACAATGATCTTTACTGATATTATAAAAAAAGAAAGATTTTTTGCTTGTAATGAATAGGCTTTGAAACTACTGGATTGATTTTGATGAAATTTGGTATGAGGATACATTGATTCATTGGGAATAACATAGGCCACTTTTTATCCCGATATTCCCACGGGATCGGGAGTTACGCAGGTGAACCCGGCGAGCGCTGCTAGTATAAATAACTTGGTTGTATTAAAAAAGCTATACTCTGATAGGTTTAGCTTATATCAGCTAATTCATCCCAGTTACTGTTGCGGTATTCTAAATAGCTAATGGAGTTCCTGAAGTTGTCTAAATTATCTATTTAGATGTAATGAATGTCGCTTTACAAGATGGAAATTAACAAGTTTCGTTGTTTACAGGTTCATCCAAAATCACTACGTTTTAGTTCATCAAATTTTATCGTATCGTATTGTATAGGAATTTAATAATAGGTACTTACATGACTCAATATAATAATTTGATGCTGAAAGGGTCACAAAAGCAAGTTTCGAACTTTCTTCATTGCCAGGTTTGTTTTTCAAGTCTAGGTGTGTGATATCACCAAAAGCTCCAAAGCTTGTGCGTAAATCTTTTTCTTCTGTGTTTTTCGGTAAATTTCCGACGAATAACCGAGTAGCCATTTCTTTAATTTATTTGCATTTGTAAAATAATTTTATATCAAAACATTGAATTTGAGGTTATGATTGCGTCAAGCCATCAAACGTGCTGTTGACATTGACAAAAAAACTATTATTTAATCGTATGGCCATTTTTTTTCTAATTTTGGTCTACGACTACTTCCATGTCTGAGTTGTCTGCATAGAGTAGAGGTCTTGTAGAAAGGTTGTCTGCGACCGATCGCGATGATGATGAGAAAAATATATATCATCTAGATTCATCTAGGCATCATCTGGGATCTAGGTCACTGATCTATTAATAAATGCTGATCTCTAAATACTAGTACATACCTCTAAATAAATTGCTAGTACTTACATTTTATGATTTAGGTAATGTAAAAAAACGGCGTGGATGGACAAAAGTATAGCTAATTATTATTTAGCAAATAGCGATTCTATGGTAGATTAGATAGAGCCTTTTCCAAAAATCTAATATAGCAATTTAAATTTCTGTCAAAATCGGCCACGTAACTCTATCTTTCCATTCTATTTTAACTCTGTGACTCTATCTCATGAAATGAAAGTTCGGGAAATTACCATGATAAAAAAATAAAAAACGCAGTTGTGATAAATACAAAATATATTAATTCCTAGCTCTTATTCATCATAATAACATAATTCACATACTTAAATTAATCCACTTCTATAATACTGTGTCACTTTGCTATTTTATCGAATCGAAATATTACATAAATACAAGAGACAAAAATATTCTGACAAAATGCGCCAGGGTTTAAATGTTTCAGTGTCAAAATGCACTGTTGTGCTGTTGTGCTATGCGGGTGTGACGTTACTTTCCGTACTCAAGATACTTTCTTATGGGAAAGGAAATGTTTTGATTGACATTCAACGTCAGTGTAAACGCGAAAAACCATTGCCTAACTAAAGTTTCGCTTGGGAACGTTTTTATGCAGTAAGAAGGCAGTAAGTGACATAATATTAATTAAGTATGACCATAGACAAAAGATACAGTTAATATAAACGAACACCACTCGTATAGTATACAGCCAATTTAGTAATCAATTACAAATGTAATGAAATCTACAAAATATTTCTGAAAATGGGCCTCACATTGTAAAAAGTATTAGAAAACTTAATTTCACGAAATAGATCTTTTAGCAGAGCAATTATTCTCAGTTTGATTTAATATTTCACTTTTAATATTTTTTAACAGGCGATTTTTTAGGATTAAATTAATTAAATTTTAGGATTAAATTACTTGTAGAAAAAAAATGAAACTCTTCCTAAATTACGTAAAGTATAAGGTAATCTTTTAAAAACAGCGGTTGTGCCATCTAGAAATATTTTTAGGAATATTTGAATGACGCATTTTTGTTCACGTTTGGCAGTCTATATCTGGTATCTATTGTCTTTGGCATATTTAATAGAAATTACAAACAATATTTATATTAACATAATATGTATTATCCAGAAAAAATACTAATAGGTATTTACATATCAGACAGAGAAGGCACAGATATAGTGAAATAAATATTGTACGACACAGCGCCATCTAGCTCCAAACTAAGCAACTAAGCTTGTAATATGGGTGCCAGACAACGGATAGTTAATATTTGTACAGGGTGTTTAATTTGGGTGGGTCAGTAAGGGCAAGTCCATTTCTCGTAGCTACTGTTACTTCTTTTACTGACCCGTTCAAATTACCCACCCTGTATACATCGCACCACCGCTCAAATAGTGTCACAACTCAAAAAAGAAAACTTTCGAGAAAAAACTAATAGAATTAGCAATATGAACATTTCAGTAGATTTGAATGATTTTTTAAGCTCTATGAAATATTGTATTAGGTTTCCTGAAAATCTGAAATAAAAAATATTGTTTTTGAGTTATGACACTATTTGAGTGGAGGAGCGACATGTTTTTAGATACACATAGACCAGAATCAAATAGATGTATATAATTCAAATATCTTTTCCATGGCGGGAAGCGAACCTGCAACATTTCAGCGTCGCACAGTAAATAATGATGTATTGTCATTGTTATAATATAAATTTACATAATAATCTATTATAAGAAGCATAATTCTAGCAAAATAGAGATCTATCCAATAGACATAATTATCCATCCATTCCTATGATTTTCCAGAGATTTTTCTTCTTTGGCATATCCAAATTCATTGCGACATTATCTCTACTGCATCAAAATAAGTGCATAAACATAATAAAATATAGGTAACTTTTAATACATAAGAAATTACTAAAAATCATTAAAGTTGTAGCTGTCATATGAAGTTTATGCCAACAAGCAAAAGCGCTGATTGATTTAATAAAAAAAACAATGTTTCATTCATTTTAGTGAGTAATTATTTTTTTAGTCAATAATTGTTTTAAAAATATGTCAATTTTAAATACAACTACGAAAAACAACATTTTTTTGCACAATACGTTTAAATTTTTTAACAAATTAAGTACACTATAAAATAAACATCAATAGAAATGATTAACATAATTTACTCTAGGGTCATTGCAGACGGCGGACATTTGTCTGCCAAAACATACATGAACGACTATAATTTCATTTTGCCTCGATATGTAGCATTTTCTTAATCAATGATATATTTATACTGCATAGAAACTAATAAAAATAAACTGAAAGATGTCTATCGCCAGATAAAAATCGCCAATTTACAATTCCAACAATTTCTAAGTCGCATAAATCGCACAATATATGGCGCTGTCTAAGTCAAAACTAGTTAGATAGTTCCATAAATAAAATTCTTCGATATAGCTCGACAAAACAACAGGGGAATAGAATAAGCGCTCAATATGTGGCGCTATGACGCCAAACATTGAGCGCTATGAGGCTTTTCTATTTTAAAAAATAACTATATTAAGGACAGGAAAAAAATATACACACTAAACCCGAAACACCTTTCAATGCACAAACAGTGCATGCGAAAGACCCAGGCTGGTGCTATCTCCCAAGCGGCTATACTGTTCTACCGGACAAAATGTCCGTCGTCTGCGCATCGCCTTAATAATTTTTACAAAATATTGGAATGATGTACTCTACTTAAATAGCTATGACAATTTAAATGCTAAAGTTAGACTAGTTTTACATTGTGCACACACAAATCCATGGTGCATGTACAAAAATTCAATTAGTATTTTTTTTTACAAACAATCTACACTAATATTTGTGACAAGTTCAGTGTTTGCTGTTGTTTTGTTCAAACGACTGAATTCATATACATCATAAATTGTTAGTGTTACTTATTTATCGTATATGCGGGGTGAATCTTTCATTTGGACCAAATCCTAAACTATGATAGGTACCTATATGAAAAATTACAAAAGTAAGCTGTTTCTTGATTTGGTATACTTTTATATCCAGGATTGAGTCCCTAAACATTAATATAAATATAATGCTGATTGGATAATTTTATTGTAAAATGGAAAGGTTCTTGCCAAGGCAATGATTTTCCCAAAGACATCTTTTCAAAGTTTCTGTCAAAAACGATAAAATTTTAAGGCGCCGGACCAGTATGTTGATGGTACAGCCGGCACCAATTTAATGTGTCCGAATCAGATGTACAATCGGCAACAAAAGTGCAAACTCACTGTAGAAATCAAACTGCTATTATAAAATGTTTTTAACTCAAGCAAGATGCTAAGATCCTGCTCGAGTTGAAGTTTAAATTCTTTCACCAATTTGTAAGACCAAAATTTTACAGTGAAAACGTTACAAAATAGTAATTTTGAACTACGATGGGGCTGTAATTTTGTTGCCAACTGTACCTTTGTTAGTGCCATTGATTGAGTATTATTTGTCATTTTATATGATAAAGGATTAAGCCATTCAGGGCCCGAATAAAACTACACTTCTATACTTTTTTAACTAACATGGTTATTTTCACTACCAAAATTCTTTAAAATAGGATATTGACAATATTTTTTGTTTTGTGGATCTCTTTTCATATTCGATATTAAACCAAAAAAAAGTAATGAACAGTTTTAAATTACTTAAGTAGTCAAAATACACCATGGAGCCTTACCACGAGTTGCTTACGCACTCTATTAAACGCTTTTTTTCTCACGTCTATAGATTTCAATTCTAAAGATTTCCAATATTACAGATTCCCATGTCTACAGATTATACGTACCGCATTGAGTAATAACCACGTAACTAAAACTGGAATTGACCAATACGTGATATCTGTTAAGGGGGAGGAAATAATACTTTGAGATAGCTGAAATAGGTGGTGCAATACAGTTACCATTTTGACCTATGTATCTCACAAACCTGTATTGGTCGGTTCTTATGTTGAAGTTCAATGATAAATATTAAGAGGAAAGGTATCGGCTCTTTCTCCATACAAGCGTATTCGACTGTTCCTATCGGGATGACACTAGAGCAAATATTTTTGTAGCATAAAACCTATTCCTGTCATGACCCATAATGATTATACCCCTATGTCTTATTATAATTATATTTTTTAAGACTCTTACTTCTTATGATAATCTATATATTATATATAAATAAAATAAAAATAAATATTGCAACACATTCCACACATCGCCATCTAGCCCCAAGCTAAGTAACTAGACTTGTGTTATGGGTGCTAGACAACGGATATACTACTTATATACTTTTCTTTTGTAAATACATACTTATAATACATAGAAACAACCAGACCACAGACAAATATCTAAGCATAAATACATGTCTGAGGCGGGAATCGAACCAGCAACCATGTGTTTAGCAGTCCGGCATGGTGCCCAAATAAATGAATCGCTATTATTCACGGCGCGTGAACGGCTGGACCAATTTCGCTAATTATTTTTTGGTTGTGTTTGTTATTATCAAGAGAAGGTTCTTATGGAAGAAAAAATTAAGAAAGTTGCGCAGAAAATTACAACGGATACCACGGGGCGTAGCTAGTTAGAATATGAAAATTACAAACAAATAAACATAAAAAGATAGGCGCAAAAAACATACCCTTTCCTTGCAGTCGGGTTAAAAACCAAGACAGACAATTTCATTTCATTTCCAGATATATGTCATGTATAGCATGGTCATTGGCCATGGCAGTTATAGGTTTTATGCTACAAGCATAATTACTCTAGTGTCATTATCCAGGGAGGAAACAGTCGAATACGTTTATATGGGGAAATAGCTGGTACCCTTTTCTCTTAGATATGGTGCTCTATTTTTGAATCGCTCGTGTGACTTAGCTTCGTCGTATACGTCTACAAGTCACGCTCGACTTCCAAGTCGCATAACACAAATTTTATGTATCGTTGCTCGTCGAAATTTAAAAATAACAATTTTTGTTCGTTTTACGCAGAAAATTGAATACCGGTAATTACTGACGAAAATCCGAAATAATCCCAAAATATGTAAATATTTTTCAAAGATAATTTCCGAATGTTTGACTATGATTATTTGACGTTTATTCTACCACTCGCCTGTCAGCGACGAGTGGTGGTGAACCACTCGTTACGATCGAGCGATTCAAAAATAGCGAATTTCCGATGTCGAACGATTGTCAGTAGAAATCGAGCGCGCGACGCGGGGCGAACGATACCAAAATAGGGCTCATGGGCAATTTTGATCGAGTGCATAATCAACTTGTGGTAGGGTAACAGTGAACACTGACCACGTCACTAGTAGTTATAAAACAACAGCCATCTAGTTGTTAGTAGTGTAATCTAATGGTTCAGACTTTGAAGCGTGTTATTCTATCTTGTGACGCTACGTCGGTTCGTCGGACGACATCAGCGCTTCTGATTGCTCATCTAATTCTGGTATGTTTCTTATTACACTGGAACAATAAAGGTACTTACATAATAAATAAAACTAGGCTCCCAAACTAAGATCAAAGACATTGGCCACACTGTTGCCTAATTTAAATGGAACTGGGCTGGCCATCTGCCGCATGCCCGCCCAGATATGGGCAAAAACTACAACGGGGTCCCGAACAGCAGGGGACCATATTTGTAAAGAATAAGCTTCGAAACTACCGGACCGATTTCGATAATACTTGGTATTGGGTACATTGATTCATTGGGAATAATATTATTATACTTAATTTTCCCATGGGATCGGAACTTACGCGGGTGAAACCACAGGGCGCTGCTTGTATTACAGACAGAAACAAATATCTGTACGTACAGTATGCGTCATACTATCAGTGCCCTACAATGATACTATGAACTTTTGACTCACGACTTTCTTTTAATAGACATTACACACACACATAAATACTTGAATTAAAAGTACTCAGTGTGATTATTATTTTTATCATGTTAGCTATGTTTTATCACGTTAGTTGGTGGAGTGGTATAAGCCGCCACCCGCTACACCAACCGACGTAGGGTCCGATCTACAGTTTCCATAGTTACAGTGGATGGAGTGTTTAAAATAGTTCTGCACAGGATTGTTGAATCGAACTATCAAACTTTTGTCAAAGAATGAAAGTGACTAACGTGAATCCTTCAGCGGCTCGCATCCTATTAGTGACGAAGTCTAGCGATAGCTTCATCGGTATATTGAGGACGGCCGCCATCCACCCGAGACCAGTGAGTGTAGCGGCCGCGCCGCGCCACGCGCTGCCGCCTACTCGGTACGCGTCCACGCACGCGGCCAGCGGCCCCACCAGGCCCAGGATACAGGTCGCCGTCTGAGACGAAGTTAGAGACCTACCCCTGAGGAAAACAAAAGAATGGATGATATAATACTTCAATTCATCGCCTTAGATACACTGGCCGCCAAAAAAATCGACTTTTACTCCGAATTAACCATTCTCTTTCGGATCCAGGTCTCAGGCGATACTCTCCCGTCTCCAAGACGTCAAGGGTCTACTCAAAATCTTGTTAATATAATCACGAACAAGCACAAATTATGTCATGATAAACATTATCAGTTTTAGCCACAAGAGTACCAAAATGGTAAAAACTGGACCCAATCATTAAGACACTGTCTGTCTGTCAGAATACGGAACCCTTCCAGCGCAAGTCCTTCACGAACTTGGCCGGTTTTTAAGTGCCTTAGCCTACACTCGGCAGTTGATTCGCAGATATATTTTCTTAAATGCATAGGTACCTCAAAAATATGTAGTCGATCACTTAAAAACATTATGAATAGTTTTGCTAAATATTATTATGTGTATGTTATGATATCTATGTTTAAGTATTTAGTTTATATCTTTTTTACATAGATATTTATTATTATATGTGTTTCTTACACAACACGACCTACCAGTTAAGCTAAACAGACCTTCTCCATCCTAAGGTTGCCTGGAAGAAATCGCTTTAAGCGATAAGGTCGCCTGTTTGTACAATTTCGTAGTTAACAAACTTTCTCATCCTTTTTGTTATTTTCAATGTTTTGTGTGTTGTACAAATAAAGTGTTTATCTATCTATCTATCTAAAAACGAATATGAAAACACCACAAATTGGTGGATCGATATAATTGGCTGTTAGTATATTATTAGAACATAGGAATCTTACCATAGCCACATGGAGTCTAACAGCAATGGCCCCAGTGCTGCATCTAACAGTATATAGGTCCACAACCGCGCCGAGGGAAGCTCTGCCGTCTCGACGCCGGCTGCGGACAACACACCGCCCATCGCCCACGATATGCAACCGCACGCGCAACCTACTAAACCTGTAAATAAATGAAAAAATTACCTCAGAAACACTGTATGAATATCGTAGTTTTAGCGTAAACACAGGGTTGCGGGTCCGACCCGCCTCAGACAAGTATTTATGCTTAGATTATAAGTATATCCTACTAATATTATAAATTTGAAAGTTTGTTTGTGTGTATGTATGTTTGTTACTCCTTCAAGTTAAAATTACTGAACTGATTGCAATGAAATTCGATATGTACTCGTAGATAGCTGGAGGCCTGGATTAACATATAGGCTATTTTTTATCCCGATATTCCCACGGGATCGGGACTTACGCGGGTGAAACCGTGGGGCGCAGCTAGTATTTACATATAACATATGTACTTAAGTATTCTATCTGTTGTCTGGCCACCATAACACAAGCCTAGTTGCTTAGCTTGGGGCTAGATGACGCTGTGTGAAATTTTCTAAAATATTTATTTACTAGCTGCGCCCCGCGGTTTCACCCGCGTAAGTTCCGATCCCGTCGGCATATCGGGATAAAAAGTAGCCTATGTGTTAATCCATGTCTCCAGCTATCTAGACACCGAGTTTCATCGCAATGGGTCCAGTAGATTTTGCGTGAAAGAGTAACAAACACACACACACACACACACATACACACGCACACACAAACTTTCACATTTATAATAGTAGTAGGATTCGCCTTTATAGAAGTCAGTATTCTGATCTGTTCCAATTATTCTGTATGAACTAATAGTAGAAACTTTTAAAGAGGTCTGATAGCCCGTATACAAGTTCATAGTAGAAACTTACCAACTAACAAAGGCGAGTTGATACCGTCTCCTTTCCTCAACTCTTGCCTGACCAGTAGAAGATGTACTGCATAGCAGAGAGCCGACCCGAGCGCAGACAACACTGCGATCCAATTGCTTTGATGACTCTCTACTATACCCAAAACAACCTGAAATCACAGATAAAACATATTTAGTCACTAGCTGCGGCCCGCGGTTTCACCCGCGTAAGTCCTGATCCCGTGGGAATATCGGGATAAAAAGTAGCCTATGTTTTAATCCAGGTCTCCAGCTATCTAGATACCGAGCTTCTTCGCAATCGGTCCAGTAGTTTTTGCGTGAAGGAGTAACAAACATACACACGCACACACAAACTTTCACATTTATAATATTAGTAGGATACTAGCTATATATTAGGAAAAAGTATCTTTTAAACAGACTTCAAAAAAAGAAGGAGGTTCTCAATTCTTCACATACTTTTATTTTTTTGACTCATATTATCCTCATTTAAAGTAGTACCTATACATACCAAGTGACAAATCAAATATTGTGTTACTACATGGTTAGGTGTAAAACATGTATTTCCTTTATGTGGTTTAAATAAATGCACGCTTTGGAAACATGTTTCCTTTAGTATTAACTAGGTGTTGCCCGGGATTTCGTTTTGTTTAATATACTAAAACCTTCCTCTTGAATGACTATTAAAAAACCGCTTCAAAATCCGTTGCGTAGTTTTAAAGATCTAAGCATATATTGGGACACACAGACAGCGGAAAGTGACTTTGTTTTATACTATAGCAGGGCCAAAATAGACACATAGTCACTTTTATACATAAAACTAGCAGCGCTCCGCAATTTCACCCGCGTAACTCCCGATCCAGTGGGAATATCGGGATAAAAAATAGCCTTTCTCAATAAATCGAATTGAAAAATTATTTTTGTGTTGGATAGTCCATCCAACACAAAAATAATTTTTCAATTCAAACCAGTAGTTCCTGAGATTAGCGCGTTCAAACAAACAAACAAACTCTTCAGTTTTATAATATTAGTATAGATATGTTTTTTTTTAAATTATTGTTTTACATTGCAACTGGTTAGGCGGATGAGTGAGTTTGTCGTGCATGGTGTCCGTCCAGTGAAGAACCCATATTAGTTTCACTCCAGAAGGTCTCTTGGAGCTGTACGTTTTAATCGATTAAAGCTTGTGTTATATTACATTAGCTCATTTGCCAGTCTAATTGAGTCCGATTCTGGCCTTTTCTTATAAGATTTTAGGGCTATTTTTATTTCCTCTTGAAAATATGATTTACTGACCAAGCCACCAGCCGTCAACAAAACAGCTATATACTTGGAAGCGTTGAAGCGATCGTGCGGCACTTGAGCGAAGATCGCCCCGAAGGAGAGCGCGAACGCGCCCGCTGTAGACGTATACATTGTAGCTGAACTCGTCGACGTATGGACTAAGCTCAGCCGGTATAGGTAGTTTGATATGAACCACTGGAATAGATGATTTGTAAAGTTAAAAGTTGGAATGTTAAGTTTATCACAGTCACAGGCCTACCGGGTATAACACCTGCCCGGTGGAACTCCTCCGCTGAACCTCATGCAAAAAGGTCTAGTTCCACATTATTTGTTACAATATTGCTGGTCTATTCAGTAAATTGTAGATATATTACTGTTCATACAAATCAAAGACCAAAATTGAAAACTGAAGGGTCCATACATTTATATTCTGTTTTTAACCCCCGACGCAAAAACTAATGCAAAACACCCTATAAATATTGTATGTCAGACGAGGCTATATTAAAAGTCTTTTGGGGCCCTTTTAGGAGTATAATTAACAAAAAAAATTGCCTAAAAAATAGGTAGTAAACATGAAAATAACCTAAAATTCTTAAAAATATGCTCAAAAATATTTACTTTTTTCTGTTTTTAGTATATGTTGTTATAGCAGCAACAGAAATACATCATCTGTGAAAATTTTAACACTCTAGCTATCATGGTTTATGAGACAGCCTGGTGACAGACAGACGGACAGCGAAGTCTTAGTAATAGGGTGCCCTTTAGGTATGGAATCCTTAAAAATGTTTCTTGAATATTATATTCCAGATGGTTTAATATCTTAAAGCTGTAAATAGAATCACAACTTTACAAAGATTTTCGTTAGGTGCAGTTTTCAACTTACAGGCATAAAGAACAGCATGGCTAGCCTGAGATGCCGCCTCGTCGCTGCTGCAGCGGCTCGCCTCTGGGCGTGTTCTGTGGCTCGCACCGACGCTGCCCACGATAGTCTCGCAAGGAGTGCTTCCCCGGCCATCGCAGCTGACATTACACGCACCTGGGATTGAAAATGTTATTTATAATATGTCAAATATTCTGAACAGATTGCGATTAAAAGATGGTACTATACAGAGGCTATTCTTTATCCATGAAACTTGTGGCTTGAGACATTATTATTATCATATTTATAAGTTCTTTCCTATGGAAACTTCTAATACGTGTCCCAGGCTAAGTACCCGAAATAGCATGGATCGAAATTGCTGGCACTGTATGAATTCTGAATATATTATTATTTAACTTGATATTCTCCTGAGATAAGAAATAGGTAATACGGGAGCAGTTGAACGACGTTTCTATGTTATTTTGAATTATTTTGTCAGCCAAGCATTTAATATGTCTTACTTCAGCAACTTTGTTGAATCTCACTGCTCTCGGTGCAGCATCATCACTGTCTGTGGTTTCGCCAGCTCGTACGGGAACAAATGTAGAGTCACCCTGTAATAAGTAAATATTATTCAATCGAGTTATGATTAAAAAAACTAACATATTGTCCTGGTAACAAATGAGCAAAAAATAAAAAAAGGAAAGCCACAATACATAAAATCATTCTTATAAATTACTCGTTGTTCTGGCAAACATGTTTTGCCATATACAAAAAAAATAGATGTCAAATTCTCAGACCTAACGAATATACACAAAAACTTTTATACAAATCGGTTCAGCCTTTAGGTGGAAATTGGTAACTAACATTGCAACATGAGAATTTTTTATAGGGACTTTTTAATTTTTTTTTTCATAAGAATATTCTCCATGACAAAGACAAATATGGATTGATTTTTATATAAATTGTTGCCAAGACACTTTGTTTTTTAATGTAATGCATAATGGTCACTGACTTACCAAGCTGTTTGTAGAAGTTTCATTGTAAAAGTTTTCATCATCTGTTTCAGGTGTTTGTTCTAATAGTTGCTGAAGAAAAAAAAAGCATATAACATTAATAATCACTCAATAATAAGACAATTTGTTTTGCAGATAAAATCCTCTAATTGATAGGGATAGGGACAATTGGTCGCAATTTTAAATCATCACAATAAAATATTTACATGGTTTTTATTCATTGTTTTGGCCGCCATTTAGATTGTTTTTTGTTTTCGTTTTGATCATCTTTTGTTTCTGTTTCGATCATCTTTTGTTTCTGTTTCGATCATCTTTTGTTTCTGTTTCGATCATCTTTTGTTTCTGTTTTGATTGTCTTTTACCTCTGTTTTGATCATCTATTGATTCTATTTCGATTGTCTTTTGTTTCTGGTTTGACATGTTATTGTTTATATTATTTCATTATTTATATTATTTTTAGACAGACAGGGGTCAAACTTTCCATTTTTTTTTAAATTTAAATAGTTAAAACCACTAGTATACTTACAGTATAATCCGGTGGTCGACAAGGATCTTTTGTTGGTGGTGTGAAGCATAATATCATTAGATAGATGAAAAGTAGTGAACATCTTACATAAGTAACAAGAAATGGCCTCTCTATATGTTTCTCTGAGTATAGATACTGAAACAAAAACATTATTTGTTATAAGGAGTTTTTTACTCTGGTTATAGATGACTGAGTTGAGTGGGTGGTGTAAGTATTCTATTCATTATGTTGCTCTCATATTACAAGCCTAGTTCCTCAGTGTGCGTCTAGGAGGCATTGTGCGTAACGTCGTAGTTCTAAGAATAAAAATCTGTCTTACCTTTGTCACCTCTGAAGATAAAACCCACAAAACAACAACCAATAAAAGAATAAAGACTCCAAATGCAAATTTTCGTTTTTTGAACTGTTGGATGCCATCCTTGGTGTTCTTATTACCGGGTGAAACTCGAAAATAGTTATGACACAAAGGCAACATGAAGCCGAATGTTATTCCAAATCAAAGCAAATACGATTTACACCACAGCGACTTATTGTTTAGTGGAGGTGTTCATGTTATCAGCACATCTCGTCATTATCGCCATAAATATCGACCAGAAATCCTCATATTTAACATAATTTGTTTTATAGAATAACGTGAACTTGTTTTACTTTGAAGTCAACACAAATAAAACAATTTTTTGTAAAAATCTCTGCTGATCAAACAATCCAAATCTCCGAAAATTGCGGAACCAATGACAGTTTATTGTTGTCAATGTCACCATGACATTTTAATAATTGAATGGTAGGGTAAGGGCTTGTTTTAGTTCCGGTTGATGATTATTCTACTGAATACTAGGTGGCAGTACTATCGAACACACATATTTTATTACCAACATTCTAGAACAAAAAATAAAAAAAACGTCAGTCCAGTCGTGTCGATAGTGTCTGTCAATGTCATTTTTTTTAAGGTTATATTCAATCAAGTTTTCCAATTTCCTATTATTTACATGAGTTGTCTTTGTGATAGTGAAGGCTATCTTGATTACAATATTGTTTTCTGAATAGAAGTCGTTAATATTCGATTGCTGCTAACACATCAAACATTTAAAATGAGTGCTTGTAGTGTAGAAGTTGTAAAACAAGTCGGTAAATATTACAACGTACCAGTGGGAAATGTTTGTCTCAACACCGATAAGGTATAACATAATCTCCTTTCACTTGAACTTTTGTATTTGTAGTGGTTTTGATTCGATATTCAATATTATTAAATCGCTGGCGCTGACTGTGACTAGTTTTTGGTATAAGTATTTTTAAAATCCTTTCTTACCTCATATGAAACAGTTTTGTACTCCTAACCGTTTGTTCTTATATTACACTATTTATACATAATCTTTTAATACATATCTTTGCAGATTTTAACCACAGTCGTAGACAAACAAAATGTGGAAGGATTTGCTAACATTATTCTAAGGTTAATATCAAAAAGTGACAAGAAATTAAATAAGGACCAATTTCTATTAAGTTACCAATGGCTAGAACATATTTCTATGTATGCCAATTCGGCTGCTGGGAACCCTAACTTTGCTAAAGGATTTTTAGAAGTAAGTCACTTCTTGTAAATACTTTATGTCTCTTCTCTTTCAGGATCCCTAGTATGATTTAGATATACCATAAACTTTGTGTCTATGTGTACATAAATTTAATTAGTTAAAGAGCTTAAAAACTTGCCTGAATGCCTTAGTTAGTCCTAGTCTTCAACCTGATTTGGTCCCTAAGTGGTTTAAGAAGTTTGTATTCAAACCAGAAACTGTTAAATTGTTAAGGCAAAGTTATGTTTATACTTATTATCGGTAAACATACTTGAATCAGCAATGTATCACTCTATTCTTAGGAATAGTGTGTATTACTGTTGGTGTACCTAATCTATACTAAAGGGAGATTTTTTTGTTTATAACAAATAAGCTCCGAAACTACTAGACCGATTTTGATGAAACTTGGTATGAGGATACATTGATTCATTGGGAGTAACATAGGTTACTTTTTATCTCAATATTCCTACAGTATCAGGAGCTACTTAGTAAATTAATAAAACACTAAATAAATAGATACTTCTATTTCTTTACAGGATATAAACAAGGTACTGGAGATGAATTCATACCTGACTGGACAATTTCTAATAGTAGCAGACGTAGCTGCTTACTATGTTTTATATCCATTAGTGGTAAGTGTAACATTTGTCAACTAATTGCAAAATAGGAGAATATTTTTGACTCTTGTTACAACTTTATTATAACAAGCTATATTATTGTTGTAATAAAAATATTGTAAGCTCAAACTATAGTAGTGGATCTTAACTGTAGCTTCCTTTGGTCCTTGTGATAATTTTTGTCCAATTAAAGAAAAAAAAAGTTAAACAAATACAACCAAGTAATCAATACAAGCCACAGGGCACAAGTTTCCTCCTACAGACCGCCTCAAACAAGTAGGATATTTGTTTCTGGTCCGGGTGTCTGTTTGTATATTAAGTGTATATTTAAAAACAAAAATATATAATTCTATGCATTGTCTGGCCACCATAACAGAAGCCTAATTGCTAAGCTTAGGGCAAGATGGTGCCATTTAAATTGTAAAAGATAAATATGTTGTATCATTGTATAGAATCATTTTGATATGGGCTCTTACAAAATCTTAGAAGGGAGACACAGTAACACCAGTAGTAACAATCGACACTATGAGATTGCATAGAGCTCGCGAACGCATAGAGCCAATTGGCTAGAGTCAAGAAAGCAGCTCAGAATTGATTAATCATAGGGCTGCATTTAGCTCTGTGCATTCATTTATCCAATGGGCATTTAAGATATTATGGTTTCCTACTCTGAATTACCCAATGACCTGTTGAAATGTAGTGAATTTTGTACCCTGCTTCTCATAACTTGTTTGATGTTAATTGAATTGTTGAATTGAATTGACCCAGTTGGCACAATGGTCACCTTGCCGGACTGCCAAACACAGGATTCGATTCCTGCCTCAGACAAGTATTTATGCTTAGATATTTGTTTGTGGTCTAGTTGTTTCTATGTATATATATTTACAAAAGAAAAGTATATAAGTAGTATATCCGTTGTCTAGCACTTAGCTTAGCTTGGGGCTAGATGGCGATGTGTGGAATGTCCTGCAATATTTATTTATTTATAATTCTACTTGTTCCAGCAACGTCTATCAGCACCTGAGAAGGAATCCCTCATACACCTATGTCGATGGTTGAAACACATCCAAGCCCAGCCGAATGTGTGTTCCCATCGACCTCCGTTACAATTGAATACTTTAAATCTCTCCGTCTTAGCCCCGGCTGCCCATTAATGTTAGTATCTTTGAGTTTTTACCTCCGATGCAAAGAAACGTTAAACACCTTGTTTAAATTAATTATAACCTATGACTAACTATAGTATAGACTGCTACTGGGGTATAAAAAAAGAGATAGCGACACCGCTATTTTTACAAGCTTTTATTGAGCTTCACCTGTCCTGATGTGTGTCATCAAATCTTGCAAATTAAATTTGATCCACTACCCAGTTATTTTACCATATTCAAATAATGTTCAGCAATCATCTTGTGTAAAAAAATACTAAAGGTGAAATAATAATTACTTAAAAATAAATATTTGAAAGTTGAATTCTTTATTCTTTACGTCATCTGTGACTCTTTTTCAAAATTAAATGTATAATTGGATTTGTAACAATGGCGTTACTAAAATTCATGTATGCTTTTTGTATGGGCAGTGTTCTTCTACATCTTTTGTTTGTCTATGATTAAAACTTAAGTCGTCTTTCTCAACATAGATTCCACAGAACTAAACCAAAATTTAAATTATTTATACGTTTAAGTATTAAAAAATGATTTATTACTACCAAATTAGTACCTAGAGATTTAAGTTATACAAATATTTTATATATACAATATTTATTGTGTGTTTAAAATATTATAACTTCAAATTGCACGCAATGTCGTATCGTATATATTTTTCGCATGCCCATAAAAATGAAAAACGTAAAGATTCGTGCAGTATTATCGCGTATTTTACAATAAACAATGTGTATTTTATTTGTTGTTTTAATTATGATTTTCCAAGTTTTTGTTCCAAATGTAAGTGTTCTTTGATTTTCCTTTACTAATATCTAATATTATAAATGTGAAACTTTGTGTAATACACACACACACATTTGTTACTCCTTCACTTAAAAACTACTGAACCGATTGCAATGAAACTCAGTATTTAGATAGCTAGAGACCTGGATTAACATAAAGGCTACTTTTTATCCCGATATTCCCTCGGGATCGGGACTTACGCGGTTGTAACACCGGGGCGCAGCTAGTCATTTCTATAACTTATTATAATTTCTTTTAACTATTACTTACCTAGCGTGCTCACACATCACATCTTCATTTCATGGAAATGTCCATCTTTATAGTAATCATTATAGACCATAAACAATTAATAGACTTAGCTATGTGTTGTCTATTTAAAAAAGGATAGTTACGAGTATGAATCTTGAGCGTTCAACCTGCACTTACAGGACTCAGCGCTCATTATCTTTATAAGACTCAGCTATTAGTGCTTAAACTTTGTGCTGATTAGTCTACTAATGAAATTCTATTAAAAAGCATCGTATTAAATCATTTAAAACAGGTTGTAACATTTTGCAATAGTTAAACGGTTAGCTATTTTTTAGGGTTCCGTCCGTAAAAACGGGACCCTATTACTAAGACTGTCTTAGCTAGTTAGACAGTTGAAATTTTCACAGATGATGTATTTTTGTTACCGTTATAACAACAAATACTAAGAACAATAAAATGGTAAAAATAAAAAGTAAATATACTTATAGAAATGTATACTTAGAGGACATTAAATACTACAACAAATTCCATGTAACAGAATCTAGTGAAGTTATAACTTTTTTTTGGACATTCCACACATCGCCATCTAGCCCCAAGCTAAGTAACTAGACTTGTGTTATGGGTGCTAGACAACGGATATACTACTTATATACTTTTCTTTTGTAAATATATACTTGTAATACATAGAAACAACCAGACCACAGACAAATATCTAAGCATAAATACTTATCTGAGGCGGGAATCGCACCCGCAACCCTAGGTTTGGCAGTCCGGCAAGGTGACCATTGTGCCAACTGGGTTTGTTTGCTTAGAACATTATGATTTTATTTTTTTATTACATGTAATGTATTGCAAATGTTATTAATTAGAAAACTGAATTAATTGTTTCAGTGCGCAGAGAACAGTCCTATATGGAAAAGGTTTCCGCTCCCTAAACAGTTACTACCCCACGAATTGAAGAACATAAGTCTTGACAAACCCGTCGTTTACCATCCCCAACCGTTCTCATATCCCGGATATCCTATAATACTTTACCTATGAAATTTATAAAATAAATATCGTGTTCTGTTTTTTATTACTTTATTGCGTTGCCTTTAAACTTTTGTTAGGCGTTTGCAGAACTAAATTTCTTAAAAACTAAGCGGAGAGCTGAGAGTTATTTTGTACATACTAATTAGAATTATTGTGAATAATTATAAAAAAATTAATTACAAAGAAATCTCAAGTCCATTAGAAGATCCGAGTCGCCGTTATACAATAATAATATACTAATTTCGATTTATGACTTGTGTGTAGGATAATAACTACCTACAAAAAATAAAATTGATTAAGTTTGCGCCTTTTGCATATTATCAGATTTTTCCGCAAGTGTTTTTCTATCCGAAAAGCGCAGCATCAGACACCTTTCCAACTTGTTTGAATACGAACAACCGTTGTCTTCGGCCTCTGGAAAAATCAAAGAATATAATATTTATTCGCCGACTTTTCCAATCGCTGGAATGGCAGCAGGCAGCTCTGAAAGTTTTGTTTTTGCCCTTGGTTTGGAATTGCGTGGACTAAGGGATGGTCGTAATATCATCTTACGGTACGTTCCTGGTGATCAAACTTTCTGGTCAAACTAGTTTGTCCAAAAGGAATAAATTTCCTTGTAGTCAAACTACTCAACTAAGTGGTTAACAAAATGCGATCGAAACGGAAAAAAGAGGATCGATATGGAAACAAAAGGCGATCGAACGAAAAATCAAACGACAATTTAAAAAAAAAAACAAGCCGATTGAAATGGGAATAAAAGACGACCGAAAACAAAAACAAAAGACAATCGAAAATTGACCTAGGTATACCTAATTTCAAAGCCGCCATTAAGTTTAATTTAACTCTACCTGATTGTAACTCCTGAAAACATGCCCCGATTTGATCCCTTAAAGCAGCTCGGGATTGTTGCGATGTCACCGATGACTGAATTTTATTCCATAATTCAGCTTCTCGTGGTATTCCCCTTGTATCCACCTTTAATATAAATTAGAAAACAGCGAAGTATCACTAGAGAATAATAGGTTGGTAGTAGTGTTGTAAAAAACTCGAGTCCGGGAGTCTAGATATTCTGACTCGACTCTAAATCACAAGACTTGACTCGTAAACAGAAACTCTACTGCTTGATTAGTTGATTAGTTTTACTTAAGAGTCCGAATAGACTCGAGTTCTCGAGTCTATTTGTGTGCTTGAATCTGCTTAGGAAACGAGTCGCGCTCAAGTCTGGTAAGCTACTAAGCGGTGTTGTGAAATGTGTGTTAAACTTTAATACAGTTTGGTTGGTCTGATGTTTTACTTTGGTGTAAACTAGAAAATAATAAAAATGTAGTGCTCAATCAAAATATCTGTATTTATTCGGAAACAACAGTGTAATCTATCAAAAAGTTAATTAAACAGAAAAAAAAATATTATTAAAAAAATGGAATCCACGATGCAAGACACATCGAAGCTAGGATAGACTTATTACCAAGACGATTTCTTTTTTTGTAATCAAATCTCCAGATTTTGAAAAAGACTGCTCACTTGGTACGCTAGTTGCTGGAATACTCAGTATTTTAAATGCTAATTTCTGAAGCTTTGAAGTCGACTGCGTCGTTATACAAAACAATCATGGAGTTTAGAAAATCATAATTGTTTGTTTAAATAAATAAAAAATATTGTTTTAAGTAAGTAGTTTATCAGTATTATAAAATAAATTTTGAATAATTGTATTACTTTTATAAAACTTGTTGTACTCAAGAGTTTTTTGAGTAGAAGTTTTTTCGAGTCTGGTATTCAAACTCGAGTTGGTTCTGAGACTCGAATTCTTATTCGACTCGAGCTCTTATTCGACTCGAGCTCTTATTCGACTCGAGTCCGAACTCCGGCGACTCATGCTCGACTCGACTCTGACTTGTGAATTTATTAGTCTACCAAGCATGCAAAATTAAGTCGAGCTTACAAATTTAGACTCTCGGAATCGAGTTTTTTACAACACTAGTTGGTAGTACCTATATTCTAGGCTACATAATTTACCGCATTGCACCTTTTACGTGATTGACCAGCAAACATATAGACATACATACAAAGTTTTGCATTTATTAGTTAGTAAGATTTACTTTTAATGTTACTTGATAGGTAGGTAGGTAAGTAAGTAGGTAGGTACTTGAAAAGTTTACTTACCACTTGTAAGTTGGCGAAAACACATTGGCTTAGACACTGAAATAAAGAATTAGCCACTTTGCGGTTAAAATTCAACAAAAACAATCAACCAATTAAGACAAGAAATATATGTTTACGATAAAATCTGTGTTAATATCAAAATGCAGGTGCAAAGTGCAATGGATCTAAATGCCTAGCGCTCGTCAAGTAGAAAACCGAGTCAGATTTGGTGCAATGTCAGGCCGCATCGTCACCCGCCATATGGCAGGTGACGATGCGGCCTAAGATTTACCACGCTTTCCTAGAAGATACCTATTCATTTGCGACTTGAAGACCCCCAAATTGTACACGTCAGGAAAGACAGACGCAAGTAACTGATTATATTCCCTTGCAGTATGAAAAGGAATAACGAAGCAAAACGCTTAGTGCGGACGTGAAAATGGCATGACCAAAGTTAGATTTTTTGTTGCGGTTTTTTTAGAAAATCGTCTTCGAAATTTATATACTGGTACCTGATCGTTGTTCTGTTTATTGAGCAATGGTTCACTCCGTCTGGTCCTGTTTATGTTAACTGCAGATGTATTCGACGAATCATAACTACCATGCGTTGCTTTCGGCATAGAGGTAACTAGCTTTTCACCTTCATCACCAGCGCCATAGCCATCGTAATCGTAGTCTGTAGCATTTATGACTAATATCTGGTCACGCATATCACTTGCGTTTCGTCTCTCGTGACTGTTGGAAATTATAAAATACTAGCAGCACTCTGTGGTTTTACCCGCGTAACTTCTGATCCCGTGATAATATCGGAATAAAAAGTAGCTTATAGCCTTCCTCGATAAATGGCCTATCCAACACAAAAATATTTTTTCGATTACCAGTAGTTCCTGAGATTAGCGCGTTCAAACACACAAACAAACTCTTCAGCTTTATAATATAAGTATAGATTTAAGTTAATAGACTCATCAAGAAATATACGAAACTACAAAAGCTATTAGTCTGAAACTTCGCATGGGGTTCCAATTAGGACGTAGGCGAGCATTTAGGAAGGTTTTTTGGAAAACACCTAAGGGTGAAAAGAGTTGTTAACAGTTTGTAGTTCATAGTAACTATTATGTTATTTTTGTTTTTGTGTTTGTAACGAATAGGCTCCGAAACTACTGCACCGATTTTGATGAAGCTTGGTATGAGGATACATTGATTTATTAGGAGCAACATAGGCTACTTTTATCCCGATATTCCCACGGGATCGGGAGTTACGCGTTTGAAACCGCGGGGCGCAGATAGTTCTGTCCAATAATCGTACCTGTATTGATTGTTTATCTGTCTAGAACCATCAGCATCGTCAATTCGAGGTGAATTATCAGTGAAACGTCTATGTCTTGGGACATCTTTGTTAGGATTAGTATTATCGCTCACTTCGCAGGCTTTAAGAGCTTGGGTAACTTCTTCTTCAAGCAGTTTAATGTTACCATCCCCACTGCATCTGACTAGAATGGGTAGTAGACCGAGCAATATCACTGCTGCCAACATTGTAAAACTACTGAGGACAAAGCTACAGATTTCCTATTTAAATTCTATTCGCACAGGAAGTAACATTGTTTGGCTTGACATATGACTGTCAGGAATCACCAGTTCCGGCATCGTTTACAAAGCATGTTTCAGTTAGTCAAATTACCATCAAATGATGAAATATGCAATTTTTCGCTAGCATTATGATGTGATTGTGTGATTTGTTTAGCTAATTTGTTAATTTCGGGACCTTTTCAATCACTGTTTGTAGTATTTTGGTTAGTCGGACCCGTGCACGGTTGTTAACATTGTACAATTCTCGACCAAAAAAAAAGAGTATATGGTCTAGGTTTGTGGTGTGTTTCTTTTGAAATCGAACGGATAAACCGATTTCGATTCAGATTTTTTCTTTGAAAGATTTAGGTTAGATTTATATTTATGTACCTATTTATTTAGTTTAATTCTAACGTTTTACAAAAACATTTACAATAATTAAAGAACTAATATAAGGGATACCCAGCCACACATGTCTCTCACAGAATCTTAAACACTCAAAGGTTAAAGGCAGGCAGAGTTCTTAGATAAGTTTTATCTAAATCAGTTCAGCTGTTTGTAAGTTTTTGGTAACTAGCAGCGCTCCGTGGTTTCCAGCGTAACTCGCGATCCCGTGGGAATATGTATCAATGTACCCTCATACCAAGTTTCATCAAAATCGGCCCAGTAGTCTAGCAGCCAATACGTTACAAACAAAAAAATTAAAATCTCTTTATCCCTTAATCCTCTTTATAATATTAGTAGAGATAAGAATTAGATAAGATGTGTTTTGTTTTGATTAAAAACATTTTATTTATAACAGCCATTTTTATTTTCTATAATAAAAACGTGATATAATAAGTAATAACACATCAGGAAAATTACTGTTTAAACCTAGCTATATGATTAATTAGGTATTCACTACAAGCCAGACTTAGGTCTAAACCTGCAAATCTATTTTTAATTAATAGTTAAATGCAATGTATTTTATTGCTCAACGAGTAAGTAGGTAAACATAAAACTAATGTAATTCATTCATTAATCAAATGGAATAAAATGACAGGTGGTAAATGGGATAGAGAAAGATGTTTTGTTACAGGACTGCAGCTGTTTGCATACGTAATTAAATGAGTTTCGATCGCAAAGGTTCCATGTTAGTTTTTACGTAAAACTAACAAAATCAAACTTTCTCATTTATAATACTTACTCGTATTGAGAGCGGTGTTGCCTTAGTGGTAGATACCTCGACTTTCCCTCTGGAGATCGTGGGTTCGAATCCCGGCCGGCCGTGCACCAATGTATTTTTCTTAAGAAAAATGTATGTGCGCTAATTGACATTGCTCTTACGGTGAAGGAAAACATCGTGATGAAACCCGCGGCTTAGTTGGCTCCAGAAGAATTGACAAGTTCTCTGTTTTGGAAATGGTCGATTAAGCTGAGAGGCTAGTCGGTGCTGGGCAACCCTACTCCATCCTTACGCAAAAAAGGACCCAATTAAAAAGGTTCTAATTGCGGAAAACAGTCTGTTCAAGTACAAGTAAGTACAAACGTCTTTATATTACATTCGATTGATGAATAGATTATAATCCCTAGAACAGATTAATAAATCTTAGAATAAATAACCTAACGTTACTTAAATTAGATACGCATTATTGCAGATACATATTATTATTGTATAATAGCTAAGTCAATAAAAGAACCTTCTATCGACTCTTAGCATGCATGTTTTACACAAAAATTTGTCTAAATCAGTCATTTTTCTCAATATTTTTAACATTTTCTTATATAGGTACTGAGCTCAAGGGGTACCAGTATTTTGTTTTATAAATTTAACATTCAAAGTCTTCAATGATTCACTGATGTATCAACGCGACACACAGCTCAAGTGCATGGATAGATTGGGCTAAAAGGCACACACTATTGTCTGTTGTGTCCAATATCACGGGGCTATGGAGCCCCGGACCTTTAGAAGGCGTGCGTGGGGCCGAAGCCAACACGTAGAGGCTTTACAATAACAAGTTTAATAGCAAAGTATGATGTGGAGACCAAACCGGCGGTTATCCCTGTCTGCACTATGAAATGCTATCAAGGATAACCTCCGGTTTTAATAGAACGATAAACTACAGGAGAAAACTACTTGGGCTACTGAAATGGAGTGGTAGTGGACTGGTTACTGGGAAACTATGGATACTGTGGCACCTGCCGTAACAATGTCCAACAAACACAGTAAAAATATAAGTGAAACACAATATTATTATTAAGCATGATTCGCTAAGAAATAGTTTTGGTAAATTCAACCCCCAATGAAGTGCAGTTTAATTTTATATAAAACTACCTTTTGCTCGCGATTTCGTCCGCATAGAAGTCGAAAATGGTTCTAATAGGATTGGACCTAATAAGAAATTATCCCATACGAACTTTACCCTCCTTTTTCACCCTCTAAGGGGTAGAATTTCGGAAAATCCTTTCTTATAGGATGTCTACGTCATACAAAGAACACACCCTCCAAGTTTCAGGTCTTTACGATCAGCGGTTTAGGCTGTGCGTTGATCCGTCAGTCAGTAAGGACAAAGGATTTTATATCTATACATATAATAAATCTGTAGACATCAAAAAATCTGTAATTGTAAGATATCCAGAAAAAAAATACACAGGTCGTCTTTAAATCGTTAGCTGAACACGATAGGGTGGTTTTTAGAATTTTTGTCTGTTTGTCTGTTTGTCTGTTTGTCTGTCTGTTTGTTTGTTTGAACCAGGTAATCTCATAAACTACAGAACAGATTTCGACAAGGTCCACACAAATATGTTCAGGAAATATCAGATTAACATTTAGGGTATGTTTCAATTTGAGTTTAATACAATAATTAAGATATTTGATAAAAAAACATTTAAAAAATGTGAAATCGAAACATTTTTCCGTGGTAAAACGTAATCGAACGTCAGAAGGGAACAGTACCCTTACCACGGGTTTTTTACGTATTCGATTAAACATAATATATTGAGTATTTACTATGAAACTTCCTAAAAATCAACTTACTAGGTCTACCCGTCTCTGAGAATATCGGTAGTGACACACTGACAGACAAACGGACAAGAGAGTGATCGAAAAAGTGTTTCTTTTTTTCAAGTTCTTCAAAAAGTCATGGTAGGGCTGCAGTACATGCCTCCGCTCAAGATGACAGCTGTCATAAAACCAAATAGTTGCATTTAATACTACCTAGGAGTTTTGGCGGGAACGAGTTAACAACATGTCGTGCTGCAGTTTTATTTTCATGAAACTTAGATGTAACTCGAGTTGAATTGTATAATTCTGGTGGAATGTTATTCAATTTAGTTCTGTGAAAGTGCACAAGTGTAGTGAAAGTAAAAATCAGTGTCAAACATGCAGTTTTCACGTTGCCTCCAAATCTCCTATTAAGGTTATGGTAAACTTGCCACCGCTTTACTATAACCCCTGACTTGACGGACTATGACGACTTTGACTGTATTGAAACACTTTAGGCCCGATTTATGAAAAATCGGGTCATAATTTGATGCAAAATATAACTTGACACTGGCTAAATGCACACGTGCGAAGCCATAATAAAAGAAAAAAAAAAAAAAAATAATACTACCTACGTGAAACTGAAAATGAGGTTAGTACAAAGAGGTACTACTACATAATATTACCGATCTCCTTTACCGAAGACCTCCGATGGTACACTTCTATCGCGCTTTTCTCCTGCTATAGTTTGAATTATGAGTTCAAGTAGCGGAAACCTTAAATAGTAAAAACAAAAAAATAATTTTCCAAATCGCTCCAAGAGTTTACGAGTAATCAGCGAGCATACATAAAAAAATAAATATATACGTGACGAATTGAGAACCTCCTCCTTTTTTGATGTCGGTTAAAAAATATACAGGTATAGTTATTTGTAAAAATCTTTTTTTTCCCAAAATTACGTAGGCCTGCTAGCTACCTAATAAAAAACTGGGTATTTTGGTCAAGAATTTAGAAAATTGGAAAAGGGGTCCGGACATTCAGTATGGGAGCGTGGTTATATGTTATGTTATGTTTTTTGCGCTGTGATTTTAGACCCGATGAATAAATTATGCCCAACGCTTTATAGGTTTTGTTTGATGGCATTATTTGTCATTTTCGATAGGTATGGGACTCAAAGTGAACCGCAAACTTTTGAAAAATTATAGGTTATCATTTTTCTTTAAATATTCCATTTCCGAAACGTCTCGCTTTAGAAGTTGAATGTCCTTTTGCAGTTTGGCATAAAGGTTTTGGAATAATCGGTTTTGACATAAAAACCTAAACTATCATCATCATCATCATATCAGCCACAGGACGTCCACTGCTGAACATAGGCCTCCCCCAAAGACTTCCAGAGCGATCGGTCGCATGCTCTTTGCGTCCAACGACTTCCAATGGCCTTTCTTTTTAATCATTAATATTATTATTTGATAATAAAAACAATGTATATTATTATTTGCACCAAAATAGATTATTATTTGCATGATGTTGGTGTAATAAATACTATAATAACCTCTTATATTATTAATTGAAGAATATGAATCGAGACACAAAGGTAGTTGATAATAATTTTTTCTTTAATTTACAAAAATCTAAAGATAACTAGGAAGACAAAGTATTTTGAAAAATTTGTGCGAATAGAAATTGGACTTAGTTTTAGCTTATCATATTGTTGTGTATTATGTTTTATTTGTGAAAAATTAACAAAAATAGTACATTGTTACCCAAGGTGTGAAAGTCACTCATTGAGTCCCGAGACGGAGTTTGGCGCCCGAGCGTAGCGAGGGCGCTAATAGTTCGAGGGACTAAATGAGTGACTTTCACACCTTGGGTAAACAAAACAAACCCGAGGTAAACACTGTGCTTTTCATTACGAATAAACATAAAATTCTTCCTAATAACGAGAGTGAATGAGAGACTCCATACTACCTGATCCTCTTACAAGATTGGGACCAAAGAGGTTATTGATTATGTAGATTTTTTTGTTTTTGCTGTTTGTTTTCAATATGTTTTCAATACTCAAATACGTCGGTACTTACCGAAGTGATTTTTATTAATTAGTTTATTCAACACTGAGTAATGACGCGAAGTCCGTAGATTTAAATTACAGTTTTTGTAACACGGTTTGTCTAGAAAATGTTATTTACACAAAATACACAATCATAAATGAAAAACCAGATTAAACTTAACACAAAAACATAATAAAATAACAAAAGATAATACTAATTAAAATCATTCAAAATCCAAGCATTTCCTGCCAGTATTTTTTTACTCAAGGAAAAACACTGACCGCACGGTCGCATAAAGCCACATCTGCAACATCTTGACAGGGCGCCGGCAGAGGCGCAGCATGGTCATATGTCGCTTTGACCATTTTCACCTTTACATTTATTTTATTAAATAAGATATCTTGAACTAAATATATCTACCTGAATTCGATTACTAAGAAAAAACCTATTATATACCCTCTGTCAGTACTCTGGCAGTATGGATGAGCCGTGCGCAGCCATAATTTGACATGACAGCTGTCAGTGAAAGCGATTTTCCCTAGGGCTGAAAGTTTTTCTTTCTACACGCTCTTCAGGCATCTTTAGACCTACTTTCGGAGTATGAGTAAGTAAAGTGCCTTCGCCAAATCAATTAAAAATATAGTTTAAAAACAATGTAACTACCTATTTTGTTTTATAACTTACACCGAATGATAAATTGTATCTATGCCGAAAAATGCTAGGTATTCTATATAACCCAAAACCACATCGCAAACGAAGTCGCGGGCAACAGCTAGTGTATAGATAAAAGATTATAACGTAGGGATTCGCTATGAAACAGTTTTGGAAAATTTAACCTTAACGAAGTTGCAGGTTAGTTTTGTTTAAAACTAATGTACTTATTTGTGCTAGTGTATATAGATTAGCTAGATTGATATTAGTTGTTTTGCAAGTGTCATTTAACTTTCTATTCTTTTTACCCTTTACCATAATGACCCCACTTTCCATTACCCCATCCGCTCCAAGCCGGTACATTGTCACCGCCATAGATCCTGACACTTGACCCCAAACCATACGACCCATAGCCACTACCTGCCAACGCTGTTCTTCCATAAACACCCGCAGTACCCGCAGTCTTATAAAGACTAGATATACTCGAAGCAGGAATCGATTGACCAATCAGAGTCGGTGTATTAGAAACACTTGTGTAAGTGTTCGCTATTACTCCAGGGTTTAGTCCGGTGTAAGTATTCGCTATTACTCCTGATGGTACAGCAAGTTTGCCGTAAGTACCAGATAGACTGAAGGAAAGTGGTATGTTGATTCCTAAAGGTTGCGGCTTGCTGAAACGTGGCCAAAACATTCTGCCTGTTTCAGCTACATCTTGTTTTTGTGTTGTTATTTCTTCTGCAAAAAAAAAGAAAATAAATATAACAAAAAGTTTTTATCTAAACTGCGTATTTGTCAAGAAACAACACTTGTCTTGGGAGTTTTGGCGGGAACGAGTTAACAACATGTCGTGCTGCAGTTTTATTTTCATGAAACTTAGATGTAACCCGAGTTGAATTGTATAATTCTGGTGGAATGTTATTCAATTTAGTTCTGTGAAAGTGCACAAGTGTAGTGAAAGTAAAAATCAGTGTCAAACATGCAGTTTTCTCGTTGCCTCCAAATCTCCTATTAAGGTTATGGTAAACTTGCCACCGCTTTACTATAACCCCTGACTTGACGGACTATGACGACTTTGACTGTATTGAAACACTTTAAGCCCGATTTATGAAAAATCGGGTCATAATTTGATGCAAAATATAACTTGACACTGGCTAAATGCACACGTGCGAAGCCATAATTAAAGAAAAAAAAAACACTTGTCTTGTTATGTCAATGATTTTAAAGATGATGAAACGTGATGAAACCCGCGACTTAGTTTGCGTCTGTGCTCCTGACGTGTTCTTTCCTCTGTTCTTTCCTCTGGAGAAGGTCGACTAATATGAGAAGTATAGGTGCCTACTCCATCCTCACGCAAAAAGGACCCAACGAAAGAATTCTAGTTACGGAAAACAGCCCGTATATACAAGTACAAGTATATTTAATAGACTGACTATCCTACGACCCAGTTGGCACAATGGTCACAATGCCGGACTGCCAAACAAAGGGTTGCGGGTTCGATTCCCGTCTCAGACAAGTATTTATGCTTAGATATTTGTCTGTTGTCTAGTTGTTTCTATGTATTATATGTATATATTTCCAAAAAAAAATGTATATAAGTCGTATATCCGTTGTCTAGCACTCATAACACAAGTCTAGTTACTTAGCTTGGGGCTAGATGGCGATGTGTGGAATGTCCTGCAATATTTATTTATTTATCATAGCTTTTGCCCGCGTGAAAAATGGTTCTAATAGGATTGGACCAAGGAATCACATCCCATACAAACTTTGCCCCCCCATTTTCACCTTATAAGAGGTAGAATTTCGGAAAATCCTTATCGGATGCCTAGGTTATACAAAGAACACATTGCACCCTCCAAGTTTCAGGTGTCTACTATCAGCGGTTTATGCTGTGCGTTGATCCGTCAGTTATACATATGATACTTAAAAATAAAGCTACTGTCGCTGATGTAGCGCTTAAGCCCATTTTAAAATAACATTATAACTTTACATGAATCTAAAATTAAAATTAAAAAGAACTAAAATCTAAATACAGAATAAAATTTAAATCAGCATACATTACACACACATAACAAGCAACAACACAATGAACTTTATTTTTCTTTCATTTTTTTCAGTCTGCTTATAATTAATTTCCCATTTTCAATTCAGTCAGTCATTTTTTTTAATGAATTATGGCTTCGCACGGCGTGTGCATTTAGCCAGTGTCAAGTTATATTTTGCATCAAATTATGACCCGATTTTTCATGAATCGGGCCTAAAGTGTTTCAAAACAGTCAAAGTCGTCATAGTCCGTCAAGTCAGGGGCTATAGTAAAACGGTGGCAAGTTTACTATAACCCTATGCTATAACCTTAATAGGAGATTTGGAGGCAACGAGAAAACTTCATGTTTGACACTGATTTTTACTTTCACTACACTTGTGCACTTTCACAGAACTAAATTGAATAACATTCCACCAGAATTATACAATTCAACTCGGGTTACAACTAAGTTTAATGAAAATAAAATTGCGACATGTTATTAACTCGTTCCGGCCAAAACTCCCAATCAGTCATTTAGGACAAAGCATTTTATATGTAACCATAGATAATAATGTGTTTACTTACTTATCTCTGGTATAGAAGCGACATCTCTGACAACTCTCTCAGTAGCGTCGTACGATCGCGACCATGTCTCCTCAGGGGTAATGCTGTCACTCGTCAGCCGTAAGGGTGGACTCGGTGCGAGGTACAGCGAAGGGTCCAAAATGGTGTCATCTACTGCTGTAGATGCGGATATTATTGCAGATATTGTCGCTATAGTCTGAAAGAAGAAATGTTGAATTTTCGATTGTTTGTAAATATTTTTTTATCACAGTTGCTCATAAAGTGGATCTTATTCAACGGCTCTTAGGCTCATAATCCAACATATTAAGCACGCGTGCGTTTTACATTACCAATCTAGTGCTATAAAGTTATCCCGATAAGTTAAATACGTATCTTACTGCTAATTACATGTTAGGTAGGTGAAACATTCTTAATTTATCTGGGTTATACTGTTTTGATGTATAAAAAAGGTAGGTACTAAAGAGTTTTTAGCTAGCAAAAATGGTTGTCTCTAAAGTCGGCTTACGAACGAAAATTTTACGTGATAATGACTAGAGAAAACGATTAAAAATTGAGTTATGTTTATTTTTTGTTTTTTTTTTTTTACTTAAATTATATTGTTTTTCCGTACCATAGTATTTTGTTCTTAACCCCCGACGCAATAACAAATAGAAAAAACCCTAAAAAATATTGTATGTCAGACGAGGCTGTATAGGTTAAAAGCCTTTAGCCTGGCCTTGTCGGAGCATAATTAACAAAAAAATATTGCTTTAAAAAAATGTAAACATAGACTTATCACAAACTAGCTGCGCCCCGCGGTTTCACCCGCGTAAGTCCCGATCCCGTGGGCATATTGGGATAAAAAGTATCTTATGTCCGTCTCCTGGCTCTAAGCTACCTCCCTACCAATTTTCAGCCAAATCGGTTTAGCCGTTCCCGAGTTATAAATGGTGTAACTAACACGACTTTCTTTTATATATATAGATATTTTGTTAATTATTATTTTGTTTTCTTTTCAAGTCTTTTCTTTTATTCGCAACTGTGATAAACGTCGTACGATATACGTGTGGAATTGATCTTTGCATCTTAACACACTCGCTGCCGCTCGCGCGTCATAAACCGCCTCTATGCAAAGATCAATTTACCACACTTATATCGTAATGTACTATTTTATCACAGTTGCTCATAAAGTGGATCTTATTCAACGGCTTTTAGGCTCATAATCCAACATATTATGCACGCGTGCGTTTTAGATTTGTTAACTAGTGCTGTAAAGTTATCCCGAAAAGGTAGGTACCAAAGAGTTTTTTAGCTAGCAAAAATGGTTGTCTCTAAAGTCGGTTTACGAACGAAAATTTATAATGACATGAGTGATAATGACTTAGAAAACGATTAAAAATTGAGTTGTTTATTTTTTGTTTTTTCTTTACTTAAATATATTGTTTTTCCGTACCATTGTATTTTGTTCTTAACCCCCGACGCAAAAACAAATAGAAAAACCCTAAAAAATAATGTATGTCACACGAGGATGTATAGGTTAAAAGTCTTTAGCCTGGCCTTTCCGGAGCATAATTAACAAAAAAATATTGCCTTAAAAAATGTAAACATAGAGTTATCACAAATATTTTGTTAATTATTATTTTGTTTTCTTTTCAAGTCTTTTCTTTTATTCGCAACTGTGATAAAAAACGTCGTACGATATACGTGTGAAATTGATATTTGCATCTTGGCTTCTATGACACGCTCGCTGCCGCTCGCGCGTCATAAACCGCCTCTATGCAAAGATCAATTTACCACACTTATATCGTAATGTACTATTAATCGTTAACAGTAGGTTTTTGTAGATGGTCTTTCAATGGAAACCTATCCCTTTTCAATAAAATAAAACTCGGGCCAACGACCTTGGTACACAGCCTACTAAATAGTTACTACTGGCACCGGTTGTTGATTGTTACGAATGTATTTTGTTTTTCTGAATTGTAGGTGAGACGCTTATTCGTTACAAACAAAAAAGTCTTTCCTCTTTTTAAACGACTTCAAAAAAAAGGAGGAGGTTCTCAATTCCGTTGTATGTTTTTTTTTGTACTTAAAGATTAAAAACCCTTAGATAAAACGTGAAATGAATCCGTAAATAGGTAAATAAGTTTAAGGATAGGAATTTATAAGAACTTTTCCTTAAAAGTTTGCATTAAATATGTGTTTTACCTATAAAGTAAGGCACTTATTTTAAATTGATTGATTATACACTCAATTGACATAATACGAGTAATATGTTTAATAAATTACTTCTATGATAATTTACTGCGTGCTAAAAACTTACATAAAATTTTATTGCTTAACAAGATTAAAAATTCCTGCTAATCACACAAATAAAAAACAATAATATAAGTACCTACTATTTTCCTGTTTATTGGGTAGGTATATTATTTGAGATCAGAATCAATTATTAATTATTGTTTATGAGATTTAAAATCATCGTTAGGTAAACACGTTTGGTACGTTAGTTTATTTTACATTAAGGTGAAAGGGTACCGGCGCTCTCTCCATACAAACGTAGTCGACTGTTTCCTCCCTGGATAATGACACTAGCACAAATATTTTTGTTGCATAAAACTTATAACTGCAATGACCATGCCCCTGTCATCCAGGGAGGAAACAGTCGACTACGTTTGTATGGAGAGAGCGCCCGATACCCTTTCCTCTTAATCGATATCTGACAGTTTTTTTTTTGGAATCTTTAAAGTCTCGAATGACTGTATTTTCTAGGTAAGCGTATCATCACCTACCATCGTGAGATAATTATTGTTCAAAGAGCTCGCGTAAGTTCCGATACCGTGGGAATGTCGGGATAAAAAGTAGCTTATGTGTCATTTCGGAACTCCAGAAAGAATAGAAATAAAATTATTTACTAAACAAGCACATGACATTATAACGGAGCAAAACAATGAACAGCAGAAAATGAACAGAATTAAAAATAAAAAATCATAAAATCCGAAATCGGAACTGTCTCAGCAATAGCTGTAACCGCAGCTATCTACATACCGAGTTTCATCACAATCGGTTCAGTAGAAGGAGTAACAAACACACGTAGGTACAGTCGGCTGCATAATTGCAGCCCTCGGTAGAGTTCGAAAATTACTTTTATTGGAATGTTTGCATTCTAATAATTTTTGTTTGATTATTTGATGAGTTAGAAGACTTTAAACTTTACCTAAAGCAGTTGTCTAGAATCTTGCTTGTGTTGAAAACATTCTTATAACAGCCGTTTAACAGAGCTCTACGGTGGGTTTGCAATTATGCAGCCGACCGCACCTACCTTCATTAAATATTAACACACAAACTTTCTCATTTATTATATTAGCATTGGATTCGCTTACCTATAAATTCTAAAAAAAAAAATTATAACTTAGTTATCACTACTTAAGTTATATAAAACGGGTTATCTACCATATTATTTATTTTTTAGAGCTCCATATCTCAATACCTTTTACACAACAGGTACAAGGCATTCTTTTCACAAGACTGAAATTACAAGCATCGTGCTCCACAAAATAAAAACAAGAAATAAATATTTTAGTAGGTAGGCCATGAAAAAGATACACAGAAAAAAAAGGTTTTTTTAAAGCAAGAAATAACACGCTCCCTCTATAGAGCTCAGATAATAATTTCTTTGTTTTAGTAAAAAAATCTTAAAAATAATAAGCAGTATTCTTAAATTAAAAAAAAGGTCTTTCGAATTAAGAATACTGCTTATCACAGACTGCAAGGAAAGGGTTATGTTTTTCCCGCCTATTTTTGTATGTTTGGTTTAAGATTTTTTACTAAAACCAAGAAATTATTCTGTATCGTATATAGGGAGAAAATTATTTTTCACTTCAAGAAACTTAAGAGAAAAGGGTACCAGCGCTCTCTCCATACAAACGTAGTCGACTGTTTCCTTTGTATAATGAATGACACTAGAGCAAATATTATTGCAGCATAAAACTTATAACTGCCATGACTATGTCCCTATGTCTTATTTTTCATACATATTTTGTTTTTTCAACTCTTACTTTCTATGATAATTAGAAAATTAAAAAAATCAAGACATAGGAGCACAGTCATGGCAGTTATAGGTTTTATGTAACAAAATATTCGTGCTAGTGTTATTATCGAGGGAGGAAACGATGCTTGTATGGAGAGATCGCCGGGTACATTTTAGGTTAAAATTTAAAATACTCACAATAATTTTGACTGCTGTTAGAAACATGTTGGTTTGTGTAAGTTAAGTTCCTGAATGATATTTCTCAATAGATGGGTCGGGAGAAAGCCTTTCTCCCACTAGTTACCTGTGGACTTTATGATCATTTTCAAGGTCGAGGCAAAGAAAGTGAATGACCAAATAATATGTTACGTAATGGTTTGGTATATTTTTATGACTAGAAAGTAGACTTATGAAATTAGGTTAAATATGATTTAGGGCATTTTGGGAAGCGTTAGCATCTTTCGTTGGCCCCGTTTGTCTATACTCATATTTAAAAAAGAGGTAAAGTTTATGAGGTTGTAAGTTGTAATCTCCGAAACCAGTGAACCGATTGAAATTTTGCATTATAGTTTGGGTAGCTAAGTGACATTGGCCATTTTTTATCCCGATATTCCCACGGGATCGGGACTTACGCGGGTAAAACCGCAGGGCGCAACTAGTAATTTATATAGTCTTATCTTATCTTACTAATATTATAAATGTGAAAGTTTGTGTGTGTGTATGTTTGTTACTCCTTCACGCAAAAACTACTGGACCGATTGCGATGAAACTCGGTATCTAGATAGCTGGAGACCTAGATTAACACATAGGCTACTTTTTATCCCGATATTCCAAGGCATGGGGACTTACGCGGGTGAAACCGCGGGGCGCAGCTAGTGATATATAAAGTAGTAAGTCTCGATCCCGTATGAAAATCAGTATAAAAAGTATGGCCTATGTTACTAGCAAGAATTCAATGTATGGTCGGCTGCATAATTGCAGACCCACCGTAGAGCTCCAAAACGGCTGTTATAAGAATGTTTTTAACACGAGCAAGATTCTACACACCTGCTTTAGTTGAAGTTAAAAGTCTTCTAACTCATCAATTAATCAAACAAAAATTATTAGAATGTAAACATTCCAATAATAGTAATTTTCGAACTCTACCGAGGGCTGCAGTTATGCAGCCGACTGTACCTATACTCTTACCTAGTTTCATCAAAATCAGTCTATTCAATCCAATTGGGCTTTTAATTTATTTTGCCGAATAAAAATTGAATAAATACTCCAAATATTTTTCCATTATTCACCGAGCAAGCGAGGCGTCTCTGCTTCAAGTTTGTTTTCGTCTGTCAGTATATGGTCGGGACCTTAAGTTTTAAAATAGATTTGTTTCAGCCCTCAAAATTCACCTTTTTTATGGGACAAACTTGAAGTTACTATCGGTCGTCTGGTCCCATATTACAAGCCTAGTTGCTTAGTTTGGGGCTAGATGTAAAAACAATATGTTTGTTTGAATTGAATAGGCTTCGAAACTATCGAACCGATTAAGATGAAACTTGGTATGAGGATAAATTTATAGTAACATACTTTTAATCCCGTTATTCTCACAGGATCGGGAGTTACGCGGGTAAAACCGCGGAGCTCTGCTAATCCTACTAATATTATAAATGTGAAAGTTTGTGCGTGTGCGTGTGTGTGTGTTTGTTACTCCTTCACGCAAAAACTACTGGACCGATTGCGATGAAACTCGGTATGTAGATAGCTGGAGACCTGGATTAACACATAGGCTACTTTATATCCCGATATTCCTACAGGATCGGGACTTACGCGGGTGAAACCGCGGGGTACAGCTAGTTATTTATAAAAATAGGGAAAAATAAAAATAAGTTTATCTAATAATTATAAATATTTCGTTAGATACATGTTTTAAACCTGCGTAACAGCTGCGTATGCGTAATTCAATTAAGTATGTTAATGAAGTAGGTATGTTTTTTGTTTTGCCAAATATGATAATGACTAGCTTTTGCCCGCGACCTCGTCCGCGTAGAATTAGGAGATTGGACCGAGGAATTACGTTGTTCCATACAAACTTTGCCCCTTTTTTCACACCCTAAAGGGTAGAATTTCGGAAAATCCTTTGTTGTCGGATGCCCACGTCATACAAAGAACACACTCTACAAGTTTCATGTCTCTACTATCAGCGGTTTAGGCTGTACGTTGATCCGTCAGTCAGTCAGTCAGGACAAAGCATTTTATGTGTATAGACATGATTTCTCTTAATGGACTAGTATAAAACTTGTCTAACAAACGAAACGATTCGACATTGAAGTGGAAATATTCTTATTCTTAAAAACCTGGTTTATCTACTAAAGTAGAAGTTCTCAAACTGGGGTTCGCGATATCCGAGGAAGTCATGTAATATTGTAGGATACGCTAAGAAATGATTTTTTTAACTGTAAACAAGAGCGGTGTTGGCTTAGTGGTAGATACCTCGACTTTCATTCTGAAGGTCGTGGGTTCGAATCCCGGCCGGCCGTCCAATGTATTTTTCTCAAGAAAAATTTATGTTCGCTAATTGACATTGCTCTTACGGTGAAGGAAAACATCGTGATGAAACCCGCGGCTTAGTTGGCTCCAGAAGTATTGACAAGTCCTCTCCTCTGGACATGGTCGACTAGGCTGAGTGGGTAGTAGGTGCTGGGCAAGCCTACTCCATCCTCACGCAAAAAGAACCCAATTAAAATGGGTCTAATCGCGGAAAACAGTCCGTTCATGTTTACAACTGTAAACATTAAAAAGGGATCCAATAATTACTAACTTTGCGAATTGTAAATCTGCTGTACCTATTTTTAGGGGCCTAAAAAACCTGCCTGGGATCGCACGTAACATACAAAAATCCTCAATTAAGGTACCTACCTGGGTGCGGGTTAGGTTCACAATGGGTTCACACAATCCGATTTCTGACAGCTACCTTTACGGATTCAGGCATAGGTAGGTGGCGTAGCATAATAAAGGTAAATTCTTATAGTCGAAACGAATGAATACAAATCGTGTGAGTTTAAAAAGTTTATGAACGAATACAATTATAATATCCATAGGCACATACATATAAATCTACGCAGATCTTTCTGACTGACCTTTCAAAGTCAAGGCAAAACAATTTTATTTCATTTTGCAAACATTTAGATAGCTCGTGTGGTGAATATTAATCATACTTACCTACTTAAAGTGATGAGTTACCTAAACATTTTAGACCAAGATCCCACTTACCGTCTGACCTTTGCGATTTTATAAAAGCTGAGAATTACTCGGGGCATGCGCTGAGTAATTCTCAGCTATTATACTGTTATGAACGATGTAAAATTATGAAGTTCAGACCATAGTGGCTTAGAAGTTATCAGGTAACGTGTTAACCTATATGCCATGGAGGGTCGATATCGATCCCCAGGTTAAATGGGATCTTCATTCTTCTTTTACTTCTTTTTAAAAATTATCTAAAAATCACGCGAAAAATCTATACTTATATTATAAAGTTGAAGAGTTTGTTTGTTTGATTGTTTGTTTGAACGCGCTAATCTCAGGAATTACTGGTTAGAATCGAAAAATTATTTTTGTGTTGGATAGTCCATTTATCGGAAAAGGCTATTTTTTATTTTGATATTTCCACTAGATCGGGAGTTACGCGAGGAAACCACGGAGCGCTGCTAGTTAGTAATAAAATAAGTCCAGGTAATTTAAAAATTAGGTTTATTTAAAAAAAATTGTACCAATCGAGAATGTTGCTGCGTATGTGCTTAGTAACTCTCAAATTTTATAGAATCACAAAGGTCTAGCGTTAGGCGGGATCTTACTCTATTTTGTTTACATACAAATGCGTTTTTTGTAGCAATAAAGTTCATTCGCCTGCGTTTCAAGTTTTTTGTTGGGGAATTACATCTGGCAATGTTGCAAGTCATTGTACTTCCTCGTGTATACTTATTATCTATCATTTATTATATGGGCGTGAGCTTTCATAATTCATTCACACTTGGACAATTTTTGCATTGTAAAGTACAATACAATTTTTCTTTTAGGAAAGGCGATAGGTGCCTCAGACGTCTTTTGTTTAGAAAGAAGAAATAAGTCTTTTATGCAAACCTACGAATTTAATCAAAGAAAACAATGTTTTAATGGTTTTATTTAGCTTGCTGTGTTTGGGTCAAAAATAATTGAAATTTCACACCTGCCTGTATTGTTGTTGTTGAAATTATTTCAATGGGAATCTTGGTATTTACTTATAATCTAAACTAATTATTTGATTGTTTGTTTGTTTGCATTGAATAGGCTCCGAAACTACTGGTCATTTATATTTCAATTAATTTAAAATTCTTGGATACAAACTTTTGCAACTTTGGATGAAGGGCGCGCGTTGAAATTTTTTTCATATTCATCTATAATAATATTATAAAGATGAAGAGTTTGTTTGTTTGAACGCGCTAATCTCAGGAACTACTTGGAGAGTCCATTTGCCAAGGAAGGCTACAGGGTACTTTTCATTTTGAAATTCCGACGGGATCGGGACTTACGCGGGTGAAACCGCGGAGCGCAACTAGTTTGATGATATTTACGAGTATTCCAAGATTCTAAGTACGCGCGTAAAATTTTTTTTCAGTAGATTTTTTTGTTATTTATACTTATATTTTGTTCCATATATAATTGGTTGATGCATACCTACATTTTTTCTTTATAAATAGTTACTCTTAGATGAATTCACTTCCATGATAGAGGTTGATAGACATTTATCACTACTTAGCCTACTTATTTTTTTTTAGAACTTTTTTTATTACAAACTAGCTGCGCCCCGCGGTTTCACCCGCGTAAGTCCCGATCCCGTGGGCATATTGGGATAAAAAGTATCCTATGTCCGTCTTATGATTGTAAGCTACCTCCCCACCAATTTTCAGCCAAATCGGTTTAGCCGTTCCCGAGTTATAAATGGTGTAACTAACACGACTTTCTTTTATATATATAGATATTTTTTTTTGTCTACAATTGTTGTTGCTGTTTTCAAAGTTCTGACTAACTGATTTATTATCCGTGTTGATAATAAATCAGTAAATCAGAACTTTGAATAAATCAGTAAGTCAGAACTTTGAATAAATCAATTTGTCAGAACCCTTGAGTCAAAATATGGCATACCTACAGAAACAACCTGTTATGTATTACGTAGACATCCTTTAATAAAGGATTTTGTTTTTTGTTCAAGATTTTGCCATTATTATTTCTGTGAAACCTAAGAAGTTGTTAGGTAGATACTATTTAATAAAAATTCGCAATAAAATGTTGGAATTTCCATTAAAAAGTTTTCCTTAAACTGTGTTTTTTTTTTCAATTGCTTTGTTTATTAATTGTAGGCAAATATATCATTCTCCAAATAACTGTCAAAATAGTGAATTGTTGCATGAACTTTTTTTGTTTTTATTCAAAGTTTGTACGCAAAATATTTGGCCTCATTTTGGTATTTTTTTACATATACGTTTGACCAATATCACACCTGACGGCAGGTGACGATGTGGCCTTGAATGGCGAAATTTCCTTAACGTTTTATAGTTTGTCCTTTTAGTCGAAATTACTTTACCTATTTTGGTGGAATATGGAACTTTTTTTTTATAGGTAAGCTTAATTAGCAATTTGGGTAAAACCCAAAATATTGGTTACTTTTTTGGGTTAATCGACCCACAAAAGTAACCATGACGAGTTGGCACAATGGTCACCATTCCGGACTGCCAAACACAGGGTTGCGGGTTCGATTCCCGCCTCAGACAAGTATTTATGCTTAGATATTTGTCTGTGGTCTGGTTGATTGTATGTATATTTACATATTTACAAAAGAAAAGTATAAAAGTAGTATATCCGTTATCTAGCACCCATAACACAAGTCTAGTTACTTAGCTTGGGGCTAGATGGCGATGTGTAGAATGCAAAAAAAAAACCCTTTGGCTTACAGTACACAACTACGTGAAATATGTCATTCACTAAAAGCTAGAATCTTAAATTTAGAATTTACTAGCTGCGGCCCGCGGTTTCACCCGCGTAAGTTCCGATCCCGTGGGAATATCGGGATAAAAAGTAGCCTATATATTAATCCAGGCCTCCAGCTATCAACATACCGAGTTTTATCCCAATCGGTCCAGTGGTTTTAGCGTGAAGGAGTAACAAACACACACACACACACACACGCACACACAAACTTTCACATTTATAATATTAGTAGGAAGTAGGATAGGATTATCCACTAAATTCTGAAATTAAATATTTGGGCATCAAAAAAAGTATTCAGTACATTTAATAATAACATTTAATAACTAAAAAGTTTAAAGTAAATTATATAATCGTAATCACAGATTGTTGTCAGTTTAGATTACCCGTAGTGGTGGCCGCCGCCGCCGCCATGATGGTGTCCACCACCGCCATGGTGTCCACCACCACCGTGGTGTCCGCCACCTGTAACCAACGAACCATTCATTACAAACATACAGAAATCAACAGATGTATACTTAAGTACCAAGCTTTATTGGAATCAGTTCAGTTGTTTTTTTTTTGTGAAGATAGATTTTATAGGCATCTCTATTATATAAAAATGAATTCCTATTTTCTTTGGTCACGGCATCACGCCTAAATGGCTGGACCGATTTCGCTAATCCTTTTTATATTGTGTTTGTTATTGTCAGGAGAAGGTTCTTATGAAAGAAAAAATTAAGAAAGTTGCGCAGAAAATTCGGGTGAAACCGCGGGGCGTACCTTATATAACAAACCATGCTATTCGGCTTATTCAGTAGTGCCAAGGACACGTATTAGATGAAGTAGGTAAGCCTATTCCATCTAACACAATATAATAAGCATATCTAGTCGACGGTATCTAAAGGAAATAAATATATCTGGAGACTTTCATTCACCGTAAGAGCAAAGTTAATCAATATTGTATAACTGACTGGAACCCACGATCTTTGGAATGAAAGAGGTATGCATCACTAGACCAATAACTGACATACACATTATACTCAAACTTTCGCCATTTATAATAAACTAGCAGCGCTCCACAGTTTCACCCGCGTAACTCCCGATCCCGTAGGAATACCAGGATAAAAAGTAGCCTATAGCCTTCCTCGATAAATGGACTATCCAACACAAATTTTTTTTTTTAATTCGAACCAGTTCCTGAGGTTCCTGAGATTAGCGCGTTCATACAAACAAACAAACAAACAAACTCTTCAGCTTTATAATATAAGTATAGATTAGCTTTTGCCCGCGACTTTGTCCGCGTAGAAGTCTAAAATGGACCAAGAAATCACGTTGTCCCATACAAATTTAGCCCCCCTTTTTCACACCTTTAGGGGTAGAATTTCGGAAAATCTTTTCTTATCGAATGCCTACGTCACACAAAAAACACACCCACCCAAGTTTCAGGTCTCTACGATTAGCGGTTTAGGCTGTGCGTTGATCCGTCAGTCATTTAAGACAAAAATTTTATATGTATAGAAGATGGCATAGTGTCATCCTATCGTATTAAAGACTAATTGCCGTACCCAGAGATGTGCTTAAAGGAAACTTTTGCTAAGGAATGCTCTATCTCGCTCTTGTAAGTGATATTCAACGTCAGTGTAAATGGGATAAAGCATTCCTTAGCATACGTTTCTCTCAGGCACATCTCTGGGTACGGCAGTTAGTCTTTAATACAATAGGATGACGCTATCCCATTATTATAAACGGCAAAAGTTTGTGCGTAGTTATGTCAGTTAGAGCAATAAGCCTAGTGATACACACCTCTTTCATTTCGAAGATCGTTGGTTTCAGTCATGCGGTATTGAATAACTAGTCAATAGATCTGGAAAGAAAGGTTCCAGATCTATTGACTAGTTATTTCCTAGAGTTACATCGTATGGGTTGTGTTACACACCGTTTCCGCCGTATCCATGGCGGTCTTCTTGTGCCTCGAAGATGTCTGCTTCAGGAGCCACGGCAGCGTCGGCCTGGTAGCTGGGTACCTCGCCTGGCAACGCTGATGCGTATGCCATAGTGGCGCATATCACTAACACAGCGATCGTTAACTGTAACACATATAAATAATCAATAATTTGCAGTGAAGCATGCTTCGTAGCAATTGCTAGCGGCAAGTAATTGCGGGTCTAAGATATAAACTATTGCAACATTACTATTGCGTAGTAAGCAATTGTTAGCAATTTTTCATTTTTTGTAATATGTACCTATTTAATTTTATTTTTGTCCATTTCGTGCTCTTCTAATAAATGTCATTCTATTCTATTCTTTTCAATTGCGGGTCCAAAAGAATTTAAATTACATTTATCTCTAAAATTCGCGGTATGATTAGTGCATAGAAAATTGACAAAAAAATACTTTTCATTTTAGAGAAAATTTATTGGAAATTTCGAGTAAACTTGCACATTTTCGGAGCCTTTCTTTATCATATTTTATAGAATATTATGTCGAAAATATAGAGGTAGAGAGAAGGTACCAATTAAGAGAAAAGATAGTAGCACAATCGCGTCGTCAGCGTCAACGTGATGTCTGATCGATATTCACGATCCAATTTTAAGCTAAGTATTTATTATTAAATTGATCCAATTCGAAAATATAAAATAGTATTAGTCTACTTACAGTGTTCATTGTGGGTTGTCTTGAGGGACTGTAGCTATTCCTTGTCTAGATGAGGTTTATAAACAAAAATCACAGTATCAATAAGGTCCTATCTGCCATAGATCCAACCAGTCTAGTCTCATATATTATTTACTTACTTTGCATATCTAATAGTTTATCATAGACGTATGAGGAAAACGTGACGCATAGTTTGCTTCGATTTTGGTTGTTGACTCGAAACAGAAGAACCTAACCATGTAGTAATTACTAACTAATCTGTGACTGAAACGCGTAGTTTTGAGCTTATAATAATAATTTAAATATAATTTTTAATGTTATTTTTCCTTAATATTTTAAAACAAGTTAATTCGTACGTGAGTGAATTTTGTAGAGCAGAGAATTGCGTTTTAGAGCCTAGGTAGGCCGCATTAGGTAACTTACGTATATTATTAGCGATGGTGACAAACATACAGACAGAGGGAAAAGAAAGTGATCTTATATAAGGGTTTCTTTTTTACCATTTGGGAACCCTAAAAAAGTTCGCCCTCATCGATTTAATCAGTTTCGATGATATCATGTACTTGTACTTGAACGAACTGTTTTTCGCAAATAGACCCTTTTTTGATTGGGTACTTTTTGCGTGAGGATGGAGCAGGCTTGCCCAGCACCTGCTACCCTCTCAGCTTAGTCGACCATTTCCAGAGGAGAGAACTTGTCAATACTTCTGAAGCCATATAGGCCGCGGGTTTGGTCACGATGTTTTCCTTCACCGTAAGAGCAATGTCAATTAGCGCACATAATTTTTTCTTAAGAAATATACATTGGTGTACGGCCGGCCGGGATTCGAACCCACTACCTTCAGGGTGAAAATCGAGGTATCTACCAGTAAGCCAACACCACTCTAAAAAAGGGTTTCTATCTATCTAACGCTTGGTCCCTAAGTCAAAGACGAGGTTTTCCAAAATCAGTCCTCCTGCCTGTGGCTTCTAAAACATCGTAAAATTCGTTGATGATGTGTGGTTTTATTACTGGCGCTTGGTTTAGGGATAGTTGCATGCCTTTGTTTCAAAAACTTAATATATTGCCACTTCCCTGTATGTATATTAAGGAGTTGTGTCTGTTTGTTAGGGAACATTCACAGTACTTTCCACTGCACACAAAGACTGTGAAAAGGAATCACACTTCTAGACGACCTAACAATCTGTACCGACCCAACGGTCGCCTTCAAATTTATACAAAAAATGTACATATACAAGCGATCAAAGTGTACAATAAATTACCAGAAATGTACATATACAAGCGATCAAAGTGTACAATAAATTACCAAACACGATAAAGAGCCTTCCTTGCCTGCTTTTCAAAAAAAAGCTAACTAAATGGCTTTTGGACAAACGTTTTTACACTGTGAATGAATTTTTAAATGAGAAATGAATCTAAAACTGACATTAACATTTTTCTTTTTTGACATTTATACTTAATAGTGATTCCATTCTTTTTTTTGACATTATATTTAATCGGACCTGGTGTAATGCTCAAATATTGTGAATCTCATTATAATTTATGATTAATGTACCTACCTATTGTTCAAGTCACTTTATATTATTTAAATAATACAAATATTTAATACAAATATTTGGGTATGCAATGTTTAAACATTGCATACCCAAATATTTGTACACCAGATGACTGGTAGAATGTAAGCACATACTAATCATACTAACATCATACTTTTGTAAACTACATTCTAGACAAATAAAATATTCTGATTCTGATTCTGATTCTAAACTTGATTCTAAACTTGATTTATGCGCAAGGCAAAACAATTACGGAAAATTAATTAAAATAAATTAGGTTTAAACTGTGTGTGAATATAGCGCTGCTGTGCTTGGATTGTAATAATTCACCTATGAGTTTCACCAGCTCCACCCTTCTTCTAAAAAAAACAAATGTGACATCTATCTTCACGAAACACACCAAAATAGTAACCACCTCTAGTTAGACCAGGAATTTGTCCTGGTAGTAACCACCTCTAGTTAGACCAGGAATTTGTCCTGGTAGTAACCACCTCTAATTAGACCAGGAATTTGTCCTGGTAGTAACCACCTCTAGTAAGACCAGGAATTTGTCCTGGTAGTAACCACCTCTAGTAAGACCAGGAATTTGTCCTGGTAGTAACCACCTCTAGTTAGACCAGGAATTTGTCCTGGTAGTAACCACCTCTAGTAAGACCAGGAATTTGTCCTGGTAGTAACCACCTCTAGTTAGAACAGGAATTTGTCCTGGTAGTAACCACCTCTAGTAAGACCAGGAATTTGTCCTGGTAGTAACCACCTCTAGTAAGACTAGGAATTTGTCCTGGTAGTAACCACCTCTAGTAAGACCAGGAATTTGTCCTGGTAGTAACCACCTCTAGTAAGACCAGGAATTTGTCCTGGTCTAACTAGAGGTGGTACTATTTTGGTGTGTTTCGTGAAGATAGATGTATCATTTGTTTTTTTTTAGGAGTTCAGTTTTCTTTGCCGAGAGCCCTTCCATATTTATCATTTTAAAACAGATTATTAGTGGTATTTTTTGTTTGTTCCTGAAAAGGCCTTTTGTGATGGCTCTGAAAAAGACCGTTGAGGAGGCGCTGAAAAGGGCTGTTGACTTGGGTCCTGAAAAGGATTATTTGGTGATCACCACTTGAATCACTTTTTGGTCCTTGCGCCCAGTGGTATGTCATAACTGTTACATCTAACTGCTTGCGCCTCGAAAGTAACTTTAAACCGCGATTTTCTCCGCGTAGAAGCTGATTTTCCAAAATCCATTCTTAGTACCTACATCATAATAATAGCTATTTGTAAATCAAATTTAGCCCGATCTGTCTATCTTTTTATTTATTTTTATTCCAAAATAAAAAAACTTAATCTGGTACAAAATTTAAGGTGCAACAAAAACTTCCAAATTTGTCCGTGCACCCGAACTGTAATTTAACATGCAGTCAGTTAGGCTCTCTGAATTTTATATTTATAGATTGTAAAAGATAAAAAGATATTGCTGTTATAAACTTCTTCCCCCTTATTCCAAAACTAGGTTTAAGGATAGTTCGAGATTTGGATTTAAACCTTAGATTTAGATGCAGATTTACTCGTAAACTATAGCCTAAACACTATCCCTATAAATTAAACAGGGAACTAATAGTCTAAACACTATCCCTATAGATTATATAAGGATAGTGTTTAGACCATAGTTCACGAGTAAATCAGTATCTAAATCTAAGGTTTAAATCCAACTAAACTATAGTCAGTTTAGTTTCGCATAATTGAGCCAATTTTTCACACATGTGCATTGTGCGTCGTCGCAAGCTAAGTAACTAGACTTGTGTTATGGGTGCTAGACAACGGATATACTACTTATATACTTTTCTTTTGTAAATATATACTTATAATACATAGAAACAACCAGACCACAGACAAATATCTAAGCATAAATACTTGCCTGAGACGGGAATCGAACCCGCAACCCCGTGTTTGGTAGTCCCGCATAGTGACCATTGTGCCAACTGGGTCGTCAATATATTCTTGTTTAAAACTTTTTAGACTCGAATTTTCCGTAATCAGGTTTTAGTTTTTAGGATGGTTTGTTATTCCGATCTTCGTTTGTTTTTATGATTCCAACCTGTTTTCCTATAATTAACTGGTTTTTCCTGTTTAAGAAGTAGAACACTTTGGGCTTAAGACCTACCTTTATTTTGTACCTACTTTGTATGTTTTGATAATTAGGGTTCCGTACCACAAAAGGTAAAAAAAGGAACCCTTATAAAATCACTTTCTTGGCCGTCTGTCTGTTGAGAAAGGTTAATTAAAGTCGGGCTATATTACTATAATAATCTATATATATAAAAATGAATTGCTGTTCGTTAGTCTCACTAAAACTCGAGAACGGCTGAACGGATTTATCTTATCTTAGTCTTGAAATGTTCGTAGAGGTCTAGGGAAGGTTTAAAAGGTGAGAAAAAATCGAATATCCGATATTCCCACGGGATCGGGACTTACGCGGGTGAAACCGCGGGGCGCAGCTAGTAATATATAAAAATCAATTGCTGTTCGTTAGTCTCACTAAAACTCGAGAACGGCTGAACGGATTTATCTTATCTTAGTCTTGAAATGTACGTGGAGGTCTAGGGAAGGTTTAAAAGGCGAGAAAAAATCGAATAACCGATATTCCCACGGGATCGGGACAAACGCGGGAGAAACCGCGGGGCGCAGCTAGTAATAATAATAATATTTTTTTTATTTGCCTTATCCACAATTTTAACCTTAACCTATAAATTTGACTTATATAAAGTAAAATTTAATTAGTATAAAATTGTGGAGACTGGGGCCCGCACAAAGGTTTGTGATAACCCGTTTTTTATCACAGTTGCTCATAAAGTGGATCTTATTCAACCGCTTTTAGGCTCATAATCCAACGTATTACACACGCGTGCTTTATGCATTACCTTGACGCCACTAGCGTGTAAAAGTTATCCTGATAAATTAATTGGTATCTTACTGCTAATTACATGTTAGGTAGATGAAACATTCTTAATTTATCTGGGTTATACTGTTTGGTGGATTAAAAAACTGTAGGTACCAAAAAAGAGTTTTTACTACAGCAAAAAAAGGTTGTTAATAAAGTCGGTTTACGATCGATAATTTTACGTGATAACGTCTTAAAAAATGATTAAAAATTTTGTATTGTTTTTTCTTTATTTGAATAATATAGTTTTTTCCGTACCATTATATTCTGTTGTTAACCCCCGATAAATGGAAAAAAACCCTAAAAGATATTGTATGTCAGACGAGGCTGTATAGATTAAAAGTTTTTTGCCTGGCCTTTCGGGTATATGATTAACAAAAAATATTGTCTAAAAAATTGTAAACATAGTCTTATCACCAAAAACTTTGTTATTTATTATTTTCTTTTCTTTTCAAGTCTTTTCTTTTATTTACAACTGTGATCAAAAACGTCGTACGACACACGTGTGGCTTGATCGATTTAATCTCGGCGATCTATATGACGCACTCGCGTTCCGCTCGCGCGTCATAAACCGCCTTGATGAAATGATCAATTTACCACACTTGTATCGCAATGTACTATTACAGGTCTCCACGCCTCCACCAACGAACCAAGGCAATAAGCGACAACTAAAAATAAGCACATCTTAATTTGAGACAACAATATTATGGAGATTACTAACACTTGATTGCGTTTCGGTTTGTTAAATAAAACGTAGTTGCTTAGACAAATATTTTAATAATTAATCCCTATAAAGATATATATACATATTGTTATAATTCCGTAGATTTTGGTATTATTTCTCTTATCCTCAGCCCCCATAACCATAGCCATGGTGTCCATAACCACCATGTCCGTAGTTTCTGTAACCACCATGTCCGTGGTATCTGTAACCACCATGGTTTCTGAAGCCACCATATCCATAATTGCGGTAACTCCTCGCGGACTCCTGGCCTTCTAAGTCAGTTTCCACAGCTGCGGCTGATTGGATGGGACTGGCTTCTGGACCAGGGATGACTGCTGCGTACGCCATAGTGGCGCAGATCACTAGAATCGCGATTGTAAGCTGCAAAAGAAAGTATAATTGTCAAGAAGTTTTATGAGTAAAGTTCCGAACTGAAAGCCTAGTTTCAGATCGTATAGTCCCTATGTCTATGTTATAAGAAGTTTAAATTTAAACAAGATTTTTGGAACCTTAAAACTAGTGAAATCTTTGGGCAGAGTTGTGTACACCTTTGTTATTATTATTAACTAATATTATAAATGTGAAAGTTTGTGTGTGTGTGTGTGTGTGTATATGTTTGTTACTCCTTCAAGTTAAAACCACAGGATGGATTGCGAAGAAACTCGATATGTAGATAGCTGGAGACCTGGATTAACACATAGGCTACTTTTTATCCCGATAATTCCACGGGATCGGGACTTGCGCTGGTGAAACCGCGGGGCGGGGCTATATAATATTTATTTAGCCACACGTGATGTTTCTTACTGATATCGACACCTCAAAACAAAATGGGGTACGCTTTATCAGGGACAGAGTTCGTAAAACATTGACGTAAACGTTATCCTACTAATATTATAAATGTGAAAGTTTGTGCGCGTGTGTGTGTGTGTGTGTGTGTGTGTGTGTGTGTTTGTTACTCCTTCACGCAAAAACTACTGGACCGATTGCGATGAAACTCGGTATGTAGATAGCTGGAGGATTAACACATAGGCTACTTTTTATCCCGATATTCCCACGGGATCGAGACTTACGCAGGTGAAACCGCGGGGCGCAGCTAGTTTAATAATAAAAGAAAATCTTTCTATTCTATAGTAATATAATTTGACCACCCTGTTGGCACGTTGGTACAGTGGTCACACTACCAGACTGCTAAACACAGGGTTGCGGGTTCGATTCCTGGTTCAGGCAAGTATTTATGCTTAAATATTTGCCTGTGGTCTCGTTGTTTCTATGTATTATAAGTGTATAATTACAAAAGATAAGTATATAAGTAGTATATCCGTTGTCTAGCACCCAAGTCTAGTTTACTGAGCTTGGGGCTAGATGGCGATGTGTGGAATGTCCTGCAATATTTATTTATTTAATTTCGATTTTGGTGGGACGTGATCCCTGTTGCTCAGTTTGTAAAGAGAACCGCAACTGTAAAGCAGAAGGGTACAATAAATCCCATGAGGTATTAAAATTTACTCCTCACTTAAAAATCGTTTTTTTTTTAACAATTAGTTTAAAAAAATTCAAATTATACTTAATAAAAAAACACTTTTTAAACGTATTATAGTTATTTTTTGTGAGTAAGTTGACAAAAAATATCAGATATCGTATTTTCTTTTTCAAGTGTAATAAGATGATTTTTATCTTATTTAACAATACAATTTAAAAATAAACTAATAAAATACAAACTACAAAAACCTAGCACAAATTAAAATACGAATTTAATCAAACAAACCGGCGCAGGCGGGCGCTTAAGAACCAGCCTGATCAGATTAGCAGCATTACCCCGCTGAAAAGTCAGCATTTATTATTACCTGCCAACGCTACCCGATTTCATCCACGTAAGTCCTGATCTTAATTTAAAAACTCTTCCTATTTAAACTTTCCCTGGACAAATCCTTTTAAAACCAAAATTAGCCGAATCGTTCCAGCCGTTCTCAAGTTATAGCCGAAGGGATTAAATATAAATTAAAATATATCAGGATATTCCATACATCGCCATCTAGCCCCAAGCTAAGTAACTACACTTGTTTTATGGGTGCTAGACAACGGATATACTACTTATATACTTTTCTTTTATAAATATATATTTATAATACATATAAACAATCAGATCACAGACAAATACCTAAGCATAAATACTTGTCTGCGGCGGGAATCGATCCCTCAACCCTGGGTTTAGCAGTCCAGTATGATGACCTTTGTGCCAACTGGGTCGTCTTTATTCATTTTAGCCGAAAGCGCGACGCAAAGAAAGGTGATATGTTTATTAATAAATAGATAGATTTACTTAAATTACCTTCCACAAGTATTTAAAATAGGTACTTACAGTGTTCATTGTAGGATGCCGTGCACTACAGTGTGATGGACTTACGATGAGACCCCGTATTTAAACAGCTAAACACCATCGCCTGTAAAAAGGTCTTATCTGCCATTAACTGAGTAATCACACAATAACTAATAATACACGAGGTAGGTACCTAAACTCATCTATACTAAAATTATAAAGAGGTAAAGTTTTGATGAACCGATAGCATTTTCTAAACTTTTCGCCACTTGATCTCATATACAATAAAAACGCTAATGAATCCGTTAAAATAGTTTCATTACTGGATCGATTTTGATAATTAGAAATAGATAAGCTTCATTCTCTTCAAATTATAATAAAACTATGCTAACGAATAATACTTTCAAATCGCCGATTCCTCATATCAGTTACAGGAAGTCCACTGGTGAACGTAAGCCTTCCAGAGACTTCCAAAGACTTCCAGAGCGATCGGTCGCATGATCTCTGCATCCAACGACTTCCAGCGACCTTAATGAAGTCGTCCGTCTATCTAGTCTGAGGCCGTCCCACGCTGCGCAACTTCCTGGACTGAATCGACGATTAGACCATGTTAACTCTTCTTGATGTTCCTTGGTGTATATTGAATAGATACACGAGGGATTTTTATATGATTAAGGGACTCGTCTGTTATGTTTATTTTCTTTTTTATGTCATTTTTCTATTTTTATGTCATTTTTCTATTTTTATGTCATTTTTCTATTTTTATGTATTTTTTTCTTTGAAACGTTTGTTTCTTCCTTCCTGTGTTTGTCGTGTGTTTGCACTCAATAAATACTTTTTCTTTCTTTTTTTCTTTATATATAGTGTCCAGAACGCAGCGAGATATTCAAAATAGCGCCCTGAAGACCCAGTTGGCACAATGGTCACCATGCCGGACTGGGTTGCAGGTTCGATTCCCGCCTCAGACAAGTATTTATGCTTAGATGTTTGTCTGTGGTCTGGTTGTTTCTATGTATTATAAGTATAAGTATATATTTACAAAAGAAAAGTATATAAGTAGTATATCCGTTATCTAGCACCCATAACACAAGTCTAGTTACTTAGCTTGGGGCTAGATGGCGATGTGTAGAATGTCCTGCAATATTTATTTATATAACGAAAAAAAATAATATATATTTGTAAGATAAAAAAAATAGTTAGTAAAATAGTAGTATAAAAAAGGAAAAATAGTTGCTACAATTTGGTCAACCGAAGTATAGCACCATAATAATATTCTGTGGTAGCATCCGAAAAACTGAGACAAAGCAAGCCTTATTTGTTATTTTATTGAGGAGGTTAGGATACAATACATTTTTGAAAATAAAACTTTTATGAGCGAGTCTGAGATATTTTTTGTTACATTCCTAATTATCAACAAAAAACTAAACAATGCGAGTAGAACTGCAGGATACAGCTAACATTATACTTAAGTTATTATAGTTTAATTATACCTATAAAATTATATTATAAAGAGGTAAAGTTTGGATGGGTTTTTGAATTTTTTGTTCGTTTTTACAGGGTTTTTCAAGTGTATTCTAGTAAAGTTATTTTAAATTTACATTATTTCAACATTTATACAGGGATCGTAGACATAAAGACTGCCGACTATTAATTTAAATTAAATTTACTTTTAAACACAATCCGTAAAAATTAATATTCTTAAGTTGCGTAAAAACGTGTGACGCAGAATGTTTACAATTTTTTAATCTTCGAAACTACAGAACTGATTTTGATAATTCTTAACACAGAAAGCAACAGTATTGAGACGTATTATGGAATGCTATTTATCCCCATATTCTCACGGGAACTGGAGTTAAGCGGGTAAAACCGCGAGCTTTGCTAGTCTACTTATAAATCTAAAACTAATATTTAAACTGCGTTAGTTTGTTAGTTCTTTTGCTTTTCGAGCGATTTTGATCAGAAATAAGTCAAAATGAAGTTTAAGGATAGTCCAAGATGTGGATTTAAACCTTAGATTAAGATACAGACTAGCTTTTGCCCGTGACTTCGTCTGCGTAGAAGAAAATGCACTAAGGAATCACATTGTCCCATACAAACTTTGACCCCCTTTTTTACCCTCTTAGGGGAATTTAGAATCTAGAATTTCGGAAAATCCTTTCTCTTCGGATGGCTACGTCATTCAAAGAACACACCCTCCAAGTTTCAGGTCTCTTCGATCAGAAGTTTAGACTGTGCGTTGATCCGTCAGTCAGTCAGTCATTCAGGACAAAGCATTTAATATGTATATATAGAATAGCTGTTGCCCGCGACTTCGTTCGCGATGTGGTTTTGGGTTATTTAGAATACCTAGCATTTTTCTGCATAGATACAATTTATCATTCGGTGTAAGTTATAAAAACAAAATAGGTTACATTGTTTTTAAACTATATTTTTAATTGATTTGGCAATTGCAATTCTTATTCTAGGCTTACTCATACTCCGAAAGTAGGTCTAGAGATGCCTGAAGAGCGTGTAGAAAGAAAAACTTTCGGCCCTAGGGAAAATCGCTTTCACTGACAGCTGTCATGTTAAATTATGGCTTCGCGCGGCTTGTGCAATGTGTTTGTAGCTAGTATCAGTATCATTACGCATTAGGGACTTCAAAAACCTAACCTCCTTGATTTAGGTAACACCAAAGAATAACAATTATGGCTTCGCACGGCTCATCCATACTGCCAGAGTTTAGTACATAATAGGTTTTTTCTTAGTAATCGAATTCAGGTAGATATATTTAGTTCAAGATATCTTATTTAATAAAATAAATGTTAAGATGAAAATTTTGAAAAACATTTTCTAAATCGTGTTACAAAAACTATAATTTAATCTACGGACTTCGCGTCATTACTCAGTGTTGGATAAACTAATTTATAAAAATCTCTTCGGTAAGTACCGACGTATTTAGGTATTGAAAATATGTTGAAAACAAATAGCAAAAACAAAAAAATCTACATAGTGTATAACCTCTTTGGTCCCAACCTTGTAAGAGGATCAGTAGTATGGAGTCTCTCATGCACTCTCGTTATTAGGAAGAATTTTATGTTTATTCGTAATGAAAAGCACAGTGTTTACCTCGGGTTTGTTTTGTTTACCCAAGGTGTGAAAGTCACTCATTTAGTCCCTCGAAGTATTAGCGCCCTCGCTACGCTCGGGCGCCAAACTCCGTCTCGGGCCTCAATGAGTGACTTTCACACCTTGGGTAACAATGTACTATTTTTGTTAATTTTTCACAAATAAAACATAATTCACAACAATATGATAAGCTAAAACTAAGTCCAATTTCTATTCGCACAAAACTTTCAACGTTCTTTGTCTTCCTAGTTATCTTTAGATTTTTGTAAATTAAAGAAAAAATAATTATCAACTACCTTTGTGTCTCGATTCATATTCTTCAATTAATAATATAAGAGGTTATTATAGTATTTATAACACCAACATCATGCAAATAATAATCTATTTTGGTGCAAATAATATTTTACATTGTTTTTATTTTCAAATAATAATATTAATGATTAAAAAGAAAGGCAATTGGACAGAACAAATACTAATACTTAAAATAACGCGATGCACATTGAGATCCTTACATATTGATAGCAGGCATTACGCTGAACAAAAAATGCTTTCACACCAAACATCTAAAGCGTCTCGGAAACGGGGTATTTGAAGGAACGTGATGTCCTTTGAATCCAATTTTCTGAATTCTTGACCAAAATACCCAGTTTTTTTATTAGGTAGCTGCGTAATTTTGGGAAAAAAAAAGATTTTTACAAATGACTATTACCTGTATTTTTTTTAACAGACATCAAAAAAGTGGAGGTTCTTAATTCGTCACGTATATATATATTTTTTTATGTATGTTCGCTGATTACTCGTAAACTCTTGGAGCGATTTGGATAATTCTTTTTTGTTTTTACTTTCTAAGGTTTCCGCTACTTGAACTCATAATTCCAACTATAGCAGGAGAAAAGCGCGATAGAAGTGTAACATCGGAGTTCTTCGGTAAAGGAGATCGGTAATATTATGTAGTAGTACCTCTTTGTACTAACCTCATTTTCAGTTCCACTTAGGTAGTATTAAATGCAAACTATTTGGTTTTATGACAGCTGTCATCTTGAGCGGAGGCATGTACTGCACCCCTACCATGACTTTTTGAAGAACTCGAAAAAAAGAAACCCTTTTTCGATCACTCTTTTGTCCGTTTGTCTGTCGGTGTGTCACTACCGATATTGTCAGAGACGGGTGGACCTAGTAAGTTGATTTTTAGGAAGTTTCATAGTGAATACTCAATATAGTATGTTTAATTGAATACGTAAAAAACCCGTGGTAGGGGTACTGTTCCCTTCTGACGTTCGATTACGTTTTACCACGGAAAATTATTTCGATTTCACATTTTTTAAATGTTTTTTTATCAAATATCTTAATTATTGTATTAAAGTTAAATTAAAAAATAGCCTAAATGTTATTCTGATATATTCTGAACATATTCGTGTGGACCTTGTTAAAATCTGTTCTGTAGTTTATGAGGTTACCTGGTTCAAACAAACAAACAGACAGACAAACAGACAAACAGACAAACAGACAAAAATTCTAAAAACTACCCTATCGTGTTCAGCTAACGATTTTAAGGCGACCTGTGTATTTTTTTTCTGGATATCTTACAATTACAGATTTTTTGATGTCTACAGACTTATTATATGTATAGATTTACTCGTGAACTATAGTCTAAACACTATCCCTATATAATCTTTATGGATAGTGTTTAGATTATAGTTCCTTACATAATCTATAGGGATAGTTTTTAGACTATAGTTCACGAGTAAATCGGTGTCTAAATCTAAGGTTTAAATCCACATCTCGGACTAATCTTAAATCTCGTTATGGAATAATGGTGTAGTAGTCCGTAATGTAAAGAAGTACATTGAGCGAGTCAAATCGCAGGGCGCAGCTATTACTTTTAACATACCTACAAGGGATATCATAAAACACGGACAGGTTATAACAAAATTATTGATCTAAGGTACAAAAACATTGCGGTTTTCTCAAAAAACTCAAAATTTTGCCTTTTGGTTTGTTTTTTTGGGACTTGTGATAGGTACCTAAATCCTTACAAATTACATAGATACTGCTGCGCTTCGCGGTTTCACCCACGTATGTCCCGATCCCCTGGGATCCAGTAGCCTTCCTCGATAAATGGATTATCCAACGCATAAAGAATTTTACAATTCGACCCAGTAGTTCCTGAGATTAGCGCGTTCAAACAAACAAACAAACTCTTCGGCTTTATAATATTAGTATAGATTATAGGCAGGTAAAGATAATGAAACTAAGTAGAGTTATTGCATTTTGTTTTATATTGTGTGATCGTCGTTTCAGCTGTATCTCTACTTAGTGAGAAAACTTCTTTAGCAGTGGGTCTTTCCGTGAATTGAATTTTATATAATTAGGACTATCAATGGTGACCCAACTGGAATTTATTCCGTATTATGTTCAGAATTATAGGCTGTTGAAAAGAAGTCTTCAGTTTTAAGAGGAAAGGGTACCGGGGGCTCTCAAACAAACGTAGTCGTCTGTTTTCTCCGTGGATAATAACACTAGAGCAAATATTTTTATTGCTTAAAACTTATAACTAGGAACCATGACCATGCACCTATGTTTTTTTCTGTGTTTTAAATCTAAATTTTTAAATAATAAGAAAAAAAACAAAACATAGGGCATAGTCTTGACAGTTATAGGTTTTATGGCACAAAAATATTTGTGCTTTAGTCATTATCCAGGGAGGAAACAGTCGATTACGTTTGTATGGAGAGAGCGCCGGTGAAAAGGTACCTTAAACTTAATTTTAGTAAAGTTTTTAAAATATATTAGAAGATACTTCAACTAGGTCCAATGATCAACCTTGTGGTACTTAATACCTCTCCCTTCCAACAAAAAAACTGAATCATCTAAATCGGTTCATAAACATAGAATTTACGTCAGTACATCCATAAAAAATAAGTACACAGTCAACTTATTTATTATTTAGAACTTCTTGTTTTTTGAAGTCGGTAAATAAAAAAATAATTATTTTTTGAAACTAGTTTGTTGAAATGTAGACACAAAACAACAGCAAGAGTTCATCAACTGATGGCGTTAATTATTTTGAACTTGGCTTTTTTGTTCGCCGTTAGTCTAGGTGGTGTATAGTCGTTGACCCAATCGTATAGAAAATGTACGTATTTATTTACCTACTTATGTGATTTTTTATTAACATAACTAGGTATATTTGTGTAAAAAACGTCTACATATTTACGTATATAATTACTTACCTACTTACCTATATGATTTTTATCGACGTAAGTTTATAACATACTAGCATCACCTCGCGGTTATCGTAACTCCTGATCCCGTGGGAATATCGACATAAAAAGTGGCTTTTGTTACTCCCAACGAATCAATGTATCCCTATATCAAGTTTCATCAAAATCAGTCCAGTAGTTTCGGAACCTATTCAATTCAAACACAAAACCAGGTCAAATATTTTTAGGCTATTGCATAGCTTTTATCGCAAGCTTTGAGCCCGGCGACCGAATCAAGAAATTCCGTAACGAAAATAAAACCTAACACTCCCAATCCGCCTACCATGTAGCTCGACGGAGCGTTCGCTTAAGCTCGCACGATGCAATAGCTTAACCGCGGCAGTCCCCGAGTGCCACACGTTTTTTTTATAATATTATAGATAAGTATAGATTGAAAATCTTACTAAAAGATACGAGTAAGTACTTGTACTTGTATACATTGGACCCTTTTTAATTATTGGGTCCTTTTTGCGGGAGGGTGGAGTAGGCTTGCCCAGCACCTACAACCCTCTCAGCTTAATCGACCATGTTCAGAGGAGAGAACTTGTCAATACTTCTGGTGCCAACTAAGCCGCGGGTTTCATCACGATGTTTTCCTTCACCGTAAGAGCAATGTCAATTAGCACACATATTTTTTTTTAAGAAAAATACATTGGTGCCTGGCCGGCCGGGATTTGAACCCAGGACCTTCAGAATGAAAGTCGAGGTATCTACCACTAAGCCAACACCGCTCTCAATACGAGTAAGTATTATAAATGAGAAAGTTTGTTTTTGTTACTTTTTTAAAAACTATATGGAACCTCTGCGATCGAAACTCATTACGTATGCAAACAGCTGCAGTCCTGTATTAAAACATGTTTCTCTATCCCGATATTCCCACGGGATTGGGACTATGCTACGGGTAAAAGCAGGGGCGTAGCTATCAGTGGCGACGGGTGAAATTACTTTAAAGGTAATCTGAGAAAAACACTCAAGAGTTCTACTGATAATCCAAATTATTCGACTATAGTTTGTTGTTGACTTGCGTCAAAATAGGTAGATCTAGGAAAGTACTTATGCCTGAATCCATAAAGGTAAGCTAACAGGAGTCGGGTTGTATGGACAAAATTATATGTAGTATAAAATTATAATATATCAGAAATTACCTATCTAAGTAAATACCTATTTACCATGTTTAAATATCAACACACCGAGCTATGAATGAATCGCTGCAAAAGCGCATATTAATAAGTGAAATACAAAAAATGTATGCTATTTGTAACATCTTATTTTATTTTAATTTAAAATTTAAATAATTTTCTAATAAAACACTATATTAACACAATTTATTCTAAAAACTAGTCGTACCACTCACAAAAACGTCTGTTTTAAACGCCTCAGTAGTGGTGACCGCCACCACCGTGGTGGTGACCGCCACCACCGTGGTTGTAACCGCCACCACCGTGGTTGTAACCGCCTCCGTTGTGGTGTCCACCGCCTCCATGGGGGTAACCACCTCCTCCGTGGTGGTGTCCACCTCCGTTGTTGTAACCTCCACCTCCGTATCCACGACTCTCCTGAGCCTCAAAGATCTCGGCGACGTGAACCGGGGCACTAGGCAGTGCTGAGGCATACGCCATGGTGGCGCATACTAAAAGGACCGCAATTGTTAACTGTAAGAGAAAATATACTATGTTAATATTATCATATTATATTATATATTATAGCCTAGGGCATTGTAATTTAATAGCCAAGGGATGACGTTCTATAAATTGCCATGTACGGTCGGCTGCATAATTGCCGTTGCTGCCGACCCACCGTAGAGCTCCAAAACGGCTGTTATAAGAATGTTTTCAGCACAAGCTTCTAGACTTTAGTTGAAATTTAACGTCTTCTAACTCATGAATTTATCAAAAAAAAATTTTTTGAAAAAATTCCAATAATAGTAATTTTAGAACTCTTTTTTACAAATGATAGGTCAGAGTTTGACCGCTACTATGCGACCAAAGATATAGCACGCTTTCCTAGAAGATACCAACCGACTTGAAGACCCACAAATTGTACATGTCAGGAAAGACAGACGCAGGCAACTGATTCTATTCCTTTGCGGTACGATTAAGAAATAACAAAGCACAACCCTTAGCTCTTTAGCTATAAAAAAGCTAAGACTTAGAGAAAAGTTGGGAAATATGTCTTCTTTACTTTTGTATAATCTAATTGACAATTTAAGCGTAAATTCAACCGCTGGTACACAGTTGTTTCAATAAATTCTTTGAGTGCATAATATTAAATTTAAGATCTCTCATCTCGCGCGGTCGTTTAGTTTTATCTTAACTAGACCATACTTTAACACTACAAATCAAAACATTTTTGTAATGTGAATCAACCTTGCCTTGAAAAGACATAATGCAAGATTTCACGTCCGTGATGAATTTCGAATTAATCCACTGCAAGTCAAGGCCTACGGCTAAAGGGTGAAGTTAAGCAAAGACGTCATGAGTGCCTAAATAAGTTTTTGTTATCAGGACTGAGTTTTCAAACAAAAAATTTTGTTAAAAGGTTTAAACTTTAAGTGTGGGTGTGTAACTTGAACTTGAACTTAACCCACAAAGTAACCAAGTTTTATTAGTGTTTTTTCCTTAACTTGCCTGGTCTGGCCGCTCTTTAAAAAAAGTCATCTCCCGCCCATTTAATAGTGACGTATAGCTAATTTATCGTTAGATGTGGCAAAAAAAATTGTATTAGTCTTACACCAGTTTTTTAAAATAAAAAAGACTAAAGATTTTTGCACTCTTTCTAGAACTCGGATATTTTTTAAAATATTGTCACAGTTTAAAAAAGGGTTTATAAAAGTTGAAAAAAAAATGCCAATAAGATGGAAAGAAGAGAGAGAGGCCTTTGCCCTACTGAGGGACAAAAGGAGCTAGTACAAAAAAACAAACAAATGGTAGTCTGGTAAAGTCGGTTTACGGACGAAAATTTTAAGTGATAACGTCATAAGAAAACATTGATGGTAACCATAGCAACGATAATACGTTGCTATGCTATGGTTATCTTGTCAATAACATGACGCGTTCCCGGAACATGACTCATGACGTGACGTCACACTTTTTTCTGAATGCAGTCATAAATTTATAAGACGTCATCACGTCAAAAATTACAAAGTAATCTAATTACTTCTAATAGATTTGAATAATACGATTAAAAATTTTTTTTTTTGCTAATTTATGAAAATACTTACAGTGTTCATTGTTGAATGTCTGACAGAACTATGTTGGTTCTACTTTGTAGACCTGGTATATAAACACTGTCCACAACATCAATAAGGTCATATCCACCACACTGACTATTCATTAATCTAGTCATTAGCATAACCATAAAGTAGAGGAACTTAAGAACGTAACAATATTTTTTTCTATGAAAACAGTTAACGCGAACGTTTTGAATAAATTTTAATATAAAATTGGTTAAAATAACGTCAGGCATAACTAATTATTTAATTTACATACTTACAGATCAACTAAGTAGATTACTTAGTCGGATTATCCTTAAAAATATAGTCTGTACTTTACCTATTAAATACATTAAAAGATGAATAATATATCTATAACCTAACAATGATTAGTCGATGAATCTACGTCCCTTTTCCGTCATAAAGCGCTCTCTCCATGCAAACGTAGTCGACTGTTTCCTCCCTGGATAGTGACACTAGCACAAATATTTATGTGATATAAAACCTATAACTACCATGACTATAACCCTATGTTTTGATGTTTTGATTTTCTAATTATCATAGAAATTAAGATTTAAAAAACAAAAAAAAAAAAAACATAGGACATGGCAGATAAAAGTTTTGTGCAAAAAATATTACTATAGTGTCATTTATCCAGGGAGAAAACGGTCGACTACGTTTGTATGGAAAGAGCCTCCGGTACCCTTACCTCTTAAAAGGCGACAACAAAGAAAATGTGCCGCCGTTTTCCGCCTACATTAATTACCATGATTTTTAGGATTCCGTACCCAAAGGGTGAAATCGGGACCCTTTTACTAAGACTCCACTGTTTGTCTGTCTGTCTGTCACAAGGCTTTATCTCATGAACCCTCATAGCTAGACAGTTGAAATTTTCACAGGTGATGTATTTCTGTTGCCAATATAACAAAAAATGCAAAAAATAGAATATAATGGTCCAGAATCCTTCGTGTGCGAGTCCAACAAGCACTTGACCGGTTTTTTTTATTTAAAAACCGCATGTAATATCAAATCGAATCAGTGGATGGGGCTTTTTGGTTTTTATTAGAAAGTTCAAAAAGAGAAATCTAAGCCTAGTTTGTCCTGGTTTAATAAATAAGGAAAATATAATAAAACAGTAGCTGCGCCTTACGGTTTTACCCTCGTTTTTTAAAAATGATATTGATATCCTACAAACACAACATAATCTATATCTATACTTATATTATAAAGCCTAATAATATCTTACATAATAAACAGTTCGGCTTTAGTAAGGGGCGCTCGACCACTGATGCGGGTATAGCGTTAATTAAAAACATATTTGATGCTTGGGAGGAGTCGCATGATGCGTATGGCATATTCTGTGACTTATCCAAGGCATTTGATTGCGTTCAACATAATACATTGATCATGAAGCTACACCACTACGGTATTAGGGACAGCGCCCTGGATCTTATCTCTTCTTATCTGAGCGGTAGAGTCCAGAGTGTTGATGTTAACGGAAAACGATCCCCCGGATCTGCGATAGCAATGGGGGTTCCTCAAGGATCCATATTAGGACCTTTCCTGTTCTTAGTTTATATAAATGACTTACCTTACCTTGTAAGGGACAACCATGGGATAGTGTTGTTCGCAGATGACACCTCCTTGGTGTTCAAGGTTAAAAGGCGTCAGTCGAACGTTGACGATGTGAACAATGCTCTCTCTAGAATAGTTGATTGGTTCAATTCCAATAATTTATTACTGAATGGATCCAAAACTAAATAAATTCGGTTCACACTTCCAAATGTAAAACAAGTCAAAACTGTTGTAAAAATTAATGATGAGGAAGTTGAATTAGTCAGTAAGGCTGTCTTTCTAGGTATAACTTTAGATCCTAAGCTTCAGTGGGGCCCGCATGTGGAAGCATTGTCCAATAGACTTAGTTCTGCCGCTTACGCCGTTAAGAAAATTCGCGAATATACGGATATTGAGACTGCTCGCCTAGTCTATTTCAGCTACTTCCACAGTATCATGTCGTACGGCATCCTGCTGTGGGGGTGTGCTGCGGATATTGATGCCATTTTCATTTTGCAAAAGAGAGCTGTCCGAGCTATCTACAGGATGGGCCCCAGGGAATCACTTAGGGAAAAATTTAAAGAGATCAATATATTAACGCTCTATTCACAATATATCTACGAAAACTTGCTATACGTTCACAAAAATCCTGATATTTTTCGTAAAAATAGCGATATTCATAATTTCAACTTAAGAAATAAGGATGAACTGACCGTGCCCGGTAGTAGGCTCCGGAAAATAAACAGGTCGTTTAATAATACATGTGCGCTCTATTATAATAAATTACCTAAAGATGTATATGATATGTCCATTAACAGGTTCAAAACTTTTATAAAGCATAAATTGTGCAGTAAGGCGTACTATGATACTTCGTCTTACCTTAATGATAACAACCCTTGGACGTGACTTTAATTGCTCTATTTCAAATAATACTTTCAAATAATTGTAATATTGACCTTTGTGAGCGTGATCACATGAAAAAAAAACCCCATGAGTTTCTTGTGCCTTCTTCTCATTGGTGGGCGCGTTCCGAAGGCACACATCCTAACTTAGTTTTTTAAGACGTGTCTATGTGATCTTATACCTAGGTATTAAGCATTGAAAGGAATAAAGATTTTTGACTTTGACTTTGACTTTGACTTTGAAGAGTTTGTTTGTTTGAACGCGCTAATCTCAGGAGCTTCTGGTTTGAATTGAAAAATTATTTTTGGATAGTCCATTTATCGAGGAAGGCTATAGGCTACTTTTTATTTCGATATTCCCACGGGATCGAGAATTACGCTGGTGAAACCGTGGTGCGCTGTAAAAACTTTACCAGCCGTTTTGACTCATTATTTTTATTTTATTATGTGCGATTGAGCGTGCGTTTCGTTCTTTTAGACGCATAACACTATAAACACGAAACACCAACTCTAGGTTTTACGGTGTTTTGCGGATAAGTAGAAATAATTACGTAAAATACTAACTACGCACAATTCCACAAACGCAAAACACCACCTTGTATTTTAAAAATCTTATTCTACTAAGTACCTACTACTAATTTTTATTATTTATTCTCGTTTTTTTAATGACTTATTTCTAATTTTTAGGTTTTAACCTAATTCAATAATAACGAACTTATTAATAACGAATTTCATTGCAATCGGTTTTGTAGTTTTAGCATGAAGGAGTAACAAACATAATGATAGTTCCTCTATGCAAACATACATACACACAAACTTTCACATTTATAATACTAGTAGGAGTAGGATATTGGACAAACGTTTGCTACGTCATGAAATAACTCTAGGTCACATCTACTCAAGAAAGTTCTACATAAGCTAGTGTTTGGGGGTACTAGGTTGCCAGTTTGGAGGTATGAGGTGGTATGTACGGTTGGCTGCATAGTTGCAGACCCAGCGTAGAGCTCCAAAACGGCTGTTATAAGAATGTTTTCAACACAAGCAAGATTCTAGGCACCTGCTTTAGTTGAAGTTTAAAGGCTTTTAACTCATCAATTTATCAAACCATAAATATTAGAATGAAAACATTCCAATAATTTTAGAACTTTACCTGGGGCTGCACTTATACAGCCGACTGTATTTCCTAAGGGAAGATCTTCCACCAGGCAGGTGTGATACCCGGTAGGCCGCGGCCCACCGATGTTGCGTTGAAACTTGTATATGAGCTTATCTTCAGAATAACTTTGCTTGTGCGATCGTCTCAGTGGTGCTATCTATTGGTGGCGAGGCAAAGTGCAGCCACAAGTGTGTTTCTTCAAATAGTTCCTATGCCTTTATTTTCGTAGGAATGCAAATAAGTATTAGCTTAATACCTTGAATGTGCTACCTTAAATTCAGGGAGACATTGGAGCGAATATGACTGCATGCATAGGAACTAAAACCTCTTGTTAAGAAACTGGTTTCATACGAAGAGAAATTATTTATTTTTTAGTGACTGGTTACGAACCTCCGCTTTCGTATACGGCCGAAGGGAAACGAACTTTAGCACCTACTTGACCTACTTAATTCCGAGTCAGTGGCGTTCGAACAGTATTTTTTTTCCTACCTAGTAGTTAGCCACAGCAGCGTTTGCCTCTTCCAGGTCCTCCAATGTATGAGAGCACAATGCGCATTGGAGTAGGTGCACCATGGACTGCGATGGGGCTCCACACTCGCATTGCTCCTCAGTCGGTGTAATATACGCCCATTTGCTCAAATATTGTCTGCGATGACTCAATTGAGTCCGGGGTCCATTACATATAAGTGACTGCCACGTAAGCCATTGCAGATCGGAACCTCTCTTGCGGGTTCACAAAAGCAGAAGGTACGGGATGGAGTCACTTAACTTAAGCGCCTTTGCTCAAATATGAGCAACTTACTTCACAGTAGTTTAGTAGAAAAATATTTGTAATTGTTTTATCTGAGCAATTTAACGATGCGTGTTTTGCTGTTCTCGTACTTTGTCACCTGTTTATTTAGTACTAGCTTCACCTCGCGGTTTCATCCGCGTAAGTCTTGATCCCGTGAGAATATCGGGAGAAAAGTAGCCTATGTCACTCCCAATGAATTAATGTATCCTTATACCAAGTTTCATCAAAATCGGTCTAGTAGTTTCGGAGCTGATAAAACATTGATCGATACTAAGATTGATGCCTGGCGCTCAGTCGATCGGAGGAGATTCAATTAAATTTTTTTGGAACGTTAACATTTTTATTCTTTTTCCTGCTATTAATGGCTAATTACCTGACATTTTGATTATTCATGACTTTTGAAAGCAATTTGCAGGAGAATTCAAAGTCTTGAGAGGTAAAATTACTTTTGACTGAATAAACACACATCAAACTTTAGAACAACAAAATAATATGAAAATGTCTGCTATTTTAATTTTGTAAGGCGGTTTTCATTGTTTGTCATTTTTTGTTTGTTGAATTGTGAGATTCTCTAGAAAGGTAGCCCGATTGGAATAGACCTCTTGCTACATGTATTCACTTCAAAAAGTTTGGGTTTGCAGTGTTGCCAACTCGGATTTTAAACAATGCGTAGTCCCCATTAGAAAAGTTCGTAGATCTACGTACTTTTTTCTGAGTGAAATGAAGAGGAATAAAATGAACCTAGTTCTTTCTTATGTTTATTTCCTCAGTCGTGTTCAATTAAATCCAAAAAAACAAAACAACAGTCACTCCTTCGAATCGAAATATTTTTAGGTTAAGTTTTTCTAAAAGCGAGCTGGTGAGGCGAGACTTTTCGTATTACACAGTACACAGCTCTATAGAAAGAAATTTGTTTCACTTGGTGTTTAAAAATAATGACGGAAATAGTATTGTGTTGCTTTAATATAAAACGAAACGGAAAATGAAAAGGAAATTATGCACATTCAGCTACGATTCGTTATTTTACAAATTGATAGAAAATACGTAGATTCTAGGACTGAAGTTCGTAGGTTTGCAGGAGAGGCCTCAAGTATAGAATAGAAAATCATATATTGATCTATCTATGTACATAAAGATCTTACAAATAATATGGTTCCAACAGTTTACTCATTTCGAGCATACAATATTAAAAACATAGATAAATATTTTAAAACTCAAAATACTAATTATACTACAGTTACAGGTACACACTAATAGGTAATCTATTATTTTTCATTACTATCTAAAAATTCCGATATGCTATAAAAAACCTTAGATATTAACCAGGATTTTAGATTTTTTATGAAAAATGACACCATTGAGTTCTTTCCAGTGCAACGGTAGATGATTGTAAATTTTAATTAATGTACGTAGATCTACGTTAAAAGGCGTAGCATTGGCAACACTGGCCCAAGGACTCCACTTGGAAAATGGGGGAGGGTTTATTTACAGCCCCCTGTATCCGCTACTGTTTACCTTGCGCCATACTACAGAATATAGATTATAGTACTTACTACTTAGTACCGGACACGTACCACCAATTTCATACAGTAACGACAAAAAAACAAACACACCTACATTTACCTACTATATGAGGAGGCTCACAGCTAAACGACGCTCACTGATCGTTTACCAGCCCAGCGTCATTAATTTGATGGGTGACCAATTAACAATGTGGCAAAAATGTGTTTTCGTTAGCCCCTCCGTGCTTCGGAAGGCACGTTAAGCCGTTGGTCCCGGTTGCAACCGGGACTTAAACCATAGGAACTTACGCCATAGGGTCTAAGTTGGCCCTAAGGCGATCTGAAATCTCTAACAATAGGTGAGCCACACTACTATACGAGAAGAAGAAGAAGACCTACTATATTATATCAATTTAGATGATTTAGTTATAGATATTCTAAACTATTGACATCTTTTAGCTATGCTCATGGAGATTGGGAAATAGGCAGTACTTATACAGGGTAGTTAATTTGAATGGATCAGTAAGGGCAGGTCCTAGAAGCGCTCGCGCTGTAGCCATGAGAAAACGTCCTATGGAGACCTTCTCTCATTTTTCAAATACCTAAATAAAATTTGTTTTTTTTTTAAATTTGGTACTTACTAATAGCCAAGATTTGTAAGATTTTTCGAAAAAAGTTGTTTTTACTCTAATCAATGTGTTTTCTAATAAGGAATAAATCACTCTTAAAAAACAACATAGGTATGGTAGATTCCAAGAGTACCTTGTAATTTGTATTAAAAAACTATCCCCATATATTTTGCACTGAAATAAAGCCAAGCCATTGCAGATTTTAATCAATTTGAAAATATGGGAACATTTCATAAGAACGTTTTCTGGTGGCTATAACCGTTCTAAGACTTGTTCTTACTGACCTACTCGAATTAACCACCCTGTATAGTGTATAAGTGTAGTTAAATACAAACATACGCACTACTTTATTCGAACATTTCGTTCGAAGTTCTTGAAAGAAACAGCTGATTTTAAGTAAAAATTCCGCTTAGAATTATCGAAAAAAGTTCGAATTTCCAAAAGTAGTAGAACAAAAGTTGTTCGCCTAGACGTTTCGAACAACCCTCTTTCATATCAAAACCCCTTCGCTGAAACACATTGTATAAACTAGTTATCACTCACTCACCTTGAGATTCTTCTTTACTATCACTACATAGTATAAAACAAAGTCGCTTCCCGCTGTCTGTCTGTCCCTATATATGTTTAGATCTTTAAAACGAAGCGGATTTTGATGCGGTTTTTTTAAATAAATAAAGTGATTCAAGAGCTTTTAGAATATAAAACAAAACTATACGCGTACTAAGTCGCAACTGTTATAACATATAAGAGTTTGTAAAATTAAACTTCAAACTTACAAAATTAACTTTAATTTCGACTTATTAACACACTCACATCACAGATTTAAATACTTATATAGCGAAACATTTAGGTACCTTACCGACCCCAGCCGTGACCCCCGTAGCCATACCCTCCATAACCGTGACCACCGTATCCGCCTCCGTAGCCATGGCCGTATCCGATACCATAACCGCCTCCGTATCCATGGCCGTAACCGCCATGCCCGTAGCCACCATGCCCGTAACCGCCATGCCCGTAGCCACCATGCCCGTAGCCATGTCCGTATCCACCGTGCCCGTATCCATGTCCGTATCCACCGTGCCCGTATCCTCCATGCCCATATCCGCCTGATTTATAGTATCCGAAGCCGAATGTTTCAGCGGGCTCTAAACTCTCTTCTTTATCTTGAGGTTTTTCTTGAGGTATAGGCACAACTGCTGGTTGCTCAGCCGGTAAGGCTGAAGCGTACGCTGCGCAAGCGCACAATAGCAGAACCGCACATATTCTCTGCGAAAAAGGAAATTAATATTATTTTTATGTAATTACCATTATTCCATTGTTAATTTAGTTAATCACCTACTATTTAAAATAAACATAAATATTAATTAACTAACACAGTTAATATTTATTATTCGTTCGCGTAAATGTTCAAAGTTAATTATTTAAAAATGATACCACTTACAGTGTTCATTGTGATATATTCTGTTGAACAATGGTAGTATTGGAGGTTGTGGAGTCCTATTTATACGAGGTATAAATGTGACTAAGCGGGTAAATAACCGTTGGATTGAAACAAGCTGATGGCCACCAGCAAGTATCCATCGCTTCAGGGTGGGCGTGTGGTGTGACCAGGTTTTATGACGTCACTCTCATTCCGGTGAGAGTAATCAAGGATCTTAAACCTTTTGGCATTTATGTAGGTAAACAAATTATAGTAATTTCCGACGAACTTGAACTTTCGATGACATCATTAAAGTACACATCGGATCGGTACGGAGAAGGTTCTTCATTACTCAATTGGATCAATAGATCATAAAAAACTTTGTTTTCGTTTAGTTTGACGTTCGCATTCATAAAATGTACTTAAATATTTGTTATTCTGCGGATATTTGTTATTTGTTGTGCGGATTCTTTGGTAATTTATTAATTATTATTCTGCATAATATGTTATATCCGTTAAAATAGTTTCTAAAATAACTAAGTTACTTAGAACACGAAACTATATAAAATAGTTTTCGACAGAAATTTAATTAAGCAGTACAAATTACTTCAATGGTAGCCTAAAAATAAATAAAAATACAAAGTACAATGCTACCAGATGATTTCCAATCTATAAAAAAAAATACTTACCTTTATATTATGTATACGCGACGAATTGAAAACCTCATCCTTTTTTTAAAGTATTTTAGAAATTAAGTCAAGTGTTCGTTGCCTACTTTGGTTAGGGAGGATTATAGAAAAAAGGAGAGTAAACGCGGACTTGACAGGAAATAGAATAAAGTAGAGAATGATGAGATAATAGTAGGAAAATCGTAAGAAAATGATAATTCTATTTCAATTAAAACGCAGAAAATATAAAAAAATTGTAGATTTTTTGTTTTTTTTTTTTTGCTTATCATCGAGTTATTATTGTTACATAAAGAAATCTCTTCTTCATTATCCGATTTCGGTATTTCTGTTTGGCTTTTTTTTAATAATTCAACTTCTAAAATACCAACTTTTTAAGCGATAAACATCAATTACAAAACATTTTAGTGAATTTTAAAGGATGAAAACTGGTATGCTCCGGAACGAAAATTTCATCAACAAATGACAATATAGGTTTTAACATGAATATTTTTTACTTCTTGAAGACTTCAAAGGTCCACTGTATCCAGAAGTCATCGTCAGACCGGATATACTAAGGGTTAATTCCTTAGTATATCCGGTCTGGCTTTTCAATTACCTACGATTTTCTTCTTTCCCCTTCTTATCTTCTGGCTTTTTCGATCTTCTTTTGTCCTAAAGATACAAAACGTTAAAGTGGCGAAGTGGCCTAAAACGACATAGGTAGGTCAGTAGGTAACTTTACTATAAGAATAAGTGTAATTCATATTAAAATTATTAAATAAAAGATGGCTTGCTTCGCTTCGTCCTATTGCCTAATACCAAATCAATATTCACATTATTGCAGTTAATAGAGCAAAAAACTATTGTAGTCTATTCCAAATTATAGAAAAAAAATACTAATTGACTTATGGTGCTAAAGGTATACAGAAATAAAGCGATAAGTAGCGTTGTCCATCCATTAAATTATCGCTTTGTTGTCGTTTAACGCCGTTTTAGTCTCAGGGTAATGACTTGGAATATATGAAAAGGTTTTTAAGTCAATGAGTTTCTTGTGCCTTGTTCTCATTGGTATGGGCGCTTTTCGAAGACACACATTCTAATTTATTTTTTAAGACGCTTCAAAGTGATGTAATGTACTGCATGACTGCTATTGAATAAAAAGAATTGAGTTTGAGTTTGATGCAATGTGATTTCATGCAAATGATTCCAACTTATGATAAGAACTTATGGATGCAGCATACAATTCAAAAGTTCTCCCTGGTTTTGAAATAGTCTTTATACGATTTGTTAATCGCCTTTACTAATTAATGACGTTTTTGCGAATCAATAATTGAAAGGGCACCGATGCAATTTGGGGCAAAGGAAGGGACCTTTAAAAATACGTCGGTTCTTTAAACTTCTCTCTTTAAGAAGGTCAATCAAATTGAATCAACTTATTTTAAGGTTTCAATCAGTGGATGGCTTTTTTATACAGAGTTATTGGTAATTATAATAGCAAGCGGTTGAAGGCCACTTCTGTGCACCTAAACAAACAACTTTTGTTCTACGACTTTTAGAAATTCGAACATTTTTTTGACAATTTTGGGGTTATGTTCACTTGTAAATTAGCTGTTTCTTTTACGGAGAGGTCATTAACCTTATACTTATTTTTTATTAATTAAGTTTAATCAACGTCTGAATGACCTATGTTTTAAATAATCAGCTGATTTTCGAATTTACATAACATCAAAATTTTCAAAAAAAATCGAATTTACAAAAGTCCTAGAACAAAAGTTGTATGTTTAGGTGCACATAAGTGGCCCAAAATCTGCTAGTATAATTACCAATAACCCTGTATAAAGAAGTGAAGTTTGAATGTTAAGAGGAAAAGGTACCGGCGCTCTCTCCATACAAACGTAGTCGACTGTTTCCTCCCTGGATAATGACACTAGAGCAAATATTTTTGTTGCATAAAACTTATAACTGCCATGATGACCATGCACCTATGTTTTGTTTTTTTTTTTTGTTTTTTAAATCTTAATTTTTATGATAATTAGAAAATGAAAAAAATAGATTTTTGAAAAGGTCACTACCCTGTTCAGGGTTCGAACCTGATGATTTAAAAAAAAAAAAAATCACCTATATTTTTATACCAATCGATAGTGTTGCTGATAGAGGTTAATTCCTGGAAACAAACATATAAGGCAAAAAAATGTGTTAAAAAAGATAGATCTTGAAAGATACCTATGCCTGAATCCGTCAACATTAAGCCGACAGGAATAGGGATTGTATGGACCCCTCGCTATTGATAACTACCTATGATTCATACATGCGTCACATTTCCTTAGCCCGCGCTCTCAAAGACGTAGCGTGCTGCGTGCTAACTGTTATATTTGATCGATATGCAAAACATTTTAGCATTATTATCCACAATTATAGTTCCTAGAGGTCAAAACCTATCATTTGATTCATTTTTAGAAACTAACGTTAACTATTTTTGAATAAAACCCGATAAACGATCTAAAAATTCTCTGTTTTCTAACATTTTTTTTATCGAGCGAAGTTGTTCATATCATGTTTTCAACCACAATAAACAAAAATATGGTTATTAAACTACAATATCCATTTATATCCAAATAACAAAAAAAGAGTATTTGATTACTTAGAGTTACTTAAAACAAAGGTCGATTTTGGTAGCTTTATTAGCACCTGCCCTTAAGAGGAAAGGGCACCAAGGGCTCTCTCCAAACAAAAGTAGTCGACTGTTTTCTCTCTGAAAAATGACACTAGAGCAAATATTTTGTGGCATTAAACCTATAACTGCCATGAACATGCCCCTATGTTTTTTTTGTTTTTTTTTTATCTAAATTTTTATGAAAGTTAGAAAATGAAAAAAAGAAAGAAAAGAAACGAAAACATAGGGCATAGTCATGGCAGTAATAGGTTTTATGGCACAAAAATATTAGTGTTAATGTCATTATCCAGGGAGGAAACAGTCAACTACGTTTGTATAGATAGAGCGCCGATACCCTTTCACCTTAATAGTGGTGTTGATAGAGATTAATTCTTGGAAACAAACATAGTATGGCAAAAAAATACCTATGCCTGAATCCGTCAACATAAGCCGACAGGAATAGGGGTTGTATGGACCCCTCGCTACTGATACCTACCTATGATCCATACATGCTTTTTTAATACCTACCTAATTTCAAACCATATGTATGTATCATATGGTATCGTTAATTTAGGGTTACAAACCTAAGTTCAAATTGAATAATTACGGATAAATTGTTTATTTATTTACCATATCACGTCTCTCTGTCAAGTTGTATACGAAATTTAAATTCGACTACTTAAATACGTCACAGAATAAATAGGAAGAGGTACGACGTTTCGTCCTTGTTTAGTAACCAAATGCACTAACATAATGAAATACAGGGTTATTGGTAATTATACTAGCAAGTCGTTGAGGGCTACTTCTGTGCACCTAAACAAACAATTTTTGTTTTACGACTTTTGGAAATACGATTTTTTATTATTATTTTGAGGTTAGGTTTACTTGTAAATCAGCTGTTAAATACACGGAGGTCATTAACCTTAAAATTTTACTTTTTTTACGTTTTATCTAGTGTTCTTAGTCTGAAAGACCTTTGTTTTAAAAAGTCTACTGTTTTTATAATTTACATAACCTCAACATATTCATTTTTATTTTCGAATTTCCAAAAGTCGTAGAACAAAAGTTATTTGTTAAAGTGCACAGAAGTAGTCCTCAACGACTTGCTGGTATAATTACTAATAATCCCGTATTGGTACCAACCTATCTATAACTTAGAATATATTTATTTACGCCAATAAACTAAGTATAGGGTGTTTCTGATTGTATATTCTTAGATAGATAGATAACTTTATTTGTATAACACAGGAATAATCATAGTGGCTTGAAAGTATAAGTTGCACAAGTGGGCGGCCTTATCGCTGAAAACGATCACTTCCAGGAACCCATTGGATATGAAACAGAACTGATTTTATAATAAGTAGGTACTATTATTTAAAAAAAATCATGTTTTTTGGTTTAATTTTGAGAAGCTCGATTTAAAAAACCATAATTATATTTATTTTAACGGTTATAATCGAGAGTTCAAAACCCTAAGAAAATACTTACAAAACCCAATGTTAAATATTCCGATTTTAATAACTTTAGACGTAAAAATAAACATTTTAGTTTAATATCTTAATTTATTTTAATTTCGGATAGAAAAAAAAAAACTAAATGATGTAAGATTTTTTCCCATTATCGACGACAGATTCGTTCCGACGAAGTAACATGTGTATCATTGTAAATCTATGCTCGTAGGTTAAAAAAAACTGATTGTAAATAGTAGTTTGTAAAGTAGATGTTTAGCATTGTGAAAGGATAGGCACTACGCATTTGGAAATAGGAAATGAAACGCTTCGTTAGCAAGTACCGGTGATTGCAGCGATGGATTTTTTTACACTTAAGTACCTACCTTTTATCAAACTGTTAGTTTATTTTGACAATAAGGTATTACAAAAATAAATAAAACAAAAAAACGCAGTAAAAAAACTAAAACTATATAAAAAACCACAAATTAAAAATATCCCCAAGCGCATTCCCCCGAGGCATCGTTCCCAGAAGGCTGGCAACATCCCCTCTGGATAGCCAAACTGATCCTCTGGACGAAAAAGCCACCAACCCTTATTGATCTATTGAGGAGGCTCACAGCTAAGCGACGCCTGGCACGGTCTTTATTTTGATGGGTGACCAATTAGTAGTCTGGCAAAAATGTTTTCGTGAGCCCCTCCATGCTTCGGAAGGCACGTTAAGCCGTTGGTCACCGGATGCTACCTTTAGTGGCAGTTAGGTCAAGTTAGAGGCCTTAGGACGATCTGATAACTCTAACAATAGGTGAGCTACACCACTATACGAGAAGAAGAAGATTGATCTATTTTGTCATTATTATAGAATGAAACCTGTTAATTTAGCAAAATAATATCAATTTTACTGTTAAGACCAATAGGCAAATACGGTCGCCTCTATTTCCTTCGACCTAGTATCCTAATCTCTACAAGCGTATCCCCCCTGGTAGGGAACCAATGTCATTTATTTATTTATCTCCTTCTATTTTTCCATATCATTCCGTTTGTTGTCGTTCAAATTCAAACAAACTACACTATGAACTGGCATAGTTTTCTTACGGATAGAGGACTTGAACTATCAACAAAAATTTGTCCTTTAAAATGGCGGCTTTTAATAATGTTTTGCATGTGTTGCTCCTATTATTTTAAAAACATGTTTTGAAAAATGTCAATTTTTCAACTTGGCCTCTCAACCACACGAGTAAACATGTGTCTCTACTAAATTGATCGCAAAATAATAATATAATACTAATATTATAAATCTCAAAATCTACTGGACCGATTACGATGAAACTCGGTATCTAGATAGCTGGAGACATGGATTAACACATAGGCATTAACACATACTTTTTATCCCGATATTCCCACGGGATCCCGCGGGTGAGTGAAACCGCGGGGCGCAGCTAGTATTTTATAATCGACAAATGTGATGAAAACCGCATATTGGTCTGAAGTTTGGCGCATATCTTTGGTTGTCATTGTGAGATGTAATAAGGCCCTTACAGGTACAATGCGTAGGTGATAAATCAGATCATCTCATTTTTTTAAAGTAATAAAATAATAAAATTACTATCAGATTTCCATAGTTGAATACTCCGAGGTGAGGTGTAAGAACGGAAAACTAACGATATGAAAATCAATGTTCTGAGAGTACGGCTATGCCGAAGATGCATTGCATATCGACATCGCACAAGAAAATTCGAAGCAGTGCGGCGCGAGCGATACGGGGCGCGGTGACACTGATTGTCCAATCACGAGCCAGAGTATATAGATGAAGTTTTTACGTACGGTGTATGGCAATATATGCTTTTATTATTTTTGAACCTGTCCACAGAAGCGCACCGAGGTAGCGGAGGGGTGTTTTCACCATTTAGCGCCCCGCAAAAACTCCGCGTGCGAAGTTTTTATGCAATTCTATTGGCGAAAACTGTTCTGCTCCACTCCGCTTCGCTCCTGTGGACAGGCAGCTTAAGATCGTCCCCCACTTCATTGATGTATAGCAGTGATGCATATCATGTGCGTGCGCCTCTATTTCCAGACATCTGTTTTACATGGAAGTGACATCGATGTTGAACGTGCTATGTGTGATGTGCGATGGATCTTCGTACACTTAGAGCACGGTCAAGGACAAGCCTTTGATTAATGATTTTATTGCTAACAATACCTACTTACAGTTTCTTTTGTCATGTCATTAGTTTATTGCACAATTATTAACTCATCACATTTGCGGAACTTTATCATTTGTGATTTTTATGGATGAGATTTACTTAGAATCTTAGAATTTATATTAGCTACTGGTAGTCATAACATAAGTCATACCTAATCAGTATTTGCAAATACTTAACATGTGTTATTATTAGTATGCACAAATGATCCTTACAAAGTTTACCTGTACATTCAGTCGACCAAAGTGGCCACTCATCGTAGAGTTTTAAATTTCTATTAATTATTTACGAGTAATTTTTAGGATTAAAGTCCTTTTTCAAGTAGAATTTTAAAGCCCTGTTTGAGTTACAAACATTGTGATAAAAGCAATTTTATTACAATGTTTACAATACAAATTGCCATATCAACTTTCCTCTATATAATATTACTAGCTACGACCCGCAGTTTCACCCGCGTAAGTCCCAGTCCCGCGAGAATTTCGGGATCAAAATTATCCTATGTCCTTCTGCATTCTCTAAACTACCACTATGCCGACATTTATCCAAATCGGTCCAGTCATGTGTCGCATGCTCCCTGCATCTAATGACGAAACATTCAAATTATAGGAATTTTAGAACTCTACAATGTATTTGCAATTCTGTTTCCGACTGTACCTACTTACCCATCTTGTTCTGCCTAAAGGGAAATTACCTGTAACTACAGTATCAGTAAAAATAGAATGTATTTATGTGGCTTGGTTCCTTTTACGCGTAGATTCTGATCCTTCGGGGGTTCCCACAATATAATAAGGAGTCCCTGTGTAAAATTAAATGATTCTAGAGCTGGTTATTGTAATATATAAACCATCTTTGATTGAATCCGGTGTTACTTTTCGGAACTCCATATTTGTAATGGAAGTATTAATATTTCGTTTTTAGTTCCGAGCCTAGTGCCAAAATACTAGATGCAATGTGCACCGCCCTCCCGCCCACTTGAAGAGGCATGCAATGAGGACAAGCAAAAATTAGTATTAGTGACACTATTCATAAACTAAGACACGTGTTTCGCGTCTAAACGACCCATCATCAGGATTGGACCCCGAACGCGCTGTTTGGGCGACAAACGTTAGATACGACGTCGCTCTCCGAGATGTTGCCTTGCTGAACGCTGGAACAACAGGCTCGGAACAAAAAAAAAAACAGAAACTAGCTTTTATAAGCGACTGCGTCAGCGTAAGAATTAGATTCTCCAAAATCCTTTCTTAGTGGCTGCTTACGTCCTAAATTCCTAATTAAACAGCTGATCCTATGCCATTTTTTTTACTAGATCCATTGGTATGAGCCCTGCTTTATCATTCGATCAGGATTAGTCGGAGTCAGATTTTAAATTTTATATTTTTAACCCCCGACGCAAAAACTACGGGTTGTTATAAGTTTGACGTGTCTCTCTCTCTCTCTCTCTTTGTGTGTGTGTGTCTGTCTGTGGCATCGTAGCTCCCGAACGAATGAACCGATTTCGATGTATTAGATATTTAGTCTTATCAGTTATCTTTTCGTCTTACTTTATAAGTGGCCAGTAAGATTTTTTCTTGATCAAAATAATTGGTTAACAGAGGGCATTACCCCAAAAACTTTGAAATTACACATTTTTTTATCCTACATTGCGCGTGGCCCGAAACACACTTCGCCAGTCAGCTTTTTCTCTTATTTTAAAAGTAGTTAGTAACATTTTTTCGTGATCAAAATAATTAGTTAACAGAGGGCATTGCTCCAAAAACTTATGAAATAACCCATTTTTTGTTTGAAGACGATCTTTTCAAAAAGTTTAAAGTAAGAATGAGTTTGATGATTTTAAGATCATTAACTGCACGCGTAATCATGGAGATTTTTTCATCTCCATTTGTGGTTTAGTGATGATTATTTTTTATATCTTAAACTGAACGTATGTAATGGTACTTTACATAAATGTGTGTAAATTGCAGAATCATTCAAATGATCTGTCATCTTACACTAGGTACGTTACAAGTTACAACTCGTAGGTATTCAAAACAATTAAAAGGTGTGAATGTAAAAAAAACCTGCTCAGTGCTTTTTTCTATTTTTAGTATTTGAAAATTTCAACTGTCTAACTTTCACGGTTCATGAGATCCAGCCTATTGACAGACAGACGGACAGTGAAGTCTGAGTACTTAGTAACAGGTTCCAGGACAGTGAAGTCTGAGTACTTAGTAACATGTTCCAGGACAGTGAAGTCTTAGGAACAGGGTCCCGTTTTCACCCTTTGGGTACGGAACCGTAAAAAAGTTAGTAAGGGCAGTGGATACAAAACCGTTTGTAGCTACTACAAAAAAAATTACCTTTGTTGACTTAGGATAATTAACGATGAGACGATGATAGCATACGCAATAAGGCTTATTGCGTGTGCTTTATATAGAACCGGGTGTTTTGGTAATTTCACCCATGACAGTAGGTACCTACGAGGTTTTGACGAAACGTAAATTTTGACAAATTTAAATTTTGTCCACGATTTGCCGCCAACGCATACTGGCATATTTCGGTCACGTTATGCGGAGGGACGATGAGAACCTGGAGAAACTCATCGTGGCTGGGAACACATATGGAAAACGCTCTCGAGGCCGATCCCCAACCAGATGGACGGATCAGATTAGGGACTCATCAGCCGTCAAGTTTCGTAACACTGTAAGAGATGCGATGAACAGAAGCCGTTGGAGATAGATCATTCGATCCAAATGCAGACCACCCAATGATGACCACGATCCTCAGTCATGAGGGGCCGACTACAGAGAGAGAGAGAGAAATTGTGACAAAATACTCCTTTGGCCAAAAATGCACTTTGACCAAACAAGCCATTGACAAACCGCCCAAACCCTTTGGAACGTAGTGAACTTTTGTTTCCTTTCAAAAGGTCCAAGATCAATTCAATTTGGGCCATTCAGTCTAAGTACCCATCAGATCATACAGAAATAAGTATGGTCTTCCTTAACATTTTAATGGATTAAAATTAATTAAAATAGCATTACATTATGTTAATGTTTGTTATTAATATTAAAATTGAAATTAACTTACAAAAACCTCATAGTTTCCGTGTGTAAAGCTGTGTTACTCTTTGTTAGTATTACATATTAATATAATAAGGATTATAAATGATCTTCATAAATGAAACCGGTTTTTATGCATCCTATGCCTATCTATACATATAAAATGCTTTGTCCTGAATGACGCGGGCTAAAGCTACTCTTATTCTAATTGTTATAAAATTGTCGTAATATCATGAACGTAATATGTTATACTTACTACGTAATATATATAAGCAGGTCGTGTGTGCCTATATTATATAACTAAAGTCAAAGTCAAAGTCAAAATTCATTAGGAATTATACAATTTGCATGAAATCACATTGAAAAGCCTCAAAAACTAAGTTAGGATGTGTGCCTATGGAACGCACCCACCAATAAGAAGAAGGCACAAGAAACTACAGATTTACTCATGAACTATAGTCTAAACACTATCCCTATAGATTATATAAACACTATCCCTATAGATTATATAAACACTATCCCTATAGATTATATAGGGATAGTGTTTAGACTATAGTTCACGAGTAAATCTGTGTCTAAATCTAAGGTTCATATCCACATCTCGGACTATCCTTAAACCTTGTTTTTGAATAAGGGGGATGGGGTTAATAATATTGTAAATTAGCCATTTACTAGATAAATCATTTATTTATTTACTTTTCTAAAGTCATTTAAACGGAACACCCCTACAACTAAGATTTATTTTATTAAGTGTTTTCATTTATACATTACTTACGTAACGGACATTGAGGTTTATACTTACCAAGAGATTTTAAAGGATTGCCAAGGTCAATGGCGGTTTTATTAGGGTTCCGCAGTGTATTGAATATGAAACTGTATAAAACTTTATAAACTGCATTATTATACTGATTTTTTTTATATTCATTATTCATTCATAAACATGGGTAGGCACAATGATATCTAATACATTAATAATAATTGCAAGTTCAGCCACGTCTCACCCTACTAGTACATAAACAAACTCAAACTCAAAATTTGTTTTTCATTAGGTGTCATGCAGTGCATTACATCACTTTGAAACGTCTTAAAAAATAGGTTATTCTATAATCTTACATTTTAAGACTTCATTGTATTTCTTAAGCCGTATTATATTACGTGATTAGTACTTATCTTGACTAGATAAAAAACGAAGTATTCTGTTTTTTTTCTTGACAGTAATAAAAAATGTTAAAGTAATTTACATTCCTGTCATTTGTTTTGAAATATTTTCCTTTATAAAACGAAAAATTAACGAGGGAGATCACTGACCAATCGGCTTTGTTAATTTCTCTCGTTACTGGACATTTTGGCGGAATTGCAAAGCGAAGTAGAATTGAAATGAATTGAATTTCCCTTTAATTGTCACTGGTCACAGACAGCTAATTTTAGATTTTAATATCACTTAAATGAAACACAAGCTGTGGACAAACTACGGAACCCGATCGCAGTAAACTCGATGCACCCTTGAATTATTTATTATATGAAAGTATTACTTATTTAATTAAATTCATGACATTGATAGCCTAAAAGTATGTCACAACATTAACTGGTTTTGTAGTATTTTGATGAATTTTGTATTCATCCTATCAGTAGTAAATTATTCTATATAGGATGGTAAAGGTTTTTAATCAAACCAGAAAATCCTGTAGTTCATCTACAAGTTTTTCTGGTTTATGATCCTCGTGTAAGATAGGTAGGTAGGTACCTACCATATATTAGCAATGTTTTGTCTATGGTAGGTACTCATTAAATGTTTTTGGTCAAACCAGAAAATCTACCGGATTTTCTATAAGGTTTGATTAATGCTTCATGTAAGTATAATACATTGTTAATATACTTAAAGGGTTATAAATTATAGAAGCGCTCCGCGGTTTCATCAGCGTAACTCCCGACCCCGTAAGAATATCGAAATAAAAAACGGTCTATAGCCTTCCTCGATAAATGGACTATCGAACACAAAAATATTTTTTCAATTCGAACGAGTAGTTCCTGAAATAAGCGCGATCAAATAAACAAACTCTTCAGCTTCATAATATTACTAGCAGCGCTCCGTGGTTTTACCCGCGTAACATCCGATCCCGTGGGAATATCGGAATATAAAATAGCCTATAGCCTTCCTCGACAAATGGACTATCGAACACAAAAATATTTTTTCTATTCGAACGAGTAGTTCCTGAGATTAAAAAACAAACTCTTCAGCTTTATAATCTATATATATAAAAGAAAGTCGTGTTAGTTACACCATTTATAACTCGGGAACGGCTAAACCGATTTGGCTGAAAATTGGTGGGGAGGTAGCTTACAATCATAAGACGGACATAGGATATTTTTTTCGATATTCCCACGGGATCGGGACTTACGCAGGTGAAACCGCGGGGCACAGCTAGTATTTGTATAGATTAGTACTTATTACAATGATGAGGATTTATTTCCCTTTCAGGACAGATATCATTTTACTACTTTAAAAACCGGCCAAGTGCGAGTCGGACTCGAGCACGAAGGGTTCCGTACCATTATATTCCGTTTTTAGTATTTGTTGTTTTAGCGACAACAGGAATGCATGATCTGTAAAGGATTTCAACTGTCTGACTATCACAGTCATGAGATACAGCCTGGTAACATACAGACGGATGGATAGTGGAGTCTTAACATAATGGCCGTTTTATTTCCTCGTTTTTTTTTTCATTCCACACTTCGCCATCTAGCCCTAAGCTAAGTAACTAGACGACTTGTGTTATGGGTGCTAGATAACGGATATACTACTTATATACTTTTCTTTTGTAAATATATATTATATAATATATAGAAACAACCAGACCACAGACAAATATCTAAGCATAAATACTTGTCTGAGGCGGGAATCAGACCCGCAATCCTGTGTTTGGCAGTCCGGCATGGTGACCATTGTGCCAACTGGGTCGTCTGGGTTTTGGGTACGGAAACCTAAAAATCTTGACAATGGCACATTTGTGGTATAAACCAAATGGTCCACTTACGATGTCCTTGGGTGTAGTGTTTTTCTACATTTCAATACCTACAAATATTATAAAGATAAAGATTTCATTGTTTGTTTGAATTGATAGGCTCCGAAATTACTGGACCGATTTTGATGAATCTAGGTATAAGGATACATTGATTCATTCAGAGTAGCATAGGCTACTATTTATTCCAATATTGCTACGGGATCGGGAGTTACGCGGTTGAAACCGTAGAGCGCTGCTAGTTTTTTAATAAAGATTTGGGCGCGGCTCAGCAGCGTTGTACTTTACTTGGTTTTTCCAAAATGCGACAAGATTAAGTACAAACTTAAACGGATGCTGTTGTCCTTGCAGTAAATAAGGTCAGAAAGCTTAAACACATAAAACTTAAGTTGGCTTTTCCATTCGTAAAATAGGCAGTTACTATTCAAGGGACGTCGAAGAATTATCTTAGTTAAAAGAACTTGTTTGAAAAAATATCCGCTATGTATATTAAACAATGCAACCGGTTCTTAGTATAAAACCGGTCAAGTGCGAGTTGGACTCGTGACGATTATAATATTCTGTTTGAGCACAAAAAATCAGTTAAAAAAATTGTATGTCAGCTTTTGCCTGCCCTTTTGGGAGTATAATGAACAAAAAATATTGTCTAAAAAATAATAAACATGAAAATAACTTTAAATTCTTAAAAATATACTCAAAATATTATATTTACTTTTTCCTGTTTTAAGTATCTTATATTTTTAAATGAGCAATTCTTGTATATATATATATATAATTGGAATCTCGGAATCGGCTCCAACGATTTTCATGAAATTTGGTATATAGGGAGTTTCGGGGGCGATAAATCGATCTAGCTGGAAATCATTTTTAGAAAATGTCATTTTATTCGTGTTTTATCGAAACTTTCTTTTACTTTACTTACTTACTTTTTTACTTACTTTACTTTTTTTTATCTGAAAAATATGACTCTTCCTGACATCTATTGGCGAACTACTAATACTATTTTTTGTGAGCAATAAAGTTATTCCAGCAGATGGCGTTGTTAAGTAACACAAAGTCAATGAGTGTTTGCTTTGAGGTTAGACTAAGTAAAAAAAAAATACCGAGCAAAGCTCGGTCATCCAGGTACTGTGTTATTATAGCGGAAACAGAAATATAGCTTCTATGAAAATTTCAACTCTCTAGCTATCATGGTTCATGAGATACAGTCCGATGACAAACAGACATACGAACAGCGAAGTCTTACTAATAGGGTCCCGTTTTTACCCTTTGGTTAAGGAACCCTAAAAAAGCAGTTTCTTGTTTTTATAATTGTCATATTATTTGCTTTCTGCATCTTGGAATTTGAAATTTGATGCTGTTAGAAATTTAATGAAAAGCTCCATTAAAAGCTTTTAAATATTTTAATAAATGTAAAATAGTATTGTCAAAAAAGATTTCCTAATCTAGGTAATACTAAATACAATATACGTAAAATGATTAAGAGTTATAAAAATAAATTTATTCTAAATCGTAGCACACAATGCGGTCATCTTTTTCGACGCATTTCATTTTTTCTATACTGTCTGAGGCTGTTTCTGTTACAGTAGAATCAAAACTGCTACTAGTTGTACTACCAGTTGTACTACTAGTTGTGCTACTAGTTGTACTACTAGTTGTGCTACTTGATATCGTACTAGGGATGTATGTGTCAATATCTATACTACTAGTACTAGTAGATGTGTTTATGGTACTACCAGCAGTAGATTCATTGTCATTATTTCGTAGATCAGCTAAAATTGATTCTGTTGGAGTACTGTCTGATGTACTGTTAGAAGTCGTGCTACTTGGTGCGCTACTAGGTGTGTTTGACTCAATATTTATGCTACTAGTAGTAAACGTGTCGTTGTCGTTGCTTTGTGAAGTAGCTAGAGTTGTTTCTGATGAAGTTTTCGAAGTCGACGTGACAATTTCGGTTGTAAATTCGGTAGTTTCAGGGGTAGTTTCTGTCATAGCAGCTATCGTGTCCTTTCGTTTATTTCGAAGTTGAGATTTACGTTTTCTTAAAAAAGAAGGTCTTCTAACTCCGGTAAATGGTGGAATTGAATAACCACACTCAATTCTGTCTTCTTGTGTTTTGCAGTCAGTTCCTACGTTTTCTGTATCATATTTCATATTTATACCGGGCGCGTCATAGTTGTTTGGTGTTCCTATGTTTTTATTATATCCACATAATATTCGATCACCTATAGTCTTACAATTGTTTGGGTCAAAACTATATCCAGATGCATCACATGAATTACCTTCACACTTATTATCTCGTCTTAATTTTTTATAAATCTTTGATTTCGTGAAAGATTTCTCATAGTTTGTCGTTTCATACTCTATTTGTTTCATAGGATCTAAATCGACTTGTGATTCAATGATTGTATATTTGGGGCGTGCATTAGATGTTTTCTTTGGTGTAATTTCAAATTCATGAGTCATTGTTTTCTGTTTATTTGTGGTTTCGGTCGCGTATTCATTATTAGAATTTATTTTCAATAAAATGGGCGCGTCAGTATTAGTCGTCAAAGGCGATATATCTTCAAGAGACAATGTGGGATTATCATTAGAAAGAAAGTCTTCATCGATGTCTTTAAACTCGGCAGCCTCGAAATAGAGAGGGTCGTACAAAGCAGACCCGAGTTTAGGTGCACATTCCGTCGAAATTAATATTTCTGTAAGTATGACACACCACTGTAAAAATACAAATTAAATGAAAATCAGTGTGGACATATAGCTTTTCTTTGTTTATATTTTATTAGTTAATTTCACAAAATACTTTTTATTAATTTCACCTACCGCCACTGAAATTGATAAAGCCATTTGGGTAATAAAATGGGAAATGTAAATAAAAAGGATAATTGGTTTGTTATTAAATTACGTACCAAGGTACGGTCTGCAAGTTCGTTCTAAAACAAAATTTTAGAAAATGATCGTAAATCGTTCCGTACCTATTATATGTATTTAGTAGGTATTACATATTATTTCAATGCCTATTTATTATTCAATTTAAAAAAATATTTATTCTTCATTCTTCACTCTTCACAGGGTTAGACTTAACTTAGTAATAACTTTATAATGTAATCTGTTTTTTTTGTATTTTCCTTGTGTACTGAATTTATTAAATAAAAATAAATAAATAAAAAATATAATAGGTACGGAACTTCTATTTAACAAGGTTAGATACAGTTTGTATTTAGATTATGTACAGAGTTTTAGAGTACCTACTTATATATAAAACTCTGAGGAGAGAGACTTAAAAAAATAAAAAAATAATTCCTACATTAGTGGTAACAAGCATTGTCAAATAACACCGCTTTATCATTGCAAAAAATTGTTGCTTTAGAAATTTATGGAATATCTGCATTCACAAAAAAGTGTCTGTTCCGGGTAACAGATACCGTCATGTTCCGGTACGCATCTTGTGTTTGTTTTATATTGTATAATTAATAATATCGCTCATATGGGCTCGTGCTATGGTGACGAGTGACGAATGTATAATGAAAAAAAAAGGAAAAGAAGAATGTATAAGTAAAAGAAAAACAAAAATCTCAATTTTTCATCGTTTTTATGGGACGTTATCCATAGACGTTATGACGTAAAATTATCGTCCGTAAACAGACTTTTCAGACAACGATTCAATTTTTTTTGAAGTTTTTAACCAAGTTTTTAACCTCATTTCTAAATATTCTTCATAAATAATAATTTAAAAAAAAACTAAATAATCTACCTACTTTATTGAAAGTCCAAAAGGCTGGCTGCGTTATCTCCGAGCAGTCCGAGGTAGCCCTTTGGTCACCCGAAGCCTTTCCGAAGCTAAAACCCTTCTAAAATTGTTTATAACCATAGTTGATAGATAACATATAATTAGTACTATGAAGGCCAGCGGTCTAGGATCTCTATCGATGCCGTATCGTTTCACTTTACCAAAAAGTTTAATAAAATCTCTATGGATTTATGTTTTGACAGCTGACTTTGCCATGAAAAACGAGACGATGTCATTTTGTCATTATACGTCGTCTCGTAAATATTATAATCCGACCAGAAAAAAATGAAATAAAGCTTCTAAAGAAAATAATTATTTACAAAAATATAAGGAACACTAAAGAATAACAACTACAGATAACAACAAACATGCGAAACAACATGACTTCGTTCCAGCCTACTAGAATACAACAATAATATTTATTGAAAAAGAAGAATGTCCATCAGTCGAAGTAGCAGTAAGTATTCATTTTTAACTCTTGTTCGTAGAGGTTAAAAATCTAGATACAATAGAAATTGACTTTAATACAGGACATTCGAGAAACATTGGAGAAATAGTTAAAAAAAGGACTTGCCGCCAAAAATGTGTCTCAAAACTCGACGGTGGTGTGGTAAGAAATTTGAAAGATGCATCAAGAAAAAAATATTTGGAACTCCAGAACCACATTTATCACAATATGAGGTGGCGGGTTACGATTTGGGTAACTTAAAAAATAGTAAGAGAAACCTCTCAGTGTTAACGTTATTTCGAAAGAATCGAAAAATGTCTCAGTGGAATCTTTCTCTTAAGGATATTAATTTAATCGAGGGCCTTAGTCTAAAGGAATTAAAGAAAAAATATTCCATAAAAGGTTCGAAAGAGAGAATTTTACAAAATATGATTGGTGAATATAGGAAAGGTAATTTGTCTAATCTTCAGTTTCCAGCCAAATCGAAAGGAAGTATTACAAAAAAACTAGACAAACAAAAACTACATAAAATGCTTGAAGATTATGATAAAGTACAGAAGCAAACGAATGTCGATGATTTAAGGAAAAAGTTTTCTCTAAAGGGCTCCAAAGGAAAAGTTTTTGATCAAATGATTGATGACTATAAAAAAGGGAAAATTTCTGCTACTGCGTTGTCTGGAAAATCTAAATTCGAACCAAAAAAATTAAATAAAAAACAAATGAGTGAAATGTTGAGAAAATATGAAAACTACCAAAGAACGAAAAAGAAAACTTTTTTCAACAAATCAAAAGATAAGATCCGAAATTTTATGGAAGATTTCAAAGATACCTCTCTAGCAGACGTGGCAAAGACATGGATGAAAAAATAATTCTGAAACATTTACTTCATAAAATCAACGCCTACTGTTCCTTTATTGTTAGTGTTATAACATTAGAAGTTTTAGGGATTTTCCAACAAAATGCATTTATTTTAACAATCACAATGTATAAGTACCTCTTTACTTATTTGTCTACAGGTGCAGATCTAAAGTAATGAGTCCTTGGTCAAAACAACAGCCGACAAGCCCTACATCGTCACAAAAACAAACCCGTCCTATATCGCAGCCAAAGCCAAATCGTTCTATATCACCGCCCAAACCAACCCGCCTTACATCACCTTCAAAGCCAAGCCGCCCTACATCATCGTCAAAGCCAAGCCGCCCTACATCATCGTCAAAGCCAAGCCGCCCTACATCGTCAAAAAAACCAAGTCACCCTACGCCTGTACAAAAACCGACCCGCCCTACGTCTGTACAAAAGCCATACCGCTCTTCGTTACCATATAAACAGCCAAATAAACAACAACCCATTATATATATACCACAAAAGTCAATCTGGGCAACAAAAAAGTCAAATAAACCGTCAGAAATAATTCCAGAATCTATTCTAAAGAAAAAAATTTATGACAAAGTCAATGTTCATGGGGTTAGTAAACCTGACGATCCCCTAGCCAATGACGATACACACAATTTCTTCGGCCGGATTTTTCGAAAAAAGTGGAATAACGATGTCTTGGTGAATCGTGCTCAAGATTTTAGTAATGAAGGTATTTCTGGAACCAAGAAAAAAAACAAAAATGTACTGGTATCCATTGATACCGGTAAATCGAACAGAAAACGCAATAATTCACAACTGAGTGTATCATTCACGGACTTGAATAACAAGCCCGAGAAAAAAAATAAGTTTAAACGAATGTTGCGAAGACAAGTCTGGCGGTTGTCAAAAGGTTCCATAAAAGGAAACAAGCGAATAAGTACTCTTTTAGCGGAGAACAACATTAATATAGATAATATTAAACCAGAAGAAATCGACGGCTCTCTCATAAATGTCGATGCATTGGGTATCCAAAACAAATTTCTCAAACGCACCGTTACATGGCTTTTAAAATAAAATACAGAAATTTGAATCAACTCTACAATAAACATTCAATCTGCTAACTTTACTTTTTATATTTATTTGTTTAAGTTAATTGAAAACATCAGCAGTTTTGCGATAAGGGAGATGCTGAGTAACTGCCTCAAACTACTTATGGTTAGTTTGACATTGAATGTTTACTTTTGTTAGGTTTTTGTACGAGTTAAAATAGTTTTTTTTTAAACCTGCGGTATGTAAATGATCTTCCGGTTAAGAATTTGCGAGGTCTCTTATTTATTACTTACACATGCCTAATTTATTGTTATTTCAAAACATTAAATAAATACAAACCAAACAAACTTTTTTATTGTATATATTTTCAGATATGTGTATCAACAATGGCGTGTACTATTAATGACTGTAATAATCTACTTAATGGAAAACAAAGCCCGGATAATAATCCTAGTCCTGAGTTAGTTAACAACATGCAAGCCGAGGCACCTAAAAAGAAACGTCGATGCTGTCCTTATGACTTCGATAGTAGTATATGCCGAACGGTTGGAGATAGACTCCTATGTGGATACAACAGGAATATAGGAAAGCCTCCAAGTAAAGACGACGAAGTTCGCTTTAACGGCTGTAGAATTCGTGGTGGCAGAATAGAGTGTGGTTACAGGGATATTGCGTGGACACATGGGCCCTACACTAACCCTAGAAGACCTCCCCCTAATGATCCAATGCAACCAGATAATAATCCAGATATAGATGATGATGCAACTCCTATGGATACTGATGCAACTCCTATAGATATCAGCAACAGTCGAGGTTCAAACCAACTCTTAGTACTGGCCGGCGACGCTACGAAAAATCCGCGTAACTATGGTGTCACGAAATGCGTAGAGATTGATAAACGTATTGTTTGTAGGCCGATATGATTATTAAACTCAATTTATGCAATATTATCTACTTAGTCTTGTTGCTTTCATGGAGATACTACCTAGAAATACCCTTAACAAAAGACTCGTTTGTGACACAATATTACAATGGAGCAGCTCCCTAGATAGTTTACTTATTTATTATGTACTAGCTTTTTTGCGAAAATGGATCAAGGAATCACGTTGTCCCATCCAAACTTTGCCCCCCTTTTTCGAAAGGAATGTAAGGATTTTCCGAAATTTAACCCTTAAGGGGGTAAGGGTAAAATTTCGGAAAATCTTTTCTTATCGAATGTCTACGTCACACAAAGAACACACCCTCCAAGTTTCGGGTCTCTATCATCAGCGGTTTAGGGTGTGCATTGATCCGTCAGTCAGTCATTCAGGACAAAGCATTTTATATGTATAGATTAAACAAATCGTCTTCTAAGCAATATGCAAATGAGGTTTTTAATCATTTTTTTATTTAAAACTTATCCTAAATCATCCGATAGATGACGCTATAAAAGTTGATGAAAATCTGTAGATCATTGTAAATAGGGATAATTTACATCGTAATTGGCCTAGTCCTAGATACCTCGACTTTTATCCCGAAGGTCGTGGGTTGGGGTCACGATCGGCCGTGCACCAATGGAATTTATTTCAGAAAAATGTATGTGCACTAATTGACATTGCTCTAACGGTGAATGAAAACATAGGCATAAAAACTTGCGGCTAAGTTAGTTCCAGACTTATTGACAAGTTTTTTCGACTAAGCAGTGAGAAGGCATTATTTGTTCGCTTTAATGCCCTCTGTCGATTGCCCTGTGAGCCTTTCGATCGGACGACGTGAACTTCATGGGTCTCGAAATGCACCGCGTATTTTTGTTAAATCAAACGACCATACCTTTAGTGTAATGTGTAATAGATTTATGTGGGTATTTTTTGTTCGCCGTAATGCCCTCTATCGATAGTTGTAAGTTCCGAAATGCAACGTGCAAAAAAAACCAATTCCAAGCTCCCATATTAAATATCCGGATCCTTTTGAAAATGGTAGATATCTCGGAAACCGAGAGACTCTATTCCATGGATGAAGAAAAAATAACGGATACCGTCTCCAGTACAAACAAGTGAGGCACCCATAAGCACCCATAGTAAGCCAGTTCGCTACACCTACGCGACGAGGTGACGGAGCGTAATGACGGGCGGTGCCTTACTATGGTGTCAATATGGGCGCCTTCGGCGTGTGGGTGTAGCGAACTGGCTTACCATGGGTGCCTCACTTGTTTGTTCTAAAGGCGGTATCCGTTATTTTTTCTATTATCCTCTATCCGTAGGTAGGTGCCCGTTTATCCATTTATTACTGGACACCTGTACTATCGTAGTTCGTTCTAAAAGGGAATTTTAGAAAGTAATCTTTTAAAGCTTTTAATCATAAAAAGGAGTAATATGTTTTTTTTTAAATTATGGCTTCGCACGGCTTATGCATTTAGCCAGTGTCAAGTTATATTTTGCATCAAATTATGACCCGATTTTTATAAATCGGGCTTAAAGTGTTTCAAAACAGTCATAGTCCATCAAGTCAGGGGCTATAGTAAAGCGGTGGCAAGTTTACCATAACCTTAATAAGAGATTTGGAGGCAACGAGAAAACTTCATGTTTGACACTGATTACTTTTACTACAATTGTGCACTTTCACAGAACTAAATTGAAATAACATTCCACCAGAATTATACAATTCAACTCGGGTTACAACTAAGTTTCATGAAAATAAAACTGCAGCACGACATGTTGTTAACTCGATCCCGCCAAAACTCTGTAATATATTTAATAATTGAAAATATATGTAGTACTAAATAGGTAACCTACGAACCTTAAATCTCTATGGATTTATTTTGACACCTGACTTCTAGTGATCTGTGCCTGACTCTGTCACAAATAAAAAACGAGAGGATGTAATATTGTCATCGTCTCGTAAATATTTTCTTTTAAACCGACTAGAAAAATAAAATAAAATGAAACTTTTAGGGAAAACAATTATTTACAAAAATATAAGAAACACTAATGTATAACAACAAACATGCGAAACAATATGACTTCGTTCCAGCCTACTAGCAGGATACTACATTCATTGAAAATGAAGAATGTCCATCAGTCGAAGTAGCAGTAAGTATTCATTTTTAGCACTTGTTCGTAGAGGTTAAAAATCTAGATACAATAGAAATTGAATTTAATACAGGACACTCGAGAAATACTGGAGAAATAGTAAAAAAAGGAAGTTTTGCCGCCAAAAATGTGTTGCTGTTTCCGTTGGTGTTGTCGGTGGTGTTGTAAAAAAATAAAAAGATGCATCAAGAGAAAAATATTTAGAATTCCAAAAAAATCACGAACACGTAAACTTAAGGGTAAAAAGAACGTAAAATTTAATAAGAGAAATAACTCAATGATTTTAAAGAATCGAAAAATGTCTCAGATGATTCCTTCTTATACGGACATTAAATTGATCGAGGGCATGAGTCTAAAAAAAATAAAGAAAAAATATTCCATAAAAGGTTCTAAACAGAGAATTTTAGAAGATATGATTGGTGAATATAAAAAAGGCAATTTGACTGATCTTCAGTTACCAGTCAAACCTAAAGGAAAAGTTAAAAAAAAACTAGACAAACAAAAACTGCATAAAATGCTTGAAGATTATGATAAATTACAGAAGCAAATGAATGTCGATGATTTAAGGAAAAAGTTTTCTCTAAAGGGCTCTAAAGGAATAGTTTTCGATCAAATGATTGATGACTATAAAAAAGGAAATATTTCTGCTACTGCATTGTCTGGAAAATCTAAATTCGACCCAAAAAAATTAAATAAAAAACAAATGAGTGAAATGTTGAGAAAATATAAAAACTACCAATTAACGAAGAAGAAAACTTTCTTAAACAAATCAAAAAATAACTTCCGAGATTTTATGGAAAATTTTAAAGAAGTAGCAAGGACATGGATGAATAAATAAATTCTAAAACTTTTACTTCATAAAATCAATGTCTATTGTTTCTTTATTGTTAGTTTTTGTAACATTAGAAGTTTTAGGAATTTTCAAACATAATGTATTTATTTCAACAATCACAATGTATAAGTACCTCTTTACTAATTTGTCTACAGGTGCAGATCTAAAGTAATGAGTCCTTGGTCAAAACAACAGCCGACAAGCCCTACATCGTCACAAAAATAAACCCGTCCTATTTCGCAGCTAAAACCAAACCGTTCCATATCACCGCGAAAACCAACCCGCCTTACATCATCGTCAAAGCCAAGCCGCCCTACATCGTCGTCAAAGCCAAACCGCCCTACATCATCGTCAAAGCCAAGCCGCTCTACATCAACGTCAAAACCAAACCGCCCTACATCGTCAAATCCCGTCCTATGCCTGCACAAAACCCAAACCGCCCTACGACAGTACAAAACCCGAACCGCTCTACGGAGAACAACATTAATATAGACAATATTAAACCAGAAGAAATCGACGGCTCTTTCATCAATGTTCTAAATCAATCGATAGATGACGTTATAAAAGTTGTACATTTTCTGACCTAGTCAATGTAAAATTCAGAAAACGAACAATTTTACTCAAAATGATGTTAAAACACGTTTTTTATGAAATTAGCAACAATAAATCACATTATAATAAAACGAAAAATCACGTCTATTGTTTTCCCTATTTTTATTGCGTTCCCTAAAAAATAAGGGAGATTTTGGATGTCTTAAGACTTCCCCAAAAATACAGAGAGTTCCCTTAAAAATAAAAGTGAACATTCTCGAGTCTTTACCATCTAACGAGGCATAGAGTCATGTGGGGCAAATTTGCGCACATGAGGTTTGAATCGAAGTATCAATTAATTATTAAAAACATAGAATTAACTTATCCATGACAGAAATTATTTGCAAACAAGAAATACAAACATAATCTAAAAGTTAAAATCATAAAATAACATTGGTATTTCATGGACCGTACATTATAAGAGCAACCGTTGACTTACACTAAACTAATACTTAAGTAGAAGAACAAAGTTTATACGACCAACGATGTAAATAATTAATTGTTATATTAGTTATTATTTATATTTAATAAATTATTCTTGGAATCCTTTTGAGATACAGCTTTTATTTTACTGGCTATAAATTAATCGTTTAGCAGCTTCTAGCTTATCGTCTTTTTGGGACCTTAATTAATAATATTGAGATATTTAATATTTATTTAATATTTAATTATATTCTGTTTTTTTAAATTAATAATACAAAGGTAAAGTGATACAAGTAAGTGTTGGGCATGCGCCACTTGCCCCAAACTATTTTATACGATATTATGTTATAATTGTTCACGACTAAGTTATTACAACCTTTGAAAAATAACCACTAGACATTACGCAGTACTTAATAAAATTATGCGGCTAATTTTCATAAAGTATATACGTTGACAAAAGATTACATGCTAAACCTTGCAAAAGAAAAAGGTGCGCTGCAGTAAGTGAAACTAATGCGCTTTGTGTGACGTTATATAGGGCACTAAAGCTAGAGGATACCATTTCTAAGTCATAAACCGTTTTCTTGATTGATAGATACTTAGCATGCGTACACTTACCCGCTGCGTATATTTGCCGCACATGTCTCTACCTATATATTGAACGAATTTAAACTAGTTAACCTTTTGCCTTATAAATGCTAAAGTTTTTATATGTGTCTGTTTTTTAATCGTTTTAATAAGGGATAGGTATTCCTTAGATTAAGAAAAACAAATCGAGTAGGTAATAAGTTAAAAACAAAAATTGCCTTTTCGTAGGTATTATAAAAGCACATTATGATGTCTTTCCATACTGTGACTAAAACCAAATTTATCTTATTGCTAAGTAATTAATATCAGGCAGAAATTATTAACCAATATAAAAATCTGTACTGTATTGTAATAGGGATAATATTTTAGAGCATTGTTGGCTTAGTGGTTGATACCTTGACTTTCATTCTAAAGGTCGTGGCTTAGAATAATGGCGGGCCATGCAGCAATAGAATTTCTTTAGAAAAAGTTTGTGCACTAATTAAAATAAATAAATATTGCAAGACATTCCACACATCGCCAACTAGCCCCAAGCTAAGTAACTAGACTTGTATTTTGGGTGCTAGACAACGGATATACTACTTATATACTTTCTTTTGTAAATACATATATACTTATAATAAATAAAAACAACACCACCACAGACAAATATCTAATCTAAGCATAAATACTTGTTTGAGGCGGGAATCGAACCCGCTACCCTGTGTTTGGCAGTCCGGCATTTTGAACATTGTGCCAACTGCTCATTGCTCTAACGGTGAATGAAAACATCGTCATGAACCCGCAGCTAAGTTGGCTCCAGACATGTTGACAAGTTCTTTCGTCTAGACTCGGTCGATTAAGCTGCCCTCCCCACGCAAAAAGAACCCACCTAAAAGGGTCTATTTGCAGAAAAAAGCTCATATACAAGTTGGGATAATTTATTTGGCTATTAGCTGTCAAAAACGTATTCGAATCCTGCTATACTATCGTCTATGCTTGGCATTCCTTCTTCGGCAAACATCATAAATATTTGTTTCATAATTGTCGTTTCGCTGTCGTCTTTCGGGTAAACATGGTCTATGAAATCAGTCAAAGCGTCAGTCAACAGACTCCTCTTTTCATTTCCATTGAATACGTTTTGGAACCAATCGCCGATTCTAGCTTTTGTGACCGATAATAGAATTACTATTATTAATATCTGTGTCAATCTTCTCAATTCCATTGATGGCATGATTCTGAAACAAAAATAATAGGGACTATAGAACTCAGTATCTGGTAGGTATAAATTTGAACGTGGACCTAACATCCGTTTCTGAGAAAATCGGTGGTGACACACGGACCGGCAGACGGAGAGATGGACAAGACAGTACTCCTATAAGGGTTCCTTTTATAAGACTCATAAACACAGTTACGTTTATTACTAGACATCGGATTATATGCACTATCAAAATGCCAAAATATGCATGCAAATATGCACTAAAAAGAGCGAAATATGCACAATACAAAAATAATTTGTTATTAGAATTAACGTTTATTTTCATTAGAATTTTCATTTAGAATTGGCTTTCAGATGTACAATTAAACAAATATTTATCTGTACGAAATCTTTAGTTTTTAATGGTGGTGACCCTTATTACCCGCAGGTTCTTAACTACTCCACATGAGCTGTTATAGGTTTTATGCAACAAAAATATTCTCTAGTGTCAAAAATATTCTCTACATCGACAACAGTATTAGTTTTTACGAAAAAATCTCATTTCTCCAAAGTAGATAGGTATTTTTGTGTATTTTCTCTTCGCGGTTCTTATGACACAATGTTTGCAGTGTCTAGTTTAAAAATGTCGTCGGAAGTTTCGTCCGGTTAATTAACTTTTCGTCACAATTGTTTGTTGATTCTTACTTAGGTACACATTATGTAAAAGCGTTAGTAACTACTTATGATATTATAACTTCTTAGTATGGTACTAAATAGGTAATATTTACAACGGAATTTGCTATGTACACATTCAATTTAGGCATTTTGCTTCGTCGACGAATTGAAAGTTAGATATTTTGATCATTAAAGGGCTAGAAATGCTGAAATTATTCGTGTGCTTAAAAAAACAAAAACTGATAATTAAATTTTTTTTGATAGGAATCAAACCTACTACTTTATTTGCAAACAAAAACATTCAAGATTATTTATATAAATTGGTGGAAACAGTTCCTACTTCTACTTAATTCTATTAATTGATTACGTAAAAAAAATTGCTTGACATTACGCGGTATCCCTTGTTGATAAAACTCAACTAGCAATAATATGTGTAAGCTTTAACTTTCTCCGCATGGGGGTTGAATTTTCCAAAATTCATTCCTAGCAGATGCCTACGCTATGTCATAACAGTTATCTGTGTGCCAAATATCATAATCTGTCCATTGGCTTCAATCAGTCAGGACTTAATTTTTTATTGCGCCTGATGATATCTGTTGGCATACGTACGTAGAGTGAAGTAGAGTCATCAAAAGAGTAGGTTACTTCGTAAACAAATGTTGTTACATTGAAGAATAGGTACATATTAATTATGAACTGTTGTTCAATGTAATAATAATTTGTTTACGAAGTAACCTACTCTTTTGATGACTCTACTTCACGTCTTTTAATGACTCCACTTGACGTATACGTCTTTTTTAACATCAAAAGACAAACAGACGAGTGTTTAGACAAAAATTAAATTTAGCAAAATAGGTACATTTCATTAGTACCCCGCAAGTACAAAAACTAAAGAAATGTACAGTCAGCTGCATAATTGCAGCCCCCGGTAGAGTTCCAAAATGACTATTATTGGAATGTTTTCATTCTAATAATTTTTGTTTGATAAATTGATGAGTTAGAAGACTTTAAACTTAAACTAAAACAGGTGCCTAGAATCCTGCTTGTGTTAAAAACATCTTATGAGCTCTACGGTGGGTCTGCAATTATGCAGCCGACCGTACCTACATATTTTGCGAAATATGTTTATTTTTTTCAAAATTTATTCGTAATCCGTATGTATTTTGTAACAGTTATAATATGTCTGTCCTACAATGTAACAATATCCGTTTACGCAGTAACTCTATTGTTTACGACACTGTGACATACATTGTCCTTGCTTATAATTATAATGATGATGCGGTGTAGTTCAGTTTCTTTAGGAATTAGATTCTGCACCGGCGCATGACCATCATGTCACTTGATATTATTATGTCAACCATAATTAAGTTAAGTTGCATTAATAAAAATCTTTCATCACTGAGATTCAAGATTGTACTATCGTACCTTGTCATTTGAGACAAAATAACATATTAATAATAAATAAAAATATTAATTGATCTGTTTTAAAGCAAAAGTTTTTCTGTTTTTACGTAATATTTAGTTTTTAATTAAGATAGATAGATAGATCGATAAATTCTTTATTGTAAACACCAAATTCAAATAACATTAATAATAAAAATCAAAGCTTAACTGTAAGTGTTACAAAGGGCGGCCTTATCGCTCAAAGCGATCTTTTCCAGGCAATCTTTGGATGGACAAGAAGTTGAGGAAGGTGAAGGGCAAGGTGAAATAACTTAGGAAAATAAATAAGATGCAAATAACAACAAAAACATAATAATAAATACAAACTTAACTACATACTAATAATAATTACTTAATGCACATAATATATATATATATATTTATATATGTATATTTATATACATACATATATCATTAAGGTGGTAGTAGGTGACCCTAATTACCCGCTGGTAACTTACCTTTAACCTTAGATTTAGACACAGATTTACTCATGAACTATAGTCTAAACACTATCCCTATATAATCTATAGGGATAGTGTTAGACTATAGTTTCCTATAAAATATATAGGGATAGTGTTAAGACTATAGTTCACGAGTAAATCTGTATCTAAGTCTAAGGTTTAAATTGGAATAAGAGGGATAGAACTTTATTTTCACAAAAACAATGGAATGGCTCGCGATGGGAATAACCTAATGTCTCGTACCAATATGAGATTTTGGTCATATAATAAAAATGCATTTGTTAGTGAAATAAATGAAATGCTTTATTTAATATTTAGGGGGAATGGGGGTGAGTCCGGATCCGGCTCGTTTCTGGCGCAGAGGTTAGCCATCGCCATTCAGCGTGGCAATACTTCTAGCATTATGGGAACCTTTACGCCAGGTACGATAAAAGTCGGGTTATTTGAATAACTGGTCACTTCATTTTTTGTACTTATAATGTTAAATATGTATGTCTTTTTCTAGATATTTATCTATACATATAATAAATCTGTAGACATAAAAAAATCTGTAATTGTAAGATATCCAGAAAAAAAATACACAGGTCGTCTTAAAATCGTTAGCTGAACACGATAGGGTAGTTTTTAGAATTTTTGTCTGTTTGTTTGTCTGTTTGTCTGTTTGTCTGTTTGTTTGAACCAGGTAATCTTATAAACTACAGAACAGATTTGAACAAGGTCCACATGAATATGTTCAGAAAATATCAGAATAACATTTAGGGTATGTTTCAATTTAACTTTAATACAATAATAATGATATTTGATGAAAAAACATTAAATAAATATGAAATCGAAATATTTTTCCGTGGTAATACATAATCGAACGTCAGAAGAAAACAGTACCCTTACCACGACTTTTTTACGTATTCGATCTAACATACTATATTGAGTATTTACTATGAAACTTCCTAAAAATCAACTTACTAGGTCCACCCGTCTCTCAGAATATCGGTAGTGACACACTGACAGACAGACGGACAAAAGAGTGATCTTTTATGGGTTTCTATTTTTCGAGTGCTTCAAAAAGTCATAGTAGGGGTACAGTACATGCCTCCGCTCAAGATGACAGCTGTCATGAAACCAAACAGTTTGCATTTAATGCTACCTACGTGAAACTGAAAATGAGGTTAGTACAAAGAGGTACTACTACATAATATTACCGATCTCCTTTACCGAAGACCTCTTCGATGTTACATTTCTATCGCGCTTATTTCCTGCTTATCTCTAATGAAATAGACTGAATTATGAGTTCAAGTCGCGGAAACCTTAGAAAATTTAAACAAAAAAGAATTTTTCAAATCGGTCCGGGAGTTTTGGCGGGAACGAGTTAACAACATGTCATGCTGCAGTTTTATTTTCATGAAACTTAGTTGTAACCCGAGTTGAATTGTATAATTCTGGTGGAATGTTATTCAATTTAGTTCTGTGAAAGTGCACAAGTGTAGTGAAAGTAAAAATCAGTGTCAAACATGAAGTTTTCTCATTGCCTCCAAATCTGTCCAAGCTTTTACGAGTAATCAGCGAACATACATAAAAAAAAATACGCGACGAATTGAGAACCTCCTCCTTTTTTGAAGTTGGTTAAAAAATAGATAGATATTTGTAAGAATCAATTTTTCATTTTGTTTTCCCGAATATTACGTAGCCCTGCCAGCTACCTCATAAAAAAACTGGACAATTTGGTCTAGAATTCTGAAAATTGCAAAAGGTGTCCTGCCATTCAGTATGGGAGCGTGGTATATTATGTGTTATGTTTTTTGCGCTGTGATTTTAGACCAGATGAATAAATAATGCCCTTATGCTTTATAGGTTTTGTTTGAGGGCATTATTTGTTCATTTCGATGGCTATGGGACTCAAAGTGAACCGCACACTTTTGAAAAAACATAAGACATCATTTCTAACCCTTGACGTAAAAACGACGGGGTGTTATAAGTTTGACGTATCTGTGTGTGTGTGTGTCTGTCTGTGACATCGTAACTCCCGAACGGGTGAACCGATTTTAATTTAGTTTTTTTTGTTTGAAAGGTGAATTAGTCGAGAGTGTTTTTAGCTATATTTGATCAAAATCGGTTCAGCCGTTTGAGGTTTATGAGGGATAAAAGTCAGGATTAAAAACCGAATGTTAGTGAGTAGATAGGCTCGAGTGGGGTATCAAATGTAAGGACATGATTTGTACTTTACAAATAGCTATGTTTTATCGAAATCGGTTTAGCCTAAAGAAAGTTATGGGGGATAAAAGTCAAGATTAACAACCGAATGTGAGTAGATATGCCCGAGTGGGGTATCAAATGAAAGGGAATGACTTGCACATTACAAGTAGCTAATAAAAAAAGTCCCTCCCTACAAAAAAGATGAAATAAAAAATTAAATTCAAAATTTAAAAAACCCCTGACACAAAATAATAAAAATAGTATGAACGTAAAAAGCCTAAAAAAAGCGAAAAAACTATGAAAAAACCCCTACAAAAAGAAAAATAATAACCCCGAAATTATGACCCTACGTAAGTAGGTAGTACATCTGAATTTTTTTGATTAAATATGGCCGCTTTTTACCTATAAAACACCTTCATAAAATGATAATATTAAAATTTCAACGAAAATGTTAAAGTAAGTATTAAGAATTACAAGTACTTAAAAACTAAATACTTACACAACTTAACTATCCAAATTACATTATATTAAATTGACTCTAAAATAAGAGCGGTCCCCGACGCGACAATATTTAACCAAAAAAAATCAGATGTACCTTGTACTTACGTAGGGTCATAATTTCGGGGTTATTTTTTCTTTTTGTAGGGTTTTATTTATAGTTTTTTTGCTTTTTTTAGGCTTTTTACGTTCATATTATTTTTATTATTTTGGGTCGGGGTTTTTTTTAATTTTTAATTTTTGTTTAATTATTCCATTTACGAGACGCTTTAGAAGTTGGACGTCCTTTTGTAGTTGGCATAAAGGATTTGTCATAATTGGTTTCGGCATAATAACCCTAGGCATAACATAATTTTACACAATTCTTTTTGGCATTAAGTCACCGCGCTCTTTGGAAAATCATGGAACATCACGTTTCTTCAAAAACCCTGTCTCCAAGACGTTTTAGGGGTTTGGTGTTATTTATTATTTGTTTTTATTTTTTCAATGTCCTCTATCGATAGGTATGAGACTCAAAGGGCACCGTACACTTTTGTAAAATCTTAGGACATCACATTCCTTCAAATACCCCGATTCCGAGACGCTTTAAATGTTTGGTGTGAAAGCGTTTTTTGTTCAACGTAATGCCTGCTGCATCGCGTTATTTTAAGTATGAGTATCTGTTCTGTCCAATGGCTATTCTTTTTAATCATTAATATTAATATTTAAAAATAAAAATAATACAAAATATTATTTGCACCAAAATAGATCATTATTTGCATGATGTTGGTGTTAAAAATACTATTACCTCATAAATTATGAATGGAAGAATATTAAGACAAAAGTAGTTAATAATTATTTTTTCTTTCATTTATAAAAAACCAAATATAACCAGGAAGACAAAGTATGTTTAAAGTTTTGTGCGAATAGACTTAGACTTAGTTATAGCGTATTATATTGTTGTGTATTATGCTTTATTTGTGTGAAATTATTAAAAAAAATATTACTAGCACATAAGTGCCTTCACCAAATCAATTAAAAAATATAGTTTAAAAACAATATTACTACCTATTTTGTTATTATAACTTACACCGAACGATAAATAGTATCTATGCGGGAAAATGCTAGGTATTCTAAATATACCAAAACCACATCGCGAACGAAGTCGCGGGCAACAGCTAGTTTATAAATATATGTATAATATAATAAATTTAATATTTACCTTGAATTGATCCAGCTATCTACTTTCCATCAAGCATTTTCTATCCGAACACCTCACTGAGTCACTGCACTAGTTTATTTTTCCTAGGGCACTTTCCCTGACTTAATCACAGTTTAACAGAGTTTAGTTTCTTTTAGTTACTCCAACAGTTCTGGACCCTAGTACGTTTGTGAGTGACCCACGGCTTTCGCATTATTCCAACGTTCCACCACCGCGTTGTCACTATACTTTCGTTTTATAAAATAGACAGAAGACATCGTGAGGGAATTAAATTAATTAATAGTCGTTTCCTTTGGTTTTCATTGCGTAAAATAATGAAAAGTAATTTTTATAAGCAATCAATATTTTCAAGAATTATATGTAATTAACTTTCTAGGTACCTACTTTTAAAAGAAAGAGTTGAAATTCAAAGTAAAATCGATTGGGAGATATTTCAATATATTTTTTTATTATAACCTTTTTTAAGTAGTTTTTCTAAGGAAAATCACCTCAAATGTTAATTCGGATTAACAGTCACCTTTTACTAGTTTCTATTTATATCGATTTCATGCTAATTCTCAATTAACATAGTTATGTAAAAACGTAAACCAAAGTTTCGTGCATAATATATAAATAAAGTAGGTTCTTGGTTAAATAACCGGATTTTGTTATTCTATAGAAAGCTATTCTATATAAATTAACCTGATATTGCTTATAGACTATAAAATGTATTTATTTTTAGTATTTTTTTATATCATGGAAAAGTCCTAAGATTTCTTTTTACTTTCATCATTCAATGTTTAATATTGTATTAAGAGGATTATCTGGTCTGGTAAGATGCTAACAAGGTTTTTAAATATTAGCGTCTTTTGTTGACTAAACCGACTAGTTTGAAATGCTGAATTTCACATTGCGCAATCCATCGTCATACTAATCAGATGTATCTACAAGTCAACAAATGATCAATGACGCAATTTGCACTAGAGATGCTATCTCGTTCATCACCTCGAAGATCCTCGTCAGATCACTAACATTTTACGGGACCACCCTCGTGGTTCCAAAATTAATCACCAAAATCTATACATATAAAATGCTTTTTCCTGACTGACTGATGGATAAATGCACAGCTTAAACCACTGATCGTAGAGACCTGAAACTTTGAGGGTGTGTTCTTTGTATGACGTAGGCATTCGATAAGAAAGCATTTTCCTAAGTTCCACCCCTGAGGAAAAGGGTGGCAAAGTTTGTATGGGACAACGTGATTCCTTGGTCCATTTTCAACTTCTACGCGGACTAAGTTCCGAGCAAAAGCTAGTCGGTTTATAAAAAAAGTTATGCCCGAACAGCCCTAAAAAGAACCTCATCCGTTCTTTAAATCGGTTAAAAATAAAACTTACTTGCCACGAATTCGATACCAGTATTGTAAAATGTCTGACGTGTCTGTAATTTCACTGGATCCCAATCAGTTCAAACCGGAATTCTGCACATTCGAGTCGACAACTGCACACGAGTGCATAACGGTAAAAATTGGTTTAAAATTTATGGTGGTAGTGGTTACCTAAAATCCCTGGACGACAATTGGAGATAAATATAAATCTACAGTTATAATAGAATAAAAACATTTTTATATAAACTACAATACTTATAATACCTAAACTATTTTACTATAGTATGTAGGTACGTTCCTTATTATCCCTTAATAGTAGGTTGCGATATAAGTGTGGTAAGTTGATCAATGCATAGAGGTTTATGACGTGCGAGCGGAACGCGAACGTGTTAAAAAGCCGAGATCCACACGTATAACGTACGACGTTGAAATACTTGATTTTATTTAAATAGTCTAGGTCCAGTTTATATAATGCCATTTGCTTCAAGTCTTTTTAAAATTCGAACTGTTTTTACTGCCTTAATAACTCTTAATAACAGTATAATCCAGTTAAATTAAGAATGTTTCATTTACATAACATGTAATTAGCAGTAAGATACGAATTTAACTGATCAGGATAACTTATTACAGCACTAATGCGCTCATGGTAAAGTAAAACGCCCGTGTGCGTAATACGTTGGATTATGAGCCTAAAAGCGGTTTAATAACATCCACTTTATAAAAAGTCCTAAACTGACTGATATATCAACGCACAGCTCAAACTAATGGACAAAATTAATAACACATGTGTGCTCTATATTGCTCCATTTCAAATAATACCTTCAAATATTTTAAATATTGACCTTTAATTAGCGTGTTCAAAAGAAAAGAAAAACCCTATCCTCTACACAAACTCTAGGGATAGTGTTTAGACTATAGTTCCCTATATAATCTATAGGGATAGTGTTTAGACTATAGTTCAAGAGTAAATTTGTGTCTATCTCGGACTATCCTTAAACCTCGTCTTGGAATTTATTGTGCCTTCTTCTTATTGATAGGCGAGTTCCAAAGGCACACATCTTAACATAGTTTTAAGACATTTTATGTGATCTCGTACAAAATATATCCAAATGATGTTTCAAATGAATAAACATTTTTGACTTTGACTTTTTGACTGTTTGGGCGACAATCTTGCGTACATAATAGCTATTATCATCTAGTTATAGCTTAGAATTATAGGCATCTGCTAAGAAAACATCTCCTACGTCGTCAAAGTCTTGGGTAACTACTAGGTAGTTTTGTTAATACTTTCTTGGGATATATTCTTAGACTCTATTAAGTCTAAAAACAAACTGTTTTTGTTTGATAGAACTTATCATATCATCATATTCAAACTTGGCTATACACAAAAAGTAGTTTTGTTTGAAAGTTCCGTAAAGTAATTCGTAATATTTAAATCAGCTGGCGTTGTTATTCAGAGCACAACATTAACATCAATCAATTCACTTTCAACGGTTGTTTAAATATGGAGACAGCGTTTTTGACAACATTTTAGTCTGCGGTTTGCTTTTTAATTAGTTAAAAGTTTTAAGTAAGGAGCTAAAATTGCGTCACGACCTTTACCTCGACATTTTGTTACTACAGAAGATTACTAAAATGAGCTATTACCTTAATTTTCCAGACAATGTTTGTTTCCAAGAATTGTTCTCTGTTAGCAACACTATCGATTGGTCCAAAAATATAGGTTGATTATTTTTTGGAAAATGAACAGGTTCGATTCCCGGCTAGGGAATAACTTTTCCAAAACTCTATGATGCAGTTTTAGTTTTTATCAAAATCGGGCACGCAACTAATTTCTGCATTTTTCGCTATATCTTATAGTTTAGAATATAGCCCTGAAGGCCCACGTAAATAATTCACCCTGTATATTGTGCTTCGATAGATCGCAGCACCACTTCGCTACTAGATAAAACATTGAAAGATGTCTAAGACCAGAAAAAAAACAATGAAATAAAACAAGTAAGCATTCTAGTTCTATTATAATGCAGATACATTCTTCATTCTTATCGACCGGAGATTATGATGGTTATACAACACACCATCTAGCGAGCGATTCGGAAAGAAACACGCAGACCAGAAACAAAAAACTGTACATAAATATTTGTTTGATGGAATCGAACCCGCAATTTTCGTCACAAGCCACAGACATCGTCAAGGTGTAAGTAGACCTCACTCAACCGTATCGAAGGAAAACGCAATCATATCTGAATGAATACTCGTCGCATTTTACAACACCTATTGTCTGACTTTCCTTCGAGGTCATTAGGGTATTAGCATCGAACACTGTCGCTGATTAATGACTCCAAAAATACAATGTATTCCAACGAAGGGTTTGTAATGCGAAGGGGTTGTTAAAGACGTCTACTTCGGCTACGAAGCTCCAAAAATCATTAAGTGATGGTGAGAAATGACTCATGATAGTTGATGCTAAAATCCTTTAAATAAATTAACATAAAACACAATAGCCTTGGGTCAAGGACCGTCACGATACCGTTGTTCCATTGATTTAGATCGCTGTAATTATATCATGAAATCTTCATTTATAATCTACTGGAATATTAGAACTAGTTTTCAATAATTTTTCTCAGATACCATTACAACTATTGAATCGGAATGTTGTCAACAACTAAGGTAGGGTTATTTTAAACAATAATTTTCTTTAAAACGTTCGTGAACTTTATTCATAAAATAATATTAAACACTGTGTTTTTGTTATTAGGTCGTTTTGTTGTGTATCCTAATATACCTCGAAGGAGTACACAACACTCATATAAGAAAAAAACTTGAACACGGGCTCGAGCTTCTGAAACAAAAAGAGCCAATAGAAAAACAAGAAGAAATAGCAATTGGTGAAGAAATAAAACAAGATGAAGAAATAAAACCAATTGAAATTGGTCCCAAACGTCTGCATCATTGGAAACATCAAGGTTTGTTCGAGAAAGAGGAAAAAATTAAAATTGAAGAAGAAATAAAAAAAGATGAAGAAATAAAACCAACAGGAATTGTTTCTATACCCGAATACCTTTCAAAACTTAAAGGCTTTATTGAGAAAGAAGAAGAAATAAAACGACATGTCTTACCAAGAGAAGCTCCTGAAGAACCAGCCCCTGTTGAAGAAAAAGTAGCAGATGACATCGATGTCAATGCCGGTCTGCCTTTCCTCGAACCTCCACCAAAACCAGTTCGCATACCTCTTGAACGTGAAGTCGTTGAAAAACCTAACGGGCTGGGTCTTAATACAAATATAGCCAGCTCTCTGATAACTGTAGAGAACATCGTTGAGCAATCAAGAGAACGTGAATTACCACGTCGTCAAACACAGGAGATAAATAGTTTAAGTGAAGTATACATAACACCGCGACCAATATCGGCGGGACCTCGTCCAGCGACAACTATAGTTCCTCCAGAGAATAATATCAGAACCCAAGTGACGGTTTCACCAATGTCACTTGGTCCGGTACCAGCGGTACCAGTGTTTGGTCAAGGTGCATCAAGTTCTGTATCACAAGTCCCAATTCTTCAACCTATAGTTACCTTCAGACCTGTGCCTCAGGTACTTCCACCGTCCCCACCGCCATCTCCGCCGCCTCCTCCTGCCCCGAAAGAAGAAGCTCCTGTGATAACACCACGAAGGTACGTCGCTTATCTAGGCGATATGTTTCTAAAGCTAATGACGCAATTGCTAGGTCGTGCTAGACTTACATTGAATAGACTTACTGGGCCACCGCCTACGTCACCAGAATTAAAAAACAATGCTGAATAGACGTGGTAATTATCTGTCTAATTATGGCTTAGATTGTTTTATGTGGTATTTGATACAATGGTAGGTAGTTATTTATTTACTTCTTTTGTTTTAAGGCTTTAGTTAAAATAATTTTAGAGTTAAGGAAAGTCATTTGAGGAATCTGTGCAAACTTTCTTCTTTCGACTCGTACCAAACATAAAATAATACCTATATGTCGAAAAAAATTGAATATTCGACATCCAATTATTTTGATTAAAAATGAAAATAAGAAATAAAACCATTTAAAAGTGCTTTCATGGCATTTGACATGTCGATACACTGCTACATTAACCATTCAACTCTATAATTTTTCGTAAACCACCAGGAGGTATTCCGTTTCGAGGATACACCATATGGTTAGCCCGAATAATTCTACATTTGATTTCTATATACCAACATAACTACAGTAGATTATTTCATGTGCATACTAAAATTAATTTAAAACTATTATATTAAAGAAGAAAAACTAGAAACAATTAAGTTGTAAAAAATATAATAATTACTACATCTCAGTTTTTTAATATCTTGGTTTTTATATGTACCGTGTTTTAATTTTATCTTCCGTAATAACCACCGTAACCACCTTGTCCGTAACCACCTTGTCCGAATCCACCTTGTCCGAATCCACCTCCGTTACCTCTGTTGTATCCACCTCCATAACCTTGCCCGTAATTTCCGTAACCGCCGCCGTAACCAGGACCACCACCGCCGAATCTGCCTCCAAAATTACGGCCTCCGCCGTACCCGCTGAAGCCACCTGGTCCTCCACCGAAACCAATTTGAGCTGTCACTGTGGCTATGAGAGCCAGGAAGGCAAAGATGAGAATAGCCTGCAAAAATTACAAAGGTTTGTTAATACCACTTTTTGTTTAATAAAACATGTCTTTCACAATAATTTCTACTTCACCAAACTGTGTATAGGGAAAAAAAAAATTTTTTTTATGTAACTTAGGGGGTGTCCATAAATTACGTGAGATGTTTAAGGGGGGGAGGGGGTCGAGTCAAATCTCATCTAATCTTACGTTGGAGAGAGGGGGGGTCTCGGCAATTATCACGCAATTTTTTTTCTGATTGATTTTTCCGGCTCAGAGTGGCTAGATCAGAACGAAGTTGATTCATCAGAACGAAGAGCGGATGATTTTACTGAAAATCAAATGGACATCAATAGTCTCTCTTGACACCGCGCATGATTCTCCATGGACTGAATTAGAGTAGATATCCTTTTTTAATCACAGTACTCACGATTCAAGTATTCTATTGTTACATTTTTATTACACTCATAACCCTCAGCAATATTGATTATTAGTCTTACTAGTCGCCCACACTTTGAAAAATTTCACGTGAGATTGGGGGATTGGGGAGGGGGTTGAATAAAATCTCACGACATATCACCAGGGGGGAGGGAGGGACTGAAAATTAAAAAAACACCTCACGTAATTTATGGACGCCCCCTTAGTAGTAAATTAGTGAGTCATTATGAGTAAATATTATTCCGAATATAATATGGATAATATGTAGAAAAAATCAATATTTAACTTGTATTTTCTGATCTATATATATAAAAATGAATTGCTGTTCGTTAGTCTCACTAAAACTCGAGAACGGCTGAACGGATTTATCTTATCTTAGTCTTGAAATGTTCGTGGAGGTCTAGGGAAGGTTTAAAAGGCGAGAAAAAATCGAATAACCGATATTCCCACGGGAGGACAAACGCGGGTGAAACCGCGGGGCGCAGCTAGTCAAATATAAATATAAATAAAAACTCACTTTATTTGCCATGCTTCACAATGGTATCATCGACGTATACTGATTGATTTCACAATAACAATTCCTTTAAATAGTCATGTGTTTGTTATAAAGTAATCTACTAATTTTCTATTTCCGCAAGCATATACTGTGGTTCTCAAACTTTATTAATGAATTTTTAAGTAATTGATATAATGAATTAAATTCAAGTGCTTCTTAGTGGGCTCATAGAAATTGACTTTTAGTAAACTGGCTTGCTTTCTATGAGAGAGAGAAAGAGAGAGAGAAACACGCCTACGCCGCACGGCATACAACTAGAGCAAAAAGTGTCGTTACAACTTTTGGTGTAAATTTTTTCCGTCTAGCCCCCTTTCGCAACGCGCGATAAGGAACTTCGTTCCAAAAATCCAAGTAAAAAACGGCAAAAAATAACTAAATTTTTAGTCGTTTTCGAAGTTTTCTTATGACGTTATCACGTAAATTTATCGTCCGCAAACCGACTTTATAAGCAATCATTTTTATTGGCTTAAAAACTCTTTGTTGGTACCTAAATTTTTATACATCAAAACTTAAATTAAATTAAATTAAGAATGTCACCTACATAACATGCAATTAGCAGTAAGATACGAATTTAACAGGATAACTTATTACAGCACTAATGCGCTCATGGTAAAGTAAAACGCCCGTGTGCGTAATACGTTGGATTATGAGCGTAAAGCGGTTTAATAAGATCCACTTTATGAGCAACTGTGATAAAAAAAACTTTTACATCATAGTATAATTTTCAAAGACAAAAGTTTAAGAGTAGCTGGCAGTTAAATTTTCAAACAAATAAAACGTGCTAGAATTAGCATCACTTTAACTATTAACTGAAGTCCATTTCCATACTGATACACACCATAAACTTGGTAAAAAACCGCATTTATGGATTTTACGCATTCTAAATATATTTATATACCTGTAGAAGAGGTATAACGTATTCGGGTATTCACCAACATACATATGAAGAATTGTGACATAGACCCATGTGCTTGGGAGTAGCTTGCTTTTGAGCGTTCGAAATGAAGGCGGCGTGGTGCAGGGTGTCTGAGTTCGAGGACGCACGAAGGCGTGCGTTAGACGACAAGCGTGATCAGCTGAAGAGGAAGTCACCTTCTGCTTTTGTTTGCAACTATAAAAACGCAGTTCTGACGTGTGCTTGTGAACCTTTGTAAACAAAATAGGTTACATAAGTCACCTAAGGGCTAAACATTCGAACCCTTTAGGGTTCTTTTTGGAAATACCAGTCGCCGAAGTCGACATCGACTAGGAGGATGATGATTATACTTATTTGTTCAATGTGATGTGATTGTGAAAAAGTACAATTGAGACGTATTTCAAATAATACTTTCAAATATTTGTAATATTGACCTTTGTGAGTATGATCACATGAAAAAAAACCCTCCATGAGTTTCTAGTGCCTTCTTCTCATTTGTGATCGCGTTCCGAAGGCACACATCCTAACTTAGTTTTTAAGACGTGTCCATGTGATCTTGTACCTAGGTATTAAGCATTCAAAGGAATAAAGAATTTTGACTTTGACTTATTTGTTTAATGTGATGTGATTGTGAAAAAGTACAATTGGTACGTACTCGTTTGATAAGGGTTCTTTTTGGAAATACCAGTCGCCGAAGTCGACATCGACTTGGAGGATGATGATGATACTTATTTGTTCAATGTGATGTGATTGTGAAAATGTACAACGTACTCGTTTGTATATTTTAACTATTCCTGAATAAATATGTTTCAGATAGGTTTTGGGAAATCCTATTTGCCACACATTTACCTATCGACTTTTGTGGCAGAAGGTTGTGGACTCGATTCCAGCCTCGAACAAAAATGATTGTACAGATATTTGTTTCTAGTGACGGTGTTTGTCTATGTAAATAAATTTTCAGATAGCCCAGTGCAGGCATAATAAAAAATCGTTATGTAAATTAAGTTTTTTTTTAAATAATTTATTTACCAAAAAACAATTACTTAGCACACATTCACTTCACTCCCTTAAACCAGTATTGGTTTGTGTGAGAGTTGCACAATCCTCTTACTAACTAAACCTACATTTACAAAAGAAAAGTACCTATATAAGTATTCGTTGTCTGGCCTTAACACAAGCCTAGTTGCTTAGCTTGGGGTTAGATGGCGCGATGTGAAGTGTCCCATAATATTAATTTATTTCTGCATATTAGATATAAATGCCTTTACCTACTATATTGCTTCATTATTAGTATCTATTACGACCCAGTTGGCACAATAATCACAATGCCGGACTGGCAACAGGGTTGCGGGTTCGATTTCCGCCTCAGACAAGTATTTATGCTTAGATATTTGTCTGTGGTCTGGTTGTTTCCATGTATTATAAGTATATATTTACAAAAGAAAAGTATATAAGTAGTATATCCGTTGTCTAGCACCCATAACACAAGTCTAGTTACTTAACTTGGGGCTAGATGGCGATGTGTGGAATGTCCTGCAATATTTATTATTATAGTTTCAACCTATTATTTAAAACGCAAAATATTAAATCTATTGCTATTTTGTTTGCATTCCAAATCTAAGTATATAAAACAATGAACGATTGAAATTTTCCATCAATTAATTATTTACGATAAAAGATCAAAATTAAAGTACCTAAACATTCATTTAAAACGTCATAGCGATCTGTGAAATTAAAGGCATTATGCAACGTGTTGTTAATTTCACAGATCGCTTTCAAGTAATGTGATTGATTTATCATTATTTGTTTCTAAAACGTCAAAACTAACAGAATTGTTTAAGAAATAACGAAGTATCTGAAAAGTGCTATCTATCTTCGGTATCTTCAACAGGAGTTATTATGCATTATTTTAATGTATCGAAGATATCATTGAGAGTATTTTTTGTGGTCAGTAAAGTATTTTTTACTACGTCCGTCTTAACTCTTCTAACTACTATTAACCGTTTGAACGCCAGTGATGCCTTTCGGTGTCATTCAGTCAACTTGGTTGAGACGCCGTTGACTACCTAGGAGGAAAGGGTACCGGGCGCTCTCTCCATACAAACGTAGTCGACTGTTTCCTCCCTGAATACTGACACTAGAGCAAATATTTTTGTTGCATAAAACTTATAACTGCCATGACTAAGCCCCTATGTTTTGTTTTTTGTTTATTTTCAAGTCTTAATTTCTATGATAATTAGAAAATGAAAAAACCAAGACATAGGGACACAGTCATGGCAGTTATAGGTTTTTTATCACAGTTGCTCATAAAGTGGATCTTATTCAACGGCTTTTAGGCTCATAATCCAACATATTATGCACGCGTGCGTTTTAGATTTGTTAACTAGTGCTGTAAAGTTATCCCGAAAAGGTAGGTACCAAAGAGTTTATAACTAGCAAAAATGGTTGTCTCTAAAGCCAGTTTACGAACGAAAATTTTACGTGATAATGACTTAGAAAACGATTAAAAATTGATTTGTTTATTTTTTGTTTTTTCTTTACTTAAATATATTGTTTTTCCGTACCATTGTATTTTGTTCTTAACCCCCGACGCAAAAACAAATAGAAAAACCCAAAAAATAATGTATGTCACACGAGGATGTATAGGTTAAAAGTCTTTAGCCTGGCCTTTCCGGAGCATAATTAACAAAAAAATATTGCCTTAAAAAAATGTAAACATAGAGTTATCACAAATATTTTGTTAATTATTATTTTGTTTTCTTTTCAAGTCTTTTCTTTTATTCGCAACTGTGATAAAAAACGTCGTACGATATACGTGTGGAATTGATATTTGCATCTTGGCTTCTATATCACGCTCGCTGCCGCTCGCGCGTCATAAACCGCCTCTATGCAAAGATCAATTTACCACACTTATATCGTAATGTACTATTATGCAACCAAAATATTTGTGCTAATGTCATTATCCAGGGAGGAAATAGTCGACTACGTTTGTATGGAGAGAGCGCCGGTACACTTTTACCTTAAGACGTCATAATTGTACTGCCTTTACAATATATTTTTTTGTATAAAGGAACGGATTTAAACTACTAATTTAATTGAACTACCAATACCAACTTTTCCTGGGTCAGACGTAAACATTGTAATCTTTATCTATGCAGTTATAAATCCTATCTGATGGTGAAGTCTGCTCTTTCTACTTCCACTTCGCTCTATCTGAGACATTGCTTGGGAAAATTTCGTAGTATTTTGGCGACATCTTACTGTAATTCCTAGCTATTTCAATATTAATAGGTTTTTGTGATATGGTAGCAAACTGAATTTTATTGTAACATGAGGCATGCGAAAGGAAGTAAATAGAAACAACAAGGTATAGTTTTGTAAATAATTTAGTCAGGTACAAAATATACGGTAACAGGTAGAAAAATATTTTAAAATTCTTTGATTTATTGACATTGTTATTTATTATAAGTTTTATAGATAACAATGTCAATCAGTCTAAAAGAGACTTGAAATTAAGATTCTGATTACAATTGATTTAAAACATTTTAGAGGCAGCAGACGTTTTATCGTCCAAATCCAAAACCTCCCTGTCTACCGAAACCCCCACCTTGAGCACCTCCTCCCTGACCTAGTCCCTGTCTGCCGAAACCTTGGCCACCAGATCCACCTAGTTGCCCACTTCCATAATATTCACCCTGTTGCCCATCTCCATAATATTCACCTTGTTGCCCACTTCTACTGAATTCACCTGGTTGCCCACCTTCATTGGATCTACCTCGTTGCCCATTTCTACTTAATCCACGTTGTTGCCCACCTCCTATGAAACCACGTTGTTGCCCACCTTCATTGGATCTACCTCGTTGCCCACCGCTAATGAATCCACGACCGAATCCTCCTTGACCCTGAGCAATCGTCAGGGCAATAAGGCCAAGAAGTACTCCAAGTACGAACAAACTCTAAAGAACAAGAACTTATCTTTAAAAAAAAATTACAACAGAGTAATAAACAAAACGGAAATATAATTAAGTGTAATTAAGAGTAACCACAATTACTAAGAAGGCGTAAACTTAAGTAAAAAATTGAATTACCTACAATAGACATAGTTAGACATTTATATATTTATACAACAAACAACACAATAACTCTTTAAGTAATAAAAAAATCTATTTTCATAACGAAATCAAGTGTCAAATAAAAACCAACTTGCTAAGTCCACCCGTTCTTGAGAAAATCAGTGGTGAGTCAATCACACACGAACAGACGGAAAAGGGGCAAAAATCCACACCAACAAAATTTTTAGTCTTGCAGTTTTACGTTCCATTTTGTAGTTCCACCTTCAAATTTTGTTGTATTGTTATTTTTTTACTTTAATTTATTTAAGTTTATTAAATTTATTTTATTAATTTTAGTAATTTTATTAGTACATATTTCTACTGTCTTTGAAAATTCCATTCGATATTAGGCAAAATGTACTAAATTCTGTAATCATATAGGAGTTTTGTGATAAGAAGATGGTTCCAGAAACTCCATCAATCTTTATCTATTAGTTATTAAGGGTAAATTCTATCGGAGATCTTGAAAACTGAGCAATTTTATGCTCGCTACATAACTCCAAAGATCCAGGCCAGTAGGCAGACCCTACTCGAGTGCATTATGCAAAATGCCTACAAGAATCTCCCTGCATTCTTACACTTAGATATAACATTTAAAAAATCTGAGGAATAATTTACCTTTACCGATGCCATCGTTGTGGGTATTGCTCCGATAAAATTTAGGCAACTATTTCATCGTCCACCCATACTTGTCTTTATATACAAGGCAACACAATAGCATTATTTTGCCAAAAACCTGGTAATTACGTGAATCAATATCTGAGGTACTCAATATTTTAAGTCTAAAGCCGACCGTCCACTGCCAACTAAACTAAGTTAGTTTTAGCTTAGCTCGCATAACTGACTCAATTATGCGAGCTAAGCTAAACTAACTTGGTTTAGTTGACGGTGGACGATCGGCTTAATATTTGTCTTTTGTTTAAATATTTAAAAAATATTTAGGCACTAACTGAGTCCCGCGGTTACCGATGTAAGTCCCGATCCAGTAGGGATATCGGGATAAAAAGTTGCCTATGAGTATCTACGTTCATCGCAAAGCGGCTTAAACCGAGATTCTAATTTATTTTTAACAATAACGAACTAAAAAATCATTAAAGGTGCAGTCGTTCAGAAATTATGTGCTTACATATATTTCTACGATTCATTTTTATATGTATAGATTTACCAAGGATTTACCTAGTTCCCTTAATATTGATTTTTAAACGACTTCAAAAAAAGGAGGAGGTTCTCAATTCGGTTGTATGTACTTTTTTGATAGTAAATATTTCACGTAAATAACCTTATATAGTGTTTACTATGAATTGATTTATTTATTAGCCTATGTCTTAAAAATAAAATATGTCAGAGGTCATCATCATCATGTCAGCCCATGCACGTCCACTGCTGGACATAGGCCTCCCCCATACGACGCCACAAACAGCGGTCCTGAGCCGCCTCCATCCACCGACTACCCACGACCGCTACAATGTCGTCGGTCCACCGGGCAGCTGGTCTCCCAACACTCCGTTTCGCGTTGCATCGCGGCCGCCACTCGAGAACCTTTACTCCCCAGCGGTTGTCAGTTCTGCGAGCTATATGACCTGCCCATTGCCACTTCAGCTTACTAATCCTGAGCGCTATGTCGGTGACTTTGGTTCTTCTACGGATTTCCGTATTTCGGATTCTATCACGTAGAGAAACTCCGAGCATAGCTCTCTCCATAGCCCGCTGAGCGACTCTGAGCTTTTGAACGAGGCCTATAGTCAGCGACCACGTCTCGGATCCGTATGTCATCACTGGTAACACACATTGGTTGAAAACCTTCGTCTTGAGGCTCTGTGGTATTTGTGACGAGAAGATACTGCGAAGCTTCCCGAACGCTGCCCAACCGAGTTGGATTCGTCGGCTGACCTCTTTGTCGAAGTTGGATTTACCTAGTTGGACCATTTGGCCTAGGTAGATATAGTGATCAACAACTTCGATAACATCGTCTCCGATGTGAACAGGTATGGGTACGACATGGGCGTTCGACATGATCTTTGTCTTACCCATGTTCATTTTAAGACCCACCTGTCCGGAGACGGTGTTGAGGTCTCTCAGCATCCTGCTGAGGTCCTCCAGCGATTCTGCCATGATGACTATATCGTCGGCAAACCGAAGGTGAGTGATGTAATCGCCATTGATATTGATGCCATATCCGTCCCAGTCCAAGAGCTTAAATATATCCTCCAATGCAGAGGTGAACAGTTTCGGAGAGATAACGTCTCCCTGTCTCACCCCTTTTTGCAATGGGATCGGATTTGTGCTCTGGTTCTGAAGCCGGATAGACATAGTGGCGTTGCTATACAAACACTTCAGCACTTGGATATACCGGTAGTCGATTTGGCACCGCTGGAGGGACTGTAGCACTGCCCAGGTTTCGACTGAATCAAAGGCTTTCTCGTAGTCCACAAACGCAAGACATAACGGCAGATTATACTCCTCTGTCTTCTGTATAATCTGCCGGAGTGTATGAATGTGGTCTACGGTACTAAAGCCTTTTCGGAACCCGGCTTGTTCGGGAGGCTGGAAGTCGTCAAACCTTCGAGAAAGACGGTTGGTGATAACTCTCGAAAACAGCTTATAGACGTGGCTCAACAGTGAGATGGGCCTATAGTTCTTTAGAAGGGCTTTGTCACCCTTCTTATGGAACAGTACCACCACGCTCCTGTTCCACGCCTCTGGCGTTTGTCCCTCGAGAATGACGGAGTTGAACAGCCTCTGAAGGACTTTAAGTACCGGTGCTCCACCCGCCTTCAGAAGTTCTGTCGTTATTCCGTCATCCCCCGGTGCCTTATTGTTTTTGAGCTGTTTGAGAGCCGTCCTTATCTCGTACAGGCTGACGTCCGGGATATCTTCGGTATAGTATCGGGTTAAACGGGCTCTTGCATCGCCCGCCGTGTTGTTTGCAGGGCATTGCAACGAGGTGTACAGCTGTCCATAAAACTTTTCAAGCTCTCTCAGGATCTCAGGCTTGGAGGATATGATGCTGCCGCTATCGGTCTTCAGCCTTGTCAACTGGTTTTGTCCAAAAGACAGATCTCTCGCGAACACTTTCGAGCCCTTGTTCCGCTCTATTGCGCTCACAATACAGTTAGTACTGTAGGAGCGCAAATCGCGTCGGATGGACTTCGAGATCTGTCTGTTGAGCACACCGTATCTTGACATATCTGCCGAAGACTGCAGCCTCATTTCACTTCTCTCTGCCATTAACTGCAGAGTGTGATCCGAGAGTCTCTGTGTTTTATTTCTGCGGCGGGTCTTAAAGAACTCCGATCCGACCGCTTGGACAGTTTCCACCAGCCCATTGTTCAACTCGTCCACTGTTGCGCATTCCGCGAGGCATTCAAAGCGGTTTTGTAGCTCCAACTGAAAGCTTTCGGGATTTTGTATTTGGACAGGATTTGGGCGTACCGTAGACTCTACCAGACGAGACCGTTCTAGCTTAACATTGATATTCAATGACGCTCTTACTAAGCGATGATCGCTGCCGGTTTTCACCCTGTTGATCACAGAGACGTCATTGAATATGTGCTTGTGGTTCGTCATGATAAAGTCTATCTCATGCTTAAAACCGCGTGGGCTCAGCCACGTCCATTTCCTGGACGACCGCTTCTCGAAAAAAGAGTTCATCGCGAAGAGTCCCTCTTTTTCCATGAAGTCGGCTAATCGCTGGCCCCTTTGGTCTCGCTGTCCAAATCCAAACTGGCCCACTCTCAGTTCGTCACCGCTCTTCTTGCCAAGCCGCGCATTGAAGTCCCCCATCACAACCGTGTAGTGTGTTTTCGGGTCATGCATGACATGTGCAATATCGTCGTACATGACCTCCACTTCATCGTCGGGGCGTTTCGAGGGTGGCGCGTATACCTGTATGACCTTCAGCGAATACCGGTTGGTGATTCTGAGTATAAGGTACGCCACCCTGCTCGAAACGCTCTCGATCTTAACAATGTTGTTGACGAGAGACTTGTGGACGAGAAACCCGATACCATGTTGGGACAGCTGGTCGCCCTCCCGGTGGTAGAACAAGTTGCCGGAATTAAGGGTGATCGTGTCCTCTCCCTCTCTTCGGACTTCTGATAACCCTATGATATCCCACTGCAACTTGTCCACCGCTTCTTCCAGCTCTATTATCATCTCGTCGGTCCTCAAAGTTCGCGCGTTGTATGTTACCAGGTGCAAGGGTCGTCGGTATTTAGTTTGGTAGCTCGATCTCTTCCGGAGATTCTTAGCACCCCCTGCCCCGCCGTTACCATGGCCGCTACCGTGACCAGGAATAGCGGAGCTGCCGGGGACTGGGGGCCGTTCTCTGCTTGCATCCGTCATGTAGGGGGGGTTTTGCCATAATCACCACGCTTGGCAGGCGGATTGGTGATCGCAGTTAGGTATTAAATACTCAGAAGGAAGCTGCTGCCCTTCCTCTGGTAGAATCCCTTAGTCGGCTTTTACGACATCCACGGGCTGAGTTGGAGGGGACGATATTCTTACGCCGCGACCCCACGACCCCATGTCAGAGGTATTGGTTGATTTTTTCTGAATTAACCCATAGTCCTGTGCAGCCAAAAAAAAAGGAAAGCGAAAAAGGTTTTTGTTCCACCTTATTGCCGTCTTATTGCATCCCTCTACGGTCCCAGTTTATTTTGGCTCTTTGATACACGAACGTATTGGTATCTTCTAGGAATACATGCTACATTTTAGACTGCATCGTCACTTACCATCGTGTGAGCTAATGGTCGAACGCTGATCTTTTATTATCAAGCTACATCAAAGTTTGGGAAACATTTTCACACATCTCTGGAACTACTGGTCCGATTTGAATGATTATTTCAGTGTTGGGTAGTCCATTTATCGAGGAAGGCTATAGGTTTTTCAAAATTAGGGATCCGTAATAAAATTGCTATTTTGTAACACAAGGTGTAAAATCGAAAACCTATTTTTGCGTGCGCTGCAAAAACTATTGTCAATAGAACAAAATGATGTACTACGAGTTTGTAGATCCCATTAAGACCTACAAAAAAGTAGGCGAGAACATATATCTAGCTATCATGGTTTAATCACAATAACCGATTTTGTGTTCAAAATAATTATTAAATCGTCTGAAGAAAAAAACTACGTTAAATATGTATCGTAATATTAAATCTTTATCAAAATTAAGCATTATGTTATCAAGAGTATTTATGTAGAAGTAAAATACTTTTTGTTTCATCTCAATCGGATATTTCGTTCAAAAGTTATCACGTGTGTAAGATGTTAAGAGTTGGTACCTATTAATGAGTTATGGGGCCATAGAGTTTTTTATCAACATAAAATCCTGTAATAATCTTTTTCGAAATATATTTGTTGATGATTGTAAGTATAAGATCTTTGAAGAGTATCCTATCCTACTAATATAATAAATGTGAAAGTTTGTGTGTGTGTATGAGTGTGTGTGTGTGTGTGTTTGTTACTCCTTCACGCTAAAACTACTGAACCAATTGCAATGAAATTCGGTATGTAGATAGCTAGAGGCCTGGATTAACATATAGGCTACTTTTTATCCCGATATTCCCACGGGATCGGGACTTACGCGGGTGAAACCGCGGGGCGCAGCTAGTCAAGGATAAAAATAATAATCTGAATAATTGTAAAATCATACCACTGTGGAAATTGTCATTTGCTATAGGCATACAGTAGCTTTAGCATGTGTTTAGTTAGTATGGTTTCATGGAAATTACAAGTAATATTTTTAGTGAAGTTTCACACTAGCTGGTTGTTTTTTACATTCATAAAATCATAAGTCTTAGTTTATTACTTTTGCCTCCTCCGTAATAAAGGCGTTTGATTATAATTACAATGCTTCTTCACGATATACGAGTATGAACGTATTTTGTGGAATTATCTACTGTGTATATAATTAATTAATACCTACAGATGTGGATTTCCGGGTTTTAGTTTTTTTCAAACTATTTTAACTAGGTTTTTTACGTCCACGTGATAATTAACACTATTTTCCATTTTATTTTAAACGAAAAATACAGTCAAATTGATTTAAATCTTTGATTTATACAGGTACAGAAACACAAATAATAAACATAAGTAAAAAACCGGAATTCATGCCGTTTTTGATAGGATTAACACAAATCATCCGTAATCAGTTCCTTAGCCGCCGTAGCCTCCTCTGCCACCTTGGCTACCTCCGTAACCACTTTGGCTGCCTCCAAAACCACCTCTGTTGCCGCCCTGTCCTCCTTGGTTACCTCCGTAACCACCTTGACTACCTCCGTGACCACCTTGGCTGCCTCCGCCATATCCGCCCTGACTGCCTCCACCAAATCCTCCTGGGCTGCCGCCGCCACCACGACCACTTGAACCAAGTCCCCCTTTGTTGCTACCATAGCCCTGTGCAAAAGTCATGGCCACTAGAGCCAAAACGACGCCGAAGACGAAAACGATCTTAAAAAAAAACGATAAAAAAATCGTGAATTAGACATTGTTTATTGATTAATAGATCAGTATGTTTCTAGTATCTGAGACCGCCGAGTTTAAAAAAAGTATAAATTGGAATCGTATGTCTTTGCACCATAGCTTTGAAACGAATAAATCGATTGATAATATCGGTTAAGCTATTGTTGTTCAGCTGAATGTCATGTGCTATTTTCCTTTGTAGGGTTTGGGTTTTTGATTTATCTATATATTATTATAGTAAAATGTTGAATTTTAAATAATGTTTTTATATGTATGTGCCTATTTTCGTTTAGTTTCACCTTACGTTGTTCTTGACTTGTAATTTGGTAAGTACATACAATTATTCTTTATACTCTAAGTGTACCTTTAATCTTCGATATGAGAAATATTCCCAAGATCAGGGCAGTTTCCATAATAAACTTTTTTGGCAAATAGAGTTCAAGGCTTTGCCCCACTATTTAGATTAACAGTTCAAGTGAATAAATGGTTCCAGTACTACTATTGACTTTACAAAAAAAACCGAGTAAAAATCGCGAAAACTACTGAAAATCACTATCGCGGTATTCAGCGCGTAAAAGACGACCCAGTTTGCCTGGAGAGGACAATAGTCGCCATGCCGGACTGCCAAACCCAGGGTTGCGGGTTCGATTCCCGCCTCAGCCAAGTATTTATGCTTAGATATTTATCTGTGGTCTGGTTGTTTCTATGTATTATAAGTATATTTTACAAAAGAAACGTATATTTATGTAGTATATCCGTTGTCTAGCACCCATAACACTAGATGGCGATGTGTGGAATGTCCTGCAATATTTATTTATTTCTCGACTAAATGACTTTCGCGAAACTGTGATCACACACAAGCCATTAAAAAGGATTTTAAAAAAAAGTGGTGTTAAAAGAGTCTGTATAGAGACTGTATAGTAAAAAAATGTTTCACAAAAATCTGGATATTACAATTTTATTTACCTTAGTTGATGCCATTGTTGCAATGTTTCAATTTAGTTAGAAACTGTACTCTACAGGACTAGCTGAGACCTTTTATATAGGATTTCATAAAATCATGCATTATATCGAGAATGTGGTAATCAATTCAGTAAACATAACTATGTGGTTCTCAACATACATAACATTAATATTTAAATAGGAACGATGTTGTTGTTATGGAGTTACGATAATTACTTGGGTATAATTAACTTTATCTGGTTCATTCATCTTTATTATTATGTGTCTAAGGAATAACATTACCGACCTACCTGTTTTTGAGATGTGGTTATTCCGAATTTATTACAAAATATTAAAAATACACCCGAAGACCAATTCTCATTAATAAAATTGTTTAAATTACATTGCAATATTATTCCGATTGCATTTCAATTACAAATATTACCCTTAAGTAAGTTTTTTTTTACAAAAAGCGGACATCGGGTATTTTGAGCTACTTTTAGGGTATTTTTTGTAATTAAAATGCAATCAGAATGATATTGCAATATAATTTAAAGAATACAATCGGAATGATTAGGTAAATTCAAGGTAAATTAAGTTTACGACATGTAACATAATAAGTATGAAAAGATTGAGAACCGCATAGTCTGATTCTTAAAATCAATCCGATGGAAACTAAAATTATGTCATACCAAGTCAAAATATTTAACAATCTTGTTATCGTGTGTCAATTTCAAAGATATATTGGAGGAAAAGTAAATTCCCCCACAAGATACTTGTAGATATCAATACACAGGTTTCTCAAGCAATCTATATATATACATATAAAATGCTTTATCCTGAATTATTGACTGACTGACTGACTGATGGATCAACGCACAGCCGCTGATCGTAGAGACCTGAAACTTGGAGGGTGTGTTTTTTGTGTGACGTAGGCACCGGATAAGAAAGGATTTTCCAAAATTCTACCCCTAAGGAGGTGAAAAAGGGGGGCAAAGTTTGTATGGGACAACGTGATTCCTTGGTCCATTTTCGACTTCTACGCGGACGAAGTCGCGGGCAAAAGCTAGTTATTTATTATAATAGCATTTAACATAGTCCTATACAAAAATTTCCGTTCTGCTATGAATTTTAATAGCCGTGATTACTTGGTTCAATTAAAATTATACTGTTATGTTACTAACCTATGTTAGAGACAAATAGAATGCAGGTATGTATCGTCATTCTTCTACAATCCGGTTATTGCAATGCCAACTATAAAATATTAATTAATTAATATTATAAAATATTTATTATTATTTATTAATTAATTAATATTGTTCCATTATGGGTCTTTTCAACAGGCATCTATAGATCCTAAAATTAAAACACACTTAAAGCTACAACTCAAAATTTATTATTTACAGAATATTTTTCTTTTAGTCCCTTCTTAAAATAATAACCACCATGCGTTGTTACTGAATAGAACTGAGGGTAAAAACTTTCATAAGCATAGTAAGGATTTGTATAAATTGCAGGAAAAGGTACATAAGGTTTTTCGTAAACCCCTGGATGGTAAAAGATGAATTTGTCGTCCTTCGGGTCCTTTGGTTTCCATTCTTCATGTGGTTCCTTGGGTTCTTTTACTTCCTTTAACTTGACAGGCTTCAAACGGCTCTCATCTCCATATGGCCCTAACACGGGGTACCACGGATTGGGATCAAACTCACTGTCATAATTTGCGTAGACTTTAAAAAACAATGTCAATATAATGAATAGCAAATACATGGTTCTCTATAAGACTGAAAGTAAACGGTTGAAAAACGAGCCTTTAAATATGTAAAGCAATTTGGCTTATCTGTGATGGAGTAATGTCTTCAGGAATGTTATCTTTTGCCTTTGGGTTTGTTTTGTTTTGACGTGATAACGTCTATTAAATTGATGAACACCTGCAGCACTCACAAAAAAGGTGAAGTCATCGCTCATGTTACGCTCACGTTCCGTTTTTGACAAGGTAATTAACAGAAAACCATTTGACAAGTCTCAAGTCTCGAGTCTCAAGTCTCTAGTCTCCAGTCTCGATTATTTCATCAATGTTTTCTTAAGACGTTATCACGTAAAATTACCGTCAGTAAACCGACTTTACAGACAATCATTTTATTTTCAAATTACATTTCTACCTATTTTATTTCTAGTCATCACAATTGATTCAGCTTGATGGACTAGTGCTTTCTGTTCGTTTACGGTCGTCTAGGATATATTCTGTGTTGTAGATTAAAAATGTCTGAATACATAGATGAATGATTGATTTAAATTATCACCATAGTTCAACTTCATTACACAGAAGAGCCGTAATTCCGGCTAATATTAATGGTAGCAGTTGTTAGAATCAAGCTAAAGAAACTGACACTCTGCTTTTCTTAGAAACTCTTTTCCCATAAATATGACCGACAAACGAATAGGTTTTCTCGATAATTATAATAGCTTAACATGTCGGGTAGGTCTAGGCTGTAGTTATTTGCTATCGTGGAAATTCCATAATTTCAAATAATTACACGTGTTGTTTGAAAAATATTTAATTTTGTTGCAGATAATGTTAAATATACTTCTGTTGCATGCAGTTTTCCTTAGTATATGCGGTTAATGGTTTTGCTTAGATTTACTAACAGTAGGTAAATATCTTTGGTTAGAGTAAATTACCCGGAAAAAAATTATAAATTACAGGGATCGACAACCTGCCACTCGTGAGCCACATGCGGCTCTTTGGATATGAAGCTGCGGCTCTTTAGTTCCTTATTATTATTTACTAGCTGCGCCCCGCAGTTTCACCCGCGTAAGTCCCGATCCCGTGACAATATCGAGATAAAAATGCCTATTTGTTAATCCAGGTCTCCAGCTATCTAGATACCGAGTTTCAATGCATTGGGTCCAGTAGTTTTTGCGTGAAGGAGAAACAAACATACATACACACACACACGCGCGCGCACACAAATTTTCACATTTATAATATTAGTAGGATAAGTAGGATATATATTAGTTCATATGTGCATCTGAAGAACTATTTCGTGATTTAAAAAACAAACCAGAAAACTTGATAAAAAAAATCAAAGGTTTGTCACTAACCGCTAAAACAGTACGAGATAGAATAGCTAAAATAACATCAAATGTAACATATTTGCCGGTGGAATTTGGCAAAAAAATATTTTGTGGCTCTTTATAATTTTTAAAATTTTGTAAATTGTAACATTTGTCTCTTTCGGCTCAAAAGGTTGCCGACCCCTGCTATAGAGTGAAACAATTTAGAATAGAAGTAATTCTGAAAAAATTGTGTTAGTATACAATTTCAAGAATCGTTAAAAAACAGGTTATATTTCATTAATTATAATAAATATCATTTACTGTTTGATCATTACAATTATTTGCCTACTTCTCTTTTTTGCCCCAAGGTCCCTGAGAGAAGAATGACCCAGCCTCTTCCATCCATTTATTCCCATTAGCCATAGACCCAGCTTGTTCAAACCATTTGTTGGGGCCACCACCAGGGAATTTATTCTCGAACTCTTTGAACCAAGACTGTACATTATCGGGAATGAAGGGATACTTCCCACTTGAACTTTCAGTTGGAACTTCGGTTGGAATTTCCGTTGGTTCTTCTTCTTTCTCTTGTGGTTCATTTCCTTCCGGTTCATCGTCTCGCTTGTGACGGAATCCACTTCCACATTCAATGGAACCTATCACGCACATGATTAAAAGGAGGTATGCCAGTTGCATCTGAAATACGGAAGTTTTGGTTAGTAGGAAATTAGTGGGATATCTGTCTTAAAAAAATTAAGAGGAAAGGGCTCTCTCTCTCTATACAAGCGTAGTCGACCGTTTCCTCCCTGGATAATAACACTAGGGCAAATATTGTTTATTTAACACCCCGTCGTTTTTGTGTCGGGGGTTAAAACTTATAACTGCCATGACCGTTGTCTTATTTTTATATACATTTTGTTTTTTTTACTCTTACTTTCTATGATAAGGGGGTTAAAAACTTATAACTGCCATGACCATGCCCCTATGTCTTATTTTTATATACATTTTGTTTTTTTAACTCTTACTTTCTATGATAATTAGAAAATGATAAAATCAAGACATAGGGGCTTCCCTTACTCTTAAAGTGTAAGGATGATTTTATTTAATAAAGTAGAATTAAATGGTAGGTACTAAGTAAGATACAATATAACCAATATACTTAACAACTTTGTACCTAACTATTTATATGCAGATAAATTCTTATTAGATAATTATTTCTACGTGATTTTTCAAAGGGTTTATTCTACGAAAAGAGGTTTTTACGGCGAACATTTTTTTTACTTTTTTATTTTATAATACGAAGCGACGTTGGCTGATCGTTTACGGTCGTGCGGGTTATGCGACGCCTGGCGCGGTCATTACTTCGATGGGTGGCCAATTAGTAGTGTGGAAAAAATCTGTTTTCGTGAGTCTCCGTAATTCGGAAGGCACGTTAAGCCGTTGGTCCCGGTTGCTACCTCTAGTAGCAGTAATTAGGTCAAGTTAGAGGCCTTAAAAGGCGATCTGATAACTCTAACAATAGGTGAGCCACACCACTATACGAGAAGAAGAAGGGGGTTTTTACGACGAACAATTTTTTTTTATAATACGAAAAGGGATATTTGCGGTGAACAACCATTTTTTACGTTTTTTGGAAATTATAACATTATTTTCGAAGTTTTTGTATGAAACCGCTGATTTTCAAGAAAAATGTTGGAACTTCCAGAACAACCCCCTTTTGTATTAAAAACCCTTCGCGGAAACACGTCATTTAATATCTTTTTTATTATGCCACAATAAATATGAGTACAGTTTATGTAAATATACTGTACCAGCGGGTAATAAGGGTTACTAAAAGGTTTTTTTTATCACAGTTGCTCATAAAGTGGATCTTATTCAACGGCTTTTAGGCTCATAATCCAACATATTATGCACGTTGAGTTGTTTATTTTTTGTTTTTTCTTTACTTAAATATATTGTTTTCCGTACCATTGTATTTTGTTCTTAACCCCCGACGCAAAAACAAATAGAAAAACCCTAAAAAATAATGTATGTCACACGAGGATGTATAGGTTAAAAGTCTTTAGCCTGGCCTTTCCGGAGCATAATTAACAAAAAAATATTGCCTTAAAAAATATAAACATAGAGTTATCACAAATATTTTGTTAATTATTATTTTGTTTTCTTTTCAAGTCTTTTCTTTTATTCGCAACTGTGATAAAAAACGTCGTACGATATACGTGTGGTATTGATATTTGCATCTTGGCTTCTTTAACACGCTCGCTACCGCTCGCGTGTCATAAGCCGCCTCTATGCAAAGATCAATTTACCACACTTATATCGTAATGTACTATTAAAACCTCGATATAAGTGACAAAACTACAATGAAATAAACAAATGAATTGGTATCTAATGTCTTATCTAATCACCTTTTTTTAAGTAGAAAACCCTATTTTCACAAAATATTCAGTTTTAATTAAGGTGGTAAGTGCCCTTATTACCCGCCGAAACATTATTAAAAAAAAAGATGGTTGTCTATAAAGTTGGTTTACAGACGATAACTTTACGTGATCCTACTAATATTATAAATGTGAAAGTTTGTGTGTGTGTGGGTGTTTGTTACTTTTTCACGCAAAAACTACTGGACCGATTGCGATGAAACTTAGTATCTAGATAGCTGAAGACCTAGACTAACATATAGGCTACTTTTTATCCCGATATTTCCACGGGATCGGGACTTACGCGGGTGAAACCGCGGGGTTCAGCTAGTAACGTCATAAAACTCTTTTGTATCGTTGAAATTATTGGCTTCAATACGTTTGCTATAGTGACTTGTCGAAAACGTTTCTATGGTTACTTGTCAATAACGCATGACGTCTCACGTTTTTTTTTAAGTTATATCACAGTTATATCACGTCATTTATGAGACGTTATCACGTCAAAAAAAATTGATAAGTACTAAAAAGAAGTTTTGGCGGGAACGAGTTAACAACATGTCGTGCTGCAGTTATATTATCATGAAACTTAGTTGTAACCCGAGCTGAATTGTATAATTCTGGTGCTGACTTGACGGACTATGACGACTTTGACTTTTTTGAAACACTTTAAGCCCGATTTATAATAAATCGGGTCATAATTTGATGCAAAATATAACTTGATACTGGCTAAATGCACAAGCCGTGCGAAGCCATAATTAAAAGATAAAAGAAAAAAAAGTACTAAAAACAGGTGAGAAATTTTAAATAGGATTTAATTGTAAAAGTTTCTTACTTACCTTCGTTGCTGCCATTGACTTGACTGTCTCAAGTTTTAATTAGTCAAACAGCGTTTATATAATAAATGTTATATCTATACTTTCGCACATTGCCATAATTTACATTGACAACAACTGATAAAACTTCATTGAAAACTCCAAAATTACCTCAGAACTTACCAAACAAGGTAATTTTGGGTTCCTGTTGCAAGCTGTTAGGCGACACATATTTGGGTCATCATTATTTTTTGGATTTTTTTACATTCTACTAATACCTACTGCTAATAGTTTCTATGTTTATATTTTTTATCACAGTTGCTCATATAGTGTCTCTTATTTAACGGCTTTTAGACTAATAATCCAACGTATTATATGCACGCGTGCGTTTTACATTACCATGATACACTAGTGCTATAATAAGTTATCCTGATAAGTTAAATACGTATCTTACTGCTAATTACATGTTATGTAGATGAAATATTCTTAATTTAACTGGGTTATACTGTTTTGATGAGTAAAAAAAGATAGGTACAAAGAGTTTTTACTCCAGCAAAAATGGTTGTCTATAAAGTTGGTTTACGAACGACAATTTTACGTTATAACATCTTAAAAAATGATTCAAATCAAATCAAATCAAATCAAAAATTTTTATTTCTTGGGATGCTTAATACAATTGAAATCGTCTTTAAAACTAAGTTAGGATGTGTGCCTTCGGAACGCACCCACCAATGAGAAGAAGGCACAAGAAACTCATGGGGTTAAAAATTGAGTTTTGTTTTTTCTTTACTTAATATTCTTTCCGTACCATTATATTCTGTTTTTAACCTCCGACGCAAAAACAAATGGAAAAAACTCTAAAAATATTGTATGTCAGACGAGGCTGTTAAAAGTCTTTTGCCTGCCCTTTCAGGAGTATAATTAACAAAAAAATATTGCCTAAAAAATAGTAACCATAACAAATATTTTCTTAACTTTTTTAATTTTAATAAGTCTTTTTTTTATTTGCGACTGTGTATAAAAACGTCGTACGATACGAGTGTGGATATTGATCATTGCATCTCGGCATTTTGCCATCTAAACCGCCTTTGTGCAATGATCAATTTACCACACATCATTTATATCGTAATGTACTATTATATTTAATTTATTTATTATACATTTACAATAAATCAAAATTACAAGCCAATCAAAAATCACGAAGATTTGTCCGGTTTGCCATAAAGTTAAGTTCATTACAGCTGAAGACATGGATTAAAAGGAAAGGTACCCGGCTCTCTCTCCATACAAACGTAGTCGACTGTTTCCTCCCATGATACTAGCACAAATATTTTTGTTGCATAAAACCTTTAGCTTTAACAGTGTCTCTATTATCATAGGAAGTAAGAGTAAAATAAACAAAATAGACCTTTACTTACCTTATCATTTATGAAATAAAAACCTTGAGTAGATAAATTTTGTATGAGTTGGTTACAAACTTTTAGTTGTATAATTTTTTACATTCAAAACCTGGTAACCCAATTTTAGAGTTCTAAAATTGTTTTTTTATCACAGTTGCTCAGTGAATCTTATTCAACGGCTTTTAGGCTCATAATCCTACATATTATGCACGCGTGCGTTTTAGATTTGTTAACTAGTGCTGTAAAGTTATCCCGAAAAGGTAGGTACCAAAGAGTTTTTTAGCTAGCAAAAATGGTTGTCTCTAAAGTCGGTTTACGAACGAAAATTTTACGTGATAATGACTTAGAAAACGATTAAAAGTTGAGTTGTTTATTTTTTGTTTTTTCTTTACTTAAATATATTGTTTTTCCGTACCATTGTATTTTGTTCTTAACCCCCGACGCAAAAACAAATAGAAAAACCCTAAAAAATAATGTATGTCACACGAGGATGTATAGGTTAAAAGTCTTTAGCCTGGCCTTTCCGGAGCATAATTAACAAAAAAATATTGCCTTAAAAAAATGTAAACATAGAGTTATCACAAATATTTTGTTAATTATTATTTTGTTTTCTTTTCAAGTCTTTTCTTTTATTCGCAACTGTGATAAAAAAACGTCGTACGATATACGTGTGGTATTGATATTTGCATCTTGGCTTCTTTAACACGCTCGCTACCGCTCGCGCGTCATTAGCCGCCTCTATGCAAAGATCAATTTACCACACTTATATCGTAATGTACTATTATTAGAATATTTTAAAATCAGGTGAGACTTTTGGGTCATGCTTTAGATTAAATTTATTGTCGTTCAACTCAAGCAAGACTTTAAATCTTAGAACTCTAAGGGGGGGGGGGGGGGGCTGCACTTATTTTGCCGATTGTACTCACCTATATATTTGTTTTCAGGTGTTTTTAACTCTCGCCACTCTACTTTTTGAAGCTAATTCTAAAAAGAGTAAAATCGGAAGAGATCTTGATAAAGAATCGGTTGATGAATTCTTTAAAGATACCGGTGACAAGATTAAGGACAGCTTCGATTCGGTTAAAGATTGGTTCCAGGATGTATTTAGTGGTTAGGTGGGTAAAGTCAGTTGTCAATTGTCTTAATATGACGACCCAGTTTGGCTCAATGGTCACCATGCCGGACTGCCAAACACAGGGTTGCGGGTTCGATTCCCGCCACAGACAAGTATTTGTGCTTAGATATTTGGTTATGGTCTGGTTGTTTTTATATGTTATAAGTATACACTTACGAAAGAAAAGCATAAAAGGATCCGGAGAGCTCGAATGAGAACCCCGGGCCTCCAAGCTGCACCGAGGTGGGGCACCGGGTTTTAGTCGGGTTGATTCCGACATAACCCATCGTCACACCCCGGGGTGGAGATAGATAGATAACTTTATTTGTACAACACAAAAAGAAACAGAACACGATAAACACAAAGTAAAGTAATAGCTAGAAAGTATAAGTTGCACAAATGGGCGGCCTTATCGCTATCCATGAGAATTTTTTATCCATGGAGGGTATCCATGAGGATTTTTTATCCATGGAGGGTATCCATGAGGATTTTTTATCCGAAAAAAAAAAGATTTCCGTTCAGTGGTTATGAACTCTAGAATTATGATTCCGCAACCGTTCTCCGACGACCGATTCGCCATTGGACTGTTTGCCGAAAGGATGATTCATTAATTTCCTTTTTCCCCATGTTTTCCCCAGCACATTTTAATCTACGGACATTTCGCCGACAGGACCTTTCATCTACGTCGCTTTTGACGACAGTGGAAAGGCTTTCACTTTATATTTTATCGAAAACTCAAGGCTATTGGAAAAGGTATCTGTAAATGAGTTCCTTGGTTTCTATTAATATTCTGAATTTGATGGCACCAATTTTTTTTGCGCCTATCTTTGTAAGTTTGTTAGTAATATTCTTTATTTCCTCATATCTTCCAAAACAATCGATGGATTTCTTTAATTAAGGTATATCTAGTTAGATTCGTCTCATATTTTGACATTTAATATTAATTATTTTTAATTTTATACGATTCTTTATGTTATCTTTATTTTTTTGTCAATTATTTTCATAAACTTATTGAATAGGTAAGACTTTTTTCATATACCATAAAATAATACCAACATCAACTTAATTAACATAATTATAATTTATAATAGTACATTGCGATACAAGTGTGGTAAATTGATCATTGCATAGAGGCGGTTTATGACGCGCGAGCGGAACGCGAGCACGTTTATAAAGCCAAGATGGAATAATCAAACCACATGTGTATCGGACGACGTTTTTTATCACAGTTGCGAATAAAAAAAGACTTGAAATAATCAAAAGTTAACATAATATTTGTATTTGTTTACTATTTTTTTAGGCATTTTTTTTTAATTATACTCCCGAAAGGGCATAAAAGTCTGCACTATCGGGAGTATAATTTAAAAAAAATTACATCCTAGTCTGACATACAATATTTTTTAGGGTTTTTTCTATTTGTATTGGCGTCGGGGGTTAAAAACACAATATAATGGTACTGAAAAAAATATATTTAAGTAAAGAAAAACAAAAAAAAAACTCTATTTTTAATCATTTTTTAAGACGTTTTCGCGTTAAATTTTCCTTCGTAATTTTTACTGGAGTAAGAACTCTCTGTTGGTACCTATCTTTTTTTTATTTGATTATGACCCTAAAAGCGGTTAAATAAGATCCACTTAATGAGCAACTGTGATAAAAATGTATTTGCATGTCAACACATTTGATCTACTGATATACTGTATATTCTGTAAGTTCGTATTGTACCAATTGTACTAATTTAAATGCGATTAAATAAACTGAAACTGAAACTTTAGTATGGTTCAGCTCATACGGATATGGTCTCTAATTATTTTTGTTGCGATTAAATAATATTTGTTTCTATTCCTCTGCACCTCATTCCTTCCTCATTCCTCATGACCAAGACAAGTAGATTGGAAGGTGGTATACTAGGCCTATTCATTTTAAGTTGAACATAAATTAATAATCAATTGATTTGTGACTTTGAAAATCTAAGAAAATCTGTTTGGCGCAATCAATTTTTTTCCTCCGAAGCTAATGTTAGCGAATTCTAGATTGTTAAAATCATTAGGGATGTAGAACGTTCACTTTCGAAATAGATTATTATTGTTACGAGATAGATTGATTTCAAGATATAATACGATGGCCACGACTTTGATGTCTTGCAGCATACAAAACCTTCATGGAATAAGCCTTAAACGACAAGTAGTGACGTCATCGACTGTTTTTGAGCAACAATTCAAATTAATGAAGAAAAATGTATTTGTCCAATTAATTGACGCTTTTTCGGTTAAAAAAGATAATTTGTAAGAGGCTAATAATAAACATTTACGATATTTTTAAATTACTTACGTACGGGAAAACCAATTATTGCTGCTTAGTTAAAATTACTTTGGCTTCGGAGATATTCACAATGTCCCTACATTTTTTAGAACATTGCATTACGCGTTTTAAATCTAGCTCTACAATAGTACATTGCGATACAAGTGTTCGTTCATTGCAAATTGATCATTGCATAGAGGCGGTTGATGGCACGCGAGCGGAACGCGAGCCCGTTTATTGAGCCGAGATGGAATTATCAAACCACACGTGTATCGTACGACGTTTTTTTTATCACAGTTGCGAATTAAAAAAAAACTTAAAAAGAAAAGAAAATAATAAATAAATAACTATTTGTTAAGTATTGTATTGTAAAGAAATTTTCTATGTTTACTATTTTTTAAGCAATATTTTTTGTTAATTATGCTCCCGAAAGGCCAGGAGTAATACTTTTAGCCTCGTCTTTTTTAGGATTTTTTCCATTTGTTTTTGCGTCGGGGGTTAAAAATTTGACGACGAAAGGTTATTGTATTCTTACAACGGTACGGAAAAAATATATCAAAATAAACAAAACTCAATTTTTAATCGTTTTCTAAGACATTATCACATTAAATTTTGGTTAGTAAACCGACTTTAGAGACAACCATTTTTGCTAGCTTTAAAACTCTTTGTTGGTACCTACCTACCTTTTTTTATACATCAAAAAAGTATAACCCAGGTAAATTAAGAATGTTTCATCTACCTAACATGTTATTAGCAGTAAGATAGCAATTTAACTAATCCGGATAACTTTTTACACACTAGTGGCGTCAAGGTAATGTAAAACGCACGCGTGCGTAATACGTTGGATTATGAACCCAGAAGCGGTTGAATAAGATCCACTTTATGAGCAACTGTGATAAAAAGTCTATTTTCTATGCTTATAGTTATAGTAATAATGGGGTCAAACGCATCAATAATTGCGTGAACCTAGCGACGCGGCTAGTGTCAATTGTTTTTATTAACCGACTTTAAAAAAGGAGGAGGTTCTTAATTTAAGTATGCTTTCAGGGGTCCGAACCCAAAGGGTAAAAATGGGACCCTTTTACTAAGACTCCACTGTCCGTCTGTCTGTCTGTCACCAGGCTGTATCTCATGAAACGGAGTTGAAATCACAGATGATGTATTTCTGTTGCTGCTCTAACAACAAATAGGTACTTAAACAGGATAAAATTATACGGAACTCTTTGTACGCAAGTCCGACTTGCACTTGTTTTAGGGTTCCGTAGAGAGCAGTGTTGGCTTAGTGGTAGCTTTCATTCTGAAGGTCGTGGGTTCGAATCCCGGCCGGCCGTGCACCAATGTATCTTTCATAAGAAAAATGTATGTGCGCTAATTGACATTGCTCTTACGGTGAAGGAAAAACATCGTGATGAAACCTGCGGCCTAGTTGGCTTCAGAAGTATTGACAAGTTCTGTCCTCTGGACATGGTCCACTAAGCTGAGAGGGTAGTAGGTGCTAGGCAAGCCTACTCCATCCTCACGCAAAAAGGACCCAATTAAAAAGGGTCCAATGGCGGAAAACAACCTTAAAAGGTAAAAAAGGAATAAGATCACTCAATTGTCCGTTTATCTGTCCGTGTGTCACCACCGATTTTCTCAAGAACGTTTTTATTTAGTAAGTTCTTTTGTATGTTACGCGATCATTCGAAGACGGCTCAACCGATTGAGATGATTATTTTTCACTATGTCACATGATGGCAGGTGACGATGCTTTCTAAGATGTAACACGCTTTCCTAGAAGATATTCACTTGATCCAATATCGATTGTGTTATTATTTTAGTTTGTTCTACAAAATAAGTTGTGAAATGTGTATAAATATACACATTTTATGATTCACTAAGGGCCCTCGCCAACGGCGACTATTTGTAGCGATGCTGTCACGCGTTCGCATCGATACTGTTTGCCCTCGCCAACACACAACACGATTTAGTCGCGATACGATCGTACTTCTGTCGCGACACTATGTAACAACGTGTAAAATACATGGATACAGTCGCGATGCTGTCGCGCGTTAATGGCACGTTAGTATCGCTTCTGTAGCGTGTTAAAATTGCGACTAACGCACGTTAGTAGCCATTCTATCGCGCATTTAGGAAACGCGCGACAGGATCGCTACAAAAAGTCGCCGTGGGCAAGGGCCCTAAATCACAAAATTACTCATTTGCTATTACTGAACCTCTTGTCACCTTCCATTATTCAATTCAATGATTCGTTGGGGTGACCAAATTGCTTGTTAGAATTCTAAGGCGTACCAAATACTTTGATGTCAGTAATACACAGAGTTATTCATAATCATATTAGCAAGTGGTTGAGGGCCACTCCTGTGCACCTCAACAAACAAACTCCTGTTCTACGACTTTTGGAAGTTCGAACTTTTAAGGTTATGTTTACCAGAAAATCAGCTTTTCCTTATACGTAGAGGTCATTATCCTTAAAAAAATTTAAATGTTATCTACTTATCTAAGTCTGAATGACATTTGTCCTGAAAAACCAAGTGGTTTTCGAATTTACATAACCTTAAAATTTTCAAAAACAATGTTCCCATTTCCAAAAGTCGTAGAACAAAAATTGTTTGTTTCACAGAAATGGCCTTCAACCGCTTGCTAATATAATACCAATAACCCTGTACCAGTAAACCTGTAGGTAGATAGATACATTCTTTATTGTACCATATTATAACGGTTCACAATTAACCGTCCCCCTACGGAAAACGGTCCCCCCTAGTCCGATAAGCGTTGATTTTAATTAAAATCTAAAGGTCTCACGGACTTAATTCTAACATAAGCTATGAAAATTTGCTATGAAAAAATAAACAAAACAATATTGTATAATAGGTGGCCTTATCGCTTAAAGCGATTTATTTCAGGCGACCTTTTGGATGGTCAAGAATTAAGAGGAAAGGGTACCGTGGTCTCTCTCCATACAAACGAAGTCTGTTTTTTCTCTGAATAATGACACTAGAGCAAATATTTTTGTTGCATAAAATTTATAACTGCCATGACCCCTATGTTTTTATTTAAATATTTGTTTTTTAAATCTTAGTTTCTAAAATATTTAGAAAATGAAAAACCAAAACATAGGGTCATAGTTATGGCAGTTATAGGTTTTATGGCACAAAAATATTTGTGTTACTGTCATTACCCATTGAGAAACGGTCGACTACGTTTGTATGGAGAGAGCGCCGGTACCCTTTCACCTTAATGAAGGGGAAGGGTAGGTGATTCATAACGTGATAGGAATTTATGGAGGATATACAGGGTTATGGTAATTAAATAAGAAAACGGTTGAAGGCTACTTCTATATACCTTAACAATCAAAGTTTCTTCAACGACTTTAGCTAGCTATCATCATTTTCAGGTTTCCATATATCAATAAGTAAAAAAGGAATCCTTATAAGATCACTTTGTTGTCCGTTCTTTTTTTAATATCGGGTTATTAGTGACCAAAAATATTTCAAACACTTGTATAGGTACAGGGTTATGGTAATTAAATAAGAAAACGGTTGAAAGCTACTTCTATGCACCGTTACAATAAAAGTTTCTTCAACGACTAGCTAGCTATCATCATTTTCAGGTTTCCATATATCAATAAGTAAAAAAGGAATCCTTATAAGATCACTTTGTTGTCCGTCCTTTTTTAATATCGGGTAATTAGTGACCAAAAATATTTCAAACACTTGTATAGGTACAGGGCTCGGGGGAATGATTAAGAAAAAAATCTTTATGTTATATGCCTTGTTGTATATTGTATTGTATTGTATTTTTTTTCACACATCGCCATCTAGCCACAACCTAAGTAACTAGACTTGTGTTATGGGTGCTAGACAACGGATATACTACTTATATACTTTTCTTTTGTAAATATATACTTATAATACATAGAAACAACCAGACCCCAGACAAATATCAAAGCATAAATACTTGTCTGAGGCGGGAATCGAACCCGCAACCCTGTGTGTGTTTGTTGGGTATCAAATGAAAATATATACATGAAAATATATACTTTTTGAAATTCGAACATTTTTTTTGAAAATGTTGAGATTAGGTTTACCTGAAAATCAGCTGTTCCTTACACGGAGAGGTCATTACCCTTAAAATTTTACTTATTTTATAAATTGTATCTATTGTTCTTAGTCTGAATGACCTTTGTTTTAAAAAATCTGCTGTTTTTCGAATTTACATAACCTCAAAATTTTCATAATTTTTTTCCAATTTCCAAAAGTAGTAGAACAAAAGTTATTTGTTATGGTGCACATAAGTAGCCCTCAATGGCTTGCTAGTATAATTACCAAGTACCTGGATGACCGAGCTTTGCTCGGTTTTTTTTTTACTTTGTCTAACCTCAAAGCAAACACTCATTGACTTCGTGTTACTTAACAACGCCATCTGCTGGAATAACTTTATTGCTTTATTGCAAAAAATAGTATTAGTAGTTCGCCAATAGATGTCAGGAAGAGTCATATTTTTCAGATAAAAAAAGTAAGTTTCGATAAAACACATATGGTATAAATGACATTTTCTAAAAATGATTCCTAGCTAGATCGATTTATCGCCCCTGAAACCCCCTATATACTATATTTCATGAAAATCGTTGGAGCCGATTCCGAGATTCCAATTATATATATATATATATACAAGAATTGCTCATTTAAAGATATAATAAGATAAACCTGTATACTTTTATGATGTGAAATTCCAATGAAACTGTAATACTGAAATATCAGAGAGCGTTTTTCCGTAAGCATTTTTTTAAAACAAGTTTTTACGTAAAAGTTTTCTAGTTCCATTTAGTACCTTTAACGATAACGTTGGATTCCATCTAGTTTATGTAAAAAATATATATTATGAAATCATTAAATAGATGAATTTATATTGTACTCTGTATTATTAATATAAAATAAATACATAAAATCTAGGTGGAAAATCATCGAATTATTTAGTGTGCTTTCTAAACAACCAAGTAATTGCGTCCATAATTTCTTTAATAATATCTGCTACTGCATTTTCGTCTTTCTCATCACTATCAGATAAAGTTGAGGATATCGTCAGTACCTGTAAAATATTTGAAAATAAAATAATTAAATATTGCAGGACATTCCACACATTGCCATCTAGCCCCAAACCAAATAACTACACTTGTGTTATAGCTAGACAACGGAAACACTACTTATATACTTTTCTTTTGTAAATATATACATATAATTCATAAAAACAACCAGGCCACAAATATCTAAGCATAAACATTTGTCTGAGGCGAAAATCGAACCCGAAAACCTGTGTTTGGAAGTCCGGCATGGGGACCATTGTGTTGACTGGGTCGTCGAATATATATAGGTATATGGGGAAAAAACGCTTTGTTGCCACTAGTAGCAATAACAATAATAGCAATAATAGCGAGTCTGCGTTCGCGCGTCATTGCGTGCGGTCGTTGTGAACGAGTACTATGAGTGTAGGTGAAAATTCCGAGTGCAAAATGTCTTGCAGTGTGATGAAGTGTAATCAATGTCGTATTGTGATAAACAAATTGTTAGCCTTTATCCAAAACAAAGCTGATGTTATGGATGAGGAAGGTTTAGTCAAGTTGTGTGTAACGACATTTTCGACGGATGACATACGACTAGCGAAGGGATTATTATTCGACGCCATAAAAAAGACTGGTAAACGTAATGTTGCAAGAAAAGGAAGCGGCAAGGCTGAACGAGATATGTATGATATGATAACCCTTTTCAAGGAAACTGATCCCGATTGCACTCCGATTTTTGTTGCCCGTGACCTACAAAAACTACCGCCGGTGACCTTCGATCACATAGATGTCACAAGATTACTAAAAGATCTCCTGGTGCTCCAGAATGACGTGAAGACCATCAAAGAACGTTATGTGACGATGGATCAGTTAAATGAAGTCAAAACATGTTTATTGACCCCAAATCGACCTTCTATGTCAGGAAAAGATGGATAAATAATAAACGAGGTGCTTGTTTATTTGAGAGTTTCCAATGTGACAGTGGACCGATGGGTTTACAACTTCAATCGGAGCAATCGTTGTCTCCGCACAACAACAAGAAAAAATCATGTGATGTTGATTCTCGACATTGTGTTGCGGCGGTGGTGCCGATAGAGAAAACGGTTGAATTCCGTGAGTCATCGATACCGACACCTGTGCAACGGTCGTCCACGGCGCTGGCAACCTCAGTGCAGCCATCCTTGTCGCTCGAGGAGACAAATAGTGTTGTTGTTTCACCTACACTGAGCGCGACTAATGCTTCAGTTCATGTGCAAGCTGAATGTGAGATACATTTAAATAATGATGACAAAATTGTTGACAAACCGATTTCACCTGAAGAAATTACCGTGATGTGTGAGAATACGAATAAAACAATGAATTGTACCTATACAAAATCATTTTCCGACATGATCAAGCAAAATGGAAAATGGAAAAGTACAGAGCCAACCGAGGAGTGGAAAACTGTTCAAAGAAAGCGTTTGAGGAATCGTTTTGCTGGTTTCCAGGGCGAGTGCAGTAAAACTAGGAATAAATTCAAGGCTGCCGATGTGAATGTCTCGCTATATGTTTACAATGTCAGTAGGAATACATCGGATACGGATATTTCTGCCCATTTACTGCGGAAAACTGGTATTAAAGTGACAGTGGAGCGGGTTCTAATGAAGCGACAAAAAGAGTACAACTCGTTCAAAATCTTTGTTCCTAGAAATAAGGTGTACTTGTTCATGAATTCAAAAATATGGCCAGATGGTGTCTCGTACAGACGATACTTCGACATGAACAGTAGAAAGAGCGTTCCTGAGGCCGGTGTGGAGAATGAATCGAGTAACAGCCTACATAAGTCAAATGGATAAGGTACAATCAAACTGCAACTTCATTACTTTGAATTGTAAAAACATTGTGAGGTCCGTTGAAGATGTCCGGATAAATGGAATTATGTTTAATTTTAATCACTCGCTCAATTTACCAGATATCTCAAAATAAATGGAACTACATAGGCTGCACTAAAAGTATCGGGAATGGAACATTTCCACTGTTCCTGTCATATTTAAATCTTTTTAATTGAAAACTCCTTGGTTTTAAAAATCGAATACCATTTATTTATTTAAAAAAAGAATCTCGGTCTTGTCACAAGGTTTTGTCAAACTTGTTTAGTCGTTGAGAAAATGGAATTGACGCGAGAAAATTCAAGAGCGATGATTTATTATGACTTTCGAAGTGGTTTATCACAAAAACAGTGTGTTGACCGGATGATTTCTGCATTTGGTGATGAAGCCCCATCCAAAACCACAATTTATCGCTGGTTTGCTGAATTTCAACGTGGACGTGTCAAGCTCAGTGATGATCCCCGTCAAGGTCGTCCAAAAACTGCACTCACCCAAGAAAATGTTGATGCTGTGCGTAAGCTGATTGAGGAAGATCGACATGTAACATACCGCGAAATTCAGGCAACTTTAGACATTGGCATGAGTCAAATACAAATAATCTTGCATGAACAATTAGGTGTAAAAAAGTTGTTTTCCCGATGGATACCGCATTCGCTCTGTGAAGAGCAAAAAGTGGCTCGCGTTACTTGGTGCGTCAGAACTCTCGAAAGATTCCACGCAGGATCCTCAAATGCTGTATACAACATCGTATCAGGTGACGAATCCTGGATATACGCGTACGAACCCGAAACAAAAAACCAGTCACGAGTTTGGGTGTTCGAAAATGAGTTAAAGCCAACAAAATTTGTTCGTTCACGGAGTGTTGCAAAAAAAATGGTGGCCACGTTTGTCTCCAAAACCGGCCATGTTGTGACTATTCCTCTTGAGGGACAAAGAACGGTTAATGCAGAATGGTATGCTAGCATTTGTTTGCCACAGGTCGTTTCTGAACTCCGTAAAGAGAACTGCAGCCGCCGCATCATACTCCATCACGACAATGCGAGTTCTCACACCGCGAACAGAACAAAAGAGTTTTTAGAGCAAGAAAACATAGAATTATGAGACCATCCGCCGTACAGCCCCGACCTAAGCCCTAATGATTTCTATACTTTCCCTAAAATAAAGAATAAATTGCGTGGTCAGAGATTTTCATCACCTGAAGAAGCTGTGGACGCCTACAAAACGGCCATTTTGGAGACCCCAACTTCCGCATGGAATGGTTGATTTAATGATTGGTTCCATCGTATGGAAAAATGTGTCAAATTTCGCGGAGAATACTTCGAAAAGCAATAAATACATTTTTAAATAGTAATGTTGTGTCACTTCCTTGATTCCCGAAATTTTCAGTGCCGCCCTCGTATGTTGAATTTTTTATCACTAGTTCCATTTTACAAAAAAACTGAAATTAAATGAAACTATGTTGATTTTTTTATCACTAGTTCCATTTTACAGGAATCCGAATATAAATGGAACTATGTATGTTGATGATTTATCACTAGTTCCATTTAACAGAAAAAAAAGACGATCAAAAAAATTAAAAAAGACGATTCTTTATTACACCGTCTCGAGGCAGACGACTTATTCAACAATAAGCATAACACGCGAAAATAAAAACAAAAGAATAGAAAATAGTAAATAGACAAATGAAATGATGTACTTGCTACTAAAGTTATTTAAAACTCCTGAACATTTGCCTTGTTTTCGACTTTTCATATTTCGATGCTGTTGCAAGCACCATTTTCACAAGACTCGTGAAAATCTATACTAATATTATAAAGCTGAAGAGTTTGTTTGTTTGTTTGAACGCGCTAATCTCATTAAACGCTGGTTCGAATTAAAAAATATTTTTGTGTTAGTCGATTTGTGTAACCGCGGAGCGTAGCTATTGTTGTATAAGAATAACCATATCAGTTTAAAATCCGATTATACTTAAAGCTGTAAGTCATTTCATTTATCTACGTACCTGCTAGTTGATGTAGGTACTAACCACAAGAAATACAATCGATAATATTTTCGGTTCATTAAAAATCTTCATAGCAAATGTTGTTTAAAACGACGCTAAAGGTAAAGCGATTTGATTTCTCCTAAACACAATATAATGTACGGTAAAGTAATATATGTTTTTGAAACAAAAATTGTACGTTTATTGTTGCAATAGTACATCCAAACAAAATAAACAGAAACATTTGAAAACTCGATTAGAACACCATGAAATTAATTTTAAACACGTACGCAACTATAATTAGGTATGTCATACCAATCAACCGTCAATTCAAATTTCTAATGAATTTTGTAAAAAAATATTTTTATCTCTTTTAGATGGTAAATTTTGTGCAAAACAGCATTGTGGTTGATATTAGGGAATAACTATGAAGGTTTTTAATGGTTCGAAGATATTATTATCTGCAGTAGTATTTTTAGTGGTTAGTATCGACTTCATTTAATTCGTTGCCTTCTATTTTCTTTCTTGTCTGTTAGTAAGTAGGTACCTTATTATAACCAGGGATAGATATAATGATAGTCCGTTTTTACATAGTGAAGCAGTCGTTGAGGATAAAAGAAACTGTTGTAAAACTCTAAGGGGCTATGGACTAATCGTACTCGTCGCATATTCGGCTAAAACAATGCCAGTGGTTAGGCCCATGTGCCAGTGCCTGTTCGGTCCCGAGTGGCCAGGGTTCCTTAGCTTCAAGTGTAAACCCCAACAGAGGGTAATCGACTCATGACCACGAGCGGTCTCCAAACATGTAAATGAAAGCATGAAAATTGAATTGTTTCGATTCTGAGTTTTTATTTCTCAAAAAACTACCTTTTTACGCTTATTACAATATAATGTCTTTATATATTTACAGGTACTTTCATTAGCCTCAAGTCTTCCAAGAAATAGTCACAAATATCAACGAGATTACGAGACTACGACAAGAAAAAAAAACCAAAGCGCCAACATTTTTAGCGTCGGAGGAACCAATGAAGCTGAAGTCGGAAGATTTTTTAGGGATTTTTTCCAAGGCATCGGTGATTTTTTCAAAAAGTGGGGCTAATTCTAAAACTATCTATTTTTGATTTATTCTTTAAGCTAATTATAGAACACAGAATCCCTTCTCCTTCAAGCTCCTCTACTCATCTCTACTTACTACAACAAATCCTTCTCTTTTCACTCTATGATCCTGTGGAATTCCCTGCCTCAACCCATCCAATCAGCTAAGTCCCTACCCATTTTCAAAAATACGGTAACTGATCACTACCTCAGTACTGTCTAATATATTCCTGTATCCTATCCGTATATATTCCTGTATTATTTATGTATCTATGTATCTGTGAATATAATTATTTGGTATGTATTATATATAATTTAATATTTAAAACCATAATTAGATAAATATTGTATATCATCACCTACCTATTATAAGTTATATTATTCACAACCTACCATAAAAGCTGAATCAGTTCTTTTCCATACAAAGTTCCCTGGAAAAAATCGCTTTCAGCGATAAGGCCGCCCATTTGTGCAACTTATACGTTAGCTAGCTATTACTTTACTTTGTGTTTATCGTGTTTTGTTTCCTCCTGTATTGTACAAATAAAGTTATCTATCTATCTTATTCTAATACCTAGTAATTATTTCCCGGGTCTTATTTACGTATTTTTATTTCTCTTACCTCGACGTTTCGACTATGTTACAATAGTCATGGTCGCGAGGAGACTGGAGCAGCGGCGAGCGTTGTCCTCTCAGGCTGATAGTTGAGGGTAGGTCGAGTACCGACACTCGATTTTATAAACAGTTTTGTTAACAGTCATAGGGGTTGCAGCACACCACACTTACTATGTATATCCGGAGATATCTCGCGACATTGCACATTTTAAAAAAAACATACACACATACACATTTTACATTTTGCATAATTATTATGCGTACAAATCGTGTGAGTTTAAAAAGTTTATTCTAAATACATATTACCATTTTGTATTAAATTAAAGTACCTGGATGACCGAGCTTTGCTTGATGTTTTTTTTTACTTAGTCTAACCTCAAAGCAAACACTCATTGACTTCGTGTTACGTAACAACGCCATCTGCTAGAATAACTTTATTGCTTACAAAAAATAGTATTAGTAGTTCGCCAATAGATGTCAGGAAGAGTCATATTTTTCAGATAAAAAAAAGTAAGTTTCAATAAAACACGAATAAAATGACATTTTCTAAAAATGATTCCTAGCTAGATCGATTTATCGCCCCCGAAACCCCCTATATACCAAATTTCATGAAAATCGTTGGAGCCGATTCCGAGATTCCAATTATATATATATATACAAGAATTGCTCATTTAAAGATATAAGATAATATCCCAGACCCAGTGTATTGAAATTGTTTTATTTTTTCGAATTGAAAAGACAGGTGACTGGTACCAAGCAATAATGAAGTAACATAGTCTTATTAACCCCTCACGCAAAACGACGGGGTTTTATAAGATTGACATGTTTGTGCGTGGATGTGTGTCTGTCTGTGGCATCGTGGCACCTTTTACATTAAATTTTCATAGCTATATATATAAAATGGTTTGTCCTGAACTACTGACTGACTGACTGACTGACGGATCAACGCACAGCCTAAACCGCTGATCGTAGAGACCTGAAACATGGAGGGTGTGTACTTTGTATGACGTAGGCATCGGATAAGAAAGGATTTTCCGAAATTCCACCCCTAAGTGGGTGAAAAAAGGGGGGAAAGTTTGTATGAGACAACGTGATTCCTTGGTCTACTTTCGACTTTTACGCGGACGAAGTTGCGGGCAAAAGCTAGTAACTATATATTTCCCGGGCCGATTAGACATACTTGTATGAACTTCAATAGTTTAGAGAACTATATATTTGTAGGTATTTTGGGTCTTTTCGGAATAAGTTTCCCGAACCGATTTTGATTCTTTTGTTTGGATCTTTTACAAAATCTAAATCTAAATTTAAGACGCTGAGGATCGCTCATTATGGAAGTTGGAGTAGAGATGCCTTTACCCTACAGTCGGATACTTACAGGCTCTTATAAAAAAACTAAAATAAAACAGTGCATGAAATCAAGATGTTTTGATTAAGGACTTACGATTTCATTATTTAGAAGTGTTTGGGGCTTTTTGATAGATTTAATCATAACTAACAACGGGCGTGTATGGGGCATGCTAAGATCTTTGGGCCCAAGTCAACCTCAACTGCAACCTGGTGCACCTGCTGAGAAACGGACGAGGCTCAGGTGCTGACTTTTCCTCTCTGGGGTTGGGGGGTCAGACGGCAGTCGCTCCCGTAAAAGTGAAAACTTGAGCCGCATCAAAAGCGGACCCCGGGCTCCCGAGAGGGATGCAACCGGGGACATCGCTCGGATGATAATGATGATAGTCATAACTAACAGCGCCCTGTGGTTGTACCCGCGTAGATTTCGATCCCTTGGGTATATGCAGACGAACAAATGTTTTATCTTAACATAAATTATTTTAAGAATAGATAAATCTTTGCTAGATGTGCTTGTTGTGAAATGCGTTTATTGAGGCGAATCACAGAATTGCGCATTTGATATTACTGAACGTACTTCCATTATTCAATTCAATGATTCGTTGAGGTGACCGAAATTGCTTGTAATCGTACCTAGGGCTTATACTAAAGTTTAAGCGATATTAAATAAAATTTTAGCAAGACTAATATCATGTTTTATTTTGTGAGAAATGGAGAAATATACATATACTTATTGAGACGTCGCATTTTTCTGAAGTCTTAAATTTTAAATAAGACATTTTTGATATAGTAGCTTGAGGCATATTTAATGCCATTTTTTACTAATTTGGCAGTAGGTATATGACTAACCTGTTAAAATATTTTAAACGATAGAACTGGTAGACAATTTCACTAAAAGATGGACCCTTACCTACTCGTAGATATTAAATTTCTTCCTTCTCTTTTAATAAGTGAGTATTTAGGGGTAGTTCAATCAAAATATTTTAAAACGGTGTTCCGTGGTTCCACCCGCGTAACTCCCGATCCCATGGGAATATCGGAATGAAAAGTAGCCTATGTTATTGCCAATGAATCCATGTATCCTCTTACCAAGTTTTATCAAAATTGGTCGAGTACTTCAGAGCCTTTTCGTTAGGGGCTGTCCATTAATCACGTGAGGCTTGAAAGGGAAGGTGGGGTCCATAAAAAGTCACGAAATATCACAAGAGGGGAGGGGGGTGTAGTAATATAGCACGTGTATTTATTTTTTCGGCAAATGCGCGATACTCAACTGAAAAACGGCGAAAGATTTTCTTTAATAAAATTAGATGATACTTATACCAACATTTTTTAAAAATAAAAAAGATTATTTGTAGGTACTAAAAATACACGTGATATAGGGGGGAGAGGGGGGGGGTAGTCCTAAACTTCACCAAGGGGACGGGGACGGGGGATTAAAATGCCAAAAAAACATCACGTGATTAATGGACGGCCCCTTACAAACAAACAAACGTAAAAAATCTTTCCTCTTTATAATATTAGTGTAGATAACTTGACTGTAACATTCACACCAATATGTTTCGGTTCAGCGTGCCCTTGTGCGTCACCGGCCTATTGTCCTGCAATTTCGTCTGCCGGTTGATTACATGTGCGTGTCAGATCTTCCTGTCAGTTCTTCGAGTCCAGGGTCCAGTGAGTGTCGCACTTTCAGACAGATAATACACACATTACTAGATTAAATAAAACCTTTACTTAATAAAGAACATGGACTTCCGATTCACAGTTATTTTTGTTTTGGTGAGTAATTTAAAACTAACCCGCGATTTCGTCCGTGTAGTAGTTGATTTTTCCAAAATCTTATTAAAAGGATTTTGTCATAATCTGTATCCCAAATTTTAAAAACATAACCTTCCTTTTGGCTTTGCCTTAGTCGGGAAAAAATAGACCAATCAGTCCATTGGTTTAAGAATAAGAATGTTTATTGCATAATTGTACAATGGATGATACGTAGTTTTATAATTAAAGAGGAAAGGGTACCGGCGCTCCATCCATACAAACGTAGTCGACTGTTTCCTCCCTGGATAATGACACTAGAGTAAATATTTTTGTTTCATAAAATCTATAACTGCTATGACTATGCCCCTATGTCTTGATTTTTTCATTTTATAATTATCATAAAAAGTAAGAGTTAAAAAAGCTAAATATAAAAAAAAGGACATAGGGGCATAGTCATGGCAGTTATGTGTGTTATGCTGCAAAAATATTTGCTCTAGTGTCATTATCCAGGGAGGAAACAGTCGACTACGTTTGAATGGAGAGAGCGCCCGGTACCTACCCTTCCCTCTTAAGTAAAAGCAATTTTCCTATTGCTATATATATTCCTGTGCCATAGCAGGCATGGAATAATACTTATTAAAAGTACTAAAATAAAAGTACTTATACTGGTAGGTTGAGCTGTACGTACATTGATATTATTATATCAGTCAGTTAATAATTAAATCTCATCCTGTTTTCTGAATACTTATATAATAAATGAATAAAATAAAAAGACATACACATTTAACATTAGAAATACCAAAAATGAAGTGACCAGTTAGTCAAATAACCCGTCCCTTATCGCACCCGGCGTAAAGATTCCCATAATGCTAGAAGCATTGCCACGCTGAATGGCGATGGCTAACCTCTGCGCCAGAAACGAACTGGAGCGGGAGTCACCCCCATTTCCCCTAATCCTAACAGCACCCCAACGTTTAACGTTAATAATTAGTTAGAACTTTAAATTTGATATTTAATGATGTTATATTTTAGTTACTTTTATGAGAGTTAGTTATATTAACATAGGTATATAAATAGGTATTCCTTTACATACTCGCACCAGTCAGTTATACATTTGTAGAGCAAATCAAACAATGTCGATTGGGCTCCACTTGCTCCACTTAGCAATTTGAACAAATATAGACTCTCTGACTCTCTCTTTACAATTGATTCCAGTGCATATTGACGGCAGTCGCGTTCAGTATGCCTTCCGAACAAAGTCGAGATAAACGAGACGTCGTGGAGTCTATGAAAAACGCATGGACGGAGATGGTGAAGACCCTAAGTGACGCGGGAGATGCTGTCGTCCACGTCTTCAAACCAACCGAGAAAAGTACACTTGATAAAATGGCAGACGGCATCAAGAATCTCGGTCAATAATACCACACATACCTATAACCAGTTGCATCGCAATGTCGTAATATGGGTGCATACCATTTATATGGAATTTGAAAATTAAACGACATTGTATTTCTAAAAACTCTTTACACATCGTTTTAAGAATCTATTGTTTAAGTTATTGTAATGACACATGAATGAATTTAATAAAGTTTTATTTATAAAAATACACAAATTATGTAATTATGTTACATTTAATATTAGTACGATTCAAATAAGTGCATTCATACATTAGTTACATAACTAGGAATTATACGGCAGAGTGATACATTGCATTGGTGTCAACCTCGTAGATACCATCTTTGTAACAAGCTTCAGTTTCCAAACCGGTATCGTTCAGTATCTCTATCAACTTGTCCTGAGACGGTGACACGGGCGACGGACTCTCAGGGTAATCGGGTCTCTTCTCGTATTCATCTTTGTCCTTCCTACGCGATGAAAGTATCAAAACACCAGCTGTTACTTCCTTCACTTCATTCTCAATGAGATCGTCTTGCTGCAGTGTTAACAGATAATTCTTGTGCTGGAGATCGGATATATTGTACTGGTAGGACTCAGACTTGTGACGTTCTCTTACGAACATGCAATACGCTAACCACCCGATTACAATTGCTGCCTGAAGAAGGAATATGTTATGTTAAACCAAGGTAAAATTGTTTAAAGAAGTTGACAGCAAAAATCTACTTAAACTGTCTGTAATAGGCATATTCAATAAGGTTGCAATAATTACACCAAGGTAAGTAAGTACTTAGATTCGATTGACCCATTGACCTAGGACCCAAATGGGACAAACTCGTGGAATATAAATATAATATATTTTCCATTCATGAACTTGTATCATTTTATAATCAAAACTATAATCGGTACTGTCGATACAAAAGTCATTAAGAATTTATATGAATATAATAATAAACACTTATCCTTGTTAGAGTAACTATACTTAAGTTAATCATTACACTATAGATGAACTATTATACATATATATATATAACTATAGTTAATCACTAATTTTAACTATGAATGTTTGTATACTTGTTTGTTTATTAGTTGAACCACGTTTACAGTCTAACTTCTCTACCTATTTTGATGATATTCTATCTAAACGAATGATAAACTTACCAGTATCAAAGCGCATATAAAACCAACAATGTAAACACCCATTTCGTACGATACAATTTTTTAAATACCGCAAGGCGAGTGCTGCAAACGAGTTAGATTGGAACTGTCGACGCGATCGGACCACATGTCGTATTCAATTAATGTCACTTGGTACTTGGAGATGCTTTAGCCAGTGATGTCAGAGAATTAATGTGACAATGAATACAATGGGAATATAGTCTATTTTGAGGCTGGAACTGAGTACCTTTGGGTTTGTGGGTGTCAATAGTGTCAAGAACTTCCTAGTCCATGTGCACTTGTTGTGTTAGTTAGCTACTAATTGAAGCATCTCTGCTTTTAGGGCTTCAGTGTTGATCAATTGAAAAATCCTCAATTGAATGAAGCGGCGTCGGCTCAAGCGTGAGCAGTTGTCTAACAAATTCTTATTGGTTCTAATGATTCTATGCATGCGCACTTGCGCAGTGTCATCCATCACGCTTGAAGCTTGATATCTGACCGCGTCCGGAGCGTTTAACCTTGAGATTCACTACATAATACCATTTTATGTAATCCTACATAAAATAAATATATGAACACGCATTTAGATTTGAGTATTGCTATGAGATATACCAAAAAAACATGACATAATTTTCTCCGTACGTATTCTTGGTTTTAGTAAAAAATCTTGAAATGAAAAGTAATATTCTTAAATCAAGAATATACCTATTGCTTATTTAATTTTTTTTTACTAAAACAATAAATTTTTGTCTAGCCTTCATAGGGAGCGAATAATTTTTTTCCTTTTTGACTTTTTTCCGACCTTGAAAAGGTTGATTCATAAATTTTCATTATGGCGCCATCTGTCTGCCAGTTGATGAACTATTTGTACCTAGGTACTTATCGAATGAAAGGGATAAGGGAAGGGCTTCTAGTATTGCGCAGTACATTGAATCGTAAACCTGCGCAATACTTGCCTAGGTGCGGTTTACATTACATAGAAACATTTTAGTTGGAACCAAATCTATATTAGGTAGAGCTATAAATAAATACAATTAGAAATTAATAATTTCTTAAAAATATATTTATTAAGAACCTTTTCAAGTAAATTGTTATGTATTACAATGATATTGTTACGAGTAATTATGTTTTAGTAGAACCCGACTTAGATGGGAAGTCGGGTTAGGTTTGTAATGTTGTGGACATTTACGCGATACAGGAGCCCCTTAACTAATTTAAGATAGGGTCGACATAGGGTTATTCACTCATCTGACTTTACTCATTACATAATTAGGTACCCACTGCTGCTTTTCCACCAACTTTTTACTAAGCACCTCCTGAAACAAAAGGTAGAATTAACTAGAGCCATAAATAAATACAATTAGAAAATAATAATTTCTTAAAAATAAATTTATCAAGAACCTATTCAAGTAAATTGTTACATACTACAATATTATATTCTTACTGGTAGATAATTATGTTTTTAGTAGAACCCGAGTAGAAAGTTTATTTAGGTTTGTAATCTTGTGGACCTTTACGTGATACAGGAGCTCCTCAACTAATTTAAGATAGGGTCTAATTAGTTACCTACCCACTGCTGCTTTTCCAACAACTTTTTACTAATCACCTCCTGAAACAAAAGATAGAATTAATTTTGTTGATCATGGTTAATACAATTATAAACTATTTAAGTAATTAAATCTATGAGGATTGTATTTTAGGTTCACGATCGTTGGATCCCTTACAGTCTTTAATAATTGTGCGTTTTAGGTATACATTTAATTGGTGTTCTAGGACCTTAATCGGGATGAAAAGTAACTCATGTTCCCATGGATTCAGTACATTCATTATTTACTCGGTCCCGTAATTTTGGACATGATTCATAGATAACAAATAGATACTTTATCAGTGCTTACAGAATTTAATAGACATTTCATGTTAAAACGTAACATCTATTGGAGTGATTTGCATAGAACATTTTAAAAGGGGTATCGACGACTCATTGATTCTACGTTTGTGTTGTTAAATACGAACTGATAAACGTATGGTAAACTTCAAATCAAATTACCAAACCGATTGCGTAAATTTTTGTATCTTTGAAGTAAGGCTCTAGCATCCCGCTATTACTGGTTCACGATTAACCGTCCCAAACAAACCAAACAAATATTTTATCAGTTCGTTCTTACAGAATTTGATAGACATTTCGCGATATTAACGTTACATTCATTGGATTGATTTGCATAGAACATTTTTAAAGGGGTATCGACGACTCATTGACTCTAAGTTCGTATTGATAAACGTATGGTAAAATCAAATCAAATTACCAAACCGATTGCGTAAATTTTTGTATCTTTGAAGTAATGGCTCTCGCACCCTGCATTACTCTATAGACCCTATTCTATCCACCGTTTTACCCGCGAAAATTCTGATTTAAGAATAAAGGTAGGCTATCCCCCAGTTCCATATATCCCTACTAACCTTAGAGTATCAATTACCGCTACCGATAGAATAAATGGAATGTTCTGCTCTATCTATCCCTACTGATCCGCACTGGTAGGTGACACTTGGTTTTTTTACCTACCCTTAGGGTAGTAGCTGCTGGGCAAGCCTACTCCATCCTCACGCAATAAGGACCCAATTCAAAAGGGTCCAATGGCGGAAAACAGCCAGTATACCAGTACAAGTACTATCCTAAGCTATTTTTATCATGAAATTATAGTTGGAGTCAAGATAATTGCCTGCCCTATGCGTTATTTCAAGGCTTTAGTTGTTTGCTTGGTAACTTCCTACTAAGTTAAGTTCTATTATTTATATTAGATAGATTAACTCACCATTACGAAGGCCTTGAGGGTTATTGTCCACTAAATTTACTGAAAGAGAATAAAATATACATTAGGGCAGGCTACTTATTTGTTACTTATTAGGCCGTCGGAGTGTCACTTAGAAGTAATGCTCACGCATCCCAGCACCCCGACGATGAGTTAGGATAGAAAACCTGGTGGGGTTTTTAGTGGTAAATTCCACATAATCTGCTGCTCCCCCCGGGGTATTTTCCCCGCCATAAAAAAGGCTCTGTTACCTTACAATTGCGGTTTTATCAGTATAAGTTCTAGTTACTGAAGAGTAGGTTAAGAGTAGTGTCTCAAAAATATTTGGGTTGGATTTGATAAAATGATTTTTATTTGTTATTGAAGGACTATTCTCGTAAAATATTGTTCAAATTACATTTCAATATAATTTCGATTAAAAAAAATATTTTGGAGAATACCAAAAGCTGAGTTTGCGGGTTTGACTTACTTTGAGGGTATTGTTAACCCCCGACGCAAAAAGGACGGGGTGTTATAAGTTTGACGTGTCTCTCTGTGTCTGTGGTACCGTAGCTCCCGAACGGATGAACCGATTTTGATTTAGTTTTTTTTGTTTTTTTTTGTAATCAAAATGCAATCGGAATGATATTGTAATGTAATTTGAACAATGTAATATACGAGAATTGGCCTTGGTCTGTTTTTGATAATTGCTATTTTTTTTACTTACCACCACCAGCACCTTGGAATCCATGGTCTACGTTTACTGCAAAGTAAAGGAATTGTAGACTTAAACTTAGTTAATAAGAAGAAAACTGGAAATTGTGGTTAAAGGTACTGCTGTATCAGGAAATAAAGTAAAGAGTTTTATAATTATACTTAAGCTATAGATATTATTACATACAACCAATTGCTATAGACTATATCCAGCAGGAGACGTCCTGTCTGATATTATTATGATGATGATGAAGCATTTTTGTTTCATTTTTTTAACTTAGATATAAGAGAAATATAAGAGAAATACTGTATTTTCTATATATTATATTAAAGTTTTACCTCCATCGGGACCAGGAATATGGTCAACCACGTTCACTGAAAATAAGAAAAGTTATTAATTTATTTATTAGGTACACCTTTACTACATTAGGTATAGACGGAATACCAATTAGCTGAACCCCACGTGACCCAGAGCTCACTCGCACATCTGTAAGGTTGCAAAGTAATGTTACTTGATTCTGACAATCCTACTTAATATTATAAATGTGAAAGTTTGTGTGTGTGTGTATGTCTGTTACTCCTTCACGCAAAAACTACTAGACCGATTGCAATGAAAGTGGTATCTAGATAGCTGGAGACCTGGATTAATACATAGGCTACTTTTATCTCGATATTCCCACTGGATCGGGACTTACGCGGGTGAATCCGCGGGGCGCAGCTAGTATACTGTATAACACAATATGCAATATAAAAAAATGATAAAAAGATAAAAAATACTACATTTTTACAGATGTGCGAGTGAGCTCTGGGTCACGTGAGGTTCAGCTAATTGGTATTCTGACTGTACACAGTAATACACACTATATAACACACTATATAATAGTATATATAATACTAAGAATAGAGAAATACTTAAATTACTGAATTTATATTCACGTGTGATAAACAATAATAGGAAAAGATAATAAATGTTAAACAAAATGCTGATAAATATATTATAATGACCTACTAATCGCAAAAAAAATCGACCCAACCCCTTCGTATTGGTTTTTAAATTCGATATCTTCTTTATCCATCTATACATATAATAAATCTGTAGATATTAAACAATCTGTAATTGTAAGATATCCAGAAAAAAATACACAGGTCGCCTTAAAATCGTTAGCTGAACACGATAGGGTAGTTTTTAGAATTTATTTCATTAGAAGTTTAGTTACTTAGCTAGGGGCTAGATGGCGATGAATGTAAAAAAAAGTAAGAAATTTGGTACCCTACCTCCTCCAGTTGGGGTAAGAGTGGTAGGGCCGTTGTTGTCCGCGACATTTACTGAAATAAAAAATAAAATAAAACTTATTCTTATCTTATGCGTCGGTTCATTCTTCCATTCTTACAGTAACCGATGTTAGAAATATAAAGAAATAGTAAATGATCGGCTATTTTGATTTTTTTGGACCGAAGTTCCTTATCGCGGTTTGGCAAGGAGACCTGAGAGAGAGAGAAAACTGTTACGCGTTACGAAAACGTGAGACGAAAAATCGTAAAAGAAACTAATCTCCCACATGTATATCTCCCATATTTGTAAGTATAAGTAAGTGAAAAAAAATAATTAAAGAATAAAAATTTAAAATAAGGGTAAAGGGACTTCGTTCCTAGCATGTGTACCGCGACACGTTCATTTTTATTTGCATATTGTATAGATAACCTTTATACAAACAATAAATGCCACTAAACAAAATCTCATAAGATATTGCGCCGACAAAAAAAAAGGTTAAGGCGACTACTATGCCAATCTCCATACTAATATGTTATTATCCCTTTGAAAACATGGTTGGTATAAATAAACTAGTTAAAGTTATCAATAACTAAAAAACCACTCTATCCATTGGTGAAAACAGCATGCAAATCGGTGCAGAAGTTTTTGAGTTTACAGCGAATAGACAGACAGATAGACGCGGCAGAGGACTTTGTTTTATAATATGTAGTAGTGATGAAGTAGATTAAGATGAGATAATTATAATTGACGACCCAGTTGGTACAATGGTCACCATGCCGGACTGCCAAACATACGGTTGCGGGTTCGACTCCGCCTCAGACAAGTATTTATGCTTAGGTATTTGTCTGTGATCTGGTTGTTTCTAAGTATTATAAGAATATATTTACGAAAGAAAAGTATAATAGAATAAGTAGTATATCCGTTGTCTAGAACCCATAATACAAGTCTAATTACTTAGCTTGGGGCTAGATGGCTATGTGTGGAATGTCCTGCAATATTTATTTATTTATAATTACCTCCTCCACCACCAGAATTGTCCACGGTATTCACTGAAAAAAGAAAACTAGTTTTATCACTCAGAAACAAATGAAGTAGTAGGTAAGTATGTTGCTACTAAATAGTACAAAATGGATGTTCATTGCGATACAAGTGTGGTAAATTGCTCATTGCATAGAGGCGGTTTATGATGCGCGAGCAGAACGCGAGTGCGTTCAAAGAGCCGAAATGGAATGATCAAACCAAACGTGTATCGTACGACGTTTTTTATCACAGTTGCGAACAAAAGTTGTGATAAGTCTATATTTACTATTTTTTAGTAGGCAATATTTTTTGTTAATTATACTTTTGAAAGGCCAGGCAAAAGACTTTTAACCTATACAGCTTCGTCTGACATACAATATTTTTAGGGTTTTTCCATTTGTTTTTGCGTGGGTTAAAAACAGAATATAATGGTACGGAAAAATTATATTTAAATAAAGAAAAACAAAAAAAACAAAACTTAATTTTTAATCGTTTTCTAAGACATTATCACGTAAAATTTTCGTTCGTAAACCGACTTTGAAGACAACCAATTTAACTTATTAAATCTGGATAACTTTTTACACACTAGTAGCGTCAAGGTAATGTAAAACGCACGAGTACGTAATACGTTGGATTAGGAGCCTAAAAGCGGTTGAAGAAGATCCACTTTATGAGCAACTGTGATATGTTTAACGGATATTATAATATCACCTGATATAACGTTCACATGACATAATTTTCATCAATACTTAATATTATAAAGCTGAAGAGTTTGTTTCTTTGAACGCGCTAATCTCAGGCACTAGTGGTTCGAAGTGAAAAAATATTTTTGTGTTGGATAGTCCATTTATCGAGGAAGTCTATAGGCTACTTTTTATATTGATATTCCCACGGGATCGGAACATACGCGGGTGAAACCGCGGGGAGCAGCTAGTAAAATAATATAAATCTGAAGAGTTTGTTTGAAAGCGCTCAGGAACTACTGGTTCGAATTGAAAAAATATTTTGTTAAAGTCCATTTATCGAGGAAGGCTATATGCTACTTTTTATATTGATATTTCCACGGGATCAAGACTTACGCGGGTGAAACGAAGTGCAGCTAGTATGGTATAAAAACAAATAACCTAATTTCATGTGATCTAATGTTACACTTCATATAACCTTCATTTGCTCTATTAACTTATTATATAGGGTATAACGTTTATGTCAAATGATTTTAATATTCATGTGTGATTTAAATTTTAATTAACTATCTCACCTTGAGGTTTAGCAACTGCAATTGCTAACAATGCACATAACGCGAAAATAATCTAGAAATGAAAAGAATAAATTAAAATTAAATAGAAACAGAAAAGAAAAACTAGTTTTTTTGTTTTTTTTGCAAGAGTTTAGGAAAACCCTTTCCATGCAGTCGGTTAAAAAGAGGAGTTAATGGTTTAAATTAATGCATAACAAGAATAAAGTACTTCTATTGTTTTTAAACTTAATCCCCCTTATTCCAATACGAGGTTTAAGGATAGTCCGAGATGTGGATTTAAGCCTTAGATTTAGACACAGATTTACTCGTGAACTATAGTCTTAACACTATCCTTATAGATTATATAGGGATAGTGTTTAGACTATAGTTCACTCGTGATACAGATTTACTCGTGAACTATAGTCTTAACACTTTCCCTATAGATTATATAGGATACTGTTTCGGACTATAGTTCACGAGGAAATTTTTGTCTAAATCTAAGGTTTAAATCCGCATCTCGGACTATCCTTAAACCTCGTTTTGTCGTTAAGGGGGATTGTAATTAATTATGAAACGGAGTTAATTAATTTGCAATAAAGAATTTATCTATCTATCTAAATTATCGCACCTTTGTAAATTAACTTACCACAATTTTAGCCATGATTGTATGTTCTTACGATGTGAACTTCAAATATCTATTACCGGTGTTTAAACTTAAAAAATCTTTATATACCGAGGACGTTAAATATTGATAAAGATAGGATAACCCTTGACCAATCGAGTTCGTGGTAAACTGTCGGTCAAAATATGCCGTCCGGTTGATTTATTTATTTACTAGCGACCCGCCCTGGCTTCGCACGGCTATATTATGAATGTATTATACATGTAAACCTTCATCTTGAATCATTCTATCTATTAAAAAAACCTCATCAAAATCCGTTGCGTAGTTGCACAGCAGGAAGTGACTTTATTTTATACTTATGTGCCCCGCAGTTTCACCCGCGCAAGGCCCGATCCCGTCGATTATCGAGGGAATATCGAAAAAAAAGTCCGTCTCCTGAGCTACCAGCCAAATCGATTCAGCCGTAACTAACACGACTTTTTTCTATATATTATCAATAGAGCTCAAAATATCGCGAGACGTGGGGAGAACGCACCCTGTCTTAAACTGGTGATAACTTCTTAACGAAATATTCGAATGAATTAAAAAGGAACTTACTGAGAAATAAATAGTCTTGATGATGATTTTTTTTCCGGGTAAGGGTTAATACCACGATGCTACTGCAATTAACCTTAGTTCTTACCTTCGTTGTAATTAAATTTTAAACAAAAAAGCTGTTTATGTGACTTAACTATAATAGATGGGTATATTGTCTCGCGGACTTTTTTTAGACAATAATAAGGCCTACAAACTTGTAATACATTATTTTGTTTTATCATCAATAGTTTTCACAGCGCACGCTAAAACTGTTGTGGGTTTTCTACCTTGGGTTACAATATTGCAATTATCTTAGGGATCCCTAATTTTTTTAAAATGAATTATAGCCTATGTTCAACCCTTATAATTTACCTTTCTATTGGTGAAAGAATTTTTGAAATCGGTTTAGTGGTTTCGGAGATTACCCCCAACATACATACATACAAACATGTTACCAACGTTACCACTTTATAATATTACTAGCTGCGCCGCGCGATTTCACCCGCGTAAGTCCCGAACACAGCGCCATCTATTGGGTGTTTTTGCAACCTAGATGTCAAACAATATTGAAGAATTTTATCGATGAATCAACGTACACCGCCATCTATGAGAACTTCATAAAACTAAACAGTAAATAAACACTTGCTTAAGAAACCATTGATTAATACATTTTATTCGTTTACATTCACGACATAAGCGAATAATTGAGATGATAACTATCCTATCCAGTAAGTTAGACCAAAATACGGGTACATGTGAAATTTGATTGAAATCGGTTCAGTAGTTTTGGAGTTTATTGGCAACATACATCGTGACACAAGATTTTTATATATACAGAATATTAGTAAAGACACATGTATAGATTAAGAGGAAAGGGTACCGGGGGCTCTCTCCATACAAACGTAGTCGACTGTTTCCTCCCTGGATAATGACACTAGAGCAAATATTTTTGTTGCATAAAACTTATAACTGCCATGACCACTCCCCCTTGAACTTGGTCTAGTAGTTTCGGACCCTCTTTAATTGAAGCAAACAATTAAATCTCTATATTTATAGTATTAGTATAGATAAAATAAATCTATCTATATCTATACAAATAATAAATTTTAGACATAAAAAAATCTTAAAATCGTTATATGAACGAGGCTGAACACGATAGGGTAGTTTTTATGTAGTTTTTAGAATTTTTGAATGTCTGTTTGTTTGAACCAGACAATCTCATAAATTACAGAACGGAGGTCCACATTAATATGTTCAGAAAATATCAGATTAACATTTAGGGTATGTTTCAATTGAACTTTAATACAATAATTATGATAATTGATAAAAAAATAAAAAAAAAACATTAAAAAAACGTAAAATCGAAATATTTTTCCGCGTCAGAACGCCAGAACGGAACAGTACCCTTACCACGAGTCTTTTACGTATTCGATCAAACATAATTATATTGAGTATTTATTATGGAACTTCCTAAAAATCAACTTACTAGGTCCACCCTTCTCTAAGAATATCGGTAGTGACACACTGACAGACAGACGGACAAGAGAGTAATCTTATAGGGAGGGGTTCCTTTTTTTCGAGTGCTTCAAAAAGTCATGGTAGGGGTACAGTACATGCCTCCGCTCAAGATGACAGCTGTCATAAAACCAAATAGTTTGCATATATCCATTACCTACGTGAAACTGAAAATGAGGTTAGTACAGATAGGTAGGTACTACTACATAATATTACCGATCTAATTTACCGAAGACCACCTCGATGTTACACTTCTATCGCGCTTATCTCCTGCTTATCTTTAATTAAATAGTTTGAACTATGAGTTCAAGACGCGGAAACCTCAGAAAATAAAAACAAAAAACAAGAATTTTCCGAATCGGTCCAAGTGTTTACGATTAATCAGCGAACATACATAAAAAAAATATAAACGCGACGAATTGAGAACCTCCTCCTTTTTTGAAGTCGATTAAAAATAGATAGGTACTTATTTGTAAAAATCAATTTTTCATTTTGTTTTCCCCAAAAAAAAAACTGAGCAATTTGGTCAAGAATTCAGAAATTTGCAAAAGGACATTCGGTATGGGAGCGTGGTATATTATGTGTTATGTTATGTTTTTTGTTTGTTTTGATTTATATGTTTTGTATGAGGGCTTTATTTGGTATTTTCGATGGGTAGGTATGGGACTTAAAATGAACCGCAAACTTTTGAAAAATCATAGGACATCATTTTTCTTTAAACATTCCATTTCCGAGACGCTTTAGAAGTTGGATATCCTTTTGTAGTTTGGCATAAATGGCATAAAGGTTTTGGCATAATTTTACACAATTATGTTAGGTGACTTTATCACCGCGCAGTTTTGGAAAGTCATGGAACATCATTGAGCAAAAACAGAGGTTTGGTGTTTTTTTTTTTCGATGGCCTCTATCGATAGGTATGAGTCTCAAAGGGTACCGTGCACTTTTGTTTCCGAGACGCTTCAGATGTTTGGTGTGAAAGCATTTTTTGTTCAACGTAATGCCTGCTATCTATATGTAAGGATCTCAATGTGCATCGCGTTATTTTAAGTATAAGTATTTGTTCTGTCCAATGGCCTTTCTTTTTAATCATTAATATTCATATTTGAAAATTAAAATAATACAAAATATAATTTGCACCAAAATATTATTTCCATGATGTTGGTGTTAAAAATACTATAACGTCTTATATTATGAACAGAAGAATATGAAGAGAGGGACAAAGGTAGCTAATAATTCTTTTTTCTTTAATTTACAAAAACCAAAGATAATCAGAAAGACAAATTATGTTGAAAGTTTTGTACGAATTTTACTTTGGACTTAGTAATTGGACTTAGTTTTAGCTTATTATATTGTTGTGTAGTATGTTTTATTTGTGGGAAATTAATAAAATAATATATTACTTACCTACATAAGTGCCTTCGCCAAATCAATTAAAAAATATAGTTTAAACACAATGTAACTAACTATTTTGTTATTATAACTTACACCGAACGATAATAATATATAAGCGGGTATTCTAAATAAACCAAAACCACATCGCAAACGAAATCGCCTGCAACAGCTAGTAATAAATATTTTATTAAGGAAAAAATAAGCTTATATAGGTATATTACAATTCCCTTGGGTTCCTGCACGAGGCATAGCCAGCATCGGAAACAGACTATACGATTATTTACCTTTCCCCTTATTGAAAATGCAGTAATGTAGTATTAATCATTGAAATAATAACCAAAGTAACAATTTCTAATTGAAGCATCTTAGCTTTAAGGGCCGCAGTGATGATCAAGTGATGTCAGAAAATTATTGTAAGAATGAATACAATGGAAATATAGTCTATTTTGAGGCTGGAAGTGAGTACCTTTGGGTTTGTACCCACAAACCCAAAGGTAGTAATAGTCAATAGTGTCAAAAACTTCCCAGCCCAGTTCATCCCAACAAATTCTTATTGGTTCTAATGATTCTATGCATGCGCATCCACCACGCTTGAGGCTTGACCGCGTCCGGATCGTTGAGATTTGCTAGTAGCACATGATGATCGACATCCACTACATACCATTTTATGTAATCCTAAATAAAAATAAATATATAAACACGCATTTAGATTTGAGTATTACTACGAGATACACGAAAAAAACGTTTCTTGAAGCAAGAATTAATATTCTCCGTTTTTATTTTAAGATTTTTTACTAAAAACAATAAATTATTCTCTAGCCTTTATAGGGAGAGGATTATTTTTTGCTTCAAGCGACCTTTTTCCCGACCTTTAAATAAATTTTCATTATGGCGCTATCTGTCTACCAGTTGATGAACTATTTATACCTAGGTACTTACCGAATGAAAGGGAAAAGGGAAGGGCTTCCAATATTGCGCAGTACATTGAATCGTAAACCTGCGCAATACTTGCCTAGGTGCGGTTTACATTCCATAGAAACATTTTAGTTGGAACCCAATCTATATTAGGTAGAGCTATAAATAAATACAATTAGAAATTAATAATTTCTTAAAAATATATTTATTAAGAACCTATTCAAGTAAATTGTTATGTATTACAATGATATTGTTACGAGTAATTATGTTTTAGTAGAACCCGACTTAGATGGGAAGTCGGGTTAGGTTTGTAATGTTGTGGACCTTTACGCGATACAGGAGCCCCTCAACTAATTTAAGATAGGGTCGACATAGGGTTATTCACTCGTCTGACTTTACTCATTACATAATTAGGTACCCACTGCTGCTTTTCCACCAACTTTTTACTAAGCACCTCCTGAAACAAAAGGTAGAATTAACTTTGTTGACGTTACATTCATTGGAGTGATTTGCATAGAACATTTTAAAAGGGGTATCGACGACTCATTGATTCTACGTTTGTATTGTTAAATACGAACTGATAAACGTATGGTAAACTTCAAATCAAATTCCTAAACCGATTGCGTAAATTTTTGTATCTTTGAAGTAATGGCTCTAGCATTCCGCTATTACTGGTTCACGATTACCCGTCCCCCTAACGATCCCCATACGGAAAACGGTCCCCCTATCAAGAACTTTTTCAAGTTACGTTCTGCTACGCACTGCCGTTTAACCCGCGAAAACTCAGATTTACGGATAAAAGGTTATCCCCCTGTTCATATATCCCTACCAACATATCCCTACTGGCAGGGATACTTGGAGTTTTTTTTTAATTATCGCTACCGGTGGGATAAATGTAACGTTCTGCTCCATCTATCCCTACTGATCCGCACTTATAGGGGACACTTGGATTGTTTTTTTGGCTATCTTAAGCTATTTTTATCCTAAGGTTGGAGTCAAGACAATTGGCTGTCATTTGCGTTATTTCGAGACTTTAGTTATTTGTTTAGTAACTACTAACCTCCTTATTCCAAAACGAGGTTTATGGATAGTCCGAGATGTATAGGGATATATAGACTATAGATTATATAGGGATAGACTATAGTTCACGCGTAAATCAGTATCTAAATGTAAGGTTTAAATCCACATCTTGGACTATCTTTTTTGAGATTTAGACACAGATTTACGCGTGAACTATAGTCGAAACACTATCCCTATATAATCTGTAGGGATAGTGTTTAGAGTTCACGAGTAAATCTGTTTCTAAATCTAAGGTTTGAATCCACATCTCGGACTATCCTAAAACCTCGTTTTGGAATAAGGGGGCAAGTGTTTAAGTTCCATTGTTAATATTATATGATAAATTTACTCACCATTACGAAGGCCTTGAGGATTGTTGTCCACTACATTTACTGAAAAAGAATAAAATAAACATTAGGCTCTGGTACGCATAAGTTCAAGTTACTGGAAAGTAGATTAAGTGAGTAAGTGTCTCAAAAATCCGTTAACGGCTAACATCCTTTTTAAGTTTCTAGTAACTATTATATTTTTCAAAACAAGTTTTTATAGACTTAAAACAGATTTTTTAAAGTTTACATTTAAAGAGACACTAACGCGGGTGCGGCTTTTCCTACTTATCCTACTAATATTTTAAATGGAAAATTTTAATTTTAGGACTCTGCAGTGAGCCTCCACATTCGTTGCCAACTGTACATTTGAAAAAGGTTTAGGCTAAGTTGTAGGTTATTACCCAGATTTGGGGTATTATTTGTTCACGACCCAGTGCACAATGATCACCATGCCGGACTACTAAACACAGGATTGCGGGTTCGATTCCCACCAAAGACAAGTATTTATGCTAAGGTCCCTGGTATAGTTGTTTCTATGTATTATAAGTATAGATTTACAAAAGAAAAGTATGTTAGTAGTATATCCGTTGTCTAGCACCCATAACACAAGTTTAATTACTTAGCTTGGGGCTAGATGGCGATTGGCGATGTGTGGAATGTCCTACAATATATATTTATTATTTATTAATGTCTTTGTTGGTAGTATTTGCTCACATTAATAATACAGACTTGTTTGCTTATAGATCGGTGGCTTCCAATAGTTACTTTAGTATGCGGAAAGTACGACTAATCTATTGAATTCTCTATATAACATATCAAAAATTTACCTCCACCAGGACCAGGAATATGGTCAACCACGTTCACTGAAAATAAGAAAAGTTAATTTATTTAAACAAAATGCTGACAAATATATTTTTTCTATGCATGCATGGAAATATTGTCATTATTTTCGATAAAAGAACACGCGAAGTATCGAATTTACGGACTTAGAAAATCAAATCCGTGCAGGAGACGCTCCTGTAGCGTTTTTTATTAATTTAGAACATTACAACGCTCCAGCAATGTTGTATGAATCGGCGTGCTGGGGTTATTAAATACTCTTTTCAGACCTGCGTTTAGATGGAGATTGGTAACTAACACCGCAACACGAGAATTATATATATAGGGATACAAAAGTAAGCCTCTTCGCGTTCATGTGGCTGTATAGCCATAAATGCGTTTGCCTTTCGGATAAATGGAAAATTGGAGGCAAAGCTTACATACATACAAATATAAATTTAATTATTAAAATGAGTTTCAACGGTTCAGAGAGTAAAATGGAGATTGATTGTACTCTACCAGATTTAAGATCAGAAGCCAAATTGGCAATGGAAAACCTGGTTCCAGCGAAGTCAAAAGACAAATACATTAAAGTTTAAGCCAATTTTATAGAAAAACGAGAAAACGGTATGTTTTATTTCCCTGCATTATTTTGAGAAAACTATATATGCCTTGCCAATTAAAAATGGCAATTGTCTGTCTCGCACTAAATCGAATACAGCTCTGCCTTTAAAATTCATAGTCGACCTGCAATTGCCTATTATACGGCCATTGCAACAATGTACCTACTTACCCACTAGCCCCCAAAACCACCCCTTCGTATTTGTTTTTAAATTAGTAATCTTTAATATGATAATATAATTTGTATGGTTGTTTATTTTATAAACAACAATAATAATTTCAATAGGCTCATATTTAAGGAATTAGGAATAATCATATTAAGGAATTACATATTTACTCTACCTCCTCCAGATGGGTTAGGGCCGTTGTTGTCCGCGACATTTACTGAAATTAAAAAAATAAAAGTCAATTTATTATCTAGATATTATTACCCACCATGTTTATGTCGCAACATAGGCCTTAGTCCTAATTTACCATTTTATTATTTCTGTATAACATACACATTTAACATTATAAATACAAAAAATGAAGTGACCAGTTAGTCAAATAACCCGCCCCTTATCGTACCCGGCGTAAAGGTTCCAATAATAATAAAAAAAGAAAATAATAATATTCATCCTTCTATTCACATGGTTGGTATAACATGGTTAATATAAATAAACTACATAAAATTATTAATAACTAAAACCTTCGAAAATCACTCTATCCATGGGTGAAAACCGCATGAAAATAGGTGCAGAAGTTTTTGAGTTTATAGCGAACAGACAGACAGACAGACGCGGCAGAGGACTTAGTTTTATAATATGTAGTGGTGATGAAGTAGATTGAATGAGATAATTATAATTGACGTGACGATCCAGTTGGTACAATGGTCACCATGCCGGACTGCCAAACACAGGGTTGCGGGCTCAATTCCCGCCTCAGACAAGTATTTATGCTGAGATATTTGTCTGTGGTCTGGTTGTTTCTATGAATAATAAGAATATATTTACGAAAGAAAAGTATAATAGAGTAAGTAGTATATCCGTTGTCTAGAACGCATAACACAAGTCTAATTACTTAGCTTGGAGCTAGATGGCGATGTGCAATATTGCAAATTTTATTTATTTTATTTATTAATAATTACCTCCTCCACCACCAGAATTGTCCACGGTATTCACTGAAAAAAGAAAACCAGTTTTATCAAACAGAAACAATTTAAGTAGGTAAGTATGTAACTACTAAATAGTAAAATAATGGGTGTGTAATATATGGCATAATAACGAATAGCATAATGTGGTATAATATTATCACCTTACATTTAATATCACCTTTTAAAAACAAATTGTTTCTATATGACACCTGCAATTTATATACTTGGACACTGGCAAATTGGCAAAAAAAAAATGGCCGACTAAAGGGAGGCAGGCTCTTAATCCCTTGTATCTTAATTTTGGTTTAACTAATTCATAACATTGATAACTTTCTAAATTCTTTATGAAATTTCCTATTTGGGTGATATAATTTAAATATTAGTACCTAAACAAATAATGTGAGTGATTGCAGAGTGAAGTCAAATTGTTTATTATTTATTAATATTTCTCAAATTAAAAATTCTTATATATTTTTCAAAGTAAAACTTTTTAGCTAAACAATGTTTTTATTTGAAACCTTACCTAAACCCAAACATTTGCCTTATTTTATTTACAAAACAATAGCCTTTTTATATACTAATCATAAAACAAAATAATGAGGTATAAATTTATAAAAAAATGTCACCCCCCTTTTACGACATTTTACCTATGTACCATATTCATTGCAAATAAATAATTCTGATTCCGATCCTGATATAACGTTCACTTGACACAATTTTCATAAGGTATAAAAACAAATAACCCAATCCAATGTGATCTAATGTTACACGATTGATTGATTTCGATATGATTTTAATATTCATGTGTGATTTAAATTTTAATTAACTATCTCACCTTGAGGTTTAGCAACTGCAATTGCAAACAATGCAAATAACGCGAAAATAATCTAGAAATGAAAAGAAAAATTAAATATAAAAAAGTGTGTAAAAATGAAAATTAGGTAATAACCGAAGAGAAAAAAACTAGTGCAGGAGTCTAGGAAAACCCTTTCCTTGCAGTCGGGTAAAAAGAGGAATTAATGGTGTAAATAATGCATAACAAGAATAAAGTACTTAACTTTTATACATAACTTTTATTCTTTTTAAACCTAAACCCCCTTATTCCAAAACGAGGTTTAAGGATAGTCCGAAATGTGGATTTAAACCTTAGATTTAGACACAGATTTACTTGTGAAATGGGGATAGTGTTTCCCTATAGATTACATAGGGATAGTGTTTCCTATATAATCTATAGGTTATATATTTACTATCCCTATAGATTATATAGGGATAGTGTTTAAACTATAGTTCACGAGTAAATCTGCATGTGTTAAATCTAAGGTTAATTAATTTGCAATAAATAATTTATATCTATCTAAATTATCGCACTTTTGTAAATTAACTTACCACAATTTTAGCCATGATTGTATGTTCTTACGATGTGAACTTCAAATATCTATTACCGGTGTTTAAACTTAAAAAAATCTTTATATACCGAGGACGTTAAATATTGATAAAGATAGGATAACCCTTGACCAATCGAGTTCGTGGTAAACTGCCAGTCAAAATATGTCGTCCGGTTGTTTGAATAAGTTAACAGATTTATTTATTTACTAGCTGCGCCCCGCAGTTTCAACCGCATAGGTCCCGATCCTGTGGGAATATTGGGATAAAAAGTAGCCTATGTGTTAGTTCAGGTCATCAGCTATTTAGATACCGAGCTTCATCGCAATCGGTCCAGAAGTTTTAGCGTGAAAGAGTAACAAACAAACACACACACAAACTTTCACATTTATAATATTAGAAGGATTACTAGCTGTGCCCCGCGGTTTAACCCGCGTAAGTCCCTATCTCATGGAAATATTGAAATACTATCTAGTTCTCCTGATTTTAAGCTACCACCCCACCAATTTTCAGCCAAATCGGTTTGGCCGTTCTCTGGTTATAAATAGTGTAACTAACACGACTTTCTTTTATTTATTATTTAGAATGTAGATTTGCGTTCTTTTGCAAAAACCGGGCACACGCGAGTCGGACTCGCGTGTGAAGGGTTCCGTACCATTATATTCTGTTTTTAGTATTTGTTGTTATAGCGGAAACAGAAATACATCATCGTAGAAAACTTTTACTCCCTTATTCCAAAACGAGGTTTAATGATAGTCTGAGATGTGGATTTAAACCTTAGATTTAGACACAGATTTACTCGTGAACTATAGTCTAAACACTATCCCTATAGATTATACAGGGATAGTGTTTAGACTATAGTTCACGACACATCAGACACAGATTTACTCGTTTACTATAGCCTAAATACTATCCCTATAGATTATAGGGATAGTGTTTAGACTATAGTTCCCTATATGACATCAGACACGAGTGAATCTGTGTCTGATGTGTCGTGAACTATAGTCTTAACACTATCCCTGTATAATCTATAGGGATAGTGTTTAGAAATCTAAGGTTTAAATCCACATCTCGGACTATCCTTAAACCTCGTTTTGGAATAAGAGGGAAACGGTCTAGCTATCGCGGTTCAGTCTGGTGCAAGACAGACGAACAGTGGAGTCTCAGTGGGTACCGTTTTTACCCTTTGGATACGGAACCCTAAAAATAAGTAATTACTATTTTTATTACGCAATAACTTAGAACTTTGTATTTTCTGTCTCCGTTAATTTCGATTGACCCTGCTCATAGTTGACTTAACTAATAAAATCCTACTAATATTATAAATGTGAAAGTTTGTGTATGCGTGTGTGTGTGTGTGTTTGTTACTTCTTCACGCAAAAACCACTGGACTGATTGCGATGAAACTCGGTATCTAGATAGCTGGAGACCTAGATTAACACATAGGCTACTTTTTATCCCGAAATTCTCACGGGATCGGGACTTACGCGGGTGAAACCGCGGGGCGCAGCTAGTAAATAAATATAAGGACAAATACTCTCCATAATTCGGTTCTCATTTTCATCCAAAAGAGGTTGTTGCTCTGATCATCATAATTTTTAACCCCCGACGTGAATAAGTTTGACTTGTCTCTGTGTGTGTGTCTGTGGCACCGTAGCTCCCAAACGGATGAAGCGATTTTGATTTAGTTTTTTTTTTAAATTAATCTTTTAGTAGTAGGTATACTAGCAGCGCTTCACGATTTCACCCGCGTAACTCCCGAATCCGTGGAAATATCGAAATAAAAAATAGCCTATAGCCTTCCTCGACAAATGGATTATCGAACACAAAAATATTTTTTTTTATTCGAACCAGTAGATCCTGAGAATAGCGCGTTCAAACAAACAAACTCTTCAGCTTTATAATATTAAACATAGATTGTTTATAAGTTTATTTTTTGATTGATTTAATTTGTTTTATTTTATTTAATGTATATTAATTCGTTTGCTCGAGTTATCTGTAGACAAATCAATTCAAAGAAAAATGAAAGTAGATGTATAGATAGGTAAGTACGTGATCCATGCTTTACTAATTCGCTATTAATTGAGCAAAAATACACGCCTTGGTACAATATATGTAGTTACGGGCGAAATACCTTTGATATTGTTATTTGTCACGTTTTCAAATAATAGAAAGTATTTAATGCCAATTCTAGTAAATCAAGATAAGTATATCGAGCGTGTGAAAATAATTTATTTGTATTTATGCTTAGATATTTGTCTGTGGTCTGGTTGTTTCTATGTATTATAATGTAACCAACAATTTATTTTTTTTGGTTATTCCACACATCGCCATCTAGCCCCAAGTTAAGTAACTTGACTTGTGTTATGGGCGCTAGACAACATATACTTTTCTATTGTAGGTATATACTTATAATTTATAATATATATTAACAACCAGACCACAGACAAATATCTAAGCAAAAATACTTGTGTGAGGCGGGAATCGAACCCGCAACCCTGTGTTTATTATTGTTATCAGATGTTTATGTCAGATTTAATTTATAATATGTTACATTAAAGAATTTATCTATCTGTCTATCATTTATTATTTAGTACAATTGGTCATGGCCGTTCTAATTATATAAAATACAAACAAACAAAAAAAGTGTGGCACTCGGGGACAGCCGCGGTAAAGCTATTGCATCGTGCGAGCTTCGACAGTCGTACCATATACATACACGTTAAGCGAACGCTCGGCCGAGCTACATGGTAGGCGGAGTGGGGGGTGTTCGCCGCGCTCAAAGCCCGCGATAAAAGCTATGCAATAGCTTAAGAATCTTTACTCTTTATAATATTAGTGTAGAAAAAAAGTAAATTTGTATGGAGAATGCCTCTTAAGAGGAAAGGGTACCGGGCGCTCTCTCCAAACAAACGTAGTCGACTGTTTCCTCCCTGGATAATGACACTAGAGCAAATATTTTTGTTGCAAAAAAGAAAAAGGTTTCTTGAAGCAAGAAATATCACTCTTCTTATAGAAGCTAGATAATTATTTTTCCTATGACTATAAAACCTATGACTGCCATGACTATGCCCCTATGTCTTTATTATTTTCTATTCTAATTATTATAGAAAGTAAGAGTTTAAAAATATATATATACTAGCTATTGCCCGCGACTTCGTCCGCGTAGAAATAGTAGATTTTGCGACTATAATTTGCGATTTAAACTATCCTATCTCTCAAGTTGGATCGAACTGCACATGGTGTGCGAATTTTATTATAATCGGTTAAGTGGTTTAGGAGTCCATTGAGGACAAACATTGTGACACGAGATTTATATATATTAAGATAAAAAATAAGACGTATCAGTTTTATGCTACAAAAATATTTGCTCTAGTGTCATAATTCAGGAAGGAAACAGTCGACTACGTTTGTATGGAGAGAGCGCCGGTACCTTTTCCTCTTAACATCCAAACGTCACTTCTTTATACAGGGTTATTGGTAATCATACTAGCAGGTTTTGGGCCACTTATGTGCACCTAAACATACAACTTTTGTTCTAGGACTTTTGTAAATTCGATTTTTTTTGAAAATGTTGAGGTTATGTAAATTCGAAAATCCGGCCAGAGAGCCGGTTACCTTTTCTCTTAAGTAGGACAGTGATTAGGTATTTGTAGAATTGTTTAAAATAATCCGAACTGTATCTAAACGAATATACATAATTATAGAAGTAGAGTAGGTACCAAAAGTCCGGGGGTTAAAGGTTTACAAAACATGTTTCACAAAGTAGTGATAAATTAAACTTTAACAAATGCGAGTCGGACTCGTGGAAGAAGGGTTCCGTACCATTATATTCTGTTTTTAGTATTTACTAGCTGCGGCCCGCGGTTTCACCCGCGTAAGTCCCGATCCCGTGGGAATATCGGGATAAAAAAGTGCCTATATGTTAATCCAGGTCTCCAGCTATCAACTTACCGAGTTTTATCCCAATCGGTCCAGTGGTTTTAGCGTGAAGAAGTAACAAACATACACACACACACACACACACACACACACACACAAACTTTCACATTTATAATATTAGTAGGATTGTTATAGCGGCAACAGAAATACATCATTTGTGAAAATTTCAACTGTTTAACTATCACGGTTCATGAGATACCTACAGCCCGGTGACATAGACACTAGACAGACAGACAGTGGAGTCTTAGTAAAAGGATCCCGTTTTTATCTATTGGGTACAGAACCCTAAAAAACACGTAAACAAGAACTCTAAATAAGAACATTTTTGTTTGTTTACAATAATCTTTTCGACATACCTACTTGTAGGTGGTATCTATACTATAAAGCAGAAGAGTTTGTTTTTTTGAACACGCTAATCTCAGGAACTATTGGTTCGAATTGAAAAATTCTTTTTGTGTTGGATAGTCCATTTATCGAGGAAGGCTATTGGCTACTTTACAATTTGATATTCCCACGGGATCGGGACTTATGCGGGTTAAACCGCGAGGCGCAGTTAATAATAGATAACATTTTAATCAATTTGGGTAAGTAGTTATGACTGGCATTTACTTTGCGTACAGCGGATAAGTATCAATCAACGATTGATCATTCACCGAGGTAACTTAGCAAGCCTTTTGGGCACTCTTCCTAGGAACTTATTGATAGGTACATATTAATGACGACCCTGGTTAACCTTAATGGTTGCGGGTTCGATTCCCGCCTCAGACATGTATTTATGATTAGATATTTGTCTGTGGTCTGGTTATTTCTATGTATTATTATATGTATATATTTACAAAAGAAAGGTATATAAGTAGTATATCCGTTGTCTAGCACCCATAACACAAGTCTAGTTACTTAACTTGGGGCTAGATGGCGATGTGTGGAATGTCCTGCAATATTTATTTATTATTTTTTTTTTTATTTTTTTTTTAATATAAATAAATGTCCCATATCACGGGGCTATGGAGCCCCTGGACCTTTGGAAGGCGTGCGTGGAGCCGAAGCCAAGAGGCCCTTTACAATAATAAGTTTAATAGCAAAGTATGATATGTACACCAAACCGGCGATTATCCCTGTCTGCTCTATAAAACGCAGTCAAGAACAACCTCCGGTTTGGGTAGGGCTATTCATAAACTACAGGCGAAAAGTACTTGGGCTACTGTGATGGGATAGTGATGGTGACTTATATAATGGTACCTATGGTGTTTCTTATAAAAACTCCAATTCGTTCAAGGAAACAAATTCCAGCAACTGGTAACGAATTTCAAATAAAAGCCATAAATAGATATTTATTCTTCTTATTTAATTTACCCTATTATTGTACCTAATATAGCCTTGAAAAATTAGAGCATTTAATAGCCAATATAATATAATAAGGGCGGATTCAGATTGCCGTATTTTCTGCGCGTATCGTCTCGGCATACGCGCTTACACGCGCGTATGCCCAATTCAATTCGTGCTTTCAAAAACAGGAGACACTTACACGGGCTTGTTCCGGTGCGCGGCGTGTTCACTCGAACTAATAGTGGTGAGTTGGTATCAACATGGATTGTATCGAAAAAACATTGCTATTGGCATTATTTTATCGCACGTCTATCTATACACAGAAAAAAAAAGGTTTCTTGAAGCAAGAAATAACCCTCTTCTTATAGAAGCTAGATCATTATTCTTGGTTTAAGTTAAAAAACTTGTAATGGTAAGCAGTATTCTGAATTTGAAAGCAATATTCTTTAATTAAGAATACTGCTTATTATTATTAAGAACATTTATGTACTGAAAAACAAGAAATATTTCTCTACCGTATAGACGCTGAATTATTTCGTGCTTCAAGAAACATTTTTGAAGATATACTTCTTGCTGTGGCCTGCAAAATGCCTCTCAAAATAAATATCAGACGGACAGAAAGACAAACAGACAGACGGACGTATAATTTCTAGATGTATAACTTCTCACGCGCGCACCCATTTTTTTTGGTACGCGCCTACATGCGCATCCAAAACGAGCACATACGCGCGAATAAAACGCTGGTTTGAAACCGCCCTTACGTACCAATGTTTCAAACCCGCTTATTTATAGAAGTTGACGATCGGTTTTTATTCGAATACGTTACAAAAAATATCAGATATTGACAAAGGTATTGACGTCAATACTTTAATGGATATGAATAACATATTATAAATAAATAAGAAATAAATTCCTGGAAATACCACATGCACCTTACCCTTTGATAATTTTCAATCTCTCATGCATGATAATGATTATAAATGATCATATTATTACGAATATTAATTAGTTACAAGTTCACAATAAAAAACCAGATTCAAAAGTAAAATGTTTATAATTAGAAGGCATCGTTTAGTCTAGAGTTCGCGTAATTTTAATACGGCAAAAAGCGCCAAATACTTGCATTTAATTTTTCATTGTTTAAAATATTCACATGAAACTAAAAAATTGTACATCGATGCTTAGTTTGATAAAGTAATGCGATGCATTTTTAATTATTGAAGAATAAGGTTATTTTAAAATAAAGTAGATATAGATGGATAAATATTTTATGCAAAATTCGTATACCTACCTAAATTTATTTTGAGTCTAATTTAAAAAATGAAAATCCTAAGTTTTGTTAAACTATTCAGGTATATTACTTAGTATTAGCCCTTCTAAGGTGACATAATATTCCATCCATGTCGATAAATTATATTTTTATATAAAGCTATAATAAAGTATTAAAAAAATCGGAACCTCGAACCTATACAATGTGTTTCGACGAGGGTTTATGTAATACAAAAGGGGGTTCTTCTAGACATCTAGGCGAACAGCTTTTATTCTACGACTTTTAAAGATTTGACTGTCGATAATTTTGAGGTTACGTTTACTTGAAATACTTACAGCAGTTTCTTGGAGTTGCAGTAAGACGAAGTGTGATAGTACACCTTACCGCACAATTTATGCTTTAAAACAAAGTTAATGGAGATGTCATCTTCTATACATATAAAATTCTTTGTCCTGAATGACTGACTGACGGATCAACGCACAGCCTAAACCGCTGATCGTAGAAACCTGACACTTGGAGGGTATGTTCTTTGTGTGACGTAGGCATCCGATAAGAAAGGATTATTCGAAATTCTACCCCTAAGGGGGTGAAAAAGGGGGGCAAAGTTTGTATAGGACAACGTGATTCCTTGGTTCAATGAATCCTATTAGAACCATTTCGACTTCTACGCGGACGAAGTCGCGGGCAACAGCTAGTCTCCCTATATAATTATCTTGTCGCGGTGTTAGTTACCAATCTCCACCTAAACAGCTGAACCGTTTTGTATGATTTGTTGTGTATATTCCGTTAGGTCTGAGAATCGAACAACATTAATTTTCTTTCTGTTTTTTGTAGATGACAAAACAACTTTTTGCCGGGACAGCTAGTTATTATAAATGTTTTAAGTAATAGAGCACACATGTGCTAAAACGACCTGTTTATTTTTCAGAGCCTTCTCCCAGGCATAATGAATACCTAGTGTTCTTTTGTGAAACATCAGGATTTTTGTGTGAATCCATGACATTTTGATTAATGGAAAGTTTTGCTAAAGATCATTTTGATATTGTGTCATTACGGTATGTAGCACATTTTGCTTTAAAATCCTTCCGATATGGGCTTATAATATACAATACCCCCCGACAAAACACATTGTATTTTAGAATGTGTGAATGTGATAAATACGCATTGACGTATCACTTCATCGTTTATATTTACAAACTTCCTACAATCGATAATGGAAGTTTACACGTTTCATTAAGACAGCGTCAGCACCTATAATACCTACCTACCTATCTAGGTGTGTATATGCATGTTGTTGGACATATTTTCCTCACTAAAATTATATAAAAATCTGAGACATCACGAAATGGCACAGTATCGTCAGGACCAGGAACCGAAACACTTTTAATCAGAGTAAGTTGATTTTTTTTTTTTTTTAAATCGTATTTTGTATCTAAACACTTTTTATTAATTAATTTTATAAATATTACTTTATTACAAAATATAGTGAAAGTGACCCAGATTTCAATTGTTAAAACATATGAATATTTGTTGGGTGAGGGGACCAAATCGGTATTATTTTTAACCCCCGACGCAAAAAGAAGTTATAAGTTTGATTTGTCTCTCTCTGTGTGTGTCTTGTCTGTAGCATCATAGCTGCTGAGCGGATGAACCGATTTTGATTATGTTTGAAAGGTGATTTAGTAGGGAGTGCTCTCAGCTATGTTTGATCAAAATAACTTCAACCGTTCAAAAGTAATATGCCATTTTCCTTATTAGTCGGAGGTTTTTTATATGATTTGACAAATAGTTTTGTATCTTTAGAAGTTTAAAAAAAATATAAGTGGCAGTAGCGAGGGGTCCATACAACCCGATTTCTGTCGGTTTACCTTTACGGATTCAGGCATAGGTACCTTTCTAGACTTATCTATTTGATCACAACGTCAACAAACAAATACAAGACAAAAAATCAAAATTTACAAAATTAAATATAGCAGTCACTTTTGTTAAACCTTTCAGTTATTTTGTTGTTCAGTTGCTTTTTGTATTTTATCGGCTTACCTTTATATATATATCACCCCTAGCCACTGATAAGTAGTTTCATATTTGTGAAGTCCCAGGACTAGAGAAGAGGTTAGGATCCAAAAAATCCTATTATCTCTCCAAGGGGGCTGTTATCAGGAGAGACGCGACAAAAATATTCACACACACACACATACATATACATATACATATATATTATTTAATTTGGGAGATATTTCTATATGTGGAAGATTAGTTTCTCTTACGCTTTTTCGGTTGACGTTTTCTATCATAAACATTTATTTCTCGGCTAGGTTACCAACCAGCGATACGAGTAAAGAACTTCGTTCCTAAAATTCGTTGATTATAGGTCACATTAAATTATTAAAAACTAAAAACTGGTCATATATAGAAAATGAACGTTATAAATATGCAAATAAACTCGTATCTACCTTTACCTACTTAAGTTGTTGATCTGAATTAATTGAATAAGTTGATAATAATGTGATGTTCATTAAGTAATAATAGTGCTTAATGTTCGAGACATTTAAAACTTGATACCACTGTTTACTGAGCATCTGGTTTGAATATACTTTGATAAAACTAGGTACTTATGTGTAGATATTTGGTTTAGGATGTCATCACACTAAATTAAGAGGAAAGGGTACCAGGCGTTCTCTCCATACAAACGTAGTCGACTGTTTTCTCCCTGGATAAAGACACTAGAGCAAATATTTTTGTTGCATAAAACTTATAACTGCCAAGCCCTATGTTTTGTTTTTTGGTTTTAAAATCTAAATTTCTATGATAATTAGAAAATGAAAAAAACCAAGACAAATGGGCATAGTCATGGCAGTTATAGGTTTTATGCAACAAAGATATTTGTGCTAGTGTACATTTGTATGGAGAGAGCGCTGGTCACCTTAAGTCAAAATCTATTAATAATTCTATGGTTAGCCTTCACAAATATCCAAATTCACAAACACTCTTTATTGTCCGAGCTATGTGCGAGCGAGAGAAGCGTTTCTGGCTTCAAATCTAGCAAAATTTGCTTTTTTCTGTCAGTATTTATGAATGTTTGTTGGTTTACCTCTACGCGTCTTAATTAGAACCTATCTGGACGAAACTTGGTACACAGTTTTTACGATTTTATAGATTTTTTTTCTCCAAAAAGAGACATAAAAGAGGGCTACCGAATATCTCCGTAATTTACACCTGATTGCGATGATTTATTTTTTTATTTTAATAATAGTAACTTCAAGTTGGTCTGTTAAAAATTTGGTGTAGATCTGATGGGGATCATCGGAATGATTCGCATAATAACTGTTCAAAATAAAGTAAATTGCTCACTTTTAGATTTCTAATAATGGGATCGACCCTTTAACTATTAGTAATACCTTCAAAAAGTTGAAGGTTGCCTAGAAAAGATCGCTTTGAGCGCTAAGGCCATCCTTTGTAACACTCAGACTTAAGTTTTGTTTTTTTTATTTCTATAATATTAATATTATAATTAAAAATGAATCTCAAAATGTGTTAGTAAGCGCATAACTCAACAACGCCTGGACCAAATTGGCCAATTCTTTTTTTGGTCTGTTTGTTATTATCAGGAGAAGGTTCTTATGAAATAAAAAAATAAGAAAGTTGCGCAGAAAATTATTACGCGGATGAAACCGCGGGGCGTAGCTAGTATTTAATATAATTTAAAAATGGTTTACAATAAAGATAATTAATTTTCTATTTAACATTACTAACTATTATTATCTGAAGTGTTACAATTACCCAAAAGCAAGGGAAGGGTTATGTTTTTCGCGTTTATCTTTGTATGTTTGTTTGTAATATTGTTTCTTATTTTAATTTTAGATAACAATGAAGACTGCTCTAGTTCTCTTCGCGTTAGTGGCCGTGGTAGCGTGTCGTCCAGAACAGGCGTACTACAACCCAAACTACGATAACTTCGACGCCACTCAACTCGCAGGCAACGTGCGGTTATTAAAGAACTATGCCAAATGTTTCCTTAGCAAGGGACCTTGCACCGCTGAGGGTTCTGATTTTAAGAGTAAGTTTTGTGATGAAAACACTGATTGTCAAACCACCACACCATTTTTTTAACCGACTTTAAAAATAGGAGTTTCTTAATTCGACTACTTACCTAATGTTTTTTATGGCTCGGCAATCGTTTTCGTTTATGCACCGATTTTGATGATTCATTTTTATTTAAAAAGAGACCACCTCAAATAAAATTACAATCTCATCTCAAATACCTGTAATTTATAATTACTATAATTTCAAAATCGACTTAAAAAATAAAAAATAACTTGCAGCAAATCTACAAACTGGAACGTAAAACTGCCTGACTTCAGATTATGAAGGTGCAGTTATTGAAGTCGGTTTTTAATATTTAAATTTAATTTAATCACACTCCTATACTACTACTTGACAGCACAATTTTACTCGCGAGTCGTAATTAGACACTATATCATTCCTTGAATTTTTTGTAAACTTTTTAATCTTCGTTATTGTTATTCTAATCGCGCTAAGAGTCTGCATATTACTCAACTAGCATAGCTCCGCGGTTTCACCCGCGTAACTCGCGATCCTGTGGGAATTTCAGCATAAAAAGTATGTTACTCCCAATGAATCAATGTATACTCATACCAAGTTTAGGAGCCTACAAACAATCAAATCCTTCGTCTGTAGATATTTGTTAGATAATTTATTTAATTCAATTTCAAGTCTTGATTTTGGTAGTAAATTGAAAACGATCTTTAACATTAATTTGTTTTGATTTATAGAAGTGATCCCAGAAGCTCTGCAGACGAGGTGCGGTAAATGTAGCCCCAAACAGAGGGAACTGATCCGCATAGTAGTAAAGGCAATGCAAGAGAAACTTCCCGGATTATGGCAAGAGTTGTCTAAGAAGAATGACCCGCAAGGCGAATATAGAGCAGGCTTTGAAGGATTTCTTAACGGATCTGATTAGATGTTACCAAAGATAATTTCAGGTGCTATTCACTGTTAAAGCTTTATGCCAGAACACCTGGCGTTGTTAATAGCGAGCAGCGCCCCGGTCTAAGCGACCGTCCATTAATCACGTGAGGCTCGAAGGGGGAGGGGTTTTAGACAAAAATCACGAATGACATGGGGAAGGGGGATGTAGTAAGATATAGCGTGATTTCTAAAGTACCTAAATAAACCTTTATTTCAAAACTTTGTTTTGTAAATTTTAAGGGCTTGGATTTTGTTTTAAGTAAAATTAGATTACACTCTAAAAAATTTAAGATCCTCTGTAGGTACAAAAAAATACAAGTGACTTTGGGTGTTAGTCTTAAAACCTTATCACGTATCACCAAGGGAAGAGGCGGGAGCGGGGGTTAAAAATGCCAAAAAACATGACATGATTAATTTACGGCCACTATGGACATTGTTTGATGGAGCGCAATGACAACCGGATTCACACCAGACGGGGGAGTTCTGGAGGGGTTTTTTCACGTCCGTCACGTCCACACCAAACGCTCTCATGGAGCGTCTTCCTTCGCCGCACGCGATCGGAGCTGGTTGGATCGTCTGCCTCCTTAGACAAGATTGCTTTTTATTATCGATATCGCCAATCGACAGACATTGTTTTGGTTTTTTGTATGTAACTGACACATAATAAGCAAGCCATAAGTCCACAAAAAGTAACGTGGTCTTGCATTAGGAAAAAAATAGTAGATAAGTTTAATCTTATGCCAATTTCATACAATGCTTTACGTCAATTTCATACAAAAAAAATCTGTCGATTGGCAATATAGCTAATGGAAAGTAACCCTGTCTTTTCATTGGGCCTGCCCCTTAAACAAGATTGCGATATGTCTGTCGATTGGCGATATCGCTAATAGAAAGCTATTAGCGATATCGCCAATCGATAGACATTTATTTTTATTTTTTTGGACGAAATTGACACAAGCCAACGAAAAGTCACGTAGTCTTGCGTTAGAGAAAAAACATGGTGGATAAGTTACATATTATGCTAATTTTGTACAATGTTTTATGTCAATTTCATACAAGTAAATCTACGATTGGCGATATCGCTAATAGAAAGCAGTCTTGTCTAAGGGGGCTGGTGTGGATCTGGGTAATGAAGATTGACAAAGTAGAATAGTGCCTAACTTATTATGATTACAACACTCTATTCAAATACTTTGAGCAAAGTGTTGTGATGATAAATTATTTATAGATAGGTTAAGATACCAAACATCACATTTAACATTTTAAGTAAATACATTGTGAGGTTTTGTAAAAAATTAAATACGAAAACTCTTATTTCTAATTTTTTTAATATAAAAGTTTTTTTATTAAAGAATAATAAATAAAAACTCTATTAATTTTTTATTTTATTTAACTAAATTAACCTCGTTATTATTAACTCAAAGTAAAAGAAGCAGATAAGTTGGTTACCTACATAACTTAAAACAGTTTAAAATGCATTTTTTTATTTTTAGGAACTGTCATCTAAACATAAACCCCCTTATTCCAAAATGAGGTTTAAGGATAGTCCGAGATGTGCATTTAAACCTTATATTTAAACACAGATAAATCTATAGGGATAGTGTTTAGACTATAGTTCCCTATATAATCTATAGGGATAGTGTTTAGACTATAGTTCCCTATATAATCTATAGGGATAGTGTTTAGACTATAGTTCACGAGTAAATCTGTATCTAAATTTAGGGTTTAAATCCACCTCGTTTTGGAATAAGGGGGAATATAATCAATAATCCTACTTCCTACTATATGTGTGTATGTATGTTTGTTACTCCTTCACGCAAACACCACTAAACCGCAGATTCCGGGATCCGAATAAAGATGCTTATATTATAATTCGAATAGGTAGTGTGGGGTGCCTAGATAGAGTAATGAAACTAGTCGTCCATTTCGATGGTAGGATTTATTCTCCTAGTAATAACCTGACTCCGTATAACATATTACAGCTTATATATACTACACAGATATCTAGATAGGAAAGGGTAACAGTTAGGTAGCGCATCTGATATACAAACTATCACGTATACACGTGATATTCATAAGATATGATAAAGACACGTATTTCTATAATCGCTATGGATTACGTCGGAATGTGCTGACACAGGGATGTGTGTCCGCCACAGGTAGTCTAATTAGACTACCTGTGGCGGACATCCTATTGTGATTCTGGAGAATTTCCGAGATCACTCATCCCTATTTATAATTAAAAAACTGTACCGTGTGTGTTTGCTTATACAAATACTGCAGGCAATATTATATATCAAACATTATTTAGACATCATCGACCGCCTCTACCTAGCTGCAAATTTTTGGTTTGTATTTTTTATTTAATTTATTAAATTTATTTACATATTTTATCATCATGACATTAAATTTGACTTATTATTTGTTTAATGATCTTATTCTTATAAATTTTGAAAAATGTTACGGATTTAAATTATCGGATATAAACGAATTGAATTGAAGTATTAAATTAATAGTATTTTCTAAGGTTTTCGCGACTTGGTCTCAAGCCCCGCAAGCGATAGCTGCAATACCTCGGGACACCGTTAGTCAATTCTGCGTTAGATGAAACCGTTTTGGAGTTTATTGGAGTTTACTCCTTAAGAATCGATTTTCATATATAAGGCGCCCGGTATGACAAAAATCCGAGGGGTAAAACCTACTAACAAGTAACGAAAATCGTGTCACGTTTTTGGTGCGCACCTTTAGTGAGTGTATTGCGTATGGTTAGATACTCGTACTTAAGGAGTAATCCAGTCGTGCGTCGGAGCTGACACACACACTTTTTTATTATTTTAAGTAGACGGCAGTTTGACAGCATTTCATATAATATTTTTTGTAAGACGAATGTCATCTCAGTCTGCCTGTGACGACGGGATCTGCAAAGTTCCCGAAACGTCAGGCTTAAAACAAAAAAAAAACGCGAATATATCCGTTCAAATATTATTATAATTTTTAAATTTATTCCAAGGTAATTATAGGTTACAAGTTCATAAAACGTGAAGCTAATTAATAAAGTACGGATTTACATTGAGGGCCATGAATCACTCGCGTGGCTCAGGATTCTAACACTTAAATTAAGTTGTAATTCTGTTTTAATTATTCGATCATTTGCCGCCTGCTGATACAGGTCAACCAACTTTTGTAATCTTGATCTATTGCTATTTTATTTTTACCCGACTACGGTGAAGCCAAAAGGATGGGTTATGATTATTTAACAGACAAAGACGAAAGTGTAGTGTCAAGTGCTACTAACATAGTTCTAAGCTATCTCTTTAACACATTCAATTATTATTATAAAATATGTATTATAATAATAATAAATAAATATTGCAGGACATTCCACACATCGCCATCTAGCCCCAAGCTAAGTAACTAGACTTGTATTATGGGTGCTAGACAACGGATATACTACTTATATACTTTCTTTCTTTTCTTTTGTAGCCTGAAATATAGTATATTATGCAACTAGTGAATAAAGGACGGATTTAAAGCGAGGGCCATAGATGAATCACGAGCTAGCGAAGGATTCTAACAACTGAATCACGACCGTAGGCAGTGATTCTAGATGATTGAATCACGAGCGTAGCGAGTGATTTAAGTGTTAGAATCCTGAGCCACGCGAGTGATTCATGGCCCTCAATGTAAATCCGTACTTTATTCAAGAGTTGCATACTATACTTTATACCATGACTACGAGAAAAAGAAAACAAAACGTGTGGTGGGACCGACCGACAGACAGACTCAGACAGACAAACAGACAGACAGACAGACTCAGGCAGACTCAGACAGGCTCAGACAGACTCAGACAGACTCAGACAGACTCAGACAGACTCAGACAGACTCAGACAGACTCAGACAGACTCAGACAGACTCAGACAGACTCAGACAGACTCAGACAGACTCAGACAGACTCAGACAGACTCAGACAGACTCAGACAGACTCAGACAGACTCAGACAGACTCAGACAGACTCAGACAGACTCAGACAGACTCAGACAGACTCAGACAGACTCAGACAGACTCAGACAGACTCAGACAGACTCAGACAGACTCAGACAGACTCAGACAGACTCAGACAGACTCAGACAGACTCAGACAGACTCAGACAGACTCAGACAGACTCAGACAGACTCAGACAGACTCAGACAGACTCAGACAGACTCAGACAGACTCAGACAGACTCAGACAGACTCAGACAGACTCAGACAGACTCAGACAGACTCAGACAGACTCAGACAGACTCAGACAGACTCAGACAGACTCAGACAGACTCAGACAGACTCAGACAGACTCAGACAGACTCAGACAGACTCAGACAGACTCAGACAGACTCAGACAGACTCAGACAGACTCAGACAGACTCAGACAGACTCAGACAGACTCAGACAGACTCAGACAGACTCAGACAGACTCAGACAGACTCAGACAGACTCAGACAGACTCAGACAGACTCAGACAGACTCAGACAGACTCAGACAGACTCAGACAGACTCAGACAGACTCAGACAGACTCAGACAGACTCAGACAGACTCAGACAGACTCAGACAGACTCAGACAGACTCAGACAGACTCAGACAGACTCAGACAGACTCAGACAGACTCAGACAGACTCAGACAGACTCAGACAGACTCAGACAGACTCAGACAGACTCAGACAGACTCAGACAGACTCAGACAGACTCAGACAGACTCAGACAGACTCAGACAGACTCAGACAGACTCAGACAGACTCAGACAGACTCAGACAGACTCAGACAGACTCAGACAGACTCAGACAGACTCAGACAGACTCAGACAGACTCAGACAGACTCAGACAGACTCAGACAGACTCAGACAGACTCAGACAGACTCAGACAGACTCAGACAGACTCAGACAGACTCAGACAGACTCAGACAGACTCAGACAGACTCAGACAGACTCAGACAGACTCAGACAGACAAACAGACAAAATCCTTATCGGATGCCAAAAAACACACCATCCAAGTTTCAGGTCTCTACGATCAGTGGTTTAGGCTGTGCGTTGATCCGTCAGTCAGTCGTTCAGGACAAAGCATTTTATATGTATAGAAGATTCTGGCTTTGCAAGAAACAATGAATTTGGTAGGTAACTGAGATGAATAATCTTTCCCACTTTAATAAGATTACTGGCATTGCATCTCGACGTGTTTATAGACTGTGAGTTATTTTATAAATTTTAATTATTATCGCATGAAATAACTAGGATCAAAACGGATGTGTAGTGCCCATAAAAATTTTAAGAAAAGTCATGACCTTGTTGGCACCTCGTTTTGTGCTATTTTTTGTTACTTTGGTTTGAACAAACGAACGTGATTAAAATTTGAAGCATAGTTATTGTGTGGTAAGTAAGGATTTTTTATTACAAACTAGTATTTCCAGAAATGTACGATGTACTTAATATAAAAAGTTTAACGAACGAGTATGGCGGACTTTGAGTTACGAATGTATTGGTATCTTATGTGCCAATATGCTATCTTAGACTGCATCGTCTCACAATCATGAGAGATAGTGGCCTAACGCTGACCTATTTAGGTATTAGACAAACAATCTATCACTTATCAGGTAAATAAGAAGAAATATAAAATAAATAAATAAATACTACAGGACATTCCACACATCGCCATCTAACCCCAAGCTAACTAACTAGACTTGTATTATGGGTGCTAGATAACGGATATACTACTTATATAATTTTCTTTTGTAAATATATACTTATAATACATAGAAACAACCAGACCACAGACAAATATCTAAGCATAAATGCTTGTCTGAGGCGGGAATCGAACCCGCAACCCTGTGTTTGGCAGTCCGGCATGTCAAAGTCAAAGTCAAAGTCAAAAATCTTTATTCCTTTCAATGCTTAATACCTAGGTATAAGATCACATAGACACGTCTTAAAAACTAAGTTAGGATGTGTGCCTTCGGAACGCGCCCACCAATGAGAAGAAGGCACAAGAAACTCATGGGGTTTTTTTTTTCATGTGATCACGCTCACAAAGGTCAATATTACAATTATTTGAAAGTATTATTTGAAATAGAGCATGGTGACCATTGTGCCAACTGGGTCGTAATATATTACTTATTTGAATTAATAATTGTAGTAATTGAATTTATGAATGACAAAAATCTATAAAACTATTACAAATTTTAACTTTTTAATAGTTACCCCTACTTAATAGTAAATTTTATTTTATTAATAATTTACACAGCAGATTACAATCACAGTAAGTAGGTAAGTATACAATTGCATAACAGGTAATTATCTAGACTGTAAACCGAAATGCGAATATAAATAAAAAAATCCCACGACTCTTGTCTCGTACATTCTAGATTCGTGTTTAAATTGTATTATTTAGAATCATATTGATGACTTTTTGGGAACATTTCTTAAAAATTTCAAATAATTTAAACCATACACATCTTGACGTGATAACGTCTAATAAATTGATGGAACACCTGTATTCACACAAAAGTGTCATGTTCCGATAACTACGTCGCGCATCTCGTGTTTGTTTAGTAATAATATCGCTCATCTGGGCTTGTGTTATGGTGACGAGTGACGAATAGAAGACTTATATAAAGGAAAAAAATATAGTATAAGGAAAAAAAAAGAAAAATAAGTAAAATGTAATAAAAAGGAGAAAATATATAGGAATAACAAAAAAAAACCTCTATTTTTCATCGTCTTCTTATGACGTTATGACGTAATATTATCGTCCGTAAACCGACTATAAACACAACCTTTTTTTTTCGTTACATAAACGAACTCTTCCGTCAACTTTATCGCATCAACGAGATAATATTTTAAGTTTAAGAAGTAAATAGAGTTTTGGCGGGAACGAGTTAACAACATGTCGTGCTGCAGTTTTATTTTCATGAAACTTAGATGTAACCCGAGTTGAATTGTATAATTCTGGTGGAATGTTATTCAATTTAGCTCTGTGAAAGTGCACAAGTGTAGTGAAAGTAAAAATCAGTGTCAAACATGCAGTTTTCACGTTGCCTCCAAATCTCCTATTGAGGTTATGGTAAACTTGCCACCGCTTTACTATAACCCCTGACTTGACGGACTATGACGACTTTGACTGTATTGAAACTCTTTAGGCCCGATTTATGAAAAATCGGGTCATAATTTGATGCAAAATATAACTTGACACTGGCTAAATGCACACGTGCGAAGCCATAATAAAAGAAAAAAAAAAAAAAAAAAGAAGTAAATATTTCTTTAACCTTAAGTCAGATACTTACCACTTAAATTTAGTGTCTCAACTTGATAAACTTGTTAAATAAAAGCAAAACACAAGGACGAAGCCATTCCTTATAGAGCTGTTAAAAATTTGATTGTCACTGACAACCAAAGATAAAATACTATTTACCTCAGTGTTAATGGACTATTATAAGTTGTTAGACTTATTTGCCACTTATATTAATAAATGGCTTTCGATAAAATGTAAATAAGAAAATAAACAGACCCATTAGGGAAGAGAGCCAGTATAAAATGTAGCAGTGTTTACAAGGCAATATCATTCTTTGTTTGGATTCGAGCAAGTACCTACTTGGTAAGAATATATAACTTAAAAAAAAAGACTTCCTTAGACGAAGTAAATATTAATTGCTTCCTTTTGGGAAGTCAGAAAACAATATCGTAAAGCGCCCTCGAGATTATCGCAATCAAAGTGTCAATCGCTTCAATTCAAAGAGTCAAAGAGAGTCAAAGATTTCAAAGAGATTCACGTATGTCAATCATTTCTAAAAAAAGAAAATCGAATTTTCTATCAATTGTCATCAATCACGTAGTAGCGATTGACAATAGCTGTATAATAATCATAGTGGTAGACGATAAATCAGTTTATGAATAACGTGCCTACAAAGTAACGATTGATAATCGCCATTAATCGTCTCGGGTGGTCTCGGGGCACTTAAGGATTTCGTTCGCGTTTGGACTTAAAAAATTACATTGTCTTTCATTAAACATTTCCCGGTAAAGTCTTGTTACCATAGAATTTGATGTTCGTACCACGTTCGTACCTTGTTGCAAGCTTGTTGCTCAAATAATCTTCTCTATGACTTAAAACTGAGCTAAAAGTCACACTTTGATTACTAAATCAAAATGTTTCCTGACTGATTGACGATCGCCCACAAGACGTCAATTAAATAATTTTTACAGTATTTCGTGAAATAACCTGATATTCCTCTATAACCTCTATATCGTTAATTACCTTGAATTCCAGGCCCACAATGAAGATAGTCTTGCTACTAACTCTTGCCGTATTAGCGGTGAACTGCGAGGAGACCTACAGCACAGAGAACGATGATCTCGACATCGATGCAGTAGTCGCCGACCTGGCATCTCTGCAGGCGTTCGTCGATTGCTTCAACGATAAAGGAGGATGCAATCCGGTCATGAGCGATTTTAAAAGTAAGTCAGCTGTACGAAGAAATTATATTACAGTAGAATAGAAGGCACATCTGAAGACTGCGTTATACGGGGTCAGTAAGATGGCAGTACGTACAGTAACTTAGTAGCAAGCAAGCACTGGTGCTTGCTACTGAATTCTTCCAGACACCAGTAGCGTAGCGAGGGGGAGGGGGCGGAGGGGTGGCACCCGGGGCGGTGCCGTCATAAAAATGGCGGAAAAATGAGAAAAAAATATTTTGTGCCGTCACTGGTGGTCAGCTATACAATTAATATTTCAAGAAATTAGCTCTTTACCACTTGCATATATTGAATGTCCCTCCCGCCCAATATAGTTATTTATTACAAATCAGGAGTCACCCCGCATCCTCACATGGTTTTGAAATGATTTTTTTTCGCTAAATTCTTTCATATCGTACGTTTTTCCCACAAACACCAACATGATTAGTTTTATAACATCAAAAATGGCGTCAAATTACCAACATTATTATTTTTATGACGTCAAAAGGGCGTCAAATTTCCAACATTATTATTTTTAAGACGTCAAAAGGGCTGGACATTATGACGCCCCGGGCGACAGTGACGCACGCTACGCCACTGCCAGACACTAGTTTCAACCTAGTGTAGTATTCACTTTGACTTTGATCCAGTTGCTTAGCCAGGTAAAAGCCTTCCGAGCCATTTAAAGCAGTTTTTAAATGTTAAAATTAACCTTGAAATTCATCGAGTATGACATTAATTGAAGCGTTACTGAAGCTCGAATAAAGATTAGATGCAAGTTAAGATGTTAACTCTACTCCAATCAACAAAAATCTCTTTGCGATTGTACCATTGCACAATTTATGCGGTAATCTGCTATAATTAACTGGCTCTAGGATTAAGATTGTAGTTTATCTAGTTACCTAGTTTGTTAACTATGTAATTTGATTAGTGATAGACTTAGATAGTAGAGTGGCGTGAGAGTCTAACCAAACCAGTGAGTTCTGACCTGAGAAATCCTTGATTAATAAACAGATGTAGATATTAGTCTAGATTTTATAATAAACTCGCTGCGCCTTGCGGTTTCCCCCGCGTACTAATTTGCTACGCAATTTAAAAAAAAAACCCTTCTCCGGACAGTAATAAACACAACAAAAATAGAATTAGCGAAATCGGTTCAGCTGTTCTCGAGATTCGCGCTTAGCAACACATTCGGCGATGCATTTTTATATTATAGTAGATTATTTAGTATATGGAGGTACAATGAACTCAATAATTTACGCTCCTTACAAAGTATAAAAGTACTTACTGCTGATAAAACTATTGATACTTTTTCATATACTTATACTAGCGACTATTCCCGGCTTCTCGCGGCTATATTAATCTATTGAAAAAAACTGCATCAAAATCCGTTGCGTAGTTTTAAAGATCTAAGCATACATAGGGACAGACAGAGAAAAGTGACTTTGTTTTATACTATGTAATGGAGTGCGTAAAGTTGCATTTCTTCAATATTAATTAAAAGATAACTTGGTAATGACGACGAGCAACTATTTCATAATTGAGCACACGTCACGTTAAAGCAGAATTCTTAGAAGAATTAAGTATACTTGCAGAAATAATTTCCACAAATTCACCTCGGCAGGATTAGATCGAACTTGAGACCTTGGATTTGCACACGAAGGTGAACGGTCTTTTAATACACATGAAAAAATACGCCATATCCTTAAATTAGGTCGAATTCAAGAACAAAGTAAACGTAGATTTGTAATTAATTGGCTTTACCCGCGTAAGTTCCAATCCCGTGGTAATGTCGGGATTAAAAATATTTCAAGTACCTATTATTGCTGGCTCCTATGTAAACAGTTACATACCTCTACATACCACGTTTCATTGCAAAAGCTTCAAATTCCCTTATGATCGAGTTGCCTTAAATGCGGGATGCCAATGAAGGCATTATACCTAAATGAGAGGTTTCCCTAGAAAACTTTTCGAAAGATGCAACTGCAGCAGAATACCTGAAATGCTAAAGTGACTATCAAGGAGTTTGCTTAAAGTGGATACCTTTTTATAAGTGTATAGTAAAACTTTCACATTTATAATATCTAAATTACTTAAATATTTATTTCGATTTTTTTTTGTCTTTGCAGAGGATCTCAACGAGGTAGTTCTACAGAGTTGCTTGAAATGCACTGCAGCTCAGAAACACATTTTTAAACGATTCCTTGATGGACTCAAGCAGAAGCTTCCATCAGAATACGAGGCCTTTAAGAACAAATACGATCCTCAGTCTAAGTACTTTGCTAGTTTAGAAGCTGCTGTTGCCAATGCGTAATGGACTTTTAAACAATATGAATATGATGCATTTTCTTGTGATGTTTTATAATAATAAAGTATCTGATGACGTGTGAATTTTTACTTTATTGTTTTCTTCAAATTGTAGGGTTTTATGAGTAAAACTTTGATGAAAAACCCTAGTTCAAGTAGAGTCTAAGTTTAGTAAAGTATAACAATTTCCCCCTTATTCCAAAATGAGATTTAAGGATAGTCCGAGATGTGGATTTAAACCTTAGATTTAGACACAGATTTACTCGTGAATTATAGTGTAAACACTATCCATATATAATCTATAGGGATAGTGTTTGGATTATAGTTTCCTATATAATTTATAGGGATAGTGTAAGCATGTAAACATGATAGTTCACAAGTAAATCTGTGTCGAAATCTAAGGTTTAAATCCACATCTCGGACTATCCTTAAACCTCGTTTTGGAATAAGGGGGTTTGTGTCATGGCCAACTGGAACGGGGTTTAGCAACAATGTTATGTACTAACATACAAATATTTACCTATGTATGTTTAACTAGTTTTCGTTTAAACTATTTATATACAACTTGAGCATACTGGAGTTCTTCTGCAATTTCGACATGAAGGAGAAAAATAATCCAAATTCTATCATTTAATTTCTTTTAACATTAGATAGATATTGAAATGTGGACAGAAATCAAACCGATTTGGGTCCCAACGGCAGACTCAGACAAAGATGGAGACGACCTTGATGCCTTCAAAAAATGTGTGGAATGACAAAAGGAACCCAGTAGTGGGATTAAAATAGCTAATTAAATTAATGATAATAGAGATGTTCATAATGAAGCAATATTCTTTATGGTTGTGTCTTCGAGTTTTTAAAAGCAATGATTTAAATGCAAATATTAAGTCATAATGTTTTTATCGTTCAGTATCTAATTTTAGGCTAATCATGCTAACTCATAGTGATACTTTGATATTACCCCTAAACCGTTGTGTTTAATGCACAGTGCGGTAGAATTACCGACAATCACACTAAAATACCTACCAGTTTTTTTGGTTTTAACACATAATAAGTTATAACTCACTAGCTGCGCTCCGCGGTTTCACCCACGTAAGTCCCGATCGCGTTGGAATATCAAAATGAAAAGTAGCCTTCCTCGATAAATTGACTATCCTACACAAAAATATTTTTTAATTCGAAACCAGTTCCTAAGATTAGTGCGTTCAAACAAACAAACAAACTCTTCTCTTTATAATATTAGTATAGATAGGTTTCATTCCAATTAAATATCTTGTTAACTTTGATAGTAATTTTCTGATTCAATCGTAGATTAATGTTATAGTCTTTAAAAGGCTGTGACAATTACGGAACATCACATCTGTTAAATAAAATCAAATTTAAAAAAAATGTTACTAAAATCAAAATTGCGCTTTGACCGACTCATCATATCAGCCACAGGACGTCCACTGCTGAACATAGGCCTCCCCCAAAGACTTCCAGAGCGATCGGTCGCATGCTCTCTGCGTCCAACGACTTCCCGCGACCTTAATTAAGTCGTCCGTCCATCTAGTCGGAGGCCGCCCCGCGCTGCGCTTTCCGGTACGTGGTCTCCAATCTAAGACTTTTCGGCCCCAACGGCCATCAGTTCTACGAGCCACATGTCCCGCCCATTGCCACTTCAGCTTACTAATTCTTTGGGCTATGTCGGTAACTTTAGTTCGCCTACGAATCTCCTCATTTCTGATTCGATCTCGTAGTGAAACACCGACTTTGACTAGTCAGTCAGAACTAGTGGTAATGAGTATCAACTAACAGCTCAATTCAATCGGGCTAAAATTTGGCTTAAAGATAGCTGTCACAACGTAGGAATGGACTTTGGGAAATTCAAATCCTATACGAAGTTGCGGGCAAAAGCTAGTATTTTATGAAGTCGTATGAGTGCACTCGTATAGTGTAAAATCCAAAATTGTCATACCTGCCTTTACAAGTGTCATTTTCATTGTTAACTCGGTAAATATAACCAGTGGTTCCCTGATAGTCAAAATATTTTTGTCAACCACTGATACCGTTCGATCGACTCAGGGAAAACCAAGTTTGGTGTATTTAGTAGTATCAACGATTCAGTTTTCGAGATGAAAATAAACTTTGAATTGTAATTATCCATAGCTTATTCTAAAGATCCGAGTACTTAGCTTTTTTTGTATATATTTCTTCCTCATAAATATTGTTTTAATTGAAGGTCAAACGTAGTTTTAAATAGAATCATCTTCGTTACTTACATCATTCGGTAGCAATTCTTTATATGACTTAGGTCTTGTCTTGCACTTAAATAGATAACAACATGTTCGTATTAATATTTAATTTTATACTTTTAACTACTGTTTTGGCTCAAAAAGAGTATTACGATAGAAAGTATGATTACTTTGATGTTGAGTTTTTGGTGAATAATCCTAGATTACTACGGAAATATTTGGATTGCTTTCTCGACAGTGGACCATGCCCTCCTATAGGATGGGTCTTTAAAAGTAAGTATTACCTAAGATATATATTTTTAAATCTATATATTTTTAATTTTTAATGACGACCCAGTTGGCACAAAGGTCACCATGCCCGACTGCCAAACACAGGGTTGCGGGTTCGATTCCCGCCTCAGACAAATATTTATGAGATATTTGTCTGTGGTCTGGTTGCTTCTATGTATTATAAGTATATATTTATAAAAGAAAAGTATATAAGTAGTATATTGTCTAGCGCCCTTAACATAAGTTAAGTTACTTAACTTGGGGCTAGATGGCGATGTGTGGTATGTCCTGCAATATTTATTTATTTATTTATTTTAAATCGAAATTGACTGTAAATAGCGATAAAAGTTTAAGAGGAAAGGGTACCGGGGGCTCTCTCCATACAAACGTAGTCGACTGTTTTCCCCTGGATAATGACACTAGAGAATATTTTTGTTGCATTAAACTTATAACTGCCATGACCATGCCCCTTTGTATGACCAATGTGTTGTTTCGTTTTTTTTTTAATTTCTATTATAATTAGGAAATGAAAAAAACCGAAACATAGGGGCACAGTTATAGGTTTTATGACACAAAAATATTTATCCTAGTGTTATTATCCAGGGAGGAAACAGTCGACTACGTTTGTATGGAGAGAGCGCCGGTACCCTTTCACCTTAACCGATTAAATAAATACTGCAATGCCTACCTAAGGTCCACTAAGTGCCTGTTTTTACGTAACTACTCATATTTTTTCTTCATTCTCCGTTATTTGGTTTTACATTTCTTCATATTTCTTCTTATTACTTTTTATTATTGTGTTTACTTGAGTCATATTTAATTACCTACTTTATCTTAATTGCATTTAATTTTAAGTACTATTATTGATAATTAGTAATTAATTATTAAATGGAAATTTCCAGTACATATCGATGTTTGCAGTAAATGTAAAACACTTTTTTGTAGCGCTTTTTATGCGAGGTTAGCTGACCTTTTATTTTGGTCTTGGTATTGTATTATTTGTATAATATTTATAATATATAATCTTCTCGGAAATTTTCAGTATTAGGTAAGTAACTCGTATCAAAATTTTGATTTTATCCATACTATCTATACTAATATTATAAAGCTGAAGAGTTTGTTTGTTTGTTTGTTTGAACGCGCTAATCTCAGGAACTACTGGTTCGAATTAAAAGAATCCCGAAATTCCCACGGGATCAGGAGTTACGGGGGTAAAACCGCGGAGCGCTGCTAGTAATAATATAGAGCTGAAGAGTTTGTTTGTTTGAACGCGCTAATCTCTAGAACTACTGGTTCGAATTGAAAAATAATTTCAGTGTTGGATAGTCCATTTATCGAGGAAGGCTTTAGGTTACTTTTTATTTTAATAATCCCACGGAATCGGGAATTACGCAAGTGAAACTGCGGGGTGCAGTTATAATATTATTATAAAGAGGAAAGATTTGGTTGTTTGTTTGTTTGCATTGAATAGGCTCCGAAATGACTGGACCAATTTTAATGAAACTTGGTAATAGGATAAACTAAATAATTGAGAGTAACATAGGCTTATTTTTATCATGATATTCCCACGAGATTGGGACTTACGCGGGTAACATAGCTAGTTGATGCTAGTTTTGAATATATTTGTTTTTTTTTTTCAGGAGTCCTACCAGAAGTAATCCAGACAGCATGTGCAAAATGCTCGCCACCACAAAAAAGGTTTACGAAAAAAGCCTTCGATGCTTTCAAATCATCTTTACCAGATAAATACGCGGAACTCCAGCAAAAATACGATCCAAGAGACGTATACTTTACTAGATTTGAAAAAACAATAGCTAACGCTTAAACATTTTAGACATTTTAGTGTATAAGTAAGTCGAGGTAAGTCTTAAACATTTATACTTGACTTAACTTATTAACTTATTTGTACGGATTGTTTTATCGCACTTAGACTGTCCGTCTCTGTGTCCATCTCTCTGCTTAATAGTCCCTGTCTGTATCCTGAAGAACGAACTTGTCAATACTTCTAAAGCCAACTAAGCCGCAGGTTTTATCTTGATGTTTTCCTTTACCGTACCAGCAATGTTAACTAGCGGACATATTTAAAATTCATTGGCCGGTCGGGATTTGAACCAACGACCTTCATGACTTACACTCACACACTTCCACACATTTCCATCTTACCCCAAGCTAAGTAACTAGACTTGTGTTATGGGTGCTAGACAACGGATATACTACTTATATACTTTTATTTTGTAAATATATACTTATAATACATATTAATAACCAGACCACAGACAAATATCTCATAAATATTCGTCTGGGGCAGGAATCGAACCCGTAACCCTGTGTTTAGCAGTCCGGCATGGTGACCATTGTGCCAACTATGTCGAATATCTTACTCGTATGTTAAATTATACTTTTTTTACGCGGAATATAGCTAATATTTAAATACTTCCTACTCTACGTTAATCTCGAGGTAAGGACAGAGGAATAATTATCCTTGAATACGATTTACTTTTGTAATGGTCGCTTCTCCGTATGCTGATTTACGTAGAGCTTGCTTTTTTGAAGAATTTACCTATCCCTATTAAAAGGTTAAGACCATAGTCAAATAAGCAGTAACTAGCGCAGAATTTCAGTACAAATGGTATAACAAATTTGTGTAAATTGCTCTATAATCATAATATTATTACAATGGTAAAATATTCTCAAACTATGTTAATTGTGAGAAAAATATGTTATGTAAGTTGATTATGATAGCTACGCTTCGCGGTAACAACCTCGTAAGTTTCGATCCCGGATCATGGACCAAATTATCTTCATACCAAATTCCATCAAAATTGGTTTAATAATTCATATATATAAGAATATTATATGATTATTTTTCGACTATGTATTTTTGATTAACAAGTTATTTTGCTTTTTTTTTCAAATTTAGAAACAATTATTACAAACATACAATTGAATTTACAATACATGGGAGGCTCACAACTAAGCGAAGCTCGCTGACCGTTCACGGTCTTGCGGGTTCAGCGACGTCTGGCGCTGTCATTACTTTGATGGGTGACCAATTAGTAGTGTGGCAAAAATGTGTTTTCCCTCCGTGCTTCGGAAGGCACGTTAAGCCATTGGTCCCGGTTGCTACCTCTAGTAGCAGTCGTTAGGTCAAGTTAGAGGCCTTAAGGCGATCTGAAATCTTTAATAGGTGAGCCACACCACTATACGAGAAGAAGAAGATTTACAATAAACGTTATCTGGTTTTAAAATTAAGTTCTTGCTCGCTTTTATTCGTGACTTCATTCGTTCTTTCTTTTTTAATTCCTTCTTAATATGTTCGGATGTATGTGTCTAATCTTTTTAGCCTGATCTGTCCATTGACTTAACCTGAGCTTTGGTGTATAAGTCAGTCAGGACTTACATTTTTTAATTTATAGATTGTTTGTAGGAACTAATGTATTCCTGGTCAACTTCTGCCCGTAAGGTAGTCGATAACAGACAATGGGTGATTTTGATGATTATGTATAGTCCCTTTCTAATTAAGATGCAAAATGACTCAGTGATTGCGTAGCGTTTGTTACAGAGTTATGCACTGATAATTAGTACTTATACTAGTATCTATACTAATATTATAAAACTGAAGAGTTTGTTTGTTTGAACGCGCTAATCTCAGAAACTACTGGTTCGAATTGAAAAATTATTTTTGTGTTGGATAGTCCATTTATTGAGGAAGGTATTAAGCTATATAACATCACGCTGCGTTCAATAGGAGCGAAGAATCAGTGAGAAATGTGGAAAAAACGGAAAAAAACATATTTGACGGCTTCAGTTGTTTGTTTGAATGTGCTGATCTCAGGAACCACTGGTTTGAATTGAAAAATTAATTTTGTGTTGGATAGTGCATTTATCGAAGAAGGCTTTAGGCTATATAAGATTACGCTGCGACCAATAGAAGCGAAGAATCAGAGGGAAATGTGGAAAGAACGGCGAAAATTATTCATCTTTGTAACTTATACGTCTCATGACAATGTTTAATGGTATAAATTTCTAAATTCCAAAGCGAGGCTTTAATAGGATTGTGCTAACACAATTCTATTAATACCTCGCTTTTCCTAGCACATATTTTTCCTTAACCACTTTTAAACAGAACCATTTTCCCCAAAAGCTTAAGATTCCTGTTAAATATGATTTTGTTTTCGATACTGAGGTGTCAGTGATATTTCGCGAATAACATGTAGAGGGCTCATTCAAATAGCTGTATTTCAATTAACGTTCTGTTATTTGTTACAAAAGGTTCAATTTCGTCTGCGTCACTAAACCGATTGACCCATGTTGTAATGGGTAGTGGGTATACCAATACCTCGTACATAAAAGCAACTGTCGCTTTCTGGCAACGCTAGTTCTTTGACTCTTATCATAGAAAGTAAAAGGTGGGTGATATTGTGTTAAACCTTTGTACCTTCGGATAGTGATCGTGTTTTTATATCTCACCACGTCAATGTTACTATCGATATTCGGTTTATTTACAAAAATAAAACAAGTATAATATAATTGATTGACGCAAAACATTCAGTATATAAGAGTCGGCTATTAACTAATATTCATTCCGGTCGCGTCGATTTGGACGATGTCCATGGCGACAAGCTGCTAGTATTTTGATGAACATAAAGAGTGAATCCTCTCTTAGGGACAGACGTTAAAATATAACTGTAAAGTTATATATTTATATAAACTGTTGTAAATTTTCAGTTGATAAAATGAGGGCGTATTTAGTTCTATCTTGCGTGATAGTAGCGGTGTTTGCTGCAGAGAAGCCTACGTATAGTTCGAAGTACGACAACTTCGATGTCGAGACTCTGATTGGTAACGACAGGCTGCTGAAGGCTTACGTCAACTGCTTCCTGGACAAGGGCAGGTGCACTCCTGAGGGAGCCGATTTTAAAAGTAAGCAAAAATATATTTACTGTAGTTTATCCATACTTTGTGATTTATATCCTTAGCTCAAAACAATGCGATGTCATAGATGTGTCGTTTGGATGTAGAAAACATGACCTTCCTTTTTGGCTTTGTCGTAGTCGGATATCCTGAAAACCTTTTCAGCTTTAGATTTTGAAAAGGTAAAGGAACTTGATATAGAAGGATTACAGTTTAATTTAAGAAAATTGAAATATTTGAGTAGGCATCTTTAAAACTGCCTAAAACATGTAAAAAATATGATCGTGAACATCCAATAAGTAACATGATTTATACCAAGAAATCTTAAAAACTTGCCAAATGTGTGACTCACAACATTGACAAAACAGGAGACAATTATTACGAGGTCAAGGTTTTCCACAAAAGGAAATCACGATAAAATAAATAGCAACGTATTCATTAATTATTATATTTATGTTAATCCAATTTCAAGAACATAGTATTTTGAAAAGTCCTTGTTTTTGTTTTAAATTAATAAATATAAAAATGATGTACGAAAATAGACTGAGTACCTATACACTAAACATATTTATTTTAGTCCATCTATTATCTTCTATTTATCCGACTATGGCAATAGGCGGGTTGTGTTTTTGACTGTGATGTATGATTGTATGTATGCCCTCATTACGTCTAAACTAGTTAATTTGAGTGCATCTATTATCTCATCTCAACAATTCCATACAAAATAATTAGATTTAAATTATTCTATATGATAGTAATTGAACCATAATAACTCAGATACAATGGATTGTTTACTTTAATTTGATTTGATAAACCATAATTTGATTTTATTATTTTATTTTAAACTTATTTTTGCATCTAACTCTATTTATTTTCTATTAAAATTGTGTTGTGTATTGAAATTAAATGTTGTGAAAATTAAAGTCAACCGAGACAAAGTCCCTTATAAGGAAACTGATTTTCCAACATCCATTGATCATTCAGATCAGGATTTAGCCTAAAGACCCTGGCAATCTAGCAATATCCTTAAACTACTTTTATCGTTCTGGATATATTAAGGTCCCCCTGGGTGTAGACAGATACACGGCAAAATGCGCAAACCGCATGATGCCATAGAGATAAAAAAAAACTCCAACTAATCCTAATTTTCTATATTACAGAGGCTCTCCCCGAAGCGATAGAAACGACTTGCGGCAAATGTACCGATAAACAAAAGAATAACATCCGACGTGTGATCAAGGCGATCCAGCAGAAACACGCGAAGCAGTGGACCGAACTCGTCAACAAAAATGACCCCTCTGGCAAATACCGAGACAACTTCGACAAATTCATTCAAGGAAGCTAATTTATTTATTGTGATAGTACCTACCACATAAGCAATGTCACTTATAGATGCGCCTAACACTGGATAAATGAAGATTTACAAAGCCAGGATCTACACAAAAAGCTGCCAATACCGATGGCAGAAGAACGATGCTTATGTGGTTAAATTGTAGTGTGTTATTTATAGTATATTTATTAGGAACAAAATATTGGAATAAGTTAAGTAGTTTTTGATTTGTTTTGCTCTCTAGGATCTCGTTTTAGCGGGATAATTGTGATGTTATTTATTCCAATTTGTTAGGTTTAAGTACAAGAAACAATCAATTTTGTAAGTTATTTTTATGATTTAATAAAATAGTTTCACTAATTGTTACTTTTCTTTAATTTTGGAATCTTTGGCGAGTCTCGTTAGTAAATTGCACAAGGCATTAGAGGAAAAGACATTAATCATAGTTACATTAACCAAATAACCAGTTTATTACAAAAACGTTTTGAGGTCACCGGTTATTAAATGCATCCTCGCTGCATCGGAAACCGTTCAGTTTTCCGCAGTCGCATTGCAACAGCAGGATCAGATTTGTTTGATGAAATCGTCGAGCAAAAACAGGTTGGATGTGGGTTTTCGTGTCGAACGATTGAGCTCTCAGTTGCGCCAGCACAGCTTGATGTAACCGAGCTCATTGGGTAATTCTATCACATAATCTCAGCGCAATACTGCACCACTGTGACTGTCTACAGTAAACGTCGACACGTCATCCATGGGCCCCTTCGACACGTGATACGAATATTTATAAACCTAGCAAGTAACCTTGACTTTTTATTATAAAGTCAAGGCATTTTTAGTCTGATTTAAATTAATTAGATTAAAATGATTTTAACTGACAATACAGCTTCAATAGCCTATGTAAATGGGGGTCAATTATAAAAAAAAACTAAACTGAAAAACTGAGTTCAAAACATAACCGTTCTTCGCCGTCGGTTTATAATTTTAAGTAAGTCAGATACGATTTTTAACCCTGCGATTCACCCTCATAAATCCAGATCCCATATAAATTTTGGGACAAAATTACTACCAAGGATTTAGAGTGTCTTCATAGCCAGTTCGAAATCTAAATCTTTTCTCTAAATATGTACGGTCGGCTGCTTAATTGCAAGCTCCAACACGGCTGTTATAAGAAAGTTTTCAACACAAGCAAGATTTTAGCAACCTGCTTTAGTTGAAGTTAGTCGTATAACTCGTGAATTTATCAAACAAAAATATTAGAATGAAAACATGCCAATAATAGTAGTTTTTGAACTCTACCGGGGCGGGGCTACAATTATGCAGCCGACATATACTATTTAATTTTTTTTTTTGCAACGAATAGATTCAGGAATAACTGTGCCAATTTTCATGAAACTTGGTGTGAAGATACTTTGATTAATTGGACGTCACATGGAAGTATCGGGATACTTTTTATCCCGATACCCCCACGGGATCGGGGGCGCTAAAGTATACTATAAATATCGCAAATTAAGTTAATTACACTCCAACAAACCTTAAGAGGTAAGGGTACCGACGCTCTCTCCATACAAACGTAGTAGACTGTTTCTTCCCTGGTTAATGACACGAGCACAAATATTTCATAAAATTCTAAAATTAAGATTTAAAAAACAAAAATACAAAAAAACACATAGAGGCATGGTCATAACAGTTATAAGTTTTATGCAACAAAAATATTTGCTCGAGTGTCATCCAGGGAGAAAACAGTCGACTACGTTTGTATGGAAAGAGCCTTTGGTACCCTTACCTCTTAAACATTTCCAGAATTAATGTGAAGGTCATCAAGTTTTGTATTTTAGGTTGTTTCAATATTTGTGTACCATAACTACATATAAGATAGACCTACCCATAGGTACATAAGCTTGTAAATTAGTAAAAAATGTATGCGAACTTCAGTAAATAACCGGAAATATTGTTTGCGAGAACTTTTTGTCTAAATCAACATATTGATCTGAGAAATTCGTCTGACCTTCTGACGCAAGTAAATCGGAATATAATAATTACAATAACAAAGTGTTGATCAAGTAACGAAAATATGTGATGAAAATAATAATAAATAAATAAATATTGCAGGACATTCCACACATCGCCATCTAGCCCCATAAGTAACTAGACTTGTGTTATGGGTGCTAGACAACGGATATACTACTTATATACTTTTCTTTTGTAAATATATACTTATAATACATAGAAACAACCAGACCACAGACAAATATCTAAGCATAAATACTTGGCTGAGGCGGGAATCGAACCCGTAACCCTGTGTTTGGCAGTCCGGCATGGTGACCATTGTGCCAACTGGGTCGTCATCCATGCTATGCCCGACATATTCACGACAACTCCGTTCAACAGAATCCCTTCTCCTTCAAGCTCCTCCCCACAACTCTACTTTCTACAATAAACCCTTCTTTTTTCACTTTGTCATCCTCTGGAATTCCCTGCCTCAACCCATCCAATCTGCTAAGTCCCTATCCATTTTCAAAGCTATGGTAACTGATCACTACCTCAGTACTGTCTAATATCCATATATATTCCCGTATTATAGAACTTAGAATCATACATTTTATTTATGAAGAATTCATTTAATGAATAAAGTAAATTGCTCACCTAATTCCCACATGTATTGATATGCTAGAGGTGTTAATAAAGAACACATAGACTATGAAAAACATATAAACTGCGCAGTTGAAATATTGGTTAAGTATAGTAGGGTTAAAAATGCTCCACAGATAGTTCTTTCTTAATTTAATAAATAATAATAAATATTTATTTTTCAATATAAACTTGCCTTAATCCGTTAAGTTTCATCTACTACATTTTTCCATTGTCTATCTATCAGTCTGAAAAGACAAAAGCTGTGAAATCTTTTTCGTATTCCCCTTTTGGGTCGTATTTAGCTCTAAATTGATTAAATTCATCAGGTTTCTTAGAACTGAGCGCCTTGACGGTTTTCTTTATATTCTCTTTCTGAATCGGTGAGCATTTTTCGCAGCATGTTGCTATTACTTCAGGCAAGAGCTCTGAAAATAATAATAATAAATCATTTATTTCAGACTACAAAGGTCCATACATACCTTATAGACTAACATACATATTTTTTAATAATTATTGAATGTGTTAAAAAGATTTAAATTAGAACCATGTTAGTAGCACTTCCATGACACTATACTTTCGTCTTAGTTTGTTCTTGTGGAATTTGTCCTCGGAAGCGACGGAACACCACTTCCTTCGGCCAGAAGCTAATAAATAATCCCAAAAATATGATGAAAAATATTTATATCTTTTGGGAATATTTTGGATGTTCGTTGATAATTATCGGTTTTCAATTTTCTGAGAAAAACAATTAAAAAATTGTCATTTTAAATTACGACGACGAATGATTCAAAATACAGAAAATTGGTGTCATGCGACTTGGAAGTCGAGCATGACTTGGAAGGCGTACACGATGTTGCTATGTCAGACGAGTGATTCAAAAACAGAGCCCCTGATCTTTGCAATCGAGCAAAGGCAACTGTTTAAAAATCTTTTGCTATCACAATTTACTGGAGTACTGGAGTACTGGAGTTACTGGAGTATTTTCACTGGAGTAGCTTCAATAGGTATGCTTATCTTGCTCGGTGCGTTGGCATCCGTGTGTTTAAGATGGGGTTATTCACTATGCTATTTTATACTATTATTTTTGTTATCTTTCTTCTTTTTTACTTTTCTCATATTTATGTATAATATGCTATTCCTCTTGTACTATTTTAATATAAGACTATGTATCGTTTGCCTTATTTGATCACGTATATTTTGTATTTGTGTTTTTGTAAAGATTTCTTTTATCGGTCACTCATCATAATAGGATTGTACTGAAAATCAGCGTTGTGGTGTTTTTTGGCATCACAACATTATGCTGAGTATAATCCTTTTTTGGTTACACTACAGGTTTAGAAGTCTGTTTAATTGTTAAGATTTTGTTTTCTGTAATTTATTTACTTTTGTATGTGTAGTGTAATTACAAAATAAAGATATTTCTATTCTATTCTATTCTAATTTAAAAAGGAAATCATTATTATACCTACGTTTCCATAAGTAACTGAAAATATTCATCAGGTCGGGGTTAATTAACTATTTATTTCTTGTTACTTACTTTTAAAGTCTGCAGAAAGCTCTACATCACACGGTCCCTTGTCCAACATACAGTTAATATAAGCACTGAAAAGATTGTCATCTGCAATAATCTTGTCCACGTCGATTTTGTCGAATTTTTCATCATAGCAAAGCACTAGCGGTATTGCTAGTGCCACTATTGCTATCAACACTGCCTTCATTGTTGAGTTTCTATAAAAATACCAAATTTTTATCACAAAAAGGAAAGTTTTGGCTTGACTGATAAAAATAATCAAAAGAACATATCATTGAATCACCCCCGTTGATGTCTTTTGTATGATGAATTGATAAAGTGACTATTTTTGTCCAAAATATCGAAAACCACGTGAAGGTTTTTTCATATGGTATAAGAAGAAAAAAATTATACCGAATTGAAATTTAAGATTGATAAAACGCCCTTTGATTGTGTTTTGACACTTTCGCTCACCTGTCTGTGAATGTCTGTCTGTAAAAGTGCAAAAGTGACAAAACACATTTAAAAAAAGGTTTAAAAAAATTATGAGTAAGAGTGAGGGGGAGATACTTCGAACATATATTACTCATATGATATTGCTACAGATACTTTAAGAGGAAAGAGTACCGGTACTCTCTCCATACAAACGTAGTCGACTGTTTCCTCCCTGGATAATGACACTAGAGCAAATATTTTTAAATTTATAACTGCCATGACCATCCCCCTATGTTTTTTTTCTTCTGTTTTTTTAATCTTAATTTCTATGATAATTAGAAAATGGAAAAAAAACAAGACATAGGGGCATGGTCATGGCAGTTATAAGTTGTATGCTACGTTTGTATGGAGAGAGCGTCGGTACCCTTTCCTATACTTGTATAATGTTTACGGAGATTAAATCTCTTTTGATTAGATATTTATGCTAAGGTGCTAATGGTATAAAGAGGAAAGATTAGATTGTTTGTCTTAATTGAATATTTTAATTAAATTTGGTATGAAGATACATTGACTCATTGGAAGTGCGATTTTATATCCCGATATTCCTACGGGATCGGGATTTACGCGGGTACAACCGCTGAGCACTCCTAGTCAATAACAAACAAACATTTCTAAACGAAATCCCAAAATTGCACTCAAACGAAAATTAAAAAAAGGAATTGCATTTTCTGCAAACTTTATGACCTTAGGGACGTCAAAGTATATTGGTAAAAGTGGTCTCTTATTAAAAAAATCAAGTAAATAAGATAACTGTGACTGCCTGCTTGTTATGTCACACAGTAACTGTCTGTATTCACCGCAGGAAAAGAAAATAATGATGACACAGCGCGCTGCAGCGGTACGGCCGCAGTTTGATGCACTTGTTACGTCTTAACCAGGGATCGGTTGCAGGTTCCCGGTTCGGTTCGGTTGCAAATCCCGCTAGATAAATTAATCGACACGTACCTTATTGGGTTCCCAAGTGTATTCTATCCTAGCTACACCTGCGATGATGAATTCGTAAGCTGTTTGACTATATTTATACAAAACGACACCGGATGCTGAAAATTACAATAATAATTTTCAAAGTATTTTTAACAAAAATCTAATTATTTTTCAACAATCACAAATCATTTTGATATAGATAACGTAGTAATGATATTTTATATCAACAATGACCTTCAATTATTTTTCACATATCTACCTATAAGTAACCAACTAATAGTGAATTTATCCAGGCATTGATCTCTAAAGTAATTTATTAACTCTTCGAAACCAAAAAAAGGTGGAAAATAAATAAGAAAACTCCATCCCCCTTATTCCTAAACGAGGTTTAAGAATAGTTCGAGATGTAGGTATAGATTATACTAGCTGCGCCTTGCGGTTTCACCCGCGTAAGACCCGTTCCCGTGGGGAATATCAAAATGAAAAAGCCTTTCTCGATAAATAGACTATCCAACACAAAAAGATTTTTTCAATTTGAACAAGTGATTCCTGAGATTAGCGCGTTCAAACAAACTCTTCAGCTTTATAATATTAGTATTGAAGGGAACTATAGTCTAAACACTATCGCTATAGATTATATAGAGATGGTGTTTAGACTATAGTTCACGAGTAAATCTGTGTCTAAATCTAAGGTTTAAATCTACATCTCGGACTATTCTTAAACATCGTTTTGGAATAAGGGGGCATGTATTTGGTAAGCCTATCCAAATTTAAATAAAAAAATACCTATAAATCGTCTTTTTTGACTTAAGTTTGAATTCAGGAACGACAAGGAATTTTCGTCTCTGCAAAATATAGAAAAATATTTACTTACAAACTTATACGCAACAATTTTTCCATACAATATTTAATTTTAGAAGGCAAAAGAAAAGCGTGTTGCCTATTCTAAATATTTAATAATTAATTAAACAAATTGTGTGTTTATGTGTAATGAATGTAGTTATGATAATTATTATTATTTTAGACTGTGTTGCAATTTGAATAAAATATTAAACAAAGAATAGGGGAGAACTTGCGTGGAACCAACCACGTTTACTGAACAAGATTACCAAGTTATATCCTTACTTGTCAATCGTCATATCAAATAATTACTATGTAATTACTCAAGTAAATCTAGCTGCCAATCGGCTTATAATTACTTTGATGCCATTATTTGTTGAGTACGATTTATTTATCTATTACTAGCTGCGCCCCGCGGTTTCACCCGCGTAAGTCCCGATCCCGTGGGAATTTTTTCTCACCTTTTAAACCTTCCCTAGACCTCCACGAATAATTCAAGACCAAGATAAGATAAATCCGTTCAGCCGTTCTCGAGTTTTAGCGAGACTAACGAACAGCAATTGATTTTTATATATAAGATATATAGATGTAATGATATGGCTATAAAAATAAATAAATAAAAATAAATATTTAAATATTACAGGACATTCCACACATCGCCATCTAGCCCCAAGTTAAGTTACTAGACTTGTGTTATGGGTGCCAGACAACGGATATACTAAATAAATACTTTTCTTTTGTAAATATATACTTATAATACAAAGAAACAATCAGACCACAGACAAATATCTAAGCATAAATATTTGTCTGAGGTGGGAATCGAACCCACAACCCTGTGTTTGGCAGTCCGGCGTGTTATGTTATGTGTGTTAAGTAGTTATTTACTAAAGTTACTGGGTACTATATCATGTTTTTAGTTTTTATTTTGTAGTACTCGATATTTCGATACTGTTTCAATCAACATTTTCAAGAAACTTGGGTTTGCGGGTATGTAGTATATCCGTTGTCTAGCACCTATAACATAAGTCTAGTTACTTAGCTTGGGGCTTAATGGCGATGTGTGGAATGTCCTGCAATATTTATTTATTTAGTAAGGAGGCTCAGTAGATTTTCAGGGCATCTGTTTCTTCATAGAAAACAGTTATTTAATAGAATTTCTTAATTTGTTATTGCACAATTATAAATCAATTGTTTTGCTTGAAACCCTGTCGAGAACCTATTGATATTATCCTTGATATTTCTTAAGAAACAGAAACATCAAGTTAAACAATGATCTAATTTTCTCATGATTTTCTTATTATAAATGTTGCAATAATTAGTTTTCAGGTACTTTGTTTCTGTATAAATAAGGAACTAGCCTCAACAGGATCATTGTATTTGTTTACTTCGTTGCAAACATAAACAAAGGTATTCCTATAGTTTTTAATAATACTTTTTAATAATTATTCTTAAGAATAATAATCCAACTTAAGTTAGAAGTTCTCAAAACAAAATACATAAATTCAACCATCGTATTTTTTGGCCATTTTATTCTTCTATTTTCAAAAATCTCGGTTTTCGCGGAAAGTGATAAAATAAAGTGATTTCAAACAAAAAGTGTTCTGTGAAACTCGCTATACTTTTGGAGATATTTGATTTTGAATTATCAACAATTCGTTCCTAATTTTGATTAAGAAGAATCATCAACTGCAGGAGTAAATTATCTGCACCTTCTTTCAATTTATTGCAATTTAGACCAGTAATTCCTTCAGGAGTCAAAATCGTAACAATTTTTAGCTGCTTTGGTGGTTGATCGATTCTAAATTATACCTACCAGATCAGTTCAAACGTTCAAGTAATTTTAAATTAAATTCATTTTCAAGCCGTTTTTTGCAGATTTCTATAATTTTTAATTGATTTTTATTTATGGTTAGTTAGCGTTTGACCACTATAATACTTCTCAGTATATGACGATGACTTCTTTTTGTTTTGAATGATCAATACCCGCTATATAAAAACCAAGTATTGAAAGATCAGAAGGCCAATTTTCGTAAATAAATTGTTTAAATTACATTTTAATATCATTCCGATTACCTTTTGACTTTTGAAAAAATATTCTTGAGAATACGAAAAACTGCCTATGAGGGTATTTTGAGCTACTTTGAAGGTATTTTTTGTACTTTCAAAGTAGCTCAAGTACCTTCTGATCTATGATTAAATTTATTTACGACTGGTTAAAGAATTTGAATTCTGAAACATTATTCTAATTGTTTGTTATATTTATCTTAGGTAGTTGATATGACGGTATTCTGTTTTGTGTTCCATTAAAGTAAAATAAAATAATGCTTACCTGTTCCCAGATGAAGACCTTCCTAGTTCTCTTCGTGGTAGCTACTGCAGTAGCATCAGTGTTGGCAGGGGACGGGGACCTCTTAGACGAGTATGACTTCCCAGCCATCATGAACGACGAGGCCCAGTTCAAGCCGCTGTATGCTTGCCTCATGGAACAAGGCCCTTGTGATGAGAAGCAGACTAAGATCAAAGGTAAATTAAATGGCTCAGTAGCAAATGGACAGTGACTATCCCCTTATTAAAAACGAGGTTTAAGGATAGTCCGAGATGTAAATTTAAACCTTAGATTTAGACACAGATTTACTCGTGAACTATAGTCTAAACACTATCCCTATAGATTATATAGGGAACTATAGTCTAAACACTATTCCTATAGATTATATAGGAATAGTGTTTAGACTATAGTTCACGAGTAAATCTGTATCTAAATCTAAGGGTTAAATCCACATCTCGGACTATCCATAAACCTCGTTTTGGAACAAGGGGGTATATGTCTAATACTAGCTTGGCATCATCATAATATGTTAATCTGGATGAGCTATACCCCTGTTGTGGTCATAAATACCTGTAGTAATCTACCAGCACTGTAATGCAACTGCACTACCGCAACAACATACCTGGCCCTGATTCCGTAAGAATATTTGTTGATGTCGATCGCGAAATACGGCTTTAAAAATAGTGTTTATTTATGAAAATATGAATGGAAACCTCATAAAATTAATATTTAAGGATACAAAAGCCACTGATGGACTAAGTTTGTCGATAATTTGTGTCAATTGTTTTAGTAATTTAAGAAATAGTTCGTGAAAATATTTGACCACCAGACAAACGCACCAGATTTTGGTCAATGTTAAGTGGGTCATTTTAAATCGTAACAGGAACATTAAACATGTTGTTTGACGACCCAGTTGGCACAATGGTCCCCATGCCGAACTGCCAAACACAGGGTTGCGGGTTCGATTCCTGCCTCAGACAAGTATTTATGCTTAGATATTTGTCTGTGGTCTGGTTGTTTCTATGTATTATAAGTATATATTTACAAAAGAAAAGCATATATAAGTAGTATATCCGTTGTCTAGCACCCATAACACAAGTCAAGTTACTTAGCTTGGGGCTAGATGGCGATGTGTGGAATGTCCAGCAATATTTAATTTATTTCTATTTATTTATGTTGCTATAATTTCAGAAATTGCACCTAAAGTAGTGGCATCAAACTGCGGTGACTGCACTCCGCCTCAAAAGGAGAAATTTGAAAAGTTGAACAAACTGGCCGTCGAGAAGTTCCCCAAAGAGTACGAACAACTTATCCAGAAGTACTCTCAAAACCAAGACCAACCCAAACCAGACCCCAAACCAGAATAATAATTTATAAATTACGTGCAAAACATTATGCGTAAAACTTATAGTGTTTTAAAAATAAATACATTTTCTAAAATTGTGTTGTTTTATCATGTCTATAGATTGATTTGAAGTTATTTGTAGGCCCTTAATTTAAAAGGCTATTCGGGGTTCTTTGTATAAGAACAGATTTTGATGATTCTTTTTATACATTGTGTGTTCAATTTTATACAATGATTACCTATATAAAATAAAATAAAAAACATCAGAAGTGTCAAGGGACGGAACGAAGAAAGACGAAACGAAAATAACTGACTTGCTTTCTATGAGAGAGAAAGAGAGACAGACAGAGAAACACGCGCACGCCGCACGGCTTACAACTATAGCAAAAAGTGTTGTTACGACTTTTGGTCTTAATTTTTTCCGTCTAGCCCCCTTTCGCAACGCGCGATAAGGAATTTCGTTCCAAAAAAGTTAAAACTTTGCTTAAAAAAAATGGTAAAAATTCAACACCCAGCCCTAAACCGACAAAATTTCGAAATATTTGCAACTATATAGAGGGCATATATTACCTTAATATTTTAAAAGGTTTCTACGTCATGATAAAACTAACTCTTTGTTTCAAAATAATGTTAGCAACAAATCAACAATGTAAGCAACTAGCTCTTGCCCGCAACTTTGTCCGCGTAGGATTAGTAGATTGGAGGAATGGAGGAGCAAGGAATCACGTGGTCCTATACAAACTTTGCTCCCCTTAGGGGTAGAATTTCGGAAAACCCTTTCTTATCGGATTCCTACGTCATACAAAGAACACACCCTCCAAGTTTCAGGTCTCTACAATCAGCGGTTTAGGCTGCGCGTTGATCCGTCAGTCAGTCATTCAGGACAAATCATTTTATATGTAAAGACAAGCTTTTGCCCGCGACTTCGTCCGCGTAGAAGTTGAAAATAGACCAAGTAATCACGTTGTCCTATACAAACTTTGCCCCTTTTTCACCCCCTAAGGGGTTGAATTTCGGAAAATCATTTCTTATCGGATGCTTACGTCATACAAAGAACACACCCTCCAAGTTTCAGGTCTTTACGATCAGCAGTTTAGGCTGTGCGTTGATCCGTCAGTCAGTCAGTCAGGACAAAGCATTTATATGTATAGATAAGCGAATTAATGTAGGTCATGCAAATTAATACATTCTTCTTCAAGTTCCTGCTTCCATAAAAGGTCGTAACATGCACCACAATGTCCTTCAAATACAGTTAAATGTTTTTTGCGCGCAATTCAATAACTAAGAACACTTCACTAGAAATACCGTTGTAGTGTTAACCTACATACACACTTTAAGTAGGTAAGTAGTTAGGTACAGTTTAAATTAATATTATGCTTCATTGATTTATTTCTAAGTAGAGGGGGGCGGCGCGGGCGGCTGCGCCAGCGCTTGTTTTGGATAAGATTACTTATAGATACTTTCTCTGCTCTACCTATATTAAACCAAAAAAAAGTCCTACTACAGCCCTCAGAACCTACGTTCAGAACATAAAATTATAACTAGAAATTCTGTGACAATTCAAATATTGAAGTCCACGTGCGCACACGATTCTCCCACCTTATCTATAAATATAAAATTCAAAGTCTGACTGACTAATATATCAACGCACAGTTTAAACCGCTGATCCTAGAGACATAAAATTAGGAGGCTGTGTTCTTTGTAAAGTTAGATCCCTGATGTGGCAAATAGTGGTATAGTTACCGTGGTCGGTGAGTTGAACGGGTTAGTATCAGACGGTCTAAAACGCAAGTCGTCTCATGCGGCAACTTGTCTTAAACAAGGTGTCTTCATGAGCCGCGTGCCTGATAATTATTCGTTATCTCTTTCTAACATTCCTTTTATCAGATTTAGAAAAAGATTAAATTGCACTGTATTTATAACACTAGCCGTGTAAAAAGTTATCAATCGGTATCACATTTATCAAAATCTATTCAGTAGCAAACGCAACTCGATATACTCTAATGAGTTTATCCACTGCTAATAGAGTTTATTACTCTAATGAGTTTATCTCGCATCTTTATTATTTCATTTTATGTATTTTGTTTTTTATAATATTGATTTAAAAAAATACAGACTGTTTAAAACATTACCCTCCCGTGGTCGGGTGTAACAAGAATATCAAAACCTGACTGTTATCCAATCAGGTACCAACCAACCTTAAGGCCGACAGACAGGAACTTAAACAGGAATAAACGCATAACCACGGCTTACCAAGGGCTGCTCCTAAAACCAGTTATTACCATTTCAAGTTTATTTTAGTACCTAACGGGTAATTTTATTTCTTCCCGTTAAATAAAAGTAAGGATCGAAATATTTGTGAGCTTATGCAGGACTTTTAATATTCGTTTGTGAGAAGATCAAATTACAATATATTGGTAAATAAGGACTGTTGTTTCCATAAAAATAAGGCCTCATTATAAATAAAATAACTAAATAAATATTGCAAAACATTCCACACATCGCCATCTAGCCCCAAGCTAAGTAACTAGACATGAGTTATAGGTACTACGGATATACTATTTTTATACTTTTTTTTGTAAAAAAAAAATTTAAATTAGAAATTATTTATTTTAACAAAGAACTGTGATAATAACAAACAAATAAGAATCGTTTTCAGCTGCGAAAGTTGTAAATTGCGTTGCAGTGAGAGCGCCCTCCTCCAGAACTAGGTATGCAGATAGATATATTTAGGTACATAGGTATATATGAAATAAACAAAACAAACAGTAGGTGAAATAAATATAGATAAATTATGATTTGAATAGACTTTTCCATGTAAAGTAGACAGGATTTTTACTACTCAATCTTCACTCATAAATTCTTCTCAGGTTACTTATCATTATCAAGCTTTCACTGACTGAAATATCACTGACGAAATAAATTAATTTATGGGGATTTTGATAAATAGGTAGTAGATATTAGTAAATAAATTATAAAGCTAACAATGTTAAATCATGGTAATATACCAGTGGTCTCAAAACTGACATTTGAATGGCTGAACATTTTGTTTCTTAATTATTTTTGGCCTTAAGGTGATCTGCAGGCTGATTCACAAACCATCGGAAGGCCACCGAAACGAATAAAACTGAAAAGACAAGGATGGCAACACGTCAAAAGTTAAGGGAGAGAAAGAGAAGCAAACAATTTTTCGTTTCAGATGCCTTCCGACGGTTTGTGAATCAGGGGGCTGAAAACTCTAACAATAGGTGAGCCACACCACTATACGAGAAGAAGAAGAATTATTTTTATTATTACTGACGTACTATTTTTTTTATAATTTAAGAGGAAGTAAACAGTAGGAATGAATAGTTACTATTGGGTATAGTTTGGCGTAAATAATAAATAAATATTGCAGGATATTCCACACATCGCCATCTAGCCCCAAGCTAAGTAACTAGACTTGTGTTATGGGTGCTAGACAACGGATATACTACTTATATACTTTTCTTTTGTAAATATATACATATAATACATAGAAACAGCCAGACCATAGACAAATATCTAAGCATAAATACTTGTCTGAGGTGGGAATCGAACCCGCGACCCTGTGTTTGGCAGTCTGGCATGGTGACCATTGTGCCAACTGGGTCGTGGTGTAAATATATACAATGATCTGATCATCCTGGCTAACACGTGATTTGTACCCAAACCGCGCGTTGTAGACAAGTCTTTACAAACACAATCTTGTATACTTTCTTCGAGTCTCGTTTTGTATTCGGCCCGTTAGTTCGACCTCATCACTGTCACCCTGCTGGGAGCCAAGATACAGCCATACCGTCGACGGACGCCGACCGGAGGACTTGCATCCAACTTTCTTTACGTAAGTACCTACCAGTGTGAAAGTGTTGTGAAAGTTGATAGATGGACGAACATTTTTTATTTTCGATTTGAGATACGCTAAATAGAAATCAAACAAGTAAAAATGTAGAGTAGAACATTATGATTTTATTTTTGTCTGTGTTTTAAATGATATTTTGTTTTATTTGAATACTGCTAAAAATTTTCCATTGTTAAAATAGGTTTTATAAGTCGCGTAAAAGTTAATTTTAATTATTATAGATATACTTTAGTGCGTAATTAACCAAATTTAAAACCAACCGTAATTTTTACGGCGTGACTATAAGTGGCATGACATGTTAAGTAAGGTTCTTATTGAAAACTTAACATGTCAATTATAATCTATAATATAAAAATGAATCGCAAAATGTGTTGGTAAGCGCATAACTCAACAACGCCTGGACCAATTTGGCCAATTCTTTTTTTGTTGTGTTTGTTATTGTCCGGAGAAGGTTCTTATGAAAGAAATAATTAGGAAAATTGCGTAAAAAAATTATTACGCGGGTGAAACCGCGGGGCGCAGCTAGTATTATATAGTATTTATTTGCAAGACAGCCTGCAAAGGTCCCGATTCAATTAGTTCAGTCGATTCAGAAGTAGATACCTATAATAACAATTTTTGTAGAAAAATCTTATACTCGTATGAGTATGGCTAATTGTAGTTCCTACGTAAATAATATATGATAATATTTGCAGAGTACTTGCTTGTTTATTTAATATACAATTCAATTTTCCTAGGAAAAGTTTAGGTATGATCGCACCTAACTGAATTTATTTATTGAGTTTCAACTAGATTATGAAACATGCTTGCTTCTATGGCTTGCTTAAGCTTAAGAGGAAAGGGTACCGGGGTCTCTCTCCATACAAACATAGTCGACTGTTTTCTCCCTGGAAAATGACAGTAGAGCAAATATTTTGGTTGCATAAAACTTATAACTGCCAGGACCACGCCCCTATGTTTCGTTTTTTGTTTTTTAAATCTTAATTTCTATGATAATTAGGAAATGAAAAAACCAAAACATAGGAGCATAGTCATGACCTCAAATCAAGGGTCATGACAGTTATAGGTTTTATGGCACAAAAATATTTGTCCTAATGTCATTATCCAGGGAGGAAACGGTCGACTACGTTTGTAAGAGCGCAGGTACCCTTTAAAAACATGTTTTAAATTGTTTGAGCCCTTTATACTCTTGTATTTAGCTTTATAAACTCTTTTTAAATAGAAGGTTCAACTAATCAATTGAATTTATGAGAATGCATTACCTACCTTATCGAATTAAATTTTTTGTTAGGAAGTATTTCAAACTATCAATTATTTTGACAAACAAATTATTTAAATAACAATTATAGAAGAACGAAACCGTCTGGCACAGGTATTTAATGCTTAAAAAAAACCTTTTTTGACCGCATTTGTTATCTTCCTTTTCTTCAGCAAAAACATCAAAATGTGGTCTCTATTATTCCTGTGCGCGCTGACGGTGGTGGCCACCAGTCATGCTCAGCACCCGAACCGGTACGAGAACTTCAACACAGATGCCATCATCCAGAACGAGAGAATCCTACTGGCGTACTACAAGTGCGTCATGGACAAGGGACCTTGCACTAAAGATGGGAAGAACTTTAAACGTAAGTTACTTTCTTTGCTTTAGAGTGTTGTAGCTCACATAGTAAAAGAGTTTTTGATATACCGACTACAAACAGGAATATCTATAAATACAAAATCATGTCTAACTGATATATCAATGCACAGCTTAAAAACCGTTAGTTCTAGAGATGTGAAATTTGTAGGGTATGTTTTAAATTATAGCGATGTAATATTATTTTCTTTAAAATTTTTAAATCTTTCATTTATATAATATGATAGGAAAAATTAAATTTCTTGAACAATTTTAAGTGACAGGTAATAATTGCAGACCAACCGTAGAGCCCCAAACGGCTGTTATAAGATTGTTTTCAACACAAGCAAAATTCTAGGCACCTGCTATAACTGTAATTTAAAATCAAACAAAAGTTATTAGTATGAATTTTAGAACTCTACGGTGTGTCTGCAATTAAGTTGCCGACTGTACTTATTATGTTGTGTAGAGCATTATAATCAAAAGTCCTTACGAGTTAGATAATATTATGTTAACTTATCTGAAAGTTCTGCACAGCTAATCTAGTTCTAGTATTAGAATAAGAAGTGAATTCTGAACTGTAATGAGTAATAATCGTTTAAACCATTAAGAGGTTTTTGGTACCGGCGCTCTCTCCATACATCATACGTAGTAGACTGTTTTCTCCCTGGATAATGACACTAGAGTAAATATTTTTGTTGCATAAAACTTATAACCGCCATGACCATGCCCCTATGTTTTGTATTTTTTTATTTTTGTTTTTAAATCTTAATTTATATAATAATTAGAAAATGAAAAAAAAAACAAAACATAGGGGCATAGTCATGGCAGTTATAGGCTTTATGACACAAACATATTTGTGCTAGTGTCATTATCCAGGGCGGAAACAGTCGACTACGTTTGTATGGAGAGAGCGCCGGTACCCTTTCACCTTAATGGACATTATTACCATCCGGTCAGTTCCATATTCATAATTGAAATATTATTTCAATTGAATAACATCCATGACTATATTTTTCAATTGAAAAATTATTATTTATCTTTCAGGTGTACTACCAGAAACATTAACGACCGCCTGCTCTCGTTGCTCGACGAAACAAAAGGGGGTAGTCCGCAAATTGCTTCTAGGAATCAGGGCCAAGAGTGAACCCCGCTTCACAGAGCTTTTGGAAAAATACGACCCAGAGAGAGTTAATAGAGAAGCACTTTATAAATTCCTGGTCACCGGCGTTTAATATTATCGTTGTCTAAGTAAGATTACATAAGATTACATTAAGATTAATTATTATTAGACCCTAATAATTAATTCAGATCGTACGCGTACAATTCAGTACCTACCTGAATGGAACTATTATCTTCACGTCATATGAGAGGTACCTAGAAACTTACCTACTGTTTCCTTGTCTAGTACCTACTTACAATTTAATCGATTGGATCAAACTATTGCCCTCGAAATTGCATTTATATCCCACTTAATTTATTCATACATATCATAAGTTTAGTTATAAGCGATTGAATAAATGATTTATTAAATTGTCTGTTATGATTATGGTCCATTGGAAGAATTACTAACGTCACAGTTATAAACTGCAATTAGTCCCAGCTATTGGATAAATTAAATAATTTTATAATCACAAGTGAACTTATAATGAACATTGACATGCTTTAACATTATTTACAGCAACATGTTTGCATTGTTATGTACCATTCTTAGAATTAATGAATTCCGGTTGTTGATTCTTTCCTATAAATATTGCATTGCTTCTGTGGCAGACATATAGTTCAACTGCATTCAACACAGCATCGTTGCTTGAAGAATTATAAAAATGAAAATAGTAATCGTGTCGTTGTGCTTAGTCGTGGCTGTTTTGTCCCAGGACAAGTATGAATCGATCAATGATGACTTCGACCTCTCCGAAGTTCTGAATAACGAGAGACTTTTGAACTCTTATGCTAAGTGCCTTTTGAACAAAGGGCCCTGCACTCCAGAAGTGAAACAGGTCAAAGGTAAGAACTGTTATAATATTCTATTCTAAAGTCAACATATGGTAAACATTTAATATAAGTAACAATTATCCAATAAGACTTCTTAATAGTATAGAAAATAAAGTTATAAACTCACCGTTTACAACAGCTGCCGTAATATAGCTTAATCTTACGCTTCACTTAAGTTTTGGCTCGTTTTAAAGCTTTGCGGAATGTCTCAAAGCATACCACACCTTGAGAATGATATTTCTTGGCCTCGTTCCAGATTTGTTCAAATCGTTCGTCAGTGAATTTATAACCAGAAGATTCGAATACTTTCCTGACAAGTTCTGGGGATCTTTCCGCAAACATGTCCCTATGAGATATTCCCAATAATGTTAAAGTACTTGGACATAGACATGCTTTAGCGTCTGATTCATATGAAAGATAACTTCTATCAGCCTTACAATATGTTTTAGGTGTTGTTGGATAATCTCTATCGAAATATCTCCCTGATGGTAGTCCGGCCATTGCCCTTGGTCCTGGATCCTGATTAGGTCTTATCATTTCTGAATAAGTCGTTCTATAATCGATACATTCTATTGGCAAATCTGGCACTTTGGGCAAGTCTGGTGTTGGATGTGTGTAATTCAAAATGTGAGAAAACGTTTTATATTCTATTTCAGTCCCATTGAAGGCATTCCATGAAGATAGCAATGGCTCTATTAATGCTGGGTCAAATCTGATAAAAATTGACGTACAGTATTCATAGATCACTTCCTTCGGCAACCACCCCGAACCTGTTTTATCAAAATATTTTAATTTCAAATAGAACGATTTGAAAAATTGCCCGCTAAAGCGTTTCCTTACACATTTCCTAACACTGTTTAAATGAGCAAGACATTTTTTTAACAACTCTCTATTTGGATTAAGGTCGCAGTTTGCCAAACACTCAGAGAGATTGTCAGGTGGTTTTAATATTCCAAAAGCATATCCTTCTGGTACATTGTTTAAATTATTGTTCGGTGCTAGTGGAATACCTAGACGAGATTGTGTTCCAGCTAAGACATTTTCTTTTATTGTGCTTATCGGATGATAGGTAGCAGATCCCAGGATTACTCTATCTTCTCGTAGACAACATTTCGCACATTTACCGCTCTTATCCATCTTACTGAGTGTTCCAAATACGATATTAGGATTATAAGCTGGCTTACAATAGTTACGATCGGTTCTGAGACCTGGCAGTTTTGCTATTGGTATTTGCCCATGCACTGGATCCTTAGGCATTATGACGTCATAAAGTCGCCCACAATCTGTAGTCTTTTTACCCATTGTTGTCCCATAAATATCAAATCCCATTGGTAAAAGAGGAACCGGATCAGGTCCTCTCCCTGTTTGTTTTTTCCAATATGAAGTTGTAACAGTATTTTTAATATCCTCGACTATTGTTTCAAATTTAGTCAACATTGGAGGACGTATTAGTGCACTTCCTTCAGAGAACATACCAGCATTTCGCATATCTCGAGGAATTGGACGTCTTAACGGTGGCAACTTTCGTGGTTTTTGAAAAGGTTCTATTAATACAGAATCATGAATGAGAGCATCGACTTCTTCTTGTAAAAGATAATGTTTTAAAGCATCTCCGACAGTTTGCTCAGGTTGAGCTGTAGGCTTTCCAGCGGCGCATATATATGGGTCTCTTTCGATAAACATACCTAAATTTCCTTTACCCCCTGTGGTTCTTTGTGGACATTTTTTTAACATTGTGTTTCTTATTTCGTAACAATCTAAATAAAAGTATTTCCTATCTACGAGAAAGCTTTTTCACCTGTTTTTCACTATTTTTCTATATGTTTGTCAATACAAAACAAAAATTCTCTTTGACGACGAACATCAATTTAACATCCATAGATATCTACTAATAATGTAAGAAACCCTTCGAAAGAAACCAGATAACTTTGATAATATTCTTTATGGTTACTAGGCAAATAAAGGAGGTTCAAATAAAATTTCCTACTCTAGGCTAGGCAAGGCCATAGGGCTAGGCATAGGTACTCTACAAATAATAACCAGCCGAGATCATTGAAGTGGGGTACCTACTAACAGAAATATATTATAGATACTAGCTGCGCCCCGCGGTTTCACCCGCGTAAGTCCCGATCCCGTAGGAATTAGAAAAGGGCTGTTTTTAGAGTTTTCCCGGAAATTATTAGATTTTTTCTCGCCTTTTAAACCTTCCCTAGACCTCCACGAACATTTCAAGACTAAGATAAGATAAATCCGTTCAGCCATTCTCGAGTTTTAGTGAGACTAACGAACAGCAATTCATTTTTATATATATAGATAGATAGATTAACCTCCCTTTATGTACCTACCTGGTAATAGCGTAATAGTATTCCGTAACCTACCTAGCGAAGAGATTAAATTGGCTCATTCCACTAGGATCCACCAATGAGACTTCACCAGTGGATCTTCCTCATCAAAATCATATTCCTCTAAAGATTAGTTTTTACCTACCTATTTAATTACTAAATATTTTCTTCCGTTATTTTTTTTTTTCAGAGAAACTTCCCGAAGCTTTGGAAACTCGCTGCGCTAAGTGCACAGATAGACAGAAGCAAATGGGAAAGAAGCTAGCTCAAGAAGTGAAAAAGAACCGGCCTGAACTTTGGAAGGAACTCGTCGCGTTTTACGACCCCCAAGGAAAATACCAAGAAGCTTTCCAAGACTTCCTCAAAGCGAATTAATAGTTTCCCACAAAAACTAAGATCAATAAATTGCTCAGTTTATTTATAAAGTTTAAATCTAAAAACATTTCAACAAGATGATTAAAATTAAACATGTAACAAAATAAATTAAATAGTAAATAAGTATAAACTAAAGGAAAACGGTACGAAAAAATATTAAACGATATTTATTCTACTCGGCTTTTTCATTTGATTCATTATTTTGGCATGTTTTCTAAAGCTCGTCTAAATGTTTCGTAGCAGACCCATCCTTGAGAATGATATTTTTTTGCCTCTTCCCAAACAGAATTGAAACTTTCATCAGTAAATTTTTCACCAGTTGCTTCAAAAACTCTCTTTATCACTGCTGGGTCTCGTTCCCTGTACATATCTCGATGGGTAACGTTGAGTGACGTCAATATACTTGGACTGATACAAGATTTCACATCAGATTCATGAGGGAGACATATTCGGTCTGCCTTGATGCCTTCATGGGGTGTCACCGGGTAATCTGTGTCGAAATACCTTCCAGAAGGTACTCCTGCCCTTAAACGCTTATCCGGCTTCTGTCCTGGCATGACCATTTCTTGATATGTCGTAAGAAAGTTCAGACAGTCTTGTGGAAAATCTGGTATTTTAGGCAACTCTAGGGGAGGTTGTTTGTGGTCTAGAACACGTACAAAAATTTTATAATTAATTCGACTCCCATCAAATGCATTCCATAATTGTAACAGCGGCTCTATGAACTCTGGATCAAATCTTATTAATTTTGTACCGCAAAAATTGTAAACCACTTCTTTTGGTAGCCATCCACTTTTTTCTTTATCAAAATATTTTAGATTTAAATAAAAAATTCTGTAAAAGGTAGGTAGAAACCTGGTCGACATACACTTCCTTAGCGTGTTGTAATGTCTTAAACATTTTTCGTAGAAAGCCCGAGCAGGATGTATTTCACAGAACGTCAGACATTCTGGAAGATTATCCGGAGGTTTTAGAATTCCAAACGCGTATCCTTTTGGCACACCACTCTTATTATCATTTGGAGCTAAAACTTTAGCAACTCTAGGTTGATGTGTGTCCTGAAAATTTGCTTGAATTGAATTCACTACAGTACGCAATCCATTTCCAAGAAGTTTTCTGTCATCAGTGAGACAACACCTTGCGTATTTGCCACTTGTGTCAACATTTGTTCTATGACCATAAATCAGGTCAGCATCAAAAGGTGGTGAGCAGAAATTACGGTTTTTTTGAACTCCTGGTTTTTTCGAAGGAGGAGTTTTGTCTGGGTAAGGATCTTTGGGCATAACAATGTCGTATAAGCGTCCATGATATTCATTTTTTTTCCCGAAAGTTGTACCTTGAATATCGAATCCTTCAGGGAACATGGGAACAGGATCTTTGACCTTACCTAATTGCGATTTCCAGTATGATGAATAAATCGTATTTTTGACGTCATCTACCATGGTTTGGAACTTTGTTTGAATAGGTGGGTTGATCATCTGAGCTACATCGCAAAAAATGCCTCCGTGGCGTTTATCCAATGGTATGGGGTGTCGCAAAGCAGGCAATGGTCTGGATTTTTTCTCCGGAAAGATAGTATCGCTGAGAAGAGCATCTACTTCATCCTTGAGTAGGTAGTGCTGTAGGGAATCAGGAAGTGTTTCATCAGGCTGTGCCGTCGGTAAACCCGCGGCACATATTCTTGAATCTCTTTCTATGAACTTACCCTGATTACCTTTACCCCCCGATGTTGAACGCTGGCAATCTACCGGCATCCTTAAGTATATAGAAATATTTATTGTATAAAAGTTTAAAATAACATAACAACGATGAAAAATATGGTAAAGACTAAAAAAATATTTCTGTGTCCTACGTCAGTGGTGTTGATTGTTGTAATGTCAAGTTTGTCATGTTAAAAAAATCCTACATCACTGTCAGTGTACTTGCTCACTGATTGAAACCTTATTAGGTTGCCAATGAGGTTTTAATCACACATGGAGGGGCCCCACCCACTTAACCATGTATATACATATCAAGTCATCATATTATTGAAAAAGGTTTTTGAAAAAATTGTACTGGTTAAGGCTGTCTTTAAAAATATAGGAGCAGCACATGCGCAACACTATCAAAAGCCACCCACTTAAAGGGCAAGTCTTTTTCCAAGACACCAACATGCTTTTTCCACCTTTAGGCTAGCGAATCGAGTATTTGTCCTACAAAGCGCACTGCCATAACACGAAATAGAAAGTGTTCGCCCGGAACAACCGCCTGCGCAGACTCACTACATCAAATTTTAGAGCATTGCCGTACGTGCTTTGTACAATTACAGGCATTGCCTTACGTTTAGTTCTCTGCTGGTGAATACGCATGCCCAGTATGGCACCAATACGCCCACGCGAAACAGGTTGACACAGTTTTAAACGACAATGCCGCACTAAAACAGCTTCCCTCAAACCAACTACTCACGACAAGCTTTACCTCTTAACTGGTACCGCTTCTTCTGACGTCGGAAGGGATCAGACATCCCCGCTATGGTCATAGACATCCCTCAACAAGACTGAAAAACCGAAAAAACTTCTTGCGAAGCACATAGGCTTCATATAGTCCAGCTGAGCAGAGGGTCATAAGATGGAAAATGAAGCATCTGCTCCATACAATTTCGTGCCCCTAACGAGAAACTCCACGAATCCGTCACTCAACCAACTCCGGACCCAAGTAGACCACTACAGACAAAATTTGAGCCGATGGAATTTCACCTCGGAGGAGCGCTGTGACTGTGCACAATCGATAGATCACCTCCTTCGCTATGCCCCAATACCTACAAGTTAAACTAGATAACATTAATAGTATTATTCTTTGTAGTTGAAGTATGTAAATAGGGTAAAATAAAATGACCTACTGCATAGTGCGGTACCAACATTATACCTGAAGTAAAAATTTCTCATACACATAATATTTCTTTAAAGTGACAACGTAGAGATAACATACCTATCATATTTTTTTTAAATAGTTTTTGTTGCCTACCTATTTGATAACGGAAATATTTTGTCTTCTTTTATTTTACTTTCGTTATTTTTCTTTTAACGAAGCTTTGGTAACTCGCTGCGTTAAATGCACAAATAGACAGAAGCAACTGGGGAAGAAGATAGCTCCAAAAGAAAATTTATAACTCATCGCATTATACGAACCTGATTAAAAATACTAACAGTTTTTGCCACAAAAACAAAGATCAATAAATTACTCAATTTATTAATAAAGTTTTAAATCTAAAAACATTTCGACAATATAATTAAATTAATTATATTAAAAAATGTATGAACTTAATTAAATAGGTTACAAAATTAAATAAATTATACATAAGGTATTTATTCTAGTCGGCTTTTTTCACTATTTTGGCATAATTGCTAAAGCTCGTCTAAATGTTTCATAGCAGACCCATCCTTGAGAATGATATTTTTTTGCCTCTTCCCAAACAGAATTGAAACTTTCATCAGTGAATTTTTCACCAGTTGCTTCAAAAACTCTCTTTATCACTGCTGGGTCTCGTTCCTTGTACATATCTCGATGGGTAACGTTGAGTGACGTCAATATACTTGGACTGATACAAGATTTCACATCAGATTCATGAGGGAGACATATTCGGTCTGCCTTGATGCCTTGATGGGGTGTCACCGGGTAATCTGTGTCGAAATACCTTCCAGAAGGTATTCCTGCCCTAAAACGTTTATCCTGCTTCTGTCCTGGCATGACCATTTCTTGATATGTCGTAAGAAATTCCAAACAGTCTTGTGGAAAATCTGGTATTTTAGGCAATTCTAGGGGAGGTTGTTTGTGGTCTAGAACACGTACAAAAATTTTATATTCAATTCGACTCCCATCAAATGCATTCCATAATTGTAACAGTGGCTCTATGAACTCTGGATCAAATCTTATTAATTTTGTACCGCAAAACTTGTAAATTACTTCTTTTGGTAGCCATCCACTTTTTTCTTTATCAAAATATTTAAGATTCAAATAAAAATTTCTGTAAAAAGTAGGTAAAAACCTGGTCGACATACACTTCCTTAACGTGTTGTAATGTCTTAAACATTTTCCGTAGAAAGCCCGAGCAGGATGTACTTCACAGAAAGTAAGACATTCTGGAAGATTATCAGGTGGTTTTAGAATTCCAAACGCGTATCCTTTTGGGACATTGCTCATATTATCATTTGGAGCTAAAACTGTAGCAACTCTAGGTTGATGTGCGTCCTGGAAATTTGCTTGAATTGAATTCACTACAGTACGCAATCCATTTCCCACAACTTTTCTCTTATCAGTGAGACAACACCTTGCGTATTTGCCACTTGGGTCAACATTTGTTCTATGACCATAAATCAGGTCAGCATCAAAAGGTGGTGAGCAGAAATTACGATTTATTTGAACTCCCGGTTTTTTTGAAGGTGGAGTTTTGTCTGGGTAAGGATCTTTGGGCATAACGATGTCGTATAAGCGTCCATGATATGCAGTTTTTTTCCCAAAAGTTGTACCTTGAATATCGAATCCTTCAGGGAACATGGGAACAGGATCTTTGACTTCACCTAATAGTGATTTCCAGTAGGATGAATAAATCGTATTTTTGACGTCCTCCACAATGGTTTCGAACTTTGTTTGAGTAGGTGGGTTGATCATCCGAGCTACGTCGCAAAAAATACCTCCGTGGCGTTTATCCAATGGTATGGGGTGTCGCAAAGGAGGCAATGGTCTGGGTTTTTTATCCGGAGAGATAGTATCGCTAAGAAGAGCATCTACTTCATCCTTAAGTAGGTAGTGCTGTAGGGAATCAGGAACATTGTCATCGGGCTGTGCCGTCGGTAATCCCGCAGCACATATGCTTGAATTTCTTTCCATGAACTTACCCTGATTACCTTTACCCCCCGATGTTGAACGCTGACAATCTACCGGCATCCTTAAGTATTTAAAAGTAAATATTTATTGTATAATAGTCTAAAATATTAAAACAACGAAAAACATACTTTTAGGTGAATTGTATCTTTATGTTCGTACGTCATTGGTGTTGATTGTTTTATTGTCAATTATGTCATATCCACAGAGTTCCATCTTATATAGGATCATGTCCCTAAGAAATGGGACCTAAAACTAGAATCATAACATCATAACAAAAGGAACTTTATCGTTTTAGAAATATTGTTTAGTTTAGAGAATCACAAAGTCAAAGATAATTTCGGTCCGAGAGGCAGAAATTATTATCCCTGCCCCTTTCCAACAGTATTGCCAGTCCGACAACACATTTCATTGACATAATAGAAATGGTAGAAAATTACCGTGCTAGTAGATTTTGGACCAAAGCATAAATTACCAAACTAAGTAAACAAGTAACAATAACTATACACCGATGTTAGTGCATTTCTCGTTGATAATTCAGTTTCTACTTGATTGATTTTGAGTTAAAGTATATCACGACGTTGCAAGAAAATAGAGCTATCAAATGGTGATTTTTACCCGACTGCAAAGAAAGGGTTATGTTTTTCGAGCCTATATTGTATGCTTTTTAATGCTTAGGGGACACATGGACACTCAAATAGACATGTAGTATTTAGTAAAAATAAAAAATGTAGTAAAAAATGTAAGACTTGAATTTATTCACGAGTAAATCTGTGTCTAAATCTATTTTAAATCCACATCTCGGACTATTCTTAAACCAAAATGAGGACTTTGGGACAGGACGACGCCACGACTTGGAGGACCCGTGTTTAATATTTAATTTTTAAGTGTGAAATTTGTATCATTTTTTTTTGTAGGATATAAGGTTATCGTCCGTATAATATCTATTATATAGAAAATTAAAACACATCTTATTGAAATAAGAGACAAAAGACCATTCTATTAAGTTTCCACACGTTTTGTCAACATATCATAGAACTTGTTACTATAATAGTCTATCTAGTAAAATTGCATACAAGGAAGACATTGTAATTGTAGAAAATTATGTGTGCATTATGAACAATGACAAACACTGCTTTAAATAGTCTGTAAAATCCATATCACATCTCAGTTCATTCTTCAATTTATTATAAGATTCATACTCTTTGCTGAAACAACTAATTGAAAATATATAGAAAATATCTTATTTATTCGGTTAACGCGCCAAAGCTATGTTAAATAATGCAGTGTTCGTTTCTTTAGTAGTTTTAGTGACAGGTGATTTCTACAGTTCAAAATATGATGATTTCGATGTTCAGCCTCTCATGGAGAACGACAGAATACTGTTGGGATATACGAAGTGTTTCCTCGATCAGGGACCATGCACGCCGGATGCAAAGGACTTCAAAAGTAAATCCCAGTAACAGTTTTAACTGTGTTTAACCTATATTTTAATCCACTCATCATCATCCGCGGGATGTTCCCGGTTGCATCGCTCTCGGGAGCCCGGGGTCCGCTTTCCTAATTTTACGCCTTCACTTTGCACAATCTTCGGCATCCTGGTTAGTAAGGCCATTTGCGACGTGAAGCCAGCACTTCTTGGGTCTACCTAGTCTACCACGACCTGGCGGAGGCGCCATAGCAAGACATTTGTTCCTCACCTAACTAGCCGGTTTAGCATCTATATTTTAATCCACAAGTTAAATTAATACATGTTCGTGCAATCAAGCGTTCTGTTTGTCTATAAGTATATTACAGGAAAAGCAGTGAAAAAAAACCGGCCAAGTCCGAGTCGGATTCGCACACGAAGGGTTCCGTATGTTGTATAGGAGCCCAACTAATTTTTATATATTTTAGTATTTGGTATTTGTAGTTAAAGAGCGGTGTTGGTTTAGTGGTAAATAAGACTTTCATTCTGAAGGTCGTGAGTTCGAATCCCGGCGGGCCGTGCACCAATGTATTTTTCTTAAGAAAAATTTATGTGCGCTAATTGACATTGCTCTTACGGTGAAGGAAAACATCGTGATGAAACCCGCGGCTTAGTTGGCTCCAGAAGTATTGACAAGTTCTCTCCTCTGGACATGGTCGACTAAGCTAAGAGGGTAGTAGGTGCTGGGCAAGCCTACTCCATCCTCACGCAAAAGGGACCCAATTAAAAAGGGACCAATGGCGGAAAACAGCCTGTATACAAGTACAAGTTGTAGTTATAGCGGTAACAGAAATACCTAATCCGTAACAAACTCAACTGTCTAGCTATCACGGTTCATGGATACAGCCTGATATCGACTTGAAGCTGACGCACTTGACAGCCAGACGAGCAGTGAAGTCTTAAGGATCCCGTTTTTACCCTTTGGGTACGGAACCCTAAAAAACATTTATATTATGTGAATCGACAACTTAAGAAAAAAAACCGATTGCGTTGAAACTCGGTAGATAGCTGGAAACCTGGATTAGCATAACACACTTAACAGCTGCGCTCTGCGGTTTCACCCGCGTAACCGTGGAAATATCAAAATGAAAAGTAGCCTATAGCCTTCCTTGATGAATGACTATCCAACATAATAATTTTACAATTCGAACCAGCAGTTCCTGAGATTAGCGCGTTCAAACAAACAAACTCTTCAGCTTTATAATATTAGTATAGATTCCCACTCGTTTGGCAATTACGCGGGTGAAACCGCAGGACGTAGCAAGTTAGTTATAAATTAGTGTACGTAACTTAAAGAAAAAAAATATGTAAATTATAGTAGGTAATTTTTTTCTCGTTGTAACTTATTCCAGAAGTGATACCAGAAGCCCTAGAGACATATTGCGGGAAGTGCACATCGAAACAGAAGCAGCTCATTAAGACTGTCATCAAGGCGATAATGGAGCGACATCCGGATTTGTGGGATCAACTCGTTGACAAATACGATCACGAAAAAGAATTCCAAGAGAATTTCAAAAAGTTTGTTGGAGGCGAAGTGTAGATGTAAAATTATGGCAATGAAAAATAAATAATAGTACATTCTTACCCTAGGAGTGAAAGTTACTTATTTAGTCCCGAGAAGTTTGGCGCTAATAGTTCGAGGAACTAAATAAATCTTTTACCTGAGGTAAACACTTGTGCTTTTTATTACAAAAAATATATATTAAGTTCTTCCTAATAACGAAATTGAATGAGAGACTCTATACTACCGGATCGTCTTACAACGTTGGGACCAAAGAGGTCCTACATTATGTAGTGTCTTTAGGGCTATTTGTATTCAATACTCAAATGCATCCATACTTATTAATGAGTTAATCCAACACTGGGAAATGACGCGAACTCCGTAATTACAATACTTACAATTAATTTTAAATTAATTATAAAAAAATTGTAATTACAATTTTTGCAACACGGTTTGTCGAGAACGTGTTATTTCCACAAATATATATATGAAAATCCACATTATACTTAACACAAAAACATATTAAAATAACAAAAGATATACCTACCCCATTAAAACGTTTATAATAACTAAAAATGCAAGCATTTCCCGCCTATTTTTTACTCAAGGAATGACAGTAACGACACTGACCTGGATGTCCATGGACGATCACATAAAGCCACATCAGCAACATCACGACAGGGTGCGGGCGGGCAGCGGCGGCGCGGCGCAGCATGGTCATACGTCGAATTGACCGTTTTCGTCTTTATATTTATTTAATTAGATATCTCGAACTCAATATAATATCTACTTGAATTCGATTACTGAGAAAAACCTACTAAGTACTAAACTCTGGCAGTATGCATGAGCCGTGCGAAGTCATAATGATTATTCTTTGGTGTTACCTAAAGCAAGGAGGTTAGGTTTTTGAAGTTCCTACTGTGTTATGTATGATACTGACACTGGCTATATGCACAAGCCGTGCGAAGCCATAATTTGACATGATAGCTGTCAGTGAAAGCTGTCCCTAGGGCTGAAAGTTTTATTTTCGACTATCTTTCAACACGCTCCTCGTGCCTCATGCATCTTCAGACCTACTTTCCGAGTATGAGTAATGAAAAGGCTATTACAATCTTACTACAATAGATAAAAAGTTGGTAAATCACCGTCAAATATTCATTTAAAACAGCATTTATTTGCATTTTCAATGATATTTAATTTACTTATATAATGATAAATTGCTGACAAAATTGACTTGATAAAATAATGTTTTAATAATAAACAATTTTGAAAAAAAGAATTTAGATTGAATTTAATACATTACATTAGGTGTCGAAGTAGGTTATTTAAAATAAATAAAAAATTATTAATTATAAATAACCTATCTAACAACTTTTTTCATGACCAATTACAATAGTGACAAAAAATGATGAAAAAATTAAACATTTTAGGTATATAAGATTAAATTACCACTATAAAAGTTATTTAAAAAAGTTATATCTTGCTTTACTATGTATGTTTATGGTATATATCCCGTTTCAAATAACTTTTATATCTAAGGAATAACCAGTAAAATGAATTCTATTTCTTATAGCCACGGATAACGTGAATACTGGGTAAAAATATTTATTTGTTTTTCATTGGAAACGGATAAGTGGATACAACTTGGCATGATCAGTGGCTTATGCCATCTGATCACGATATCCGTGGATACAAGATATGTTAATTACACATTAGAAATTTTTACGCCTTCTCTTTAACAGCATCGATCTTTTGCTTGTACCTCTGTTGGTAAATGTTGTTGGGGTCGTACTTGACCGCCAATTCCTTCCACAGTTCCGGTCTTTTGTTCACCAAGTGGCTAACCACCTTGTCCGATCCAGTCTTCTGTTTCTCAGTACATTTGGAACATTCGTTCTCTAGCGCATCGGGGAGGGTTTCTTTTAAAGCTCTGCCATCAGGTGTACATCTCCCTTTGTCTAGAAGACAATCTACGTATCCTCTTAGCAGACGCTGCGATTCCAAGATCTCATCGATGTTGATGTTGTCCCATTTGTCTGTGTACTTGGTAGCTGCGTTTCCCAGCGATACAGCAGCGACGCTGAATAAAGATAGAAGTAAAATGGTCTTCATTGTTATCTGAAAGTAAAAGATAACATATTAGCTTTCTATTGTATTATTTTATCAAATCAAATCAAATCAAATCAAAATTCGTTATTCCTTTGGATACCTAATACCTAGGTACAAGATCACGTGGACACGTCTTAAATACTAAGTTAGGATGTGTGCCTTCGGAATGCGCCCACCAATGAGAAGAAGGCACAAGAAACTCATGGGGTTTTTTTTCATGTGATCACGCTCTCAAAGGTCAATATTCCAAATATTTGAAAGTATTATTTGAAATGGAGCAATTAAAGTCACGTCCATGGGTTGATAACATTGTACGCCTTACTGCACAATTTATGCTTTATAAAAGTTTTGAACCTGTTAATGGACATGTCATATACATACTCGTATTTATGCTGGATAGATTACTACATAGAGTTTTACCTCTATGTAATGCTAGCATAATTGATATCTACGAGTACTTAGTTAAGTATTTACTTCTTACAAATAAGTGAGGTTTTTTAATTACCCACCAAGCTATTGTTTATATTGTCTAACCAGTAGGTATGTCTACGCATTCGTGTTTAGTGAATAGGTATAAAATATGATTATACAGATACGTAAGTGAATAGTAATTGAAAACGAAAAATCTTGATACGAAAATAACTAAATACAGCTACACTTTCGACTATACTGAATAGTGTTACCCATATCAAAATTATCTACATACTAGCTGCGCCCCGCGGTTTCACCTGCGTAATCATTTTCTGCGCAACTTTCTTAATATTTTATTTCATAAAAACCTTCTCTTGACAATATCAAAGACCAAATTGGTCCAGGTGTTGTTGAGTTATGCGCTTACCAACACATTTTGCAATTCATTTTTATATTATAAAACATATTACGCTGAAAATCACTGACACAATCACTCACTTGAAATTTCAAAACTATAGGGCTAAGAGACTCAAATGATGCGTCCTTTAAGAATATAAGTGCTCACTAAAACTGAATTTTGCGAAATTCGAAAAAGGGCTGATACATTTTGTAGTTTATTAAGTAACTATTACGTACTCTGTGTTTGTAGGAAATACATCATCATAAAGAGACACTAATGCGAATTTATATATATTAACTCTTATAAACGAATATATTCCTTTAATTAATAAATCACTGGGTCTTTTATACCAGTTTGAACTTAATAAGTAGGTAGGTAAAAGATCTATCATTATCGCTCATTGCATTAATCAAACAAAATTGAGCATAATTATAAATAATACAGATCACAAAAACAATACTTAGAATGTCCGGATATTTCCATGCGGTTAATCACGAAATATTATAATTCTAGATAATGTTTTGCCTACATAAGTTTTTCGTCATTTTTGATCCAAAGTGTGTTCGTAAAAGGTTTTAAAAAAATTAGAAACGTGGCGAATTGAATTTTTTTTGGGTTTCGTACCTCAAAATGTAAAAAAGGAACCCTTATAAAATCACTTTCTTGTAAGTCTGTCGGTCTGTTTGTTTTGAAGTTGGTTAAAATAGGTATAGTTATTTGAAATCTTATATATATAAAAGAAAGTCGTGTTAGTTACACCATTTATAACTCGGGAACGGCTAAACCGATTTGGCTGAAAATTGGTGGGGAGGTAGCTTACAATCATAAGACGGACATAGGATATTTTTTTCGATATTCCCACGGGATCGGGACTTACGCAGGTGAAACCGCGGGGCACAGCTAGTTTATCATATTGGCGATGACTATTATGCTCAATTTTGTTCATGTTTGTTGTGGCCTGTGCGTGCACACTGGAACAGCGCCATCTAGTCTCAAGCTAAGAAACTATGTTATGGTAACCAGACAACGGACCAAATAACTTTAATAGTGAAAATAACTATAGTAGTTTAAAATACATTTTGATTCGCTAAAATTTCATTTAGAGAGATATCATATCACTACATAATATTATAAAACAAACTCCTTTGCCGCCTTCGAACATTATATTATTTTTAACTAGCTTTTGCCCGCAACTTCGTCCGCGTAAAACTCTAAAATTGACTAAGGAATCACAGTGTCCCAAACAAACTTTGCCTCCCTTTTCCACCCCCTAAGGGGTAGAATTTCGGAAAATCCTTAATATATCGGATGCCTACGTCATACAAAGAATACAGGGTGTATTCTTTGTATGACAGGTCTCTACGATCAGCGGTTTAGGCTCTGCGTTGATCCGTCAGTCAGTCAGGACAAAGAATTTTAAATGTATAAAGAAGATTTCCCAACGTCCGCCACTGGCGGCTGCTGGGACAAAAAATAATTTATTGTTCTTTATATTTATTATTGTATTATAGCGAGTCGCATTGGGAGTATACCCTTTTATTTGTATGTTCGCTTTTAACTTAAAACTACTGCACTGATTTTCATGCTATTTGTTATGGATAGAGTGGTTTTTGAGGAAGGTTTTTGTGTATAAAACAAAACTACCACGCGTAAGAAGTCGCAAGCAACAGCTATTTTCCTTATAAAAATAAAAACATACCATAGTATTGTAAATATTCCCATAGAATGTCCTCTATCAAATTAAACACCATTGTTAAATAATGAAATTATGACTCACCGTGTTATTGCAATCCTTCGTTAGCACTGAGCGACCCTTCGATGGGCTGTGACTAGATACGTAATTCTCAGGACCTTTTATATTGCATTCTCCTCTTGATTACCCAACACTTGTGACGTTTACGTTTACAGGATCAAAGAACAATAGAAGCGGAAGATTTAGAAATTGAAATATGGTAATTTATTTATTAATAATAGATTTATATCTAGGGTTTATGGGTATTAATAACTATAAAATTCAAGGTCCTGACTGACAGCTTCAACTGCTGGTCCAACAGATATGAAATTTGGTGTTATTGATGATGCGTAGCGTAAGTATCCACTTAGAAAAGCTTTTTTATACTATCAAAATTCCACCCATAAAAGGCTCAAATAAAAGGGTCGAGCAGAAACTAGTTAATTATGAAATCAGTTAACTGATAATGCAACAACAAGTAACAATTGCACTACTTCTTGATTGGTCTTCACTCCGTGGCTCTTACCATCGGTTGCCACTGCTGTCGATCTTCTAGGTTTAGGTTTTTATAATAATTAATGCTACACGAAAATTGTGTAGGTCTGTACTACTACGAAATACATATAACTCTAATTAATTTTTATTTACACTATATATATATATATAATAATTTTACATTATTCAATAAAATTGATTTATATCATAACAATTATTGAGTTAGGAAATAGTTAAATATGACCTAGTATTTAAATACAACTGTTGCAATTGTTATTCCGAAGATTATTTTCCTTGTTTTCAGCAATACAAGGTCTAAAGAAATCTTTATGAAAAAAACCTCTTAACGCCAGTTACAAACATTCTGCATAATAAATGAATAATTTGATAAAGATCTAATTTACAGGCATCAAATTTACTCAGAAATATGCATCATAAAGTGGAAATATTTTTTGTATTTATAACGAAAAGGCTCCGAAACTACTGGACCGATTCTAATGAAACTTGGTATGAGGATACATTGTTTTATTGGGAGCAGTATAGGCTTCCTAAATCCCAATATTCGTACGGGATCGGGGTTTACGCGGGTGAAACCGCGGGGCGCTGCTAGTATTTGATATAAAGGCAACACGTAGGTACCCACTTGTGGCACATGTGCACTTGTAGGTAGATCACTTGGTTAACTCACTCACCCAATGATCTTATTTTGGCTAGAACTGTGTCATATGTCTCGGACATATGTCTTCGATAAAGAGGTCAGCCGACGAATCCAACTCGATTGGGCAGCGTCCGAGAAGCTTCGCAATATCTTCTCGTCACAAATACCACAAAGCCTCAAGACGAAGATTTTCAACCAATGTGTGTTACCAGTGATGACATACGGATCAGAGACGTGGTCGTTGACTATGGGCCTCGTTCATAAGCTCAAAGTCGCTCAGCGGGCTATGGAGAGAGCTATGCTCGGAGTTTCTCTAGGTGATAGAATCCGTTGAAGAACCAAAGTCACCGACATAGCTCTCAGGATTAGTAATCTGAAGTGGCAATAGGCAGGTCATTTAGCTCGCAGAACTGACAATTGCTGGGGAGTAAAGGTTCTCGAGTAGCGGTCGCGACGCAACGCGAAACGGAGTATTGGGTGACCAGCTGCCCGGTCGCGGGTAGTCGGTGGATGGAGGCGGTTTAGGACCGCTGTTTGTGGCGAAAAATTAAGATAAGTTTTGGACTGTGTTCTACTCTATCGAGCCAATTTTTCTACCCCGGTTTCCAAGAAATAACTGAATGTTTTGTAAACAATCACTGTAATTTTATTCTGAATAATCCAAGCAGTTTTAAATTGTATTATCACTACATAATATTATAAAACAAAGTCCTCTGCCCCTGACAAATAAAGCCCCTGTCTATCTGTTCGCTACAAACTCAAAAACTACATTGATTTTCATGCTTACGTTTACTTTTATTACTTACTTACTTACTCTTACTTACTTAAATTATAGTATATACAGAGTTTGTGCATAATTTATCATTTTCATTCGTTTCATTTTCATGCTGTTTTCACCAAATGAATAGAGTGGTTCTCGAGAAAGATTTTAATAAATAAAATAAAACTTCCACGCGTTCGAAGTCCCGGGCAACAGCTAGTTTTTAATAGAACTGAGGTCGATTCGACCAAAACCGTTCCATTTGAAACTCAGTGCATCATAAAGAGTAATTCTGATGTAAATTATCGTTTTAATATCTAAACCATCAAATGAGATAGAAAAATAAGACGTTATTCTTGACACAGTAATTAGAAGCTGAACAATACCTACAGACATCGACAGTATGGATATCAATTAGTAATTGTATACAAATTGTATGGCTGTGAATAGTCATTGCGCAAGGTAATCCGACGATAAACAATGTGATAGTGACTGTTGTATAATCTGTGGTATTAGGTCTAGCCTAGTCAGAAATTCCCCGACTTTTGGTAATGTACGGTCGGAGTCAGAATTGCAGACCCACGTCTGCAATTCTGACTCCGACCGTTCCAATGAATTTCTAAATCACCAACCATCGGAGTCAGAATTGCAGACGTGGGTCTGTAATTCTAACTCCGACCGTTCCAATGAATTTCAAAACCACCAAAGAAGTCGACCAATCCCTTCGTATTTGTTTTCAAATACAATTTACCTACGTTAATAATATTGGGAGTGTTTGGGAGTCCGGCATGGTGACCATTGTGCCAACTGGGTCGTCATAAATGATGTTGAACTAAACGCGGATCGATTAATTAATAATATTTTTAAATTTCGTCAAGGTATTATAATCTATTCAACAACTTACGAACGGTTTGAAAAGGTTATTAGACTCTAACTGAAACTCTAACTATTAATATTGTAGGAGCAAGAAACCTAATTATTTTTAAATTTTATTTATTTATATTTAATTAATTTCTATACCAAATTATTTTAAATAAAATAAATAAATAAAATTAATATATAGGTAAAGGTAAAAGTAAAGAAATCTGTTTGAGTTGATAAGGACATGTGATAAGGAGATAATAGACGCATGCAACTAGAAGAGTGATGAGTATGAATGTAGACAGATGGAGAGAAAGAGGACGACCTAAGAAAAGACAAATGGACTGCGTGACACAGGACCTGAGAGAGATGCATGTGAATGGAAGAAGAAGACATACTGCGACGACGTCAAATAAATTAGAATAAGGGCAAAAAGAAAAATAAGAAATCAATAGTAGGTATCTTGTTATTCAAATAAACACTTTATTTGTACAACACACAAAACATTGAATACACAAAAACGACAAGAAAGCTTATTAACTACGAAAGTGTACAAACAGGCAACCTTGTCGCTTAAAGCAACCTTAGGATGGTGAAGGTCTGATTAAATACGATTACTTAAAACCGAAAAAATGCAACGAATTGAGAATCTCTTCTTTTTTGTAGTCGGTTAAAGTCGGGACGGTTTTTTCATAGCTACAGCGGTTCTACAGGACTTGCCCTTACTAACCCACCCTGTATTCTTGTTAATTAGTAGAAAACAAACAAACTAGGTTATTAAAAGTTAAAACTATGTTATCTAAAGTCGTTTTATTTCTTTTTCATATTTTTAGTTTTTTAATTAGATAATGTTGCCGGAAATAACAATTATCTGTATGTATAATTAAACAGATAATCTAGATTTAATAAGTTATGCAAGTAAATTTAGGTTTAATTAGGTTACGTGAAGGACGAGACTGCTAAAATTAGACGATTTTCTCAAATATCTTTTTATAGATAGATAAAATGTTTATTCGTTCTCTGAAACTCACATAATATTTTTTTTACAGAAATCCAAAATCAAAATCGGTTCATCACAGAGCTACGATGCCACAGACAGGTCGTCGAATAAACTGGGATTAATGCTGACCGTATTATTTGATATGTCAAAGTCAAAAAAAAATATTTCTTTGGATGCTTAATACAATTGTACATAGACCACATGAAAACGTCTTAAAAACTAAGTTAGGATGTGTGCCTTCGGAACGCGCCCACCAATGAGAAGAAGGCACGAGAAACTCATGGGGGTTTTTTTATGTGATCACGCTCACAAAGGTCAATATTACAAATATTTGAAAGTATTATTTGAAATGGAGCAACTAAAGTCACATCCATGGGTTGTTATCATTTAGGTAAGATGAAGTATCATAGTACGCCTTACTGCACAATTTATGCTTTATAAAAGTTTTGAACCTGGTAATGGACATGTCATATACATCTTTGGATAGTTATTATTATAATAGAGCACACATGTACTATTAAACTTATGTATGGTCTGCATTGCATGGGGTTGCCATGTTATGCAGTCCATAAATCATAATCAAGTTTTGGTTCGATTACATAGTCATACATTTGCAACACGTCTTTCTAGATGTCTTTGATTTAGCTAGATCCATTTGCAATAGGTATGTAATTACATGCAAATCAACATGTGACTGTTAGAGGTACTGCGCTAAATGGATGTATGACTTTGTTTTATATTGCAATATACGTTAAACAAGGGAGTACAATCAAGGGTCAAAAATCTCTGCCCTGCCTGCCTCTTTACAATCCTGTGCAGCACTATTTGAACATTATAACAATGTAACCTGTGGATCGAACCCACGTCGGTTGGTGTAGCGGGTGGCGGCTTATACCACTCGGCCAATTAAAAACATAGCTAACATGTTGAAAATAATAATCACAATAAGTACTTTTAATTCAAGTATTTATGTTTGTATGTAACGTCTATTAGAAGAAGGTCGTAAGTCCAATACTTGTTGATAGTATATTATTGTAGCAAACTGATAATTTACTTACGACCCATACTGTACCTGTGTGTTATTTACACCTTTTCTTTTATATATGACAGGTTAGTATTTGACCACAATCACACCTGTCTGATGGTAGCTGACGATGCGGTGTAAGATGTAGTATGCTTTACTAATACATGCGGGACTTGAAAATCCCCAAATAGTACACGGCAGGAAAGACAGACGCAGGCAACTGATTCCATTCCCTTGCTGTATAAGGAATGAACAAGCAAAACGCTTAGTGCATGTGTCTGGAAATATCACCATGAATAAAAATGCATAACTACTTGACCGATTGCGATAGAATTTTAATTTCAACGAGGCTTTGTTTATCTCATAAATGGTGACTTTTATTCGTAGTCGTCCGTGCACCTATAGGTACAGGAACGACTACACCTATAGATCTCTCCTCTGGACATGGTAGACAAAGCTGAGAGGGTAGTAGGCCCTGGGCAAGCCTACTCCATCCTCACTCTAAAAGGACCCAATTAAAAATGGTCTAATGGCGGAAAACAGCCCGTATACAAGTACAAGTACACGCATAAGTATATAGTCACATTACCAATAAGCTGAACCCCACGTGACCCAGAGCTCATTCACATATCTGTAAAAATATAGTATTTACCTATTTTGCTATTTTTTTATATCGTATTGTTTAAAAAAATCTGAATCAGGTAACATTACTTTACAACCTTACAGATTTGCGAGTGAGCTCTGTCACGTGGGGTTCAGCTAATTGCTAATGTGACTGTATATCGTTTTTCCAGATGGAAAATGTATGTGCGCCTAATTGACATGCTCTTATGGTGAAGAAAATCGTGATGACATCTGTGGCTTGATTTTTCCTCGGGATACGGTCGACTAAGCTAAGAGGGTGGTAAAAGTTCTGACCACGCATACCCAGCGTCCTAAATATATAGTTGCTGGGGACGATGTATAAGTCATCTAGATTAAATGTGTAAAGGTTAATATTATAACTAGGTAATATCTTGGTACACGTATATTAATAAGGTCTTTAAATCCACTTATACAGTAATAGTCGGAGATCCCTTTAAGAATGACGTTCATCGAGCTGTTTAATGGATGAATAGTATTTATATCAAATTAAATAGGTCAATAAATATATTGCAAATGGGTTGCCAAAAAAAATTCAGTCCAGAATATGATTAATTAACATTTTTTTGTTTTGTTTTTTAAACCTTTCATTGGGTTGTTTAAGAGACAAATTCTATACCAATAGAAAGTATGAAGCCTTTAGAATATGCAAAAGTTAGGTTGACTATTTTTCCCGTTACAACTCTTGGGTAGGCAGGTAAATCGATACTAGTCATTTGCACTGGTCTAGTTAATGAATTAAAGTTCAGTTACAATAACGATATCGTATTTCATTGATACGGCATTTGTCTAGTATATAAAAATAGTATAAAAACAAAAAAGGTAAAATTAAATTAATCATACTGGACTAAATAATTTTAGGCACCCCAATTGCAATATATTTATTGACCTATTTTATTTGATATAAAATACTTTTTATCACAGTTGCTTATAAAGTGGATCTTATTCAACCGCTTTTAGGCTCATAATCCAACGTATTACGCACGCGTGCGTTTTACATTACCTTGACGCCACTAGTGTGTAAAAAGTTATCCTGACAAGTTAAATTGGTATCTTACTACTAATTACATGTAAGTACGTCGTACGATACACGTGTGGTTTTATCATTCCATCTCGGCTTGATAAACGCGCTCGCGTTCCGCTCGCGCATCATAAACCGCCATAAATCTATGCAGTGTTCAATTTACCACATTTGTATCGCAATGTACTATTTCATCCATTAAACAGTTCGATAAAGGTCGTTCTTAAAGGGATCCCGTACTATAGCCTATTGAAGGTTGATAATATCATATTCTTGACACGTCACTTTGAATAATACACAGCTAGAGATTCTATCAATTTACCTCATAGTTATTGGAGTAGAAAAACACTATAACCACACTATACCAATAAGTATTAAGTGCTTATTTAAACTAACCATAAGGTGAGTGTAGACTAGAGCATTTCTTCGAGCATTTCAATGTAATGTTAGGTTTTTACGAATGGTACAATACAGGTAAATGCAAGGCAAATGGGTGAAGCGTGGTTTGAGCTAATTTAAAGACAGCGAATATACTCGATGTTCTGTTACTAGTAAATGCACTAGTGTATACGCACATTTAGTGTCAAAATTGTTCTGCGACAACATAATATATTTTGAACATTTTTTATTTTATTTATTTATTTATTTACCAACTTATAACTATCTTGACAGGTAATACCCAATGCGATAGTGAAGCACAACATTAACTTACAAATATTCAATTACATTAAATTATATATAACTTAGCCTTAACTTAACTATTCCTAGCCAATTGAAATTCTAGTTATTTTTATAACTAATAATGAACAGGGCAATCTTTGTGAATTCACTCAGAGAACATACAAATAAATCTAGATCTCTCGCTATGAGGTTGAGAGTGCGAAGTGCCCGCGTCAGAGGAGCCTCCTTCAGCAGTTTAGTGCGAGCATGCGGTATGGACAGCAGGTCTGGCAATATGCGCCTCCACACATACTTGTCTGGTACACACAAACCTACTTTTGATAGGATATCAGTGTTGTAACACTTTCCTCTGACTACTTTAAAAATGTATGAGACAAGTGCTAACTCCCTTCTGACTCTCAGTTCATTATAACCTACCATACCAAGGACAAACAGAGTTGGGTAGTTAAGTGGATAGAATGGGTAGACACCATATAGCTTTAAGTAGAGAAATCTTATAAATTTGTTTTGAATTTTTTCCAACATTGTGATGTACTTTTTTTCACGTGGAGACCATATCACTGCACTATACTCTAAGTGACTCCTAACTAATGCATTATACAGAGCTGCTATGGCTTGGATATTTGTAAAATCATGAACTGTTCTCATAACAAATCCTAATGTCCTATATGCTTTTTTACATATGTTTGTAATATACTTGGAAAACTTTAGGTCTGACGTTAGTTGAACACCCAGGTCCTTCACCTCAACAGCCCTAGCTAACTCTGTACCGCTGACATTGTACCCAAATTGAATCGGAGTGTGTACCCGAGTAAAACTGATAGCTATACATTTAGCCGCGTTAAATTGTAAAAGATTTTTCTCACTCCATGTCACCACTCTATTTATGTGGTCTTGAAGCCGTTCACAGTCTACTGAACTTTTTATAGGCAACACCAGCTTTAAGTCATCTGCAAACAAAAGACATTTTGCATTCTCAATGACTTGAGGCAAATCATTGATCATTAAAATAAATGCCAAAGGTCCAAGATTGGATCCCTGACTGACCCCAGACCATGTAAAATGTTATGAAAGCAAGAGTTAGTCCATACATACATATTTGAGCCATTAGACCCCAATTTAAAACAATTGTGTCAAAAATTAAAATAGGTATATCTTTCATTCACTTATGACTTACTAGCGGCCAGGTACGTGCTTCGCTACGTATAAATATTTGACAGCAAAATCCCCATTAACAAAATGATCCGCCATTTATTGAATTCATTTACAAAAAATTTGATAAATGAAGAACCACTCGACCGATTTTGTGCAAACTTCACATAAACCATCTATTACAACAAAAAGTGGCATTGATTTTTATAGATATAGATAACACATTGACACAGAATTGGCGAGAGAAATGAAGTTTTTCAACGTATTTGAATTAATCATCAAAATACCTCTTAAGGCATTACTACCTACCTACTTACCTGCGGTTAAAGAGTACCCTACTCTTAGTTTAATAGGTAATTTGTCTCTTGCTTCATAATCATAAACAATAATGACCTCGATTATATGGAAGGTCGCATAATGAACCTTCGTTTATTATTTATTATTGTCATATCCAAAAAAAACATAATTACGACCTAGATTACATGCTTCTACAGTTACAAGTTAAATAATAATGAGGGACAATAATAACTGATTGTGCCCTTTGCGTTGAAACTCTTAAAAATGAAGTAACTAGGGTTGCCCTCTCAAAAATCTGCCAACTAGTACAATAAGCGTAAAAAACCCCGGATTTCGGAGCTTAAACCCGGAAAATCCCGGATAAAACCAAACTTTTGACTTAATCAACTTTTTATTTATTTTAAACATAGCCTGTAAGTGATCTATTAGTAGTATGTCTAACATTTTTATACAATTAATATAAATCATAAACCAGCCAAGTGCGAGTCGGACTCGCAAATGAAGGGTTCCGTACTGCATTATTATACTGTTTTTTCAATATTTGTTGTTAATATAGCAGCAACAGAAATACATCTTTAAAATTTTCAACTGTCTAGCTATCACGGTTCATGAAATAAAGCCTGGTGACAGATAGACGGACGGACAGACATTCTTAATAAAAGGGTCCCGTTTTAACCCTTTGGGTATGGAACCCTAAAAATGACCTTGGACGTCCAGGGTTTTATTTTAGGGTGCGGGCAAAGTGACTTGAAAAATCTAGTGTAGCGAACGAAACTCCCACGTAATCTTTAGTTTTTATGTCCCAGCAGTTGGGAATCATTTGTCCCGGTTTTTCCCGGACTACAAATAAAACCCCGCCCGGATGGTCCCCGGACGCCCTCTAAACTAGGACAAATCCGGGGAAACCCGGACGGATGGCAACCCTAAGTAACCAAGCACGAGTTATTACAATTTTTAATTTCACTTTTGTCTAGTGATCAAATCCAAAGAAGGCAATTAGAATTACGGATTAGAACTCATATTTTAGGCAAGATGCTTTTGGATTTAGGTACCTACTCCAGGTGCTGAAGAATCAGCTGATTTTATGCTTCTATAGCTCTTGGTGAAATAAAAAATAAACTTGAGAGGTGTCAAGGGACACCCAGATGGAACGAACTTCCTTTCGATTAATTAGTGAAGGAATTGTAATAAAATCAAAAAGTGTCGTTACAACTTTTGGTCTTAATTTTTTCCGTCTAGCTCCCTTTCGCAACGTGCGATAAGGAACTTTGTTCCAATAATTATTAAAGTTTCTTATTGCATTATTTTTCTTTTTATAAAATCTGAAGTAACTAACCACCACAAGTCAATACAATTTTCAATTTCGCTACTTTCGACCGTTTGTCTTTTCCGACACTTTCTATTGTTCTTGACGATGCGCATTTGTGTCCGTTGTTATGATGCTCGTCTCGATGTTCATTAGTTTTTCCATTGTAGAGGTGCTTTTACCAACGTTTTGAACTGTTTTTCCTTATGCTAATTTGTTTTTTTTTTGTTTCGATCGTCTTTTGTTTTTGTTTAAATCTTCCGTCGTTTGTTGTTGATTGGTTGTTGTCAATAAATAAATTGAGATTTTTATTAAATAAGGTATTTACGCTTATCCCATTATATCAATTCTGTATACCCATGGATAAACCGACATATTATAAACGAGAAAAAGACTCCATCAACCAAATAGAATCTCTGAAGTCCTATGTTCTTTATCACACTCTATGTAGTAAAGGGAACGCAATTGACCGAGCTGCTTGAACGTAAAAATAAACAAAGAAACAGAATCTTCCTGTTTATATTAGTATGTACAATAAAATGAACAGAACACGTACGTCGTCAAGGAGACGTCTTGCGTCGTCGGCGTCGGCTCTTGGATGCTCTTGGAAGAACGGAAGCAATTGATTCGTTTCCCCTTAATCTTATACGATAGTATCTCTTACGTTATACAGCCTGTGTTATTTTATTAACTGATTTATTTATTTTTACAAATGATAGCGGATGGTAGGTAAGAATGCGATCTAAGATGTAACACGGTTTCTTAGATGATACCTTCCGCTTGCGACTTCAAGACAGCCAAATTTTTCACGTCACGAAAGACAGGCACAGACAACTGATTCTTGCTATATTTATAAGACTTTAATTTTTAGATTTTTCTTAGCGGATGCCTACGTCATCATATCTAACTGTCGAGTCTGTCCATCGGTTTGAGTTGTGCGTTGATATATCAGTGAGTCAGGACTTTGAATTTTATATTTATATATTGATTATTAACATTGTCAAGATACGACTTATCTCTTTTATGAAGCTCATGTTTTCTATCATAGACGCTCTTAGTCTATGATATTTCATAGTTTATTGTTTTTCAGATGTATATTTGTCCAGTTGCAAATCTGTCCAGTTGATTATCTGTCCAGTTGCTAGTGATCCATCAATTTGTATAAGTTAGCTAAGCTTGTGTTGGAAATGTATGTGGGTAGATGCATTAATGCACAATAACAGCGCATATTGCGTAACACTTAGGTAATATACATTATAAAATATACCTAAATTCGAAAGCCTCGAAGTATCTTAGTCATGCTGTTTACAAAAGATTTTAAAAAATCAATTTATGATACAAAAAGCAGGAGTTTCATAATTTGAAATATAAATTTCTTGACATCTTTGTCTGGTCGCCATTCAATTCTTTGCATGACATAGTGCTTAAGACCCGGTAATACATGACGAGTCCCTTTTAAAAAAAGGAGGAGGTTCTCAATTCGGTTGTATGTATTTTTTTTATGGATGTTCACACATATCTTCCTTGTTTTTCAACCGATTTTGATGAATCTTTTTCTGTTGCCTCAATTATTGACGTTTCTTTATGAATTATCAAATTTGTTAAAAAACAGCCTGAATTATAGCGCTGAGTTCGAATATACAAGCCTAAAACAAATATGTCAGAATTCTAGCCAAACGCATTTAACGGATAACCTAAAAATTAAATTCTATTTTAATAACCACAAGGTTGTTATCATTTACTCAGTTTGACACTTTGACAGTTGGTTAATCATGTTTAATGTCTAAAACCAATTTATTTTTTATTGTGCAAGTGAACTTAAATCTTTCTCTACTAAGATAGAGTAGAAAAATATTCCCTTAAAAATGCTTGAGGACGTTTTTTATTTAATGCTTGCAGCATTTAATACCATGTTCAGTAAGGACAGATAGACTTACAGCCTTTTTTTAATTGTTAAAAAAATATTGCAGGACTTTCCACACATCGCCATCTAGCTCCAAGCTAAATAACCAAACTTGTGTTATGGGTGCTAGACCACTTATATACTACTTATATACTTTTTTTCTGTAAATATATACATATGATTTATAGAAACAACCAGACCACAGACAAATATCTAAGCATAAATACTTGTCTGAGGCGGGAATCGAACCCACAACCCCGTTATTGGCAGTCCGGCATGGTAACCATTGCGCCAATTGGGTCGTATACGTAAAAGTTATGAAACATCCTGTATATCATCGTGCGGTTTTTATGCATCAGACAAAAGAAATATAATGAACGGACCAGGGGCAAATTAGATGATAGTGGTTCGTCACCGGCACGAGTATATAAAGTGGTATGTCATTATTCGAACATCATAAGTCACTGGAGGCTCTTTGTGACATCGTCCAGCAAACTATAGGTTAGTGTACATTTAATATAGGGCAAGATTATACATGTGATCTTACTGAGATTTTATATTTAGATGTAGTTCAAATTTCTAGTAAATAGTGCATCAGTTGCAGTTGCACATACCATAGGATATGGTATAGAACCTTTTATGTTCAGCGCAAAATTACATGAAATCTTGCTCATATTTTATATTTAGATGTGGTTTAAACTTCTAGTAAATAGTCCATCAGTTGCAGTTGCACAATGCATATACCATAGAATATGGTATAGAACCTTATAAGTTCAGCGCAAAATTACATGTGATCTTGATCAGATTTTATATTTAGATGTAGTTCAAACTTCTAGTAAATTAGTGCATCAGTTGCAGTTGCACATACCATAGGATATGGGATAGAACCTTTTATATTCAGCGCAAAATTACATGTGATCTTGCTCATATTTTATATTTAGATGTAGTTCTAACTTCTAGAAAATAGTGCATCAGTTGCATTTGCACATACCATAGAATATGGTATAGAACCTTTTATGTTCAGAATTACATGTGATCTTGATCAGATTTTATATTTAGACTAGCTAGCTGTCCCGGTAAACGTTGTTTTGTCATATAAAAAAAGTAAAATAAGGAAAAAAAATAGAAGTTGTTCGATTATCAGACATAACAAATAAACACGAAAAAATTCATAAAAATCGGTTCAGCCGTTTAGATTGATATAGGTAACTAACACCGAGAAACGAGAATTTTATTATAGGGATTGCAGTGGCACATAATAATATCTACCTACATTACATAGGATATGATTTTTTTTAACTTTCATTTAATCATTTATTACAGCATAGTAACATAACTATCTTAAGGCTAGGTGTACAAAAATCCTCAGTCGCCATTCAGGTGCGATAGGGGTTTAGTGTGGATAGAGGGGTAAGTGGGAAATTAGCGGATTGGAAGAATGGGTTAGGTAAGAATACGATTTATAACTTAACTCTAACTTTGGTAGAGTTATTAAAATAAAACGACAACTTTCATACTATCTATTTTATAATGTAGGTACTAATTAATCGAGATCGTAATTTATCCTCTAAGAAATTCTTTACTGTATAAAAGCATTTTTGAGTAAGCATACTTTTAAGGTTTTACAAAATTGTGTATTATCAGATACTCGTAGTAAATAGTGCACCAGTTGCAGTTGCACATATCTACCTACATCGCGAATTATCTAGAATATTTTATGTTCAGTGAAAATTATATTTAGTATAACGCAGTTTTTATACTAATTAATATTATAATTAAAGATGTTATCCCTATATAAAATTCTAGTGTCGCGGTGTTAGTTGAAAAACTCCACCTAAACGGCTGAACCGATATGTGTGATTTTTTTGTGTAAATTCGTTAAGTCTGAGAATCGAACACTTTTCTTTTTTTTCCATGTGATTTTTTTTTGTTGTATATGGCAAAACATTTGTTTGCTGGGACCGCTAGTACTATATAAATTACTTGTGGAAAATAGTGCACCAGTTGCAGTTGCACATACCTACTCTACATACTATATTATCTAGCTTTTACGTTCAGTGAAAATTACATCCCATTCAATGCATATGTATAATGCATCTGTATTTCAATTGGACTTTAGAACGAAATAAATAGTTCTATTAGTTTAGAACAAAGTTTTGTATATTTTATCGATTCTTTATAACATACGTGTGGTCATCTTCATTAGTAAAACATACCGATAAGGGTAGCCTGCCTTATTGGTTACATAAGTGTCAATTGTGTGAATCTTACGTCACCCAATCTTGTACATAATGTATGGTAGTTAGTTTCAAAAATAATATGTTTTTGCCTAACTAGAAAATAATGATAGAGATGAGCGAAACTCATGTCAACAATACACTTAAATAAGAAAGTACCTCTGTCTAATCTTATAGTTTAGGATTTATTTAATGTCTTTAGTTTATCTGGCCAAACTAAAGACATTAATAATCTGGTCAATCGAGCCAGCACTGCCTTAAGCATACTTTACACAAAGCGACTAGCGGTACTTTTGAACCCCCCATACTTTCGTTGTGGGTAAAGCTAGAGATCTATATTTTCGGTTACCAAGAGTACTCCTCGAACCTTCCTCTACCCCCAAATTACAAGTTTGTACCTATATATTATTACGAAATATCTAGGGCTAAAGTTCCCTTATTTTGTCACTCACTCTCCGATCATCAAAATTCTAAGCTACGGTCGGCTGCATAATTGCAGATCCACCGTAGAGCTCCAAAACGGCTGTTATAAGAATGTTTTCAACACAAGCAAGATTCTATACATCTGCTTTAGGTGAAGTTTAAAGTTTCTAACTCACCAATTAATCAAACAAAAATTTTTAGAATGCAAACATTCCAATAATAGTAATTTTCGACTTCTACCGAGGGCTGCAATTATGCAGCCGACTGTACTTCTAGCAGACCATCACATTTGAAATTTTGTACATTAGGTATTTCTTTTTATATCACTTACAATCAGTTCATATGCAGTTCTATTGATCTACTAGATACCAAGGGCCACTATTCTTACTTCTTTTTAAGACGTATTGCTTATTTCTCTAGGTACAATATGGGTCATAAATAAATTATCAGTTTGCTACAATAATACTATCAACAAGTATAGGATTAATGACCTTCCTCTAATAGACGTTACACACAAACATAAATACTTGAATTAAAAGTACTCACTCAGTGTGATTCTTAACATGTTAGCTATGTCTTTAGTTGACCGAGTGGTATAAGCTGCCACCCACTACCCCAACCGTCTTGGGTTTCGATCCACAGGTTACGTTGTTATAATGTTCAAATAGTGCTGCACAGGATTGTAAACGTTACGGTGGGCAGATACTTTTTACCGTTGATTGTTGATAAAAAAAACTAGAATTTTGATCTCAATTTTGAGTTTTGTTAAACTATCGTTATTTGATAGTTTTGATATATATTTTTAACTTCTGTTAGCCAGATAATAAATAAAAATTTTTTTTTAACAGTAAGTTTCCCAATAATAAAGTACTAAATAAGTGATTTCAATATTTTTCAGAAAGAAATGAAGCTGTTCATTCTAATCTGCTGTTTAGCAGCAACAGTGTTAGCTGATAAGTACACAGACAAGTACGATAATATAAACCTTCAAGAAATCTTGGAGAACAAGAGACTTTTAACTGCGTATGTTAACTGTGTTATGGAAAGAGGAAAGTGCAGTCCTGAAGGAAAGGAATTAAAAGGTATTTAATTTAAATTCTACTAATATTATAAACTAGCGACCCGCACCGGCTTCGAACGGCTATATCATGCATGTATTATACATATAAACCTTTGTCTTGAATCACTCTATCTATTAAAAAAAACCGCATCAAAGTCCGTTGCGTAGATTGAAAGATCAAAGCATACATAGTAATAGACACGGAATGTGACTTTGTTTTATACTATGTAATGATGTGAAAGTTAGTGCTTGTCTTTAGTATGATTATTACTCCTTCACGCAAAAACTACTGGACCGATTGCGATAAAACTCGGTATGTAGATAGCTGAAGACAAGACACTAAACTCGATGGCCATTACTGTGATTCTAAACTTGCAGTACATTTAGCGGAAAAGATAATTTCTCCGAGCGGAAAAAAAATACAAAATCTTCACAGAGTGAGCCTCCAGAGCATAAAATATGACGTCATCGAAAGTTGTTGTGTGACAATTCAAATTAATCAAGGGAAAATGTTATTTTTTAATTAATCTAAATATAATGTATGTTTTTAATGGGTAAATCAGCAAATCCAGAAATTAAGGCTCTTAACGAAATATACAGAAAGCGTTTGCATATTCACGCCAACAGGATTTGAACCTGCGACCTTCTCTTAATACCTTGATATTTTTGCTGATGAATGACATCCAAATAGAATGGCAAAGTATTTAACCATAAGCTAAGTTGTGCAATTCATTCATAGCTTAACAAATATTGATAAATAATTTCCGTCTGTTGTACCTAAGTACACAAACTTGGCATTAAGTATTGCACATTTAAGTAGGTACTTAAGTCATACCTGGTCATAGCTACTTACAAAATCAAGTGTGAGATTGTCTACGATGACAAATGTTTGCGTGATTTGTCGGCATTCGTTTATTGAATTTCATAAGACAATGAGAAATGATGGGAACCTACTGTTTTAAACTATGGTTTTACATTGATTAAAATTAATGTTGTCACGATTTAATATCGATAATTAAGTAATTTATTAACTAATCGACTTTTTATTGATCTTATTGAAAATAAATACAATGTTTTTTAGCGAAGGTGTTTTAATATGAAAGATAGATAGATAGATAAACACTTTATTTGTACAACACACAAAACATTGAAAATGACAAAAAAGACGAGAAAGCTTATTAACTGAAATTGTACAAACAGGCGACCTTATCGCTTAAAGCGATTTCTTCCAGGCAACCTTAGGATGAAAAGGATGAAAGGGGTTGTTCTAGACGTCTAGGCAAATAACTTTTGTTCTACGACTTTTGAAAATTCAAACTTTTTAGAAATTCGAGCTGTAAAAGGTTAAAAAAGACTGAAAAAATTTGTAGTTTGTATTATTATGTATTGTGTTTTTGAAAGACAGTATCACTTTTAAAGACACATTAACGCAAGTGAAACCGTGGAACTTTTTATTGATCTTATTGTAAATTAAATACAATGTTTTTTAGCGAAGGGGTTTTAATATAAAAAGGGGTTGTTCTAGACGTCTAGGCAAATAACTTTTGTTCTACGACTTTTGAAAATTCAAGCTTTTTAGAAATTCGAGCTGTAAAATGTTAAAAAAGACTGATAAAATTTCTAGTTTGTATTATTATGTATTCTGTGTTTGAAGGACAGTATCACTTTTAAAGACACATTAACGCAAGTGAAACCGTGGGCCCATATTGCGACGGATTGAGAACCTCTTCCTTTTTTTGAAGTCAGTTAAAAATGTTTCTCATACTTATATCTAAACGTATATGGGCCGTGGATAACGAGTTTACTACGAGTTTCATGGATTTTGTCCTATCATGTAAACAGATTTTATGATAATTAGACTTGGCCATGGTCAATGTAATATTAGTAGGTATGCGTACCTAGCGTGTCTCTATTTATTTTATAGAATTTTTATTTGCCCGCGGAAACGTCCGCTAAGGTATTGAATTTTCTAAAATGATTTCTTAGTTATAATTACTATTTGTTAGCCAAATTTAGATTGGTTTGGTGTAATTAGGATGTAATCGTTTTAATTAAAATAACCTAGTCTTAAATTAACCTATTATAGACAAATTATTAACATAGTAATTGAACACAGACAAACACTACAGGAAAAACATACCATGAAAGAAAATCAAATTACTGGAGTTGTATTTATATAGTATTAATTAGCTGTCCCGGAAAACGTTATATTGCCATTAAAAAAAAAGAAATAATAAATAAATAGATGTTGTTCGAATCCGAAACCTGACGAATATACACAAATCATTTCATACAAATCGGTTAAGCCGTTTAGGTGGAGTTTGGTAACTAACACCGTGACATGCGAGAATTTTATTTCCCGGTAAACGTTGCTTTGCCATTTACAAAAAAAAACTAAAGGAAACAAAATACAAAAACAGGTAGTAGCCGATTTTCAGACCTACTGAATATGCATATAAAATTTCATAAAAATCGGTCAAGCCGTTTCGGAGGAGTATGGTAATTGTGACACGAGAATTTTATATATTAGAAGATGGAAAAAAAATACAAAAATCAAGATCTATTAGGTTGGAACGTAGTCAATTTTTGTTCATAGTAAAAAGACCCTAGGTCAAGTCAATTTGGTTGATTCAGACTAGGTATGAATACTACCCTACTGAATGTATTTTTTTTCATTCGCCAGAGCATCTCCAAGAAGCTATCGAGACTGGTTGCGAGAAATGTACCGAAGCTCAGGAAAAAGGCGCGTATACGGTGATCGAGTATCTTATCAAGAACGAGATCGCTATCTGGAGGGAAATCACCACCAAGTTCGACCCTGAAGGTAAATACAGGAAGAAGTACGAAGATAGAGCGAGAGCGAAGGGTATCGTCATACCTGACGAGTAAGACAAGGATGGAGAATTCGGAACATGTGATTTTATAATTTTTATTTTATAGTGCGTGGCCTGACTGGACTATCTGAAAATATTGAGAAGAAAGGGTACCGGGCACTCTCTCCATACAAACGTAGTCGACTGTTTCCTCCCTGAATACTGACACCAGTGCAAATATTTTTGACCATGCCCCTATGTTTTGTTTTTTTAATCTTAATTTCTATGATAATTAGAAAATGAAAAAAACCAAGACATAGGGGTATAGTCATGGCAGTTATAGGTTTTATGCAATAAAAATATTTGTGCTAGTGTTATTATCCAGGGAGGAAACAGTCGACTACGTTTGTATGGAGAGAGCGCCGGTTCCCTTTCACCTTAAAGGAAAAATGCGTTCAAGTCTCCTCTCGGTTGCAAATTTTGTAAAGTATTTTCCTTTAGTGCACGTGATTTTACGTTATATTTTTTTTTAATTAAATGTTTATATGTTGTTTATTCTTGTTGTTTTCTTCATACCATTTCGTTTTTCAATATCATGTAAGATTTTTAATAAATAGATAAATTGATAAAAATATAGATTGAGGAGGCTCGCAGCTAAGCGATCGTTTACGGTTATGCGTGTTAAGCGACGAGGCCTAGCGCGGTCATTACTTCGATGGGTGACCAATAAGTAGTGTAGCAAAAATGTGTTTTCGTGAGCCCCTCCGTGCTACGGGAAGCTGTCCCAGTTGCTACGTCTAGTAGCAGTCGTTAGGTCAAATTAGAGTAAGGCCTCTAATTTGACCTGACGGGCGATCAGAAAACTCTAACAATAGGTGAACCACACCACTATACGAGAAGAAGAAGATAAAGATATTAACGCGCTACACAACCCAAATTCAGTTTTGTAACGTACTGTTTTTGGATAAAAAGACATCAACGCGCTCCCCATTAACGCAGTATCTATGAATTTTAATTATTTCAGTTTACTTAACAATTTTAACTGTAAAACTATGAGTGTACATCATCAGCTGCGGAATTGTATGCGCCTTTTGTTTTATGAAAGCAAATTTCCGTTACATGCTTTGTAGCACAAATATTTTTGTTGCATAAAACCTATAACTGCCATGACTATGCCCTTATGTCTTGATTTTCTTCATTTTCTAATTATCATAGAAAGTAAGAGTAAAAAAAAAAAATATATATAAGACCTATGTTTTATAAATAGTTTTTGCTGCAAAAATATTTGCTCTTTTTTATAGTGTCATTATCCAGGGCGGAAACAGTCGACTACGTATGGAGAGAGCACCGGTGTTCTTTCCTCTTAAGGTTTTTTTAATAATTTGTTTGTGAAACTAGGTTTCATATTTTTATCAAATCATTAGGGGAGTCGTTGAGAGTCAGCTATGACTCCATGCTTCATATATTCTGGCTACTACGTAAATTTGAAAACATTATGTAGATAATTTTTTTACCAATAAAGATTGCAAATGATATGTAAAACAAAAATATGCAAACAAAAACGAAGGTAGGTTAATAAGTAATGTCAAAACTTACACGCAACGCCATCTAGCACTAAGCTAAGCAACTATAGTTATAATATGACTGCCAGGCAACGGATGGGTTACTTAGAAACTTTTTTTAATATATACCTACTACATTTTTAACCCCCGACGCAAAAACGACGAGGTGTTATAAGTTTAACGTGTCTGTGTGTGTGTGTCTGTGGCATCGTAGCTCCCGAACGGATGTAACGATTTTGATTTAGTTTTTTTTACATAGTATATCACCCAGACCGGGATCCATTTCGCAACCTTATCTCCCTTATACTAAGTCAAGGTTTAAGGATAGTCCGAGATGTGGATTTAAACCTCAGATTTAGCCACAGATTTACTCTTGAACTAAAGTCTAAAAAATATCCCTATAGGGATAGTGTTTAGACTAACACTATCCTAATAAATAATTATCCTATAAATCCTAATAAAGTAACTTTAACAATTCAGTATCTATTTATCTATGTTTACTATTTCACACTTGAAAAACTACGCAATTTCCAGAAAACCCCACAGTTTCTATGAATCATTTTAAATTACAAAACTTCTATGTTAATTAATTGTTATTGCTCTTGATTCTAGAATTATTATTCTTATATTTCCTTCATTGTTATTTTAATGAGTAGACATCGATTATAATTGCTGTAGGTAGGGGAATATGGGGGACACCGGATAGTTAAGAACAGTTTTTCAGTCAGTTACATTATCATATATTTAAAAATTCAACATCACTTATAAATAAGCATAAAATTGACATTACTTTGGCAAAAAATATTTGAAGTCAAATTATTAATATTGGAGCTAGAACATGTTTTTGTAAAAAATATTAATCCGAATTCACCCCAAACCTATGGCTAAAACCGGATAGGCATTTTATATTGACGGGGTGAAAACGGATAATTTCAAAATTATGAAATATATTCAGTCTTAGCATACAACAAATTATAATTTCAATCCACAGTGTACACTATAGCTTTCAGTTGCCCATTCATGAATAATTAGACCACTGATATTTTTGACAAAAACAGCTTAGTCTCCAACCATTTTAGTCTTTTTGATTTCCTTACATGGTTTTGTGGCATGTTGAATTCTTATAAATAATATTTAAAAAAAGTTACTTCGCGAAGTAAACAATACACAATTATCTTTCTCAAATAAAAATAAAAAACGTGTGGCACTCGGGGACTGCCGTGGTAAAGCTATTGCATCGTGTGAGCTTCGTACAGTCGTACCACATAAATACCATATACATATACGCTAAGCGAACGCTCGGTCGAGCTTCATGGTAGTGTTAGATTTAATTATCGTTACGGAATTTCTGAATTCGATCGCTGCGCTCAAAGCCTGCGATAAAAGCTATGCAATAGCTTAAAAACCATTCAAATTTTTAATAATGTACCTACCAAGGGGAAACAGCGTATCCGATATCACCCCGTCTGGTAGTACCCCACAGGTACCATTCTCAGTGTTGTTAGCTAGCACTTTATGTTTGGACTCACAGCAAAACTTTTTACAGTTCTTGTTGCTTTAATATCTGTATCTTTATGTAAAAATGTCATACTCTGATGGTACATGCTTAACACAACTGATTATACGTTAAAAATAACCAAATATTTTATCACGTACCACTTTTTTTCGTGTTTTTCGTATAGCCGCACGCGCTGTGATGTTACCGTGTCCACCATTTGCAACCACACTAAGCAGGGGTTCGCAACTATTGTCCGACCACTCAAAATGTGTCAGCTAATCGCAAATTAGTGAAATAGCCATCTGTTTTTACCCCCTATCCGGTTTCCCCCACATTCCCCCAGTTATTAATTACAGACTGAAGTCGCTATGTGGTAAATCCTGTAAACAATAGATGACCACATTTTCCGTCATGACAGTATAAAACAAGAATATAAAACTAGGTATGGTCATCAAAAGGTATTCAGAACTCATCTCGTCTTGAAATTACTAGGGTGTGACCAGAGTTGCCTGGGAATTTATTATACGCAGGTTAGTAAAAAGAGGCGGTAATAAGCAATTAGGTATTTTGAGTTCAAAGGTTTGGCATTAATTGGTGTTATTGTAGGTAAATAATTAGTTATTACCAAATTAACAAGATCATAAAATATTATATAAGGGTAACCAGTATGTATCTTTACCATTTAGTATAGTGATTTACTGCAAATAAGCTATCTCGATTATTAACTTCAGTAAGGTAAGGTCTTAGAGATGTTTACTGAGACCGTTTTAACATAAAAAAACGCTTGGTGCTTCAGTCAAAAATCTAAACTTCGTTTCAATCCCTTACAACAATTAGATACCTCTGGGTTTTTTTTAAATCATAAATCTTTATTTGTCTGGATATATTAAGGTTTTACAAATAATTTGGTTCTCTCTTTAATTCGATTTGTACAGTCGGCTCAGTTGCAGTCCTCGGTAGAGTTCGAAAACTACTATTATTGAAACGTTTGCATTCTAATAATTGTTTGATTAATTGATGACTTAGAAGACTTTAAACTTTAACTAAAGCAGGTACCTAGAATCTTGCTTGTGTTGAAAACATTGTTATACTTAACAGCCGTTTTGGAGCTCTACGGTGGGTCTGCAATTATGCAGCCGACTATGACCAACTAAAAATATTTTGTCCGTCTGCAAGGCACGTTGCCAGTTGGTATGATTAATAAGCTTTTTTGTTATTGTTTTCGCTTCGATTGCTGCTATATTTTTTTACCTGGAGACCTAGGATATAAGTCTCACATAGTTATTTCGCACCTCAGTTATTGCATTGATTTCTCCCACTATATTAATTACGTAAGTACATTATGTTTGAAAATATTTTTTAAGGAAAAATGCATCTTCAAAAATTGCATTTGAGACGAGACTCGAACTCGCATCCCTTTAATACCGTTCAAGTGCGCTTACCAATTACGCCACTCAGTCAAGTACCGTCATAGTTGAATTTAAGAATCGCATTAACTTACATTATGTTTATAAAGTGTCCAGGCATTTTTTATTTCCGAAAATGGTTAATTTTACAACAATGTTTGGTGCTTTTGAAAGTTTAATAGTTTCCGAAGTTTTAGCAATTATGCTAAATAACCAATCATCACGGAACCGTTATAACAAAAATCAAGATACGAGTAAATAAGATTAGATTAGAAATTATTGAGATTAGTAATTTGGCTTTATATTTTACGTTTGTGGTAAAAAATAACCAGGCAAATAGTCATACCTATGAGTCATACTCTCTGAGATTTTAATTAAAAAACTAGGTCCACCCGTTCCTGAAAAAATCGGTGGTGGTGGTGAAGGTGACAGACAGACGGACAAGAAAGTGATCTTATAAGGGTTTATTTTTTAACCTTTTGAGGTACGAAACCCTAATTGTAAAAATATCGTTAATTTCCAGGATGAAGTGGTTATTACTAGCAGTTCTATCAGCCATCGTCGCTCAGTCTGTAGCTGAGCAATACACGGACCGTTACGATGACTTCAATTTCGATGAAGTGCTGGCCAATAGGCGGTTACTCACTCCATATATTAAATGTATCCTGGATAAAGGACGGTGTACTCCCGAAGGAAAAGAGTTGAAAGGTAAATATTGTGTTTCATTTGAAAAGCAGCGGCAAAACGCAAAAAAGTTCGTCAAAATTATATTTTCATTAATCCGAAAGTAGACCGTAAGAAGAGCGTGTTGAAAATAAAACTTTCAGCCCTAGGGAGAACCGCTTTCACTGACAGCTGTCATGTCATATTATGGCTTCGCATGGCTTGTGCATTAGCCAGTATCAGTATCATTCCACATAGGAACTTCAAAAACCTAACCTCCTTGCTTTAGGTAACAACAATGAAGTTACTTTCACCCCTAGGGTAACAATGTACTATTAAAACGTTGATCGATTTTATGTCTCCAAATTATGGAATATACCGCGAATTTTTTGACATTGATTAGCGCTATAGACATTTCTATCAAAATAATGTATGTGTACCAGCATAAAACACAAGTTCTTGCTAGTAAGAAACTGACATTCTCTCAAACCGACTATGGCTCAAAGTCTTGTTTACCAAATCTACCATCCTTTTTACCATCCTTTGCTTTTTAGTGATATTTTATTAACTTTACTTACTTTTTTTCTATCGACATTAAATCATCCTCATTTTAGTGCACATACAAGACGCTATACAAACAGGCTGCACCAAATGCACCACGAAACAGAAGGCCGCAGCACGGAAAGTAGTAGCCCACATAAAGGAGAAAGAACAGGAGTCGTGGAAACAAATTACTGAAAAATACGACCCAAGAGATAAGTACAAGGAGACTTACGAAGCTTTCTTGAAGTCTGAAGAATGAACAATTTAAGAATCTAATCTAATATTCTGGTTATTTACAACTATAGAATTATTAAAATATGGTCAACTTGCCGTTTTTGATAAATTAATTTGTGAATTATAGTTGGTTTATTCATTTCCCTAATAAATTATACCTATTATTCGAAGCCACTTACCCAAGACTATATGTATGCCTGGGGCGGCCAAATATGTGGATTTGGTTCCCAATTATATTTTTGTGTCTGTTGCTGTGGATACGTTGGGGTGCTGGGGAGACGACACTAAAAAATTAGTTAAAGAGTTGGGCGATAGGATCCGGCTCGTTTCTGGCGCAGAGATTAGCTATTCATCGTGGCAATGCTTCTCGCATTATGGGAACCTTAACGCCGGGTACGATGAGGGGCGGGTTATTTGACTATCACTTCTTTTATTTGTATTTATAATGTTAAATATGTATGTCTTTTTCTATTTATAATGATGTATTCCTGTTTAGTAAAATAAATCAATCCTTTAATCTAAAGAATAGTTAATGTTACACTTAAAGATTTTGATAAATTAACATATTTAACTGGGTATCAATCTTAGTTATATACTCACTCAATTTGTTTTTATTTCCCGAGAGTCTAAGGAACGTTATAATATCAGGCAAACAAGAAAAATCACTAATTATCAAACAATTTTTAAATTTTCACACAATTTTTCTTGTTTGATTATCAAACAAAAAAACCTTCAATACCTTAAAATATGATGAAATCTTCTTTTTCTTTTTTACTTCATTGCTGCTTCTACAAGCCAAAAAGCCACATTTGGCCAATCACATGTAAATAGGTATGTGGTTTTCCAAATTTATCTAGCGATTGTAGGATGTAAATCGTAATAAAATTAATTTTAAATACTTTAAAAAGTCACATTCATGCAATTTAGATAAGGTGATAGTAAATGTTAATTATAGTACTTCGATGAAATGAAAATAGTCGTAAATAGTACTTCGATCAAATATAAATAATAAAACATTGTATGAATTGAATGTTAGGTTTATTGAATTGTCGATGAGTCGTCATAATTGTTAAAATGAATAAATATTGCAAGACATTCCACACATAGCTTAGCTTTAAGCTTAGTAACTGGACTTGTGCTATGGGTGTTAGACAACGGATATCCTACTTATATACTTTTCTTTTCTTTTGTAAATATATACTTATAATACATAGAAACAACCAGACTCCAGACAAATATCTAAGCATAAATACTTGGCTGAGGCGGGAATCGAACCCGCAACTCTGTGACCCAACTGGGTCTAAAATGTAATGTGTTTCGGTATGGCGTAGTGAACTCTTAACAAATGATGTTGACGACTTCACTCGATGACGTTAATCTAATGATGATGACAAGAAATTAAAAATAATCTATTATTATAGGAGAGGTATCTTCTTACGTAAAGGAAATCCCAATTCGAAATAGACTGTCATTAACATAGCTCTACTAATAAATAGAGTAGACTAATGCTGTGTCCATGAATTATTAATTACATCTATTTACGTCACTGATTATATCTGTATCTTGGAATTGTAGGCAATTGCGAGCAAAAAGTTTACTGTTCATGTAAACAACGTTTCATTTGCATTTTACGTAAGTATATAAACTAGCTGTCCAGGCAAACGTTGTTTTGCCAATTTAAAAAAAAATGATGTTATTCGATTGTCAGAACTAACGAAACTACACAAAAAAATTCCTACAAATCGGTTCAGCCGTTTAAGTGGAGTTTGGCAACTAACACCGCAATACAATTGACATCAATATTTATATAATACTAACGTCACTCAATTGTTTTGCCTTTCCGGAACCTCTCCACTAAAACTTAAACTTCATGGTATGGTATTAAAGTTCAAATTGACTTAAGTATTATTACGGATCGTTTGTATGCAAATTGGGAGTATGGAAAAGTGTTGTTTTTAGACATTTTCAAGCAATTTTATTATTTTTTCTCTCCGTTTATCGAATCGAATATTAAAAAAAAAGAATAATCAAAATCGAATAGCAACACATTTAGCGATTCATTTTTAAAAGCTTTTATTTAATTAAATAGATAGATGTAAAAAATTGTGTGTGTGTTTGTACTTCCTTTGCGCAAAAACTACTGGACCTTTTTCGATAAACTCGGTATGTAGTCAGCTGGAAACCTGGATTAACACATAGACTACTTTTATCCCGATATTTCTATGGAATCAGGAATTACGCGGGTGAAACAGCGAGCCGCAGCTAGTTACTTATAATCGTTTGTTCAATATGTTAACCACATTTAGACTTTCGACGAATTTTAATGATTTAGTTTCCAAAATTATCTAAATTCAATATATAATTAGTTCATAAATACTTACAAGATTAATGAAATATTTAAATGACAATCAAATAATATTTAAAAACTTAATAAATTAAAAAAATGCTTGGATAAATCACTACGCTGTGAACTTTTATAAAAAATTAAAATTAAAAAAAAATTTATTTGAACTTCCATCTAACGTGCCTAATAATTATGTTGAATAGACTATAATTACATTGTTGTACTGGCATGTTAGTTTTAAAGAGAATGAATAATTCATTATTCCGTTGGAATTGTTCAATTAAATTTATAGGTAACAAAAAGGTACCTAATAATATTTCCGGTTTCTGTAGCTTCTATATTCTATGGTAATGAAACATATTACATATCTATACTAATGTTATAAAGCTGAAGAGTTTGTTTGTTTGTTTGAACGCGCTAATCTCAGGAACTACTGGTTCGAATTAAAAATACTTTTTGTGTTGGATAGTCCATTTATCGAGGAAGGCTATAGGCTACTTTTTATCCTTATATTCCCACGGGAACGGGGTTTACGCGGGTGAAACTGCGGAGCGCTGCTAGTCTATTATTATAAAGCTGAAGAGTTTGTTGGTTTGAACGCGCTTATTTCAGGAACTACTGGTTCGGATTGAAAAATTATTTTAGTCGTATTATAATACCAATTACTAAAGTACACCGTGATATTGATTTGAAAAAGTCAATAATAATATTTTTATCACAGTTGCTCATAAAGTAGTTCTTATTTAACCGCTTTTAGGCTTATAATCCAACGTATTACGCACGCGTGCGTTATTACCTCGACGCCACTAGTGTGTTATAAGTTATCCTGATAAGTTCAATTAGTATCTTACTGCTAATTACATGTTAGGTAGATGAAACATTCTTAATTTATCTGGGTTATACTGTTTTGATGGATAAAATAAAGTAGGTACCAAAAAAGGGGTTTTACTCCAGCAATAAAGGTTGTCTATAAAGTCGGTTTATGAACGATAATTTTATGTGATAACGTCTTAAAAATTGATTAAAAATTTAGTGTTGTTTTTTTTGTTTTTTAGGGTTCCGTACCTCAAAAGGTAAAAACGGAAACCCTTATAGGATCACTTTGTTGTCCGTCTGTCTGTCTGTCTGTCTGTCAAGACCTTTTTTCTCAGGAACGCGTGGAGGTATCAAGCTGAAATTCATATCAAATACTCAAGTCTATGGTCTCTTGGAGCTGTGAAAAAATCAAACTTCTAAGTCAACGCGATCAAAAGATACTCCCGTTTATGCCGCAAATTTTCGACACTCGCAAGGGAATCAAAACCTACAGGGTACTTCCCGTGAACTCAGAATTTTGAAATTTGGTATGAAGCAACGTCTTATAGCAGAGATATAGGAAAAATTGCGAAAAGTATACATTTTTAGTTATATCATATAATAAAAATATTTTTAATAATTTTAAACTTACTACCCCTTTCCTCATGAACGCGTAGTGGTATTATATTGAAATTCATATCAAATACTCAAATCTATAATACCTTTAAGCTGTAACAAAATCAAACTTCTATGTCAACGCAATCAAAAGAAACAGGAATTAAAACCGCATATTTTGAAACTCGCCACTACTCGCAAGGGAATCAAAACCTACAGGGTACTTCCCGTGAACTCAGAATCTTGAAATTTGGTACGAAGCAACGTCTTATAACACAGATAAAGGAAAAATTGCGAAAAGCATAAATTTTTAGTTACATCATATAATAAAAATATTTTTAATAATTTTAAACTTATTACCCCTTTACTCATGAACGCGTAGTGGTATTATATTGACATTCTTAACAAATACTCAAGTCTATAATATCTTTAAGCTGTAACAAAATCAAACTTCTACGTCAACGCAATCAAAAGATACAGCAATTAAAGCCGCATATTTTGAAACTCGAGATTGATCCAAATTCTGCCTATTTCTAGTATTAAAATTATGTCTATCACTTCTCTTCTTAAAGAGATGAAGATTTTTCCGAACATACATAATGTTTTCATATATGTATTGACAAGGTACCGTCAGCTTTCCACATTGTTATGTTATGGATTTCATTTAGCAATAAAAATACCATAACTTTTACTTATATACCTACAGGTTTGTACGGAACCCTCGGTGCGCGAGTCTGACTCGCACTTGGCCGGTTTTTTTTTCTTTACTAAAATATAGTTTTTCCGTACCATTATATTCTGTTTTTAACCCCCGACAAATGGAAAAATACCCTAAAAAATATTGTATGTCAGACGAGGCTGTATAGGTTAAAAGTCTTTTGCCTGGCCTTTCGGGAGTATAATTAACAAAAGATATTGCCAAAAAAAATTGTAAACATAGACTTATCACAAATTTGTTATATATGATTTTCTTTTCTTTTCAAGTCTTTTCTTTTATTCGCAACTGTGATAAAAAACGTCGTACGATACACGTGTGTTGATCATTCCATTCTCGGCTCTATAGACGCACTCGCGTTCCGCTCGCGCGTCATAAACCACCTCGATAAAATGATCAATTTACCACACTCGTATCGCAATGTACTATTATACTGGATCGGGAACCATATATTGACACTTAAAATAATATAATTTAACTACTAATAATTAATTAATAATTAATTTATCTACTTAAACTAATATTATAATTACTTTAAAAATGTAATAATAATATATGAACAAGACCCAGTACCAATAGTTTGATGAGGTAGCACTTAAAATAAACATATTTATCTACCTAAATTAATATTGTGGGGGTTTCTACTTCGATGTTGAATTAAAACACCACTTTCCTCGTAACAAATGGACTGTATTTCTTTCTTCTTAATGTATAACAATAGTAGAGCGTTTATTCCGTAGATCGACAAAAAATGAAAATAAAAGCAACTTCATACAAAATTTTACAGGTTATCATACATATCAAACGCTCACCTTATACTAGGTAGCAGGAAGTACCTATTTCTAAACAACAGACGGCGTGCCGCCAAAATCATCTGTCTCGCTCATTGTACTGCCGTCTTTGTCTACACAACCTCCGAACGAGACAGGAGATATCCCTTTCTCATACAACATTTCAAAACATTAACGAACTTGGTAATTTTCCACAAAACTTTAGGTACTTAACTACAGAATGTAAACAAACAAAACGTCAGGTCATTAGACCATTCCTAGACATACTAAAACATTGTTTACATGACAAACTAGCATCTCTAAGCCCTTAAACAAAACACAAAACTCGTTATTTACATCATCTTACTGCGCTAGCACATATAAGCTAATACGCATAATTTACATGAATTTACTATTTACCAACAAACATAAAATATTATGTGTTCCTTGAACCCTAAATAGGTAGGAAGTACCAGTATTTACTAACATTTCCCAGATTAAAACAAGGAAAATAACAAAATAAGCAAGGGTGCTCTCTTTACGGTCAAGCAACATAGTACCTTAGCCAGAGACCCAATGTTTACAAACAAATCAACTTTATAACTTTACCTACCTATACATCTATCTATAGAAAGCTAACATCGGGCAACCGGCTTTGAAATATACTAGGTACATACAACAAATTAAAATCAAAACAAAGCCCGCCGATCGCCCGACACTTAGTCGTCCGCGACACCTATGATTTAATGCAGGACCGCCACTGCCGTTCGGTGCGCACGGACGTCCTAGTCGTGAGCGAGTTGCAGTAGTTTCCACGCGAAATTGCCATCAACGATCGCACCCGCGCGAACCCGCGCGGCGATTGACCCCACCACCAAGCGCGTCCGGCCTCCCCTCGAGTAGCCGAACACCACCCCCGGTCTGCCACCAGCGGCAAGCCCCGGACGGTGGTGCCAAGCCAAAGAGGTGCGGAAGCCAGACGTCGCGCCCCGGCAGTCTCGCCTGCGCCCCGCGTACCGCGTATTTTCGCGACGCGACTCAGTGACAGAGACACTTTTTGTGCAATAGTGCTGTTATGTTGTGACTAGACACTTAGTGCCGTCCAACAAATCAGTGATGCCGACGTCGGAGAAACCGACAAGGAGCAGCCGTGGGCGTTCGCGCTCACTGGCAGAGGGTCGCGACCCCAAGCTCCGCCCCCCGTCCGCCCCGCGCTATGTCCCGAACGCGGAACCCCCCCGGGACCCCCGCCCGGGAGCGCCCCTGCGCCCCGCTCCGGTGAGGCCGACGACGTCGTCCGCCCCCTCCGTCGCAGCGGTGCCACCCGCACCCCCCGCGGATCATACTACCCCCCGGACGCCAGCAAGCCCGGTGACCCCGGTGCCAGCAGGCCCGGCGACCCCGGCGCCAGCAGGCCCGGCGACCCCGACGCCAGCAGGCCCGGCGACCCCGACGCCAGCAGGCCCGGCGACCCCGACGCCAGCAGGCCCGGTGACCCCGACGCCAGCAGGCCCGGCGACCCCGACGCCAGCAGGCTCGGCAACCCCGGCGAGAGGCGCGTCAAGAGAGATGCCCCCGCCCCCACCCCCGGGATCGACCCCGAGACGGCCACCCACTACCGTCCTCAAGGGTAGTCAACGACTCCAGGAGTTGTTCACTCCTGCAAACGCGGCCTCCCTGTCCCCCAGGGCCCTCCACGAGCGCAACATACTTGCGCTCGCCAAATTACTTAGTGGACCCCAGCGGTTCATGTTCTTCGATGAGCCGATGTTGCGCTGGATGGCGCTTTACACTCGCGTGTGCGAGGCCGCGCACACATCGGCTCCGCTATCGGAGGAGGACCGCTGCACCCTGGAGGCCGCGATGCGCGGAGTCGTTGAACTCCCCCCCGCTGCCGTCCCATATGTGCGGGACATCCTCCAGCGGTACTTGACCGAGCTCGAGAGGACCGAGGCCGTCAGCTGGTTCTCGTACTCCCCGCCGGAGGAGAGGGGGCTCAAGGTGGCCATCTCGGGCCTCCCCTCTACCACTCCACCCTCCGAGATCGAGGCCGCCCTGCGGGAGCAGGGCTACGACCCGGAATATGTGCGGCACATCAACGGGCGCAGAGGACGCCCAGGGTGCATATTCTTCGCCCAGCTGCGCCGCACCCCCGACCTGATGCCCGGCATATACAAAACAGAAGAGCTCCTCTGTATGCCGGGCGTCAAGATTGAGGCCTGGCGAGGCAAGAAGGGCCCGGCGCAGTGCCACCGCTGCCAGTCCTTCAGGCACAGCTCCCACAATTGCCACCGGACCCAGGCCTGCGTCAGGTGTGGTGGGGACCACGCCGCCAGGGACTGCACCCGCCCCCGCGAAGAGCCTGCCACCTGCGTCAACTGCGGCGAAGCCCATCCGGCGAACTACACCAAATGCCGGGTCTTCGTCCAGGAGACCAGGAACAAGCGGGCAGGCACAGTCTCCCGAACGCAGGACGGGAGGCCCCGCCCGACCCGGCCCAAGCTGCCGCCCCCCACCCACGAGCAGCAGGCACCTCCTGTCGCCGCCAGTGCTCCCGCGCCCTCCTTGATGGCCCCGGCGAGGCCCGCGACAGAGCGGGGCAAGCCACCAAGGAGGAGAAGAAAGAAGGCCAACCTGGTCCCACAGGACCCTCAGAAGGTGCAGCCAGCGGCGCCCCCTTCCGCCTCACGGGCGGCGGAGGCGACTGCTCACCCGCCAGTGACAACGGCAGCGACAGCGACAGTTCCAACCCGTCCTGGCCCGACTCACCGCCACCAGAGCCTGATCCCTATAGAGCAATCCATAGGGATCTTACAGGACGTGCTGCTGTCGCTGCAGGCGGGACGGGACCCGATCCCGCTCATCCTCAGCGGGGTCACGCGCCTGTTGCAGCCGACTCAGCCCCCGCCGCCACCACCGCCATCGACCACCTAGGGGTCAACCGGGTCTTCCCACTCCGGATTGTCCACTGGAATATCCGGGGGGCCAGGGGCAAGAAGACCTGGTTGCGCCTCATTCTCAAGGAGCAGCGGGTGGACATCGCGCTCCTCTCCGAGACCCTCCTCGCTCCAACCGACACCTTCCTGATCCCGGGCTTCACAACCTACAGGAAGGACGAGTGGAGCGATGCGAAGAACGGCCCGTACAGAGGCCTGGCGGTGCTCGTCCGGAGAGGCGTCGTCCACCAGCCGATGGAGCGCAGGGAGCTGACCTCCCTCCAGGCTCTCGGCGTGGAGGTATGGGCTGGCGGCGGGGACCTCAAGGTGTTCGCCGCATACCGCCCCTCCTCGACCCCCTTGGTGCTGGCAGAGGTGCACGACCTGCTGGGTATTGATGAGGCAGTCCCCCCACCTACCATCATCGCGGGAGACTGGAACGCCCATCACCCAGCGTGGAACAGTGCCAGCACCAGCCCCGAAGGACGCCGGCTGTTCGAGGATGCCGAGAGAAGGGGGTACCGGACGGAGGGCCCCGACACCCCAACTCACTACCCAGACGACTCCACCCGAATGCCCTCGGTGATTGACCTCGCGGTTCACCGCGGCCTCCGCTTCCCGATCGAGCAAGAGGTCCTGGACTACGAGACGGGATCAGACCACCAACCGGTCCTTCTCGAGTTCAGGACAACCGCCATCCGGGCAGCACGCCGCCCCCCAAGGAGGAGGACCAACTGGGAGGCCTTCGCCGAGGCAGTAGACCGGGAGGTCCTCCGCCACCCGGTCCCCGACGCTGAGGGCGTTGAGGCGCTGACCGGGGCGATAACTGCGGCCATCCAAGCGGCCACAGCAGAAGCGTCCGGTCCCCCAGGCTCCCCTACACTCAAGCCAGTCCCTCCACACATAGCGAGGTTGATTGCTGAGAAGAGGAGTCTGAGGAAAAGGTGGCAGAGCAACCGAGACCCGGCCCTGAAGACGAGGCTCAACAGGCTCGCAGCGGAGGTGAGAACCCTGCTCGAGGAAGCTTCCGCGCAGGAGTGGGACCGTAGAGTCGAGGAAGCCGGAGAGGACTGGAACGCACTCCATCGCGTTTGCCGGTCCCTCCGTGGTGCCCCTCCTCCGGTCAGACCGCTCCTGCACAGCGACGGGACTCCGCGCTACAAGCCCGAGGACAGAGCGGAGATCTTCGCGGAGCACCTCGAGCAGCAGTTCTCCCCAAACCCAACCGCCGACATGGACCACCTGGCCACTGTTGAGGACCGAGTCCGCGCCCTCAGAGCGTCGCCCCTGCCGCCCGAGCAGGATCCAGTGGTGTTCTCACCAGGGCAAGTACGGAGAGCTCTCCTGCGCGCCCAGCCCCGGAAAGCGCCCGGTGAGGACACCATCACCAACGCCGCCCTGCGCCACCTGCCACCACGGATCATCGCAGCCATCACACGGCTCTTCAACGGGATCATGAGGACCGGCCACTTCCCAGAGTCCTGGAAGCGTGGCGTCGTCATCATGATCCCGAAACAGGGGAAGAACGTGCTGAAACCCGGCAGCTACAGGCCCATCACGCTGCTGTCATGCCTGTCGAAGGTATTCGAGCGCCTGCTGCTTGGCCGCCTCGCCGAGCACTTCACGCCGAGGGAGGAGCAGTTCGGATTCCGGTCGGAGCACAGCACGACTCTCCAACTGTCCAGGGTACTGCACCACATCGCGGTAATCCGTAACAAACGGGAACACGCAGTTGCAGTATTCTTGGATATGGAGAAGGCCTTCGACCGAGTCTGGCACGACGGACTGCTCTTCAAGATGGACGCCGCCAGCATACCGCTGCGCTACACGAGAGTCGTCGACTCCTTCCTCAGAGACCGGACTTTCAGGGTCCGAGTGGAGGAGTCCCTCTCAGACGACCGCCGTATCAGGGCCGGGGTGCCGCAGGGTAGTGTGCTGTCGCCCACCTGCTACGCGCTCTACACGGACGACATCCCGAAGCCGGGGGATGCGCTCCTGGCCCTGTACGCAGACGATGCTGCCTACATCACGGCGTCCATCAGAGGCAACCATGCGGCAAGGAAGATGCAGCAGGTGCTCGATGCCCTTCCCACCTGGCTGGACAGGTGGCGATTGTCCGCCAACGCGGCCAAAACCCAGGCGATGGTCTTCACGCACGTCCGCCGCCCACCACCCTGCCTCGAACTCCGAGGGACGACCATCGCCTGGACCAAGAGGGCGAAGTATCTCGGGGTGACCATTGACAGCCGCTTGAACATGGCCCATCACGCGAAGAGCGTAGTGGCCCAGGTCCGCGCCGCACGCAACCTGCTCCGTCCAGTGCTCTCCTCTAAGCTCCCACTCCGCAGCAAGGTCGGGGTCTACAAGGCATACTTGAGATCCCGCCTCACGTATGCAGCCCCGGCCTGGTACGCGCTCCTGGCCGAGACCCGCCGCAAGTCCCTCAGAACCCAGCAGTCGCTGGCTCTGAGGACCATAGTCGACGCGCCGCGGTACGTCAGGAACGCTACCATTGCACGTGACCTTAGAGTCGAGAGCCTGGACAATTTCGTCGCGGGCCTGGCCAAGGCCATGTTCATGCGCGCAGACGCCTCGGGATACCAACATCTCGCCCAGCTGGCAACCCAGTATGAACGGCCGGAAAGAGGGCTGCGATACCCCCGCGAACTCACGGTCGCGGGGACGGACGCAGCCCTCTCCACACCAGCCCAGCAGACTCCAGGGGCCGCGGGCCCCACGGCGCCGAACGGTGCCGTCACACAGACCCGGTAGTCGTGACTACCGGCGACGGCAACCGCACCCATGGGCCCTCGGCCCGAAGGAGCAAACCTGCCCCAAGAACTGGGGTAGAAGACAACCCGACGAGATGAAGTTGCTGCTGCTGAGCAGCACGAGAGACCGGATAGGGGCCTTCCCTATCCGAGAGAGGTCGCCACCCGACCCTTGGCGTCGGAGATCCCTCAAGAAGAGGAAGAAGATGAGGAGGGCGAGCTCCACCCGGCGCACGCCCCGCCCCCAGGGACGCGGCCGTAGTAGCGGCCGCCGCATTGATCCCGCACCCATGGGCCCCCGGCCCGAAGGAGCAAACCCCCCTCATCCGAGGGAGAAGATAACCTACTACCTATAACTTTTATTTTCATTTTTTGTCGATCTACGGAATAAACGCTCTACTATTGTTATACATTAAGAAGAAAGAAATACAGTCCATTTGTTACGAGGAAAGTGGTGTTTTAATTCAACATCGAAGTAGAAACCCCCACAAGTTTTGGTCCTTCGAGAGCCGGATTCCTGCTTCGCATAAGGCTCAAAAGCAAGTTTGGAACTTCAAGAGCAAGATCGAAAAAAGAAGACTGGTGTGTTGCCGGGGCCAATCGTGCCGCAAGCACCAAGAAATAAAAGACGAACCCGAGGAAGATCGGCGTGTTGCTGGGGCTACGTGCCGCAAGCGCCGTGAAAATTCAAGATAATTGAAGAAGAGGTGTGTTGCCAAGGCCAACAAGCCGCAAGCGCCTGAAAAGAAGAAACCAATTATCAAGAAAGAAGAAGCGTATGAAGATTCGCTATAATACGCTGTGAAGAGAGAAAAAACGAAGGTAGGTGGCTGTACGTAAAAAGCAGTTCACCGAGAAACCACAAGAAAGCGAAGATTTACTGCGTCCGGAGGTGTCGAAGATTGACTGCGTCCGGAGGTGTCGAAAATTGACTGCGACCAAGAGGTGCTTCGCAACGCGGTGGTCCGCGGCTCTCGGTACCCACTACCTAGCGGTGTTAAACAGTGTGTGCCTTGAGTTAACGCTGAAAGGCGGTGTGGTGTTTTTGTGCATCACCACCGGTCTGTCAAGAGCGCTCGGGAGCGCAAGACCGAACAGCACTTCTGCGCCAGTAAGGTGTGTACTGGGACGGGGCCGGACTGTAGGCACGCCGACGGAGGTCGGCATTTCCAACCGACTTCCCGAGCAACCCGCGCCCACACGCACCCTCTGCTGGGTAGATCACCTTCCTTCCTATCCTGCTTCACATCCATCCCCTAGGGAGCGTATCCCGGCTCAACCCGGGCCCTCCCGAAGGACTGATAGGGCCATTTAGGCAGGTAGGGACTTAGGGACCAATAGATAGGAGCGTGAAGTGCTGAAGATGAGAGCTGTACGAAGCCCACCGCGAGAAGAAGAGGGACGCGTCCACGAGGAGCCACCAGCGTCACCGTCCGTTACGGTCGACCTTTCCGCACCGACTACATCCGGGACCGCACCACCGTCAAAATCGCGAACCGTCACCACACGCGCTCAAGCCGCCCGCAACCTCGCCCTGCGTAATGTCGTGGAGAATTCCGTACCGCCAAAACCACCTGTGACCGTGCTACAGTTAGTTCAAGATGAACTGAGAAGAGCAACAGCAGCGCCGTCGACCAGGGGATCAGTGTCTAGCGCCACGGCTAGAATGAGGCAAGCGGAACTAGAAGCGGAAGAACGCCTGGCGGAAATACGCAAGCAAGAGTTACAACTACAAGCGAGTCTTATAAGGAAGAAACTCGCTATGGACCTCGCGAATATTAGGGAAGAAATAGAAGGAGGCAGTCAAGCGGGCTCCGAGGGAGCAGGCGAAACCGAACGTAGAGTCGAAGACTGGTTTCAGCGTAGTGATACACGGGGGGAGCCGCGCGCAGAGATCGAGGCTCACACGGACCCGACCGCGCCCCCACCAAGACGCCCCTCGCCGCCGAGACGGGACGTCACCGACCGATACCCTACGACGAATAGAGTTACATCGGAACCGAGGGATCGCCGAGAGAGATCGTTTTCACCGGTACGTCACGACGACCGAAGTATCGACCGACTCACTGAAGCGTTAGAGAAGATAGTCAATCGACGGCCGCCGCCGCGACAGACGATGGACCTGCCTATCTTCAGCGGCGCCGCGGGGGAATGGTTGCCGTTCAAAGCTGCGATGAAGGACACTACGGGCCTACATCGCTTCTCCCCGGCCGAGAACATAGGACGACTGAGATCGTGTCTACGAGGCGAGGCCAAGGAAGCCGTGTCCGCACTCCTCTATACCGCGACGGACCCGAGAGTAATTATGCAGACACTAGAACAGTGTTTCGGCAGGCCAGAGGTGATTATTGACAGCGCCTTTGAGAATATAAGAAAGTTGCCTCGACTCGGACAGTCTACGGTCGACCTAAACAACTTCGCAATTAAGTTTCAAAACATCGTGACGGCGATTAATTGTATCGATGAACGAGGATACCTACAGAATCCTATGTTGGTGAGACAAGTTATAGATAAACTTACACCCCATATTAAATCGAAGTGGTGCGACTACGCCGAAGAAAACGCGAGTAGGAGTGAGCCAGAGATAGTGACACTGTCTCGCTTCCTCATGCGAGAGGCAGACAGAGCTATGCGTCACAGTTACTCGTCGACGTCACAGACACCGTTGTTGTTGCCACCTCGAAATGTAAACACGAATGTTTCACGCCGACCGAACGAGAGAGTAAGGGGAAAGCCTGTCTACGCTACATCGTCCGAGGAGGATAATAGCGCCAAGAAGGCAACGTGCCTATGCTGCGGCGGGGAACACGAGACAACAAAATGTAGGAAGCTTATAGCTATGCCCGTAAATAAGAGATGGGATTGGGCACGCGAGACGCGAGTATGTTTCCGATGTCTTAGTAGTAAACACAGAAGGTTCACCTGTAGACAGAAGAAATGCGGCATCGGAGAGTGTAGACAGGCACACCACGCCCTGTTACATTTTGAACGTGAGACTGAGCAGCGAGCGTCGACTTCAAAGGCGATCGAAGAAGACGTCGTCGCTGCGTCCGCACGACAGGACAGCGAGGAACAGGTTTATTTGAAAGTGTGTCCTGTCACTATTCGTGCTGAGAACGGGACTCAAATAGAGACGTACGCCCTGCTAGATGAAGGCTCTACGATAACACTGATCAACGAAGAGATAGCTGTGAAAATAGGGGCTCAGGGCATGAGCAAACCATTGAACATTCACGGAGTCACGTCGAGTCAAAGAGAGCCAGACAGCCGCGTAGTGAACATAGAAGTAAAAGGAAGAAAGGAGGCCCCGTACCACTCGATCAGAGCACGAACCATTAAGAATCTAAACGTCGGTAGTCAGACTGTGCAGACAGAGCTACTTAAAGCGCCGCACCTTAACCGACTTCGAAGAGAAGAGGTATGTTTCGTCAACGCGAGACCTCGTATTTTAATTGGAGCCGATAATTGGCATTTAATCGTCACAAGGAAGCTGCTAGTAGGTAAAAGGGAACAACCCGCCGCGTCGTACACTAAACTGGGATGGATCATACACGGCTCCGCCCCGAGAAGTATAATTGAAAAAGTGGAAGGATCTGTATTGCACGTTCATACGATACAGGAACTGAGGCGGCGCGAGAGGCGGACTGCGGATAGCAGCAGCAATGACGAATTACACGAAATAGTAAAGGCTCATTTCGATATCGACGCGCTAGGTGTGTCTATAAAGAGAAAAACAGCCCCCGAAGTAGAGCGCGCGTTGAACATATTCAACGAGACCGCGCGGCGAGTACAAGGACGCTTCGAGGTAGGGTTGCCCTGGCGTACCGATGACGTCATCATGCCACCTAGCTACGACATGGCTCTGCGTCGACTGAAAGGTATAGAGAAGAAAATGATAGATAGATAGATAGATAAACACTTTATTTGTACAACACACAAAACATTGAAAATGACAAAAAAGACGAGAAAGCTTATTAACTACGAAATTGTACAAACAGGCGACCTTATCGCTTAAAGCGATTTCTTCCAGGCAACCTTAGGATGGAGAAGGTCTGTTTAGCTTAACTGGTAGGTCGTGTGGTGTAAGGAACACATAATATAATAATAAATACCTACGTAAAATAGATATTATAAACGAAATACTTAAACATAGATATCATACCATACACATAATAATATTTAGCAATACTATTCGTAATGAGAATATACTAACAATTATTTACATAATAAGAAATAAGTAAATAAAAGAAAAAAATAAAAATATAATAATATTATACAAGCATTTCTAAGAGAATAAACAAGAATATAAATATGAAAAGAAATAAGAGGCAAGAGTTATGTACCAATAGAGTGAAAGTAATGTTCAGTTACCATACTCTTGAAAATGGGTAGGGTTTTAGCAGAGCGGATAGGTTGGGGTAGAGAATTCCAGAGAATAACAGAACGAAAAGAAAAGGATTTGCTATAGAAAGTGGAATTGTGAAGCGGAGCTTGAAGGAGAAGGGTATCAATGGATCGGAGTTGTCTAGTATGAGCGTCACTAAGGAACTTAAAACGTTCTCTTAGATAAGGGGGAGAGGAAGGAAAAAATATAACTTTGTAGAGGAAGCACAGAGTATGGACATCCCGGCGAAGGCGGATTGGCAGCCACTTGAGTTTATATCGAAATTCGGAAACATGGTCATATTTGCGTAACCCAAATATGAACCTTATACATACATTTTGAAGTCGCTCAAGTTTGTTAAGCTGCTCTTCGGTCACATCGAGGTAACAGATGTCAGCGTAATCAAGTATTGGGAGCATAAGGGATTGAGCAAGACTAACCTTAGTGGCAGTAGGCAGAAAGTTCCGAAGTCTACGAAGTGAGCCCGCAGTCGCAAACACTTTTCGACTGAGTTCTGTCAGTTGAGGCTGCCAGCTCAGTTCCGTATCCATAGTGACACCAAGATTCTTGACAGTTTTGGAAAACGGTATGCGACTTCCATCAAACATGATCGGATTTACGTGTGCCCAATCTATTTTAGGTAGCAATCTGGAACTACCCAGAACAATGACCTGTGTTTTCAATGGGTTTACTGTCAAGCCAAATAATTTACTCCATTCACAAATTTTGGACAGGTCGTTGTTAATGGTAGCAATTCCATCATTAAGACTATCAGGAGAGACTTGCGTGTATATTTGAAGATCGTCTGCATAGAGGTGGTAGGAAGAAGTGAGATTAGCAGATATGGAATTGATGAAAACTGAAAAAAGAAGGGGAGAAAGGACGCCGCCCTGGGGTACACCCGCAGACACATCGCACCAGGATGAGTAGGTGTCTTCGACACGTATACGCTGCCGGCGACCACACAGGTAACTACGAAACCACTCAATCACCGTCGGAGATATGTTAAGAGAGCATAGAACACCAAGCAGTATGTCGTAGTCGACATTGTTGAATGCATTGCTGAAGTCAAGCAAGGACAATACAGTCAATTTACGTTCGTCCATGCCTTTCCGAATGTCATCGGTAATTTTGACAAGTGCAGAAGTTGTGCTATGCCCCGGACGAAAACCGGATTGGTAGGGATTGTACAGCATATTGCTAGCCAGGAATGTAGATAACTGTTGGTGGACAAGGCGTTCAAGGATTTTGGATAAAAATGGCAAAATGGAAATAGGACGATACTCAGAAAAAGATTTGGGATTAGGTTTCTTAGGAAGGGGTATAATTTGTGCCTCTTTCCAGACAGCAGGGAAAGCACTTTGAGTAATGGAGAAATTCAAAATGTGCAGGATAACAGGAATTATTTCATCAATTATGGGCATAAGCATGTTGCGACTTATGCTGTCACTACCAACAGCCTTCGACGTTATGTATTTTATGCTCTCTCTAACACCACGAGCAGAAAATTGTTGGAAATTGAAGGATGGAAAGTCAGGAGCTGGTACAGAAGAAAGACGGCTCAGAGTTTCGGTTTTAGCAGAGCTTACAGGACTTGAACATGAAGAAAAATGTTGATTTAATTGATCTAAATTTAAATCTGCCGGAGTGTTTTGCTGAGTTTGTTTACCAACTCCTAATGACTTTAGAAATCTCCAAACCTTTGCAGGATCACCGTCTTCAATTGAGCTATGAATATGCCGGCGTTGAGCATCCCTACACACTCTATTGCAGCGATTCCTGATTTGGGTGAAACGTTGTTTGTTGAGGTCAGTTGCATTTTGACGGAGCTTCGACTTAGCAACCGCCTTTTTATGAAGAAGTTCCTTGATATCATCATTCAGCCATGGTGCTGGGTGATGTTTCAGTTTAATAGGTTTTAGAGGAGCATGTTTGTCAAACAAGTTAAGTATGATCCTATTAAACCGATGAACCTTCTCATCCATCAAGTTTAGATCGCAGACCTCACTCCAGTCAATATCCCGAGTGTCTCTGCGGAGTTCCTCTGGATTAATGCCACTAAAGTTGCGCTGAAAGATGAATTTAGGCTTCGCTTTTGGCGGCCGAACCTTGTAGGAGAGATAAATTAAATCATGGTAGGAAAATGAATCCGCCGAAAGTTGACCATGTTTAACAGCGTGGGAAGGAGAAGAAACTAGAATTAAATCCAGCAGAGAAGGGGTACAATTTGGAAAGTGATGAGTGACGCTGAGAGGAAGTATAGTGAGGTTACAAGCTGCCACCACAGACTTAAGCTTGCACGCTCTGCTCAGATACTGGGTTTCAGTCTTTTGAAGGCAAGTGTTAAAATCTCCCATGATGATAGTGTGATTGTATTCTGAAACCCAGTTCTCCAGCAAACCCTCAAAAGAAGCGAAATAATTGATATCCTTATCCGGATTGTAATAGGCTCCTATCAAAAGCTTGCTATTATTCATCAGTACTTCCAGGAACAGGTGTTCACCAGCGTTGGACGGACAAGGATGAGGGGAAACACTGATCACTTTATGTGGAATATGGGAACGCAAGTATATGGCTACACCTCCTCCACGACGATCATCACGATCGTTACGAATCAACTTGAAACCTGGCAAGGAATACGACGCTGACGGAACACAGTGACTTAGCCAGGTTTCAGACACGATTACTGCGTGAAGATTTTTATCATTGAAAGTTGCCAACATCTCAGGATAGCAAGATGGGATGCTCTGTGCATTTATGTGTACGATATTAAAGTTTTTAGGAACGTCAGAAAACTGAGCTTCAAGGTTATCGGAAAGAGAAGGAAGACTATGGTAACTATCATCACTATCACTATCACTCGATGAGGTGCATGACAGGAAAGGGGCAAGAAATTCATCTTCACTAACTGGTTCAGACATTAATAGTTATGCTTGTACCTATTGAAAATAAATAAATTAACTTTAATAAATATTAAATAAAATAATAATATAATACCTGTGTGTATAAAAATAAATAAATAAAATAAATGTAACTATGTATAAATGTAAATGCGTGTATTCGCTTACCAATTTACCACCCAAGTAGTCGCAACAAGCCCAATCCACCCACCAGCTGTGTGGAGAATACCAAATTTATGATATCACTAAACATAATTAGGAGCTAGATAATAACAACACAATAACAGTGACAATAAAAATAAATAAATAAAAAAATGAAAGAATAAATACAATGACCAGCTATATGCACAAATAGTGCGAAGTCGAAAAATGAGAAGAATAAAAAAAAAAATATTTAAACGAAATTAGTTGTCACTGTCAAAAAAAAATACAAAGTGTCAAAGTCTACAAAGTATTTTTCTCTGCAACCCGTAGAAAAATAGTAATAGGAAAGGAAAACATTGAAACACAAACAGGAAAAATCAAGAAATACAAGGAAAATCTATTTCTTGGCCGCCGCCGCGGCTCCACGCCGAGTCTTGACTGAAGATACCGAAGCCATGGCCAACCTCGGCTTGTTGGGACCACCAGTCTCCACCGTAGGTGCATTCGATACCGCCAGTAAATCCTCCGGCCGCCGGATGCAGTGTCGATGGCCCACACCGTCAACCACGTACACGGAGCCCTGATGAGTCCAGGATTTGGAAACGCCAAACCTTTGTCTAGCGTTCATAAAAAGCTGATGCCTAGCTTTGGTTAGGAATTCCGACAGTGTGAAACCAGTACCTTTAAGCCTTGTCTTCGCCTGCCAGACGCTGTCCCTATCATTCTCCGCGACGAATTTAACGAGAATGGGTCGCGGTTTGCCTGCAGCAGCCTGGCCCATCCTTTGACAGCGACGAATACTGGCCTCGGACAAAGTACCATCCATTCGCTCCCTCAAAACTCCCACGATGACAGTGGACAGCACCTCTTCCTTCGACTCACTGACGCCATGTAGAAGCAGGATCTTTCGTCTGCTGCGCTGCTCCATATTGTCGATTGTCTGTGTCATTACAGCAATTTGATCCTGCAGGGCCTTCAGAGCCTGCGTCACAAATGCCTTGTACGAAGCGAACTCTGCTGCTAAACTTGCTACGTTAGGAGATGCAGTGAGATTTCTCTGGAGCTCTCCTTCAAATGTGCTCATCCTCTGGTGGAAATCTATCTCCAGTTTTGACAGTGACTGTGCAGTATCCATGTTTGTGTTGAGTGTTGTTATATATTTTAGACTATGTTATGGACTTGTTTGAAAATACACAGGTACACACTGGTAGGTAAATCGGGTTATTATTTATGATTTTGCATTAAAATTGGTTGATATTAACTGTTTAATATTTTATTTATTAAAATAATTGCTGAGGCTAAACTGTTTAGTTTTTTAAACCTACCCGAAAAAAAAAAAATGGATAAGTCTCAAGAGTTTAGGAACGCGTATACGGCCCAGATAGAAGGCCGGTTGAGTAAAGGATACGCGGCCCCGTGCGAGAGGGAGCACGAAGATGACCCTCGCATGTGGTACTTACCCCATTTCGCCGTGACTAATCCGAACAAGCCTGGGAAGATTCGTATGGTATTCGACGCAGCGGCACGTACCAACGGAAAATGTTTAAACGATGAGTTGTTAGATGGACCGGACCTACTTCAAGCTCTACACGGAGTGTTGTATAGGTTCAGGGAGAGAGCCATCGCCGTAACAGCCGATATAAGAGAGATGTTTTTAAGAGTGAATATCCGAGAAAAAGATCGTGTAGCGCAGCATTTTCTGTGGCGGGGGGAGAACCGTCAGCACCCTCCGCAGCGCTACGTTATGAAGTCTATGATTTTCGGCGCCCGAAGCTCTCCGTTCTTAGCGCACAGCGTGAGGAATAAAAACGCGCTAGAGTTGAAGGAAAACTACCCGCGCGCGTACGAAGCAATAACACAGAATCATTATATGGATGACTGGGTAGAGAGTTTTTTCACAGAGTCAGAGGCTGAAAAAACAATAGAAGAGGTGCGCAGCGTACACGGAGAGGCCGGGTTTATGTTGGCAGGATGGGACTCGAACTGTGAGGAGATATTGTCCGGTATCCCGTCTGCAGACCGGGCGCGCACTCCCAAGGAGCTCGGCGCGAGCGCGCACCCGTACGGAAAAACGTTAGGAATACTCTGGCTACCCGCGACCGACGAATTAGCGTTCAACACAGCGATGCCGCGAGTACCTACGCAAGTGAGAGAAAGAGAGAGAACGCCGACGAAGCGAGAAGCACTGAGCGTAGTGATGTCGCTCTTTGACCCGCTAGGCCTACTCAGTCCATACACGATAACCGCTAAGATTATTTTACAAGGATTATGGCGGCAGAAAGTAGGCTGGGACGAGCCGCTACCTCACGAAGAGAGCTTCGCATTCGATGAATGGCAGAGAGACCTAAGCTACATATGTAAACTACGAGTACCTCGCTGTTATGACGTCACCGCCGGCGCGAGCGCGCGACGCCAGCTACATGTTTTCTGTGACGCGAGTGAACAGGCCTTCGCTGCGGTAGCTTATTGGAGAATAGAGAAACCGGACAGTGAAATAACGGTCAGTCTAGTAGCTGCTAAAGCCAAGGTGGCACCACTGAAGGCGCAGAGTATACCTAGAATGGAGCTGCAGGCCGCGTTGATTGGAGCCAGGCCAGCAATGGGAATTTTGAAGGAGCATCGATGTAACGCCGATGTGATATACTGGAGCGATTCTAAAACGACACTACAGTGGATAAAGAACGACGCCGCGCGATATACACCCTTTGTAGCGCACCGTCTCGCTGAAATCGCAGAGTTATCACGACCCGAACAGTGGCGATGGATTCCCACGGACCAAAACGTCGCGGACGACGCGACGAGAGCTGGCAACACGCGGCTGACGAGCAGGGACCGGTGGTTCCACGGCCCCCGTTTTCTTCAAGAAAACCAGGTATCGTGGCCACTCGGAGAAGGAGACCCTGAGAGGGAGGTTTTTGAGGCCGTGTTGTTGGCCAGCTCTCCCGCTCCGGTTTTCGCCACCGATCGTTTCTCGTCGTACGAACGATTGTTGAGAACGACCGCCTACGTGTTGTTGTTTATCGAGAGGTGTAAGAGAGTAAAGCGCGAGATGAGTCTAGATCACCTAAAACGAGCTGAGAGCTTGCTCATTAAACAGGCTCAGATCGAGAGTTTCGCTCAAGAGGTAACGCTGTTAACGAAGAAACAACAAATAGGACGGACGAGTCGTTTGTACAAGCTAGATCCTGTTTTGAATGAAGAGGGAGTTATGTGTCTGAGAGGGAGAATCGACCGCGTGCCTGTAGCTACGTCGGAGATGAAAAATCCGCCGATATTGTGCGGATCGCATCGTTTATCTAAGTTAATAATTAAACGAGAACATGAAGGATATAATCACATCGGTAGAGAGCATGTGATTAATAACATTAGACAGCGATATTGGGTTCTACGGCTACGACCGACCGTGAGAAGTATTTTGAGTAAATGCACTGAGTGCAAGCTACGGAAAGCTAGCCCTAGAATTCCTGTGAAAGGTAACCTCCCCGAGGAACGTTTGAAGGCTTATTCTCGTCCGTTTTCGCAATGTGGAGTAGATTGCTTCGGCCCTATGTGGGTGACGATAGGGAGACGGCGGGAAAAGCGATGGGGAATGTTATTTACGTGTCTAGTAACAAGGGCGATTCACGTGGAGTTAATCGCTAGTTTGAGTACCGATTCGGCGATAATGGCGATTCGGAGGATGTCCGCGCGGCGAGGATGGCCTGAGACAATTATGTCCGACAACGGGACGAATTTTCGCGGGGCCGACGTAGAGTTAGAGAAGGCTTACGCAGAGTGGCAACCTGTATTAAAAGATTATTTGCTCACGAAGAGAGTAAATTGGAAGTACATAGATCCCGGCGCGCCTAACCAGGGTGGGGCGTGGGAGAGAATGGTAAAGTCCGTGAAAGTAGGACTAGCGACGGCGCTGAAGGAGCGCGCGCCCCGAGAAGAGATTCTAGCTACGTTAATGGCTGAAATAGAGAACACAGTGAATTCGCGCCCTCTCACTATAGTGTCGGTCGAGGCCGAGGACGTCGAGGCGTTGACGCCTAATCACTTTTTGTTGGGCTCAGCGACGGGTTTGCCGACCACGGGACCGAGTGAAATAGCTGACAAACGAGCCTGGAGGGCGGTCTTAGCGCTAGCGGACGCTTTTTGGCAGAGATGGACGCGCGAGTATTTACCTACGCTGACACCGAGAGGAGACGTTAGGAATCGTCAAGAGAATGTGAAGAGCGGCGATATTGTTTTAATCGTGGACGGTTTATTACCGCGGAATACGTGGCCGATAGGGCGTGTGGTTGACGTGTTTCCGGGTCCCGACGGTGTGGTACGTAGTGCGGAGGTAAGGGCGCGTGGTGGCCTCTTCAGACGACCGGTGAGACGTCTTGTCGTCCTTCCCATAGAAGAGGAGTAGGCTTCGAAGATCTACGCCGGGGGGAGACTGTCGCGGACGACTAAGTGTCGGGCGATCGGCGGGCTTTGTTTTGATTTTAATTTGTTGTATGTACCTAGTATATTTCAAAGCCGGTTGCCCGATGTTAGCTTTCTATAGATAGATGTATAGGTAGGTAAAGTTATAAAGTTGATTTGTTTGTAAACATTGGGTCTCTGGCTAAGGTACTATGTTGCTTGACCGTAAAGAGAGCACCCTTGCTTATTTTGTTATTTTCCTTGTTTTAATCTGGGAAATGTTAGTAAATACTGGTACTTCCTACCTATTTAGGGTTCAAGGAACACATAATATTTATGTTTGTTGGTAAATAGTAAATTCATGTAAATTATGCGTATTAGCTTATATGTGCTAGCGCAGTAAGATGATGTAAATAACGAGTTTTGTGTTTTGTTTAAGGGCTTAGAGATGCTAATTTGTCATGTAAACAATGTTTTAGTATGTCTAGGAATGGTCTAATGACCTGACGTTTTGTTTGTTTACATTCTGTAGTTAAGTACCTAAAGTTTTGTGGAAAATTACCAAGTTCGTTAATGTTTTGAAATGTTGTATGAGAAAGGGATATCTCCTGTCTCGTTCGGAGGTTGTGTAGACAAAGACGGCAGTACAATGAGCGAGACAGATGATTTTGGCGGCACGCCGTCTGTTGTTTAGAAATAGGTACTTCCTGCTACATAGTATAGGGTGAGCGTTTGATATGTATGATAACCTGTAAAATTTTGTATGAAGTTGCTGGACCGCCACTGCCGTTCGGTGCGCACGGACGTCCTAGTCGTGAGCGAGTTGCAATAGTTTCCACGCGAAATTGCTATCAACGATCGCACCCGCGCGAACCCGCGCGGCGATTGACCCCACCCCCAAGCGCGTCCGGCCTCCCCTCGAGTAGCCGAACACCACCCCCGGTCTGCCACCAGCGGCAAGCCCCGGACGGTGGTGCCAAGCCAAAGAGGTGCGGAAGCCAGACGTCGCGCCCCGGCAGTCTCGCCTGCGCCCCGCGTACCGCGTATCTTCGCGACGCGACTCAGTGACAGAGACACTTTTTGTGCAATAGTGCTGTTATGTTGTGACTAGACACTTAGTGCCGTCCAACAAATCAGTGATGCCGACGTCGGAGAAACCGACAAGGAGCAGCCGTGGGCGTTCGCGCTCACTGGCAGAGGGTCGCGACCCCAAGCTCCGCCCCCCGTCCGCCCCGCGCTATGTCCCGAACGCGGAACCCCCCCGGGACCCCCGCCCGGGAGCGCCCCTGCGCCCCGCTCCGGTGAGGCCGACGACGTCGTCCGCCTCCTCCGTCGCAGCGGTGCCACCCGCACCCCCCGCGGATTACACTACCCCCCGGACGCCAGCAAGCCCGGTGACCCCGGTGCCAGCAGGCCCGGCGACCCCGGCGCCAGCAGGCCCGGCGACCCCGACGCCAGCAGGCCCGGTGACCCCGACGCCAGCAGGCCCGGCGACCCCGACGCCAGCAGGCCCGGCGACCCCGACGCCAGCAGGCTCGGCAACCCCGGCGAGAGGCGCATCAAGAGAGATGCCCCCGCCCCCACCCCCGGGATCGACCCCGAGACGGCCACCCACTACCGTCCTCAAGGGTAGTCAACGACTCCAGGAGCTGTTCACTCCTGCAAACGCGGCCTCCCTGTCCCCCAGGGCCCTCCACGAGCGCAACATACTTGCGCTCGCCAAACTACTTAGTGGACCCCAGCGGTTCATGTTTTTCGATGAGCCGATGTTGCGCTGGATGGCGCTTTACACTCGCGTGTGCGAGGCCGCGCACACATCGGCTCCGCTATCGGAGGAGGACCGCTGCACCCTGGAGGCCGCGATGCGCGGAGTCGTTGAACTCCCCCCCGCTGCCGTCCCATATGTGCGGGACAGCGCGCGGGCCACGCCCGTGGCGGAGCGCCAGGCCAAGCGCCGCCGCTCCTCCACTTCGGAGATTGAGGTGAGCCCCCCGCACACGTACCGCTGCGTGGAGGGCTCGCCCTCCCCCCCACCAAAGGCCCCCCTGCCATCGCCATCGCCGTCGCCGTCGCCGAAACCCCCGGCTGCAAGCAAGCAGCAGCGGGACACGGCCCTGGCGGCCGCGGCTGCCCGCGCCGCCAACGCTGCCCGCGCCGCCGACGCCGCCCGCGCCGCCGACGCCGCCGAAGCCTCCCGCGCCGCCTCATATGAGGTGGAAATCGCCCGCGCCTCTGCGGCCGCACGCGAAGCGGCTGACGCCGCTCGCGCCGACCACGCCGCCGACGCCGATCGCGCCTTGTCCGCCCAACGCATGGCAGACGCCATGCGGGCCGCTGACGCGAGGCGCGCCACCATGGCGGAGCGCGCCGAACACGCCACTCGCGCCGACCACGCCGATCACGCCGATCGCGCCCTGTCCGCCCAACGCATGGCAGACGCCATGCGGGCCGCCGAAGCGAGGCGCGCCGACCACGCCACTTGCGCCGACCACGCCGATCACGCCGCTCGCGCCGACCGTGCCGGCGCCGCGACGGGGACACAGCGGCCTACCGCCGCAGCAGCCTGCAGCCCCGCCTCGTACGCGATGGCGGCCAGTCTGCCCGCAACCCGGCCGACGGCGTCACCGCCACGGCCCCCCCAAACGGGGCCCAACCCCGCCGGTGGTAGGTACCCGCCCATCGTGGTGGAGGTACTGCCAAACTGGCCTGCCCACTTTAAGGCCCTAAAGGCCACACTGGGCAGGGCCCCCAGCGCGCGCCCCTTCGGCAAAGGGGTTCGCTTCACGCCGGCTGACGGCAACGAGTACCGCATCCTCCAGCGGTACTTGACCGAGCTCGAGAGGACCGAGGCCGTCAGCTGGTTCTCGTACTCCCCGCCGGAGGAGAGGGGGCTCAAGGTGGCCATCTCGGGCCTCCCCTCTACCACTCCACCCTCCGAGATCGAGGCCGCCCTGCGGGAGCAGGGCTACGACCCGGAATATGTGCGGCACATCAACGGGCGCAGAGGACGCCCAGGGTGCATATTCTTCGCCCAACTGCGCCGCACCCCCGACCTGATGCCCGGCATATACAAAACAGAAGAGCTCCTCTGTATGCCGGGCGTCAAGATTGAGGCCTGGCGTGGCAAGAAGGGACCGGCGCAGTGCCACCGCTGCCAGTCCTTCCGGCACAGCTCACACAACTGCCACCGGACCCAGGCCTGCGTCAGGTGTGGTGGGGACCACGCCGCCAGGGACTGCACCCGCCCCCGAGAAGAGCCTGCCACCTGCGTCAACTGCGGCGAAGCCCACCCGGCGAACTACACCAAATGCCGGGTCTTCGTCCAGGAGACCAGAAACAAGCGGGCAGGCACAGTCTCCCGTACGCAGGACGGGAGGCCCCGCCCGACCCGGCCCAAGCTACCGCCCCCCACCCACGAGCAGCAGGCACCTCATGTCGCCGCCAGTGCTCCCGCGCCCTCCTTGATGGCCCCGGCGAGGCCCGCGACAGAGCGGGGCAAGCCACCAAGGAGGAGAAGAAAGAAGGCCAACCTGGTCCCACAGGACCCTCAGAAGGTGCAGCCAGCGGCGCCCCCTTCCGCCTCACGGGCGGCGGAGGCGACTGCTCACCCGCCAGTGACAACGGCAGCGACAGCGACAGTTCCAACCCGTCCTGGCCCGACTCACCGCCACCAGAGCCTGATCCCTATAGAGCAATCTATAGGGATCCTACAGGACGTGCTGCTGTCGCTGCAGGCGGGACGGGACCCGATCCCGCTCATCCTCAGCGGGGTCACGCGCCTGCTGCAGCCGACTCAGCCCCCGCCGCCACCACCGCCATCGACCATCTAGGGGACAACCGGGTCTTCCCACTCCGGATTGTCCACTGGAACATCCGGGGGGCCAGGGGCAAGAAGACCTGGCTGCGCCTCATTCTCAAGGAGCAGCGGGTGGACATCGCGCTCCTCTCCGAGACCCTCCTCGCTCCAACCGACACCTTCCTGATCCCGGGCTTCACAACCTACAGGAAGGACGAGTGGAGCGACGCGAAGAACGGCCCGTACAGAGGCCTGGCGGTGCTCGTCCGGAGAGGCGTCGTCCACCAGCCGATGGAGCGCAGGGAGCTGACCTCCCTCCAGGCTCTCGGCGTGGAGGTATGGGCTGGCGGCGGGGACCTCAAAGTGTTCGCCGCATACCGCCCCTCCTCGACCCCCCTGGTGCTGGCAGAGGTGCACGACCTGCTGGGTATTGATGAGGCTGTCCCCCCACCTACCATCATCGCGGGAGACTGGAACGCCCATCACCCAGCGTGGAACAGTGCCAGCACCAGCCCCGAAGGACGCCGGCTGTTCGAGGATGCCGAGAGAAGGGGGTACCGGACGGAGGGCCCCGACACCCCAACTCACTACCCAGACGACTCCACCCGAATGCCCTCGGTGATTGACCTCGCGGTTCACCGCGGCCTCCGCTTCCCGATCGAGCAAGAGGTCCTGGACTACGAGACGGGATCAGACCACCAACCGGTCCTTCTCGAGTTCAGGACAACCGCCATCCGGGCAGCACGCCGCCCCCCAAGGAGGAGGACCAACTGGGAGGCCTTCGCCGAGGCAGTAGACCGGGAGGTCCTCCGCCACCCGGTCCCCGACGCTGAGGGCGTTGAGACGCTGACCGGGGCGATAACTGCGGCCATCCAAGCGGCCACAGCAGAAGCGTCCGGTCCCCCAGGCTCCCCTACACTCAAGCCAGTCCCTCCACACATAGCGAGGTTGATTGCTGAGAAGAGGAGTCTGAGGAAAAGGTGGCAGAGCAACCGCGACCCGGCCCTGAAGACGAGGCTCAACAGGCTCGCGGCGGAGGTGAAAACCCTGCTCGAGGAAGCTTCCGCGCAGGAGTGGGACCGTAGAGTCGAGGAAGCCGGAGAGGACTGGAACGCACTCCATCGCGTTTGCCGGTCCCTCCGTGGTGCCCCTCCTCCGGTCAGACCGCTCCTACACAGCGACGGGACTCCGCGCTACAAGCCCGAGGACAGAGCGGAGATCTTCGCGGAGCACCTCGAGCAGCAGTTCTCCCCAAACCCAGCCGCCGACATGGACCACCTGGCCACCGTTGAGGACCGAGTCCGCGCCCTCAGAGCGTCGCCCCTGCCGCCCGAGCAGGATCCAGTGGTGTTCTCTCCAGGGCAAGTACGGAGAGCTCTCCTGCGCGCCCAGCCCCGGAAAGCGCCCGGTGAGGACACCATCACCAACGCCGCCCTGCGCCACCTGCCACCACGGACCACCGCAGCCATCACACGGCTCTTCAACGGGATCATGAGGACCGGCCACTTCCCAGAGTCCTGGAAGCGTGGCGTCGTCATCATGATCCCGAAACAGGGGAAGAACGTGTTGAAGCCCGGCAGCTACAGGCCCATCACGCTACTGTCATGCCTGTCGAAGGTATTCGAGCGCCTGCTGCTTGGCCGCCTCGCCGAGCACTTCACGCCGAGGGAGGAGCAGTTCGGATTCCGGTCGGAGCACAGCACGACTCTCCAACTGTCCAGGGTACTGCACCACATCGCGGTAATCCGTAACAAACGGGAACACGCAGTTGCAGTATTCTTGGATATGGAGAAGGCCTTCGACCGAGTCTGGCACGACGGACTGCTCTTCAAGATGGACGCCGCCAGCATACCGCTGCGCTACACGAGAGTCGTCGACTCCTTCCTCAGAGACCGGACTTTCAGGGTCCGAGTGGAGGAGTCCCTCTCAGACGACCGCCGTATCAGGGCCGGGGTGCCGCAGGGTAGTGTGTTGTCGCCCACCTGCTACGCGCTCTACACGGACGACATCCCGAAGCCGGGGGATGCGCTCCTGGCCCTGTACGCAGACGATGCTGCCTACATCACGGCGTCCATCAGAGGCAACCATGCGGCAAGGAAGATGCAGCAGGTGCTCGATGCCCTCCCCACCTGGCTGGACAGGTGGCGATTGTCCGCCAACGCGGCCAAAACCCAGGCGATGGTCTTCACGAACGTCCGCCGCCCACCACCCTGCCTCGAACTTCGAGGGACGACCATCGCCTGGACCAAGAGGGCGAAGTATCTCGGGGTGACTATAGACAGCCGCTTGAACATGGCCCATCACGCGAAGAGCGTAGTGGCCCAGGTCCGCGCCGCACGCAACCTGCTCCGTCCAGTGCTCTCCTCTAAGCTCCCACTCCGCAGCAAGGTCGGGGTCTACAAGGCATACTTGAGATCCCGCCTCACGTATGCAGCCCCGGCCTGGTACGCGCTCCTGGCCGAGACCCGCCGCAAGTCCCTCAGAACCCAGCAGTCGCTGGCCCTGAGGACCATAGTCGACGCGCCGCGGTACGTCAGGAACGCTACCATTGCACGTGACCTTAGAGTTGAGAGCCTGGACGACTTCGTCGCGGGCCTGGCCAAGGCCATGTTCACGCGCGCAGACGCCTCGGGATACCCACATCTCGCCCAGCTGGCAACCCAGCATGAACGGCCGGAAAGAGGGCTGCGATACCCCCGCGAACTCACGGTCGCGGGGACGGACGCAGCCCTCTCCACACCAGCCCAGCAGACTCCAGGGGCCGCGGGCCCCACGGCGCCGAACGGTGCCGTCACACAGACCCGGTAGTCGTGACTACCGGCGACGGCAACCGCACCCATGGGCCCTCGGCCCGAAGGAGCAAACCTGCCCCAAGAACTGGGGTAGAAGACAACCCGACAGATGAAGTTGCTTTTATTTTCATTTTTTGTCGATCTACGGAATAAACGCTCTACTATTGAAGAAAGAAATACAGTCCATTTGTTACGAGGAAAGTGGTGTTTTAATTCAACATCGAAGTAGAAACCCCCACAATAGGACATGACGTTCCTTCAAATACCCCGCTTCCGAGACACTTTAGTGTTTTATGTGAAAGCATTTTTGTGTAACGTAATAAATGCTGTCAATATGTAAGGATCTCAATGTGCATCGCGTTATTTTATGTAAAAGTATTTGTTCTGTCCAATGGCCTTTCTTTTTCCTCATTAATATTAATATTTGAAAATAAGAATAATATAAAATATTATTTGCACCAAAATAGATTATTATTTGCAGGATGTTGGTGTTATAGTATAGAAGTATAGAAGAGGTTATAGTGTCGAATAGGAATTGGACTGAAATAAAAAAAAATACTACCTACATAAGTGCCTTCGCTAGACATTTAAAAAAATATAGTTTAAAAACAATGTAACTACCTATTTTTAACCGACTTCAGAAAAAGGAGGAGGTTCTCAATTCGTCGCACATATATATTTTTTATGTATGTTCGCCGATTACTCAAAGATGCCTGGACCAATTTGGAAAACTCTTTTTTTGATTGGAAGTGGATAACTCACAGGTGGTCCCATAAAAATTGGATGAAGATCTGATGAGGATCGGAGTGAGGAACAGAATTGCACCTCAAGAGTGCAGCAAATTGCTCGGTTTTTGATTTCCGCTAATAGAATTGGGCCATAAATGAATAATTACGGATAAATGGAACATCTGAAACCACCTTCTCATCAGAAAACTCTTCAATCGGTTATACATTTTACAATTTGAAGAATTTAGTCGCCAGGCTAGGTTTGTATGAATGTTGATAGAGAACCATTATCTTAAATAAGATCCGATGAGGATCTTCGAAGTGATGAACAGAATAGTACCTCGAGAGTGCAGCAAATTGCTCATTTTTCGATTTTCACCAGTAGAATTGGCCCATAAACATAAATAGTTACCGATAAATGGAATATCTGAAACCACCTTCTCATCACCAAACCTCAATAATAATAATAATAGTTCCCCAGTATCTAGTCCACTACCATCCCATCACAATAGCTCCAGTAGTTTTGTCCTGTAGATTATCAATAGTTTTCATCCAAACCGGAGGTTGTCCTTGGTTGCAATTTATAGTGTAGACAGGGATAATCGCCGGTTTAGAATCCACCCCATTGTTTGCTATTAAACTTGTTATTGTAAAGGGCCTCTACGTGTTGGCTTCGGCTCCACGCACGCCTTCCAAAGGTCCGGGGCTCCATAGCCCCGTGATACAGGACGTATAACAGACAATAATAATAAATATAATAAATCATTTATTTCAGGCTACAAAGGCCCATAGAAACATACCTTATAGACTAACATACATATTTTATAATAATAATTGAATGTGTTAAAGAGATATCTTAGAACTATGTTAGTAGCACTTCCATGACACTACACTTTCGTCTTAGTCTGTTCTTGTGGAATTTGTCCGCGGAAGCGACGGAACACCACGTCCTTCGGCCAGAAGCAATGGTTCAATGGGTTACTATTAGGTACAGGTTGCAATTTGAATAAATAGTCACTTTCGCCTCATGGTGTAGAATTTTCAGTGACAGCAGCACTAAAATTTTAAAAACCGTCTTCAAAAAAATTTGTAAACAAAAACTAAAAAAAACCTGAAAACAAAATCTAAAAAAAAACCTGAACCATGTGACACTATGTTTTCTATATACCTCTCGACATTAAATCCAACCCAGTCCGACTTCCAAGTAGATTTCTGCTGTCTTAGTGACCCGAAATGGATAATTTTTCACTTTTTGGTTTTTATTTTCAGGTTTTCAATTTTTGTTATTATAACTTACACCGAACGATAAATAGTATTTATGCGGGAAAATTAGGCATTCTAAATAAACCAAAACCACATCGCGAACGAAGTCGCGGGCAACAGCTAGTCGATATCGATAATATATGGACAGGACTCGGTACCCATAGTTTGATGAGGTAGCACTTAAAATAAACATATTTATCTACCTAAATTAATATTACACCATTTAAAGGACACCGTGATATTTCTTTGAAAATTCAATTATAATATATGGACAGGACTATAGCACGAGGTAGGTTTTGTAAACTAAGTTGAACATTTGAAATAATACCACAAATATACTACAAAAATTTATTAAAATAAATAGTTTTATAAAATCAGTCTTTCAAATCAGTGTTGACCTTCAGCCTTCACGATCCTGAGTTCCTTTTCATACCTAGTAACGTATCTCCTAGCAGGGTCGTATTTAGCAGTGAGTTGGTTCCAGTAGTCTGGCTCGTAGTTGATTAGATGTCCGATCACAATGCGGGTGCCGTCTTGTTGAGCCTTAGTGCATTTCTGGCAGTAAGTTTCGAGGGCGTCTTTGATGTGTGCTGGGGATGCAAATATCATGCGTTATTTTATTTGTACCGATCTAGTTAATTCTAAGGAACCTTTCTTTATATTTAGGGAGCTTGGAAATAGTGACTATGATGTACAGTCAGCACAGGACTGAGGGTAATAGGTGCATATTTTGAAGTTTTTTTTTTCAGGATTAACTAAACATAAACCTTTTATCGTGGTCGAATAAAAACAGCAAAGCATTTTAGATTTAGTATTTTTAATACCTTTCTTAGATAGATCTAGATTGAATTTATTATATTATATTTTTTGGTAAGAAAAGAGCATAATTATCAAAAATGCGCAAGTAATTAAAATAATTTCCTAATTATTTTTAATTTGAATTAGACAGTCAATTGTTTAGTATGAGAACTTACATACGAGTCCATAAGTTATTTTAGTTAGGTTAGGTTAAAATAAATTAAATTTTGTTTTTCTATAAATAGATTTTTTCCCCTACGATTTTAAGACAATGAGTTATATAATAAATAAAATTATAAACAAGTTAATTAAAGAAAAAAACCAACTTTAACAAGGTCCAATGCCATTGACCACACTAAAGTATCAAATGGGAAGGTCAACAAAAAGAGTCGTAAGAAAGCCGGAAAGGACGCAATTTAGTTTATTTGGATGACATGGTTTTCCAGATATTTTAATAGAAAAACTTTTCAACCGATTTTGATGTTTCTTTGGGGCCAATCGCGAAGTATACTTGTATTTAATTTTTTTTAAATCAAACCTTTTGATAATTTGGTACGTTCCTGTTGATCAAACTTTCTGGTCAAACTAGTTTGTCCAAAAGGAATAATTTTCCTCGTAGTCAAACTGGATGATGTATTTCTGTTGCCACTAATAACAACAAATACTAAAACCAGAATATAATGGTACAAAAATCTTCGAGCACGATTCCGACTCGCACTTGACCGTTGTTTTTATTTCATGTTGGCTTTCAAATGTACAGTCGGCTGCATAATTGCAGCCCCCGGTAGAGATTTAAAATTACTATTATTGGCATGTTGTAATTCTAATATTTTTGTTTGATAAATTCATGAGTTCGAAGACTTTAACTAAAGCAGTTGCATAGAATCTTGCTTGTGTTGAAAACATTATTTTAAGCCGTTTTGGAGCAATACGGTGGGTCTGTAATTATGCAGCCGACCGTACCTTGGCAGAACTAACAACCGAAAAGTATAGAAACCCTAACTTAGTTACTTACTTTTAAGCTCCCTCCCTTCCGGTGAACACTTGCCCTGTGCCAAGACGCACTTGATGTAAGGGATCAGCAGTCTTCTGTTGACCACTATATCTTGAACATTTACTGAGTCGTACTTGTCAGTGTATTGACCAGGTAACGCTACTGCTACCGCCAAAATGGTGAAGAAACATAGCAGTGTGGTCTTCATTCTGGTAGAAAATATAAAGGATTAGGATTTCGTTTAAAAATAACGTAAAACGTAAAAAAATTTAAACCAATTTTGTTTATAAGTACTTTAAAACTTGTAGTCCTACTAATCCTACTATCCTACTAATATTATAAATGTGAAAGTTTGTGTGTGCGTATGTGTGTGTGTGTTTTACTCTTTCACGCTAAAACTACTGGACCGATCGTGATGAAACTCGGTATCTAGATACCTGGAGACCTGGATTAACACATATGCTACTTTTTTATCCCGATATTCCCACGGAATCGGGACTTACGCGGGTGAAACCGCGGGGCGCAGCTAGTAATCAATAAAACCGAAAATCAAACAAAAAAAATTGTTTCTCGAAGCAAGAAATTCCTCTCCGTATAGACAATAGATAATTTATTTCTTGGTCTTATTTAAAACCTTAAAACAGCAGTTTCCTTTATTAAAAAAAATATTCTTAAATTAAGAATAAGTACTGCTTATAGTCGGGGACCCCTTTAAGGACCTAAAACATTACAGTCCAGAATAGGAATAATTAACAATTTAAGTTTTTGTTTTGTTTTTTAAACCTTTCACTGGGTTGTTAAAGAGACAAATTCCATACGAATATAAAGTATGAAGCCTATAGAATATGCAAACGTTAGGTTGACTATTTTTTTTCTCGTCACAACTCGTGGGTAGGCATGTAAATCGATACTAGTCATTTGCACTGGTCTGGTTAATGAATTAAAGTTAATCTAAAATAATGATTATGTATTTCATTGTTACGGAATTTGTCTATTGACCAAACCAGTGAAAAGTCTAAAAACAAAAAAAATATTAATCATTCTGGACTGAATTTTTTTAGGCAATCCAATTGCAATATATTTATTAGCCTATTTTATTTAATATAAAACACTTTTCATCCATTAAACAAATCGATGAAGGTCCTCCTTAAAGGGATCCCGTTAAGAATATTTTCTATAATCAATAAATTATTCTCTGGCGTCTATAGGGAAAGGATTATTTCTACTTTCAAGAAACTTTTTGTTTATGATCGGACAAATTGATAAACCATAAAAAGGAAGAATATTCTAATGTTTTCTCATATAAAGGTTAAATCAAAGAATACTTTAATCATTACACAAACAATGTCAGAAAACTTTGAAGTCCCTATCAAAGAACTAATACAATAGCTTAAATAAGTAAAGGTACTCACATAAAAATTTCTAAAAACAACTCAACAGTGAGTCCGTCAAAGGCACTATGAGCCATAAACGGTTTCACATTTTTTATATAGTGAGTAGGACATTGGCTCCCGGCTCCCGTAGCGTAGTCAAAGTAAAACTTGTTTTGAGTTCCAAGAACTTGTCTCAAAGTTTACGATGAAAGCAAATACGTTTAATATTTCTTTGAAGTGATGACGGGTTATACTATGATCACGTCAACCTCATCATTATTTAAATGCTATGGATTTATATGAGGAACTTAAAAACCTGTAGTAAAATATCTTCTTCTTTATATATCTTATATATATAAAAGAAAGTCGTGTTAGTTACACCACTTATAACTCGGGAACGGCTAAACCGATTTGGCTGAAAATTGGTGGGGAGGTAGCTTACAATCATAAGACGGACATAGGATATTTTTTTCGATATTCCCACGGGATCGGGACTTACGCGGGTGAAACCGCGGGGCGCAGCTACTAACTAATAAAGTTACCTCCGTATTACATATGTTATTCCCAATGAATCAATGTATTTTCATACCAAGTTTTGTCAAAATCGGTTCAGCAGTTTCGGAGCCTATTCGTTACAAACAAAACAACAACAAAAATCTTCCTCTTTATTATATTAGTGTCGATAAACAGTTGCAAAAGGTTTTACAACGTTTCATGGTGCTTGGTAATTATTTTCTCTGATCTTAATCGCTTATCCTCGGGACCATGACTATTGCAACAAAGTCGAAACATCAAAATAAAAAAATACGCGTATAAGACCCGTGAAAATAAATACTATGAATACAAATCGTGTGGGTTCTAAAGTTTTATGGTACAGTTAGTTCTCTACACACAGCTGATTATTTTTCAAAAACCTGGTCTTGGTCTTAATTAAGTTTCGTTGCGCAGCGGTTAACGAACTTCTCGATTAATCAACGGATTCAAGTTCCACCTGCGTCAATTATTTTTGAATCGTATTTATGTATAGACTATTGAACTATACTTTTCAATGAAAAGGTGATAAATAAAATAAATATTATAGGACACTTTACACAGCGCTAGCTAAGCAATCATACATAGGATTGTATTATGGTGGCCAGGTAATTGATAGAATACTTATATACTTTTCATTTGTAAATAGATAGATAAACACTTTATTAGCAACACACAAAACATTGAAAATATAAAAAGGACGAGAAAGCTTATTAACTACGAAATTGTACAAACAGGCGACCTTATCGCTTAAAACGATTTCTGTCAGGCAACCTTAGGATGGAGGTCTGTTATTTGTATAACCGACCTTCTCCAAAAAAAAAATATATATACAACAAAACAATAATCAAAAAAAAAAATGTTGCCTGTAAAGTCTTACGTCTAAAAATTTTACGTGATAACGTCGTATGAATACGATAAAAAATGAAGATATTTGTTTTTGTTTTTCCTTTATATTTTTTCCTTTTTTTTTCCTTAATATAAGATTTTTATTCGTCACTGGTCACCATAACACAAGCCCAGATGAGCGATATTATTATTAAACAATTAAAAACAAACACGAGTCGCTTGAACGTTTATCATGTCGCCGTCATGGTAAACGTCAAGCGTCTCGTCATGTTCCGGACATGACGTCACACTTTTTAACCATGACACATGACGAATACCGGTGTTTAATTCGATTTATAAGACTTTGTCACGTCAAAATAACATGTTTGTTTGGACATAAAATATTTGTTTGAGTTGGGAATTGAACCTACAACCTTCAGCATCGTAAACGTGATATTTCTTCGTGGATCTATCATATACGTAAGTGATTGTGGTATATTTGTTTGTGCAGTTAGTAGGTGAGATTTTCTGTAGAATATGTGTCATACGATGGTGGAAATTGTAGGTTTTTCCGACGGACATATTTTTACTTTATCTAGGGTTCCGTACCCAAAAGGTAAAAACGGGAACCTTTAACTAAGACTTCACTTTCCGACCGTCCGTCTGTCCGACTATCACCAGGCTGTATCTCATAAACCGTGATAGCTGGAGAGTTGAAATTTTTACAGATTATATATTTCTGTTGTTGGCTGGCTTTTCTCTACACACCTCTTTGTCCCTACCTTCTTAAAAGGGGCTCATAAAGAAAATATTTCATCTCTATACATATAAAATTCTTTGTCCTAAATGAGTGACTGGCTGACTGATAGATCAACGCACAGCCTAAACCGCTGATCGTAGAGACCTGAAACTTGGACGGTGTGTTCTTTGTATGACGTAGACATTCGATAAGAAAGGATTTTCCGAAATTCTGCCCCTAAGGGGGTGAAAAGGGGCAAAGTTTGTATGGAACAACGTGATTCCTTGGCCCATTTTCGACTCCTACGCGGACGAAGTCGCGGGCAAAAGCTAGTTTTGTATAAAGTACATTGGTCACATGAGTAATGTGCCTGGGTAATACTAAATATCATGAAAATCGTTGGAGCCGTTTCCGAGATCCTGATTATTAATAAGTATTACATACTTTTTTCCAAACAAAAATCCAATATTACACAAATTCAGATAAACTTCGAAACCTACAACTTGGGTTTTTGGCGGGAACGAGTGCTGCAGTTTTATTTTCATGAAACTTAGTTGTAACCCGATTTGAATTGTATAATTCTGGTGGAATGTTATTCAATTTATTAGTTCTGTGAAAGTGCACAAGTGTAGTGAAAGTAAAAATCAGTGTCAAACATAAGGTTTTCTCGTTGCCTCCAAACCTCCTATTAAGGTTATGGTAAACTTGCCACCGCTTTACTATAGTCCCTGACTTGACGGACTATGACGACTTTGACTGTTTTGAAACACTTTAGGCCCGATTTATGAAAAATCGGGTCACAATTTGATGCAAAATATAACTTGACACTGGCTAAATGCACAAGCCGTGCGAAGCCATAATTAATAGCAAAAAAAAAATCTACAACTTTTTGACTTTGACAGTAATTTTTTTTACAATACCGGTCAGTATAAAAAGTATAGAGTAGAAAGAGTTTTTTACTTTTTTACCCAACGTTGCCCTCATCTGTCATATGCATGTCATATGTCGGTCATGGCTCTGATAGTTTCTTAAAACACGGTTTTTCATATAGCTATATCTTAGGAACCGAGCTTTTCACGGATCTGGAACCTTGATAAATCGATTTCTTAAGCAAAAAACCCCCAGAATAATTAATTTCATGAAAATTGTTGGCGCCGTTTCCGAGATCCTCATTATATATATATACAAGAAATACTCGTTTAAATATATAGGATACCTATCACAAAATTTATTCAATCAACAATTATTTACAAGGTACAAATATCACAAATCATCCATCATTTCACACATTATTGTTGAATCTCTTTGAGTTCCTTCTCGTACTTCTTCGAGTAATGGCTCTGGGGGTCGTAAAGCGCGGTGAGCTGGGACCAGAACTCCGGTTCCTTATTGATGAGGTGTTTTATCACGCGGCGGGTACCCTTCTTCTGGGGTTCCGTACACTTGGAGCATTCTGTCTCGAGAGCGTCGATTATGTGTTCTGAAAGATAGAGTTGTTATTAAAACCAACAGTCAATACAAAAAAAACAAGTTCCTTAATTAAAAAAGCCAATTTCGATTTAATTAATTATATATTGACTATATTTGATTTACGTAAAATCTGTCAATTTTTTATAAAAATGATGTGCTTATTATAAAAAAAGAAGACCTGAAGTTAGCTATATATATCGTTAAGGTGTGTAACGATCACGATCGAAAGCGATAATTAACCCTTTTCATGAAACGTCGCTGCTGCAAAACATAGGTAAATCTACAAACCACATCTGCGGACTGCATATAATACGTGCAAAACCAGTATGAAAACAAAAGCTGATAAAAAAGTTTAAAAAAAATCTCGTGTCGCGGTGTTAGTTGCCAAAATCTACCTAAACGGCTGAACCGATTTTTATAAATAAAAATAAATAAATATTGCAGTACATTCCTCTCATCGGCATCTAGCCCCAAGCTAAGTAACTAGACTTGTGTCATGGGTGCTAGATAACGGATATACTACTTATATACTTTTCGTTTGTAAATATATACTTATCATCATCATCCGAGCGATGTTCCCGGTTGCATCCCTCTCGGGAGCCCGTGGTCCGCTAAATACATACTTATAATACATAGAAACAACCAGACCACAGACAAATATCTGAACATAAATACTTGTCTGAGGCGGGAATCGAACCCGCAACCCTGTGTTTGGCAGTCTGGTATGGTGACCATTGTGCCAACTGAGTCTAAATGTTTTGTGTATAAATTCGTTAGGTTTGAGAATCCAACAACATTTGTTTTTCCTTTTTTGTTCCGTTATTTATTTTTATATAGCGAAACAACCTTTACCGGGACAGCTAGTATGAGTATTATATAAGATTCAATTGGATGGATGGGTATATATTCTACTATGATATTCGTATGCACTGTTCTTATCTTAATATTTTTAATGTATTAAATTAAAGTTATTTTGAGCGCTCATGAATTCTCTTGAGAAACACATACAAATAGGTACACTTATACATAAACACTAATTTCAACCATCTCATCTAAAATTACCACACTACAATGTTTTTTTATTATTTCCCCTACTGTTTGTTTTGTTTAATTCATATATACCTATGTACCTAAATATAATTATCCGCATACCTAATTCTGGAGGAGGGCGCTCTCACTGCAACGCAGTTTACAACTTTCGCAGCTGAGAACGATTCTTATTTGTTTGTTATTATAACAATTCTTTGTTTAAATAAATAATTTTTAATTTAATTTTTAATTATTATGTAAAATGTTGCAGTGTCGATTGTACCTAGATGCCAAGACAACCCTAGTTAGGTTTCATGGCATTTATATGACTAATTAACTGTAAGAAATTTTATATGTCCTTTTTAATAAACAAATAAATGATTTGAGACCCATAAAAATGAGATCTTACCTTTAAGTTCCTTAGCATCAGGCGCACACTTGCCCTTATTCAGTGCACAATGCACATATGGTACCAATAGACGTCTATTTTCCAGTATCTCATCAACGTTGACCTGGTCGTACTTATCCGTGTAGCGGTCACCACCAGGGCGGGCGAGGGCTACAGCCGCGAGAGCGAAGAAGCAGACCAAAGTTATGGAATTCATTTCGATGCTAAAAAAAAACAAAAATTTAGGAAAAGTTCTAAGATTTATCAACACTTTTGCTTTTGAACTTTATAAAAACCCTCTCTATTTGTTAGTGAAAAAAGTTTTAAAAATGTAAAACAAAGAAAAATTTCACTTGACCAATTGGTTGGTCCACTTGGTAAAAAACCTTTCATTAATTCTATTCGGCATAACCAGTTGGTAGGTATAATGGGTCGGAATGAAAGCCCTAAAACTCAATCCAATCTAAGCCCAATGGAAGTAAGTTTTAGGCTAAATCTTACTTAGAAAAGTGACATTGACTAAGGTTTCTAAAAATTCAGCTTTTAGTTAAATCCAAATTAAAATAATTTCACCAGTTTGAGAGCTTAATCTAATATATCATACTACTCCAAAACGGCTTGACCGATTTTTATGAAATTTTATATGATTGTTCAGTAGGTCTGAGAATCCACTACTATCTATTTTAATTTGGTTTCCTTTAGTTTTTTTTAATGAAGTTCCTTATTTACGCGTTGCGAAACGGGGCTGGACCGAAAAAGTTAAGACCAAAAGTTGTAACGACACTTTTTGATTTCATTACAATTCCTTCACTAATTAATCGAATGAAACTTCGTTCCTTCGTTCCCTTGACACCTCTCAAGTTTTTTTTTTTGTAAATGGTAATAGATAGTAATAATATAGAGATCCTTTCTTATGGTATTTTCTTGGGACTTCCCGGAGAGTTCATGATTAAGCTTTTCGTAAAAGCTTTCTGGTCTATAACTGCCAATAATAGTTGGACAAGAGTTTACGTGAGTGGAACGCGGAGTTTATCTTTGAGTTCACCTAATTATGTAATTATAATTAATTACCTTGTCAGTTAGTTGTTTACTCACTGATGTAAAGTAAAACACTGTACTGACAACCACTGAATCTAAGATTTTATATACCGATTCTCACAACAAAAAAGATTTAGGTTGGTAATTCCGTAGGTAAGTGACGTTAATTACAATTTTCACTTAAGGATTATAGGAAGTAACAATGCATTGTTTTAATTCTTGAAAATTTTTAAGATTGTTTAATTAGTATTTTATGCGAATATTCACATTGTTTACACATGAGACTAGCTAGATGTATGTTTTTTTATTATTCGCATTTAATATTTGCTAGTAAATTTAAGTAATATTTTCCTTGATTTATCATAGTAAATGGTTTGGTAAAAATTATTTATATGAGACATTAATTTCATCGAGAAGTTGAAGGATTGAACTGACTGTGCGGGACGGGCCGTAGGAATAAAACCAATTGTTTTTTTTTTTTTAAATAAGTCTCACGTAGCTTTCAATGTGTTGGTACACTTAAATAACTGATAGGTTACTGGTAGTCCTGAATATATTTTATCCGTAAAATAAAGAAAGAGTGGTCAAAAGTCTGTTCTTGGTAGCAAACAAAAATTAGTCTAGGGTCTTAGAAAAAGTCGTTTATAAACATAAACCCCCTTAGGACTTACTCCCATCGGCCCCGCTAGCTCTGCCCCGTCAACGGGGCAGATGGGAAAAAGAGTTTCATCGGCCCCGCTAGCGTCGGCGTCGGCGTTCAGCGGGGACGATGGCACTAATTAAGTTTCATGTGCACCGGTAATGTATGTAACGGCGAGGATGGGTAGGTACAGATCTAATTACAATTAGAGGCAAAGTTTACCGAAGACGGAATAGAAGTCACCTTCCGTAATTTTACTTTTATAATCCATCAGAAATTCTACTTCGGTGTTCATTCGAATAGACTTTGAAGCAGCTGCTGGAACCACCTATTGATCAGCTGAATGGAAACCAAGGTCAAACCAAGGATAACTGGTCAATCTTACCATAGTTGACGTCGTCTGGGTCACTAAGGATGTACCTTGGGTGAAGACTGTGGTTTTCATGTCTATTCTACTTCCACCTAAATAAATAATTAAATCTTTCATAGTAATGAATTGTTTTACAATTATATAGTGGTGGACAACATTAAATACTAGGTTTGTTCGGTGCTATCCGAGTAACTCTATAAACTTGTGACTAATCTTTTTATTAACTTGTTATACTTTAGGGATTTATTCCAGGACATAATAATATCTATAGGTCTTAAACGTCTGTAATAAACGCAATATATTTTTATTTTGTTTAATCATAATAATTTTGTTTATAATAAAAAAATATTAAGTAACTACATTATATTGTACTAGCTGCGCCCCGCAATTTCACCCGCGTAAGTCTCGTTCCCGTAGGAACATCCTTATGTGTTAATCCAGGTCTCCAGCTATCCAGATACCGAGTCGGAATTCATCGAAATTGGTCTATTAGTTTTTGCGTGAAGGAGTAACAAACATACACACACACAAACTTTCACATTTATAATATTAGTAGGATAGTAGGGTTATTTGTTTTTTACAATAGCTTTTTGCCTATGTTAGTATTAAGGTGTTATCTTTGTACCTATAACGCCATCTATTGAGTAGCTATATAAACTACAGCAATCAAAAGTAGGTAACACAGCAACAGACTCTTAACAAACTCATTTTTTACAAACCTTTCCCCTCCTTAAAATAGGAAAATTTAAAATCCCTGAAACACGTCATCATTTATTTACGATAAGAAGATATAATTCTAATTTTCTAGTCTCTACCTTTAATAAAAATCAAACCTTCATACAAACTTTCATACCCCATTTGCCCCCCTTAAGGGTTGAATTTCACAAAATCCCGTCTTAGTGAGCACCTACGTCATAAAAGGAACCAAAATTTTAGACACCTAGCACTTGCAGTTTCTGAGATTTCGTGATGAGTGAGTGAGTCAATGATTTTCCCTTTTATATATATAGATAGTACATTTAGTGCTAGGTTGCTCGGCTGATTATTTGTATCGTCAATTAGTTATAAAAATATTATATTTGATCACTCAATAAAACTGATTAACATACAAATCATTTTATTTACAGATATTCCATCTTCGGTAAACTTTGCCTCTAATTGTAATTAGATCTGTACCTACCCATCCTCGCCGTTACATACATTACCTGGGCACATGAAACTTAATTAGTGCCATCGTCCCCGCTGAACGCCGACGCCGACGCTAGCGGGGCCGATGAAACTCTTTTTTCTATCTGCTAGCGGGCCCGATGGAAGTTAGTCCAATACCGGGGCACATGAAACTTAATATGTGTCATCGGCCCCGCTGAACGCCAACACCGACGCTAGCGGGGCCGATGAAACTCTTTTTCCCATCTGCCCCGTTGACGGGGCAGAGCTAGCGGGGCCGATGGGAGTAAGTCCTTATTCCAAAACGAGGTTTAAGGATGGTCCGAGATGTAGATTTAAACCTTAGATTTAGAAACAGATTTACTCGTGAACTATAGTCTAAACACTATACCTATATAATCTATTTTATTATTTATTTTATTTGGAAAACAAACAGTTATAAATATTCTGCTTACAAAACTAAAATAGTGGCTAAGAATCAATTAAATGTATAGAGCTAATTAATCAATTAATCTATAGGGATAGTGTTTAGACTATAGTTCACGAGTAAATCTGTATCTAAATCTGAGGTTTAAATCCACATCTCGGACTATCCTTAAACCTCGTTTTGGAATAAGGGGGTTTATGTTTATAAACGACTTTTTCTAAGTACCCTAGACTAATTTTTGTTTGCTACCAAGAACAGACTTTTGACCACTCTTTCTTTATTTTACGGATAAAATATATTCAGGACTACCAGTAACCTACCAGTAGGTTACTTTTCGATCTTATTTAAGTGTACCAACACATTGAAAGCTACGTGAGACTTATTTAAAAAAAACAATTGGTTTTATTCCTACGGCCCGTCCCGCACAGAAAACAGGTTTCTTAATGATCCTCTCCATGTCCTCTCCCTATAGACGCTTGAGAATAATGTAAAAAAGAAAGGTAGTATTCTTAATTTATAAAGCAATGTATTTAAATTAAGAATACTGCTTATTATTTTCAAAATCAAAACTAACAAGTTAAATAAAAGATTTTAAAAATAAAAAATATACTAATTAATTTCTAGGAGTGAACTTCGATAAGTGTTTACTTTGACACGTCATTTACTTTCAAAAAAATATTGTTCGACAAGTCATGCTTACATGTCTGACAATAAACAAAAAGACTTACCTATTAATATTTTAAAAATTAATCGTCATATCCATAATGGTTGGAACAATTGATCAAATAAATATAAATATTAGGTGACATTATACACTTAAAGCCATCTAGCCCCAAACTAAGCAACTAGGCTTGTCATATGGGTACTAGACAATGGATAGAATACTTATAATACTTTTCTTATTTTGTAAATACGTACATATCTACAATAATATTATAAAGAGGATAGATTTTTTATTTGTTTGTTTGTAACGTATAGGCCCCGAAACTACTGGATCGATTTCAAAAATTCTCCAGAGGACATCTACATATAATCTAATATCTATAAGCGAGCAATTCTTGTATATATATATGTAATTAGGATGTCGGAAACGGCTCCAACGATTTTCATGAGATTTGGTATGTAGGGGGTTTCGGGGGCGATAAATCGATCTAGCTAGGAATCATTTTTAGAAAATGTCATTTTATTCGTGTTTTATCGAAACAATTTAAACTGAAAAATATGACTCTTCCTGACATCTATCGGCGAACTACTAATACTAATTTTTGTGAGCAATAAAGTTATTCCAGCAGATGGCGTTGTTAAGTAACACGAAGTCAATGAGTGTTTGCTTTGAGGTTAGACTAAGAAAATCAATGTTTATTTATATTATTTGTGTAAAAAAAAAATACCGAACAAACCTCGGTCATCCAGGTACTATATTTATATTTTCAAAAAAATTTGGGATCCGTAAGAAAATTGCAATTAATTTATTTATTTAATAAATTCAGTACACAAGAAAAATACAAAAAAAAGATTACATTATAAAGTTATTACTAAGGTAAGTCTAACCCTGTGAAGAGTTTTCTGCCGACAGACCACTAGGGAAAGGAAATAATATATCGGAAGATAATTAAAAGTGTACAAACAGTTTCAAAGATAATAAAATAACCAATATTGTAACCCAAGGTAGAAAACTCAATACAGTTTTTTTACGTGCGCTGCGAAAACTATTGATGATAGAACAAAATAATGTACTTTAGGGTTATATATAGGTCTTATTAATGTTTACAAAAAAGTCCGCGAGACAACATATCCATCTGTAATAGTTAAGCTAATAAAAGCTTTTGTGTCCTAAAACTTAATTATACATTAAAAGACACTCAAACCTGATAATATTTGATCAAACCCGCAACCTTATATATCGCGGGTGGATTTTTACCCACCGGTCTACTGAGGTCGTCACTACTGATACTAATCAAAAATCTAAAATTATTAAATTGATTTAGCTTAATTCAATTAGGAATTTTGTAATCCTCATAATTTTTAGGTCATGTTATTGTATTAAATTTGTGCTAATTATACTATTTAAACATCAAAAGGAAATAATTAATTAGTGGTTTTTACGCGGATTTCTAGCTTGATAAGTGAATTCTATGAAAATAAAAAAGTATTTAGAAGGTAAACATACCAATCATATTAAAAGATCCTAAATACTAGATAAAATAATATATTAAAAGTATGTAAGTATGGGTGATATGGTTGGTTATTGAACAAATTGGACAATACAGGGTGTTTGGTAGATGGTGGTCCAATTTGGTCTAAGGGCACGTTGGTGCCCCGGCAATACCAGTGTACGGCAACACAAGCGAAGTGCAAGAACACTACCCAGCAGTATTGGCTTAGCAGTAGATACCTCGACTTTTAACCTGAAGGTCGTGGGTTCAAATCCCGGCCAGCCGTGCACCAATGAATTTTTCTTAAGAAAAATTTATGTGCGCTAATTTACATTGCTCTTACGGTGAAGGAAAACATATCGTGATGAAACCCGCAGCTTAGTTGGCTCCAGAAGTATTGACAACTTCTTTCCCTCTGGACATGGTCGACTAACTTGAAAGGGTAGGGTAAGGGTTAGGTAAGGGTGATGGGCAAGCCTACTCCATCCTCACGTAAAAAGGATCCAATTAAAAAGGGTCTGATTCCGGAAAACAGCCCGTGTAGAAGTACAAGTACAAGAACACTACCGATCTTGTCTCGAAGAGTTTCGTCGGTTTCTGACTTGGGTTGGGTATGTTAACGACCCAGTTGGCACATTGGTCACCATGCCGGACTGCCAAACACAGGGTTGCTGGTTCTATTCCCGTCTTAGACAAGTATTTATGCTTAGATATTTGTCTATGGTCTGGTTGTTTCTATGTATTATAAGTATATATTTACAAAGAAAAGTTTATAAGTAGTATATCAGTTGTCTAGCACCCATAACACAAGTCTAGTTACTTAGCTTGGGGCTAGATGGCGATGTGTGGAATGTCCTGAAGTATTTATTATTATTTATTACTAAGACGTCAAAACTGGTGCCATTATATATGTGATGTGTTGGTATATGTGTGTGAGTCTTCCTCCTACCTGCTTTTCTTTGTTTGGTTAGAATCCGATTAATTATTGCGGATTTATACAATGCGAAATATTTTCCTAATATTTCTAAAATCTAGTAGGTACTTAAAATCGAATACAACAAAACAATTGTGTTCTAAGATTTTTCAAAACTAACATTATTCATACAGAGTGTTTGGTAGTTGGTAAGCCAATTTGACAAGTTTGACAAATGCGTTTTTGTTTGATTCGAATTTCAGTGTTCGCCTAGACGAGTGTAGAATAAAACACAAAAAGAGTGCAAAAATAACCACCAATAACCCTGTTCAATAAGTTTATTTTTAGCAATTAAAATTATCGCTTATTCCGCTCTAAGCACGTGAATTACTTAGTAAGCACTAAAGATATAAAAATAACCAGTGGTTTTCCACTGAATTATTTATCACAACAACAGTTTGATTTAACTTCATTCATGGTAATAAACTTGGAACAATGCTCTGAGCACAATTGAGGCACTACCGGCTGTGATACGGAAGCATCAGACGACCCAGTTGGCACAATGGTCACCATGCGGGCCTGCCAAACACAGGGTTGCGGGTTCGATTCCCGCCTCAGACATGTATTTATGCTTAAATATTTGTCTGTGGTCTGGTTGTTTCTATGTATTATAAGTATATATTTACAAAAGAAAAGTATATAAGTAGTATATCCGTTGTCTAGCACCCATAACACAAGTCTAGTTACTTAGCTTGGGGCTAGATGGCGATGTGTGGAATGTCCTGCAATATTTATTTATTTATCCCGGGAGTATTACCAAATGCTAGTTTTTTTACTTGTACCATGATTGTTAAATTCTCGTACTCTCAGAACATTTCAGTGTAAAATATCGTACACGTATAATTCTTTAAAAACTATATAACACGTAATTTACGTTACGTTTTTTAATCAAATGGACTAAACTAACATTTATTCGTGTCATTAAAATCGACTGTTCCTCCATAGAAAATTGGCAAATTGATCCAGTTTATTAAAAATCTTGTTATACCTAGTTAGATTGGTGTTTGTAATGTTCGAAATTCTCCTTGCCACACGAATAACGTCGCCTCTTGCATAGAAACTGAATCATTACAAAAATCCCCGCCTCCGGAACCAGCTCCCAGTACCGCCTCAGTGTGCTCAGCGCTTTAGTTATGATAAAATATGAACTAAGATAATGTTTGTTTTGTTTCTCAGTAGTTCTTAGCTGCTGTCCTAGTTGCGCATCATAGAGCGACCAATTTCTAAAAAAACATAGCATTTGAAAAGCCATTACAGGACAGGACAGAGGTTTGTTATATAGGTAGTATGCCACTTAGGACTCACAAGAATCTCACTTAAAATTCCCATCTATCTATACATATAAAATGCTTTGTCCTGAATGACTGACTGACAGATCAACGCACAGCCTAAACCGCTAATCGCAAAAACCTGAAACTTGGGGGGTGTATTCTATGTATGACGTAGACATCCGATAAGAAAGGATTTTCCTAAATTCTACCCCTTAGAGAGTGAAAAAGGGGGGCAAAGTTTGTATGGGACAACATGATTACTTGGTCTATTTTCGACTTCTACGCGAACGAAGTCGCGGGCAAAAGCTAGTGAGAGAATATAACGTGAGCAAGAGGCAATACTTACTGCTCTTTTGCACTAATTTATAAGGGTATGTTGCAGTATATTTTAATGCATATTGTTCAACCTAGCGCGGTCGCGGGAAGTCATTGGACTCAGAGACCATGCGACCGATCGCTGGAAGTCGTTAGGGGAGGCCTATGTTCAGCAGTGGACGTCCTATAGCTGATAATAATATGGTGATGATGAATATTAACCTAACATTTGACAACATTCAAAATCGTTCTGTTTATTATCTATAGTATATTTCGTAAAACGTGGTCAAACGTTAATTGAGTAGGCGTTTTAAAATTTATCATATTTTGTAGGTAGAGAAGCATTTGAAAAGTCATTACAGGACAGGATAGCGGACAAAAGAGTACCTACAAAATAAGATACATTTAAAAAAAATATATTTTATTTTGTAGGTAGAGTACCTAAAAAATATGATAAACATTAAAACGCCTACTCAATTAACGTTTTACCACGTTTTACGAAAGATACTATTAGACAATAAACAGAATGATTTTGTAAGGCGTTTTATTGCATTGATCTGTTACCATTTAGTTTTGTATAGGTAAACTCGTTAATAATTCATGATTTTTATATACTTACTAACTGTGCCCCCCGGTTTCACCCGCGTGAGTCTTGATCGCGTCAGAAAGTCGGGATAAAAAGTAGCCCATGTGTTAATTCAGGTCTCTATCTATCTACTGTTAGGCGGGTCCAATCGATCATCGTGTCGCATCACTACGAAGCGTGCCCGTCACTAGTTGAAAAGAGAAAGAAGATCAACGATGGCGCGATCGATCGTTATGGACGCTTTAAGAAAATCCTTGTTAGAAAAGTTAATAAAGAGTTAAATTAAAGTGAACGGTAGTGTTTTTCCTTTTAAAAGTTCAGAAGTCGGATTATTGGTACTCACTCAGCCCTCATAAGTGCACCACCACGACGAACTTGAAAATAATGTTTGAAGCGTCTCTCGCGTTTGGAATGCCATGTGCGGTGTGATGTTTGGTGGTGGTTATGTGTGATTGTGTTCGGTTTTTCGTGAGGCTTTCATAGCTAGATTGGTGATGGACAGGGTGCATGTACTTGACTGCTTATTTTATTTACTACCGCAGAATCTACTAACCTGCAGCTATCTGGTGAGCTCCATCCAAACTGTTCCTTTTCAAACTGTTTGATTTTATGACTATTGAGTCAAGTAAGCGTCATATACAGTTAGAACCAAAATGCCAGAAAGTGTATCTAACTAACTGAACTATACCTATTTGTAAATTTTAGTGCTGGTGAAAACTTGTATTCTACTTTTATAATAAGTAAATAAATTTAATAATATTGAACTCAGTGCATAACTATTAAATACTAACATAAACTATTGATACTTTAGATATTAGTGTGTGTGTCTTAATATTTGAACTTATACTTTGAAGTCTTTGAACGGTGAAAGACATGGTTTCTATTTTTATTGCCTAATATCTGTTAATTTTGGCTATTGTACTTGTTAATTATACTGAACTTAGTGAACTATTACATATATTACTGGACATTTAACTTAAATCAGTATCTGTGTCGAGTTAATCTAACTATACTTGAAAACAAAATTTGTACCGAAGACTATTTAATTTATTCGTGAAAGCTTGGTCATAATGTGCTGTTATTGAATATTACATTTGAGATATATAATAACAGTGTATGTGCTGAGAGAATTTTACTATACTTGGAAATTTTAGTAATCGTAGACTATTTAATTTCTATTTTTATGGTGTTGTTTGTTGAACTATTTCGTGTTTTATTCTTGAACACTATTGGTCTTACTGGGCTATTACTGAATATTACATTTAATCTTAATATTTTACCAATTAACTATGGGACGGCATAAGCATAAGAAGCGTTCTCATAGTAGGTCTTCATCTTCTGGGCCTAGAGAGAAGAAATTTAGGAGTGAGTTAGAAGAAAAGGGGAATAAAATTAAGTTACTAGAAGAATTAGTAAAGGAGTTGAGAAGGAAAAGGTGTCCGAGTCCGGAAGGGACGCAGACACCTCCACCCCCTATACCTAAAGGGCCTGTTGTTCGTTATGTAGGGCGCAATGATTTTGTGCCTGAGTTTAATCCTCAGACCACTTCGGTTTCAATAGAACATTGGATACGAAATTTAGAGAGCACAGCAAGGATGCATGGTTGGGATGAACGAACGCTTATATGCAATTGCACATCAAAGTTAAGTGGATATGCTAAAAATTGGTACGAACAACAAGCATCTTATGAGATTAGCTGGCCTGAATGGAAACAGAAGCTAGTACAAGCATTCCCTTTTACAAAGAATAAGTTATCTCAGATTAGGGAATTGGTAAATAGAGTAAAATCGCCAAATGAAGACCCCATTGAATTTTATTACACAAAATTAGGCATAGGTATGTCTTGCCACTTGAGTGATGACGTTATAACTGAAGCAGTCATAGGAACCCTAGGTAACAAATTATTGGAAGTTGGTGCAAAGTCAGCAGGTTGCCGGGATACTAGTTCCTTGTTGCAATATTTGGCTAGTATTAACAACTCAGATCTAGACACTAGTGCTAGTCGGGCGGGTTCTTCTACACATAATGATCAAAGGTCTATAAAGCAAACTAAATGTTTTTCATGTGGTAAAGTAGGTCACAAAGCAAGTCGCTGCTTTAAAATTAGAAATAATCAGAATAAAACCTCAGTAACTAAAAACAAGATTGAGAAGAAATGTTCCTATTGCGATAAAATAGGGCATCTGGAAGGTGACTGCTATAAGAAGAAATACCAAAAGCACTGTACATTTTGTGATGTAAAGGGTCACACAGTAGATGAGTGTAGGAAGTGTGCCAAAGGAAGCCAACATAATAAGTTAGTGCGTAAAGTCCAAACTGTGTGTTCTGAGACTTCGGATAGAAAATATTTCAAATCTGTGCGTGTTAATGGGAGCCAGGCAAGGGCTTTTGTTGTTTTTGGGAGTTCCTGTAACATCCTTAAGAAAAACTTTACTGATAGTCATAATTTAAAATACTCAGTGATAGATAACGTCGTGATCAAGGGATATGGTGATGCTTTGACTGTACCATTAGGTGTAACCGAAGCTGTATTAACAGTAGATGGTATTGATTTGGAAACTAAATTCTATGTTGTACCTGATAAATTGCAAGATTTTGACGTTTTAGTTGGTCAACCATTTACAGAAGCAGAAAATATAATAGTAGTTAAGACTGCTACTCAGCTCAGTGTATTAGAGAAGGATAATATGGCTTTACAATTAGCAGAGCTTTGTGAGGACCTTGAGAAGGTGCGGTTATACCCTCATGATGATGTTATACTTAATCCGGGTCTTAACAAAGTAGTTGTTCGAACTGAACCTTTCATGAGTGGTGTCATGAAGGTGAAATGTAGTGAACAAAGACAGGCAATGTTAGAAAAGGATGTTTTAGGTGACGAAGTTCAAAGCGAAGAAGGTATGGCTATTATTAAACTTGTTAACCGTACTAACGGACTTATACATCTAAACAGTGAAGAATGTATAGCTCGAGCAGAGCTTAAGAAAAGTATTGAATGTAATAAAATAGAAGGACCTAAGATAGGAAAACAGTTGACAAGTGATGAGAGAAAGATCTTAGACAACCTGCTTGAAGAATTCAGCGGATGTTTCTCTAGCAATAGTATGGAGCTGGGAAATTGTGACATTGAGATGTCCATTGTACTGAAGGAGGACAAGGTGATAAATTATAAGCCATACCGTATGTCATATCATGAGAGGGAAGTTGTGAGGAATATTGTGAAAGAGCTGCTTGAGGCTGGCATAATAGAGAAGTCGAAATCACCTTATGCTAGTCCAGTAATTCTGGTAAAGAAGAAAGATGGAGGATATCGCATGTGTGTGGACTATCGAGCGTTAAACAAAATTACAGTGAAAGAGAGATACCCTTTGCCAGTCATACAGGACCTTCTAGACAGACTTGTTGACATGTCGATGTTTTGTTGCCTAGATTTAGCAAATGGATATCATCAACTAAAAATAGCGGAGAAGAGTAGGCCGCTAACTGGATTCGTGACGCCGGATGGCCACTATCAGTACCGCATGATGAGCTTCGGACTATGTAATGCTCCTGCCGTGTTTCAACGGGCCATGAATGAAATACTGGCGCCTGTTATTCATAAGTGTGCCGAAGCTTACATAGATGACGTTATTGTTTGGGGACAAGATTTTTCTAGTTGTCTAGAAAATCTCAGGGAAGTTTTGAAGTTGATTGATGCAGCAGGTGTTAAATTAAAGAGGAGCAAGTGTTCGTTCTGTTATACCCCAGCCTTGTAGGACTTAGTGCCACTCTGGGCAAAAACCTGCAACTAAGCATGTTTTAACTTAGAGGAGTTTAGTTATCCCAAGCCAGTCCGCTTTCTACTTTCGTCCTGAACGGTTGCCAGATAGAGATTTTGGTGTGAAAATAAAATAGTTTTTTTTTTAAAAAGCCTTTTGGAATCCTCCGTATAACATTTTGGTGGCAGCGGTGGGATCCGGAAATCCCCAGTGCCCGGCAACCGTTCCGCGGACTCGCTCTGGATCCTGCATTTAAATCAAACTTCGAAGTTCAAATTCCGAAATAAAACAATTTGTGATAATCATAAATATTTTAAGTTATATGTGCTGTGAATAGTGAGTGATATCCTAAACAAAATCTACGTGAAGATACTTACCAGTGAGTTTGTGTTGTTGAAAACATTATCCTGAACATCCTGCTCGTCCTGCAAATTGTATCCTGAACTGTTGTTACTTACCTCATTCTACTCCGTCGGTGCCCGTCGTCCTGTGAAGAAGAAATACCTGCAAGTACTTACCTTTCATCTGCGTGACATATGGTGTAACCTGAAAGAAGACCTGGAAAAACCTACCGCGTCAGTCATCCTACTCCTTGCTGTTCATCGTGATATCCTGCAATCAAAATCAAGAATAAGTTTCGTCGTAATGTTCCTGTTCGCGCTTATCGCCGCCGCCTACGCGTTACCGTGAGTCTTGGTCATTGTTTAGTCTAGACTTTATAAACAATAGGTTCTCAATATTTTTAGTCAGTGGCTCTCAATCTTTTGCTATTTATGTTATTACAATATTGTTAGACAGTTTTATTATGACAAAAGCGAAAACTGAGGCTGACACGTTAACTTTAGAATTGCCAATTCCAATCCGCCACGTAGAACAGCCTGAACAAGTTCAAAACAAAAGTGAACCAGTGAAGTCACCCGTTGGTTCTCCACGTGCTACTAGGAAAACAACAGCCGCACTAGCCATGGCTGAAATGGATATAAATATTCTATTCAAATTCATTAAACCATACGACGGTAACCGAGAGGTCCTTAACTCATTCATTGTTAATTGCGATAATGCATATGAGTATGCGTCAGAAAAGCAGAAGCCAATCCTATTCAAGTACATTCTAAGTCAATTAAGCGGCAGGGCGGAGGTTGCTTGCTCCATAAAAGAATTTTCATCGTGGGAACAATTAAAAGATTTCCTTACAACTCAATTCAGCCAACGAAAGCACTACTCCCATCTTTTAACCGATCTCCAAGAGAGCAAGCAAGCTCCGCAAGAAAGTGTTAGTCAGTATGCGTTGAGGGTAGAAACTAATTTGTCACAATTATTGACTGAAATATCCTTATCCACTACAAAATCAAAAGAGTTACCCGGTCGAACAGCTGCAATGGAGGACCTAGCTCTTCATCATTTCTTGATGGGGTTGTACCCCAGGCTATCTAATATCGTCAGATGTAAATCCCCTAAGAACCTCAACGAAGCTGTCAATCTTGCTATATCCGAAGAACGCATTCAACAAACTTTATATAGGCAACCGCAAGCCGATCAGAAACCTAATAATAATAAAAACAATTTTAATAGGTTCAAGTCGACTAGACCTCAAAATTTTATTTCTCCTGGTCCATCTCAAAACCCTAGGAACCCTGTTCCATTCCAAGGCCCCAAGAATCCTATTCCATCCCAGGGCTCTTCTGGCCCTTATTGTCGTTATTGTAGAATCCCTGGGCACGATATCACTCAGTGCAGGAAACGAGAGTACAACAACAATCGATTCAAGGTCCAACAAAATACGTCCAGAATAAACTACATCGAACCACCTGATTACTTATCTCAAGATGAAGTTGACACTTCCGGTGATGTTGACGATTCTTCACCAGACCTTCCTTTAAACCAATAGAAGTCTCGCCCCGGTATCGCACGAGACCAAAACCCAAAGTCGATACCCTTAAACTCCCAACTCAAGTCAACATTTATCCTACTAAATCCAAGGCCAACCGACAGGGTAACCAGCCCCAAACCGACGGCCAAAATAAATCCGGCCTGACGGCCCCCCTTACTAATTCCAAGGCCAACCGACAGGGTAACCAGCCCCAAACTGACGGCCAAAATAAATCCGGCCTGATGGCCCCCCTTACTAATTCCAAGGCCAACCGACAGGGTAACCAGCCCCAAACTGACGGCCAAAATAAATCCAATTCATCAGCAGTCGCTCTAGCCAAGGTTGTTGATAAAGAAATATATGAAATAAATCTAGACACAACCAAAAGATTATTGCCTCACGTCCTACTGAATTCACAGGTATCAGATATTCCGTTATCATTGTTAGTCGACTCAGGCTCTGCCATCTGTTTACTTAAGCAATCAAGTATCCTTAAAAATCAAAATTTAGAGAAAGAACCGATAAAAATTAAAGGTATAGATCCTGGTGATGAACCAACACTTACCGAAGGTCACTTTTTACTTAATCTAAAACTGAGTAATAATAAATCCGCTAAATTCAAATTCCACGTCATTAAAGAAATCAATCTGCCTTATGATGGTATCATAGGATCAGACTTCCTGGCAGTTTTTGGCTGTAAAATTGATTATACACATGATATCCTGAAAATAGGTAACTTAGATGTCAAACTACATTTTGTTGATCCTTTTTTCATCATTCCTCCACGCACCGAGGCAGTAATAGAGTGCTCGGTTAGCGATACTAATCTTACCGAAGGTGTCATCATTGATCAACATCTTTCCGAAAACCTGTTGATTGCAAATTGTATTGTTAAAATAAAAGAAAATAACCGTGTTAATCTGACGATTGCAAACACCTCAGAATCCCCTGTAACAATTAAATCTAACCTCAATCTTAACATTATGCCCTTGCACATAGCTGCATTCCAAGTAAGTAGCAATTCCCAACAAATATCAACACGAACACAAGTAGTTATCAATTCCCTAAAAACAGACCATTTGAATGAAGAAGAATCTAATTCCTTGACAGACCTTTGTTCTCAATATTCAGATATTTTTCACTTACCCGGTGACCAACTCACTCATACGACGGCTTTAGATCATAAAATTAGAACCAGTACCGATGTACCAATCCACACTAAATCATATCGTTTTCCGGAATGTCACAAAAAGGAAGTAGAAACACAGATCCAAAAGATGCTTGATCAAAACATTATCGAACCGTCTTGTTCCCCTTGGAGTTCACCAATATGGATAGTTCCCAAAAAGGCAGACTCACAAGGCCGTCCTCAATGGAGAGTCGTAATAGACTACCGTAAACTAAATAACATTACAATAGGTGAAACTTACCCGATTCCTCAAATCAACGAAATACTTGACCAATTAGGGAAAAGTAAATATTTTTCTACGCTCGATTTATGTTCAGGTTTCCATCAAATTCTCATGTCTCCTTCAGACGCCCCTAAAACCGCATTTTCCGTCCCTCAGGGGCATTTCCAATTCAATAGAATGCCTTTTGGCCTGAAAAATGCCCCATCTACATTCCAAAAACTTATGAATAACTGTCTTTCTGGTCTACAAGGCATCCGATGCTTTGTATACCTTGATGATATTGTCATTTATTCATATGATCTGAGATCCCATATTGAAAACCTCCGCGCTGTGTTTGACAGACTTAGATCCTATAATCTTAAACTTCAACCTGACAAATGCCAATTTTTAAGAAAAGAGGTTACTTATTTAGGCCATGTAATCGGGGAAGATGGCGTGAAGCCTAACCCAGATAAAATAAAATCAGTCACTGATTTCCCTACTCCAAAAACTCCAAAAGACATAAAATCGTTTTTAGGCCTCGTTTCACATTATCGTCGTTTCATTCCAGACTTCTCAAAGTATGCCAAACCTCTAACTTCTTTATTAAAGAAAGATACGCTTTTCAATTGGTCTAACGAACAACAATTAGCTTTCGAAACTCTCAAAAGAAAATTAATCTCCGCACCAGTATTGGCATATCCTGATTTTTCTATACCATTTAACCTCACATGTGACGCCTCAAATTTTGCAATATCTGCTATTCTATCTCAAGGACCTATAGGTCAGGACCGACCCATAGCTTATGCATCCAGAACTCTAAATAAAGCCGAAAATAACTATAGTGTAACCGAAAAGGAATGCTTAGCAATCGTCTTTGGAACAAAAACCTTTCGCCCATACTTATATGGTCATCGCTTCAAAATATTGACAGATCATAAACCACTCCAGTGGTTATTTAATTGCAAAGATCCTGGTTCCCGCTTAGTCCGTTGGCGCCTGAAATTAGAAGAGTTCGAATATGACATCCAATATAAGAAAGGAAAAATTAATTCTAATGCGGATGCATTGTCACGATACCCTGTTAATCCTGTACAGCCGGAAGGCACTTCACAACCAAACCCTAATGACCTAAATTCAGAACCTATCCCTAGTGTAGATCAAGATCTGGGAGACTTACCTTTATCCTCATCCAATCCAAATGATATTGACTTACTTTCCGATGATCTCTTTAATCCTGACAATATTGTATCACCTGAAACAAATCTACCATCTAATATCCCTGACGTTCTTCGATCTGAAATAGAAAATGAAATTAATGACTTACCTGTTACTACTCCAACTGTAGAACCAAATGTCCAACCTGAAACTTCTCCACAACCATCAACAAGCGCATGCCCTGACTTACCTGTTGATGATTATCCAACATTCCTAAAAACAATGGCGAATAAAAATGTATCCTTTAATACTGAAATAGAAGAATGTAATGGAAGCCTAATGAAAAGTCCTACAAAGATCCTCTTGGTCCCTACTTCCATAGATTTAGACGAATCTAATCCTTACATACCAGAAATTTTGGGTGACCCTGAAATTAATGCACAAGTATCTAGCACGGAAAAAGAACTATTTTCCTTTGAAAAGCTTACATTAAACTCTAAAACCATCTACCTATTATACTTCAAGGTCCACCATTTCGACGAATCATCATACCCTGAAATTTTCGTAACTCTTAGAACAATAAGAGATCACCTCGCAGTTTTCGAAGATGTCCACGAATTAAGTATATCCGATTTGAAAAACCCTTTTGAAAAACACTCATTTACTAAAATCTATAATATCTTAACATATTTATTTCATAGCACTAATATTAAAATTAAAATATATCATAACAATATTATTTATCCAACCCTTACAGAAATTAAGAAAATACTCTTTGATAACCATGATATCCCAATAGCCGGCCATTTAGGCTCTTCAAGGATGTATAATAGAATTAAAGAAATGTATTACTGGAAAGGAATGCGTAGTGACATCGAATCCTATGTAAAACAATGCAAACCTTGTCAAGAAAATAAAGCATTAAGGAAGTTAAATCGTGCTCCTATGCAAATAACTAGTACATCAACTGAACCGTTTCAAAGGATATCTTTAGACGTTGTCGGACCTCTCCCTGAAGCAGGACCTGCCAAACTCAAATATATTCTAACTATACAAGACGACCTTACCAAATTCTCTTCCGCGTATCCTATCCGCAGCACCACCGCAGAAGAAACTTCAGAATGTCTACTTCACTATATATCTATATTTGGTATTCCCAAAACAATCCTAACCGACCAGGGTACAAATTTCACAGCAGAACTATTTAAGAAAACTTGCGAATTTTTAAAAATCAAGAATCTCTGGTCGTCGCCATATCATCCTCAAACCCAAGGTGCCTTGGAGCGTAGTCATTCGACCCTCAAGGAATATTTAAAATCTTACATAGATGATGAACAATCAAACTGGCCCCGTTACGTTTACACAGCTATGCTCGCCTACAATACTAATGTCCATACTACTACTCATTATACACCCTATGAATTAACATTTGGTAGTAAACCACACATTCCTAACTCCATCTACGACGAAACCCCAGAAGCAACCTATCCTGATTATGTCCGTATGTTGCAAAATAGATTAAAATATTCAAGAGAAAAAGCTTTAGATTTTATAAAGAAATCCAAAGAAACTTCCAAAACGTATTACGATACTCACACTCGTCCCGTCCAATATAAAGTCGGTGATTATGTATACCTTAAGAATCATCTAAGAATGCGCAAAGCGCTTTCTCCCATCTGGAAAGGTCCATATAAGATTGTAAAACTAAATGGTAATAATACACTTACCTTACTCATTAATCGACGTCATGTCATTCATCATTTCGATCAGGTAAAACCAGCAACTATTGCTGAGACAAACCTGTAAATAAAATATATATTATTAGAATAAGTGTAGTTAGATCTAGTTATATAATAATTTAGGATGATAAAGGAAGAGGTTGAAGTCTCGCGCATATCTTAAGATATGTTAGCTATGACTTAAACCTTACCTTAGTTTAGCTTACCTTTAGTCTTATATAATACATAAACTTAATTAATTGTTTGCAGTCTCATTCGAGGTCAACCTCATCAAGACTTCGTCCAGCCAATCACGACGGGCTCTGGTCTCTATTTCGACTATCTGGGTACTCTCAAAATTAATAATGTGCAATTGAAAGTCTTAATCCCTGTAGATATCTCACACATTCTTCCCCACATACAGAATATAGAATCCGCATTAAACCTGACTAGGAAATTGTGTAGTCAAACTAAAATTGTCGAAGTTGAAATAGAATGTTATAATGTATTGCAACCATTGACGGCTCGGTACCAAGATATGAATAGAGAATTTTTATCTATATCTCATCTTATAGACAACAGATCCAAACGCGGTGCTTGGATTGGAGGAATAGGAACCGTTTTAAAACAGATTTTTGGTACATTAGATGAAGACGACGCTTTAAGATACGACGAAGCTATAAATAGCTTACAAAATAATGAACAACAGTTGGCTTCACTGATGAAAGAAAACATAATGATCACTACTTCTGTAATTACTTATTTCAATGAGACTCTTAAGAAAATACAAGAAAACGAAGTTAATCTAAACATAGCTATCGACAAACTCTCTTCCAGCATTGTTAACATCTCCGAAATCACGAATGGACTTCGTATCATGAATAATATGAATGAAATTTTAAATAGTATAGAAACGTCGATTCTTACTCTATCCTTCCAGCTGGAAGATATAATCAATGCCATTTTATTTAGCAGTCAAAATACCCTACACCCCGCGATCATGACCCCTACTCAATTGTACAGAGAGCTTGCCGATAACTATAGACATTTGTCTAGCGACCTCGAATTACCTGTAACCTTAGATTTAAGTTCAATGCATATTATTTTAAGTATTTCAAAATTAACATGCTATTACGTAAATAATAAGATAATGTTTGTATTACAAGTGCCACTGACTAATATTAAAGAATATGTACTGTTTCATAATGTTGCTCTTCCGCTACCCCATGACATCAAAGGACCAAACGTGTTCAGTCTTATTATTCCCACCAACAAGTACATAGCAATGACCAAAGACAAATCTCATTATTGTGTTCTGAATGACCTCAATCAATGTAAAATAATTAGGCCCGGAATTTACATATGTGATATAGAAAACGTTTATTCCACTGATGCGAAACTTACATGTGAAAGTGAACTATTAGCAAAAGTGAACAATCAAAAACCGTCACTGTGTGAAACCAAAACGATAGTGGGAAAATTGGATGTTTGGAAACCTGTTACAAACAATAAGTGGATTTATATTCAATCGGAACCTAACAAAATTTCAATTGATTGTTTAGACTCTGTCTTATATGAAACCACAATAGTAGGAACAGGAATAACTAGTATTCCTAATGAATGTATCGGATACTGTAAAAGCACAACTTTAATACCAAAATATAATATCCTGAATATCACTTCACCTATTAACAATGTACCGGACTTTAACCTTATCAATGACACTTGCTGTAAAAACATAAAATTAGATTATATAACGAATGATGTGTCTCCTATCCATATAAATAATATAGACTTGGACGATTTTAGTAGCAAAAACATAGATAAACTTAATTCCCTCCTTAACGACATCAAATCCGTGGAAAATTCCAACAAATCGCATATTGTCAGATACGGGACACACTATTCAGTTATCATCATTCTTGTTGTAATCTTAATGCTTTTATATTTTGTATTTGTTATTTTCAAGTATTGTAAATCTGGCAACGATCATCCCTTCCAACTTAAACTAAACTTCAATAGAGAACCTGCTCCAATAGAACTTACCGAACCAGCGGCTACCACAACTGACAGACTCGACGCAGAAAATCCACCCCTAACTGCTCCACTTAGAACTAGAATTTGAATACAGAAACTTTGCTTTCAACCCCAAAGTTTCTTCTTAAAGGGGGAGGTGTTATACCCCAGCCTTGTAGGACTTAGTGCCACTCTGGGCAAAAACCTGCAACTAAGCATGTTTTAACTTAGAGGAGTTTAGTTATCCCAAGCCAGTCCGCTTTCTACTTTCGTCCTGAACGGTTGCCAGATAGAGATTTTGGTGTGAAAATAAAATAGTTTTTTTTTTAAAAAGCCTTTTGGAATCCTCCGTATAACAGTTCCTTACCGAATCCGTGGAATATCTTGGACATGAGATTCATAAAGGAGAAATTCGACCATCGTCACATAAAATAAAAGCAGTCGCCAACTTCAAAACCCCGGTAAATGTTCACGAGCTTCGTCAATTTTTAGGCTTAGCGAGTTATTTTCGCAAGTTTATTCAAGGATTTGCGACGATAGCTAAACCGCTTACCATGTTAACCAAAAAGACAGTAGATTGGTATTGGGGAACAGAACAAGCTGAATCTATGGAAAAGTTGAAGCAAGTGCTCACATGTGATCCTGTGCTTGCAATCTATAGTCCAAGTCGTGAGACACAAATCCATACCGATGCTTCGAAGGTGGGTTTAGGAGGAGTACTTCTGCAACTCCAGGATGATGGCTCATGGAAGGCTGTTGCTTATGCGAGCAGACAAACATCAGTTACTGAGGCGAAATATCATAGTTTCGAGTTAGAAGCACTTGCAGTAGTGTTTAGCATTCAAAAATTTAGAGTATACGTGACAGGTCTTAAGTTTTGTGTTGTCACAGATTGTTCAGCTCTTCGTCTAGCATGGTCTAAACGTGACTTGTCGCCTAGAATAGCAAGATGGTGGCTCGATTTGCAGGAATATGACTTCGATGTTGAGCATAGGCCAGGTACGTCAATGGCTCACGTAGATGCTCTCAGTCGGAACCCTATCACAATCAACGTTCAACACATAGAGGAGAAGGATTTTATTGAAGTTCTTCAAGATGCGGATGTAGAGATCCAATCAGTTATTACAAATCTAAAATTGGAGTCGGAAGCTAATAAAAACAAGAAGGATGGGTTAGTGAAGGATTATAAGGTTGTAAATGGGCTATTATGTAGAGTGGTGAATGGGGAATGTAAACCTGTACTGCCAAGGACAGCTAAGTGGCACATCATGAAGGTATATCATGATGAACATGGTCATCTAGGTCTGGAAAAATGCTTAGAGGCAATTCGTGCAAAATATTGGTTTGCTAAGATGAGGCAGTTTGTGCAAAAGTATGTGGCTAGTTGCTTAGGCTGTCAATTTGCTAAAAAGCCTACTGGAAAACAACCTGGATTAATGCACCCTATTAACAGAGACCCTACACCTTTCCACACATTACACATTGACCATTTAGGCCCTTTCTGCAAAAGCAATGGTAAGACCTATATTTTTGCTATCATTGATGGTTTCACGAAATTTGTGTGGTTGGAAGCTGTGGCCAGTGCTAATGCCAAGGGTGCAATTACAGCTCTTAATAGATTATTTCATGTATTTGGGTACCCAGTGAGGATTATTAGTGATAGGGGCACTGCTTTTACTGGACGAGAATTTAGGCAGTTTATTGAGGAACGTGGAATTAAGCACGTCTTGAATGCCGTAGCTACCCCAAGAGCCAACGGGCAGGTAGAGCGCCTGAATCGTACTATCCTAAATTCTTTGACTGCTCACATGGGCGATGAGCTGAAGGGATGGGATGTGTACCTTCCAAATGTACAGTTGGGCATAAATTCCACAATCAGCCAAGGTACAGGTAAATCACCCTTAGAGTTGTTGTGTGGGTTGCGACCCCGTTTAGCCGGTGAATTGCGAGGGCCTACCTATATGGATGACGTGACTCAGTTGAGGAATGATGCTGCGCAGAAAATAGAGGAAAATGCCTCAAAAATGAAAGAACGTTTTGATAAAGGTCGCAGAGTCACAGAACCAATATCTATTGGGACCTTGGTAATGGTCGAAAGAAAAATCATGCGATCAGGTTTGACAAGTGGGAAACTTATTCCAAGATATGCGGGGCCTTACAAGGTAAAGGCAGTTTTACCAGGGGATCGCTTTGAAGTTTCCTCTGCTTCAAAGGGAAGGAAAAGTTATAAAAACATTGTTGCGCGCGATAAAGTAAAAATATGGCACCCACGTTTAGCTGATTCATCTGGTGATAAACACGAAACTGAGTCTGATTAATTCTATACTTTCTTGCAAAAGTCATCGTGCTTGCCTTCGAGGCCTAGTAGACATAATTTCTAGTGCTTGCCTTCGGGGCCTAACAGATATATTTCTATTGCATGCCTTCGGGGCCTAGCAGATATAATTTCTGGTGCTTGCCTTCGGGGCCTAGCAGATATAATTCTGGTGCTTGCCTTCGGGGCCTAGTAGATATAATTTCTGGTGCTTGCCTTCGGGGCCCAGCAGATATATTTATTTTGCTTGCCTTCGGGGCCTGGCTGATATAATTTCTGGTGCTTGCCTTCGGGGCCTGGAAGATATAATTCTTTTGCTTGCCTTCGGGGCCTAGCAGATATAATTTCTGGTGCTTGCCTTCGGGGCCTAGCAGATATAATTTCCAGTGCTTGCTTTCGGGGCCTAGCAGTTATAATTTCTGGTGCTTGCCTCAGGGGCCTAGCATATTTTAATTCCGGCGCTTGCCAAACGGGCCTACTACATATTAATTTCGGTGCTTGCCTTAGGGGTCTAGCAGATATTAATTCCGGTACTTGCTTTCGGGGCCTAGTAAATATTATTTCTGGTGCTTGCCTTCGGGCTCTAGCATATTTTAATTCCGATGCTTGCCTTAAGGGCCTAGCAGATCTTATCTCCGGTGCTTGCCTCATGGGCCTAGCCAAACTACCCAAGAGTGACCGCCATAACAGGATGGGAAGAGAAACTAAGATCACCGTGTCAACTACGACGGGCCTTGCGGGTTGGTGACCTTCGGGGACCGAAGTGATGCAGGATGGCCGAGTGTTAGGCGGGTCCAATCGATCATCGTGTCGCATCACTACGAAGCGTGCCCGTCACTAGTTGAAAAGAGAAAGAAGATCAACGATGGCGCGATCGATCGTTATGGACGCTTTAAGAAAATCCTTGTTAGAAAAGTTAATAAAGAGTTAAATTAAAGTGAACGGTAGTGTTTTTCCTTTTAAAACTACATAAGCCGATTATTCCAAAACGAAGTTTAAGAATAGTCCGAGATATGGACAGATTTACTCGTGAACTTATAGTCTAAACAGTAACCCTATATAACCTATAGGGATAGTGCTTAGACTATTGTTCCCTATATAATTTATAGGGATAGTGTGAATATGGATGGGATGGGGAAATATGTGTCTAAATCTAAGGTTTAAATCAAGCTTAAGTCTACGTGTAACAAAGGGCGGCCTCATCGCTCAAAGCGATCTCTTCCACGCAACCTTTGTAGATTAGTAGGAAATCATGGTTCAGAAAATACTATATTTTTAATGATCCTTACTTCAAAATCATTAATTAATTGGCGTCGCAACAAAACTTCATAATAAATTCACGAATAATGAACACTCTATGAATAAGGAACAAAAATATACAGTAACTATTTTAATTAATCTAAAATTAAACATAATTTGTTATGGAAATTATGTAAAATAGTAGTTACATGTTATTAGGGCCTTGTAAAAATATTTAGTAAGGTTGGAGATGCCTTTAAGTGTAGTTTGCCAGCTGAGTGTTCGTTATGCATGGAGGGTCATAAGTTGGTGGTCAGCAATCAGCATGTTCTTTGCTAACTCAGCTTTGGACTTTGGCAGGTGAGTCTACATGCAGATCATCATCATCCGAGCGATGTTCCCGGTTGCATCCCTCTCGGTTGCCCGGGGTCTGCTTTCCTTTTTACGCCTCCCGACCAAGTCGCTCTTACATGGAAAACCGCGGCTTGGTTGGCTCCAAATGTATTTAATTTCTTTCCTCTAGACATGGTCGCTTATGTGACTCCAGATGTATTGACGAGCTTTCCTATTTACGGTCGACTAAGCCGAGAGGGTAATAAAGGTTCTGGGCAAGCCATCTGATACAAATCGCAGGCAACACAGCGCTCTAAATAGTATGGTTTCAACAGAGACATGTGAGTACGCTAGTAATTGTAGTTCAATGGGTTTCAAGTTGTTCTCACTGTATTATACGAATATTTTTGTATGGCTGACTGACTGACTTCTTTTGTTAATGGTAAAAAAAAGTATGGAAGTATTAATATTTAGTTCCGAGCTTAGTGTTTAAACCCAAAATGCAATGTACACCGCCTACTTGAAGAGGCATGCAATGAGGACAAGCAGAAATTAGTATTAGTGACACCATTCATAAACTACGACACGTGTTTCGCGTCTACACGAGATCAAGAGATCTCTTGTTCCAGCGTTCAGCGAAGCAACATCTCGGAGAGCGACGTCGTTCTAACGTTTGTCGCTCAAACAACGCGGTCGGGGTCCAATCCTGATGATCGTGTAGACGCGAAACACGTGTCGTAGTTTACGAATGGTGTCACTAATATTTTTGCTTGCCCTCATTGCATGCCTCTACAAGTAGGCGGGAGGGCGGTGCACATTGCATTTTGTATTTTGGCACTAGGCTCGGAACTAAAAAAAAATTACTACTTCCATTACAGATATGGAGTTCCGAAAAGTAAGCCCGGATTCAATCAACTGTAAAAACGTATGTTTGTTGCTCGATGAGAATAGATTAGGACATTGATTATCTCTTAATATATTTAATGATCAACAAAAATATACTACTCCAGGTTAACCCATTAATTAACCTTCTTCCCTGAAACTACTAAGTTACAATAGATATCCCAAAACAAAAACGCAGCGCGGGATGGCTTCCGACTATATAGATGGACGCAGAGGGCATGCGACAGATCGCTCTCAAACTCTTTGGAGGAAGCATATTCAGCAGTGGACGTCCTGTGGCTGATATAATGATGATGATATATATTCTTAAAAAAACGCTAATAGGTGTTGTTTGTAAAGTTTTTAGTAAAAACATTAGATAAAAAATACCTAGTATTCATAGTTTTGTTTGTAAACTGAGAACAATGTAAATATTTTTATCATCTAATAGGTATCTTTAACGTTTTTTAGAATTAAGATAGGTATTGTAAAATGCATGTTTTACAGGGAAATAAGTTAAAAGGTACGATAATACAAACGATCTTTTTTGCCCTTTTGTATTTAGCTTTAACTAGCTGCGCTCCGCGGTTTCACCCACGTAAGTCTCGATCCCGTGGGAATATCAAAATAAAAAGTAGCCTGTAGTCTTTCTCGATAAATGGACTATCCAATTCGAACCAGTACTTCCTGAGATTAGCGCGTTCAAACAAACAAACAGACTCTTCATTTATAACATCAGTATAGATAGGTTTACCTATCTTCTAATCTGGCACTATTTCTACTTCTACTAATATAGTATAACACTAAGAAAACAAACAAGGTGAGTATTTTAAAAAATAATAATTTATTCTTATAAAAATACATATCTAACACTAAGATCACATACTGCTAAGCAGCCGAATTAAATAAAATCTCAGTAAGTAATTAAAAAAATATCACAAAAAGTTTGTTTCCACTTTGAAAATCCTGAAATTATTACAATTTTAAAACTGATTTGTTAAATTAATAATGGTTTAACAATGCTTTCCTTCAGTTAAATGTTTGTCCAAAGTATAGATCAATTTACAACGATTTAAATGATGTCAATGTTTTTCTAGTACTTAGTCTTTTGTAGGCAACTGAGCGTCTGGGACAAGTATTTAGTTCTGTCACATTTATCAAAGGAATACCATTGCCACCCATTGCTTCTGTAGTTCGATAATTTTTAAATCAATTATAATTTTTTAAGGTCATCGGCGTGTTTCTTTTCGTATTCACCTTGAGGGTCGTACTTGGCCGTCAACTGAGTCCAAACTTCGGGTTCGTGTTTGCGGATATGCCGAATCACCTTCTGGGTACCATCTTTCTGAACTTTAGTACATTTAGCGCAGTCGTTCTGTAGAGCTTCGGGGATGTGTACTGGATAAAATAAATATTATATATAAATATAAAGTGGATTTACGAGTGCAAAAAAATCAATGGACACTTACAGATTTTAGTCTATAAAAGTGTTACAAAAATCTACTTTGCAAAGAAATCCTGGATCCAGAAAAATCGATTGATGGATTTTTACAGTAGATTTTATCTGAGCTACTAGGCTTGAGCAACGGTGACCAGACAACGGATTAAACACTAATTGATTTATTTTGTAAATTCATATGTAATATACAGAAACATCCAAAAACAATATCCTCTGTACATAATTATATAATTGTTTAAGGCGGGAATCGAACTTGCAACCTTCTGCGTCGTAGCTGTTCGCTCACTGACAGAGGTCAAAATAAGAAAAAAAGACGAGGGTGATAAAATCAATTCAAGCAAGATTCTAAGATCTTGCTCCAGTTAAAGTTTAAACAAGGAGCAAGATCTTAGAATCTTGCTTGAATTGATTTTAGCGCCTTTTTCCTTATTTTGACCTCTGTCAGTATTTCAACTCATTAATTAAGTATTAATGTATTAAACAAACATAATTAGTATGAAAACATTTTAATAATATCAAGTCATTTTAGAACTATACGGTGGGTCTTTAATTCAGTTGCCAACTGTACATTACTTGAATACTAGTCTACTTATCAAGAGAAAAATAATGTTTAATAGGGAAGGTAGTATTAGCCGGATTATAATTACAGTAGCGTTAATTGATAACGTGATTAAACTGCTCAAAGATCTGAAGATACATGCTAAATAAAAATTAGTGTACTTTAAGTGCTAATTTTTTCATTTGAAAAGATACATTTTCAGGTCCTCTGGTTGCCAGGAAGAAATCGCTTTAAGCGATAAGGTTGCCTGTTTGTACAATTTATTTTTGTTATTTCAACGTTTTGTGTGTGGTACAAATAAAGTGTTTTTCTATCTATCTATCTACATTTCGGGTCATATCGAGCCTTAACTATTTAATACTCGCAGAATGATCAAACAGTTTTTTTTTGCTGTAAAATTATGTTTTTATGTACAGAACATTCACAAGTAGGTATACATTATGTATATTATTATTTATATGTATTGTGTATATGTGTTTATATATTTTTGGAAACAAACAAGTGTACCTATAAACTTTGTTTGAATGGCCATGAATTATAATCAGATATATTATTATTTTATTGTTGGAATATTTTGAGTAAACAATATGAATAAAAACATTTGGCTAACATTTATACGTTTTGATTAATTTTAATTGAACGGTAGTATAACAACATTTTAAGTTTTTTGTAAGAATGATTGTCATTTCAGTCTGCCTGTGACCATGAGATCTGAAAAGTTCTCGAAACGTCAGGTTAAATTTCATTATGAGTTCAAGTCGCGAAAACCTTAGAAAATACTACTATTTGACTAGTTAAATTAATGGTTTACATTTGAATTTGCAAAATTTTAAAAGGATTTTTAACAGGAATGAGAACTTCGCCAACCTTCTGTAGGTAACCATGAAGTGAAATTCCTTGGATTGTATTAAAGCTCTAACAATTCAAGTATCATGAAGTGCTTTTACTGTTGACCGTACAAATCTGGGAACCGGACAGCGGTTGGACATAAAATAATATTCAATATTTAATTTAAAATTCGGGGCAGGGCGAGCGGCGGAAATAATAACGGAAAAAAAATATAATCTGTTTTTAACCGACTTCAAAAAAAGGAGGAGGTTCTCAATTCGGACGTATTTTTTGTAATGGATGCTCGCGCATATCTGCTTTTTAGTATATATTTGTTGTTATATCGGCAACAGAACTCTCGAGCTATCACGGTTTACGAGATACAGGCTGGTGACAGACAGTGGAGTCTTATTAAAAGGGTCCCGTTTTTACCCTTTCGGTACAGAACCCTAAAAAAAAAGCTACGAGAACAATGAGTGGACTGGAGTTGGAACTAACCAAAAGCCTTACCCTGGACAATGGCGTTTAGACTACTTACATTTAAGCTCCTTGGCGTCCGGTGTGCACCTTCCCTTATCCAATAAACAGTTGGAGTAATTTTTAAGTATATTTCGGTTGCCGAGGACCTCATCGAGGTCGACATTGTCATACTTGTCAGTGTATTTCTCCTCCTCACTCTCACTAGGGCGGGCGAGGGCGAGGGCGGCGAGTCCAAGCACGCAGGCAACGATTACACTCTTCATGTTGTTGGCTGGAAATGGAGGTAATAATGATTTGGTTATATTTTCTATTAGCAGCGCTCCGCGGTTTCACCCGCGTAACTCCAGATCCCGAGAATATCGGGATAAAAAGTAGCCTTATAGCCTTCCTCGATAAATGGACTATCCAACACAAAAATATTTTTTCAATTCGAACCAGTAGTTCCTGAGATTAACGCGTTCAAACAAACAAACTCTTCAGCTTTATAATATTAGTATAGATTTGTCCAAAGAGGCAATGCAGCCAGCCTCTCGTAACTTATTTAGATTTTGAATATGATTATTTTTTTCCATTAAATAACTGATTTATACTAAATTTCAAGAGCTATAGTTGAGTACCATATACAATGTGTAAAAAAACCTGGAATCTATTTTAGGTACAACCGGCCTACCGGCCTAACCCAAATTAAAAAAAACTGTTTACTTGTTACCTGTTAAAAATAATAACTGAATATCTAAGCACAAACTTTATAAAAAGTAGAGATTATAAGTAAATTGCTATGTTTAAAAAAACAATGAAAGCAGAAAGGCAACAAAAAAGCTCATTCTGCATATTAACTAAGAACACATTGGATAAATCCAACCATATTACCATATTTATAATTCACTATGTGCAACAATTTATATAATAAATATTTGCTTTTTTGACAATCTGAAAAACAATTCAATAAATGTCAAAATTACAAGGCTATAATAGCTAATTATAAAATACGAAATTAACAAAAATAAAAACAAGAAACCATTCAAATGTTTCAAAATTTTCAAAATTTACGAACTTGAAATTTGAAAATGTATTTAAAAATACAAATGAAAAGTAAGTATATTTAAGTTTTTTTTTACAAGTTACAAAAAACTTCATTTTAATGGAAAAAAAACCTAAATAAGTTTCCCTTGGTGCACAAAAGGATCATTGCATTGCCTCTTTGGATGGCAAAGCCGATCAAAGTAGCAGCCAAACAATTAATTAAATTTAATAAAAATGTCACTTGCTATGTGACTTTGGCCTACCTTTTAAATTAGAGAACAGGACCGGTTGTTATGACTGCAGTATCTTTATTAATTCAGCGTTGGGAGCTACCGAGTTTATATACAACATCGGTATAACTTCTCTGAACGACACAAAAACTAGTTTATGACTATATGACGAACACGGCATGGATAATAATGAATGTGAGTGAGAGCGCTAAGCCTTCCTCGATAAATGGACTATCAAACACAAAAATATTTTTTCAATTCGAACCAGTAATTCCTGAGATTAGCGCGTTTATACAAACAAACAAACTCTTTCCGCCTTATTCCAAAACGAAGTTTAAGGATAGATTTATTCAGATTTACTCGTGAACTATAGTCTAAACACTATCCCTATATAATCTCTATGGATAGTGTTTAGACTATAGTTCACTATATAATCTATAGGGATATATGTAAATCTGTGTCTAAATCTAAGGTTTAAATCCTCATCTCGAACTATCCTTAAACCTCGTTTTCGAATAAAGGGGTTTAGCGTTATAATATTAGTACAGATATAAAATGCTTTGTCCTGACTGGCGAATCAACGCACAGCCTAAACCGCTGATTGTAGAGACCTGAAACTTGGAGGGTGTGTTCTTTGTGTGACGAAGGCATCCGATAAAAAATGATTTTCCGAAATTTTACTCCTAAGGGGGTGATAAAAAGGGGCAAATTTTGTATGGGACAACCATTCCTTGGTCCAATCTACTACAAATTTTGTATAAACATTCTATATTGATAGAAGATGTGTTTCGTATTTTGTTGAAAGTGATCCCTTAACCGGGTAAAAAGGGGTAGAAAGTTATTTGGTAATGATTTGCTTCGAAGTTGATATCAATACTCTAGTGCTCTTTTGATTTGATAATATTAAAACCAATTAAAATACTATTAAACTATTTTCAAAAGCTAAAGCTAGTCTTCACTAATACAACAATCCAGTCCAATTTTAGCTTTAACTTGTACTATTAAATATTTCTGTAACCAACAAGATGGCAAAATAGTTCCTTTTTTGACCGCATTTATTAGGATCCTAGTCGCCGTTTGTATGACGTAGTCTTCGGGGAAGAATCGTTTCGTCAGAACCATTATATTATTCATTACATCTAGTGATGGTAGTGTTTTTATATATATTTACGTTATTGTGCAGATTTTCATTGAATTAAGTACTCCGTGGAAAAAATCAACAATTACATACGATTTTTTATTCTTAATTGGGATTTTTTGTGACGCCAATTTGTTAGAATCAAAGTTTGAGGCAATTAAAAGAATAACTTGGAAGGTACATAAAATACGTGGTTTACAAGCATTAGAAATAATAGGTTTAGTATTGTTTTTCTGGTTGACTCCCCTAGAGGCTCTGTTGAGAGTTTTTCAGTCTTATCGGATCCCCTACCTAGTCTAAGGGGCCCGAATTATTTGCTACTTGATAGTATCAAGGGTTTTAGAGATACGAAGAAATCTGTTATTGATGTATTCAAACGAAATTCCACTTATCTTAACACTTGTAGATATTTGGCATCCTAACTACAATTTGCATTATAAACCTTTTTTGCGGTAATTAATTTAAAATACCTTTTTTGTTTTCAATTTGAATTGTCGTACTAAAACAGTCAATGACGCCGGACTTTAATTTACCCAAAGTTTGTGGAATTTTCGAAACGTGATTAACACTATTATTTACCTAAAAATCCTTGAATCCTTTTTGGTTACACTACAGGTTCAAAGTTTGTTTAATTGTTTAAGTAACTTTTTATTTTTGGTTTACGACTAAAAGTTACTTGACAAATATTGTAGATAATCATATTTGCAAACTATTAATGAATATTTAAGCAAGACATACAAATGAAAATAGTTATTTAATTTTAACATCATTCAATTTTTATTTAATTTTGACATAATTTAATCTTGACATAATTTAATTTTTATTTGATTCGTTCTTTTTTATTTGATATTTCGGATGTTAACTTTACCTACTATTTGTACGCCATTGTATGGCTAAATATGAAGAAGCAACATTCTATTTTGTAACACCACTATGTACCATATTTAATGCAAATAAATAATTCTGATTCTGATTCTGAAAAAATGTTAGCTAATATTTTTTGTGAGACCTATAGTTTGTCAGATAAACCATTTAAATCCCTTTATCCAAGATGGCGGCCGTGGGACAAAGGCTACAATCCCTCAAACTTTGATTTAACTTTAAAATAACCCCCTTGATATCTAAAAAATAAAATTGCGTCCTCTAATAAATCCTCTAATCCTCTAATAAACCCAAATGTAACTTTTCAACGGACTAGTTGTATTGTTTTTTTTTGTATATGAAAAAACGACGATAGCTGGGATAGCTAGTTAAGTGTTCTATAAATACTTATCAAGAAGGATTTGCAGGACTGTTACACACTGTAGAACTTTTATAATATTATATTTATATTTACTTGCCTAAAAGTATGATATGAGGATACATTGATTCATTGGAAGTAACATAAACTACTTTTTATTCCGATATTCTTACGGTATCGAGAGTTATGTGAATGAACCGCGGAACACAGCTAGGTAAATTTAAATATTTCTCATGAATCACGTCGTCGTCAATAACGTCTAATACATTAGTGGAACACATGCATTTACAAAAAAGTGTCATGGTAATATAGTGTGACGTGATACGTCATGGTAATATTACCAGACGCATCATGGTAACTTAGGAAACAGAGTACCTATTTAATAATAATATCGCTCATCTGGGCTTGTGTTATGGTGACGAGAGACACATATAAATATTATTCCAATTAATCAATTACTTACTTATATGAAAAAAAAAATATGTAAAAGAACAACAAAAAAATCTCAATTATTAATCGTTTTCTTAAAACTTTTAGTATCACGTAAAATTATCGTCCGTAAACCAACTTTACAGACAAACATTCGTTTTTTTTTAATATAGTTAAGTAAAAAAATGAAGCACGCTGAAAATTAATTATTTTTTAAAGTGGGCGATAGACGAAACAAGTTTAAGAACCTGTTTAAGAAAAAAATTAAAATAGATAGATAAAATACGATAGTCACATGAATAAGGAAAACATAAGAAAATCTCTAATAGCTCTTAAAAAAATTAAATTATAATAGCTTTCAATAAAATCACTAGAATTGTTTACTTTTTAATTGTTAAAAAAAAAAACATTTATTTCAGATAACGAGATCCATATTACATTAAATAAGAATAAATTGAATTAGAATAAAATAAGAGCGGTGTTGGCTTAGTGGTAGATACCTCGACTTTCATTCTGAAGGTCGTGTTCGAATCCCGGCCGGCCGTGCACCAATGTATTTTTCTTAAGAAAAATTTATGTGCGCTAATTGACATTGCTCTTACGGTGAAGGAAAACATCGTGATGAAACCCGCGGCTTAGTTGGCTCTAGAAGTATTGACAAGTTCTCTCCTCTGGACATGGTCGACTAAACTGAGAGGGTAGTAGGTGCTGGGCAAGCCTACTCCATCCTCACGCAAAAAGGACCCAATTAAAAAGGGTCCAATGGCGGAAAACAGCCTGTATACAAGTACAAATTACAAGTACAAGTAGAATAAAATAAATTAATACTAAAAATGGAATACTCAATAAATTAAAAGTCAGCATTTTGATACTTACAAAACAATAGGTATCTTATATAATAAATAATTCTCGATAATCCTTGAACGATTGACGTGGGACATGTTGTTAGAAATAATTATAATAGTGTCAATTCGATTAACGAGTGCATGTCGGAGCATATACTATATGCAAATAATAATCAAGGATTGGATTTATGACTAGTATCTAGTTGTTTTGACGTGATAAATCGATGAACACCGGCACTCGCAAAAAAGTGTGACATCATCGCTCACGTTATTCACAAGGTAACCATAGCAACGTATTGTAGTTGCTATGGTTACCTTCAATGTTTTCTTATGACATTCTTTTATAAATATATATTATACGCGACGAATTGAGAACCTCCTCCTTTTGTTTGAAGTCGGTTAATGAAAAGCGTATGGGGGAGGCCTATGTCCAGCAGTGGACGTGCACGGGCTGACATGATGATGATGATGAATGAAAAGGGTAGCGTTAAATCACTATCTCACACGATGGTAAGTGACGATTTGGTCTAAAATTTCTATAAGCTCATTACTTACAGACCATCAAATGGACGCAAGGGATGCATCCTTCGCGGGATCCAAGTGAAGGTAGTAAGATGATAGATAGATAAATAACTTTATTCGTACAACACAGGAAGAAACAGAACACTATATACACAAAGTAAAATAATAGCTAGAATGTATAAGTTGCACAAATGGGCGGCCTTATCGGTGAAAGCGATTTCTTCCAGGCAACCTTTGGATGGAAAAGAACTGATTCAGCTTTAATGGTAGGTAGTGAATTTACTCTAGCAGGATACCAAATATAACATGTAACAGGTGATAATATAAAGTATTTACATAAATATGGCTTTAAAATATCAAATTATACATACAATACATACCTATATACAATTATATACATAATGATGATGAAGATGGCAGTGGAACAAAAAAAATTCCGACCTTTTGAATTCCGAATTCCTTTTGTGGCTGCATCGGCCTACGTATCGTTATCAGTAGTTATCATAATTAGCAACTATCCTAAGATGTCAATTAGATACTGGCGCGGTAGGCATACACATCGATCTTCTATATGTGTATAAAATAGAAAAAGTCTCATCACAAAATCTCTGAAATTACAAGAGCTATCTGCTGTCTAGAATCGGAAACTTCGCATGGGGGTTCCTTTAATGCATTATTTTTAAAAAAAATGATCGAATTTTCATAAATTATACTTTCTAAATGGGTGAAAACGGCAAATAATGTCTGTAATAACTAATAAATATGCTAAAAAATATTAAAATACTAATAAATTTACTAACTGGTCACTTCATTTTTTGTATTTAAAATGTTAAATGTTCATGTCGTTTTATTTTATCCATTTATTATTAAAGTATTTTTAATTTGATGAAGTAGATATATATAAAAATAAATGTGTTTGTAGTAAATCAATTTTACTTCTAAAGAGACCCTAAGTCAGGTAAAACTGCGGGGAGCAGCTAGTCGTCTATAGACTACTAGTAATTAGTTAGCAACTCTTCTCGGAGGTCAATTAGACACTGACGTGGTAAGCATGCACATATTTTATAAAAACATATTTTTTTGACCGTAAAATTAAAACTCAGATCAAGATCTGAATAAAAACTAAAAAACCTGAAACAACAATGAATCACATGCGTAGGTATATGACGCAGGTGATCGTACCTCATAATCTAATTTAGGTGCCCTAAAATTAAATTTCAAAGAAGGATAATTAATTACAAAGGAATTCTCCATCAGACCATCACTTAAGGGTTCACACTTAAGAACTCTCGCAGACTAGAACTTTCTGTCAACTGATTCACATTTGAATGCATTTTTTTACCTATCGACTACGTGACTTTGGCAAAACTGTGATCACGCGCAATTACCATTTAAAAGAATAAAAATGTTCACTTCTTAGCATTTACTTTTGCCTGTGTTTTACCATTCGTTAGAACGTAACATTACATTGAAATGCTCAAGGAAATGCTCTATCTTTATACTAAAGTATCAGCTGACAGAAAGTCTCAAGTCTATAGAAACTCGAAGAAGTAATCTGGTTTCCATGACGTCAATGCAACTTGTTTTGCAACGATCGATCCAAAAAGATACAGTTCCAATAAACCTTTTTATAACCGCTCTGTCATGGTTTTTATCTCTCTATATTTAGTTCTATGGTATTAAAGCCTGCATATTTTAGACATCAATTAAGTTTTTTACGTACGTCAATATTGTTATCGTGATCTTAAAATAGAAACACAAATCGGTTGAAAAAACCGTAAAGAAATACGTGAACTCTACCAGAGTTCCGTGTTTTAATTTAAAAGTTTTATTGCTGATACGTGGCCAGAATTAATTAAAACTATTTATTTTTGTTTTACTACTTTTTTTATGTCCCCTAGATTCATTTTTTCTTAATATGCTTTCAAGTACAGACTTTTTATCTTATTTATATAAAAACAAAAATACGGTAAATACTTATCCCGTTTCAAAAAACGCTGTTATCAAAAAGTAGTGATTATCTATTATTATCTATCTAATTTTATATGTACCTAATATCCCTAACAAATGCCGCTAAAAACATATTTTTTTATTATCTTTTATGTATTAAGATTATGGTTATAATATATTTTCACCATATTGGTTGTTTATGTCTCGTAATAATACAAACAGCATCAAGTTCCACAAATATAGTGTTTTAAATAACTTTAGTAGGTATACTGTCAACCCTCCCCCCCTTCCCCACCCCGAATTTACCCAACGAACATAAGTTTATATATTTTAACTAGCTTTAGCCCGCGACTTCGTCCGTGTATAGAAGTCGACAATTTGTATAGAAGTCGAAAATGGACCAAAGAATCACGTTGTCCCATACAAACTTTGCCAATCCTTTAGCCTCCAAGTTTAAGGTCTCCACGATCACCGGTTAAGGCTGTGCGTTGATCCGTCGTTGATCTAATCAGTTGATCCGAAGTATTTTGTATGTATATTTCCATTTATTTTTATTTTCGTGGAAATATTTCTGTGGAACCTCCAACACATTTATAATATTTGTACCTGGTCAGATTATACGTAACATTATACATAATTATAGGATACCCTTGCACTACAATTCAAGGCTAGGAAAACCGCAAATTCATTTGTTTGGCAGATATGCAACGAGTATCAAGTTTAACCACTCGATTAAAACAATAACAAACGTTAATTTACGGAAATAAACATAAATCCAACGTTTTATATCTATTTCGTGGAACTATGAGTGACGTTCATTTTAATGCAGGCGGGTTTTGTTTTGTTTTATTTTTATTTTGAATTTCCGGTCATAATTTTTATTTAATTTAGTTATTTAAAGTAAATAGCTACTAGTCTTCCGAAATGACTTATAATTACGAACAACTTAGCACCTTTTGTTTATTCTATTCGTCTATTTCAAGGTTTGACTAGATTTTGAGTTAAAGTAATACCTTTTTACGCATATGACCTCATCTTACATTATTTCTTTTAAATTTTAATGTTTTTTATTTATGTTCTTGTCAATTTTTGTAAAAAAACGGAACCCTTTCAATAAGACTCCACCTCTGTTACCAGGCTGTCTCTTAAGAAACGTGATATCGACGACCCAGTTGGCACAATGGTCACCTTGCCGGACTGCCAAACACAGGGTTGCGGGTTCGATTCCCGCCTCAGGCAAGTATTTATGCTTAGATATTTGTCTGTGTTTTTTGGTTGTTTCTATGTGTTAAAAGTATATATTTACAAAAGAAAAGTATATAAGTAGTATATCCGTTGTCTAGCACCCATAACACAAGTCTAGTTACTTAACTTGGGACTAGATGGCACTGTGTGGATTGTCCTGCAATATTTATTTATTTATTTATCTAGACAGTAAAAAAAATCTCAAATGGTGTATTTCTGTGGTACGGAACCCTTCAGTCAGGCAGGCTCTTGGTCGGTTTTTTGTTCTGTAACTATGTTGCCTTGTGTTTCGTTTCAAATAAACTATTCTATTATTTTTTCCTATTCGTCTTATCTTCGAAACGAGATACTATTATCACAGAATATTTTTTATTTGACTTAATGTAATAGCGTACGTCACTAGAGTTGAAAATCAAGATCAAATTAAGCCAATATCCATACATTTAATAACGATCCATTTCGAATATTTGCTATCGGTGACCATACATAAAAATAAATTCGCGACGAATTGATACACTCCTAATTTTTTGAAGTCGGTTAGCATAAATATACTAGTAAAAGGTCAATGTACAAAAACATTTGAAAAAAAAATTTGTTTGTTCTGAACAGGCTGGATATGCTTAGTACGAGGGTCCCAAAATTTCCAAGAAATTGAGACTTACGTAGGTGAAACCGAGGGGCGCTACTTGTATTAAATATTGAAATATAATAATATTATTACCTTTCCGCAGCAGACTATGACGCAAGTTCGATTTCCCCAAAAAAAGAGTTCAACGCGCGCCCCTCAATTTAATTTAAATTAATTATACGGTTGGATGAATACACGCATATCATATTAATATAATACCTATAATTCTATGTATACCTACATTATTTAGACTATCAAAGATATTGATTTACGATTTCCTCTTTTATTTCAGTAGAAAAAAGTAGAAAAAATTGCCTTCGGAATCCGTTGGGTGATTGAAACCTTTCGACACATTAAGCTATATGCGCAAAACACCAACTCGAGGTTTCGTGGTGCTTTGCGGATTAGCAGAGATCATTAATTAGAATACTAACTACGTAAACACCACCTTGTTAAAATTTTACCACTAAGGTGGAGTGTAACCACTACCTGGAAACAGTTGAAAAGCCTTTAGATCAATCCAAGTTGTATTATTATTAGTACTACGAACCCTACTAGGTATAAGTACATTGTTACCCTAGGTGTGAAAGTCACAATTTTATTTAACACAACAGGATTTATGTTTATTGCTTTTCATTACGAATAATATATAAAATTCTTCATAATAACGAGAGTGAATGAGAGACTCCAAACTACCTCTGGCACTATGCATGAGTCGTGTTAAGCCCTAATTGTTATTCTTTGGCGTTACCTAAAGCAAGGAGGCTAGGGTTTTGAAGTTCCTAATGCGTAATGACACTGATACTGGCTACAAGCACATTGCACAAGCCATGCGAAGCCATAATTTGACATGACAGCTGTCAGTGAAAGCGATTTTCCCTAGGGATGAAAGGTATTCTTTCTACATGCTTTTCAGGCATCTTTAGACCTACTTTCGGAGTATGAGTAATGAAAAAGTTATTTACAGAAGTTCTGCAAGCAGATAATTTGAGGAGTTTTGTGTGAGAAGGTGGTTTCAAGTGCTCTGTCAATATGTACAGACCTAGCAGTTAAAGGGTCGACTCCGCTGGAAGAAATCTTTAAATAGTAAGCAATTTATTGTCTTTCCAGGGCCTATTTTTAATGAAAGTATTAATATTCGTTTTTAGTTCCGAACCTAGTGCCAAAAGTATCCTGATACATAATGCCCGTGCATTATGAATAATGACAAGCTACTTTGGACAAAGTGATTAATTATTATCTAAACTTTAATATTCATCACACTGTCTGGGCATTATGAATATTGCTATCTGATTGTTAGGCAATGTGATAATAGACCTATGTCTATTATCACACTGAAGAGCATGTAGGTAGAAAGAAAGCGTTTAAAGGAGCTCTTTACCCCATAGTATCTATATACTATGGGGTAAAGAGCTTCTTTAAACGCTATTTTTAACACTGTGAACCTAAACGCTCGCTTCGTTCGCGCATGCTTTGTCACAATATCTAACCTAACCTACCTTTCTGGCACTCAATTACCTTTTTTACCATTTTTTATTTTTTATTTGAGTGGGAATGAGAAAAATAGTGTACCCATTGAATACACAACGCTCTTTTTTCAGTTTTTTTCTTCACCATAACAGATATAGTATATCCACATAATCTTTATCTACACAAATATCATAAAGAGGAAAAATTTTATTGTTTTTTTTCTGTTTGTAACAAATAGGCTCCTAAACTACTTGACCGATTTTGATGAAACTTGGTATAAGGATACATTGATTCATTAAGCCTAACATAGGCTACTTTTTATTTAGATATTCTTACGGAATCGGGAGTTGCGCAGGTGAAACCGCGGAGCTCTGCTAGTACCTGTATAAAACAACTAGATCTACTGTTTAAGTGTCCAATCATATCGTTAGAATATTAAGGTAAATGGTTTGTGATTGACATTCAATTTTCTCCTCTATAAAAGGCAAGGCTTAAACAAAACATGAGCATATATATTTTATATTTGTTTTAGAATTTTTATTTTTTTATCGTCTGCAAATCTGAAGGTGAGTTATAATTAAGATACCTACTAACATAGAAGTGTAGTCTATGCTTAGAATTAAGCAGATTTATATTTTTAACTGTTAAAATTATACCTACCTCTTGATTTATTTTATTGTCGCCTAAAATACTTTTTAAATTCCATGGGACTGAAATTGTATGGCAATACAATCAAGAAGGTACACGGAGCAATATTTTATTAGCGCTGTGCGGTTGCCAAGTCACTAAAATAAAGATAATTTATATTGTAATAGTCACTAAATGTTTGTACGTTACTGAATAATACGTATTTCTTTTAACGAAAATTATTGGTTGCTGCCATTCTACATAAAACTCCCACTAACTACTATGAATTATTTTATGTATAAAATAATTAATAGGAAAGGTTACCGGCGCTCTCTCCATACAAATATGCTATGCTATAACAAGCTATAGTGTCATTATCCAGGGAGGAAACAATCGACTACGTTTGTAAGGAGACAGCGTCGCGGTCGGTACCCTTTCCTCTTAACTTGGTTTTACTACGATCTCACAACTTTTTTATAATGACGATGAGCGAAATTTGGCCAATTTTTACATTTAGATCAGCGGAGTTCCTAAAAGTCTAGTAGAAGGTAAATACCTATGTATCTAATTTAAAAAACTTAGCAGCATACATCGAATCATTCGATCGAATACATAAAATAACTTAAAATGCATAACATAAAATGACTTGGTTCTACTTAGACGATGAGCGAAACTTGGCCAATTTTTAGATTTAAATCAGTGGAGTTCCTAAAAGTCTAGTAGAATTTAGACAAGTATCCACCGAATCATCTGATCAAATACATAAATTAACTGATTTGGTTTTACTATAATCTCACAACTTATTTATAATGACCATGATATACTCTTGGCCAATTATAAATTAAATCAGTGGAGTTCCTAAAAGTCTAGTAATACCTACCTAGAAACGCATCTAATCTTCTTTATATATTGCGTTTGGGTGGCGCTTTGGATGGTTTTGATCCACAAATCAGCCCGATTTTTTTTAATGGCAAAACAACGTTTGCCGGGACAGTTAGTTCAAATATAGAATCATTTAAACAACAAGCGTGGTTTACGGATCTACCAGTGCCTGAGTAACGCTTATGTATCTATTTTCAGATGAGAATGTTTATATTATACGTGTTCATTGTTTGCCTGTTCATTCAATGTAAATGCGAGGATAGCTACTCGAACAAGTACGATGGCGTCGACCTTGGAGAGATTCTGGCTAGCGACCGCCTCTTGACGGCATATGTCAACTGTTTGCTAGACTCTGGCCCATGCACGCCTGACGCAAAGGAACTTAAGAGTTTGTAAACACAATATCTACTAGCTGTGCCTCGGGGATTCACCCGAGTATGTCTGATCCGTGAAAATATCGAAATAAAATAAAATATAAAAATAAATATTGCAGGACATTCCACACATCGCTAAGCTAAGTAACTAGACTTGTGTTATGGGTACCACACAACGGATATACTACTTATATACTTTTCTTTTGTAAATATATACTTATAATGCATAAAAACTACCAAAATACAGACGAAAATATAAGCATAAATACTTGTCTGAGGCGGAAATCGAACCCGCAACCCTGTGTTTGGCAGTCCGGCGTGGTGACCATTGTCCCAACCAGCCAGTCAATTAATTAAAACGTAGAATTATATATTTTTTTAGATTTTATTACAATCGGTTTAGTAGTTTTCACATGACTGAGATAAGTACAGACAAACTTTTTGATTTTAAAATATTATACTGTTTGATATAATTTTAGAGGTGCCATTGTTAGATCAATATTTTTTTCACTGTAAGTATTAGTGATTTACAAGCTCTTTATATAAACAATACGTATGTACCTATATATAATACCTACGTATTAGAATGTTGTTGTTATTCACAGACAAAATTATAAAGTTTCCTTTAGGTGGTGATTTCAACTAAATAATATCATAACAAAAACTATTTTTATAGGATTTTTTTCGCGTTTATTATAATTTTTTATGAAAACTGTAAAGTAGAAAAACGTATAGATGAAGCTTCAGACATCAAATTTAAAAAAAGAAGAATACAAATATTTCCTCTTTCCTATTTGGAGTCATAGGATAATCTTATGATATTACTAGTTGCGCCCCGCGGTTTCACGCGCGTAAGTCCCGATCCCGTGGGAAAATCGGGATCAAAAGTAGCCTATGTATTATTCTAGGTCTCTATCTATCTACATACCGAGTTTCATCGCAATCGGTTCAGTGGTTTTTGCTTGAAGGAGTAACAAACATACACACACACACAAACTTTCACATTTATAATATTAGTAGAAGTAAGATTTCTATTTTAATATTAAATTATTTTTATATTATTTTTTGTATTAAAAAAGTTTTTAATTAGGTAAGTAACAGTCATGCAACAAAAATGTTTCGTAAAAGTCCACCGAAGAGTCGTGCTTGAGTTGAATTTAAAAAATGCCATTAGCCACGAGAGGCATTGTTACTTAAAAACTGCGTTTCCAAGACGCTTCAGCGGTCCGGTGTAAAGGCATTATTTATTCGCCGTAAAGCCCTCTATCGATTAATATGGCTCTCAAAATGCACCACGAAAAAAAAAACCCTATTACACGCTCCCATACTAAATTTCTAAAGCTCTTTAGAACTCTACTACCAATGTACGGTCGGCTGCATAATTGCAGAACCACCGTAGAGCTCCAAATCGGCTGTTATAAGAATCTTTTCAAGATAAGCAAAATTCTAGACACCTGCTTTAGTTGAAGTTTGAAGTCAACTCATTAATTTATCAAAGAAAAATTATAAGAATGAAAATATTCCAATAAAAGTAAGTACCTGGATGACCGAGCCTTGCTCGGTATTTTTATTTTGTTTTTTTTTTACTTAGTCTAACCTCAAAGCAAACACTCATTGACTTCGTGTTACTTAACAACGCCATGTGCTGGAATAACTTTATTGCTCACAAAAAATAGTATTAGTAGTTCTCCAATAGATGTCAGGAAGAGTCATATTTTTCAGATAAAAAAAAGTAAGTTTCGATAAAACACGAATAAAATGACATTTTCTAAAAATGATTCCTAGCTAGATCGATTTATCGCCCCCGAAACCCCCTATATACCAAATTTCATGAAAATTGTTGGAGCCGATTCCGAGATTCCAATTATATATATACAAGAATTGCTCATTTAAAGATAGAAGATTTTAGAACTCTACCGGGGGCTGCAATTATGCAGCCGACTGTACTTTTGTTTTGATGTGTACAGTCGGCTGCATAATTCCAGCCCCCGGTAGAGTTCTAAAATTACTATTATTGGCATGTTTTCATTCTAATAATTTTTGTTTGATAAATTGATGAGTTAGAAGACGTTAAACTTCAACTAAAGCAGGTGTCTAGAATCTTGCTTATGTTGAAAACATTCTTATAGCAGCCGTTTTGGAGCTCTACGGTGGGTCTGCAATTATGCAGCCGACCGTACATTAGACAACTATTTTACAGAAAATCTCCCTGATGCCATAGAGAATGACTGCAATAAATGCAACAAGAGACAGAGAGAAGGAGCGGACGAAGTGATGCACTACATCATTGATCATCGACCTGATGATTGGTCGAAGTTGGAGAAAAAGTAATGATAGTCAAATCATATAGTAGTACTAATTAGGTATAGCTTTCGTGGAAATATCGCACGAAGGTAATATAGCCTAGGTATTAAATAAATAAATATTACAGGACATTCTACACATCGCCATCTAGCCCCAAACTAAGTAACTAATACTTGTGTTATGGGTGCTAGGCAACGGATATCTTATATATATATAAAAGAAAGTCGTGTTAGTTACACCACTTATAACTCAAGAACGGCAAAACAGATTTGGGTGAAAATTGGTAGGGAGGTAGCTTAGAGCCAGGAGACGGACATAGGATACTTTTTATCCCAATATGCCCACGGATCGGGACTTACGCGGGTGAAATCGCGGGGCGCAGCTAGTACTACATAAATACTTTTCTTTTATAAATAGGTATTAGAAAAATGTAATAGGTATTATGCCTTGGCTTTAACTATATACAATAACAGTTTTATCGCCATCGGTTTAGTGGTTTTTTTTACAAACATTTACAAACAGACGACCCAGTTGGCACAATGGTCACCATGCCGGACTGCCAAACACAGGGTTGCGGGTTCAATTCCCGCCTCAGACAAGTATTTTGCCTGTGGTCTGGTTATTTCTATGTATTATTTTTATGTATTATATACGAGTATTTACAAAAGAAAAGTATATATGTAGTATATCCGTTGTCTAGCACCCATAACACAAGTCTAGTTACTTAGCTTGGGGCTAGATGGCGATGTGTGGAATATCCTGAAAAATTTATTTAATTGGATAAGAATTTAAGAGTGGAACAGAGCTATCCATTTTAAAGGATCATCAGACACAAAATGATTACTCACAAACTTACTAACAAACCTACTCAACAATACTAATATTATAAAGCTAAAGAATTTGTGTGTTTGTTTGTTTAAACGCGCTAATCTCAGGAACTACTGGTTAGATATATTTTTTGTGTGTTTAAAGTTCATTTATCGAGGAAGGCTACAGGCTACTTTTATTTTGATATTCCCAAGGGATCAAGACTTATGCGGATGAAACCGCGGGGCTCAGCTAGTGTACAATATAAAGTACCGCCTGTAAAAGTGGAAAAATACCAACAATTTATTTTCCTTATAACTTAACTTATGATCAGAAGGTCATCAAAAATAGATATGATATATGAATGCATTACACAAGTACACTTACTGTGAAGTAGAACAATAAAGAAATCTATACTAATCTATACTATATTATAAAGCTGAAGAGTTTGTTTGTTTGAACGCGCTAATCTCAGGAACTACTGATTCGAATTGAAAAAATATATTTGTGTTGGATAGTCCATTTATCGAAGAAGGCTATATGCAATTTTTATTTTTTTATATTCCCACGGGATCGGGAGTTACGCGGGTGAAACCGTGAAGCGCTGCTAGTAATAAATAAGTAGGTACAGATAGACGATACCTACTTGTAGGGAAGGTAGTTAATTTGAGAGGGTTAGTAAGGGTAGAGAAAACATTCTTATGAAACCTTTTCATAATAGGGTTCCATACCCAATGGTTAAAAACGGGACACTATTACTAAGACTCCGCTGTTATGTCTGTCACCAGGGGCTTATTCTGCAATTTTGCGTTAAAGGATTTACCATTGTCATTATATCAAGACTCTGTTGATATTATATCGAGATTGTAACTTTATTTGGTATTCTGCTAAAGTTTTAGAACATCGCAATAGAATCGCTATGGAGTCTCAATGGAAATGTAACAGATACGTCGCTGGTGTTGCCTAGCAACATGGTATATGTTGCTAAGCGATATACCGTTTTGACAACTATCGAGTTTCCATTGAGCCACGATTTTAGAGCAGAATACCAAAGTGAGTCAGTGGTGCGTCAGTGGTGTTTCGATAGAATAGTTAACATCAGAAGAATATCAATTTTTAAGGTTGCCTGGAAGAAATCGCTTTAAGCGATAAGGTCGCCTGTTTGTACAATTTCGTAGTTAATAAGCTTTCTCATCCTTTTTGTTATTTTCAATGTTTTGTGTGTTGTACAAATAAAGTGTTTATCTATCTATATATCTATCTAATGTCATATTTTTGACATTAATTGTACAAACAGGCGACCTTATCGCTTAAAGCGATTTCTTCCAGGCAACCTTAAATGTCTATAACTATTACATCGACACTCTATTGAAACACAATTGTGTTAGCAGACTTAGGCCCCAGGCTGTAATCTCATGAACTGTACTAGCTAGACAGTTGAAAAGTTGATTATTTACCTATTTCTGTTACCGCTTTTGCAACAAATACTAAAACCAGGAAACAAAAAAAAATATCTATGGCTCCCATACAACATGGTACGAAACCCTTCGTGCGCGCGTCCGACTCGCACTTAGCCGGTCTTTTTTACTAACTAACATCTACATATTTTTTTTGGTATCGTTACCGAGAATAGTAGGTAATACAATTAAATTTAACGATCTTGTATTTTTAGAAAAATATTGTATTTGTAACTTCCAGATACAACTCAGACGGTAGTTACAAACAAAATTATGTGACAAAGAAAAATAACAAAAAAGCAGCAGAAAAAACGATGAATATAACCGAAGAAGAAGACTATACTATAGCATATACACTTCAATAAACGCATAGGGCACGATCGAATAGACAATCAAGCTTAAACTTCAAGCATGAAACTGCCCACTTGAAGAGCTAATAATCATGGACACGATTCAAACATGCTTGTCCCAAGCAACAACGGCTTCCATCAAACAGCCATTTAACTAGCATCAAGCAAGTGGCTATAATAATTTATTTAAGCAAGCATTACTTGGCAAATATACACAGTTAAATGAAGAAAAACTCATCTATATTCGTAACTATTTACCAAAATGTAAAAAAAACTATTTTTATTTCTGGTAAGAACAAAAATCCGTTTTTGCAGCTGGTTACTAAACACAGTTAGCTATGTACATAGATTAAATATTCCTTTTTAATAACGAATTGCTAATCAATGAAGCTATAGTTATGAAAATGGATCAAACAGTTTATGCTTGAAGCTTCAGCAGATTTTGATCGTGCTAATGAAACCATGCATGTTCTTTTTAAATAAGTACTTATAACCAAAGACACGAAAGTTGCAAGTTGTAAAGGTTGCCCGGAAGAGATCGCTTCGAGCGATAAGACCGCCCTTTGTAACACTTAGATTTAAGCTTTGTTTTGTTTTATATTTAATGTAATTTAAGAATGGTGTTTATAAATAAATAATGTATCTGTCTAAGCTGTCTATCTATAAAAATGGATGTCAAGTCTTCCATCTTTGTTTCATTTATGAACTGTCTGCGTTTCACTGGTTTCCCTTGACCTCACAACAACAGCATACGTCAATCGGGGTTAATTGTTCTTACTTACATGCTATTATGGTACGAGGAAATAAGTAAAATGCTAAATATTGATTCAACTGCTTCCTTAAGGTCTACTTATATACTACGTATATACTTATATAAGTACATTCTTATAACTAAAGAGCCTCGCGGTTTCAGAAGAAAGAAAGAGACAAACAGACAAGTAATTTAAAAATACATAGTGTGGTTAAAAAAAGGAAAATGACTCAGCTTATAGCGCTACATACAGCCACGCAACAAGTAAGTAGCGCGTTGATTTTCACCCGCGTAAGTTCCAATTCCATGGGAATTTTGGAATCTATAGGAACCTATGTGTGTGGCGACACTTCACATTGCCACCAACAGATGGTGCCACTAAGCCGTTCCGAGATCCTAAATCGCGCAAGCGAAGTTTTTCTGAAGATAAGCTCATATACAAATTCCAACGAAACATCGTTGGCCCGCGGCCTGCCGGGTACACACCTGCTCGGTGGAAGATCTTCCCTTGGAGGTACACACCACCTCGTACCTCCAAACTCTCAATGAATCAATGTATCTTTATTCCAAGTTCCTTTAAAATGGGTTCGTTTCAAACAAAAAATCTTTTCTCTACTATTTGTGTAGATTTATGTAGTAAAACCAACCGAAGAGTTTTAAAATTGCAATAAAATATATGATCTATACATATAAATTCTTTGTCCTAAATGACTGACTGACGGATCAACGCACAGCCTAAACCGCTGATCGTAGAGACCTGAAACTTGGAGGGTGTGTTTTTTGTATGACGTAGGCATCCGACAAGAAAGGATTTTCCGAAATTTTACATTGAAAAATTGGGGCAAAGTTTGTATGGGACAACGTGATTCCTAGGTCCAATCTATTTCAAATATATGAATATTTTAAACTCAATCCTGTCAAGTCCTGTTTGAGATGGAAGACGTAAATAATAACTAAAATAAAAGCAATTTACAAACTTCATTTTGCGCCTCCGCTTTTGTTGTTTAATTTTACATGCATTTTACTCTTTCAGGTTCCTTATACATTACATTATTATGATTATTTTTAGCTGTTTTCATACTTACTTTTCGAATACATAGTGTACATACCACTTTTTCTGCAATCACAGCTTCATTGTTACGTCTGGCAAAGAAACGGAAGTTCAGGGTCCCTGAATTAATGCAATATGCAGGTTATAAGGTCATTTACGAGGTCATCACTTCAATTCTTATTATTATAAGGTTTTCTAAGTCCCTTTAATAAAGCTGAATCGCCATATAGTTGTAATAAATAAATAATAAATATTTCAGGACATTCCACACATCGCCATCTAGCCCCAAACTAAGTAACTATACTTGTGTTACGGGTGCTAGACTACGGATATACTGCTTATAATACTTTTCTTGTTAAAATATATACTTATAATACATAGAAACAACCAGACCACAGACAAATATCTAAGCATAAATACATGTCTGAAGCGGGAATCGAACCCGGAATCCTATGTGTGGCAGTCCGGCATGGTGACCATTGTGCCAATTAGGTCGACAAATATGGGACAAACATAACAACCCTTTGGAAGCTTCAAAGCTTCAAGCTTTCCCTCTCATTGGGAGCTTCAAAAAACTCCTTGTAAAACTTTATGTGCAATTTACTTATTGCTCTAATAAAAAGTTAGGTGCAAATAATAATTACAATCGGATACACTGTATTAGAGATACAATACAAATACAATACATTTATTTCATAAAAAAAAAACCTGTGTATAAAGGTGTTCTTTCGATCATCTTTTGTTTCCATTTTTATCGTCTTTTCGATTGTCTTTTGTTTCCTTTTTCAAACTGGTTTCGTACGAATAGGATTTTTTTCTTCTTTAGTAACTGGTTACCAGCTGCCTCCGGCCGTATGCGGCCGAAGAGGTTCTTTCTTAAACATTAATAGCATAAGCAGGTGGCCCATTGTGAGCATGCAACTCTATAGAATTTAAGTTAACGTAGCCGCAGTATTAAAAATCATCTTAAGTCATTATAAGGTCATTTACGAGGTCATCACTTCAATTCTTATTATTATAAGGTTTTCTAAGTCCCTTTAATAAAGCTGAATCGCCATATAGTTTTAATAAATAAATAAAAGTCGACAAAATTCTAATGGATGTAGGTAATCTAACCTCTTAGTTAAAAGGTTAGCAAGCAGCACGACCTTCGTTTTGTTGCTTGTTTACCTTCTTACAAATAATTTCGATTTGCTACATCCTCATTCCTTATCGTTACAAGTTATGACGTTACAACCGTCCTCTGGTGTTGGCAAGTGACTCGTGATCCCGAGGCCCCTCTTTCCCACACTGGGCACGCTGGGCCCAGGGCCCCTGGGGCCACAATTGGTTTAGTTCCTGTCACATATTTTTTTTTCTTTATTTTAGTCAGTACAAAAACCGATCTAAATAAACACAAAGATCATATTATTATGGCTTTGGCTACCTTAAGTTATTCAGCCGTACGTAGCCAAATTGAAAAAAAAACCATTCATAGAAAATATGTACCTATTTTACGAAGCATTTTAAAGTAAAACTATTGTGATATTTTAAAAACCGTAAATACTATTTATATCTGTGTAAACGATACATTTAAGAAAGTTTGCGAAACGTTGATTTTGAAAGAGTTATTAATGATTTACCCATCTCAAATCTAGAAAGGTTCTTCTTCATTCAACATAGATTTTTCTTAAGTACCTGTGAATACTAAAATAGTAACTTTTGTTCTCTCAAAGTCTTGTGGCCCAATTATCCCAATAAGCCTCCAATAGGTTAAATAAGGCCCTGGTGACCCAAGGCCAGACCAAATTCCGTTTTTCGTAATTGTAGACAATAGGCAATAAGATATAGAGGCATCTATTATTATTGACCATTACATAATAATGGGATAAACAGTAACCAAGACCCCAGCTGTCTTTGCAATCAATTTTTGAAGTTATACTTCTTTAGGCGCGTTATGAAAAAATAATGTGAGTGAAATTTTATGATGCGCGCTCATCTGTAACACAAAAGTCATATGTTGCAGCTGTGTAACCCAAAAGTAAAACCGATTGAAGCTGCGAGATTGAAATAATTTTAAGGTGCGCGCTCATCACTGTAACACTAAAGTAACAGGTTGAACCTGCCCGCAAAATAAATATCAGACGGGTGGACGTATAACTTTTAGAAGTATAATTTCTCACGCGCGTACGCACACGTTTTTTTAATGGTTTTGTACCTGGAGGGTAAATTCGAACCCTTTTTAGTAAGTTTCTGCTTCATGCTCTTACCCACAACATTAGAATTATCCTTGCTATTTTCATCTGGATGTAATCTTTTTTCGTAAAATGTAATGTAATGTAAATGACACACTTATGTTTTTCGTGTAGAAAAATTCATTGGTACGGCCGGGACTCGAACCCGTTACCTTCGTAATCCGCTCCACTGCTCTTTAAGCGTAGTTTGACAAGCCTTAGTACATTGGTCCATAGTTGGCGCAAGGGCTGTATAGATCTATTAGCTTCTTATAATCTAGTTGGTAGGTATCTAGGTATAAACGTATAAATAGAACTAAATAATAAAAACATATTCAATTACTTAGGTAAAAGAACTTTATTTCAATAATTTTCTATTTATAAACGCGTGAGCCGGTGCTCAGCATTTGTGTCCTAGAAATATTTTCTAAGAAAAATACACAGGTATCAAAAAAGGAGGTCGCGATACAATTTATGAAAATACATTTTTCTTAGAAAATATTTTTAATCCAATAAATTAAAATTGCTTACTTGTAAATAGTAACAATAAATTAATGCCAGGGATTATACCTATTAAAAAAAACAAATAAATAATATTGCAGGACATTGCACACAGTACCCAAGCCAACATAGCTCCAAGCCAAGCGAATACGCTTGTGCTATGGTGGGCAAGCAACGGATTAAATACTAATCCTTTTGTAAAAACTTACATATTTACTTTAATAATATACGTAAATGAATATCTACATGCTTAGTAACGGGTGCAATACAATAGAGAGAGAGAGAGAGAGAGAGAGAGAGCTTTTAGAGAGCCTTATATTTTGACTGTGTTGGTACCTTCTGCTTAATATGAAATATAATTGTTGGTAGCCCTAGGCGACTTGCTAGTTATGGTTTTCGAAGTTCTACAAGTCAAAGTCCGGTCAAAGTTAAAAACCGTCAATTTTGCCTGGTTCGAAAATCATGCTTGGTGCCGTCTGTTAGGTATGAAATATCATTTTGGTTGTGTGTGCTCCAAGTCGCTTGGTTATGGTTTTGAAATTTCTTCAGGTCAAAATTCGGGAGTCAAAAACCGAAAATTTTTGACTGATTCGGAAAACATTCCAGCACTTTAATTCAAAAACCATAACCAGGTGACTTGGGGCATGTTCAGCAAACCGTACCAACACAGTCAATTAAATATGGGAGAGCTCCCTAACTCATCACTTTTCATAAACCAACACATCACTTTTCCTGTAAAGATAGTTGTAAAGATTGTAAGGAATAAAAAAAGAAAACCAAATAAGTAACTGGTCTTATCTATTCACTCAAAAAGGACTAAATCGAATCAAAATTTCAACGTACTGAACCGAATTTGCGATGATACAAAGGTAACTTGAATACAAAGGCAAGCTTTTATTTCGATATTCCCACGGAATAAAGATGCGGTTTAAATTGAACTTCTGCTCCCTGTAAAAGGTAAATAAATCACAGAATTCTTTCAGCGTCAAACCGTTTCACTCTTACTTTAAATCCAGGCGCTGTATATCTGTTGTTAGAGTTAACTATCTCTTCAGCTTCACCAACTAGCTTATATCTGTGCTCTTCAACTGTTTTAACTTCTCTTTTAGTTTTTTTCGTTTGAAGAGCTGACCTACAATGGATTACAAGTTTAGACTCTTCGTACACGTTACTATAAATAAGTCTTTAATTTGGCAACACTTCATTAGGATTCCGTACCTCTAAAGGTAAAAAACAAACATACTAACACCATTATCGAGTGAATGCAAGCAAATCAGTGAACAACAGCTAGTACAATTATAATTATAAATATATTTTTGTGCTAATTAAGCCCTTTCATTTGATACCCCACACGGTACATTTTAATTTTTTTTTTATTTTTATTCATGACTCTATGTCCTCTAGAGGGCGCCACATTTAATTTATTGTGACGTCACATAGCCTATAACCAGAAGACTGTTAAGACGCTTCTAATGATACCTCATATGATACCTCATTTGTTAAATTATAGTAAGTAGTTTTGAAGTTACATGGGAACAGATGAACATACATACATACGGGTCAAAAACATAATACTCCCTTTTGACTTCGCCGTAGTCGGGTAACAAAGGAACCCTTTTAAGATCACTTTCTTGTCCGTCTGTCTGTCTGTCTGTCTGTATTTTCTCTCACTTGTTTTGGATTACGAAAATATGCAACCGATATAGAATATCAATGTTTTATAGAAAGTAATTTTTTAAATCTTACAGAGTTCTTACACAGGGTGAAACTAAATGGACTCCTATGGAACGGAAATTATTCTGTTTAAACAAAGAAAAAACCTTCTTACAGTGAACAAATTTAGCTTGAGAGATTTGACCTAAAGAACCTAATATACATACATATATTTCAAGTTAAATAAAAGCTTTTAAAAATATTTTTTCCCTAAGGACGTTAGAGAATAATTTCTTGTTTTTAGTAAATGTTATTCAGAATAATAAGCAGTATTCTTAGAATATTGCTTTTAAATTAAGAATACTGCTTATCATTTTAAGAGGAAAGGGTACCGGCTCACTCTCCATACAAACGTAGTCGACTGTTTCCTCCATACCCCTATGGTTTGTTATTTTTTTTGTTTTTTAAATCTTAATTTCTATAATAAGTGCAAGACATACGGGCATAGTCATGGCAGTTATAGGTTTTATGCAACAAAAATAATTGTGCAAGTCCGTTAAGTCCGTCAAGTTATTCAGAGGGGAAACAGTCGACTATATTTGCATGGAGAGAGAGCCGGTACCCTTTCACCTTAAGATTTTTTACCAAATCCAAGCAATTATTCTCTAGCGTCTATAGGGAGAGGATTATTTCATGCTATAGCTAAACATTTAACCTTGATGGGTACATACATATGGCGATTATTTTCTTAAATAACCAAATGATTTTTTAATTAAAACCAAGGGTTTGTTTATTTACATAAATCTAAATATAAAATTCATTTCGCAGAAATCACTAATAAATAAAATTAGCATACGTAAGGACAACAAAAACGTAGGTCAAATTACCTAACAAGAACAGTATATGTGACGCAATAAAATATCGTATTAGATCGATTAAATTTGATCTTAACATTTATTGTTACTGAAATTCAGATAAAAGAAGTAAGGTGGTGCGTAAAAATAAATAATACTTAGTACATCAACCGACTAGCCCGCACATCCCCGAAGACCTCAATTATTGAGTTTGTACCTGAGAACTTACCACGTATCTACTAGTTGTTTATGCAATCGATCAAACGTATCAACTGGGGGCCGCTAGACCTTCCGATCTTATTAGCGCTTATCGGCGGTGAGATAGTTCTTGACCTTTGAGGGTAGGGGGGGCGTTTGGGAGATCCGTTAATCGTGAACCAACGCATTGAGTATTTCCCATGAAACTTAGACTGGAATCGGCCAACACGCGAACAGAGAAAGATAGATGTAAAACAGTATCTCTGTTTCTGCAATTAGTAACGGCGTATTTATATATTTAAATAACGTAAGTCCACGTAAGTCCCGATCCCGTGGGAATATCGGAATATGTTACTGCCAATTAATCAATGTATTCCCATACCAAGTTTCATCAAAATCGGTCCAGTATTTTCATAGGTTATTAAATTCAAACAAACAAAAATAGAAGATAGACAAAATAAACAGTGACTTACAGTATACCTCAAAACGCACATTATTTTTATTTTATAGCCATAATCGTAGGTCCCTTGCAACTTGCAAGCAAAAAAGCAATGAACATAGTGTGACACTTGCTATCACAAATAGTTTGACTTTACTATACCATAGACAAATCTATGTACACAATTCACAAGTGTATAAGAGTGATCAAATATTATTTTATTGAATAGCTCAAATATAGGTTCACGCCCGTCGTCTCCCCTAACGGATCCCCTACTCCCAACGGTTCCCCTGTCGAGAACTTTTTCACGCCCGTCTGATCCCCTGGACGACGGAAGATCAGAACGCCTCGCGGGTGCCGATACGTGTTTTACGGTATCTATTTAGTCTAACGTATTGGCTAATTCCAGTATTATCTTTAAGTTTTATGTAAGATACGTTTTACCGATTGCACGACTCGTGGTAAGGCCTCTGGGCTTAACCATTTCTAATTGCAGCTAAATTCGGAGCTGCCATTAAATTCAGCTGTTCCCCGCAATTTCGTACGCGTGATAGTTTTGTTTAATATACATAAACCTTCCTCTTGAATCACTCTATCTATTAAAAAACCGCATCAAAATCCGTTGCGTACTTTTAAAGATCTAAGCATACATATGGACAGATAGCGGGAAGCTACTTTGTTTTATGTAGTGACTCCAGCCCTTGCATTAAAATAGGTAGGTACGTATCCTTAATCTAGGTATTCTTATTAACCAAGTATTCTCTGAACTTTCTGAAGAGCGTCGTACCTGGTGAGGAAGAGTTTCCATGCCGTTGGATCGTGAGCCATCATCGATGCCACAATCGTACCTGCCTTATCTTTTTGATCAACAGTGCACGATTTACAATCGTTTTTTAATGCATCTACTAGAAGACCTGGAATAAAAAGATTCATATTTTAATTTTTCAATAAAACATTTCTGAGCTCGTCCGTGATTAGTTGAATTACAATTATAGAATATTAGTGCCTATAAACATTTTTCTTCTTTTCTCCAATAACTTTCTTGTATATTTTTATTTTCTACGCAGCGTAACACTTTTGCGCAGAACACTAGAATTTGTATGTACTATTAAAATAAATTCCGTACCAATACATAAGTATAAAATTTTGCATAGCTGTCCCGTGTGCTTGCGGAATAATTGATAGCTAGAAAATCGTTTCTATATTACGAATGCTTTTAAAAAAAAAATATGTAGTTATTTTATAATTATATAAATGACTACATGCAAGACTTCGAAAAATACATCTGTAAACGTGAACTGACTAATTGGCTTTTAAAACTGGATTACGATGAAACTGAGAATTTGTTTGTAATAATAAAATAAATAGTTCGTAGACTTGGTACATACTATTGTGGTATTCATCCTTTTTTTCTTTTTTTCTCTTTAAAATTTTAAATTAACTTACAGTTTTAATGTAACTGGCAAAAATTCGAGCAAAGTCATTCCTATCTTGAACTTTTATTACCCTATCTACTAAAAATACATTAAGTCAATAATAGGTATTGTTCAATGAGAGAAGAGAGGCCAGGATACACATAGTACAGGTTTACCTAGTTTGGGCTCCTGTCTCCCATTTTTTGAACTTATTTTATTAATAGATATAAATAATGGCTGTATTTACTTAAGTTTATGTATATACTTACCCAAATATTTTTATATTTATATTGTTTTGTATGTTTTTGGGAGACAATAAGGATTTAATTATTATTATTTTACTTCGAATAATTTCAACCGATTAAAAAATTGTTTAAAATAAGTTTTAGAAAATATTATGGTCCAATCAATAGGCTATGTATGTACTTACTTTTCATCTGCAACATCTCTTTAGAACAGTATTTATCAACCGACATTAGGCACTTGACATCTTGAGCAGGTAACGGCTTCAATTGCTCTTTCAAATTAACTTTACTTTTCAATCCACTATTTTTCTCCATATCTGTGATAACTTCGTTTATAACTGTTATGTCCTCATCTCCGTAGACCACTCTACGGCCCAGATCCCAGTTATTAACTCCATCTCCTATAGTCCTTTCGATTGGGGGTACTACGTCTGAAGCAACGAGAGATAACGCACCAAGGAATACCAGACCCAACATATTGAGTGTTCTGTGAGCAACTGTCTTCTGACAGAACTATCAATGGCAAAAGATCTTGACCAGTACGTTATGCAATCACTCGTACAATTAATTATTTATGAAACAGGAATATTATCAAACACAATTAGGATGTTCAGGTGTCAGCAACCTTTTTACAAAACAATGAATTGTTGCGACTGAATGCACTAACCGACTGACTGAGTTAAGCGTGTGTGTTTTGGCAGGATTTCATTTATGTTGTCCACTGGTATAGCGATAGTAAAAAAATTAAGAGGGGGCTTCGAGAAGTTGTTCTACCAGAATATGAACAGCAAAAATGTTATTAACAGATCAATGACTTAAACACGGAAACACCTGAAAAATGGCCTTAGAGGTGACCCTTAAAATAATATTATGTTTTAATCCTGTTTTAATTATGGTAATTTAATAGGAAGCTAGTTTATATACAGGCATCTACTAAGGTACCTACCTAATAGTACCTTTATTATTTACTTAGGTAGCTATGTGCCTATTTAAGTACTTTACATGATCCGAAATATACAATACGGAGGTTAGCCGTCGCAATACGGAGAGGTAACGCGGCCAGTATTCTCGGCTCCTTTGCACCGGGTGCGGTCAGTGGCGGTTTATTTGAATTACGCTTAATTTTTATTTTAAATTATAATATTAATAAAATACAGCTTTTACAGAAAAAAAAATACGAAGGTACTTATATTTCACATTTCTATCAAGATGACGCTAGGTTTTTTTGCCTATAACCATAAATTTTTTTAACTTTATTTAAACTTTTTTTTTACCTATATGGGTCATCGTTTGACCACTATCCCACACGATGATAAGTGACGTGATGTGGTCTTAGATGTAGCTCGCTTTCCTGAAATATTCCTATGCGCTCGTCACTCGAACACCCCCAAATAAACGGAGGCCTTTGAGGGACGCGAGTGCAGGTAGTAGACGGCAGTGGAACAAATAGTTTTAGACCCGCCCTCTTTTTGTAACCTTTGTTCTCTTATTATAACATTAACAAAATATTATATTCACAAAATACATAATACATTTTCAAATATTTTACATTTTCGAATTTCCAAAAGTCGTAGAACACAAGTTGTTTGTTTAGGTGCACAGAAGTAGCCCTCAACGGCTTGCTAGTATAATTACCAAGTACCTGGATGACCGAGCTTCGCTCGGTATTTATTTATTTTTACTTAGTCTAACCTCAAAGCAAACACTTATTGACTTCGTGTTACTTAACAACGCCATCTGCTGGAATAACTTTATTGCTCACAAAAAATAGTATTAGTAGTTCGCCAATAGATGTCAGGAAGAGTCATATTTTTCAGATAAAAAAAAAAGTAATTTCGGTAAAACACGAATAAAATGACATTTTCTAAAAATGATTCCTAGCCAGATCGATTTATCGCCCCCGAAACCCCCATATACCAAATTTCATGAAAATCGTTGGAGCCGATTCCGAGATTCCAATTATTTATATACAAGAATAACTCATTTAAAGATATAAGATAACCCTGTATAAGAAGTATATACGTTGTCTAGCACCCATAACACAAGTCTAACTTGGGGCTAGATGGCGACGTGTGGAATGTCCTGCAATATTTATGTTACCTATTTATTTAATCATCATCATCTTCCGAGCGATGATGTTTTATTTCTTTAATAATGGACATTAAGAAAGTTTTGCCTATTTCGTAATGTTGACCACCCCTGACATCGCGAAGTAAGTATTCAGGCCGCGTCCACTATCAACAGCACAACCTTCGTTTGTTTTGAATACCAAGTGGTTGTAAATCAAAATGTTGACATTCCAATGTCAAGTTTTAGTTCATAATTTAGGTATTTAATAAGTAGGCAAGTATAGTATATGGGTACCTATATGAGTACTGTAGTAATCGCTTTTAGCTATAAGGCCCACCGCCGATTTGTGCAACGTATACTTTCTAGCTATTTCTTTACTTTGTGTTTATTGTGTTCTGTTCTTCCTATGTCGTACAAATAAAGTTATCTATGTATCTACTCGGCATGATACAGCATGACAGACAGACAGACGGACAACTCAATAATCTTATACTTCAGGGTTTTCTTTAAGTTCTTTTAGTTTTTCTTCTTGTAGTACGGAATTCTAAAAACAAGGTAAAGTACCTATAAGCGCCTACATCCTTTTTAGTAGCAACGCCAACTAAGCACACATTTTGCTATTTCTTATTGGCTAGGAATTGTACATTTAAAATTTGATTTAAGATTGTTCAATTCGTCAATAGCCGTGAATTAAAAAACGTTTCAGTTGCGGTTATAAAATCCGCGTTTCGTAATAATTTATTCAAGGCATCGACACCCAAGGGTTAACTTCCTTCATAAAACGGCCGTACAATAGCTTCGGCTGTCAACAATCTTAATCATCCTATTGATATCAATCAAGAAGTTACTGACCTCGATTAAGGGGCACACCTAGTGTGACGGCCTAAAAAAAAGGTGGTATTTGGGATTTTTTATGAAAAAAAATACTTTATTAATTGTTTCGAAATTTGAAGAGTATATTCTCAAGAATATACAGCGAAATTTTTGAAAATAAAAATTGAATATTGTTTAAGTTTGCACGATCTCCGACAGCGCGAAAAAAAGGTCCTCCACTGCTGCAGTGATTCCAGCCTTCTCCGTGGATGAAATAATTTTTTTTTTAGTAAATACAATAACTAGAAGATATTGTTCGTATAATGACCTACGATAAAAAAAAACACAAAATTTTGGTCGTTTTTGGCTTGTCAAAATTCGATTTTTGATCAGATTAAAAAATCGATAGGTCATTGTATGGAAAGCTATATAAAGAACATGTTGAAAAAAATTCGGCAGTGATCGGATCATTGATCTTTGAGTAATCACTGCAGCAAATTCGGAAAATGCTCTTCCGAGAAAAACGCGTTCAAAGATAAGTCCCATAGCTAATGAAAATCTTTAGCTGCCGAGCGAGCGGCTAATCTTTAAATGGCTTTAAAAACTATTTGAGATATCGATTCGGAATTTTAATATGTTATTCTTAAAGGTTTAATCTATCGAAATATGAAAAAAATCGATTTTGTTTTTAAATTTCACACTAGGTGTGCCCCTTAAGGCGTGGAATATTTCAATCATATGTGTTGTCCGCCATTAGTTTGAATATTTTGCAACCAACTAAGTCCTGTTTAGAGCAACACATTCCGACATTTTCTGCTGCTGTACGTACATTGTTTTGTTAGAAACCTAATAATATTCGAATTTAAATTAACCTACAATTAATTTCCCAAATAATAAAAATACAAGCAGAAACTATCGTTTTAAATTTTTTTTATTGCCTATACGCTATTTACAAAATATGTCACAAGTTAAGTGTGATAGTGCAACGCGGAACAATACCTCTACTTTTGCTGCGGGCTGAATTTATCAACGTAAGTAAGGGCGTATTCTCCAGGATGGGGTTTGTTTCTTTGGTCACCATTACGTTTCATCCATATACGTTTATCGTGGTACTCCAGCTTGGCGGCTACGTCGCCAATTTGGACGACAGTGCCTTCTACTTTTTTGTAGTCGTTCCAATGACTGGTGAGTTTGCTTTGCAGCATGACGTCCATAGTTTTCTGTGGATATTGCTTCCACTCCTTAGGTATGATGCACATCGACTTATTCGCGTGCCGGTCATAGGGCGAAAACGCTGAATTTTTCGACTGTACAAAATTTGGTAAGGGTGATGATGACGACATCTTGTGTTGTGGCACTGCCAACTGTGTCGTTGTTTGTACTGCCCACGATGATTCGTAACGGTGCTTTTATACTTTGTCGATTAAGAGTATCATGCTGGTCTAAGTAGTGCATTAATGAATGTCTATTGATCTGGAGACTAGAGTTGTATCGAGAAAAATAATTAGGGCCAGTTATCAATTGATGGACTAGAAAAATCGGTAATATCTAATCAGTAGCATAATGATATCGGTGATGTCATTAGACTCCGGAGAAATGAATCAATAAACAAATCTTTTACTTAACATTTTCAGTGCACCTATATAGACTGAAAATTAAAGAAATTCATGTGCAACGATTCTGACGAACAATTTCTGATTTGGACCGGTTCTAGTTACCGGAAAATTCGGTAGTTACTATCAATAAATATTGACACCAGCCATTCAAAGTGCCTAATATATGCAAAACAAGTGCAAATGAAGTCAGGCATCTTAACCATTAATCAACGAAATCTATCGCACACGGGGTGGACGATTATTTTAATAATTTTGATGAATCGTTGACAATTCTTCAACAAAATCGCCCTGAAAGCATAAAATTCAAGTTAGGAACTTTATAATTTATTGACGATTAAGTATTGATTACTGATAATGATATACGAATCATGATAGCAATCTAATGAAGAACATCTTTAACATATGACGAAGACAATTCAAGAGTTACTTCCCAAGTCATCTAGCTTTTTGAATTGCGATTAAAAATGATGAACAGCTTTCTGAGCCTAAGAAGCATGCCGTGATCCGTGAGATATTGCTCAAAAATAACTAAGTCCGTTCACTTCTAAGATTATCAACCATACTAGTAAGGTACGATTACAAGCAATTTCAAAATAATTAGCCCACATTTTTAAAAAAATCCTTACCATTTCAAAAATATCTTATTTTAAAGTTATGACTTCCGACGTCTCAATAAGTAACTATAGGTAGGTATTTTTCGAAAAATAAAACATGATAAAACGACTAAAATTTTATTTAATCACCGAAACTTAAGTTTTTATTATAAGGTACGATTACAAGCAATTTCAAAAAATTTAGCCCACATTTTTGAAAAAATCAGAGACGGAGGAGTACACCGCCTTAATTTTTTCTCCAAATTTGTTTCCCGAGCGGGAAGCTGATATAAGGCAGAGTTTATCGTCATTACTTAGCCTGTGACTACGACTTGAGGCTAACGGAAGTACCTGAAAAAATATAAGTTAATAAATCTATTTATATACATATAGTTACATAAAAAATGTGAGCCGTCACGGGACGCCTGGCAGATGTGACACATCGACATTATCTTGTAAAAGTAACCCGTACACACTACTGCATATAGACTGTATTTATATATATCACCATATAGCGTAAAATATATGTAAATAGCTAAAATATGCGTAAATAGCTAGTGTTTGAGAAAAAAAATCTTAACACTCAATATAGTATGTGTAGATATGTAGCCTGGTTTGAATTAGATAAGTCACTTTTCTTACAGAGAAGAAAGAAAAATTGAAAGAACGAACTAAATGAATATACTGACCACTAAAAATATTGTCAATACTAATATCTTCAAACCATTTAAAATCTTCATTGCTTCCTTATTAAATCCGTATGAATAATGCTGTATTGCAGAAAATTTTCATCTGAAAGAGATAACAATAATCGAAATTCATTAGAAATTAGAATTGACGGTTGATTGAAATGACATACCTAGTGATAGTTGCGTAGGTACATGTTTAAAATTAATTTCATGGTCTTCTTATTGAGTTTTCAAAGGTTTATCTTTTTTCTATTAGAAAATAAACGTACCTACAATATCGTTTCAAAGAAACACAGACCCCCTTATTCCAACACGAGGTTTATGGATAGTCCGAGATGTGGATTTAAACCTTCGATTTAGACACAGATTTATTCGTAAACTGTAGTCTAAACACTATCCCTATAGATTATGTAGGGATAGTGTTTAGACTATGGTTCACGAGTAAATCTGTATCCTTAGTCTAAGGTTTAAATCCACATAACATTTTCGATTCATTAATCTTCAATAGCAAACGGTGGGCTGCTGAAGGTAAAGAGATTTGATTTCCAATAAAAACAACAAAGTGTACGACAGTAAAACAATCTCCCCCTTATTCCAAAACGAGGTTTAAGGATTGTACGAGATGTGGATTTAAACATTAGATTTAGACACAGATTTACTCGTGAACTATAGTCTAAACACTATTCCTATAGATTATATAGGGATAGTGTTTAGACTATAGTAGGTACAATAATGTTAACAATCTAAACGAAATCTTTCTGGAAATATTATAAAGAGGAAAGATTTTTTGTTTGTACCGAATAGGCTTTGACCGATTTTGATGAAACTTGGTTTATGGATACATTGATTCAAATTTCATCAAAATCGGTCGAAGCCTATTCGTTACAAACATAAAAACAAACAAAAAATCTGTTCTCTTTATAATATATCCTAATAATATTCGAATTTAAATTAACCTACAATTAATTTCCCAAAAAATAAAAATACAAGCAGAAACTATCGTTTTAAATTTTTTTTATTGCCTATACGCTATTTACAAAATATGTCACAAGTTAAGTGTGATAGTGCAACGCGGAACAATACCTCTACTTTTGCTGCGGGCTGAATTTATCAACGTAAGTAAGGGCGTATTCTCCAGGATGGGGTTTGTTTCTTTGGTCACCATTACGTTTCATCCATATACGTTTATCGTGGTACTCCAGCTTGGCGGCTACGTCGCCAATTTGGACGACAGTGCCTTCTACTTTTTTGTAGTCGTTCCAATGACTGGTGAGTTTGCTTTGCAGCATGACGTCCATAGTTTTCTGTGGATATTGCTTCCACTCCTTAGGTATGATGCACATCGACTTATTCGCGTGCCGGTCATAGGGCGAAAACGCTGAATTTTTCGACTGTACAAAATTTGGTAAGGGTGATGATGACGACATCTTGTGTTGTGGCACTGCCAACTGTGTCGTTGTTTGTACTGCCCACGATGATTCGTAACGGTGCTTTTATACTTTGTCGATTAAGAGTATCATGCTGGTCTAAGTAGTGCATTAATGAATGTCTATTGATCTGGAGACTAGAGTTGTATCGAGAAAAATAATTAGGGCCAGTTATCAATTGATGGACTAGAAAAATCGGTAATATCTAATCAGTAGCATAATGATATCGGTGATGTCATTAGACTCCGGAGAAATGAATCAATAAACAAATCTTTTACTTAACATTTTCAGTGCACCTATATAGACTGAAAATTAAAGAAATTCATGTGCAACGATAATGATATACGAATCATGATAGCAATCTAATGAAGAACATCTTTAACATATGACGAAGACAATTCATGAGTTACTTCCCAAGTCATCTAGCTTTTTGAATTGCGATTAAAAATGATGAACAGCTTTCTGAGCCTAAGAAGCATGCCGTGATCCGTGAGATATTGCTCAAAAATAACTAAGTCCGTTCACTTCTAAGATTATCAACCATACTAGTAAGGTACGATTACAAGCAATTTCAAAATAATTAGCCCACATTTTTTAAAAAATCCTTACCATTTCAAAAATATCTTATTTTAAAGTTATGACTTCCGACGTCTCAATAAGTAACAATAGGTAGGTATTTTTCGAAAAATAAAACATGATAAAACGACTAAAATTTTATTTAATCACCGAAACTTAAGTTTTTATTATAAGGTACGATTACAAGCAATTTCAAAAAATTTAGCCCACATTTTTGAAAAAATCAGAGACGGAGGAGTACACCGCCTTAATTTTTTCTCCAAATTTGTTTCCCGAGCGGGAAGCTGATATAAGGCAGAGTTTATCGTCATTACTTAGCCTGTGACTACGACTTGAGGCTAACGGAAGTACCTGAAAAAATATAAGTTAATAAATCTATTTATATACATATAGTTACATAAAAAATGTGAGCCGTCACGGGACGCCTGGCAGATGTGACACATCGACATTATCTTGTAAAAGTAACCCGTACACACTACTGCATATAGACTGTATTTATATATATCACCATATAGCGTAAAATATATGTAAATAGCTAAAATATGCGTAAATAGCTAGTGTTTGAGAAAAAAAATCTTAACACTCAATATAGTATGTGTAGATATGTAGCCTGGTTTGAATTAGATAAGTCACTTTTCTTACAGAGAAGAAAGAAAAATTGAAAGAACGAACTAAATGAATATACTGACCACTAAAAATATTGTCAATACTAATATCTTCAAACCATTTAAAATCTTCATTGCTTCCTTATTAAATCCGTATGAATAATGCTGTATTGCAGAAAATTTTCATCTGAAAGAGATAACAATAATCGAAATTCATTAGAAATTAGAATTGACGGTTGATTGAAATGACATACCTAGTGATAGTTGCGTAGGTACATGTTTAAAATTAATTTCATGGTCTTCTTATTGAGTTTTCAAAGGTTTATCTTTTTTCTATTAGAAAATAAACGTACCTACAATATCGTTTCAAAGAAACACAGACCCCCTTATTCCAACACGAGGTTTAAGGATAGTCCGAGATGTGGATTTAAACCTTCGATTTAGACACAGATTTATTCGTAAACTGTAGTCTAAACACTATCCCTATAGATTATGTAGGGATAGTGTTTAGACTATGGTTCACGAGTAAATCTGTATCCTTAGTCTAAGGTTTAAATCCACATAACATTTTCGATTCATTAATCTTCAATAGCAAACGGTGGGCTGCTGAAGGTAAAGAGATTTGATTTCCAATAAAAACAACAAAGTGTACGACAGTAAAACAATCTCCCCCTTATTCCAAAACGAGGTTTAAGGATTGTACGAGATGTGGATTTAAACATTAGATTTAGACACAGATTTACTCGTGAACTATAGTCTAAACACTATTCCTATAGATTATATAGGGATAGTGTTTAGACTATAGTAGGTACAATAATGTTAACAATCTAAACGAAATCTTTCTGGAAATATTATAAAGAGGAAAGATTTTTTGTTTGTACCGAATAGGCTTTGACCGATTTTGATGAAACTTGGTTTATGGATACATTGATTCAAATTTCATCAAAATCGGTCGAAGCCTATTCGTTACAAACATAAAAACAAACAAAAAATCTGTTCTCTTTATAATATATCCTAATAATATTCGAATTTAAATTAACCTACAATTAATTTCCCAAAAAATAAAAATACAAGCAGAAACTATCGTTTTAAATTTTTTTTATTGCCTATACGCTATTTACAAAATATGTCACAAGTTAAGTGTGATAGTGCAACGCGGAACAATACCTCTACTTTTGCTGCGGGCTGAATTTATCAACGTAAGTAAGGGCGTATTCTCCAGGATGGGGTTTGTTTCTTTGGTCACCATTACGTTTCATCCATATACGTTTATCGTGGTACTCCAGCTTGGCGGCTACGTCGCCAATTTGGACGACAGTGCCTTCTACTTTTTTGTAGTCGTTCCAATGACTGGTGAGTTTGCTTTGCAGCATGACGTCCATAGTTTTCTGTGGATATTGCTTCCACTCCTTAGGTATGATGCACATCGACTTATTCGCGTGCCGGTCATAGGGCGAAAACGCTGAATTTTTCGACTGTACAAAATTTGGTAAGGGTGATGATGACGACATCTTGTGTTGTGGCACTGCCAACTGTGTCGTTGTTTGTACTGCCCACGATGATTCGTAACGGTGCTTTTATACTTTGTCGATTAAGAGTATCATGCTGGTCTAAGTAGTGCATTAATGAATGTCTATTGATCTGGAGACTAGAGTTGTATCGAGAAAAATAATTAGGGCCAGTTATCAATTGATGGACTAGAAAAATCGGTAATATCTAATCAGTAGCATAATGATATCGGTGATGTCATTAGACTCCGGAGAAATGAATCAATAAACAAATCTTTTACTTAACATTTTCAGTGCACCTATATAGACTGAAAATTAAAGAAATTCATGTGCAACGATAATGATATACGAATCATGATAGCAATCTAATGAAGAACATCTTTAACATATGACGAAGACAATTCATGAGTTACTTCCCAAGTCATCTAGCTTTTTGAATTGCGATTAAAAATGATGAACAGCTTTCTGAGCCTAAGAAGCATGCCGTGATCCGTGAGATATTGCTCAAAAATAACTAAGTCCGTTCACTTCTAAGATTATCAACCATACTAGTAAGGTACGATTACAAGCAATTTCAAAATAATTAGCCCACATTTTTGAAAAAATCCTTACCATTTCAAAAATATCTTATTTTAAAGTTATGACTTCCGACGTCTCAATAAGTAACTATAGGTAGGTATTTTTCAAAAAATAAAACATGATAAAACGACTAAAATTTTATTTAATCACCGAAACTTAAGTTTTTATTATAAGGTACGATTACAAGCAATTTCAAAACATTTAGCCCACATTTTTGAAAAAATCAGAGACGTAGGAGAACAACGCCTTAATTTTTTCTCCAAATTTGTTTCCCGAGTTGAAAATTGATTTAAGGCAGAGTTTATCGTCATTACTTAGCCTGTGACTACGACTTGAGGCTAACGGAAGTACCTGAAAAAATATAAGTTATTAAATCTATTTATCTATACATATAATAAATCTGTAGACATAAAAAAATCTGTAATTGTAAGATATCCAGAAAAAAAATACACAGGTCATCTTAAAATCGTTAGCTGAACACGATAGGGTAGTTTTTAGAATTTTTGTCTGTTTGTTTGTCTGTTTGTCTGTTTGTCTGTTTGTTTGAACCAGGTAATCTCATAAACTACAGAACAGATTTTAACAAGGTCCACATGAATATGTTCAGAAAATATCAGATTAACATTTAGGGTATGTTTCAATTTAACTTTAATACAATAATTATGATATAAGATGAAAAAATATTAAAAAAATGTGAAATCGAAATATTTTTCCGTGGTAAAACTTAATCGAACGTCAGAAGGAAACAGTACTCTTACCACGACTTTTTTACGTATTCGATCTAACATACTATATTGAGTATTTACTATGAAACTTCCTAAAAATCAACTTACTAGGTCCACCCGTCTCTGAGAATATCGGTAGTGAAACACTGATAGACAGACAGACAAAAGAGTGATCTTATAAGGGTTTATATTTTTCGAGTGCTTCAAAAAGTCATAGTAGGGGTACAGTACATGCCTCCGCTCAAGATGACAGCTGTCATGAAACCAAATAGTTTGCATTTAATACTACCTACGTGAAACTGAAAATGAGGTTAGTACAAAGAGATACTACTACATAATATTACCGATCTCCTTTGCCGAAGACCTCTTCGATGTTACATTTCTATCGCGCTTTTCTCCTGCTATAGTTTGAATTATGAGTTCAAGTAGCGGAAACCTTAGATAGTAAAAGCAAAAAAAGAATTTTACAAATCGCTCCAAGAGTTTACGAGTAATCAGCGAACATACATAAAAAATATATATATACGTGACGAATTGAGAACCTCCTGCTTTTTTGATGTCGGTTAAAAATATACAGGTAGTTATTTGTAAAAAATCTCTTTTTTTTCCAAAATTACGTAGCCCTGCTAGCTACCTAATAAAAAAACTGGGTATTTTGGTCAAGAATTCAGAAAATTGGAAAAGATATGTTATGTGTTATGTTATGTTTTTTGCGCTGTGATTTTAGACCCGATAAATAAATAATGCCCAACGCTTTATAGGTTTTGTTTGATGGCATTATTTGTCATTTTCGATGGCTATGGCACTCAAAGTGAACCGCACACTTTTGAAAAATTATAGGTTATCATTTTTCTTTAAATATTCCGTTTCCAAAACGTCTCGCTTTAGAAGTTGAATGTCCTTTTGTAGTTTGGTATAAAGGTTTTGGAAAAATCGGTTTTGACATAAAAACCCTAAGCATAACATAATTTAACACAATTATTTTTGGCATAAAGTCACCGCGCCCTCTTAGAAAATCGCTTTAGAGGGTTGGTTTTTTATTATTTGTTTTTTTTTCGATGCCCTCTATCGATAGGTATGAGTCTCAAAGGGAACCGTGCACTTTTGTGAAATCATAGGACATCACGTTCCTTCAAATACTTCGTTTCCGAGACGCTTTAGATGTTTGGTGTGAAAGCATTTTTTGTTCAGCGTAATGCCTGCTATCAATATGTAAGGATCTCAATGTGCATCGCGTTATTTCAAGTATTAGTATTTGTTCTGTCCAATTGCCTTTCTTTTTAATCATTTATATTATTATTTGATAATAAAAACAATGTAAAATATTATTTGCACCAAAATAGATTATTATTTGCATGATGTTGGTATTATAAATACTATAATAACCTCTTATATTATTAATTGAAGAATATGAATCGAGACACAAAGTTAGTTGATAATTATTTTTTCTTTAATTTACAAAAATCTAAAGATAACTAGGAAGACAAAGAACGTTGAAAGTTTTGTGCGAATAGAAATTGGACTTAGTTTTAGCTTATCATATTGTTGTGTATCTATTATGTTTTATTTGTGAAAAATTAACAAAAATAGTACATTGTTACCCAAGGTGTGAAAGTCACTCATTGAGTCCCGAGACGGAGTTTGGCGCCCGAGCGTAGCGAGGGCGCTAATAGTTCGAGGGACTAAATGAGTGACTTTCACACCTTGGGTAACAAGTGCTTTTCATTACGAATAAACATAAAATTCTTTCTAATAACGAGAGTGAATGAGAGACTCCATACTACCTGATCCTCTTACAAGGTTGGGACCAAAGAGGTTATACATTATGTAGATTTTTTGTTTTTGCTATTTGTTTTCAACATGTTTTCAATACTCAAATACGTCGGTACTTACCGAAGAGATTTTTATAAATTAGTTTATCCAACACTGAGTAATGACGCGAAGTCCGTAGATTTCAATTACAGTTTTTCATCTTTACATTTATTTTATTAAATAAGATATCTTGAACTAAATATATCTACCTGAATTCGATTACTGAGAAAAAAACCTATTATGTACTAAACTCTGGCAGTATGGATGAGCCGTGCGAAGCCATAATTGTTATTCTTTGGTGTTACCTAAAGCAAGAAGGTTAGGTTTTTGAAGTTCCTAATGCGTAATGATACTGATACTAGCTACAAACACATTGCACAAGCCGCGCGAAGCCATAATTTGACATGACAGCTGTCAGTGAAAGCGATCTTTCCTAGGGCTGAAAGTTTTTCTTTCTACACACTCTTCAGGCATCTTTAGACCTACTTTCAGAGTATGAGTAAGTAAAGTGCCTTTGCCAAATCAATAAAAAAATATAGTTTAAAAACAATGTAACTACCTATTTTGTTTTTATAACTTACACCGAATGATAAATTGTATCTATGCAGAAAAATGCTAAGTATTCTAAATAACCCAAAACCACATCGCGAACGAAGTCGCGGGCAACAGCTAGTATATATATATAGTTACATCAAAAATGTGAGCCGTCACGGGACGCCTGGCAGATGTGAAACATCGACATTATTTTGTAAAAGTAACCCGTACACACTACTGCATATAGACTGTATATATATATATCATCATATAGCGTGGCGCCGCATGCCGTGGCGACGCGTCGCCACGGCATGCGGCGCTAAAATATGCATAAATAGCTAGTGTTTGAGAAAAAAAATCTTAACACTCAATATAGTATGTGTAGATATGTAGCCTGGTTAGAATTAGATACGTCACTTTTCTTACAGAGAAGAAAGAAAAATTGAAAGAACGAACTAAATGAATATACTGACCACTAAAAATATTGTCAATACTAATATCTTCAAACCATTTAAAATCTTCATTGCTTCCTTATTAAATCCGTATGAATAATGCTGTATTGCAGAAAATTTTCCTCTGAAAGAGATAACAATAATCGAAATTCATTAGAAATTAGAATTGACGGTTGATTGAAATGACATACCTAGTGATAGTTGCGTAGGTACATGTTTAAAATTAATTTCATGGTCTTCTTATTGAGTTTTCAAAGGTTTATCTTTTTTCTATTAGAAAATAAACGTACCTACAATATCGTTTCAAAGAAACACAGACCCCCTTATTCCAACACGAGGTTTAAGGATAGTCCGAGATGTGGATTTAAACCTTCGATTTAGACACAGATTTATTCGTAAACTGTAGTCTAAACACTATCCCTATAGATTATGTAGGGATAGTGTTTAGACTATGGTTCACGAGTAAATCTGTATCCTTAGTCTAAGGTTTAAATCCACATAACATTTCCGATTCATTAATCTTCAATAGCAAATGGTGGGCTGCTGAAGGTAAAGAGATTTGATTTCCAATAAAAACAACAAAGTGTACGACAGTAAAACAATCTCCCCCTTATTCCAAAACGAGGTTTAAGGATTGTACGAGATGTGGATTTAAACATTAGATTTAGACACATATTTACTCGTGAACTATAGTCTTAACACTATCCCTATAGATTATATAGGGATAGTGTTTAGACTATAGTAGGTACAATATATAGGGATATATAGGGAATTATATAGGAAAATATATAGGGAATTATATAGGGATAGTGTTTAGACTGTAGTATGTTAACAATCTAAACGAAATCTTTCTGGAAATATTATAAAGAGGAAAGATTTTTTGTTTGTACCGAATAGGCTTTGACCGATTTTGATGAAACTTGGTTTATGGATACATTGATTCATTGAAAACAACATAGGCTACTTTTAATGCCGATATTTCCCGATCCCGTGGAAGTATCGGCATAAAAAGTAGCCTAAACCAATTTTCATCAAAATCGGTCGAAGCCTATTCGTTACAAACATAAAAACAAACAAAAAATCTGTTCTCTTATATCCAGAACGATTTCGTTTAGATTGTAAACATTATTGTTCAAAATGACTGATAGATAACTAAATATAAAATCTATCACTGAAGAGACATTCGAAGCTGGATGATCTATACAGCAACCTTGGCAATTTTAATCAACGGTATTCAGGGCGCATCGCTGTATACTATCAGGAGCCCAACCGCGCTTATTGCGTCGGCTTCAAGCCGACGTCGATATCCCAACCCGCGACTTACAACGAGCGGAATTTTGAGCCTGCCTTTCATAAAAAGTTTGAAAAATTAGGTTGTTTTTTTCGTGTGTTTTAAGTATGCAGGATTTTTGGGGACATCAAACCATTCAAATATAAGTGATTCTGGCTGTTATTAAAAAAAAAATTCAAAGTCATATTTTGTGATGTTTTTAAAAATAACATACCCAGAATTACTTATTTTTTAATGTTTTGATGTCCCCGATAAATCCTGCATATTAAAAACACACGAATAAAAAAACTTAATTTTTCAAAAATCATATGAAATGCAGTCTCAAAATTCCGACCAGTGTGAGGCGCGGGTCGGCATAAGCCGACGCGTTGGCTTGAAGGCGACGCACTTATCGCGGTAGGGCCCCAGGTGTGCGATTCTGCCTTTTTATATAAGTTCAATCAATACCTTTAGTACCTACACTAATCAGTCTTAGATTTATTAGTCGAAATAAAACCATTTCAGTATTTTATTTTTCAAAATCTAATGATTAATTTCACAAATTATTTTTTTCTACAACCTATCTTAAAAACTACTGGCTTTACTGGATCTAGTAATATAATAAAACTCAAAATTTTCATATAATAATTTTAATAAAATCAATATTTCTTCAACAACTCCTCCATTATCTTAGAAGCTAAAGACATATCGAGTTTATATTGAGAATTCTTACTCAATACACCTAAAAGAGCTTTAAACACTTTACTTTTACCCTCCTTATACTGTTTTACAAGTTTTGGATTATTATCTAAAACATCTACAATTAATTTTTCTATTTCCTTTCTATCTGTAAGCATTGACCAGCTATTTTCATCTATAATTTTTAAAGGGGATACATCACTGTCTGATAATTCGATGAGCTTATCAAAGACCTTTCTGCATATGTCTAAGCTAATTTTTTTCTGTATAAGCAAATCTGTTACCTCCTTCATCTGTTCTATGGTTATTGGACAATCTTCTGTATCAAGTTTTCTTTTATTGAGCACTGTTAATAAATCATTTAGTAATAAATTAGCTACTTTAGACGCGTCGTTTGTTGGTGTTAATTCTTCGAAGTAATCTAACAGGATTGGTTCGTTGACAAGTTGTATGGCAAATTCGGGTCTTAGAGAATAATTCTCAATAAGTTTAGAACGTGTTTCCTCAGGTAGTTCCGGTATGTTGTCTTTTATTAATGGTACGCTGATGACGTCAGTGCTGTCGTCTGTAGATTTTAAATTGACTCGTAAAGGTGGCAGGTTCGGTTCCGGCATGTATCTGTAAACAATAATAAAATATGTTTTTAAGTATTCATAAAATACGGCTTGTAGCGAATGCCAAAATTAACCTGCATAAAAAGCTGAAGTAATTGTTTGTTTGTTTAAACGCGCTAATCTCAGGAACTACGGGTTGGAATTGAAAAATGATTTATGTGTTGGATAGTCCATTTATCGAGGAAGCCAAAACTCGCATAAGTCCCGATCCCGTGGGAATATCAAAATAAGAAGATAGATAGATAGATAGATAGATAGATAAATTATTTATAGTAAACACCAATTTCAAATAACATTAATAATAAAAATCAAAGCTTAAGTCTAAGTGTTACAAAGGGCGGCCTTATCGCTCAAAGCGATCTCTTCCAGACAACCTTTGGATGGACAAGAATTTGAGGAAGGTGAAGAAGTTGAGAATTAGACTTTATAGTCTTCTTCTTGAAACCGCAGGGCGCAACTAGTAAATAAATATTGCAGGACATTCTACACATCGCCATCTAGCCCCAAGCCAAGTAACTAGACTTGTGTTATGGGTGCTAGACAACGGATATACGACTTATATAGTTTCTTTTGTAAATATATACTTATACATCGAAACAACCAGACCACAGACAAATATCTAAGCATAAATACTTGTCTGAGGCGGGAATCGAACACGGTACAGGGTGTACGGCATGGTGACCATTGTGCCAAATTGATCGTCAAATAAGTAGACAGAGTCTCTTGTAGACAAGTAAGAAGGTGATTAAGTATTTGTTGGCAATCAAGAATCGAGAATATTTAAACCTGTTCATACTAAAAATATTAACATAATGATTTCAACTTGTTGAGAATATTAATCCATTACTGGTTTCCGAGACCTTTAAAATCACTTCCTGGGGTTTTGACCTGCCTTTGTACATTATTACAAATGAACTAAGTTAATAATTAAAATACACAAAGACAATAGGACTGTATTTTGAACTTAGCAAGTTAAAATATTTAAATTAATCAATTGCGTAAACTAAATACATAATCGAATACGAAATAGTGTTGCCTAAGTTAGTTACTTCGATTCGATAGGATTCTAGAAGTTTCGCCAAATTAACTGTTTGTTTGTTTGTTTAACGATCCAGTCAGCACAATGGTTACCACGCCGGATTGCCAAACACAGGGTTGCTGGTTCGATTCCCGCCTCAGGCAAATATTTATGCTTAGATATTTGTCTGTGGTCTGGTTGTTTCTGTGTATTATAAGTATATATTTACAAAAGAAAAGTATTTATGTAGTATATCCGTTGTCTAGCACCCATAACACAAGTTAAGTTACTTAACTTGGGGCTAGATGGCGATGTGTGGAATGTCCTGTAATATTTATTTATTTTATTAATTTATTTGTTTCTGTGGGTTCCGTAGTCGAAGTATTAAAACGGGACTCCATTACTAAAACTTAAATATCTGTCGGCAAGTAGATTTTGGTTCCCAAAGATGCCCATTAGATATAATTAACTATGATTTAAGATATTTAAATCATTTAACTTTGCATGATTATTATACAAAGTTAAATATATATAAAATATCAATTAAAATGATAATAAATACATGTTCTTAATTACTTAATGACGTGGGTACATACGTATACGTTTATTCAAGGTAGAACAATAGAAAATGATCCCGTAATGACCCATACAAATATAAATAATACTAGTAAGAGCTGTGTTGGCTTAGTGGTAGATACCTCGACTTTCATTCTGACGGTCGTGGATTCGAATCCCGACTGGCCGTGCACCAATGTATTTTTCTTAAGAAAAATTTATGTGCGCTAATTGACATTGCTCTTACGGTGAAGGAAAACATCTTGATGAAACCCGCGGCTTAGTTGGCTCCAGAAGTATTGACAAGTTCTCTCCTCTGGACATGGTCGACTAAGCTGAGAGAGTAGTAGGTGCTGGGCAAGCCTACTCCATCCTCACGCAAAATGGACCCAATTTAAAAGAGTCTCATTGCGGAAAACAGCCCGTATACAAGTACAAGTGCAAGTTATTCTAGTACAATTAATAGACAGACTAACTGTGTGGGCCCGAGTCTGCTATTTTACCCTATATCCCTTTATATTTAAACGAGCAAATCTTCTATACATATAAAATGCTTTGTCCTGAACGACTGACTGGCTGACTGACGAATCAACGCACAGCCTAAACCGCTGATTGTAGAGACCTGAAACTTGGAGGGTGTGTTCTTTGTATGATAACGGATTTTCCGAAATTCTACCCCTAAGGGGGTTAAAAAGGGGGGCAAAGTTAGTATGGGACAACATGATTCCTTGGTCTAATCTACTTCAAATTTTGCATAAAAACTCTTTAACAGAATTGATGGAAGACGTGTTTCGTATTTTATTGAAATTCATCCCCTAACGGGATTAAAAAAGGGCAGAAAGTTATGTTGGCGGTGGTTTGCTTAAGAGTACCATTTTCGACGTCTACGAGGACGAAGTCGCGAGCAAAAGCTAGTCCTACTTTCTACTAATATTATAAATGTGAAAGTTTGTGTGTGTGTGTGTATGTTTGTTACTCCTTCACGCTAAAACTACTGAACCGATTGCAATGAAATTCGGTATGTAGATAACTAGAAACCTGGATTAACATATAGGCTATTTTTTATCCCGATATTCCCACGGGATCGGGACTTACGCAGGTGAAACCGCGGGGCGCAGCTACTATTGTATAAAACATGTTGAGTTTGACTTTCTCACCTATAATCCTGTACAACTTCTTTGTCCCGCATAGCAATGGTGACCTTTGCAGCGGCGTCCCACGACCGTGTCTCGTTCACTATCCTTCCACCACTTTCTAGAACAATCCTCTGACGTTCGATCTCATGTTTAATAGCGCCGGCCACACCTCGAATTGAGCCGATGTTCTTTATCTGTAAGAGAAGGAATTCATGGAGTTAAGTTAAGAGGAAAGGATAGATAGATAATAAACACTTAATGTAGTATATCCGTTGTCTAGCACCCATAACACAAGTCTAGTTACTTAACTTGGGGCTAGATGGCGATGTGTGGAATGTCCTGTAATATTTATTTATTTATTTATTGCACCATAAAAACAAAACGCAAAATGATTACATATAACAAAATTAAAATAAATTCTAACTTAAGTAACTAAGGGAGGAAACAGTCGATTATGTTTGTATGGAGAGGTCGTCGGTACCCTTTCCTCTTAAGTTTATTAGGTAATTACTTCAAAATGATAAAATTTGAGTACATAGGTAGGTATACTACTTTTCTCTCCGAGATCAGACTAAGGTTCATTTTTAGGGTTCCATAACAAGAGGGTAAAAACGGTACCCTTTTAATAAGACTCTGTTCGTCTGTATGTCTGCCTGTCTGTCAACGGGCTGTCTCATGAACCGTGATAGCTAGACAGTTGAAAATTTCATAGATGATGTATTTCTGTTGCCGCTATAACAACAAATTCTAAAAACAGACAGGTACAGAACCGTTAATGAGCGAGTTCGAGTTGCACTTGGCTAATTTTATTTCTTTCTAATATCTTGACGACCCAGTTGGCACAATGGTCACCATGCCGGACTGCCAAACACAGGGCTGCGGGTTCGATTCCCGCCTCAGACAAGTATTTGTGCTTAGATATTTGTCTGTGGTCTGGTTGTTTCTATGTATTATAAGTGTATATTTACAAAAAAAAAAGTATATAAGTAGTATATCCGTTATCTAGCACCCATAACACAAGTTTAGTTACTTAGCTTGGGGTTAGATGGCGATGTGTGGAATGTCCTAAAATATTTATTTATTATTTATTATCTGACCAAAGTTCAATTTTTCTAACCATAACAGGAAAATATTTACTAGCAAACTAACTAGGTAAAGTTACTCATAAGTTATTTATTTACCTACTTTATTCAATCGTTAGGTATTGTTAAATCGGTAGTTTCCTAAGGCAAATGAATTATGATAATTTACTAAGATTTCCTTAAATATTTACAAACCGGAAAAAAACCCGTCAATAATAAATTAATAAATAAACAAAACTAGCGTTTTGTTACAAAATTTGAGTACATGAAATGGGACCCTTTCCTCTTAAAGAAAGGGTACCGGGGGCTCTTTCCATAGAAACGAAGTCGACTGTTTTCACCCTGTTCTGTTTTGTTTTTTAAATCTTAATTTCTATGATTATTAGAAAATGAAAAAAAAACATAGTGGCATAATCATGGCAGTTATAGGTTTTATGGCACATAAATATTTGTGCTAGTGTCATTATCCAGGGAGGAAACAGTCGACTACGTTTGTATGGAGAGACCGCCGGTACCCTGACACCTTAAGGGACATAATAAAACAAAGCAAAATGCTTCACCTATAACTACCCTTGTCAATTTCATGAAAAAGTGTTGTTTGGTATTATACTGTTTATTATACGTGAAATCTTTTCCTAAATTTTTAGTATTATCTTCTATACCTACATATAAAATGCTTTGTCCTGACTGACTGACGCATCAACGCACAGCCTAAACCGCTGATCGTAGAGACCTGAAACTTGGAGTGTGTTCTTTGTACGACGTAGGCATCCGATAAGAAAGGATTCTACGAAATTATATCTCTTAGGGGGTGAAAAGGGGGGAAGTTTGTTTAGGACGTAATTCCTTGGTTCAATCTACTTCAAATTTTGCATAAACATTATTTCGACTTCTACGCGGACGAAGCCGCGGGCAAAAGCTAGTTTTAGGATAAAATCCTTGTCGTTTATAAGTTAAGTTATATTTAATGTAAAACGGTATATCCGTATGAAAGTTCTTAGCGTTTTTTCCCAGCAAATCAAGTTTTCCTAATTTGCCCATAACTCGTTAACAAGCAAATAAGGTAAAACCAATCTAAGGCCTTCGTGAACAGCTTCCTCATAGGTGTATAAACTGAGGCAATGACGCACATGGTCTTTTATACAATTTTATATATCCTACTAATATTATAAATGTGAAAAATTGTGTTTTAGTATGTTTGTTTGTTACTCGTTCACGCAAAAACTACTCGACCAATTGCGATAAACCTCGGTATGTAGAAAGCTGGAGACCTGGATTAACACATAGGCTACTTTTTATCCGATATTCCCATAGATTGGGACATACACGGGTGAAACCCCGGGGCGCAGCTAGCAGTATATATTCTAGAAATAATATCTAAAAGAAATAAGCAGATAGAACTTAAATTAAGGAGAGTATTCAGTATTTTCGGTTCCTATCAGCGGTTTATCTGATTAATGACAGCTTATTTAATTTTAATATTTTGTAATTTAATTTTAAGTTTTGATATTTAGATTTTTCTAATAGATATCTAATAAAGGAGAATGGGAAAAAATGTACAGAGCTTGGGCCTGGAGGCCTCATGAAACGAGTCTTATATCAAATGAAAGGTGGTTTCAAGAGGAACATTTTATTGTATGACCACTTTTTCAAATTAGTTGTGAGATCGGAGTTATAGGTCATTAATGATAGGTGGTCGATTCACTCTCCGTACACCAGTAGGGAGTATTAACGCCTTAATGTAATCAAATGTAGCCATCGTATAGCAATGACTCATATATCAAATGATAGGTTATTTCAAAAGAAATAATTTAATGTATGATGATTTTTTAAATTATTTTTATTTTTAGAGTTATAGGCCATTTATGCTAAGTAGTAGGTATAGGTGTCTGAGGTCTTCTCTTGTGCAATGCAAAAGCTTGATTAGAATCAGATGTTGGTCTCCTCATGAAACGAGGCATATATCAATTGAAAGGTGGTTTCAAGAAAAACATTTTATTTTAAGACCACTTATTCAAAATAGTTGTGGATTCAGAGTTATTGGTCAATAATGGTAGGTGATCGGTACACTTGCGAATTTTCTCTGTACACCACTAGGGAGTGTTAAGACCAGAATAGAATCAGATGTAGTCATCGTACAGTAATGAGTCATACACCAAATAATAGTTTATTTCAAGAGGAATAATTCAGTGTATCATAACTTTCAAAAAAATATTTTAATTTTAGAGTTATAGGCCGTTATAGGCTAAGTAGTAGTAGGTATAGGTGATTGAGGTTTTCCCTTGTGCAATACAAACGCTTGGTTAGAACCAGATGTTGCACTCCTCATAAAATGAGGCATATATCAAATGAAAGGTGGTTTCAAGAAAAACATTCTATTATATGACCACATTTTCAAAATAGTTGTCGATTCGAAGTTTTAGGTTAATAATGGTAGGTGGTCGGTACACTTGCGAACTTTCTCCGTACACCACTAGGGAGTATTAATACCAGAATAGAATCAGATGTAGCCATCGTATAGTAATGAGTCATATTATATCAAATAATAGTTTATTTCAAGAGAAATAATTTAGTGTATCATGACTTATTTTATGGGTTATAGGTCATTTTAGGGGACTATTTTAGGGGTTATAGGTCATTTCTGTTAATTAGTAGATATCGGTGACTAAGGTCTTTCCTTATGCAATGCAGATGCTTGGCTATAAACAGAATATGTTGCCCTCCTCATGAAACAAGTCATATATCAAATGAAAGGTGGTTTTAAGGGAAACATTTTATTGTACGAATACTTTTTCGAAATATTAGTGGTTTCGAAGTATGAGATCGTTTAATGTACTTAAGTAAGTATTCGGTAGTATCAGAAATTGTTGACAATGTCTGTCGTGATATAGACATCACTATTTAGCATTATTTAGTGACACAACAGGCTGATAAAAAGCATGATGTTTATCGTAACCGAGGTATAGGTACCATCACGAGTCGTGAGCTCAGATGTAGAGTCATACGCAAGCCATTTTGATGTTGATGGTTTTGCTTTGTCGGAACCTATTGCAATCAATAAGTTCCGACAAAGCAAAACCATCTTTTTTGGACTAGGTATCTTCAAAAAACAAAAGGTACTCTTCATTATTCATACTCCGAAGGTGCCTAACGAGCGTGTTGAAAGTAAAACTTTCAGCCATAGGTAAAATCGCTTTCACTGACAACTTTCACGTCAAATCATAGCTTCGCACGGCTTGTGTATATTGCCAGAGTTTAGTACTTAGTAGGTTTTTCTCAGTAATCGAATTCAAGTAGATAAATAAATGTGAAGACGAAAATGGCCAAAGCGTCGTATGACCATGCTGCGCCACCGCCAGCGCCCTGTCGTGATGTTGCTGATGTGGCTTTATACGACCGTACGGTCAGTGTTGTTCCTTTATTTAAAAAAAATGTGTGGCACCCGGGGACTGCCGCGGTAAAGCTATTGCATCGTGCGAGCTTTGTACCATATACATACACTTAAGCGAACGCTTGGCCGAGCTACATGGTGGGTGGAGTCGGGGGTGTTAGGTTTTATTCTTGATTCGGGCGCTGCGCTCAAAGCCCGCGATAAAAGCTATGCAATATGCATTTTTAATTATTTTAAACGTTTTAGTTAGTATTATCTTTTTTATTTTATAATGTTTTTGTGTTAAGTCTAATGTGGTTTTTCATTTATTATTGCGTATTTTGTGTAAATAATATTTTCTCGACAAACCGTGTTCTGTTATTTAACGAAATAATTTAAATCTTCAGACTTCGTGTCATGAATGTCCAACGGGACTCTGAACAGTCCCGTGGTCCAACTATTTAAAAAGTTGAACCACGACCTATAGTTGGAGGCCCAAGTGTGCGGTGGTTCAACGCGGATTGTGAATACAGAATTAATGAAATAGAGAATTATTCCTTTCGACTCCCGGTTAATGGGCCCCATGGTTGGACCACCACCCCACACTCTTATTATTGAGTGGAGGTCGTAAAATTTTTCCTTACTTAAGTACATTTATCGATCTTTAACTACGAAACCACTACTATTTCGAAAATATAGTCTTACAATAAAATGGTTCCCCTTAAAACCACCTTTCATTTTATAAATGACTCGTTTCATGAGGAGGGCAACATCTGCTTCTAACCAAGCATCTGTATTGCACAAGTGAAGGCCTCAGTCACCTATACCTACTACTTAGCATACAAAGTGTTTGTTTGAACGCTCTGATCTCAGAAACTACTGGTTCGGATAGAAAAAAAATATTTTTATGTTGCATAGTCCATTGTTGAATAAGGGTTTAGACTATTTTATATTCCGATATTACGCACGTAGTTACGCGGGTGAAACCGCGGAGCGTTGCTAGTTTGAAATATGACTCGTTGCTATATGATGGGTACATCTGGTTCTATTCAGGCGTTAATACTCCCTAGCGGTGTACGGAGAAAACTCGCAAGTGAAACGACCACCTACCATTAATGACCTATATCTCCGAACACACAACTATTTTGAATAAGTGGTCTTAAAATAAAATGTTTTTCTTGAAACCACCTTTCAATTGATATATGCCTCGTTTCATGAGGAGACCAACATCTGATTCTAATCAAGCTTTTGCATTGCACAAGAGAAGACCTCAGACACCTATACCTACTACTTAGCATAAATGGCCTATAACTCTAAAAATAAAAATAATTTTAAAAATCATCATACATTAAATTATTTCTTTTGAAATAACCTGTCATTTGATATATGACTCATTGCTATACGATGGCTACATTTGATTATATTAAGGCGTTAATACTCCCTACTGGTGTACGGAGAGTGAATCGACCACCTATCATTAATGACCTATAACTCCGATCTCACAACTAATTTGAAAAAGTGGTCATACAATAAAATGTTCCTCTTGAAACCACCTTTCATTTGATATATGACTCGTTTCATGAGGCCTCCAGGCCCAGAAAGACCATTCTCCTTTATTTTCATATTTTTAAAGACAATGTTTCTAATATTTTAAAAGTAAAACCAAGTTACAATGTCACGGATACACGAATATAATGCCTATTCATATTTTATGCTTGTAAGCTTATTATTCTAATTTAATTATAAATATTATTTATAAGCGTCAAAGCATAGGTTTAATTCATGAGACAGATGTCGAAAAGGTTGCAAAACATTACGCATTTTAATGGTATGTACAAAAATGTAGGTATTATATTAATACAAACATATCGCTATGCGTTTAATGTTTGTTAGAAAGCAAGGCCTTAGTAATTAATTGAACGAGAATTGAAGTTTATTGGCTATTTTAATTCCTATTTTGCAACAAAACTAACATACAAGGTTTAACCTACAATGTGCCTTTATGTTTTTATGAAAAACTAGCTGCGCCCCGCGGTTTCACCCGCGTAAGTCCCGATCCCGTGGAAATATCGGGATAAAAAGTAGCCTATGTGTTAATCCAGGTCTCCAGCTATCGACATACCGAGTTTCATCGCAATCGGTTGAGTGGTTTTAGCGTGAAGGAGTAACAAACACACACACAAACTTTCACATTTATAATATTAGTAGGATAGGATGTTTAGAGGTTTTAGGGTTGCCTGCCATCTGTCCGGGTTTCCCCGGATTTGTCCTAGTTTAGTGGACGCCAAGGGACCGTCTCAGGGTTCCATTTCTAGTCCGACTGCTGACACATTCAGCAAAAATAAACGGGCGCAGTTACATCTAACGCGTTCCTTGTGTCTACGTTTAAAGTATTCGAGAACGCCTCCGCAAAAAAAACTGTGCTCCGGCTTAAAGCTTTAAAATCCTAAAAGCCCGGATTGTGGAGCTTTAAGCCGGACAACATCCCTTATTTTCCTGGTTAGCAGATTTAAAAAATGACAAAAGCCCTAGTCTTCGGTGTCTTTATGACTCATCGTTAGTACCTACCTACCTAATTTTGCGGTGACTTGAACCAAAAAGCAGATAAATATAAGAATGTAACCAATACGGTATAATTAAATAGTTGAAACCGGATAGGCATAGCTATTTAGGTGTTTAGTTAAGACTAGCTTATGCCCGCGACTTCGTCCGCGTAGACTTATATTTTTTTATAAGTTTTAAATCAAAAGCACTAAGGAGTATTGATATCAACTTCGAAGCAAATCACCCCCAAAATAACTTCCAACCTCAACGGGGATGAATTTCAATAAAATACGAAATACGTCTTCCATCAATTCTGTTAAAGAATGTTAATACAAAATTTGACGTACATTGGACCTAGAAATCACGTTGTTACAAACTTTGCCCCCCTTTTTCACCCCCTTAGGGGTAGAATTTCGGAAGAATCCTTTCTTATCCGATGCCAAGTTACAGGTCTCTACGATCAGCGGTTTAAGCTGTGCGTTGATCCGTCAGTCAGTCATTCGGGACAAAGAATTTTATATGTATATCTTCTATATAGAAGATAAAAATAAACGTCATAAAAATAATTTGTTTAGCAAACATTGCTTCATGGTGTTTACTTACTTACACGTAGATAAGTGTAAATGACGTCAAATATTTAAAAACTCTCTTCCTGTCCATGATAATGGGTTTAGCCTTTAGATCGTTGGTGACTAAAAGATGTCTAGAAGGAACATAATTTGTCTGTTTTGGTTTGGTTTATGCGAGAGTTAGAATAGCTAAAAAATCACCTAGCAGTAGAGCATTTGTTGTTATGTTTCAGTTTGAATGAGAAATTAAAGATTATATATTTCTTTATTTACCTCCACAAACAAACATCAAATACTTATGACACAAATTAGGTACTAGTGATTACTGTCGCTCAATGTTTAACCTATTCTAACCTTATACATATTAGTTGTGTTTACAGCTTCCCGCTTCGCTTTCTAACCTAACTCAGTTATGTTAGACAGCAGGTTACCTAGTCGTATCAAGTTGTCTTAAATGTTCATATTACTAACGCTCGTTTCGCTCAACTACCGATTTCTAATCTATTCTACCTCAGTTCTAGTAGACAGCGGGTCACCGGGGCGTATCAGGCTTTCTTAACATTTTATTTCGTATTGCCAAAGCTCGTTTCGCTCAACTTCCGGTTTCTAACCTATCCTAACCTACCTCAGTTCTCGTCGACAGCGGATTACCGGGTCGTCTCAGCGAAACGTTCGCGTCGACTCGAAGAGCGCCTTCCTCCATGCGACCCGTACATGCTCCCAACCTCTGAACTATCAGGACCAGTTCTTTCACTAAAGCCGCTGCTTCTTCACCATCCTGATAAAAAAAAAACAAAGAAAGAGCTCAGACTTAAGTAGACAAATATGAAACAGGGTGGACATTCAGAATGAAATCTATACGTTCAGGCGTTATGGGCACAATGGTCACCATGCCGGACCGCCAAACACAGGGTTGCAGATTTGATTCCCCCCTCAGACACTTGTCTGAATCTGTGTCTGATTTATGCTTAGATATTTGAGGTCTGGTTGTTTCTATGTATTATAAGTATATATTTACAAAAAAAGGAATATAAGTAAGTAGTATATCCGTTGTTTAGCACCCATAACACAAGTCTAGTTTTTTAGTTTGGGGATAGATGTGTGGAATGTCCTGCAATATTTATTATTATTTATTTAGTGGTTGTTAGGAGGAGTGTGAGGAAGGCTGAGGGGCGGAGTGACCATAGGCACCTACCTATGGTGATATGGTGATATCGACATACTGACCCTCTTAGATAGTGAGCAAACATAGATTAAGATTAGGAGCTGAATTTCACTAGTGAAATTATTAGATAAGACAAGTCATTGCACACTTAAGTTGTGACAATACCAACCTTTAATCATTGACCCAGAAAAACATTCCTGTTACAAAGATAATTTAGTTGCAGAAACAGTTACCTATGTTTTTAAACAATGATGGTATACCAATTAAATAAAGAGCCTAGAATTGCAAAATACTGTATTTGCTCTGACAGCATACCTACCTACATTCGTACCCTAATTCTCAGAAAAATATACCCGTTTAAAACATCAGGATACAATCACCTCCCCAAAAACAGAAACCCATGTCTTTAAACAGTAACGACATACCATTACATAAATACCCTAGAATTGCAAAATACTGTATTTGCTCTGACAGCATACCGACATTCGAACCCTAATTCTCAAAAAAATATACCCGTTTAAAACATCAGGATACAATCACCTCCCCAAAAACAGAAACCCATGTCTTTAAACAGTAATGACATACCAATTACATAAAGACCCTAGAATTGCAAAATACTGTATTTGCTCTGACAGCATACCGACATTCGTACCCTAATTCTCAGAAAAATATACCCATTTAAAACATCAGGATACAATAACCGCACCTTCCCAAAAACAGAAACCCATGTCTTTAAACAGTCATTACATTTCAATTGCACAAAGAGCCTAGAATTGGAAAATACTGTATTTGCTCTGACAGCATACATTCAAACCTTAATTTTTTGAACAATATACCAGTTACAAACATTAAGATACAATAAACGCAACTGCCCAGAAACAGTTACCTATGTCTTTAGCAGTAAGTAATGACATATCAATTGCATAAAGAGCCTAGAATTGCAAAATACTGTATTTGCTCTGCATACATTCATTCCTTTAATTCTCAACTTCTTTGTCATAGAGACTCATTGTTATAGGTACACAATGCTCCCATCATTTTTGTTTGATTATATGAAATTAATGTCAGTAACGTTATTACGCAGTATTATGGTGCAACAGCTTTATTTTATTCTATTTATTTAAATAAGGTATAAATTAGATAAGTATCTATAAAAAAGGTATTATTTCCACATGTAACAGGTCAAGCATATCGCTGACAAAGAAATATTTAATTTTATTTTATGAATAAAATAATATAATACTACATGTAAATGGAACTTCCCAAGTAATAAAGTTATTTCAAACTGTTTTATGTTTTATTCAATCTACACTTATCTATACAAATATTATAAAGCTGAAGAGTTTGTTGGTTGTTTGTTTAAACTACTGGTTCAAATTGAAAAAATATTTTTGTGTTGGATAGTCCATTTATCGAGGAAGGCTATAGGCTACTTTTCATTTTGATATACCCACGGGATCTGGACTTACACGGGTGAAACTAAGGAACGATGCTAGTCCCATGAACACAATACAAGTAGAACAATACATATAAAATAATTCTAAAAGGGCAATAAAATAATATATAATTACAGTCTTAGGTATTTATTAAGAAATAGCTGCTTCCTATAGTTTAACCTTCGATTTAAAATAACTTTACTTCCTTAAAAAAATGAGTTCTTGTTATGAATAAATGGAAGTATGAATATGGATTGATGCATTTGGAAGGAAATATCAATTTGGAAGGATACTTGTACTTGAATTTGTACAAGTTTCCGCAATTAGACCCTTTCTAATTGGGTTATTTTTGGGTGAGGATGGAGTAGGCTTGCCCAGCACCTACTTCCCTCTCGGCCTAGTCGACTATTTCCAGAGGAGAGAACTTGTCAATACGTCTGGAGCCTACTAAGCCGCGGGTTTCATCACGATGTTTTCCTTCACCGTAAGAGCAATGTCAATTAGCGCACATAAATTTTTCTAAATAAAAATACATTGTCGGCCGGGATTCGAACCCACGACCTTCAGAATGAAAGTCGAGGTATCTACCACTAAGCCAACACCGCTCTATAAGCTTTGGAAGTATAATAAATAGAAATTTGGGTAAGTTTCAGAATGAATATTCTATAGGTAAGTATCTAAGTTGTTTTTTGGTATAAAACCAAGCTTTTGTTACTTAATACAAATCATGGTGGAAAAAGGAGTAGGTATAAGTATTAAGTATATAGGTACATACTAAGACATTATTTTTTGTGCCGTTATGGGTCTACTTCTTAAGGATATTAAGCTATAGCATTTACCTCAATGGCATACTAGGTGAGTGGCACTTGTCCTTTCCTATTGTATATTTAATCTGCTTTATTACCTGTACGTCTGGTAGGTAAGTATACCTAATATGTAGATCACCTATTTCGCGTTGTCTAAATGTCACTTTTAATTAGTTTTCAGCCTAAGTGTATGTTTGCCTATACCGCCCTTTGTCTATTCCGCATAAGAACTGCTTTGACAAACACCTTAGTTTAGTTTAGTTTTACGGAGCTGTTAATGTTGCAAATAATGAGGCTAAGTGCGGACACTTAGCCTCATTATTTGGGCCTTTGTGCGTGTCAAACAACTTAACACCTTTATCTTGCATAGTCTTCATCGCGTTATGCCTAAACTTTATACAGTCGTATCGGTTGGTATCGATAGTTTGCAGTGGACGCACATGTATGAAAAATTGCCTCAACTATGCAAGCTAAGTGTCTAACTTAGTTTAGTTGGCAGTGAACAAACGGCTTTATCCTATCAAACTAAGCTCATTAATTATAAAATATACTCATTCATTACAAACAAACCTGTAGATCCGGTTCAAACACCAGCTCTATCAATGGTGCACCCGCTCGGTTCAAGTCAACGAGACTCCGTTTGAGTTCTCCATCATGGAGGGACTTGCCGCTGTCTTGTTCTAACTGAATCTGCTTGATTTTAGAAGACTTCTTGTATGGTTTCTTGTGTATACCCGGTGTGAAAACCTGGTGAAAAATATTAACATTAATTTAAATTTATTATAACTACTTAGTATCTATATTTACGTATGTTAATCTGTAAGGTGAGTATCTATTTTATATAGGTCTGTACTTATTTTTAAGGTTGGTGTTATATAGATTATTATTATAATTCATCAACTGGCAACAACAGATGGCGCCATATAAAAAATGTATGAAGGTATTTTTGTCTGCCAGTTGAGAGGATAATTGAAAAGGTGAGAAGTTAGTGATTAGAAAAGCTACAGTTCTTTCTTCTGAACATGGTCGACTAAGCTTAGAGGATAATTGCTGGGCAAGCCTACTCCTATAGTCATGGCAGTTATAGGTTTTATGCAACAAAAATATTTGCTCTAGTATCATTATCTAGGGAGGAAACAGTTGACTATGTTTGTATGGAGAGAGCGCCAGTACCCATTTCTCTTAAGTCAGTAGCTAGTATTAGAGGTAACCTAATTAATTTCTTCAAATTACTAAAGGTGAAACGACGGTTTCTTAAAAAACCGATTAGTTAATGTGACTGTTTATCAAAATAGCTGTTAGCAACGTTTTAAAAGGTAACTTGTACATAAAAAGCCACAATTTCATTTGAAGGTTAACATTTGTAAGTAGTACCTGAAAGTTAATAACCCCATCGCTAGCTAAAGGTGCTCTTTGCTGTGTTATCTGATATCCTGCCGGCAGATCAGCGTAGAAATAATGTTTTCTATCAAAACTGGACACTTCATTCACTGTACAAGAGAGAGCTAGAGCCGTCCTTATGCCTAGCTCTACACACTTTCTGTTCAAAACCGGTAAAGTTCCCGGTATAGCCGCGTCGAATAAAGACACACAGTTGTTCACGACACCTCCAAATGTATTTTCAGCACCAGAAAATAGTTTCGATTCAGTATTTAACTGAGCATGAACTTCTAGACCGACTACGCTCTGCCATTTCGCATCGCACGTGGTTGAGTAATTGCACCGCAATTTGGAAGTCTCTCGAAAGTTTCTCAATCGGTTTAGATTGAGAAATCTCATGTTTTACGATTTTAATTCACCATTTTCAAAATAAAAACATTTTGAACTCTACAGCTGTTTTTGACAGATTCAGACAGACATTTTGACTTTGACAGTCCTCGAATCACCTTGGTGGAAAGAAACTTCACCAGGGTTCAACGAAACTTGAACAAAACGCACAATTATTTTGTTTTGAACATCGATTAATATGTAAATATTTTTGGAAACAATTAAATAGAAAAAAACTTAATTAGATTTGCACAATGTGCGCACAAAGTTCGAAGCGCAGCACTAGAATATCCATAGCATTCTAAAGCTACAACAGATGGCGCTTTATTTAAAAATGACGTGACGGGAACTTGGCGGGAAGCACCGGGCGGGAAGTTTTAAACATCTATATATATATAAAAACTAGCTGCGCCCCGCGGTTTCACCCGCGTTTGTCTCGATCCCGTGGGAATCGATTTTTTCTCGCCTTTTAAACCTTCCCTAGACCTCCACGAACATTTCAAGACTAAGATAAGATAAATCCGTTCAGCCGTTCTCGAGTTTTAGTGAGACTAACGAACAGCAATTCATTTTTATATATATAGACTAGCTGCGCCCCGCGGTTTCACCCGCGTAAGTCCCGATCCCGTGGGAACGATTTTTTCTCACCTTTTAAACCTTCCCTGGACCTCCACGAATAATTCAAGACCAAGATAAGATAAATCCGTTCAGCCGTTCTCGAGTTTTAGCGAGACTAACGAACAGCAATTGATTTTTATATATAAGATGAATTGCTGTTCGTTAGTCTCACTAAAACTCGAGAACGGCTGAACGGATTTATCTTATCTTAGTCTTGAAATGTTCGTGGAGGTCTAGGGAAGGTTTAAAAGGCGAGAAAAAATCGAATAATTTCCGGGAAAACCCTAAAAACAGCCCTTTTCTATTTCCCATACAAACGTTTTCTAGAGTCAATTCCTACGGGATCGGGACTTACGCGGGTGAAACCGCGGGGCATAGCTAGTTTTTTAATATATTTAGACATACGATGATGATTTACATTTCTATAAACTCTGAAACTGCTTAAAAATAATATAAATAGCAATAAAAATCTTCTGACTTACCTATAGCCTTGATTTGATGGTAAATTCGATGAAACAGCCGGTGTTGAAATGTGAGCGTATTTTTTTTGTATTTTATTATTAATTTAGAAATTATGATTATTGAAAACTCTTTGTTTTTTAGTATTAAAATAATTGCATTGATATGTTGACTATATTAACTTATTACTAACTTATCGATACAATAAATTACAGATATCACATTTTAAACATTTCGACATCGCTTTCTACTATGCAACAAGTCCCGTCACTACGTCAAAAATAAGAGAAAATAAATAGAGGATCATGAAGGCCAGAGTGGCTTCAGCGATGGTGTACATTTTATACGAAGTCTTTTTATTTAAAAGAGAAGAAAAAATGCGAGTATTCGCGCGTGTATCGCGAGAGGCGTACGCTCTTCAGCACTGTAACGTGGTGTTTGACCGCAACTCAAAACAATCGCTGTCTACATAGCGAACCTTGAGTTTATAACACGGCTGAATGGAAAAGTAACTCCAACGTGACTTCTGATAAAGTTAATTAAAGCGGAAACACTAGTAACAGTGTGATTTTCCATTTATCGGGCTTATAATGCACACACCCACTGATAAAGAATTTACAATCAATACAACGCAACTAACGTCACATGCTGCAATATTCAATCGCACACCTCCAGATCGAACGCTATGTCTAGAATTTTCTACCACCTACGTAGGTGGTATACCTCCCTACATAATTATCTAGAAAATATAAAAAACCAAGCTAGATACCTATCTAGCTTGGTTTTTGCCATTTCAGAGTTTCATTCCGAACTAAAATAGTACTACGAGCCGGATCCCAGTCCCACCTATCTAAAATGCAGTAGCAGTTTTCTTGCTAGCACTTCAAGCAGGTGCAATATGTTCTTGAAGTGTTTTTTTTTTGTTGCTCCGAGAATATATGTAAATAATCCCTATGTATATTCTTTAGGTCTAAAATCAAACAACATCTATACTTTTTCCATTTTTTTCCTTTATTTTTTATGTGTATGGCAAAACAGCGTTTGCCGGGACATCTAGTATTATATAATATTTATGATTTATTTTTAGCCAACAAGGATAAAATAAATGGCAAAAATATCCTTTTGGCTATCGCTGTAGTCAGGAAACATACAAGCTTAAATACAGAGTAGCACAAGAGGTGGCCTTAGCGCTGAAAGCGGTCTCGCGTCTATCTTTACTTAGACCTTCTTCTATGAGTCCAGAGACAGACTTGTTGGGGCGAACTTCGAGCAAGTCTAAGTCGCTCTCCGCTCTCAGTAAAAGCCCGCAAAACGGGAAAAGTCCCTCTGGAGGAATCTCTGGTCCATTGCTAGTGACGGTCTTTGTAAAGACCACAACTCATGGGTCATACGCATGCACCTACTATTTGTATCGGCAAAAAATTGATATTAATAAACCCATTATAACATCAGTAGTTTTTTCTCACTTACGTGGTCAGTTTGATTTAATTTTACAGTAGTTTTTCTTAACTTTTTTCTTGTAAGTGTCTACCTATCTAGTTAGATAGATAGATAACTTTATTTGTACAACTCAGAAAGAAACAAAACACGATAAACACAAAGTAAAGTAATAGCTAGAAAGTATAAGTTTCACAAATGGGCGGCCTCATCGCTGAAAGCGAGTTCTTCTAGGCAACCTTTGGATGGAAAAGTACTGATTCAGCTTGGTCATCAACCATGCTTATTCAATTTGGTAATCAATCACAGCCAGAGAGATGCATCAATGCACCAATAAAATAGACAGAACATAGCATAGGTACAGTATGCGTCATAAGTACACTATATATTTGCTACAATAACACTTTATACAAGTACTAGCTTTTGCCCGCGACTTCGTCCGCGTAGAATTAGTAGATTGGACCAAAGAATCACGTTGTCCCATACAAACTTTGCCCCCCTTTTTTACCCCCTTTGGGTTAGAATTTCGGAAAATCCTTTCTTATCGGATGCCTACGTCATACAAAGAACACACCCAAGTTACAGGTCTCTACGATCAGCAGTTTAGGCTGTGCGTTGATCCATCAGTCAGTCAGTCAGTCATTCAGGACAAATCATTTTATATGTATAGATTGGACTTACGACCTTCTTCTAATAGACGTTACAGAGAAACATAAATGCTTGAATTCAAAGTATTCAGTGTGATTATTATTTTCAACATGTTAGCTATGTCTTTAGTTGGCCGTGTGGTATAAGCCGCCACCCGCTACACCAACCGACGTGGGTCGATCTACAAGTTGTTATAATGTTCAAATAGTGCACAGGATTGTAAATGTAACGGTGGCGCAGAGTTTTGACCGATGATTGTACCTATTTAAATTATTTGTTTAATCTCTCTGAGACCGAGAAACTGGCATTTTGAGTACCTACTTATGTGCATTGTGCAAGTTTGTATCATAATATAGTAGGCACATACTACTTATTACTGTTATTGTATTACCTAGTGTTATTGTAAACTTTTGACGTAATGACGTCTAATTAATTGATGGTACACCTGCATTCACAAAAAAGTATCACGGTAATATTGTGTGACGTCATGCGTCATCGTAATATGACCAGACGCGTCATGCTAACTTAGGAAACAGAGTATTTATTAATAATATCGCTTATCGGGGCTTGTGGTTAAAAATATAAAGGAAAAAATATATAAGTACTCACATAAAGGAAAAAAAAAGAAAAAATATAAATAAATAAAATAAAAAATAAATATTGCAGGACATTTCACACATCGCCATCTAGCCCCAAGCTAAGTAACTAGACTTGTGTTATGGGTGCTAGATAACGGATATACTACTTATATACATTTATTTTGTAAATATATACTTATAATACATAGAAACAACCAGACCACAGACAAATATCTAGCATAAATACTTGCCTGAGGCGGGAATCGAACCCGCAACCCTGTGTTTGGCAGTCCGGCATGGTGACCATTGTGCCAACTGGGTCTTCAATATATAAAGGAATAACTAAAAAATCTCAATTTTTCATCGTTTTCTTAGGACGTTATCACGTAAAATTACGTCCGTCAACCGACTTTACAAACAACCATTTGTTTTTTTTTTTAAATCCCTTCTGCATGTTTTTAAACGTTTAAAGAGAGGCTGCTACTGAGATATTTGTTATTTTTAGTCGGCCGAAAAACTACTAAGTTACCTATTCACATAATTAAGTATAGCAAAACAGAGATATTTTTAGATCGTTATTTTTTGTTATTGAATACCTTTTGATATTAAGCACCGATTGACGTAATTCGGTACTTTTTAATAAGTAATTGGTTGTTGTTGATGATACTTGGCTTAAAACCTTAAAACGTCTAGGTATTTGTACTTGTATACGGGCTGTTTTCCGCTATTAGACCCTTATTAATTGGGTCCTTTTTGCGTGAGGATGGAGTAGGCTTGCCCAGCACCTACTGTCCAGAGGAGAGAACTTCTCAATACTTGCTCTTACGGTGAAGGAAAACAACGTGGTGAAACCCACGGCTCAGTAGGCTCTAGGGCTTACAGCGCTAACGATCTTCCGAACTGAAATCGTGAGCGTTCTAAAAATGCTTACGAAGTGCGCAATAATAACAATCCTTCATAAGTAACAGAAATGATATCTGATACTGACTGAAGAAAGCAAAGAAGGTTATTAATTTTGCGCATTAGTTAACTAACAAGAAATGTAGGCACATATACTTTGTGGATGTTGTTATAATTGACGATTCAGTTGGCACAATGGTCACCATACCGGACTGCCAAACACAGGGTTGCAGGTTCGATCCCTGCCTCAGACATGTATTTATGCTTAGATATTTTGCTATGGTCTGGTTGTTTCTATGTATTATAAGTATATATTTACAAAAGAAAAGTATATAAATAGTATATCCGTTGTCTAGCACCCATAACACAAGTCTAGTTACTTAGCTTGGGGCTAGATGGCGATGTGTGGAATGTCCTGCAATATTTATTTATTATTTATTTATTTATTATAATGACCAACAAAATTTTAAAAGCCTAGTAAGTAGTATTGGGCACACTTGCGTAATTAAGATATCTTAATCTCAGATAAAATGTAATAATTTGCGTAATAAATATAACTGATAAAATATATCAGGATACAAAATATCTATTATGATACGTCTGCATATCATTATGCAGGTACCTATTTAGGTAAAATTCGCTGTAGGTCTAAATTTGTGATAATTATAGATAAAGCTAAGTCCTGTTTTTTATATCAGAAATCCGGGTCCGATCGCGTGCAGACTATTTCTAGATTAGAAGATAAATCTACTAGATAATAACAAATGGTAGACAAATAACAAAAAATAATAATGTTACTTCGAAATATATTAACTAAACTAAATTAGAACTTTTATTTACCGTTCAATATTCGTTAGTTTCCCTTAAATGGCAATACTAGTCCATCCAAAGGGTACCTGGAAGAGATCGCTTTAAGCGATAAGGCAAAAGTACCGGGCGCTCTTTCCATACAAACAGTCGACTGTTTCCTCCGTGGATAATGACACTAGAGGAAATATTTTTGTTGCATAAAACTTATAATTTCCATGACCAAGCCTCTATGTTTTGTTTTTTTGTTTTTCAAAATTCAAGACATAGGGGCATAGTCATGGCAGTTATAGGTTTTATGCAACAAAATTATTTTGCTAGTGTCATTATCCAGGGAGGAAACAGTCGACTACGTTTGTATGGAGAGAGCGCCGGTACCCTTTAGTTATTGACGTAATAGTGGTAATAGGCCAATAATGACGTTAGTGATGACGAACCATTATTTATTAAAATTACTTACCTAAATTAATTTAGTTCATAAACGAAACCGATTAGGAATATGGTTAGGTATAATTTATTATATACTAGTTGCGCCCCGCGGTTTCACCCGCGTAAGAACCGATCGCGTAGGAAAATCGGGATAAAATGTAGCCTATGTGTTATTCTAGGTCTCTAGCTATCTACATACCAGTTTCATAGTTTCATACCATAGTTTCATCGCAATCGGTTCAGTAGTTTTTGTGTGAAAGAGTATCAAACATACACACACACACAAACTTTCACATTTATAATATTAGTAGGATTTCCTTCCTACATAAGTAAATATAGATAATCGGTACATTACACTCATGATTACCTAATAATCTGTAATTCCGTTTATTATTTTACTAGCTTTTGCCCGCGACTTTGTCCGCGTATAAGTCGAAAATTTGAAGTAGAATGGACAAAGGAATCACGTTGTCCCATACAAACTTTGCCCCCCTTTTTCACCCCCTAAGGGGTAGAATTCCGGAAAATACTTTCTTATCATATACCAACGTCAAACAAAGAACACACCATCCAAGTTTCAGGTCTCTACAATCAGCGGTTTAGGCTATACGTTGATCCGTCAGTCAGTCATTCAGGACAAAGCATTTTATATGTATAGACTAGCTGCGCCCCGAAAAATTAAAAGTAGCCTTTCTCAATACATTTATTGAGGAGGATAGTCCATTGACTATCCAACACAAAAAAAATTTTTTTCTTTTCGAACCAGTAGTTCCGGAAATTGGCGCGTTCAAACAAACAAACTTAGTAATATTAGTATAGATTACAATTATTTTAAATCGGTTCCTAAATTAGTATTTTAAACGAAACAGATTATGTACAAATAATATTAAATATTTCTTTAATAATTTGTAAGGATTTAAGGGTTCGGTGTTAAAAGGTACCTATTAATTGTATTTGTTTGAATTTTAAGATTATACCCACCTGCCACTACCAACTGAAGAACTAATATTTGTTTCTTAAAAATCGGTTGATAAACAAAGAAGACGCGCGAACATTTATAAAAAACCCGAATTGAGAACCTACTCCTTTTTTTGAAGCCGGTTAAAAAGTAAACACCATCTTTTTGCTTTGTACCATTCTCACATGTAACAATTAAATATGAATAGAATTTATTCGAAAAACCACACGACATCCTACTAATATTATAAATTTGAAAGTTTGTGTGTGTGTGTATGTGTGTTTGTTACTCCTTCACGCAAAAAAGCGGCAATGAAACTCGGTATTTAGATATAGCTGGAGACCTGGATTAACACATAGTACTTTTTTATCCCGATATTCCCCCGGGATCGGGACCTACGCGGGTGAACCGCGGGGCGCAGCTACTAGATATTAATAATATGAGAAACAATAGGAGACAGTTAAAAATTAATTTAAAACTATGAAAAAAAACCCTACAAAAAGAAAAAAAATAACACCGAAATTATGATCCTTCGTAAGTAGGTACATCTGAATTTTTTTGATTAAATATTGTCGCGTCGGGGGACCGCTCTTTTTTTCGAGTCAATTTAATATAATGTAAGAGTCGTCGTTTAAATGTATGTTTTAGCATTTATTTGGATAGTTAAGTTGTGTAAGTTTTTAGTTTTTAAGTAGTTTCACTTGTAATTATTAATACTTACTTTAAAATTTTCGTTGAAATTTTAATATATCATTTTATGAAGGTGTTTTTATAGGTAAAGAGCGGCCCCCCGCCGCGAAAATATTTAATCAAAAAAATTCAGATGTACCTACTTACGAAGAATCATAATTTCGGTGTTATTTTTTTTCTTTTTGTAGGGTTTTTTTTCATAGTTTTTGTTTTGCTTGTTTTAGGCTTTTTACGTTCATACTATTTTTATTTTGTGTCGGGGGTTTTTTAAATTTTTATTTAATTTTTTATTTCATCCTTTTTGTAGGTAGGGACTTTTTAATTACCCCGATTTAACCCCGAGATAACCCGATTTGAATTTAGTTTTTTTGCTTGAAAGGTGAATCAGTCGGGAGTGTTCTTAGCTATGTTTGATCAAAATCGGTTCAGCCGTCTGAAAGTTATGAGGGATAAATGTCAGGATTTAAAACCGAATGTTAGTAGATATGCTCGAGTTGGGTATCAAATGAAAGGGCATGATTTGCACATTACAATTAGCTAATTAAAAAGTCCCTCCCTACAAAAAGGAAGAAATAAAAAATTAAATTTAAAATTAAAAAAACCCCCCGACACAAAATAATAAAATAGTAAAACAAGCAAAAAAAACTATGAAAAAAAACCCTACAAAAAGAAAAAAAATTACCCCGAAATTATGACCCTACGTAAGTACCTACATCTGAATTTTTTTGATTAAATATTTTTTCAGTTGCTAACATAATAATAATAAATAATAATAAGCCCGCAGGGCACCTTGAGGCGAGGTGACGGGGAGTAACGACCCCGCGGTCCCGAGTTCTCCAGGGGGAAGTCACCGTTCCTCATCTCCGGCTTGCCTTAGTTGGTTGGTCGGAGTGAAACCTGACGAGGAAGCGGTCCCCCGCCTCTGGCTTGCCTTCACCGGCCGTCCAGAGTGGAGCCACTATAGCAGAAATGCTCGAAGGATGGATGCTGAACGTCAGTGATGAGTTGGCCCGCTCGCTCGGACTACCAGCGATGACTTAAAATCCAGTGAGGCCTCTCCATCCTTCAGCCACTCACGTTCCTGTTGCCCCCTTGCTGTAATTTACTTGGCTTATTAGGGTGGCCCAGTCTGAGAGTTGGCGAGTCTCCGCCTGCCATTTTTACGTGTTTATTGAACATTGTTACGGCAGGTGCCATAGTATCCATAGTTCTCCAGTATCTAGTCCACTACCATCCCATCACAATAGCTCAAGTAGTTTTGTCCTGTAGATTATCAATAGTTTTATCCAAACCGGAGGTTGTCCTTGGTTGCACTTTATAGTGTAGACAGGGATAATCGCCGGTTTAGAATCCACCCCATTGTTTGCTATTAAACTTGTTATTGTAAAGGGCCTCTACGTGTTGGCTTCGGCTCCACGCATGCCTTCCAAAGGTCCGGGGCTCCATAGCCCCGTGATACAGGACGTATAACAGACAATAATAATAATAATAAGCCCGCAGGGCACCTTGAGGCGAGGTGACGGGGAGTTACGACCCCGCGGTCCCGAGTTCTCCAGGGGGAAGTCACCGTTCCTCACCTCCGGCTTGCCTTAGTTGGTTGGTCGGAGTGAAACCTGACGAGGAAGCGGTCCCCCGCCTCTGGCTTGCCTTCACCGGCTGTCCAGAGTGGAGTCGCAATAGCAGAAATGCTCGAAGGATGGATGCTGAACGTCAGTGATGAGTTGGCCCGCTCGCTTGGACTACCAGCGATGACTTAAAATCCAGTGAGGCCTCTCCATCCTTCAGCCACTCACGTTCCTGTTGCCCCCTTGCTGTAATTTGCTCGGCTAATTAGGGTGGCCCAGTCTGAGAGTTGGCGAGTGTCCGCCTGCCATTTTTACGTGTTTATTGAACATTGTTACGGCAGGTGCCATAGTATCCATAGTTCCCCAGTATCTAGTCCACTACCATCCCATCACAATAGCTCCAGTAGTTTTGTCCTGTAGATTATCAATAGTTTTCATCCAAACCGGAGGTTGTCCTTGGTTGCACTTTATAGTGTAGACAGGGATAATCGCCGGTTTAGAATCTTGTTATTGTAAAGGGCCTCTACGTGTTGGCTTCGGCTCCACGCACGCCTTCCAAAGGTCCGGGGCTCCATAGCCCCGTGATACAGGACGTATAACAGACAAATAAATAATAATAACCCAAGTAGTAGTTTTCTCCTGTAGTTTATCAATAGTTCTATTCAAACCGGAGGTTTTTCTTGGCTGCATTTTATAGTGCATCAGACAGGGATAATCGCCGGTTTGATGTCCACATTATACTTTGCCATTAAACTTGTTATTGTAACGTGTTGGCTTCGGCCCCACGCATGCCTTCAAAAGGTCCCGGACTCCATAGTCCCGTGATATAGGACATATAACAAACAAATAATAATAATAAATGCGTTTATTTCTTTTACAAATGCTTAAATCTATCTACATTATGTTAAAACCTTCTTAAGCAAGACATTTAGCCATGTGAGCTAAGTAGATAAATTATTATGAGATATGGCCATAAACATATTTAGGTGAAGCTAGATCCACATAATAACATCTACAGTATATGTCTATATGCCCTCAATTACGCCGAAGTAAATAGAATAAGTCAATCTAAATACGCATTGGTCGAGTGGCTGGAATTAAAGATCAAGGGTCACCTGGAATAAGTATTCTTACCTACTTAATGACAAAACATTCCAATGTCGACCTAGAGCATACTTGTACTTGTATACAGGCTGTTTTCCGCAATTGGACCCTTTTTAATTGGGTCCTTTTTGCGTGAGGATAGAGTAGGCTTGCCCAGTCAGTCAGCCACCTACTACCCTCTCAGCTTAGTATACCATGTCCAGAGGAAAGAACTTGTCAATACTTCTGGAGCCAACTAAGCCACGGGTTTCATCACGATGTTTTCCTTCACCGTAAGAGCAATGTCAATTAGCGCACATAATTTTTTCTTAAGAAAAATACATTGGTGCACGGCCTAGAGCATATGTAGAGTAGGTACCTGTACAAATATAAGCAGAGGCACATAGGTGCTACGTACGGTCGGCTGCATAATTGTAGACCCACCGTAGAGCTCCAAAACGGCTGTTAAAAGATTGTTTTCAACACAAGCAAGATTCTAGGCACCTGCTTTAGTTGAAGTTAAAATTTATCAAACAAAAATTATTAGAATGATAACATTCCAATAATAGTAATTTTAGAACTCTACGGTGGGTCTGCAAATATGCTGCCGACCGTACATACATAAACCAAGCCATTTAAAGCAAAACACTATTTAACCAGTGTTTGTACAATCAAGGGTCGAAAGTCTCTGCCCACCGTAATGTTTACAATCCTGTGCAGCACTATTTGAACATTAAAACAACAAAGAGTGATATTATCATTAAATACTTTTTAATAACAGGAACGGACGCGTCATGGTCATTTACCATGACGCATGACATCACACATAGGGAACGGGATGCATGACGTCACACAATATTACCATGACACTTTTTTGTGAATGTAGGGGTTCCATATTAGACGTAATCACGTCAAAAACAAACTCCTCTCTATAAAATTAGTGTAGATGGATATACAGATAACTAGCTGCTCCCCGCGGTTTTACCTACGTAAGTCCCGATCCCGTGGGAATATCGGAATTAAAAGTCTATGTGTTAATCCAGGTCTCCAGCTATCTAGATACCGAGTTTCATCGCAATCGGTCCAGTTGTTTTTGCGTGAAGGAGTAACAAACATACATACACACACACAAACTTTCACATTTATAATATTAGTAGGAGTAGGATTATAGATGCCTACTCTATATTGCTGAGCTGCCATTGTCATTGTATGACTGGCAATATGAAGTTGTGAAGACGACACAGTAAAACACCTGAACTTCAGTAATAAGATTTATTAATATTCTCAGGATATTCTCTCAATATTTGCAATACGTCTGCGCGCTATGCGCACATCAACTCGACTCTCTCCGTTCCCTCTCTCCCCTTGATACCAAACATTGTTGATGTGAAACATCTATAGCCGCACGTAAAACCAATTTCTGGCGTGGTGACGCATGCCGTGGCGACGCGTCGCCACGCTATATAAAGATATATATATACAGTCTATATGCAGTAGTGTGTACGGGTTTTTATAAGTTTAGGAAATACATACATACATAGATCTATATCGATGACAATCAAGATATAGAGGTATAATAGTACATTACGATATAAGTGTGGTAAATTGATCTTTGCATAGAGGCGGTTTATGACGCGCGAGCAGCAGCGAGTGTGTTAAGAAGCCAAGATACAAAGATCAATTCCACACGTATATCGTACGACGTTTTTTTATCACTGTTGCGAATAAAAGAAAAGACTTGAAAAGAAAACAAAATAATAATTAACAAAATATTTGTGATAAGTCTATGTTTACATTTTTAAGGCAATATTTTTTTGTTAATTATGCTCCGGAAAGGCCAGGCTAAAGGCTTTTAACCTATACAGCCTCGTCTGACATACAATATTTTTTAGGGTTTTTTCTATTTCTTTTTGCGTCGGGGGTTAAGAACAAAATACAATGGTACGGAAAAACAATATATTTAAGTAAAGAAAAAACAAAAAATAATCAAGAGCGATGATTTATTATGACTTTCGAAGTGGTTTATCACAAAAACAGTGTGTTGACCGGATGATTTCTGCATTTGGTGATGAAGCCCCATCCAAAACCACAATTTATCGCTGGTTTGCTGAATTTCAACGTGGACGTGTCAAGCTCAGTGATGATCCCCGTCAAGGTCGTCCTAAAACTGCACTCACCCAAGAAAACGTTGATGCTGTGCGTAAGCTGATTGAGGAAGATCGACATGTAACATACCGCAAAATTCAGGCAACTTTAGACATTGGCATGAGTCAAATACAAATAATCTTGCATGAACAATTAGGTGTAAAAAAGTTGTTTTCCCGATGGATACCGCATTCGCTCTGTGAAGAGCAAAAAGCGGCTCGCGTTACTTGGTGCGTCAGAACTCTCGAAAGATTCCACGCAGGATACTCAATTGCTGTATACAACATCGTATCAGGTGACGAATCCTGGATATACGCGTACGAACCCGAAACAAAAAACCAGTCACGAGTTTGGGTGTTCGAAAATGAGTTAAAGCCAACAAAAATTGTTCGTTCACGGAGGGTTGCAAAAAAAATGGTGGCCACGTTTGTCTCCAAAACCGGCCATGTTGTGACTATTCCTCTTGAGGGACAAAGAACGGTTAATGCAGAATGGTATGCTAGCATTTGTTTGCCACAGGTCGTTTCTGAACTCCGTAAAGAGAACTGCAGCCGCCGCATCATCCTCCATCACGACAATGCGAGTTCTCACACCGCGAACAGAACAAAAGAGTTTTTAGAGCAAGAAAACATAGAATTATTAGACCATCCGCCGTACAGCCCCGACCTAAGCCCTAATGATTTCTATACTTTCCCTAAAATAAAGAATTAATTGGGTGGTCAGAGATTTTCATCACCTGAAGAAGCTGTGGACGCCTACAAAACGGCCATTTTGGAGACCCCAACTTCCGAATGGAATGGTTGCTTTAATGATTGGTTCCATCGTATGGAAAAATGTGTCAAATTTCGCGGAGAATACTTCGAAAAGCAATAAATACATTTTTAAATAGTAATGTTGTGTCACTTCCTTGATTCCCGAAATTTTCAGTGCCGCCCTCGTACCTAACATGTAATTAGCAGTAAGATACGTATTTAACTTATCGGGATAACTTTATAGCACTAGTTGGCAATGTAAAACGCACGCGTGCATAATATGTTGGATTATGAGCCTAAAGGCCGTTGAATAAGATCCACTTTATGAGCAACTGTGATAAAAACTAACATAAGTTAACAGTTGGTAAGTGTAAAACGAGTGCGTTTATTCATTGCCTTGCAGATTTCCTGTTAGCGGCCAATGACCATCACATTTTAACACAATTCATTACAAAATTGTTGGAGATAAATTTGAATCAAAAAGGATAAGCAAAAATAGTTTTAAATGCCCACTTACTAAGGCTAATCTCGTTTAGAAATCTATTTCACATGAATATTATCTACGTGGGAATAATATCATCTATATGTATAAAATTCAAAGTCCGGACTGACTGACTGATTGATGTGACAACGCACAAATCAAAACGGTCGGTTTGAGCTAAAATTTGCCATGTGTAATACACACCAAATAGGCATAAATACAGATAAGAATGAAAGGATTTGGAATATTCAAACCCTATGCGAACGAAGTCGCAGGCAAAAGCTAGTTGAATAGTTAAACAATGACGAGCTGTGTCTAAAGTGTGTAGTTTGTTTTAGCACCTTTAAAATTTAAATTTATTAAAATGGCAATAATTAGAAGCTATCAGCTCAAATTATTGGTGTTTGCATTAGGTACAAGAAAACCGGATTGTTTGTTCTCACGGAATTGAACAAGGCCGGTCAAAGTCCATCGACGATCTGCGATGTTTTTTTTTTCGCAGCATATATATGATCACATTTACATACAGAACCGATGCAAGATATGCGACACAGGTGATTGGTTTTTTGGATTTTGGTGGAATTGTAAAGGAGCCTCCAGTTTTCTTTCATGTTGCACGCATATTTAGTGCTTAGTTTATTATGTAAAATTAGCTTTTGTCCACGACTTCGTCCGCGTAGAATTAGTAAATTGGACCAAGGAATAACGTTATCCCATACAAACTTTGCCCCCCTTTCTCACCCCTTAAGGAGTAGAATTTCAGAAAATCCTTTCTTATCGGATGCCTACGTCATACAAAGAACATACACTCCAAGTTTCAGGTCTCTAAGATCAGCGGTTTATACTGTGCGTTGATCCGTCAGTCATTCAGGACAAAGCATTTTATTTTTTTATATTTCAGCTAGGTCAGCATGTAGATATTTTGATTTAATATAAGTAGTAGCTATTTTCTTATTTATCCTCTCAACTGGCACAAAAGGTTGACTCATACATTTTCATTATGGCGCCATCTGTGTGCCAGTTGATGAATTATTGAGGTACTTTTCATATTGTACGCAACCACTTTATTGGTGGATTTATAACCGCAATTCGAACTCTACAATTCGACAAACAAAAACTGTTACAAAGTAACGCTTAGTCAAATTGCTACCAAGATAGGTGCCCACTTAAAGCCTATTTTGATGCAATTTTGATGTTTGATAAGATGTTTGCTTTTTGTTTGATGACGTATTAAAACTTTAGGTTACAAGAAGACGTAAACAACAAAAAGTAAAACGAGCTACAAGATAAAGCCAAAACATTACAAAAAAAACATTAAAACCATCTAATCATAGAATTCCACGTTCGTACCTCCATCTGATAATACAATACAATTATAGCTACCAATGCAGCCTATTTTGATGCAATTTTAATGTTTGATTAAATACGATGAAAATTGTAAATTGTCATAATCCAAAGTTACATAAATTAAAATGAAGCCGAAAAAAATATAACAAAAGAATATTAACACTATCCTACGTCTAACATTTGGACCGGAAAGTCCACATAAAATTAGTTTTCCTTAACCACAACAATACATTTGCTTGACCTACTTTAATTAGATTATTATAATTATTGCTCCTCGACAATTTACATTTTATTTGGAGGAATTTTAATCCAACACTTTGTCACATAAAAGAAAATGAACTGAAAGAAATGGGTCAAATTAGCTTCACCGTCGTGTATTTTAAAAGCGAAACTATTTAAAATCACAGTTTAAATTACAATGGAGAAGCCAATACTAATGAAATAAATTAACGCTGAATCGATTGGGAAAAACTTTAACTTGAAGCCCAAGGTGACAAAGGTCACATAAAAGAAAATGAATTGAAAGAAATGGGCCAAATTGGCTTCCTCATCGTGTATTTTAAAAGCAAAACTATTTAAAATCACAGTTAAAATACAATGGAGAAGCCAATACTAATGAAATAAATTAACACTGAATCGATTGGGAAAAACTTTAACTTGATGCCCAAGGTTTGCACGGACCAATGACCCCTTCTAGAAGTTTCCTCCATACGAAATACCATTGAGGATTGGAACCAGCGCACTGCGTTTGCAAAACCACCTTTTAAATTACTACCAGCTACATTTTAAATTAATCAAGTCGAGAATCGCTCAAAATGTAGGTAAGGTGAGCAACTTTGTAGTATACAAGCAAATAGAAACGAATATACTTTGTGCAGTGAAAGTCCAAATGAATATCCAACGTCATCTTAACGCATATCTGAGGACAGTGACCGAAGTGTATCTATACAATTGTACATATTGTTGAAGTCGTAGTTTAAAATAAACTGCAAAATGCGGGACAAGGACGCTAAAATGCCGACGTAGTTGCGTAGCAAACGACACACCCATTGTAGTGTGGTTAAATAATCTACAACATTGTACAATGTTGGTTTTAAGAGCAAATGCATTTAGATAAATCACGATATACATCTGCAGAATCATCCCTGTGATTTGTCATCCACAACACATATATAGCAATTAATGACATCAATAAAACACTATAAAACAACAAAGAACTTAGCCGATGTACGTATAATAAAGTTCTAGTATGTTCATTGCAAGAGTACCTACGTTACTGCGTAAACAACCAAAGGGCATTTTTAAACGCAACAGACGGATATACCGACGAAGCCCGCATCATAATCCGTATATACTTAAAAATACGATTTGATATTTACGCAGTACCGCTTCAAAATATTTTGTTAAGGTATTTTGAGGGTTAAAAGAACGTTGCATACATTCCGATCGATGGGCCAAGATTATCACGCAATGGGTGCCGATAGACGGCAAACGTTACCTTGGCAGACCTCGTAAAAGATGGCGTGATGATCTGGATGCATTCGATGAAGACTGGCCCAATATAGCCCAGGACCGACAGGCTTGGAAACAGATGAACGAGACCTTTGGCCTGGAGTGGAACAGTGTAGGTTAATTGCTAATTCAAGTGTAGATGTAGCTTATTGTTGATGTAGCCTTTACTATAATAAAACTGATACTTAAGCCATAAAGGCTTGCAACATCAACACTACTTAGGTTACTCAATTAATTGATAAGCACGTACGAATACCGTCAAATACTGCATATTATTTTTATCGACAATAACTTTTGACGTACATTTTTATTCATCAACCTTTATTTTACACCTATCTTTAAAAAATATCGAGATATAACTTATTTTTTTACTTTTGGATCAAGCTGTCCTTGATCCATTAAAATAAAACTTGATATTTATTTAATAGCAAATTTTAGCATGTACATGATCAACTTAATATTGATGATTATAAAAATAACAAGATTAATGAGTTGGAAATACCAAACCACAGTTGCGTTGGTAATTTATAAATAAAGGATGGACTTTGATCAGGCAACGGTTAAGCGAGAGGCAGAACTCAAGTTAACAGGTTTCGAAACTTAACAAGTAGAAAACGTAATGTTGCCAATTTCGTTGTCTTCTCTCCTCGTCTATTTGAATTCATATAGACGAATTTTTACCGTCATTATTTTTAAAACAAGATTTGATGACAAACATCGGGACAGGTGAAACTAAATAAAAGCTTTTAATTACTAGATTTTATTTAGATAGTTTATTTCTAATGTTTTAAATTATGAAATAAAATAAACATTAAAACATTAAACAATTTAACTGTATGTTCACACTACTTTGGTGAAATAGTTTATGGAATAAAATAAACATTTATTAAAATACCTTCCTGGTGGAAGGTTTGGCAGTTAAGTTTAGGGACACACGTTATATTTAACTTTATGTTCACACTACTTTGGTGAAATAGTTTATGGAATAAAAGAAACATATATAAAAAAATAAGGTGAAGTTTAATGACACAAGTTATATTTATTAACCAAATGTTCACATTAAATTACTTTGGTGAAATCGCGATCGCGGGATGCAGCAATAATCAATCTTCGTAGTAGGTCAGAGGCGGATTTACCTAAGGGGTCTTTGGGCTGCAGCTTAGTACCCCGTGGATACAAAAAAGCCCCCACTAAAAAAATAAACTATATGGTGAAAAAATCCATAATAACGTTGGGACCCTGAAAGAAGATCTCTCATAAAAAACATCGATGTTGGAAGATCGATGTTTCCAAAGGTGAAAGGGGAAGTGGGAAAATCAGGTAGGCTAAGTCGTATTAGCCCAAGGGCCCTACAAATTCATGATCCAGCCCTATAGTAGATTCATATACCTATAAACCTATCAAACAATCCCTAATTTACAGCTATCATTAATATATGGGTTCACTACGCTAGATATATTTAGTTATTTATTTAATGGAACACAAAACACAATATAGTTAAATATCAAGTACTTAAGGCGCTCTTCCAGTACCGTGTGCAGGTATTCACATTACCTTAGCCCCCGCTCTCAAAAACGTAGCGTGATGCATGCTAACTGTTATATTTGATCGATATGCAAAACATTTTAGCATTATTATCCACAAATATAGTTCCTAGAGGTCAAAACCTATCATTTGATTCATTTTTAGAAACAAACGTTAACTATTTTTGAATAAAACCCGATAAACGATCTAATAATTCTCTGTTTTCTAACTTTTTTTTATCGAACGAAGTTGTTCATATCATGTTTCAAACCACAATAAACAAAAATATGGTTATTAAACTACAATATCCATTTATATCCAAATAACAAAAAAAGAGTATTTGATTACTTAGAGTTGCTTAAAACAAAGGTAGATTTTGGTAGCTTTATTAGCACCTGCCTTTAAGATAAATATAACAAATAATTTTAAGCTAGACTATATCCTAAAATAATATGTGTACACAGCATGGTCATTTCTTGTTACGCAGTAATTACCCAATTTAGAATCTATTCATTTGTTTTTTAGTACCTAATTTAGAGTCTATTCATTTGTTTTTTAGTTTGCGTTTATCTATCTTCTATATATATAAAAATCAATTGCTGTTCGTTAGTCTCACTAAAACTCGAGAACGGCTGAACGGATTTATCTTATCTTAGTCTTGAAATGTTCGTGGAGGTCTAGGGAAGGTTTAAAAGGCGAGAAAAAAATCGAATAATTTCCGGGAAAACCCTATCAATTCCTACGGGATCGGGACTTACGCGGGTGAAACCGCGGGGCGCAGCTAGTCTATATATATAAAAATGAATTGCTGTTCGTTAGTCTCACTAAAACTCGAGAACGGCTGAACGGATTTATCTTATCTTAGTCTTGAAATGTTCGTGGAGGTCTAGGGAAGGTTTAAAAGGCGAGAAAAAATCGAATAACTTCCGGGAAAACCCTAAAAACAGCCCTTTTCTTTTTCCCATACAAACGTTTTCTAGAGTCAATTACTACGGGATCGGGACTTACGCGGGTGAAACCGCGGGGCTCAGCTAGTACATAAATAAAATAAATAAAGTCCCAGATAAGACCGTTATTAATTTAGTGCTACAAGTGCAGTTCACCAGCCACGCTGACCGATTATACTCGATAAGCCAGAGGGTGGATCACAATTTTATCTCCTAGATAAATCATTTCGGTTCTATGCCTAACTAGCCCGCAAGCGCGAATTTTTACCCGAATTCGTCCGCGTAGAAGTCGAAAATAGTTCTAATAGGATTGAACCAAGGAATCACGTTGTCTCATACAAACTTTCCATCAACCCTTGTTTCTAAGGGGTAGAATTTCAGAAAATACTTTCTTATCGGATGCCTACGTCATATAAAGAACACACCCTCCAAGTTTCAGGTCTCTACGATCAGCGGTTTAGGCTGTGCGTTGATCCGTCAGTCAGGCATTCAGGATAAAGCATTTAGGTAAAACCTATAGACCTACAACTTTGTTTCTTTTTAGGTATTCAATCTGGCTAGAATAAATAATTTCTGAATGCGTTGACTCTACTAATAAAAATGGTTGTCTGTTAAGTCGGTTTATGGACGATAATTTAATGTGATAACGTCATAAGAAAACAACGTTTTCGTTGTTTTGAGATTTTTTCGTTATTTCTTTTTTGAAATATTTTTTTTCTGTATTATATTTTTCTTTTTTTTTGCCTTTATCTATTCGTCACTCGTCACCATAACACAAACCCAGATGAGCGAATTTATTATTAAATACTCTGACGGGACGCATGACGTCACACAATATTACCAAGACACTTTTTTGCGAATCATCAAGCAGGTGTTCCATCAATTTATAAGACGCTATCACGACAAAATCTTATGTAGTTTTTAGTAAACCACAAGTAGCGCCACCTCTTGACGATATGAGGAATTTCGCTGCGAACTCGTAGGTAGTTTCGTAGAACTAATAACACGACAAGGTTGCGGTGATAATACAACTAAGTATTTCTACGCTAACACAGATGGCATTTTCAACAATATTGTTTATTTTTTTGTAGATTTACCTGTACATACTTACATCTTCACTACAACATAGCATAAAACGAAGTCGCTTCCCGCTGTCTGTCTGTCCCTATGTATGCTTAGATCTTTAAAACTTTGCAACGGATTCTTTAATAGATAGAGTGATTAAAGATGAAGGTTTATTATAAAAAACAAAACTACCACGCGTACAAAATCGCGTGAAACAGCTAGTACAATATGAGAGATTTTGTTTTTAAAGATAGTGATAGAGATAGAAAGACGTCTATGGTAACTGTTCAATAAAAAACATCTTGACAAGAAATCCATCTATTACATTAAAAGAAGTTAAGGAGCAGGCCTCACATCCGTAGCTTGATACAACGAATTGATGGCTATATCTGAAGACACAAACGCCATGGACTTTGCCATCGTCGCCAAAGATAGAGTATCCATAACTATTCTATTAGCAACATGATTCAAGTTAGCTCCATGAGACTGCGCAGTATATTTTAATGCGAGTTTTATAACACGTTCGCAAGCTAGAGATTTAGATGTTGCGCTCTTAGCTTCTTTACCTGCCTGCTGTGCGGCAGTTTTCGCTAAATTCATCATCAGTTCATGATGATTTGACATTCCACTACTCGCGTATTTTACAGACATTTGCACTTCTATGGAAGCAGTTAAAGCTCTCCTCATTGCTACTACACTAGCCGCAGCTAAATAAGCTACGTCTCCAGCGTATAGTATAGCTTTCTTAGCTTTAACTTCCAATTTTTCAAGTTTAGCCTTCATCTTCTTTTCATTTGCTACTTCATCTTCCACTTCAGTTCTGTCTATTTCCATTTCAGCAATCACGTCAGGATTTACGGCTGGTTTGAAAATATTTTCCTTTGTGTCTCCCACCCAGTCATCCGTCAAACCTGGAGCGGATAATTCCTGCGTATCTAAAGAAGGAGATTCTACTTTTTCATAGTGAGTCGAGTTGACTTGTTTCTCTAAAACTATTGGCTCGGTTTCATTATTACGGCTAGCATTTTCAATATCAAGAGCGGTTTGATTTAAAAATCCTTTTAGAATATAGGGTTGAGAATACTTAGTATTAGCGGTTTTTACTGGTTTTTTAGAATTTAATGGAATTACAGAGAATGGTGACATTAACATCATATCGTTGTTATCAGGTAAAACGGAACTATCATTACGTTTTGGTGACTGAGAGGGTGTCACGGTTTTATTCAATAAAGCATTATAAACTGTCGAAGCTTTCAATGTTACTGATTCTGGGACTTTCTGATGTTGAGGGTCAGTCTCGATCGATCTTTTCTTTCGCAATGAAAGATCTACCGACTGTTTCTTAGACAAAGCCGTAGCATAGGTGATATCTTTCAAAGCAGACACTATCGATACTTCTGCTGCAATTTGGGCTAAGCCATAGACCAATCGATGTAATTCGGGTTCCGTGGAAGCTCTAGTTATTGTCAAAATGTGACTTGATAATGTCCTAGATATGTAATCTAATATACGACGAGTTTCAATTGCAGTTACGCCTTTGTTTTTGCCAGACGCATCTAAGGCTTCTCTTGTAATCCTAGTGATTTTATCCTGCATTTCAATTTTAGATAAAATTGCAGAGACCAAATCTTTGGAGATTTGGTACAGCGTTTGCTCCATCTCAGGATTCTGCGTCACATTTTTAGTAGCCTTATTTAATGTATCATCTAAATGTTTTATTACTCGGTGCGGTGAATTCATAATGTATTTGCTACCCATGACTTTTTGGTTTATTTTTTCTTTGAGATCATGGATAGGTGATATGCCAGCGAACACCGATGATATCTATAAACAAATTACTTACATCAAACATTTTTATTTAAGATTTGAATTTTATTAAGGTAATGACTAAAATTTACTTACGAATAAAATCAAAAAAGTTAAAATTCTTAATTCCATAATGGAAGAGACGCTCACTTACACTGCAAGGTTAACGAACGAATGTTTTACAGTATTTCGAATATTTTAATTGGATTAAAAAGTAACGAGATCGTTAGGCAAATTGCCAGTTAGTTTTTAAGATTCTACTTCAAAAGGAATACTACTACTAATAAAAATCATATGTTTCCCCCTTCAAGTAGAACAAATAACGGCAAGTGGATTGCTAAACTATCGACTAATTTAACTTACCTACACAAAAGGTACTTTAGTAGTTTTATCCTGCAAATGCGTTATACATTGTTATCCGTCTTTTACTGTGTACAATCTTTCTATAAACAAACAAAGGTCGATATTCATAATTACGACTTTCTGCACCCAAAAAATCACTGTCTTCATGTCTTAAACCTTGAGACAGTCCCCTTTTACTTATTAAATATCTCACGTTTTCTTGAGTATCGTAATTATCATCACTGTTCCTTGATTCTTTTACTTTGCGTTCAGTTTCCTTTAAAAGTTGATCAGGAATGATTATGTTGAGGCCGGAATTAAAATAAACAAGAATTAAAAATAGAAACACTATGCTTATTGACTTAACCATATTGTTTAAATAACTACGATGAAATGCCATCAAAACTGTATTTATAGACTAGCATTCATCATTATAATCTGGTTGTTAATTATTGCTAATTCAGTCGTATTCATTTGCACATCTTTCAACTGTTGGTGTACTAATGAGGGATAGACATAATAAAACTTAATACGTATCATATTTTCTTCGAAGACTTATATTTATGCCAAAAAACTTAAATTAAACTTAGTACTATTTACAAATAAACGTTAGAAGTTATTGATACACTTGTTACAAACTACTTCAATGTCTCATTCACTATGAAAATAATTATTCTAGAGGTTGTCCATATGCGGGTCCATTTCCGTGTCAATTTCTAAACCGGAGTCCGATTGTATTTAACCCATGAAAGTTGGGAGAACTCTGATGCGACCATGGCCGACGAGTTGGGAAGTTTCTCCGAAAGGTGACGCGTCTACTTCGTTGTCAGCCGGCAGCAAATCACTCTCTTGTCCACCGATAACCTCCCGGCGAACTCTCGTCTCCTTGTTTTCAGTAACACCAGCAACCTTTCCCGAAGCACCAGATTCCGCATCTTCTTTTCCTGTAACTGATGGTGTTTTCTCTTGATTTGGGGGGATGTGCTGGATCACCTCCTCCTCGACGGGTGCGCAAGCGCAGACCGCGAGCAGCGCCAACGACGCCACGATAAACAACGTTGAATGCATTCCCGACAGATCCTATGTTGCTTCACTTTTACTTATTATCACAAACTATAGTGTGTAAAGACAATCTGCCCGTTTTTATAGTAGCTTTTGCTGTCCTAACAAATTACTTGTATTGAAAATTGAAACAGTACACTCGGATCGAACGGATTATTATTTGCAAAGTGATACTGACGCACGATCTCTGTACAGAAGATCTATATACAGACGGACAAGTGATCGCCTTATTATGCCTTTGTCAGGATCGGGCACGTGATAATTTTTAGATATCCAAAAGCGGAGATAAACATGATAATAATAAAGAGCAACAAAGGTCTTGTTAGCAACCGCTATGGGTGTTGAAAACCTTATCTGAAGCACTGTTTGTAAACGAGATGAAGGTACGAACTTATGGCGAAATATGTAAAGGGCTCTAGGACACTGTAAAGTTGATACAATGAAACCCTTCTCTTTTTTTATATCGGTTAAAAATAATAAACATGTAGAAATTTCAAATTCTGTGCGATTTTAAAAATATTGGAAGAAATTTTAATATTAAATCGTAGTAACTACCTATTTCATTTAAGTATGTATTTATTTTATTATTTATTTATTTATTATCATAAGTGGACTATCAGGTGTACTACCACAATAATATCAACAAGTATTGGACTTACGACACCTTCTTCTAATAGACGTTACACACAAACATAAATACTTGAATTAAAAGTACTCGGTGTGATTATAATTTTTCAACAAATGTTAGCTATGTATTTAGTTGGCCGAGTAGTATAAGCCGTCACCCGCTATATACACCAACCGACGTAGGATCGTTTTACAGGTTACGTTGTTATAATATTCAAATAGTGCTGCACAGGATTGTAAACGTTACGGTGTCGGTGTACTTTTGAACGTTGATTATACACTACCAGTAATACACACTAATACTTAGAATGGAAAGCTTTCACATTGTAAGGTTTTAGGGTAGGTAGGTACTATACAATCGCACTCGAATGTTATCAATTTTAGGATGAAATATAGATGACTAGCGACCCGCCCAGGTGCCGCAACGGCTATATTATGCATTTATTAAACATATAAACCTTCCTTTTAAATCACTCTATCTATTAATAAAACCGCATCAAAATCCGTTTTGTTGCGGTTTTACATAGGGACAGTCAGCGGGAAGCGACTTTGTTTTATACTATGTAGTGAAGAGTTCACGCTTGCTTAAAATCTAAACTTTATAAAAAATTACATTGCTTTCACATTGTAAGATTTAAGGGTTGAGACTATGGGATTGTACCCGAATATTGTCAATTTCAAGATGAAACAAAGGTGAAGATTTCCCTCTAAGGCTGCTTATGCTGCCAAACACAACGCGCCAGAAATACCCGTCGCTTACAACAACTGTTTTGCTTTTCTCAAAAGTGCTGAGATGGAATTATAGGTGACATCTTTACAGATATTTTGGGGTAATTTGAGACGAAAATTCCTTGTCATTTCAAAGCTAGACTAGTTTTAATTCTTAATTTAAGGATAACTTCAAAACTATATAGAATTTTTAGGTCAAAGTCACACCAAAATGTCGGTAAAGATCTCACCTACATTTCTATCTCAGCATTTTTGAGAAAAACAAAACACATTCGTAACAATCGACAATTTTCACCAACGAAGGCGACCGGTGCCAGTAGTAACTATTTAATAGGCTGTGCACCAAGATCGTTGGCGTATGACCCTTAAGGCTAATATATCTAGTGTCTAATTGTAAAACAAGAATATAACTTGTGAAATAAACATCAACACTTTTCAATTAGTATTATTAGAGCCTAATAAAATTATCTACATATTACTTTATTTTTAGTAGATACTAAAAACATATTCAAACTTCAAAACAAGAAGAATTCAAGTCATGTGGAAATAAAACAAGTCAACACTTAAAGTGATAAACAAGCCACCACCAATTTCCTTGTAATAAGTACCTGAATACAATGCTGCGGTTGAGTTATGAGGTGAATGAAACTTAAACGTAGATAAAAAATTAAAGCCGATCTTCATTATAGGTTGTTGAAAATGTTGTAAAAACTATTTTTGTTTTGGTAATTGGGAAGTGCGCAGTAATCTTTGCCGTAGTCTGGTAAAAACCGGGTTTTTACCAAACTACGGCGAAGCCAAAAGGAAGGATTCTGTTTTTGACCGGTATGTATGTGGGTATGTATATGTTCATTCTACTTATTATACCTAAAAACTAGTTAAATGTCTTAATTTTCAGCTTTTAGGGAACTGTGTTTTTAAGGTTTTACTAAGACTCCACTGTCCGTCTGTCTGTCTATCTATCTGTCACCAGGCTGTATCTCATGAACCGTGTTTTGGAATAGTTTCTACAAGCTCTTAGGGATTCCCACTAAATAGGTTTGGATGCAATCGAACCCCATGATTAAATATTAAAATCCAAACGAGGACCGCACGTATCACTTGTCAAAATCATAGTCTCTACGAGGTCATAATTAAACAATGGTAAGAACTCGCAAAAAAGGTAAAAAGTAGTAAAAGCAGAATACTCCTCTGTAGTCGCGTAAAACAACAACAACATCTCTTCTCAAACAGAACGTTATTCTAATCATGATCGATTCCAAACGATTTGAGTAAATAGGAAATAAACAGCCTTATCTGGAAAAGCCTTATTCACCAGTAATCGGAAGGATAAATGCGTCATTGCAACTGCGTTTTACATAACAATAAGTAACAAAAGTTAAACTATTTATCACCATTTTCAATATAATCCACAACAAAACATATTCATGGCCATTATGTTATTGAGAGTATTTACATTTTAAATTAGAATCACCGGTAGGTACACAGTGCGTCAATAAATCCTATTCTGGAAACAGTTATTAGCACCCTCAAACGCAGGGTATAAAAACTAATGCACGTTCAATATTTCATCAAAATCAAAACAAACGGAATACAGTAACGTAATAAGAAGTTCTCTGGGATCGAATCCCATAATATTGCGGAGAAGTTACCCGAAGCCCATCTATAACATGGCTTCCCAGTTGATAGTCCTTCTCGCGCTTGCGCTGTTCGCGTGCGCCCACGCAGCTCCAGTTGCTCAAGACTCTACGGAAGCTACAACTACGTCAGCCGACGACGATTTAGTCCCTCTAGTTGCAGTTATACAAGTCGTTGAAACAGTTCCTGCGATTGTTGGCTTCGTGGAACTCACGACTACTGAAGCGAATGAACCGGCGACGCATCAAGTGGCCAAGAGGTCCGTGCTTGGCGGTGACAACGCTGATAACGATCTCTTATCGGAATACGATGGACTTAATCTTGATTCTGGTATTTCAAGTGTTGCTGGAGGGAGAATCAGAGTGCTTCCGACTTGGGTCGGGAAGTAATGCAACATTTAGGGAATAAGTGCAATTTATTTAATTTGATTTAATATCAGTGCAATATTTATTTTTAAGTATTTAAAATATGTACCTATAAGTTGTAATTTAGAAACTTCATGACATAAGATCTAGTTTTAAACATGATTTAGTTATGAGTTAAGCCAAAAAGTAATATTTTTTATAAATAAATTATACACCAATAATTAACCTTTTTATTAATGTTCAGACGGCAGATTCTCGTAAATAAAATTGTTCAAAAATAAAAAATATCCAAATATATGAAACAAGTTGCAATCGAAATGCATTCGGAATGACATTGCAAATATTGCAATGTAATTTGAACAACATATTTCAAATTTACCAAAGTCACCGACACATAGCTCACAGGATTAGTAAGCTGAAGTGGCAATGGGAAGGTCATATAGCTCGCAGAACTCACAACCGCTGGGGAGTAAAGGTTCTCGAGTGGCGGCCGCGATGCAACGCGAAACGGAGTGTTGGGAGACCAGCTGCCCGGTGGACTGACGACATTGTAGCGGTCGTGGGTAGTAGGTGGATAGAGGCGGCACCGCTGTTTGTGGCGTCGTTTGGGGTAGGCCTATGTCCAGCAGTGGACGTTTATGGGCTGATATGATGATGATGTTCAAATTTACGAGAATTGACCTTTTGGACAGTCTCGTTTATCATCTTTATTTTCTTAGCTTATGTTCTTTACTCTGTTCCCATTATCTACCAACTTTAGTAAAACATAACTCATAAGACTTATAAATTAATATTTTTGACCTGAAAATGTAAATACAGGGTTATTGGTAATTATGATAGTAAGCGGTTTAGGGCTACTTCTGTACACCGAAACGAACAACTTTTTTTCTACGACTTTTGGAAATTCGAACATTATTTTTGAAAATTTTGAGGTTAAGTTTACCTAAATATCAGCTGTTCCATACACGGAGAGGTCAACCTTACTAATTGACCTTTGTTTTAAAAAATCAGATGTTTTCTAATTTAAATAACCTCACAATTTTCATTTTTTTTTATTTTAGAGGAAAGTTTATACGTATAATACATGCATAAAATAGCCGTGCGAAGCCGGAGCGGGTCGCTAGTTACCAATAACTATGTATAGAAGTAGGTACTGAAAAGGTAGGGATATGAAGAAATAAATCTATACATATAATAAATCTGTAGACATAAAAAAAATCTGTAATTGTAAGATATCCAGAAAAAAAATACACAGGTCGTCTTAAAATCGTTAGCTGAACACGATAGGGTAGTTTTTAGAATTTTTGTCTGTTTGTCTGTTTGTTTGAACCAGGTAATCTTATAAACTACAGAACAGATTTTAACAAGGTCCACATGAATATGTTCAAAAAATATCAGATTAACATTTAGGGTATGTTTCAATTTAACATTAATACAATAATTATGATATTTGATGAAAAAACATTAAAAAAATGTGAAATCGAAATATTTTTCCGTGGTAAAACCTCAGGGTAAAACGTAATCGAACGTCAGAAGGAAACAGTACCCTTACCACGATTTTTTTATGTATTCGATCTAACATACTATATTGAGTATTTACTATGAAACTTCCTAAAAATCAACTTACTAGGTCCACCCGTCTCTGAGAATATCGGTAGTGACACACTGACAGACAGGCGGACAAAAGAGTGATCTTATGAGGGTTTCTATTTTTCGAGTGCTTCAAAAAGTCATGGTAGGGTTACAGTACATGCCTCCGCTCAAGATGACAGCTGTCATGAAACCAAATAGTTTGCATTTAATACTACCTACGTGAAACTGAAAATGAGGTTAGTACAAAGAGGTACTACTACATAATATTACCGATCTCCTTTACCGAAGACCTCTTCGATGTTACATTTCTATCGCGCTTATTTCCTGCTTATCTCTAATGAAATAGATTGATTAACACGCTCGCTACCGCTCGCGCGTCATAAACCGCCTCTATGCAAAGATCAATTTACCACACTGATATCGTAATGTACTATTACACAATTCTTTTTGGCATTAAGTTACCGCGCTCTTTGGAAAATCATGGAACATCATGTTTCTTCAAAAACCCTGTCTCCAAGACGTTTTAGGGGTTTGGTGTTATTTATTATTTGTTTTTTTTTCGATGTCCTCTATCGATAGGTATGAGACTCAAAGGGCACCGCGCACTTTTGTAAAATCATAGGGCATCACATCACAGGGCATAATTATTTTTTATTTAATTTATAAAAAACCAAATAGTATCTATGCGGGAAAATGCTAGGTATTCTAAATATACCAAAACCACATCGCGAACGAAGTCGCGGGCAACAGCTAGTATTACATATATGATAAAAAGTAAGTTATATTTTGAGTAGGTAATTGTAGAACTAAACGTTATCTTGGTCCATAGTTATTGTTAACCAAACTGAAATAAAACAATTAATCAAAGGTCTGAATTTATTTTCCAATAAATCTAGAATTGTATTTTATCTTCTTCCATACTCTACTACTCTGAAGTACATCTTTAATTCAAATATCGTTGCCTTCTTTTCCAACAAATACTTGTTCGTCCATAACTTCCAACACCTCATGAATTTCATAGACATTGTGATAATTTTCCAGTATTTTAATTTCTTGCAATATATGTTCAGGATTGTAATCAATATAGTCGTTTCCACCGCGGACGTTTGTAGTCATTTTCTCCACCTCAGGAATAAGGTACAATCCATCTAATAACCGACCGCTGATTATACGTAAATACAAGTTAATCAATAGAATAATTGATAAGTTTGCCATTCTTCTCGTTTGCCACTGTGTTGAGTATTTTGTTTCGACCCAATTTACTAACGTTATATAGGACTTAAAAAGGTGATAATTGTTTGAGAAAATATATTTGCCTTTACAAAATAAATATATAATTTGCAAATATGTCTATAGTTAGAATAAATAGTTCGGTAGGATATCATTTGGTTGACTTAGAACTTTATTATGTGTTAATCCAGGTCTCCTGTTACCTACTTACAAAGTTTTATCGCTATAAGTTGTTACCTCTTCATGAAATAACCACCTACTGAAGGTAGTTACTTCATGAAGAGGTAACAAACATACACAATTCCTTTTTTTAACCCCCGACGCAAAAACGACGGGGTGTTATAAGTTTGACGTGTCTGTGTGTATGTGTGTGTGTGTGTATGTGTCTGTCTGTGGCATCGTAGCTCCCGAACGGATGAACCGATTTTGATTTAGTTTTTTTGTTTGGAAAGTGAATTAGTCGGGAGTGTCCTTAGCTATGTTTAATAACACCCCGTCGTTTTTGCGTCGAGGGTTAAAAAAGTAAATATTTTTTGTATATTAATGGTATTAGTAAATCAGGAAATAAATGAATGCAGTTTGCATCGGTTTAAATCGGTTCTATAAATTGAATGAGGAAGTCGAGTACATACATATTTAATCATTCAAAAGCCTAATATATCGAACGAAATATCGCGACAAAATCTAAGCTTTTATATGCGTGATCGGATTGACACTTCAAATATTTATAAACCCTCACATTTGTAGATACTATCGACTAATAATTTGTAAAATGTACATTTCACAAGTCACCCTTTTGTAGCTACAATGTGTGCCAGTAAAACATTTTAACATGAAATAATAAGACGTGAAAAAATGAATTTCGTGTTTATCTTCTTAAGCATTAACGTGATTAAATCCATTTGTTTTCAGTTTAAAAACCCACAATCGATACAATTTAATTTGCCAATACTAAACCTGAGACATGTGAATGAAACGGTTGTGTTTTTCAAAGAAGAATATAGACAGACAGAACTAATTAGTTCTATAATAACTGGACTGTATAAAGATCAATCAGTTGTGCTTTTGAGAGGTGAAAATCACTTACATCTTTACAAGAGAGAAGTTGGATACAAAGATTTTAATGTCGTTTTAATTACTGACACTTTCAACACTAGTGAATTAGGTTCAAATTATAATAAAATACTTTTAAAGTATTATTGGTCGCCTGTATACATAGTATGGATTGGAAGATCACACGTGTGCTATAATGGAACATTCCAAACTAACTTTTTAATTCAATTACAAATATACTTAAATACAATGTGGCATATGTATAAAATTGCACGCGTGGTAGTTTCTTTTCCGAAAAACTGTCCAAATTACTACATAATTTACGGCTCCAAAGTAAATTCTAATGATACTATTTACAATAGAACTATTAAAGTAATCAAGCCGAAAGATATTAAAGAATTTACTAAGGCTACAAGAAGAAGTGGCAAAGGGAGGTTTCTCGCAGCTGGTTATCCATTAAGGGCGTATATGTTTCAAAGATTTCCCACAACGATTCCTGACTGTGACGTCGTTACGCATTATACAAATCTAAAATTTCAATACAATAATTATACATATAATGAAACTTCGTTCTGTGGATTAGACGGTATGATCTTCCACGATTACGTGAAATATTTCAAATTCAATTTGCTAACAACAAGCGAATCAAGTTGTAACAAATACGGTCTTTATGACGAGGTAAAGAAAGTGACGAGTGGAAGTCTATACTGTGTTGTGAACAAGAAAATTGATATTTCATTTAATTCAAGATTCATGGTTGGTTACGATACCATTGATTATAGCTATCTCTATTATATTAGTAGCGATAGTTTGTGCGGTATGATTAAGAGGCAGGAGCCAGTACCACTATGGCATTTTGCTCATAACGTTTTTTCTCCTCTGATGTGGATGCTGTTTCTAAGTACCTTAGTCGCTATGGGCACAATCATATGATTAGCAGCGAAAGTATATGCTGATATGGGCGATTATAAACCTCTTTCGTGGTTCACTTACGTCTATGCTAGTGTAGTAGGTTCTACATTTGGTGTCATCGTTTGCAAATGCAAACAATTTTTGCTATTCAAAGCGAGTGCATTGTGCTGCTCAATTATAGTGTTAGCACTATATCAGGTAAGATTAAGAGGAAAAGGTACCGGGGGTTCTCTCGACTGTTTTCTCCCTGGATAATGACACTAGAGCAAATATTTTTGTTGCATAAAACTTATAACTGCCATAACCATGCCCTATATAACAGATCAACGGGCTCGGTCTCTTCAATCGCCGGCATCTCTTCCGGAGGCCTGTAGCAACCTGAAAAGGCTGCTAGCCTTCTGGAAGGACCTGGGATGGTTGGAGTGACAAGTAGGATATTCTCACACGCACAATGGCCCAAATAATGAGGCTAAGTGCGGAAACAGCCCCGTAAAACTAAACTAAACTAAACTAAACCATGCCCTATGTTTACACGGCTACTAATGCAATTTATCAATTACAATGTAATTATTTACCACTTAAATTGTATTTTTTACCAATAAAATACTATTGACTACTATTGAGTATTGACTAGCACAAATATTTTTGTGCCATAAAACCTTTAACTGCCATGACTATGCCCCTATGTGACCCAGACGACCCAGTTGGCACAATGGTCACCATGCCGGACTGCCAAACACAGGGTTGCGGGTTCGATTCCCGCCTCAGACAATGTATTTATGCTTAGATATTTGTCTGTGGTCTGGTTGTTTATATGTATTATAAGTATATATTTACAAAAAAAAAAAGTATATAAGTAGTATATCCGTTGTCTAGCACCCATAATACAAGTCTAGTTACTTAGCTTGGGGCTAGATGGCGATGTGTGGAACGTCCTGCAGTATTATTATTATTGTATTATGTTTTGTTTTTTTTTCATTTTCTAATTTAAATAGAAATTAAGATTTTAAAAACAAAAAAAGAACAAAGCATGGTTATGGCAGTTATAAGTTTTATGCAACAAAAATATTTGCTCTAGTGTCATTGTCCAGGGAGAAAACAATCGACTACTTTTGTATGGAGAGAGCCCCAGGTACCCTTTCCTCTTAACGCTCGTATTCACAAACAGTACTAAAGTTGCTCCTGGATAAGTGAACTCACTGCGCTAAATGCGGCCCTATGATTGGTCAATTTTGTGCTGCTCTCTTCACTCTAGCGAATTAGCGTCTAATTTGCGGCTATAAGCGTTCGCGCGCACTATGAAATCTCATAGGGTTGATTGTGAATGTGGGTGTAATTAATCTATGCAGTAACAACATTTTTAACTAATTAAATAAATATTGCAGGACATTCCACACATCGCCATCTAGCCCCAAGCTAAGTAACTAGACTTGTATTATGTGTGCTAGACAACGGGTTTACTACTTATATACTTTTCTTTTGTAAATATATACTTATAATACATACAAACAACCAGACCACAGACAAATATCTAAGCATAAATACTTGTCTGATCTAACCCGCAACCCTGTGTTTGGCAGTCCGGCACGGTGACCATTATGCCAACTGAGTCGTCAATTTTCTTTGTGAAATTTTCAGGGCAACGTCAACTACATGTTTACAACAAAAATATGGCGTGATGAACCAAAAAATTGGGATGATTTGATTCGAAATCAATACAAGTTGCAGGTTACGCGTTCCATCTATTCGATATTGGCTAGCTATGTAAACTATGAAGTCGATGAGAATATGATATCAGACATCGCCTGGTTAGGTATGTTAGGTACGACACAACAGGTACACTTCTATCATGTTTATGGATCACTTTTCCCCATTTAAAATCTCCATCCATGGGGATTTGTGAACTTTTTGTTCACTTATCTCCTGATTCGGAGCATAATGGGGATTTATGCATATAAAGTTCACAACTTACCCAAGTTAACAGGGTTGCATAACACATTCACAGTTATTTTACGCCTATACACCTTGGACTAATTGCTTCAACAACACCAAAATTGCTGTTACACTCCTACTACGCTTACTTCTAGTGATGATGCCGTATAAGACGTAATTCGCTTTTCTAGAAGATATCTGTTCACTCACGACTAAGAACAGGTAAACTGGTATCTTCTAGATAAACGAACTGCGCCTTAGATGCACTAACGTAGCGAGGGGGGGGGCGGAGAGGCGGACCACCCCTGGTGCCACCATTAGGAGGGCGGCAAAATTGAGATAAAGTATTTTGTGCGGTCATTGGCGGTTAGACAGACAATAAATTGTAAAGAAGGTAATTTGAAATAGTTATTTTTCGCTCAATTCCTTCATATCGTTACGTTTTTTCTCACCAATATTATTATTTTTATGACGTCAAAAAGGCAGCAAATTGCCAACGTCATTAATGACATGACGTCAAAAAGTAGGCAAACTCCAAACATAATTATTTTGATGACATCAAAAAGGCCGCAAATTGCCAACATTATTATTTTGATGACGTCAAAAAGGGCGAGAAATTATGACTCCGCCCCGGGCGACAGTGACCCACGCTACGTCACTGCTTAGATGGCATCATCACCTACCAACAGCCAGGTGTGATGTGATAGTAGTCAAACGCTGACCATTTTTTTTAATAAGCTAAAAGTCTTTTATTGGTGACCACGTACCGGAAAGCACAGCGCGGGACGGCCTTCGACTAGATGGACGGACGACTTAATTAAGGTCGCGGAAAGTCGTTGGACGCAGAGAGCATGCGACCAATCGCCCTGGAAGTCTTTGGGGAGGCCTATGTTCAGCAGTGGACGTCCTGTGGCTGATATGATGATGATGATGATGAAGCTAATAGTTGGTACAGGCCTTTTATCACCAATTTGGATGGATCTTGGCCGAACTAATACTACATTTACACAGACACAACGCACCTAATAAGCATTTTACTTAGTCAAACGTTTTTAGACAAATTCAATTTAAAACTAGAATCCTTAAAAATATTTCAGATCTCCTTCTCAAAGATAGAACGATAGCAACAGTTGAACGCAAGAACGATATGGAAGTGGAAGTAATGCTCAACTACACAGACTATGCTGGTGTCCCACAGATAACGATCATGGACGAATGTTTTTACACCAACTATTTGTCCTACATCGCTAATACAGGTATGGTCAGCTTTTACCGTCCTTTCATAAATCTATATCAAGATAGACCATAAAAATCGGTGGTGACACATGGACAGACAGACAGACGGACAAGAAAGTGATCTTATGAGGGTTAGTTTTTTACCTTTTGAGGTACAGAAACTTAAAAATAATTAAAATCCATAAAAAAACTCCGTCGATTCCGTTTTTGAGATAAAACGTCGCCATGAATCGTTTTAATTTCTACTCTGATTGATTGTTACTTTTTGATAGAGTTAAAAAAACTAAAACCAACTCTACTTTTCATCATCTATCAAATCCTTCTATCAAATCTAACTACCATAATAAACATTAAACCATAATTTTGTAAATACTTTAAATTAAAATCTAATTTATGTTTATTTATCCTGCGCTAATTCACAACCTAAAAAACCTAAATCAATTATTTTCCATCCAAAGGTTGCCTGGAAGAAATCGCTTTCAGCGATAAGGCCGCCCATCTATGCAACTTTTTTTTCTTGCTACTTTACTATATTACTTTGCTTTCCTGTGTTATACAAATAAAGTGAATCTATCTACAGTAAAAAAACTTGAGAGGTGTCAAGGGACACTCAGATGGAACGAAGTTTCTTTAGATTGATCAGTGAAGGAATTGTAATAAAATCAAAAAGTATCGTTCCCACTTTTGGTCTTAATTTTTTCCGTCTAGCCCCCTTTCGCAACGCGCCATAAGAAACTTCGTTCCAATAAACTCACACGTTTATTCCAGATTTTCCATTCATCGAGGAGACTCGTCGGTTCATGATGCGGCTTCTCGAAGCCGGCCTTCCAAACCAGTACTACGTTTGGACCAGACGCACTTTCCTTCTCCCCGACAAGTTTCCTAAAGTCGTATCAATTGCACGACCGTACAAGAGATTTAAGCTAACAAACTTGCGGACAGCGTTTTGCATTCTGTTAGGGGGGCAGTTAGTGTCTTTAGCTGTTTTCTTGATTGAGAAATGGAAGGGTATAAAATCTGTACAATCTGGAAAAAAAATAAGTAATTAGAAATAAGTTATGATGTATTCTCATACCAGGCAAACTCATATCTTTGAAGATCCAGTTGGCACAATGGTCACCATGCCGGACTGCCAAACACAGGGTTGCGGGTTCGATTCCCGCCTCAGACAAGTATTCATGCTTAGATATTTGTCTGTGGTCTGGTTGTTTCTATGTATTATATGTATATATTTACAAAATAAAAGTATTTAAGTAGTATATCCGTTGTCTAGCACCCATAACACAAGTCTAGTTACTTAGCTTGGGGCTAGATGGCGATGTGTGGAATGTCCTGCAATATTTATTTATTTATATGCGACACTGATTCGTGCTGGCTTTCCCAAACGCACTTAGCCTTTTGGTTCGTCATTCCTTATTCGTACAGCAAGGAAATGGAATTACAAAAATGAGCAATTTCATTTGATTTACCATACTATGTGTGTTTCTAGGAAATAACCTCTATCATCAACACATCGATTGGTTTCAAAAACATAGTTTTTTTTTTTGAAAAATCAACAATTTCTCTTCTTTGCTAGTTTTTGTCAAAATCAGGCACGGAACTCCTTCCAGCATTTTTCGCTATCTATATAGTTTAGGATACAGCCCTGAAGACCCCTTTAAAAAAATTATACTGTACCTTTGTCTATCTATTTATCTAATAAGGACCTAAGTAAATAAAAAAACACAATTATGTAATTAAATTATTAATTTAATATTGATGTCATAAAAATACCGCAACTATAAAATTAATAATCAAATAAAAAATAAAAACTCCAATTAAACAAAATTAAATACTTGTCATTACCATATAATATGAATACTTTCTAAGAATAAAAAACCCATCACTTCCATAGTACAAGTACGCTAGACAGACGATTGCCAGACGCTTCCATTAAAATTTCGCCATTTTGGCGCTGAGAGCAATAGTGAAGATTCTTGGAACTAATACTAGTCATGTTCACAATCGACTTTTGAGAAAAATAGATCAGAAAGCCAATTCTCATAGATAACATTATTCAAATTACATTTCAATACCATTCCGATGCATTTCGATTGCAAAAAATACCTTCTGGAGGAGCTCAAAATACACTCAAACTCTTTATATATAGGAATGCACTCGCAAAAAAGTGTGACGTCATCGCTCACGTTATTGACAATTATCCATAGCAACGTTATTGACAAGTAACCATAGCAACGTTTTTGACAAGTAACCATAGCAACGTTATTGACAAGTAACCATAGCAACGTTATTGACAAGTAACCATAGCAACGTTTTTGACAAGTAACCATAGCAATGTAAATGTTTTCTTATGACGTTATCACGTCCGTAAACCGACTTTACAGACAACCATTTTTATAATCGAAATGCAATCGAAATATGATATTGCAATTTAAGCAATGTTAGTTACGAGAATTATTGGATATCTGATCTATTTTTCTCAAAACTCGATTGTTAACATGACTAGTATTATTATGATCATCTATTGTTATTTTTTCGATCGTCTTTTGTTTTTGTTTTCCTTGAACTAGGGGATGCGATGAGATTGAACAAATCTTAACAGTTGAGCTCCCTAGGGGAGCATAGGGTATCAGCGAGAATTTAAATGAGCTCTTATTAGCTCTTATTGGCTCCCTAGTCCAACGGGGACGATGAGAGTGAAAAAAGTAGGGGGAGTAGGGGAGACGTTGAGAGTCAACCAATAGTTTTGCAGTACTTTGCTGAAGTTTTGTATGGAGTATAAAATCTAGCGTACTTGTATTATAGGTTATCTATAATATAAAAAATTTAAAAAAAAATTGAGCAAGAAAATGTCATTTTAAATTAACTTAATATCAATAATAATTTTATAACAATCACCAGTTTCTTTTTCACCATTTTTTTCTTAAATTATAATACCTTAGAAACGATACTTAGCGGGCGATAAGCTAATAAATTATCACGCGTTTGTTTTTAAAACAAGTCAACGTATGATCATTAATTAATAACCGCCTAAGTAACGTTTATAAGTCTTTTAAAATAAGAAGTTACTTATATATAAAATTCAACTTATCTAGTACTTAGTGCATATCGTTGGAATATTATGTGATTGAAAAAAAAACATTGTGTGACCAAATAAGAAACTATATCTAAGTAATGGCAAATGAAATAAAGTATTAACACGAATAAAAGAGGATTTATTTGTCATTCACAACCTCTTTAGTGGCTCAATGGCGCCGCGGCGCTGTAGTGGCGCATAATAGTACATTACGATATAAGTGTGGTAAATTGATCTTTGCATAGAGGCGGTTTATGACGCGCGAGCGGCAGCGAGCGTGTTATAGAAGCCAAGATGCAAATATCAATTCCACACGTATATCGTACGACGTTTTTTATCACAGTTGCGAATAAAAGAAAAGACTTGAAAAGAAAACAAAATAATAATTAACAAAATATTTGTGATAACTCTATGTTTACATTTTTAAGGCAATATTTTTTTGTTAATTATGCTTCGGAAAGGCCAGGCTAAAGACTTTTAACCTATACATCCTCGTGTGACATACATTATTTTTTAGGGTTTTTCTATTTATTTTTGCGTCGGGGGTTAAGAACAAAATACAATGGTACGGAAAAACAATATATTTAAGTAAAGAAAAAACAAAAAATAAACAACTCAATTTTTAATCGTTTTCTAAGTCATTATCACGTAAAATTTTCGTTCGTAAACCGACTTTAGAGACAACCATTTTTGCTGGCTAAAAAACTCTTTGGTACCTACCTTTTCGGGATAACTTTACAGCACTAGTTAACAAATCTAAAACGCACGCGTGCATAATATGTTGGATTATGAGCCTAAAAGCCGTTGAATAAGATCCACTTTATGAGCAACTGTGATAAAAAGTAAGTTATGTTCTCATATATCTGTGTACCCCTACCACTAGTTTACGCATTCGATCAAACCTACTGTAGAATCGGGCACTTAAAAAAGTATCTCTGCCTCTATCGTTAAAATAATATTTAGTCACCCTAAACCTAACTTGAACTAAAGGCGTGCTATATCTTAAACCGTATGGACACCTACCACCAGGCAGGTGTGATAGTGGTCCACACTAGCCTATCATAATGTAAAAAATAAAATAAAGCGTATATGTATAAACTAAACAAAGATACTTTAATTAGCTCGCTACTTTTTAACCGACTTCAAAAAAGGAGGAGGTTCTCAATTCGGTTGTATGTATGTTTTTTTTTACTTTTTAACCAACTTCAAAAAAAGGAGGAGGTTCTCAATTCGTATTTATTCTCAACTCCTATTTATTTATTTTTTTATCTCGGCTCGCATATTAGCCGATTGCAGTTTCAAAGTTTAATGGGAAAAATTCAATGCGGTATGTTTCATCGAGTGCGTAAGCTAAACGTGGTAAAGCCTCCGTATTTATTCAAAACCCCATCCATAAAATTATTTTATATCTCTCTTCATCGAATCTCATTTTAATTTAAATAAAAATACTTTTCCAAATTCCATTACTTAGATAGTCTTACGTGCGCAATGCGTGATTCACTGCATATACCTTTCAACAACTTTTAGCTGCTCATTTAGTTCAGGCTAGAATCAATAATATTGTCATTTAAATCGATTTAATCGATACTTCAAATATTTATAAACACAGGTATTTATAATCTCGAATAGAAGACGCTTTATAATAATCCCGACCCGTGTTTATAAATAATTATACCCTTTCCAATCGTTTATTTAACTTTTGACAGCTCTAATACTTACTCAAATAGTGATACCCTACCCTGGTTACCGATTCGATTTCTTTTATCGATCGGTTTTATTCATGAAGAAGTTTTAATCGATTTGACACACTCATTATTTTGTAGTTGTTCGGTACAGTAAGTCAAACGATTACTTTAGATTCAATAATTTGCAACGAATATATTCGATCCCATTACTAGTTACGAGTACGATGGACCTGTTTTCATTACGCAAATTAATTATGCATTAAAACAGAGACATTTAGGGCATTTTATTGCAAAATAATAAAGGTTTTTACGTGATTTGATATAAAATATAATCACCATAAAATAGTATGTTTTATAAATATAATCGGTAATCGATTTATTTCAAAACCGTTTTTAGTCTGTGGTCATTAATTACGAATGACACATCTCTTAAGTGGGCGGAGCCCGTCCATGAAGTATAGTATTACTTGTAGTACATTGTATCAAAAATTATTACTAAACTTTATGTGCGTGATCGGTCAAAAGTTAAATAAACGATTGGAAACACTATAAGATGATTTAACGTTAGTATTTTAAAACTATGGCAAGAAAAATTAAAGTCGCTTAGTAAATCTAAAGTTGTCAATGGCTAGATTCACAGCTAAAATCGATTTATTTAGGTATGAATTTAGGCACGATCTACCACTAGTCTAGTCAAGGCAATGTTTCGAATTAGAAGGTAGATAATAACAGTCCATTTTATAAAAGATGTTCCGCAGACGCAGAGCTATTGTCATTTCGAAGCGTTATTGATGATATACTTTTTACTAAACAACATTTTAAAATGCTGACTAAATCTATGAAATAGCAACTGCCGCGGGACACCTTTTGTGGAATGCCTTATTGATCACCGATATGTTTAAAACTAAACTAAATTTTTAAACTCTATTCATAGCTGCATGCATGTAAGTTGAACCTTATACTTTCTTTAAAATTAATCACAGATTCTACCACATTTTTGAGTATGTAATGCATCGGTAAATGGCAAGAATTCGGCAGTTCAGCCTTTACTTGTATATAACTTTTATAATTGTATTTGACGACCCAGTTGGCACAATGGTCACCATGCCGGACTGCCAAACACAGGGTTGCGGGTTCGATTCCCGCCTCAGACAAGTATTTATGCTTAGATATTTGTCTGTAGTCTGGTTGTTTCTATGTATTATAAGTATATATTTACAAAAGAAAAGTATATAAGTAGTATATCCGTTGTCAAGCACCCATAACACAAGTCTAGTTACTTAGCTTGGGGCTAGATGGCGATGTGTGGAATGTCCTGCATTATTTATTTATTTTATTTATTTATACATATCCGAAAATGGACTCTTATTTTGTAGACCAAAATTATTCATCTATAACTCTGTTCCAACATTCGTGGTACGCTACATAAGAACCGCGTATGCCGTTTAGGTGGAGTTTGACAACTAACACGGCGACACGAGAATTTTATATATTCTCTCACCTAGCAGACAAACCACCCGGTGGTTTCTTCATACATTTTTAATATGGCGCCATCTGTCTGCCAGTTGATGAATTATTAATGAAATATACAATGTGTTTCAGCGAAGGGGTTCTAATACAAAAGGGAGTTGTTCTAGACATCTAGGCGAACAACTTTTCATCTACGGCTTTTGGAAATTCGAACATTTCGTTCGAAGTTTTTGTATGTAAAAGCTGATTTTCAAGTAAAAATTCCTTCAGAAATACAGAAAAAATACGTTCGAATTTCCCAAAGTCGTAGAACAAAAGTAGTTCGCCAAGACATCTAGAACAACCCCCTTTCGTATTAAAACCCCTTCGCTGAAACACATTGTATATAGGGATTATTTTTCATCATATAAGATCATAAATTTTGTCAATCGTCTTTTGTTTTTGTTTTCCTTGGACCAGGGGAAGCGATGAGATTGAACAAATCTTAACAACTCCCCGGGGAGAGCTGTTAAGAGCTGAACAACTATATGATTAATTTGCATTTTTTATGTCATACGGGGCGCTTAAGGGGTATATGAAACGCTTAAGAGGAAAGGTTAGCGGGCCCCCTATGTCTTGGCCCGCTAACCTTTCCTCTTAAGCGTTTTATATACCATAGTCATGGCAGTTATAGGTTTTATGCAACAAAAATATTTGTGCTAGTGTCATTATCCAGGGCGAAAACAGTCGACTGCGTTTGTATGGAGAGAGCGCCGGTACCCTTTCACCTTAACCCATACATGATTCACGACTTCAAGTGCTAGGACAGAAAGTATCCACTGTCTGCAAATTTTTAGATACTTTTAAAGTTCAACTTTCATGCGTTTGTTTAACCGATTCCTACTTTTCATAATTCATATGAGAGTAATCCTGACAGTCTTATATCACGTACTTTGAGCATCACTTACATTTGGCAATGTCGCGGTAACTATGCGCAAATAAATCTTCGATATTAATCCCTATTCTATTCCTTTAGGACTAGGCATGTCATGGTCATGGAAGTTATATTTAACCAGCTTTTTTTCATTAACCAATCTGCCCCCTTAGACAAGATTGCTTTCTATTAGCGATGTCGCCAATCGATAGATTTAATTGTATGAAATTGATATAAAACATTATATAAAATTGGCATAAGATGGAAATTATTCACCATTTTTTGTTTTCCTTATGCATGACTACGTGACTTTTGGCTGTCAATTTCATACAAAAAAATAAAAATAAAGTTTGTCGATTAGCGATATCGCTAATAGAAAGCAATCTTGTCTAAGGGGGCAGTATATCACAATTTCTAGCTGTAAGCGAAAGGTACTCGCAAATTCGAGAACTTCACGCGGTTATTCTCAGAGAATGTTGAGCTATGAAGTTTGCAAATACCTTTCGTAGACAGAGTACTGCTAAATTTTAATCTCTTTTAAACAAATCGATGTAAAAAAAACTTACACATGATACTCTATATCTTAGTACCTCGATATATATAAATATCTACCCTCAACCAATTCTAAAAGTTATCACTAGATTGTTTATAGAAAAAGGCCGTAAATCAACTAAGATATGATTACATTAACAATACAATACTAGGAAAAAATACAAAAGGAATATACTAATATATATTAAAATTTTCCACTTACTCTAAAGTATTGCACATACTTGCTAACACCCGTATTCACAATCAACCCTATCCCCCTTATTCCAAAACGAGGTTTAAGGATAGTCCGAGATGTGGATTTAAACGTTAGATTTAGATTCAGATTTACTCGTGAACACTTTCCCTATATAATCTACTAGCATCGCTCCGCAGTTTCACCCGCGTAACTCCCGATCCCGTGGGAATATCAGGATAAAAAGTAGCCTATAGCCTTCCTCGATAAATGGACTATCCAACACAAAAAGATTTTTTCAATTCGAACCAGTAGTTCCTGAGATTAGCGCGTTCAAACAAACAAACAAACTCTTCAGCTTTATAATATAAGTGTAGATAGGGATAGTGTTTAGACTATAGTTCCATATATAATCTATAGGAATAGTGTTTAGACTATAGTTCCCTATATAATCTATAGGGATAGTGTTTAGACTGGATATAGATAGTTCATGAGTAAATCTGTGTCTAAATCTGAGGTTTAAATCCACATCTCGGACTATCCTTAAATTTCGTTTTGGAATAACCCCATATGAGATTGCACGTGCACGCAAACGCGAGTCGCAAATAAGACTCTGATTCGCTAGAGTGAGCAGCAAAAAATTGACCTATCATAAGGCCGCATTTAGCGCAGTGCGTTTTCTTATCCAAGAGCAACTTAAGTACTGTTTGTGAATACGGGCCTTAGTCTATTAATAATGTCTTTTAAAAGCTGTGTGTCTTGGTTTTAACTTATTGCTTGCGTGGAGCGAGTTTAGCTGGCTACTGTGATGTAATTTTATCTTATAGAATTTATGTGAAAGTATTTGAAACATCTTCGTATTATTATGAAACAAATAGTTTTTTTTTTCTTTAAACTTTATAAAACAGGAATTATATTGATCTCTTGATATTTACCAATCGTTTTTTACAAAATAATTAATTAATTATTGTATCGTCACAACACAAAAGAAAACGAACTTAATTAATAGTTAAGACAACAATAGTACCGAACTAGCGTCATGTTGTGACGTCACAGATAGAAAACTTACTTCATTCTAGACGTTTTAGATCTGGTGCAATAAAACCCGACTGAAGTTAGATTTTTAATAAAAATTGGAGAGTTTTCCTCTTTGTTTTGGTTTTATTTGAGATTTTTAAGCAATTTTAATCTAATACCATTGGTACAATCTACTTTCTCGTTGACGCAAGAACTTCGCGGCGAGGTTTCAAAAAATATCGGCTTTAGGGAAACAAAAAGATAGAAAAAATAAAATGAAAAAAAGATAGAAGAAAACACAGTCTTGGATTTTTTCTACCTTTACACAGCCGATTATGCACAAATGATGCGAAGCCAGAACTTCAAAAAAAAACATGGTCGGTCCTGTTGTTATTCTAATCTCGTGATACCTTTGTGTGTTTGTTTATAACTGTTGCTAAGCAACGTTATATAAGTAAATGTTTTAGGGATCAACAATCAAGCTGAGTAGATGATTTTTGAATTTGAAAATGACTTGCCAGACTCGTAAATAATTTTTACAGTTCATACATCGGACGATATAACTTTGTACTAAGCGTAAGTCAAAATTATCATAGAAATAAACACTTACAGTGTATGTTCCGAAGCGTTTCAGATTATCTGGCTGGCGTAACTTTGTACAGAAGTCAAGCTAATACTAAATAGAACATATTTACGAAGGGGATTAAAGACGTTGGTTACAAGTTTATATCGTCCAACCTAAAGCCTAGTTCGCTTTAAGGTGAAAGGGCGCTCTCTCCATACAAACGTAGTCGACTGTTTTCTCCCTGGATAATTAGAGCAATTTTTTTGTTGTAAAAAACTTAAAACTGCCATGACCATGTTCCTATATTTTGTTTATATTTTATTTTTGTTTTTTAAATCTTAATTTCTATGATAATTAGAAAATGAAAACAAAACATAGGGGCACAGTCATGGCAATTATAGGTTTTATGGGACAAAAATATGTGTGCTACTGTCATTATCCAGGGAGGAAACAGTCGACTACGTTTGTATGGAGAGAGCACCAGTACCCTTTCACCTTAATGCGAACTAGGCTTAATTGAAGTTTGTCAGAGTTTCAACGCGTGAAAAATGTACATTTTAACAATTTATTTAGAGCGCAGTAATACACGCCCCGCTGTAGCAAATATCATCTGCTTAACATAAACACCGTTATCATTGCAAGCAGATACAAAAGCCACCGCTATGTGCTTAATTTACCATTTTTCTTAGCATTAGCCATCTTGAAACTGCACTTAGACGCTATGGAAGTGTTACTAGAGTCCGTTACGATTGATAGAGATTTGGTCGTGTGTTTAGAGTACCAACCGCACATGCGTTTGACGGCGTCTTCCCACTGGGTGATAGTGTGCTCGTATGCTTTCCGTACGAACGGGCGCGGGTGGAATACGCAGTCGATTTTTCTCAGGGCCTTTAGATATTCCTTTGTTTTCCATATACCTGAAGATAAGAGTTATTTGTTAGACGAAAAGAATTATCTCAACGACGATTTGATAACCTTCTTCTTTTTTTAAGGTTAAAACGGCAAACCTCACAAATTATAAACGATTTTCAGTTGACTGAAGATTACTCAAGAAAAATCAACTATAAAATAAAACCTACGTCATGATAGCCAAATTTAATTTTAGCTGTATGCAAAATTTTAGCTACATAAATAAATAAAAAATATATTGCAGGACATTCCACACATCGCCATCTAGCCCCAAGCTAACTAGACTTGTGTTAGACATGATATATACACAAGTCTAGTGACAAGTAACTAGACTTGTGTTATGGGTGCTACACAACGGATATACTACTTATATACTTTTCTTTTGAAAATATATACTTATAATATTTAGAAACAACCAGACCACAGACAAATATCTAAGCATAAATACATGTCTGAGGCGGGAATCGAACCCGCAACCCTGTATTTGGCAGTCCGGCATGGTGACCATTCTGCCAACAGGGTCGTTCGGTACAAGCGATAGTGATACAATGTATGTGCCTTTGTGTGATGCAATATATGATTTATCTATCTATCTTATGACGACCCAGTTGGCACAATGGTCACCATGCCGGACTGCCAAACACAGGATTGCGGGTTCAATTTCCGCCTCAGACATGTATTTATGCTTAGATATTTGTCTGAGGTCTGGTTGTTTCTATGTATTATAAGTATATATTTACAAAAGAAAAGTATATAAGTAGTATATCCGTTGTCTAGCACCCAAGTTACTTAGCTTGGGGCTAGATGGCGATGTGTGGAATGTCCTGCAATATTTATTTATTTTATTTATTTATTTATACTTGCCTAACTGTAATCCAACGATATGCGCGCATCCAACAGATGACATCTCCACATTGACTGGTCTCTCGACTCTCAATCCCGTCAGGTCCGCTACTAGTTGAGCTATGAAGTCATTGTTTGACACTCCTCCATCCAATCTAAAACAAATCTTACTAATATTATAAATGTTAAAGTTTTTGTGTGTGTGTATGTTTGTTACTCCTTCAAGCTAAAACCACTGGACCGATTGCGATGAAATCGGTACGATCCGTATGTAGATCAATGGAGACCTGGATTAACAGATAAGCTACTTTTTATCACGATATTCCCACGGGATCTGGACTTACGCGGGTGAAACCGCGGGGCGCAGCTAGTAAAATATAAAAATACAAAAAGCCGCAGTTTCTCCTGCCGCACCAGAGGTCGTCTATTAAAGTAGTTTTTTAGGCTTTTTTGTTTCTGAGTAACAGCCTATACAGGGTTATTGGTAACTTTACTAACAAGCAGTTGAGGGCCTCTTCTGTGCACGTAAACAAACAACTTTTGTTCTATGACTTTTGGAAATTCGAGTTTATCAAATTCGAAAGTCAGCTGATTTTTTTAAATAAACGTCATTCAGACTTAGAACAGTAAACTTAAAAAATAAGTATAATGTTAATGACATCTCCGTGTAAGGAACAGCTGATTTTCAGGTAAACCTCATAACCTCAAAAATTTCAAAAACATGTTTTGATTCCCAAAAGTCGTAGAACAAAAGTTGTTTGTTTATATACACAGAAGTAGCCCTCAACGGCTTGCTAGTATAGTTACTATACCAATAACCGTGTACAATAGTTTAAAGTTAAATCTGACCTTATACAGCTGAAAATGAAGTCAGTCTCAGCGCAGACGCAGCCGTAGAGCTGCGCGGTGCGGAAGGCGAGAGATTCCAGCACGGCCCGGACGAGGTGAGCTTTGGTCGTTGAAGGTTTCATGCCTATGAAGCCAGATGCTGCAGTCCCATCGTTGTATGGAGGCTAGAATATTTGTATAATTGATTTTATTATTTTAAATTTTTAAACAGCACTAGGCATTGTATTTTGTATATGGCTGTCCCGCAACTAGATTAGAATAGAATAGAAAAACATTTATTTCGACAAGCATACGACAATCATAACGTCATCTTTTTTGTGAATGCAGGCGTTCCGTTAATTTATTAGAAGTTATCACGTCAAAAAACAGAAACTTAAAAGAATTCAATAAAACAAAACGTAAAAAAGGACAGAAAATTCAGAGAATCCAGTAGAAAAAATATATAAATTAAAATAGGATCTAAGGAGCCGATCTAGATCTCTTTAGTTGGGTCCTATTTGCGTGAGGATCGAGTAGGCTTGCCCAGCACCTATAATACGCTCTCCGTTTGGAGCCAACTAAGCCCCAAGTTCCATCACTATTTCCTTAACCGTAAGAGCATTTCTGGAAATATTTTCAAGGAAAAAGGCATCTCAAAAATTTTCACCGCGGCGAGACTCGAACTCGTGATCGCTTATCAGCAGGTGCGATAACCACTAAGCTTTATTATAATTGCTGCATTATACTGTTTCTTTAAAATAATCTTTGTTTCTATTATCTTTCTAGCTATTTATCACTAATAAATAAAATTCTCGTGTGACGGTGTAGGTTACCAATCTTCACCTAAACGGCTGAACCGATTTGTATGATTTTTTTGTGTATATTCATTAAGTCTGAAAATCGAACAACATCGTATTTTTTATATTTTTTCCTTTACTTTTTCCTGTTTTTATTTTCTTATGGCAAAACAACGTTTTCCAGGACAGCTAGTCTTTCTATAAAAGAATCTTTCTTCCTTTTATCTTTCCATAAAATAATCTTTCTATCTATATTATCTTTCTATACAAAAATCTTTCTTTTTATTATCTATACAAATAAATGTTTCTATAAAAGAATCTATCTATCAATCTATCCATATAAGAATCTTTCTATCTATTATCTTTATATTCAACTAGCTGCGCCTTGCTATTTCACCCGCGTAAGTCCCGATTCCGAGGGAATATCAAAATAAAAAGTAGCCTATAGCCACTTCAATAAATGGACTATCCAACACAAAAATAATTTTTCAATTCGAACCAGAAGTTCGTACACGTGTTCAGTAATAAACAAGAGTTAATCATAATCGGTGTCACGGTCATGGTTTTATATAATGTCCAAGGCTTTCCCATTTACTATTAAACATTGTTGGAATAAATTAAATAAATATTGCAGGACATTCCACACATCGCCATCTAGCCGCAAGCTAAGAAACTAGACTTGCGTTATGGGTGGTAGACAACGGATATACTACTTATATACTTTTCTTTTATAAATATATACTTATAGAAACAACCAGACCACAGACAAATATCTAAGCATAAATACTTGTCTGAGCCGGGAATCAAAACCGCAACCCTGTGTTTGGCAGTCCAGCATTGTACCATTGTGCCAACTAGGTCGTCAAATATAGTCAAAGAACATACCCCAAGACCACTGAACGCAGGAATGAAGTAAACGCCGTCCGTGTCTTGAACGGAATTGGCAATTTCGGCCGTGTCTTCAGGATTGTCGAATAAACCTGAAACATATTAAATAACTAAATAAATAAATAAAATAAATAAATATTTCAGGACATTCCACACATCGCCATCTAGCCCCAAGCTAAGTAACTAGACTTGTGTTATGGGTGCTAGATAACGGATATACTACTTATATACTTTTTTTTTGTAAATATATACTTATAATACATAGAAACAACCAGACCACAGACTAAGCATAAATACTTGCCTGAGGCGGGAATCGAACCCGCAACCCTGTATTTGGCAGTCCGGCATGGTGAACATTGTGCCAACTGGGTCGTCAAACTATTATAATATTAGCAGAACCCCGCGTTATTTCCGATCCCGTGGGAATATCGATATAAATAGTAGCCTATGTTCCTCCAATGAATCAATGTATCCTCATACCAAGTGTCATCAAAATCGGTCCAGTAGTTTCATGGCTTATTCGTTACAAACAAAATAAACACTAAAAACTTTCCTCTTTATAATATTACTAGAAGGGCTTTACCCACGTAGGTCCCGATCCCGTGGTCATATTGGGATAAAAAGTAGTCTATGTTATTCCCAATGAATCAATTTATCATCATACCAAGTAGCATCAAAATCGGTTCAGTAGTCTCGGAGCCTATTCGATACAAACAAAAATCTTTACTCTTTATAATATTTGTGTACATTCCATTGCTAAGACGTATTCGTGCTCATGCGCCGCTTTGAGGACATTTAACTAGGATTAAGTTGACATTATCTGGGGCATCATTCATAACGTATGATTAATGATTATGATAAAAACACGATTGTGAAAGAGCCTTGAATCATTTAGTTGATATCAAATCAGTTGATTAACCTCTTATTAATTATTCATTATAAAATCAAAATCAACCAAACAAGGGCTCACCATAACGAAAGATAATAAGTATTAAAAAAGAAAGTACGAACTTGTTACAAATCACATCAAAAAGAAGCTATTCCACAAAACTTTAAGAGAATCACAAATCAATGACATTTATTGGTCAAATTTTCGTTCAGGGCATACCTGTTTTAAAGCTATAAATCTATAATAACAAAATTATAGATTTATAGCTTGAAATGATAGCTTGAAAAGTTTGTATTCTATTCTTACAAGTTTTATTATTTAAATAAAGAAAACCCAAAGAGTAAAAACGGGACCCTATTACTAAGATTTCACTGTCCGTCTGTCCGCGTCGTATGTCTGTCACCACGCTGTATTTCATGAACCGTGATGGCTAGAGAGAGAGAGAGAGAGAGAGAGAGAGAGAGAGAAAGGAACAGAAATCGGATAATATTCATGGGAGAAAACAGCTAGTTATTTTGCAGCATGTTACTCCTCAAGTCCTGAAATAATACGTAATTTTACCTAGATTCTGTGCCCATTTGATAATCGAAGCGGTATCGTTATTAGCGCCTTCGGCTGAGTACACCAGTTCATCCCCCAGTCTCCACCCGACCACAGGATAAAGGCCGGACACGCTCGCATGCGGCATAGTGCCTGTGTTGATATTGAAGAAGGTCCCCGTTCCCATTGTTAGCTTCACGTCACCAACGTCGAAACAGCAGGAACCCCACATAGAGGCTGTTTGGTCTGCCATCTGGAAATATAGGTATCGTCACGAGGCGTGAGCATGCGCAGAAATGAAAACCGATGCTACAAGCTATATGTACTATTCAAACATAAAATTAAATTTAGAATGATTAAAACCCTGACTTTCACACCCCATAACTTTCAGACCGCTACACCGATTTCGATCAAACATGGCTAAGAACACTCCCGACAAATTCACCTTGCAAACAAAATCGAAATCAGTTAATCCGTTTGGGAACTACGATGCCACAGACATACACTCACACACAACCATGAAAACTTATAACACCCTGTCGTTTTTGCGCCGGGGGTTAAAAAAAGTTTTCTTAGAGCAATAATTATAATTCTTATAATAATTCTCTTCCTGCGCTAGAGAATAATTTCTTGGTTTTAGAAAAAAAAATCTTTAAATGACAAGCAGTTTGAAAGCAAATACTAAAAATTCGCATTTATAATTTTAATTTTACAAACAAGTAAACACTTGTTTGTTTATATGCACTGCACAGGCAAATAGCTGGACAGATTTCGATAAAAAACAGTAGTAGCCCGTAGTATCAAGAAGGACATAGGGTACTTTTTATCCAAATATTCCCATATCTGGATATCTGCAAGTAAAACCGAGAGGCATCAAATAGCAAAAAAGTTAACTAAATTTAGTATCCTACAGCAGAGCATGTATCTTTCCCAGAAAAGGAGAGGCCATAGAAATGTTTAAAAGCCACAAGTGTGGTCATTCCGGTTTTGTGAATGAATGCAACGTTCGAACCTTAGTTAATTCTAGAAGATATTCTAAGATGTGATGATTAAAAACGGCAATAAAATAGGTACTAATAAAAAAATAAAGTAATAAAGGATACAATAGGTAGGTATAAACATACTTATATTTAAATTGCTTAATCATACCTATACGCAGTTTTTCCTGCCCATAAATCATTGTCTTGCTCAGACTTGCTACAGGTTTCCCACAAGTTTTAATTTTTATTATGATTGTTTTAATCATTTATTTAGGTATCTATTGTCAGTTTCTCTCATGAAAAAGATAATTTAAATATTTATAAATGTGTATATTCGTTTTGGCCCTCAAGTGTGCAGTTTCAAAGATATTGCCTGTAATGATAATACTATAAATAAACTAGCTGTACCGGCAAACGTTGTTTTGCCATATACAAAAAAATATAAAGGAAAAAAAATAGATGTTGTTCGAATATACACAAAAAAATTCATACAAATCGGTACAGCCGTTTAGGTGGAGTTTGGTAACTAACTAACACTCGGGAATTTAATATGTATAGGGATTGTACAGAAATACAAAAATATCGGGATAAAAAGTAGCATACTTGTTATTTCAGAGATACAGCTATCGTAATCGGGCTTTTGCGTAAATGATCCAGTTGAAATATCAGAATAGTCGGTAGCCTTTGTATTATTCCAAACCTCCAGGTACTTACATATCAAGTTTCATCGTAATTGGGCTTTTGCGTAAATGATCCAGTTGAAATATCAGAATAGTCGGTAGCCTTTGTATTATTCCAAACCTCCAGGTACTTACATATCAAGTTTCATCGTAATTGGGCTTTTGCGTAAATGATCCAGTTGAAATATCAGAATAGTCGGTAGCCTTTGTATTATTCCAAACCTCCAGGTACTTACATATCAAGTTTCATCGTAATTGGGCTTTTGCGTAAATGATCCAGTTGAAATATCAGAATAGTCGGTAGCCTTTGTATTATTCCAAACCTCCAGGTACTTACATATCAAGTTTCATCGTAATTGGGATTTTGCATAAACGATCCAATGGAAATATCAAGAAAGTAGCCTATGTGTTATTCCAAAGCTTCAGGTACTTACATATTAAGTTTTATCGTAATTGGGCTTTTGCGTAAATAATCCGGTGAAATTATCAGGATAGAGAGTAGCCTATGTGTTATTTCAAAGCTTCAGCAACATTCATATCAAGTTTCATTGTAATAGGGCTTTGAGTAAAGGAACCGGTACATATTAGGACAAAATGTAGCATACGTGTTATGCAAGATCTCAAGCTACCTACATACCAAGTTATATTATAATCGGTTTAGCCGCTTTTGCGAGAAGAACTGCATGGCAAAGGCGTCTCTACTTCCCTTCCACCACACTCCACTCGAGTAATCTTCTATACATATAAAATTCTTTGTCCTCGCACAGCCTAAACCGCTGATCGTAGAGACCTGACTTGGAAGATGTGTTCTTTGTATGACGTAGGCATCCGATAACAAAGGATTTTTGCCAAATTCAACTCCTAAGGGGGTGAAAAGAGGGGGCAAAGTTTGTATGGGACAACGCGACACCTTGGCCCATTTTCGACTCCCACGCGGACGAAGTTGCGGGCAAAAGCTAGTCTTAAATATTAGAGTAGTATGAATACTTACACAACTAAGTATAGGTATAGCATGTCCCCAAATGGAAGGCACCGTCGACGTGAAATGTTCGCCGGCCGTGTCCACGACTGTGGGTAACGCCGCGGTCGGTATACGAAGTAGAGTGGTGCCCCAACCTGCCCACTGCATCGTGAACGGATCGTAGAACCCAGTCGCTGATGCTGACGACACGTCGCTCATGTGGACTTTACTACCTAGTAGAAAATAAGGCAAAGTCAAAGTCAAAAAAAATCCTTTGGATGCTTAATACAATTGTACAAAGACCACATAGAAACGACTTAAAAACTAAGTTACGATGTGTGCCTTAGGAACGCACCCACCAATGAGAAGAAGTTACAAGAAACTCATGGGGGTTTTTTTTCATGTGATCAGGATCACGCTCACAAAGGTCAATATTACAAATATTTGAAAGTATTATTTGAAATGGAACAACTAAAGTCACGTCCATGGGTTGTTATCATTAAGATAAGACGAAGCATCATAGTACGCCTCACTGCACAATTTATGCATTATAAAAGTTTTGAACCTGGTAATGGACATGACATATACATCTTTGGGTAATTTATTATAATAGAGCACACATGTACCTACTATTAAACGACCTGTTTATTTTCCGGAGCCTACTACCGGGCATGGTCAGTTCATCTTATTTCTTAGGTTGAAATCTATATATATAAAAGAAAGTCGTGTTAGTTACACCACTTATAACTCAAGAACGGCAGAACAGATTTGGGTGAAAATTGGTAGGGAGGTAGCTTAGAGCCAGGAGACGGACATAGGATACTTTTTATCCCAATATGCCCACGGGATCGGGATTTACGCGGGTGAAACCGCGGGGCGCAACTAGTTATTTATATTATACTAAAAATTTTAGGATTTTTGTAAACGTATAGCAAGTTTTCGTAGATATATTGTGAATAGAGCGTTAATATATTTTTCTCTTTACATTTTTCTCTCAGTAATTCCCTGGGGCCCATAATAACGTATAGTATAATTTCACTTTATATAACGTTCACATTATAAAGGGTGTCCCGTAATGAATGGATAAGCGGGCACTTACGGATAGAGAACACTCTTCATTTGACCTTCATTTACTGTAATAACTCTTATTATAATGTTCATGTCATATAATATGCAATTTATATAATGATCTTTATAATGTTCATTTGACCTAATTTTACAAATTTTTAGCCAAATTCTTCTGTTTTTAAATTTCGTGATTACTAATGAGGTTGAAAATAATAGTAAACAGTATAATAAAATATATACACTACATAATTCAAAATTATATTAGAGGGTCTTGCAGCAAAATCGCATGTCGATTTTATGAAGGGGAGTAGAGTCCATACATTTGTGATACAATTTGCAACTGGATGTTTGCATTCAAATATGTAAGGACCTCGAGATTTTGCTTTTTTGGCTGCAAGAGGTTCTTAAAGAATATTTTGCATTAGATCGCGATCTCTAAAACTTAGTTAAGGTGTATGGTTTCTGAACGCGCCTTCCAATGATAATTATAAAACCACGCAAGAAACTCCAGGGTTTTTTTTTGATGTATGTGCACAAACGTCAAGGTTACATAATTTAGGAACGTAAGCATTTATTTTGAACAGAAGCAATCAACTATAACTCTTTAAGCTGCTGACTATAGTGTGGTAGCTGCGCCCTGCGATTTTCTCTCTCATGAAGAATAACAGCGTTAGTTTGTGTTGTTCTCGGGAATCGACTTCATAAAAGACAAACTTTCTTTTTTGTAATATTTTTAAGTATTGATTTTTTTTGTTGTGTATATTTTTCATAATACGAAAGGCATGTGTGGAGCCAAAGGCAACACATAGACGCCCTTCACAATAACAAGTTTATAGTAAAGTATGATGTGGACACCAAACCAGCGATTATCCCCGTCTATCCTGTAAACTAGCAGCGGTTTCACTCCCGTAACTCCTGATCCCGTGGGTATTTCGGGATAAAAAGTAGCCTATAGCCTTCCTCGATAAATGGACTATCCAACACAAAAAGATTTTTTCAATTCGAACCAGTAGTTCCTGAGATTAGCGCGTTCAAACAAACAAACAAATTAACTCTTCAGCTTTATAATATTAATATATTAAGTATAGATGTGTCACAGGGTCTCTGCGTTGAATTTATGCAACACATAGCTGAGCAGGAGCCTATTTGGTGGCGACACTGTTACTGTGCTATAAATAACATAGCTTATAATATTTAATTAAGTCTGTTATTTTTAGTCATATTAAAAATAAGTGTCTAACTTTTAGTTTTGTTTTTGGCCAAATAAATATATATCTATCTATCTAAAATGCATCCAAGGACAATCGGATATGGATAAAATTATTGATAAACTACAAGAGAAAACTACTTGGGCTATTGTGATGAGATAGTAGTGGATAATGGGAAACTGTGGGTACTATGGCGCTTGCGGAAAGTTCATTTATCAATAACAGCGCTCCGCGGTATAACCTGCGTAACTCCCGATCCCGTAGGAATATCGGGAAAAGTAGCCTATGTTACTCCTAATTAATCAATGTATCCTCATACCGAATTTCATTAAAATAGGTCTAGCAGTTTCGGAGCCTATTCATGACAAACAAAAAATAACAAAAGCTTTCCTCTTTACAACATAAGTATGAGTTAAAATGTAATAAAGCAGCTACATAACCAAACTATAACTTGTATTCGGATGCTGATTTAAGGTCGTTTGATTAAAAACCTGTTTTGAGTTACATTTTAAACATGCTTATAATAAACGGTCTGAATAACAACTTGTTTATTTTTCACAACAAAAAATTTTGAGTCAGTAAAAACCACTCATTGCATGCACAATAATCAAGAAAATAATTTGGCTTATAATATAGAGGTCTTTTTGTTTGCAACGTATAGGTTCGGAAACGGCTGGACTGATTTTGATTAAACTATGAGGTTAGGTACATTGATTCATTGGGAATAACATAGGCCACTTTTTATCCCAATATTCCGACGGGATCAGGAGTTACGCAAGTGAAACCGCGGAGCGCTGCTAGTCAAAAACAAAACATCAATTATAACTGGTAGAGAATAGCACTGTATAGGAATAGGTGCTGATTTTTTTGTGGAAGTGGGTTTTTAAACAAGTAATTATGTTATACCTACCATCTATCTATACCTATTAGTTTTAATGGTAGATTCTACTGGTATTTTATAGATGAGCAATTTACTGATTCTTCAACTGCCACATTACGAACACATCGCAATTAAGAGGAAAGGGTACCGGGCGCTCTCTCCATACAAACGTAGTCGACGTTTTCTCACTGGATAATGACACTAGAGCAAATATCTTTGCAGCATAAAACTTATATCTGCCATGACCATGCCCCTATGTTTTATTTTTTAAATCTTAATTTCTATGATAATTAGAAAATGAAAAACCAAAACATAGGCGCATAGTCATGATAGTTATGGGTTTTATGGCACAAAAATATTTGTGCTAGTGTCATTATCCAAGGAGGAAACAGTCGACTACGTTTGTATGGAGAGAGCGCCGGTACCCTTTTACCTTAAGGCAAGGTAGTAAATAATGAAATCCTTTTTCAAATGAAAGGTTAAGCTATTTTGGTACAACGCTATTATTATTATTTAGAATGTATCTTCGGATCTTAAAGTTACATCTGCTGAAAACATTATGGTATAAATTGTTCTCCATAGAATATGTTATGAAAACTTTTTTTACTATTTTTACATCACGTCAAACGACGAAAAAAGCGAAATAAAAATTTAAAAATACGCAATTAAGACTCGGTAAAATAATAACTAATAAATTCTAAAATAATTAATGAATAGAAATCGTGTGAGTTAAAAAGTTAATGTTTACGCTATATTGTAAAAAATATAATGACTAGCATCACGAACTTGTACGGTCAGCTGCATAATTGCATACCCACCGTAAAGCTCCAAAACGGCTGTTATCTGTGTCAATTTCAAGGCGTTTGTGGTGCGAGTACCGAACAGCTATCTGCCTCGCGTTATGGACGAAAGCTTCTGGCCGAAGGACGTGGTGTTCCGTCGCTTCCGCGGACAAATTCCACAAGAACAGACTAAGACGAAAGTGTAGTGTCATGGAAGTGCTACTAACATAGTTCTAAGATATCTCTTTAACACATTCAATTATTATTATAAAATATGTATGTTAGTCTATAAGGTATGTATCTATGGGCCTTTGTAGCCTGAAATAAATGATTTATTATTATTATTTGTTTGTTATATGTCCTATATCACGGGACTATGGAGTCCCGGACCTTTGGAAGGCATGCGTGGGGCCGAAGCCAACACGTAGAGGCCCTTTACAATAACAAGTTTAATGGCAAAGTATGATGTGGACATCAAACCGGCGATTATCCCTGTCTGCACTATAAAATGCAGCCAAGGACAATCTCCGGTTTGAATAGAACTATTGATAAACTACAGGAGAAAACTACTACTTGGGTTATTGTGATGGGATGGTAGTGGACTGGATACTGGGGAACTATGGGTACTATGGCACCTGCCGTAACAATATTCAACAAACATGTAAAAGTGGCAGGTGGAGACTCGCCAACTCTCAAACTGGGCCACCCTAATCAGCTGAGTAAATTACAGCAAGGGGGCAACAGGGACGAGAGTGGCTTAAAGATAGTGATGCCGCACTGGGTTTTAAACTCAGGTCACGGGCTCCCTGAGGGTCCAGCCTACCTGGCCCACTCACCACTGACGTGCGGCATATATCTTTCGAACGTATTCTTGCGACTCCACTCTGGACGGCCGGTGAAGGCAAGCCAGAGGCGGGGGACCGCTTCCTCGTCATTTTTCACTCCGATCAGCCAACTAAGGCCAGCCGGAGATGAGGAACGGTTGCTTCCCCCTGGAGCACTCGGGAACCGCGGGGTCGCTACTCCCCGACACCTCGCCTCAAGGTGCCCTGCGGGCTTATTATTATTATTATTATAAGAATGTTTTCAACACAAGCAAGATTCAAGGCACCTGCTTTAGTTGAAGCTTAAAGTATTTTATATCATGAATTTACAAAACAAAAATTATTAGAATTGAAACATTCCAATAATAGTAATTTTAGAACTCTACGGTTGGTCTGCAATTATGCTGTCGACCGTACTTCTATGCGGGCTATTTTCCGCAACTAGAAATCTTTAGTTAGGTCATTTTAAGAGCGGTGTTGGCTTAGTGGTAGATACCTCGACTTTCATTCTGAAGGACGTGGGTTTGAATCCCGGCCGGCCGTGCACCAATGTATTTTCTTAAGAAAAATGTATGTGCGTTAATTGACATAGCTCTTACGGTGAAGGAATACATCGTGATGAAACCCGCGGCTTAGTTGGCTCCTGAAATATTGACAAGTTCTCTCCTCTGGAGAGAACTTGTTTATTGTCTAGTTTTCTCCTCTGGAGAGAACTTGTTGAGAAGCTGAAAGGGTAGTAGGTGCTGGGCAAGCCTACTCCATCCTCACGCAAAAAGGACTCAATTAAAAAGGGTCCAATGGCGGAAAAACAGCCTGTATACAAGTACAAGTAGGTCATTTTTGCGGAGGGAAGCACGAATCTTTATTAATCAGATAGTTATTACAGTCACTTAGTTTCTAATCTGATATTTTGTCAGTCTATGAAATAAAAAAAATAATACTGCTCCCTCGTGGATCTAGCGGATACGAGGTAGCTCTAAATAACTACTGAGCTCGAATCTGTGGCGACACTTCACATCGCCACCAACAGATGGCGCCACTAAGCCGATCGGAGATCCTAGATCGCGCAAGCGAAGTTTTTCTGAAGATAAGCTCAATATACAAGTTCCAACGAAACATCGTTGGGCCGCGGCCTACCGGGTATAACACCTGCCCGGTGGAAGATCTTCCCTTTGGAGGTACACACCACCTCGTATCTCCAAAAATCTATACTTATATTATAAAGCTGAAGAGTTTGTTTGTTTGTTTGTTTGAACGCGCTAATCTCACGAACTACTGGTTCGAATTGAAAAAATCTTTTTCTGTTGGATAGTCTATTTATCGAGGAAGGCTATAGACTACTTTTCATTTTGATATTCCCACGGCATCGGGACTTACGCGAGTGAAACCGCGGAGCGCAGTTAGTATAATATATTAACTAGAATTACCTGTAAGTTTGTATAGGAGCCAAGTGTCCAATGTTCCGAACATGGCGTCGTTGTTTTGAACAGCATTCTTTAGAGCAGTTACATTTTGTAAAACCCAGCTTAATCTCAAGGATGTCTGGAAAAAAATACATTGTTTATAGTATAGCCTTTTTCAGTATCTTTATTGCACAAATTCGCAGTGGAAGCGCGACGGGAATGCGCGAACTATGGAATAGGTACAGTCGGCTGCATAATTACATCCCCCGGTAGAGTTAGAAAATTACTATTATTGGAATGTTTTCGTTCTAATAGTTTTTGTTTGATTAATTTTTTTTTAATGAATATTTGAAATTAATGTGTATAATATTCAACATTTTATGTACTTAAAATTTTCTAATTGCGCACCATCTCGCTCATTTTCATACAGTCCGACAATGAACAACCATTAGGAATAGAAGTAAGCCTCAATAAGTGGCTAGTAGGAAAAGTATGATTAAAATTTTGTATAAGCATAGCTGATATTAGTATAGGTCGACCAGCGAATCATGGCCCCCCGGCGGAAAATGGAAGGGGTATGCACAGAACTCAATTTTTAGGTCCGTTTGGCGGTGGGACTGGAGTGAAGGGAGGCTCAGTTGCTCACATCATCGCTCTCTGTTCCGCACACACGTCTATAGCCGCGCTCTGTTCCGCTCCCGCACGTCTTTAGTCATCTAAGCACTGTTGCGCACATAAGTCCCACACACACCCAACTTTGCCTGAGTCTAAATTGTAAAATGGGATAAACTAATGCATTAAATTCAATGTAATTTTAGTTCCGGTGCACTAAATTGCCTATAATTTTCTAAATTAAAGGAATGTTTTTCGGGTTGGGCTAAATATTAAACGGGGGTAAAGTATGACGATTTGGCTGTAGTAATTCTGTCCGCGATAGTACATGCGCAAACAATGCCCACTAATTTCCGCTGGGGGCCATGATTCGTTGTTCTACCTATACCCAATCCTTTTAAGTAGGAGCGAGGCACGACAGGGGTCATGAGACGTCAAGAACGAAGAAATATTTTTTACTTACATACAAATAAGTTTTCTATTAATAAACATGTTTTTTTCGTGGAAACTCATAAATTATTTAAATTATTTTGAAATATTTACCTACTACATTATACCTAGCTGCTCTCCACGGTTTCACCCGCGTAAGTCCCGATCCCGTGGGAACATCGGGATAAAAAGTAGGCTATGTGTTAATCCAGGTCTCCTGCTATATAGATATATAGATAGAGTTTCATCGCAATCTGTCCAGTAGTTTTTGCATGAAGGAGTAACAAACACACACGCACAAACTTTCAAATTTATAATATTAGTAGGATAGTTAGGATGTTTATCGGATAACTACTCCATTGTCTTAATGCTAATATTATTCATGAAGATTTCATTGTTTTAAGTTTTAATATTTTAAACAAACAAATATTTAAGTATAAGTTGCTAAATATACATTACTTCATTTATCAAACATAATTATGAAGCTGTATGTACAGAAAACTAAAGTGGAGGCCAACTGTAGGGTTCTAAAATTGGCATTATCAAGACATTTGTTGCAAAGTTATGTACACAAGGATCTTAAAATAGGATCTTTCAACTAAAGCTGGACTTTAACGTCCTGGATTTTAATCTTAAGGTGAAGGGTACCGGCGCTCTCTCCATAGAAACGTAGTTGACTGCTTCCTCCCTGGATAATGACACTAGCACAAATATTTTTGTGCCATAAAGCTTATAACTGCCATGACTATGCCCCTATATTTTGGTTTTTTTAATTTTCTAATTATCATAGAAATTAAGATTAAAAACTAAAAAATAAGACATGGCCATGGCAGTTATAAGTTTAATGCAATAAAATGATTTGCTTTAGTGTCATTATCCAGGGAGAAAACAGTCGTCTACGATTGTATGGAGAGAGCCCCCGGTACCCTTTCCTCTTAAATAGCTAATATAATAACAATTTAAAACTTTACATTAAGCCTCCACTTTTGTCGCTTAATTAAAATTTTCTTACCTGAGTGTTCATAAATTTGAATACACTGCCAGCTTGAAATCTTTTACTTCTTGATAATAAGTATAACACATAAGAGCTTACTCTAATTAACTGTAACAAACAAAAAACATCTTTATTTAAATAGATAGATAACTTTGACAGGAAGGAACATAGAATGTATACACAATGTATGTATGTATACACAAAATAAAAGCTAGAAAGTATTAATAAGTTCCACAAATGGCCGACTTAAAGTTTAAAATATTATTAAAGAAAAACCTGGCCAAGTGCGAGCCGGACTCGCACACATACCATTATATTCTAAAACTGTGTTCCGCGGTTTCAGCCACGTAAGTCCCGATCCCATGGGAATATCAAAATGAAAAGTATCCTATAGCCTTCCTCGATAAATAAACTATCCAACACAAAAATGTTTTTTCATTTCGAACCAGTCGTTCCTGAGATTAGCGCGTTCAAACAAACTCTTCAGCTTTGTAATATTAGTATAGACGAGCTGCGCTCCGCGGTTTTACCCGCGTAACTCCCGATCCCGTTTAAATATCGAAATATAAAATAGCCTATAGCCTTCCTCGATAAATGGACTATCCAACACAAAAATATTTTTTCAATTCGAACCAGTAGTTCCTGAGATTAGCGCGTTCAAACAAACAAACAAACAAACAAACTCTTCAGCTTTATAATATAAAGTATAGATAATGTAAATATTCTAAAATTTGACATATAGATGGGTTTAGAAGCTTTATGACTACATCTCGATATTACTAGGTAGCAGGTAGGTACAACTAGATCGCTATAAGACTAAATCTCGATATGACTTCATCGCGTTAAAGTTAAGCTTTTGGACTAGTTCGTCATAAGAATTGATAGCGTAACGATATGACGTAGGCACTAGGCATCTTCTAGGAAAGAATTTTGGAAAATTCTACTCTAAGCTAGTTAGCAAATCTGAAAACCATTATCCCTTTTCCCCGCACGCCGCGAAATGGCCGTTTTAACTATTTTATGTAATTAAAAGAATCACATCTATTTTAGTGAAAAACCATCTGTAGGTACTACCTTATGGGATTTTATGTAAAGTTAATAAAAATATAAATTTTGTACTTGTTTTTTCTTTACAATTGCCGTAAAATTGAAAAAGGTCAAAAAAATACGATTTTTGAGGATTTACACGTTTTTTTTCTTTCGACGCAAATCACTCTAATCGTGTTTCGAAGTGTATGACAATACAAAGCATTTCTTCACCTTTACGACAGTAGAAATATCATTCTACGGATTTTAGTGGTTGATACCCAAAAACTGTTTCTAAGACACCTCTATCGCGCTTCTAGTCTTACCACTTCGGCTTAAAGAAGTTTGTTGTTGAAAGCACTTTAATTAATAACATGTCTGATTGACTCCTCAGCACAATATACAATTACAACAACAAATCGATTCAACAAATATGTGTATAGATATCTCTTTCTGTAAACAAATATGTATTTGTTTGTATGTCACTTTCCTAGGATGAATTGGTATGTAGTTACCAAAAAGTCATAAGTATTATAGTATTCTATTTAGGTAACCTGAAAATGCAATGATGAGGTATGGTAACCTCCTCACTGCATTTTTGGTTCAGGTGTAAAACATGAAGATTACAGTTGGTTACAAAAATGAGCCATTAAGCTGCGCCCCGCGATTTCACCCGCGTAAGTCCCGATCCCTTTGGAATATCAAAATGAAAAGTAGCCTATAGCCTTCCTCGATAAATGGACTATCCAACACGAAAATTTTTTTTCAATTCGAACCAGTAGTTTTTGACATTAGCGCGTTCAAACAAACAAACTCTTCAGCTTTATAGTAACATTTGGATTCGGTTTGTTTCCAGGAATTGATCCCTGTTAGCAACACAATCGATTTATGTAAAAATATAGGTGATTATTTGTTTTGGAAAACTAACAGGTTTAATTTTTGGCTAGTGTAATGACTTTTCAAAAAATCTAATAATGTTATTTTAGTTTTTGTCGAAATCGGCACTCAACTTCTTTCAGCATTTTTTGCTATCTCATAGAGGATATAGCCCTATAGGCTTATATAAAAAAAATACTATGAAGATAAAAATAAAAGCTTGTAAAACAAGGATAATAAGGTTCAACATAATTATATAATTGACTCATTGCATTATTTCTTGGTAAGATCACATTTCACACTTTCCAAAAGTGAAAGTGGTTTTGTTGTCTTATACCTAATACCTATGCCTGTAATACCTATGTGTACAATCAGGCTCAACAGTGAAGGCTTACCAGAGAAGCCTTAAATTTCAAGACCTTCTAATTATGGAGTTGAAATCCTATGGTGGGATTTCACTTTTGTTGCTGACTGTACCTGGATGTATGTTATGATAATTAGAGATAAATTTTTCCCAATAATAAGCACCCTTATTACATATTATTTTCTTAATCTACCTAGGGCAAAAATTCCATCCAACTGTAACTACTGGATAGATTGCGATGAATCTCGGTATCTATATGGCTGAAGACCTGGATTAACACATAAGCTACTTTTTATCTTGGTATTCTCCCAGGATCAAGACTTATGCGGGTGAAACCTTGGGGCATTGCTATTCCAAATAAAAGAATAACTTACTCTCCAAGTAATAGATTGGTTCCACTGTTTCACCAGCTTGTCAGCTCTCATGTCTTTCCATGTGATAAATCTATGGAAAGGTATTCCAGTTAGTCGGGACCAGGTGAGGAAGGTACACCTCTGTGTGGATATACCCATTGCTGTGATGTCTTGAGCTGATAAACCAGCATCTGTGAATAAAATATTTTTTAAGTGAACTGTTTTGCAAAGAACTGTAGGTACAGAGTACTTCCCTACATATATGAAATTCTCATGTTGCGGTGTTAGTTACCTATCTCCACCTAAACGGCTGAACCGATTTGTATGAAATTTTTTGTGTATATTCATTAGGTCTGCGAATCGAAAATCGGTTTTTTTTATTCTCCATTATTTTTTTGTATATAGCAAAACAATGTTTCCCGGGACTGCTAGTATCTCATTATATTCTCAGATGAAGAGTTTTTATGTTATATAGATGGTCATCCATAATATGTGTGACATACACCATAGAAAAGCTGAACATCGAAGCTCATCATTGCCTGCAGATGAAGCCAGAAATAGTCACTGTGGCCAAAATTGGTCAAGAACACATTATCATCATGTGGTTTGGTAGGCCAGCTGTGGAAATCATCAAGAATAAATCTACCTTACTTGGCAAACTTATATGTTTTGATTGATTCTCAAATCTAACAATGTATCAAGTTGCAAATGCCTGACTATTTATAACTATAAATGCACTTACTTTGTATTGATTTCTGAACAACTCCAACAATTGATTCCCACAGTTCATCAGGGTCTATTTCAACGAATCCAGGTGTAGGGTAATGTAAAATTACCTTGGAAAGTTAAGAAAAGTATGAGTCAGTTAGAGTTTCATCTCCATTATCCTACTGTTGTTTTGACTTTCTAATTGCACTGAATGGCTAGATTACACAATAAAGAATAAATTACCTGATCAGATGCCTTTCCAACTACTTCCACTCTTGAGTTATAAATGTAAGAACGAATAGTGGACGTGCCTATATCTAGGGTCAATATATATTTTTCCTCCATTATTATATAGTAGATCACCAACTTTAGCCGCTAGTTATTTAGAAAAACATTGTCTGATCGCGCTTCGCAGCCAAAAAGCGAGTGCGGCAACAAAAACTTCGATTTGAGTTTTGATGAACGACATGAACGATTTTCAGCCGAGCGAGCGCAAGGCATGACTGACAGTAACAGCACAACGACACTGACAGTGACCGTTTGAAGTAGTGGCATTGATGTCAAATAATTATTGAATGTCAGTGTCAAATTCAAAGTTCATCGATTAATGACGTGCCTGGCCAATTGAATCGACTAAAATCGAATAAAGAAAATGTTACGCTTTTATTTTTTTTGTAAAACCGTATTTTTTATTTTACAACCCAATTCTACTAGCGTGACACGGTGGTTTTAATTCGATGAAATTGTTAGAGAGAACTAATGAAAATTATGCACCTACGTACAAATTATAGAGAACGTGACAATGACGTTACCGGAACATGACATGACGTCACTGGAACGTGACAACGACGTCACACTTTTTTGTGAATGCAGGTATTCATCAATTTATTAATCACATCAAAACATGTTATCACATCAAAAATCTTTAGAGTGTCCGTCATAGGATATTTTTGATATGATATCTATTTTACAATCAGTCAAGAAGGGGCTAAATACAAAAACTATATATGTAACATATTTTCAACCACATAAAATTATGTCGTCAACGACAAGTTCATCATTGAGATACAAATACTGTATTTACAATCAGTATTTGTTTTGTTGATTGTAATATTCATAATCTAGTTATGTAATTATTTCTACGTCACGACTGTAGATTAACTTTAAACAAAAGCAAAACTGGTTAGTTACTCTACAAGAAGACATAATTCGAAGGAAGGCTTGAGGAAAGATAAATATTAATCGACTAAAAACAGAAGATAAACATAGTCGATATTGTACAAACATCACTAGTTATTTAGCAAAATGGCAACATTGAAAGTTATTTGCTTGACTTGACAGATAAAGACAAGCGCGTTTTATTTCTTGGAGCGCTGAAAATTGTGATGTAAAGAGAGAAAGATAAATGTTTACTAGCCATCATGGCGAATCCAAGGAAATTCAGTGAAAAAATTGCCCTACATAATCAAAAACAGGCTGAGGAAACGGCCGCCTTTGAGAAAATTATGCGCGAAGTGTCCGACGCAACCAACAAGGTAGGTCTGTTGCCTATTTACTCAGGCAATCGCTTCCTGACCGTCGAATGTGCCCGCCGACGTAAACAATAATCATTACAATAAACGTATTGCGACTCAATAACTTGGTGATATCGTGATAATACACTAACAAATCACAGTGGTTTGTGTTCTGTGCACAGTGCTCAATTGTCATTGTCAAATGTGTTTCTGGTCTATTTAGATTCTACAACAATAGCTAGTTTTATGTTATGAACGCCCCAAGTAAGGGTACATAGATTAAAATAAGTTGTGTGGTATCCTCTCCGTGTAATTAGTAAACTTTAATGCGTATACCAATTTATATTGGAAATGTTATGAAAAGTTTGGTGTTTGGTGCTCACAATGATTATTGAAAAAATTGAATGTTTTGTTAGATTAGAGAGACGTGATTGCAGGTTAATTCAGGTAGCCGTCGTGCAAGGACTAAAGTGACCCCTGAGCCCGTTGAGAATGTTGAGTTGCTCGAGTCCATCCAGGCCCAGCAGGGTCTGGGCACTTTCAGGAGTGGCTCGTTGCCAAATGTGGCTGCACCACAGAACGCTAACACTGACACGGATAACAAGGTTCCTTATCTTTGGAATCTATTACTTTATTCTATGTGTAAATTGTTTTAACTTGGCAGGTATGTTTGTTTATCGGAGGCATGTAGGTATGTCATTTCTATTGATAAAAAACGTATTGTTTCTGTAATAAACTGAAACATGAAACAATACCTGTGAAGTTAAAAATGAATGTTTACACTCAATGGGTGCACAATTGATAATAATAATATATCAAATCAAGACATGTAAGTCAAGAATTACTGTTTTTTATGTCTGTACTGTTAATTATTTGGGTAACAAGGTACGGTTGCCAGCATAACTGCAGACCTACCATAGAGTTCTAAAATTACTATTATGGAAATGTGTTCAATCTAATAAGTTTTTTGATAAATTCATGACTTAAAATACTTTAAGCTTCAAATAAAGCAGGTGCCTTGAATCTTGCTTGTGTTGAAAACATTCTTATAACAGCCGTTTGTAGCTCTATGGTGGGTCTGTAATTATGCAGCCGACCCTACATACTATTTTTCCCCTATCACTGTTAATACCAAATATTATCTGTGGTCAATGTCCTTAAATAAAAACCATTAAATTAATTTTTAATGAAGTACCTAATTATATTTTACTGTATTAAGGTACTGGATTATTATAATTAGAACTTTTAAAAAATTGTCAGTACTTTTAAAAATGGTTGTACTAGAATCTCTTAAACAACTAAGGTCGGAATAGATAGACTAGAGCATTTCCTAACAACAGAACATTTACTTGAAATGCTCTTCGCATTTTTGCATGTACCATTTGTAAGAACTTTACATTACATTGAAATGCTCGAGAAAATCAATTAATAGTGTTCATTACTTAGTATAAATGATTATACTACAAAATAGAATAAGAATATTGCCAATTCAATTCCCGCCAATAAATATTTGTGTACAGATATTTGTTTCTGGTATAATAAGTATATATTTACAAAAGAAAAGCATACAAGTATTCTGTCCATAACACAATCCTTGCTTAACTTGAGGCTTGATGGAGCTGTTTGAAATATTCTACAACATTTATTCTACATTCCCTACCATAATATTATAAATGGGGAACATTGTTTTTTGCAAACAGATTTTGATCAAAATAACAAAAGTGGTCTTCGATGTAGAGTCTGTGAAGACTATCTAGACTACTTTTTAATGTAGGTAAAACTGAGGGTGCTAGTATTAGAAAAAACCTTCGAAATTAATATTAAAAATTGAATGTTAATTGTTACAGTTTATTAGTAATCAAGACCACTATGTCTAATACAATTTAAATTCAAATCAGCCCATAAATGCCCTTCCAAGGTTGATAAATTAATTATTTGGTATAAAACACACTACAAAGTTTATTTGAGTTTACTAAAATGGTACAACACTAATATTATAAAGGGGAAAGATGTTTTGTTTTTATGTTTGTAACGAAAAGGCTCCGAAACTACTGAATTGATTTTGATGAAACTTAGTATGAGGATACATTGAATAATTGAGAGTAACATAGGCTACTTTTATCCCGATTATCGCACGGGATCGGGAGTTACACGGGTGAAACTGGGTAATCCAATAAAATTATCTAATTCTAAAATATACAATGATCGTTTAATCTTTTGTGCATCCATTGTTTAAAGTAGAGTTTGCTACTTTTATTTATTTGATAGTGGTGCAGTTGTAGATTGGCTGTGAGATTTTTAATTTTTAAGTTCAGTTGTTTATGTGTCCCTTATCCCAACTTATATGGAGAAAGTTACTATTTTCGCGCGATTTAGATATAATTCAAACAAGACGCGTCGTTTATTGAGCATAATTAGCGAACCAATGGTGACAGTTATCTGAAATTTTTAAAATTAGAAAATTAACTTATTTTATCTATACATATAAAATTCAAAGTCTTGACTGACTGATTGATAACGCACAACTCAAACAAATGGACGGACCGGGCTAATATTGGCACACAGGTAGTTATTATTAAGAATGGTTTTCGGAAAATTCAAAACCTACGCAGACAAAGTCGCGGATTAAAGCTGGTGATTTACTTAATTATTAGACTCTTAGTTATTAGCCACGAAATGGTATGCTGTGCTATTATTTATCTTCTATACATATAAAATTCTTTGTCCTGACTGACTGACGCATCAACGCACAGCCTAACCGCTGATCGTAGAAACCTGAAACTTGGAGGATGTGTTCTTTGTGTGAAGTAGGCATCCGATAAGAAAGGATTTTCTGAAATGCTACTCCTAAGGGGGTAAAAAAGGGGGGCAAAGTTTGTATGGGACGACGTGATACCTTGGTCCATTTTTAACTTGTACGCGGACGAAGTCGCGGGCAAAAGCTAGTGACCTACATAATTTTTTATTATGCTGTAAGTGAATTTATAATAGATAAATATTCAAAGTTCTGACTGACTAATGCACAGCTTTAACGGATTGGGCCAAAATTTGACATATAGATAGCTGTTATAACGTACACATCCGCTAAGAAAGGATTTCGGAAAATTCAAATTCTACGCGTACGAAGTCGCGGGAAAAACCTAGGTGTTAAGAGCATTATCATACTTCAATATACCTACTCATGTCACAATAGTTCACTCAGACGCGAATCAGGTTTAAGTTCACACATATTTACTTTAAAACATCTGTGTACATTTACTAGTACTTGTTCATCATCTGTTAGTTTTAAAAATAAACAATTCAAAATTAATTGAATATGTAAGTGCTGTAAATAATTGATACCAACACATAAACTTTTAAATAACTAATTAGATATTTATCATCCGAAATCATTTTTTATGCTGCTTTTAATGATTTTTTTATTACCTTGATAATTTGGCAAGTGTTTATATATGTATTATGATATTTATATTTATCTATTTTGTTAGAAACAAACAAATTTTTAAACAAAATATTACATCTAAAATGGTTTAGTAGCTTGTGATATTTAGATAAAATAATAATTGATCAAAGAAGCATGTCTAGTTTATCATTGAACTTGGCTTTTTAGAGATATAGGTTCTTGGTTTAGTTTAAACAAGTTATTGATGCATGCATAGTATATTAGCTAAATCAATAAATACTTAATGCTATAGGCAATATTTCGTAAAAAGAACTCGTTTCTTATGTGTTAGAAAAAAAAAACTTGTCCATTTTCCATACATGGTATTGTGCTAATTTATTTATTTTATTTCGTAGTTATATGTCGTACAAAATAGATATTTTATCTATCTTTACTTAGTGTCCTTGAATATGTTAATGTTTGGGAATGCTTAGAATACGGCCTGTTATACATATATGTAGGTATTATAGTTGTTTATAAGTGATTAGATTTACAATAAATCATTTTAAAATTATAGGTAGGTAAAAATAAAGACATTTTATCGATTTATTACATCTCATTCACATGAAAATTCATTTCTTTTTATCGAACAGCATCATTTTATACAAGAATGAAACCGTAAGAGAATTGTGAACTTTGATCATGCTTCTTTCGTTAACATTAAATACAATTCTTCCTCATGAAATAACTTAATGAGTCAGACTGTCTTATTATTAAATATTAGACTTAATTTGAAAAGTACTTTTAATTTTTAATTCGTTCGACAGCTTTTATGCGACATTTCAAGATAGCGCTTTAGGGCCTGTCTTCCGCAAGAAAGCAATTCTTATCAGTTATAAAGCCCTTATTTATTGCACGCGCTGCGGTCGAATCTGTTTCATTTTCTGTAATAATCACCGTGGCTATTTTATCTCTTGCTCCTAGCCTGAGGAGACAACACTAGCGACACAGTATGGGCTCGGAGGTGGCCGGAGTGGGGGCACTTCGCCCTCGCGGTCCCCGGGACAGAGAGGCAGGACCTCGTCCTCTGTGGGACCCATGCGGAGGCCCGCGGATAGGAAACACGACACCAGTCCATATGGTAGCACTGTTTATTTGAGGTGAGTTATTTCAAATATTTATAACTAGCTACGCCCCGCGGTTTCACCCGCGTAATAATTTGCTGCGCAACTTTCTTAATTTTTTGTCCAGGCGTTGTTGAGTTATGCGCTTACCAACACATTTTGCGATTCATTTTTATATTATAGACTAGACTACGCGGTTTCACCCGCGTAAATCTCGATCTCGTAGGAATATCGGGATAAAAAGTAGCCAATGTGTTAATCCAGGTCCCCAGCTATTTAGATATCGAGTTTCATCGCAATCGGTCCAGTAGTTTTTGCGTGAAGGAGTAACAAACATACACACAAACTTTCACATTTATAATATTAGTAGGAGTAGGATTAAGACGTAGAACATAAAAAATTATAACCTTCTACAATCTACATAAAGTAGTTGAAGACCATCATTAAGCTAATATTGTACCTTGAATTAAGTACTTCTGACGACACGGTGGGAAACGCGAAATTTATTTGTTTGAAGCCGCTTCAATATTCAAAGAAACGCCACCCCGTCCCACCACTTAATAAGTACAAGTACCACGCTTGCCTCGTCTATTATAATTACATAATATCGATTAGTTATTTTAAATTGTTATTGGAATGTATTTTACATTAGCAACGACAACAGAATGTGCCCAATTTTTACCCCAAATGACTGTATTCTTTATTGATTCATTAAACGTGTAAATAATAAGAATTTACCTACTAGGTTTACTAGGTAATAATGTTATTCGAGTTTTGCATAATCCCTTGAACTTAAATTGAAATGTTCACAAACTCGTAAGCGCTCAAAGTACGTGATCTCGCGTGTTCACAGGTGTTTTACGCATATCACGCGCTAATTTAATACCCATTACTTAATATATTACTTAGATAAGTTATTAATACTTATAACGACCATATGAAAAATCGGAATGAATATGATTATAGTGACTCATGGAAATATTAATTCTAGTGTCGTTGTGACACGTTCCAAGAAACCTCATTCATCTATCTATATATATAAAAATGAATTGCTGTTCGTTAGTCTCACTAAAACTCGAGAACGGCTGAACGGATTTATCTTATCTTAGTCTTGAAATGTTCGTGGAGGTCTAGGGAAGGTTTAAAAGGCGAGAAAAAAATCGAATAATTTCCGGGAAAACCCTATCAATTCCTACGGGATCGGGACTTACGCGGGTGAAACCGCGGGGCGCAGCTAGTAATTTATAATAATTGTTATACGTTTGGTGATCGCTCTTTAAGAACAGGAAAACGTACAATTGTTGTGTTCATAGTCATAGGCAAAATTTAATGTTATACATACAATGAGAGCGGTGTTGGCGTAGTGGTAGATACCTCGACTTTTATCCTTAAGGTCGTAGTTTCGAATCCCGGCCTGCCGTTCAACAATGGATTTTCATTAAGAAAAATGTATGTGCGCTAATTGACATTGCTCTTACGGTGAAGGAAAACATCGTGATGAAACCCGCGGCTTAGTTGGCTCCAAAAGTATTGACAAGTTCTCTCCTCGCTTTGAGCGATAAGGCCGCCCTTTGTAACAATTAGACTTGAGCTTTGTTTTTATTTAATGTTATTTGAAAATAGTGTTTACAATAAAGAATTTATGTAACTATCTATCTATCTCTGGACATGGTCGACTAAGCTGAGAGGGTAGTAGGTGCTGGGCAAGCGTACTCCATCCTCACGCAAAAAGGGCCAAATTAAAAAGGGTCTAATGGCGGGAAACAGCCTGTTCAAAGTACAAGTATACATACAATGGTGTAACTAAAAATATGTAGGCATCAAACATTGGGCGGGGCTGACTAGCCTAGCGGCATCATCCAACAGTCAGTCTTTCCGTATGACTTTTTAATGATATCGAACGCGAAATACGACTTCAGCAATTGCGTTTATTTCAGAATATATGAATAGAAACTTTACAAATTAGATATATCAACACGCAAAAGCCACTAATAGACTTGGTTTATCGATACTTTGCGTAAATTATTTAGTACTTAATAATTGACCTGGGCTAGTATTCCGTATGCTTATTTGATGATGTGGAAAGCGAAATAAGACTTCAACAATATTTTGTTTCAACAAAATATAAATAAAACTTTACAAATTAGATATTAAAATTTCAACATACAAAAGCCACTAACGGACTAGATTTATCGATACTTTGCGTAAATTATTTAGTACTTAATAATTGACCGGGGCTAATATTCCATAGGTATATGCTTAATTGATGATGTCGAACGCCAAATACGACATCAGCAATCACGTTATGTTTTAAAGGAAATATGATTAGAAACTTCACAAATTAGATATTTAAATACACGGAAGCCACTAACGGACTAGATTTATCGATACTTTGCGTAAATTATTTAGTACTTCATAATTGACCTGGGCTAATGTTCCATAGGTATATGCCTAATTGACGATGTCGAACGCCAAATACGACATCAGCAATCGCGTTATGTTTTGAAGGAAATATGATTAGAGACTTTACAAATCTTATATCCTTAAATGAGAAATTCTTGTATATATATATATATATAACTAGCTGCGCCCCGCGGTTTCACCCGCGTAAGTCCCGATCCCGTAGGAATTGACTCTAGAAAACGTTTGTATGGGAAACAGAAAAGGGCTGTTTTTAGGGTTTTCCCGGAAATTATTCGATTTTTTCTCGCCTTTTAAACCTTCCCTAGACCTCCACGAACATTTCAAGACTAAGATAAGATAAATCCGTTCAGCCGTTCTCGAGTTTTAGCGAGACTAACGAACAGCAATTGATTTTTATATATAAGATTGGAATCTCGGAATCGGCTCCAACGATTTTCATGAAATTTGGTTAAAAGGGAGTTTCAGGGGCGATAAATCGATCTAGCTAGGAATCATTTTTAGAGAATGTCATTTTATTCGTGTTTTATCGAAACTTACTTTTTTTATCTGAAAAATATGACTCTTCCTGACATCTATTGGCGAACTACTAATACTATTTTTTGTGAGCAATAAACTTATTCCAGCAGATGGCGTTGTTAAGTAACACGAAGTCAATGAGTGTTTGCTTAGAGGTTAGACTAAGTAAAAAAAAATACCGAGCAAAGCTCAGTTATCCAGGTACTTAGATATTTAAATACACGGAAGCCACTAACGGACTAGGTTTATCGATACTTTGCGTAAATTATTTAGTACTTCATAATTGACCTGGGCTAGTATTCCGTATGCCTATTTGATGATGTGGAACGCGAAATAAGACTTCAACAATCGCGTTTTGTTTTAAGAAAATAGAAATAAAACTTTACAAATTAGATATACCAACTACAAAAGCCACTAATAGACTTGGTTTATCGATACTTTGCGTAAATTATTTAGTACTTAATAATTGACCAAGGCTAGTATGATTTTTTTTATGACAAAACAAAGTTTGCTAGTTTCTAATAATAATTTATATATTTCTTAAATCAATTTTGTAACACAAAGAATACGAACGCGATATATCGATACTAATATTATGAAGCTGAAGAGTTTGTTTGTTTGTTTGAACGCGCTAATCTCAGGAACTACTGGTTCCAATAAAAAAATATTTTTGTGTTCATTGATCAAGGAAGGCTATTTTTTATAGCGATATTCGCACGGGATCGGGACTTACGCGGGTGAAACCGCCAAGCGCTGCTAGTTTATGTAATAAAAACAAATTAAAATATTAATAAAATCTCTATCCAGACAGGTTTATAGATATGAGAAATTCTAAGGCTTTATATAAGACGTTCGATAGTATACTATTGAAGGCATGAAGCAGACACAGACGTGAAATATTGCTCTTGAATTTTTTAAGTAATTTATTATGAAACTAGCTGCGCCCTTCGGTTTCACCCGCGTAAGTCCCGATCCCGTGGGAATATCAAAATAAAAAGTAGCCTGTAGCATCCATCGATAAATGGACTATCCAACACAAAAATATTCTTTCAATTCGAATCAGTAGTTCCTGAGACTAGCGCGTTCAAACAAACTCTTCAGCTTTATAATATTAATATAGATTCTCATTAATATTTTGCAAAAAAATAACTGTAACAAACGCTCGAATTTAAATTACATAAACGTTGTTATTAGGAAAATACCTTGAAACAAAACTAAATAAAGTTTATTAATTCAAAATGGGTTTTTTAGAGTCAATTTAAGGAAAGTTTACGCTTTTATTCTATAGAGCGAACATCTTTTTGTCGTGTATCGGTGACCACCTTTAAAGAGAGTATTTTGTGAATATTGACAAAATATACAAAAAATAGTTTTGGCGGCTAAGCGGTGTCAATGGCGTAATTTTGAAAAACAGTAACCTCGAATCGGCTAATTTTTAGAGTCCCGTACCTCAAAAGGTAAAAAGGAACCCTTATAAGATCACTTTTTTGTCTGTCTGTCGGCCTGTACATAGTTGGACCAATTTAACTTGACCCTTACATTGTATGGGCACCCAAACGAAATAGGGGTCAAGTTAAATTGGTAACAACCATACCACTGCAAGGGTAGAGAAAGAGATATAAAACTTTAAAACCCAGTAGAGCCAGATTTTAATACTATTTTTTTTTAAGTTTTAATACTTTCTTTTACCCTTACTAATCTATAACAACTAGCGACATCGCACGGCAATATAATGCATGTACGAGGGCGGCACTGAAAATTTCGGGAATCAAGGAAGTGACACAACATTACTATTTAAAAATGTATTTATTGCTTTTCGAAGTATTCTCCGCGAAATTTGACACATTTTTCCATACGATGGAACTAATCATTAAAGCAACCATTCCATTCGGAAGTTGGGGTCTCCAAAATGGCCGTTTTGTAGGCGTCCACAGCTTCTTCAGGTGATGAAAATCTCTGACCACGCAATTTATTCTTTATTTTAGGGAAAGTATAGAAATCATTAGGGCTTAGGTCGGGGCTGTACGGTGGATGGTCTAATAATTCTATGTTTTCTTGCTCTAAAAACTCTTTTGTTCTGTTCGCGGTGTGAGAACTCGCATTGTCGTGATGGAGGATGATGCGGCGGCTGCAGTTCTCTTTACGGAGTTTAGAAACGACCTGTGGCAAACAAATGCTAGCATACCATTCTGCATTAACCGTTCTTTGTCCCTCAAGAGGAATAGTCACAACATGGCCGGTTTTGGAGACAAACGTGGCCACCATTTTTTTTGCAACACTCCGTGAGCGAACAATTTTTGTTGGCTTTAACTCATTTTCGAACACCCAAACTCGTGACTGGTTTTTTGTTTCGGGTTCGTACGCGTATATCCAGGATTCGTCACCTGATACGATGTTGTATACAGCATTTGAGGATCCTGCGTGGAATCTTTCGAGAGTTCTGACGCACCAAGTAACGCGTGCCACTTTTTGCTCTTCACAGAGCGAATGCGGTATCCATCGGGAAAACAACTTTTTACACCTAATTGTTCATGCAAGATTATTTGTATTTGACTCATGCCAATGTCTAAAGTTGCCTGAATTTCGCGGTATGTTACATGTCGATCTTCCTCAATCAGCTTACGCACAGCATCAACATTTTCTTGGGTGAGTGCAGTTTTTGGACGACCTTGACGGGGATCATCACTGAGCTTGACACGTCCACGTTGAAATTCAGCAAACCAGCGATAAATTGTGGTTTTGGATGGGGCTTCATCACCAAATGCAGAAATCATCCGGTCAACACACTGTTTTTGTGATAAACCACTTCGAAAGTCATAATAAATCATCGCTCTTGAATTTTCTCGAGTCAATTCCATTTTCTCAACGACTAAACAAGTTTGACAAAACCTTGTGACAAGACCGAGATTCTTTTTTAAATAAATAAATGGTATTCGATTTTTAAAACCAAGGAGTTTTCAATTAAAAAGATTTAAATATGACAGGAACAGTGGAAATATTCCATTCCCGATACTTTTAGTGCAGCCTATGTATTATACATATAAACCTTCCTCTTGAATCACTCTAACTATTAAAAAAAACCGCATCAAAATACATTGCGTAGTTTTAAAGATACATAGGGACAGACAGCGGAAAGTGACTTTGTTTTATTCTATGTAATGATGAGAAAAATACTCATTATTAAAACTACATAAGTTACAAGTTTAAAACTTCGCAATAAGGTTCCCTTTTAGGTCGTAAGCGAGCACTAAGAAAGAGATTAAAGAAGTAAAAAGCGCTGTTAAGGTTTAATTTTCTATTTATAATAGAAATTAAGATTTAGAAAACAAAACATAGGGGCATGGTCATGGCAGTTATAAATTTTATGAATCAAAAATATTTGCTTTAGTGTCATTATCCAGGGAGAAAACAGTCGACTACGTTTGTATGGATAGAGCTCCCGGTACCCTTTCCTCTTAAAGTAATGTAGTAACTATTATCTATTATGTGTCCCGCGGGATCGGAACTTACGCGGGTGAATCTGCGGGGCGCAGCTAGTTATGGTACTAAACGAACACCAACGGTTATTATAGGAAAAATCTTAATAAAAATAAAACTTGTAAATGAGACATTTAAGGAAATTACTCTATACATATAATAATATTACGTATGTAGGTAGGTATAAAGGTTTATTGGAAATCACATATTGGACTTGTACTTGTACTTGTATACAGGCTGTTTCCGCAATTAGACTCTTTTTAATTGGGTCCTTTTTGCGTGAGGATGGAGTAGGCTTGCCCAGCACCTACTACCCTCTCAGCTTAGTCGACCACGTCCAGAGGAGAGAACTTGTCAATACTTCTGGAGCCAACTAAGCCGCGGGTTTCATCACGATGTTTTCCTTCACCGTAAGAGCAATGTCAATTAGCGCACATAAATCTGAGATTCGAACCCACGACCTTCAGAATGAAAGTCGAAGTATCTACCACTAAGCCAACACCGCTCTTATATTATTATTGGACTTATTTTATCGTAATTAACGTTCCTCAAACCAATTGTAATAAACATAAACAATTTCATGTATGTAGCGACTGCTAGAGCAATACGTAACGTGTGACATTGTTGCATTTTCCTACGTAATGTCCGCCAAATTAAAAAAAAATTGAAAAAAAAAACCGCCCAAGTGCGATTCGGACTCACGCACGAAGGGTTCCGTATCATTAAGGTGAAAGGGTACCGTCCCTCTCTCCATACAAACGTAGTCGACTGTTTCCTCCCTGGATAATGACACTACAGCAAATATTTTTGTTGTATAAACCTATAACTGCCATGACTATGCCCCTATATCTTGTTTTTTTTTATTTAATAAAAAAAAACAAAACATTGAGGCATGGTCATGGCAGTTATAAGTTTATATAACAAAAATATTTGCTCTAGTGTCATGATCCAGGGAGAAAACAGTCGACTACGTTTGTATGGAGAGAGCGTCAGTACCCTTTCCTCTTAATATGGAACATACCAAACAACAATAGATAATAATTAGATTTATTTGATAACTAGGTTCCAAATAGGCATTCAAACTTAAAGAAAAATAACTGCCTTGCAGGCTTTTAATACAAACACAAGGTGCTGTATTGGTGTATCAAGCTTATAAGTTGTGTTAGATAGTCTATTTATCGAGGAAGGCTATACGCTACTTTTCATTTTGATATTCCCACGGGATCGTGACTTATGCGGGTGAAACCGCGGAGGGCAGCTAGTTGGCAATAAATCGAATATATAAAATCTAATAATATATTCCGATTAATCAAACAACTAATCAGAGTCGTGTTTACTAGTGATTTTTTTATGTTACCGACCAGTTTATCGTTCAAACCAGATCGTGGTGTAATTAAGGGGCAAAGGCAGTCGCCATAGATATCTAGTTTTAACTTATATACATTTTTAAGTAATCATTATTTTTTGTGATAAAAAAATATTGTAGACATGTCTGCACTCCGCTCTTTGTTTTGAAACGCGGTGACTAGCATTATAATTTTTTGCTGTTTATTTTGTGTATTATACTTAAATTCCACATAATCGTAGGTACTTATTAAAACTAAAATGTGATTGTATTTTTATTAAGACAGGGACAGACAGACAGACATAGTATTCCGTATGAATATTTGATGATGTCGAGCGCCGAATTTGACTTAATTGCGTATGTATGTATGTATGTATGCATACGGGCTTTTTTCCGCAACTAGACTCTTTTTAATTGGGTCTTTTTGCGTGAGGATGGAGTAGGCTTGCCCAGCACCTACTACCCTCTCAACTTAGTCGACCATGTCCAGAGGAGAGAACTTGTCAATACTTCTGGAGCCAACTAAGCCGCGATTTGACTTAATTGCGTTTACGAAAATATAAACCTAGAATATTTAAAATGATACAAAAGCCGCTAAAGGACTGTGTTTGTCAATAGTTAATGTTATTTTATATGGTCCTGTACCTCAAAAGGTAAAAAAGGAAACCTTATAAGATCACTCTCTTGTCTGTCTGTCTGTCCGTGTATTACCCAGCGATTTTCTCAGGAACGAGTGAACCTAGCAAGTTGAATTTTTTGGTACTGTTAGAAATATTCATAAAAATGTTTTACCGTATAACACGCGAGACACGTTAAGTTTGTTTACAGAATTAACGCGGGTAAAAATAGTATTAAATATCATGCCAAGTTTCATCGAAATCGGTCTAGTAGTTTATGAGCCTATTCTTTAGAAACAAAAAAGTCTTTCCTCTTTATAATATTAGTATAGACTTACTGAGCAGTGAGCATGCTACCGATCGCTCTGGAATTATTTTGGGGGAGGTCTATCGGTGGACGTTTTGTGGCCACGGAAACTATATTAGAGGCCAATACAGTTCTGTGTCTGTGGCTGATATGATGAATTTAAAATATTTAAAAACTTTTAAAAAATCCAAGTTTCTCTCGAATAGATTTTTTTTCCATAAGTGGTATAAAATTCATTCTTACCCATCGGGGGATACATTGGTAGGGACTAGTGCACTATCCCGAAGTTTCGGGAGTGATAGTAGTAAACACTTGTCGAATCTGGAATCCGCTGACATTTAAAGTTCGTCACTACTTTAAAAAAATCTGAAAAGGCAATAAATCACTTGCTGACGAAAGCGGAATCAGACGGTAGTGTCCAAAATAAAAAATACAAGTAAAAATTGCAATGTTTTAATGCAATCTACATCTATACCACACCCCTATAAAATTGTCCTTTAATTAGAAAAACGGTCTGTAATAATACCTTGACCCTATCTGAAACAACAGCGAACACATACTATTGCGTTTCAAATAAATTGTTTAATAAGAAATCTTAATTCGTTGGACTTGTAGAAAGAATAATGGCAAAACTTGGAATAAAAATTACTTGTCTGCAAGGAGGTTAGGTTCTTGAAGTTCCTTTTATGTGTAATGGCATCAGATGCTGATGAAGATAATAAAAAAATGGGTGCGTGTAAGTACGCGTGTGAGAAATTATACGTCCGTCTGTCTGTTGGCCCGTCCGTCCGTCCATCTGATAATTATTTTGAGGCAGCTTCAACCTGTCACTTTAGTGTTACAGTAATGCGCGCACGTCTTAAAATTTCACTCTCGAAGCTTCTACCTGTTTTAAGTTTGAGTAACGAAACTGCTTTGACTTTTGTGTTACAGATGCGCGCGCATCTTAAAATTTTACTCTCATATTTTTTTCATAACGCGCGCCTTAAGAAGTATAACTTAAAAAAACACGTGACTTTAATTGCTTATATCCTTTTTCCACATCATCATCAGTTCACATAATACTATCAATTTCATCGTAATCTATAAAACGGATTTTATTGTATTTTTCCTATTTGTGTAGCTCAAGTATTGCCTTGCCATCATTATTTATTCACTTACATTATGTGTGAGGTAGGTTTTTCCTACTTAGCGACTTCCGCGTGACGTCTCACACAGCTCGGAAGAAATTGGCCTTTCCCACTATCTACGTCACAGAATCCTTTTATTAAAAGAAAATAAACATGTCCCCGACTGTGAACCGCCAGTGATGTGGTAGAAGGTTGTTAGTTAAATTCCCACCTCAAACAAATATTTATGTACAAATTTCTGTATAAGTACGGTCGGCTGCATAATTGCAGACCCACCGTAGACCTTCAAAACGGCTGTTATAAGAATGTTTTCAACACAAGCAAGATTCTAGGAACCGGTTTTAGTTGAAGTTTAAAGTCTTTTAACTCACGAATCCTACTAATATTATAAACTAGCTGCGCCCCGCGGTTTCACCCGCGTAAGTCCCGATCCCGTGGGAACGATTTTTTCTCACCTTTTAAACCTTCCCTGGACCTCCACGAATAATTCAAGACCAAGATAAGATAAATCCGTTCAGCCGTTCTCGAGTTTTAGCGAGACTAACGAACAGCAATTGATTTTTATATATAAGATAGATGTGAAAGTTTGTGTGAGTGTGTGTATGTTTGTTACTCCTTCACGCAAATACCACTGAACCGATTGCGATGAAACTCGGTATGGAGATAGATAGTGATCTGGAATAACATATAGGCTACTTTTTATCCCGACTTTCCCACGGGATCGCGACTTACGCGGGTGAAACCGCGAGGCGCAGCTAGTTTATCAATAAAACTTATTAGATTGAAAACATTTCAATAATTGTCATTTTAGAACTATAGCGAGGGCTGCAATTATGCAGCCGACTGTACATCCTATCCTTTCCTACTAATATTATAAATGTGAAAGTTTATGTGTGTGTGTATGTTTGTTACTCCTTCACGCAAAGACTACTGGACCGATTGCGATGATACTCGGTATCTAGATAGCTGGATATCTGGATTAACACATATGCTACTTTTTATCCCGACATTCCCACGGGATCGGGACTTACGCGGGTGAAATCGCGGGGTGCAGCTAGTTAGCCATAAAGATATAGCGTCGTCGCGCGTCGCGTCGGTGTGTACCACTGTTTACGTATTGTTTGTAAACACGATGGAGAGACAAATCAGTGTAAGTGACGTCAAAGCTTCATACTACCGCTCGCTGTGTTACGACACTTACTTTATTAACTGTCTCCAATTTGGATGTCTTATTTGTATTTGCTCTCATTTAGATGTAGGATTTTAAACTACTATAGGTATTTTCACTAATTAAGTTGTTTATAACGGGATATTCACCAAGTCCCGTTGACCTAGAATCACGAAATTTGGCAAAAAGCAAGGTCCTAAACCACAAATAAAGGAAAATTAAAAAAAAATTAATGGGTGTCCCCATACAAACATAGTTAAAGTAATTTAACTTGACCCTTACATTGTATGGGCACCAAAACGAAATAGGAGTCAAGTTAAATTGGTACTTACCATACCACGGCAAGGGTAGAGAAAGAGAGTGAAAATTAATGTACGGATCCCTCGGCGCGCGAGTACGACTCGCACTTGACCGTTTTTTTAGTAGGTAATTTATGAAATATTCACGATAATACTTGACCGTGTCACACGTAAGACACGTCAAGTTACCTTAAAGAATTACGGCTTAAATCCGCTAATTAGAGAATTAATTTGTTTTTAACCCCCAACGCAAAAACGACGGGGTGTTATAAGTTTGACGTGTCTGTGTGTGTGTCTGTCTGTGGCATCGTAGCTCCCGAACGGATGAACCGATTTTAATTTCGTTTTTTTCAATTGTTTACAGTCCACCGCCGGACAGCAACTGGCGACGAACGCACTCTGACTCGGCGCTGCACCAGTCTTGCGGCGTCGATCAACAAGTGACAGCTCAACCTCTCTCGCCGCACCATCCTCTTCGTCCGCATCAACATCCACATTTACATCCGCACCAGAATCACCATAGAGGTAAGCGGGGTGCAATCATCATACTCCCATTGACCATCTTAGTGCTTAGCACCTAGTTCTTTTTCTACGAGTTTTTGTTAACGACTTTTGGAAATTCAAATATTTCCTTCGAAGTTTTTGTATGAAACAGCTGATTTTCAAGTAAAAATTCCCTCAGAATAATCGTTAAAAAAGTCCTATTTCCAAAATTTGTTCGCCTAGACGTCTAGAACAACCCCATTTCGTATTATAACCCCTTCGCTGAAACACATTGTATATTTTTAATAAAAATGCATAGGTAAATAATTACGTAAGACAGATATTGTTTTTCACATATTAGAAAAACGACACTTCTTGAGAAATACGGTAAGATAAGCCTCGTAAAATGACACAATTGCTATTTTTATAAAACAATAAGTAAGAGCGGTGTTGGCTTAGTGGTAGATGCTCGTGGGTTCGAATCCCGGCTGGCCGTGCACCAATTTATTTTTCTTAAGAAAAAATTATGTGCTCTAATTGACATTGCTCTTACGGTGAAGGAAAACATCGTGATAAAAAACGCGGCTTAGTTGGCTCCAGAAGTATTGACAAGTTCTCTCCTCTGGAAATGGTCGACTAAGCTGAGAGGGTAGTAGGTGCTGGGCAAGCCTACTCCATCCTCACGCAAAAAAGGACCCAATTAAAAGGGGTCTAATTGCGGAAAACAGTCTCTTGCAAGTACAAGTAAGGGCTTTTCTTCGTATTGACATCAAAAACTAGCAGCGCCCCTCGTCCCGATCTCGTGGGAATATCGGGATAAAAAGCCTATGTTATTTACAATGAATCAATATATCCTCACATCAAGTTCCATCAAAATCGGTCTAGAAGCTTAAGAGCCCATTCGTTACAAAAAATATTTAATTATCTATACACAATTAATTTTAAATGAATTGCCCAAATGTATGTACAAACTACGCTCAAAAGTACACCACCACCGTAACGTTCACAATCCTGTGCAGCACTGTTTGAATATTGTAACATAACCTCTGCAATGTGCATCGAACCCACGTCGGTTGGTGTAGCGGGTGGCGGCTTATATCACTCGGCTAACTAAAGACATAGCTAACATGTTGAAAATAATAATCACACTGAGTTCTTTTAATACAAGTATTTATGTTTGTGTGTAACGTCTATAAGAAGAAGGTCATAAGTCCAATACTTCTAAGTATTACTAGCGACCCGCTCCAGCTTTGCATAGCTATAATATGCATGTATTATACATATAAACCTTCCTCTTGAATCACTCTATCTATTAAAAAAAACCGCATCAAAATCCGTTGCGTAGTTTTAAAGATCTAAGCATACATAGGGACAGACTGCGGGAAGTGACTGTTTTATACTATGTAATGATTGTAGCAAACTGATAGTGGACTTATGACGCATTCTGTACGCTCATAACTTTCGAACGACTGCACGATTTCTTTTTCTATGTTCGTTATTGTCAGGACAAGTATAAAAGATTTTTTTAAAAGACGAACGCGGTGTTTGCTACTTTGCGCAGCTAGTTTAAATATTTGGCGACCCAGTTGGCACAATGGTCGCCATGCCAGACTGCCAAACACAGGGTTGCGGGTTCGATTCTCGCCTCAGACAAGTATTTATGCTTAGATATTTGTCTGTGGTCTGGTTTGTTTCTATGTATTATAAGTATATATTTACAAAAAAAAAGTATATAAGTAGTATATACGTTGTCCAGCACCCATAACACAAGTCTAGTTACTTAGCTTGGGGCTAGATGGCGATGTGTGGAATGTCCTGCAATATTTATTTTGTTTATTATTTGTGAATGTCGATAGTACCACAGAGTTCCGCCTCCCTTCAGATATGGTGCTGGAAGGAACCAAAAATGATGCCCATATTTTTGACAACGATTGTTCGCAAATTAATGTTTAAGTGCGTGTCACATCATATTATTTGCATTGATATTTCGCTTCCTTTTCTTCCCATTTAAAAATACTTGCAAATCATATCAAGCAAATCAAAATACCACTCTTTCATTTGTATTACAATTCTTATCAGAGTTAATCTTCAATAATGCAATCCGATTAGCTGCACTGAAGTTTTGCACAGATTTGTATATGCTATCGATATTTCTTTCTATTACGACGTAGGCTAAATAATTTTTGCTAAGCATTCAATTACTTCACTACATAGTATAAAACAAAGTCGCTTTCTCTGTCCCTATGTCCCTTTGTATGCTTAAATCTTTGAAACTACGCAACGGATTTTGATGCGGTTTTTTTTAATAGATAGAGTGATTCAAGAGGAAGGTTTATATGTAAGTATAATATATGCATAATATAGCCGTGCGAAGCCGGAGCGGGTCGCTAGTAATATTATAAAGAGGAAAGATTTTTTTTTGTTTGTTTGCATTGAATAGGCTTCGAAACTACTGGACCGATTTTGATGTAACTTGGTAAGAAGATACATTGATTGATTGGGAGTGTCATAGGCTTTTTATTCCGATATTCCCATCGGAAGTTACGCGGGTAAAATCGCGGAGCGCTGCTAGTCACTACGTAGTATAAAACAAAGTCGCCTCCCGCTGTCTGTCCCTATTTATCCTTAGATTTATAAAACCACGCAACGGATTTTGAAGCGGTTTTTATAATAGATCGAATTATTAAAGAGGAAGGTTTTAGTATATACTAGCTTTTGGCCGCGACTTCGTCCGCGTAGAAGTCGAAAATGTATCAAGAAATCACGTTGTCTCATACAAAGTTGCCCCCCTTTTTAATTTCGTAAAATCCTTTCTGATCGGATGCCTACGTCATACAAAGAAGTTTCAGGTCTCTAATATCAACGATTTAAGCTGTGCGTTGATCCGTTCGTCAGCTAGGACAAAGCATTTTATATGTATAGATAAAACAAAACTACCACGCGTATGAAGTCGCGGGCAACAGCTAGTTGATTATAAAATAGAGTCAATTCGTGATCTCATTACCAGTGGCAATGACTCGTGTTCGTAGAATTTATCAACACAATGCGTAACAAGTGTCAAGTTTTAACATAGCAATGATTTAAGAGGTTAAGGTGAAAGGGTACCGGCGCTCTCTCCATACAAACGTAGTCGACTGTTTCCTCCCTGGATAATGACATTAGCACAAATATTTTTCTGCCATAAAACCTATAACTATCATGACTATGCCCCTATGTTTTGGTTTTCTTTTCATTTTTTGATTATCATTGAAATTAAGATTTTTAAAGCAAACAAAAAAAAAGAACGAAACTTGGTCATGGCAGTTATAAGTTTAATGCAACAAAAATATTTGCTCTAGTGTCATTATCCAAGTACCCTTTTCTCTTAAGGAGACCTCTGTGCCGCGATGGGAGAACTCCCGCCTGCGACATAGAAGGTTGCGGGTTCGATTCCCGCCTTCGTGGCAAGTTTTGTAACTGTAGACAAATATTTGTTGTGGTCTGGGTGTTAGTGTATGTATATTATTGACCCAGTTGGCACAATGGTCACCATGCCGGACTGCCAAACACAGGGTTACGGGTTCGATTCCCGCCTCTGACAAGTATTTATGCTTAGATATTTGTCTGTGGTCTGGTTGTTTCTATGTATTATAAGTTATATTTACAAAAAAAAAGTATATAAGTAGTATATCCGTTGTCTAGCAGTTCTAGCACCCATAACACAAGTCTAGTTTCTTAGCTTGGGGCTAGATGGCGATGTGTGGAATGTCCTGAAATATTTATTTATTTATTATTATGTACCTATGTATTTACAAAAGTATTCTATCTGTTTTCTGGCCTCCATAACACAAGACTTAACTTGAAGATATCGTTGAATGATCAACGATATCGAATGTATACATAGTACTCATAGAATAAAAAATACACACAACCGAATTGAGAACCTCCTCCTTTTTTTAAAGTCGGTTTAAAACAGTCACTTCACGCTGTCTGTCCTTATGTATGTTTACTACGCAACGGAGTTTAATGCGGTTTTTTTAATAGATAGAGTAATTCAAGAGGAAGGTTTATATGTATAATACATGCATATATATTTTTTATATTGTAGGACATTCTACACATCACCATCTAGCCTCAACTAAGTAACTAGACTTGTGTTATGGGTGCTAGACAACGACTATACTTATATACTTACTTTTCCTTTATAAATATATACTATAATAAACAGAAACCACCAGACCACAGACAAATATCTAAGCATAAATACATATCTGAGGCGGTAATCGAACCCGCAACCATGTGTTAGGCAGTCCGGCATGATGACCATTGTGCCAACTGGGTCGTCAAAATTTATAAGTTAAAATAAATATATACTATAATAAATAGAAACCACCAGACCACAGACAAATATCTAAGCATAAATACATATCTGAGGCGGTAATCGAACCCGCAACCATGTGTTAGGCAGTCCGGCATGATGACCATTGTGCCAACTGGGTCGTCAAAATTTATAAGTTAAAATAAATATGTATATACTATAATAAATAGAAACCACCAGACCACAGACAAATATCTAAGCATAAATACATATCTGAGGCGGTAATCGAACCCGCAACCATGTGTTAGGCAGTCCGGCATGATGACCATTGTGCCAACTGGGTCGTCGAAATTTATAAGTTAAAATAAATATATACTATAAAAGCATAAATACATATCTGAGACGGTAATCGAACCCGCAACCATGTGTTTGGCAGTCCGGCATGATGACCATTGTGCCAACTGGGTCGTCGAAATTTATAAGTTAAAATAAATATATACTATAATAAATAGAAACCACCAGACCACAGACAAATATCTAAGCATAAATACATATCTGAGACGGTAATCGAACCCGCAACCATGTGTTTGGCAGTCCGGCATGATGACCATTGTGCCAACTGGGTCGTCGAAATTTATAAGTTAAAATAAATATATACTATAATAAATAGAAACCACCAGACCACAGACAAATATCTAAGCATAAATACATATCTGAGACGGTAATCGAACCCGCAACCATGTGTTTGGCAGTCCGGCATGATGACCATTGTGCCAACTGGGTCGTCGAAATTTAAAAGATATATAAAATTTGCCGTCCGAAGCCGGAGCGGGTCGCTAGTTATTAATAACTAGCTACGTCCCGCGGTTTCACCCGCGTAAGTCCCGATCCCGTGGGCATATTGGGATAAAAAGTATCTTATGTCCGTCTCCTGGCTCTAAGCTACCTCCCTACCAATTTTCACCCAAATCTGTTCTGCCGTTCTTGAGTTATAAGTGGTGTAACTAACACGACTTTCTTTTATATATATATAGATGAAGCTTCAAAATCGATTAGTATGCAAATTAATCCACGCTGTGATATGATAAATTTAGGCAGTCTAATCCGGTGACAAAATACTTCCGAATTATTGTATAACGGACTAATATATAAGTCTTGTCCATTAAATATAATATATGTTTGTAGCCCCTGACTTTGTCAGCGTAGCTACTTCATAGCTATACGTATGCCAAATTTTAGCCAAAACGACTAAAATTTGGCATACATATGACATAAGATTGGTTTAAGGGCAGGTGCTAATAAAGCTACCAAAATCGACCTTTGTTATAAGCAACTCTAAGTAATCAAATACTCTTTTTTTGTTATTTGGATATTAATGGATATTGTGGTTTAATAAGCATATTTTTGTTTATTGTGGTTGAAAACATGATATGAACAACTTCGTTCGATGTTATGTCATAAGTTGAACTTGCATCTTAAGAGGAAAGGGTACCCGGGGCTCTCTTCATACAAACGTAGTCGACTGTTTTCTCCCTGGATAATGACACTAGAGCAAATATTTTTTTTGCATAAAACTCATAACTGCCATGACCATGCCCCTTGACAGAGGACATAACGAGTGGATATAATTTTTATCCTCGGCCCATGCTTGCCCTGCTGCTGTGAAAACTTAAACTGTCTAGCTATCACGGTTTATGAGATACAGCCTGGTGACAGACAGACAGACGGACAGTGGAGTCTCAGGAAAAGGGTCCCGTTTTTTACCCTTTGGCTACGGAACCCTAAAAAAGTAGCCTATGTGACTCTAGTTATATCTACATTTTCTACATACATAGTTTTTCACGCGTACTTGTTTTCGTCTATATATCAGTAAGATACTTTAATTATAATGTATATAAATAAATAAATAATGCAGGACATTCCACACATTGCCATCTAGCCCCAAGCTAAGTAACTAGACTTGTGTTATGGGTGCTAGACAACGGATATACTACTTATATACCTTTCTTTTGTAAATATATACTTTTAATACATAGAAACAACCAGACCAGAGACAAATATCTAAGCATAAATACTTGTCTGAGGCGGGAATCGAACCCGCAACCCTGTGTTTGGCAGTCCGGCATAGTGACCATTGTGCCAATTGGGTCGTCAATTCATATAATTTACTTTAAACGTCGTAATTTAGTAGAGAAACACCATTCGGAACGGCTCTATTAATATTCATCAAGTTTTTGTGTGAAATTAATTCATATCATACGCAGCATATCGTGAAAACCTGTTTTTGTGATTTTAAACGAATATCTTTATGTCAAATTTAACAAAAAAAATAAAAGGTTTTAAAACACCCGTTTAAGGTTAAAGATGTGCTTATGAAGCTCATTGAATTAAATTGAAACTTTTCTTTTTTGATGTATAAACTTCTTTAAAGTCTGAAGAGGAGGGGTCACTTGCAAAAACCAAATGACGGGTATAAACGTCATAAATACCAACGTCATAATTTGTAACGGATATTGCTTATCCGTTTATTTAGTTTAGTGCATTAAAATAAACCTCTATGGTTTCAACAAGATGTTTTTACCGCTCTACTGCGGCTTCGTCCTTGATAATCGTTTAAAATTAAACAAATTATAATACAAAATTGTAAACTTTCTCCTTTTTTTGAAGTCTGGTAAAAAGTTATATCATAGCTTCGAAATGCTTGCATTATTTTTGAAAATGTATTTTACAATTATGCTGTTTATCAAAATTATTTACAAACGGGATATTTATCATGTTTTTGGTCTTTATTTTATGGGAAATAAGTATTTTTTACAAATGATAGTACAGCGTTTGACCACTATCACACCCGCCTGATGGTAGGTCACGATGCGCCCTAAGATGTAAATCAAAATCATGTTTTATGATTTACCTAAATAAGCTGTTATCCTATAATAAGCTATTATCCTATAATAAGCTATTATCCTATAATAAGCTGTATCCTATATAATAAGCTGTATCCTATAATAAGCTGTATCCTATAACTGTCAGCGCTCCGCAGTTTTACCCGCGTAACTCCCGATCCCGTGGGAATATCGGGGTAAAAAGTAGCCTATAGCCTTCCTCTATAAATGGCCTATCCAACACAAAACGAATTTTTCAATTCGAACCAGTAGTTCCTGAGATTAGGGCGTTCAAACAAACAAACAAACTCTTCAGCTTTATAATATTAGTATAGATAAGCTGTATCATATAATAAGCTGTATCCTATAATAAGCTATATCCTATAATAAGCTGTATCCTATAATAAGCTGTTATCCTATAATAAGCTGTATCCTATAATAAGCTGTTATCCTATAATAAGCTGTATCCTATAATAAGCTGTATCCTATAATAAGCTGTATCCCAAAATAAGCTGTTTGTTGTATGTTTCAGCCGATATGCACCTCGATGTGTTATCTACAATGGGAATGAATCCAACGAATCGACCCAGATCATCGTGTGAAATACCTAGGATACCAAACAATAATAAGTAAGTTTTTGTCCTATTTACTCACATTCAAGGCTTTTTCTTCTTCGTTTGTTGTTTACGGATAACGGACATGGGTGCATAAGTTAATTTACAGGTCGATTAAAGGATACTAACATAATAAATTTAATGTCGCCTTTGAGGACCTAGTTGCATATATTTTAGGTCCTTATAGGACATTAAAATTTCGACCATCGCGGTCTTTAAAATGGAAAATACCAAAGTTTTCAGGTCTCTTTAAGAGAAAAGAGTACCGGGGGCTCTCTCTATACAAACGTAGTCGACTGTTTTCTCCCTGGATAATGACACTGGAACAAATATTTTTGTTGCATAAAAATTGTAACTGCCATGACCTATGCTTTTTTTTTAAATCTTAATTTCTATGATAATTAGACCAAAACACCGGTACCCTTTCACCTTAAGGCCTATCGCCTGCTCTTGGTTCAACCAACGACTTAACATATCCAATTTGCTTCGGCCAGATTCAAATCTGCCACCTTGGAATAAAAACTAACAGTCTTATAAAATAATATGCTGTTTTACTCGCTCGGACCAGTAACTGCGTTGTTATTCCGATTCAAGTTTTCAAGTTCGAATATTACTAAGATGGTTATTTTTAATTTAAAAACCCCTGTGGCGCGGCGGGTGAACAAAAGGTTGCGAGTTCGATTCCGGCCTAAAACAAATATTTCTAAAAAATATTTATGTACAGTATTTGTTTCTGGTCTGGGTATTTCTATATGTACTTACAAAAAAAGTATCAAAGTATTATATCCATTGTCTAGCTACCATAACACAAGCGTAATTGCTAAGCTTGGGGCCAGATGGCGCTGTCAATCTATTTATTTAAAACAAAATAACAAAATATTTTTAATATTGATATGGTCATTGGTCACGTAAGATGGTGTTAGGTTAGTTAAGAGAAAGGGATACCAGGGGCTCTCTCCATACAAACGTAGTCGACTGTTTTCTCCCTGGATAATGACACTATAGTGTTTCCAATCGTTTATTTAACTTTTGACAGATCACGCACATAAAGTTTAGTAATAATTTTTGATACAATGTACTACAGGTAAAACTGTACTTCATGGACGGGCTCCGCCCACTTAAGAGATGTGACATTCGTAATTAATGACCACAGACTAAAAACGGTTTTGAAATAAATCGATTATCGATTATATTTATAAAACATACTATTTTATTGTGATTATATTTTATATCAAATCACGTAAAAATCTTTAATATTTTGCATTAAAATGCTAAATTTCTCTGTTTTAATGCATAATTAATTTGCGTAATGAAAACAGGTCCATCGTACTTCGTACCTAGCAATGGGATCGAATATATTCGTTGCAAATTATTGAATGTAAAGTAATCGTTTGGACTTACTGTAGTTGGTTCAAATAAAAAGCATGTGGATGAACTGCGATACCTACTTGTAAGGAACAACTACAAAATAATGAGTGTGTCAAATCGATTAAAACTTCTTCATGAATAAAATCGATCGATAAAAGAAATCGAATCGGTAACGGGTCAGGGTATCACTTTTTGAGTAAGTATTAGAGCTGTCAAAAGTTAAATAAACGATTGGTAAGGGTATAGAGTAAATATTTTTGCATAAAACTTATACCATACCCCTATGTTTTGTTTTGTTATTTTTAATATTCATTTCTATGATAATGTCATGGTAGTTATAGGTTTTATGGCACAAAAATATTTGCGCTAGTGTCATTATCCAGGGAGGAAACAGTCGACTACGTTTGTAAGGAGAGAGCGCCGGTACCCTTTCACCTTAATTACTCAATAACTTAAGACAGAAGGTCCCTTAAGCAGGGACTGAATAAATTAACCGGCTTGGTATTACATGGATCTCACAACTTTTTACGATAGAAGAACTGAGTTGCGAGACTTGGGTTTTTATTACAAGTCATTTTTATTTTATTTTAATGTTTTCTGTATAGGTAAAAAAACCTAGATTACCTACTTATTCTAAAAGAATAACATTCCATTGACGTATAATATTATTACAAGAGATACGTCATTGTTATGTTAAAAATACTCAAAAGTTTTCAACTGGGTATTTTTAATTTGTCACTAACTGGTTTTCTAAGGTTTTTCACAAGCATAGTGACGTCATTAAATACTGTTATCGTCATTAAATACTGTTATCGTCAATAAACTATTGATTTTTAACTCTTGTTAAATTCCTTATACTAATTTGCATAAATAATACAAACTGATCCAAACTAATATTATAAATGCTAAGTTTGTTTGTATATTTATTACCAAAGAGTCGGAACGATTTCGTTGAATAGTTTAGGAGTGGTTTGAATTGTGAAGATTTTTTCTTCTTCGGTTTCTTCTTAGGGACCATCCATTAATAATGTGATGTTTTCTCCTCTTCGTGATACGTGGTGACTAACCCCCATCCCCCACCCAATTATTGTTTTTTTTTTGTATTTTTTGTACCTACAAAGAATCTTAAAATTTTTGATAATTATCTTTAAATACAGGTATAAAATATAAACTACTTTTATTCTAAAAAAATCAAAGCCCCCTTTAAAATTAATAAATTGGACACTGCTCTAAAACAAAACACAGCCCCCTTTAAAATTAATAAATTGGACACTGCTCTAAAACAAAACACAGCCCCCTTTAAAATTAAAAAATTGGATACTGCTCTAAAACAAAATTTAGGAATAAAAGCTTGTTTATTTTAGAAATCGCGCGATTGAAAAATAAATACGCATGATATCTTACTACAAATGTGATATTTCGTGATTTTTGCCAAATGACTTCATGATTTCTCCCCTCCCCCCCTTTCGAGCCTCACATGATTAATGGAGGGGAGGGTAGGATTATTTCAATAGTCCTATGGAATCAAGACTGCCGCGGGAAAAACCGCGAGGACAGTTAGTAGATTTATAAAATGAGTATATCAACCGGTTTAAACTCGTGTGGGCAAACTTCACAAAACTAATTTTAATTATTATTACGGACTGCTAATAAAAATGTCCTATAATACAAAATTTATGGTTTTAGAAAGCCTGATACTGACGAATATACGCTTTCACTGATTTATTTTGTGTTAGAAATCACTATTTTAGGCGCTTTTACCCACAGTTTTGTAAATAATGAAAATTTTGAGATTTTGTAAATTCGTGAAACAGCTGATTTTTTAAAACAAAAGTCATTCAGACTAAGGACAGTAGATAAAACTTATAAAATAAGTAAAATTTTGAGGTTCGCAGAATGATCTGAAAATTCATTCTCACCTTTTTAAGCTATTGCATAGCTTTAATCGGGGGTTTGAGCGACTGAATCAAGAAATTCCGTAACGAAAACCTAACACTCCCTACTCCGCCTACCATGTAGCTCGCACCATGCAATAGCTTTACCACAGCAGTCCCCGAGTGCCACACGTTTTAAGCTATTGCATAGCTTTTAATTTAAATTAATTTTAAAACCCCCAAGTATAGTCATAGGACCAAATCTATAATCATTATATCAAGAAATCAACCTTGAAATGCAAACTGCGCGTCATTAGGTCAACGTACGAACGAATTTTAATTTACGCGCTAAATCTTGAACTATTGTCGGTATATCTATGTAGTATTAGAATTTTATTCATCGTTTCACTCATTCTAGAATATCTAGAACCTATAAATAAAATTCTATATTCTCAGTGTATTTTTAGTTGTTTTATGAATATTGTTCTTAAAATGTAAAGTACAGTTAAAATATTGTAAAACATTCCACACATCGCCATCTAGCCCCAAGCTAAGTAACTAGACTTGTGTTATGAGTGCTAGACAACGGATATACTATTTGTATACTCTTCTTTTGTAAATAAATACTCATATTACATAAAAACAACCAGACCACAGACAAATAAGCATAAATATTTGTCTGAGGTCCCGCCTCAGACAAATATTTATGCTTATCGAGCCCGCAACCCTGTGTTTGGCAGTCCGGTCAGTCAGTTTTGAATAAAATCGTCAACGACTACACTCTTTTGCATCGTTAACACTTTCTTTTCTGAACTAAAGCTTTTAAGGTTTTAACCCAGATATTTGTTTTAAAATTTATTTAATAGACACTTTCAAGCTTTGTTGTGTGAGTATGTAAGTTTTCTTTCCACCATAGAAGGCTCCTGCCCTTGAATTATTTCTTGGCATTGTCTAACTGATGTCTTTCGAAGATGGATAGATAACTTTATTTGTACAACACGGACAGAAACAGAACACGATATACACAAAGTAAAGTAATAGCTAGAAAGTATAAGTTGCACAAATGGGCGGCCTTATCGCTGAAAGCGATCTCTTCCAGGCAACCTTCGTATACCTTCCTATATCATCTTTGTGAATGTTTTGTTGTTATTACCCGACTGCAAGGTAAGGCCTATCTTATATAATAGAAATTTATAAAATCCATCCACATATCATCGCATTTTTAAAACATTCAAGTACAACGTGGACTACTAAGCTCAAATTAAATTTACACAAAACGAACATACAGACTGACTAAATAAGAATTAAACGTGGTATCTTCCAAGGAGATACTCTGAGTCCGCTATGGTTTTGTCTTGCTCTAAACCCACTGTCTAATATTTTAAATTCCACAGATAACGGTTATTCCTTGAAATGTGTAAAAAATTCACTAGAAACTACAGAACCCGATTTAGAAAATTATAAACTTACTCATTTACTATACATGGACGACATCAAATTATATGCAAAAACTCAAACAGAATTAAATAATTTGATAGAACTAACTGAACAGTTTTCTCTTGATATTAGAATGGAGTTCGGCATCGATAAATGTAAAATAAATGCAGTTAAAGCAGGGCAAAACCATGTGTCACATTATGAACTACAATCTGGAGAAATAATAGAACCCTTGCAAGAAAATCAGACATATAAATATTTAGGATTTAACCAGGCACAACAGATTTTAGACAAAGAAACAAAATTTAAACTTAAACAGGATTTTAAGCATAGAGTCAATAGTATTATGAGAACCCAATTATATTCAAAGAATTTTGTCAAAGCTATTAATACATTTGCAATTCCCATTTTGACTTATTCGTTTGGCATTTTAAAGTGGACAAAAACAGAATTAAAACAGCTTCAACGTAATGTTAATACAACGATGACAAAGAATAGGAAACATCACCCTAGAGCCTGTGTCCAGCGTCAAATATTACCGCGTCATGAAGGTGGTAGGGGTATCATTGACATTTATAACTTACACAATAGTCAAATTACAAACCTTCGTCAGTATTTCCATAATAAATCGAATGCCTCGGACCTCCACTTATCAATAGTACAGAATGATAGAAAATTTACACCACTCAATCTAAACGATACCAACACCCAAAAGAACGAGGAACAGATTAGCCAACAAATTAAAATTAACGACTGGAGCCGTAAGGCCTTACACGGTAGACATCGCCACGATTTATGCCATAATCATGTCGACAAAGCAGCGTCGAACGCATGGCTGACTCGAGGCGAACTCTTCCCAGAGACCGAGGGCTTCATGATCGCAATTCAGGATCAGGTTATTGAGACTAGAAATTATCAGAAGTTCATTATAAAGACACCTAGCCTCACAACAGATTTATGCAGACGATGTAATAGTTCATCCGAGACCATACAACATATTACAGGAGCATGTAGAGCAATAGTCCAGACTGATTATAAACACAGGCATGACCAAGTAGCCAACATCATTCATCAAAGTTTAGCATTAAAATATAATCTCATACCGTCATCTACCAAACTTCCATATTATAAATATACCCCGGAATCCATACTAGAGAACGCCAACTACAAACTATATTTTGATAGAGGAATCCTGACTGATAGAACTGTACATTTCAATAGACCTGATTTAACATTATTAGATAAAATAGATAAAACAGCACTTCTCATTGACATAGCCGTACCTAACACACATAACTTACAGAGCACAATCACAGAAAAATTAACCAAATATGTTGAATTAAAGGAGGAAATCATGCGTATGTGGCATCTCAAATCAGTATCTATAGTCCCCATAGTCCTGTCCACAACTGGAGTTATTCCAAAACAACTGCATCAATCAATAAAAACTTTAGATTTACCTGAATATACATTTATAAATTTACAGAAGGCAGTTATACTAAATACATGCAGGATTGTACGAAAATTTTTACAGACTGAATCAGAACGGGAATCGCTCCCCAATACCATAAATTCAATAGCAGCATCAAATAGTCGAAACCACTTGGCTTAGGCCCGTGGCTAGATTAATTACGCCGGTATCAAAACCGAGATGAATAAAATCATAGAGAAAATAATAATAAAATAATAAATCATTTATTCTAGTAAAAGGTTTACAAAATATATGAATCCATCTGTATCTCATATGTTTGTAACATTTAATTAAGGTATCGTTAGATTCGTCTCATTACTCCAAGTATCCTTAGATGGGTGACATAAAAAAATATAATAGGAGGTGGTAGATTTCAAAACTTAAGGTGTTTTTTTTGTCGTATAGTGTGTACGAGAGCGGCGGGGATGGTGGCGGAGGCGGCGGCGGGGGAGGCGGGTCTCTCGGGTGCGGCGAGCTGCAGGTGCCGGGCGGCTCGCTGCCCGACCTCACCTCCGTGCACTTCCCCGCGCCACACTACCGCCCGCAGGACTATCACCAGACTAGATACGTATGTATAACAAACACAAACTACATAACACTTAACATACCTCCATAAAACTCAACATACCTCCATATCACTCAACATACCTCCATAACACTCAACATACCTCCATAACACTCAACATACCTCCATATCACTCAACATACCTCCATATCACTCAACATACCTCCATAACACTCAACATACCTCCATATCACTCAACAGACCTCCATATCACTCAACAGACCTCTATAACACTCAACATACCTCCATAACACTCAACATACCTCCGTAACACTCAACATACCTCCGTAACACTCAATATACCTCCGTTACACTCAACATACCTCCCTCATACTCAACTTACCTCCATAACACTCAACATACTTCAGCAAGCGAGATACTTTAATCGTGAAAAACTTATACCCATCCTCAAAAAGTTTTAAAATGACAGCTTTCATACCCGAAAACCATGGAAATGACATCTATTAATTACATTTTATTGTGAATCCGTTTTCTATGACAGGATAGCTCTTTTTATGCAAAATGCTTACTAATATTTGTTTGGGATTTCATTTTATTGTAAAAGATGATGCAGGTAAGTGCCTAATGTTTGTTTACTACTTACTCCGGTGGCTCAGCGATCGAATGTGGATTTTGACCTTCGAAACGAGAGTCTTCCGAGTCTTCGTTTTTAATGTTTTTTTAGTTATAGTTTTTATGGAACGAAGTTCCTTATCGCGGGTTGGCGCGAAAAAATATAAAGCGTTACGAAAAAGTATAACGCAAGAAAAACTAATCTTAGGTTCTTTTTTTACATAGTCCTTCAGGGCTTTATCCTAAAATATAAATGATAGCGAAAAATGCTGAATGGTGTAGCGTGCCTGATTTTGACCAAGACTAAAACTGCATAATTTGTTTTTTTTTTAATTACCCTAGCCATGAATCGAACCTGTTGATTTTGCAAAAAAATAATCACCTATATTTTTATATCAATCGATAGTGTTGCTGATAGAGATTAATTCCTGGAAATAAACATACATAAACATATTTTTGTAGTCTTCAGGTAAAGGGGCTTCGTTCCAAACGCGTGTCCCGTGACACGTTTTTTTTTAACTAAGTAATGTTAACAAGTTTTCCTATATAATTGTTAAGAGATTTTCTATCACAATAGATGAGAGGCGAGTACTACAATGACCATCATATTGTGCAGAGTCCGACCTCGCCGGGCGGTAGCGTGTCCCCCGCGACGGGCGGCCTCAGTCCCGCGTCCGGGTCGCCTGTCGGCGCGACCGTACCCCTCTCTAACATACACCACCACGATCATAACGCTTCGCTTTATGATACGCAGGTCAGTGTTGTCGATGATGCTTGTCGTGTCTTGCTTACTTTACAACGCAAATAGTAATAGAGGATATAGTTTAGTTGATTCTAATTTATTGTTGGATAGGGTATGGTTGGAGTCGGAATTGTAGATCCCGCGTAGAGCTCCAAAACTGCTATTATTAGAATGTTTTCATCTTCACCAAGATTAGAAGGTCTTGCTCGAGTTCAAGTTTAAAGTTTTTCAATTCATTAATTCTCATGATAAATACACATATGCAAAGTTTCAGATCAATCGGTGACCGGGAAGTTAATGAATTTGCAAGATTTGATGACAGACATCGGGACAGCTGAACCTAAATAAATGCTTCTAACATTCCAATAATAGCAGTTTTGGACCTCTACGTTGTGTCTGCAATTCTGACTCCGACCGTACATAGTAATTACTTTCCCAGGTCTTAATCGCGTAGCTTTCGCCTACGTGGAATCTGGTGAATCAAGTGTCGCGATGTGCAAGTGTCCTTATGACTATTAACAAAACTGTTTATAAAATCGAGTGTCGGTACTCGACCTACCCTCGGTTACTACTCTCAACTATCAGCATGACATGACAACGCTCGCCACTGCTCCCGTCTCGTGACCATGACTATTGTAACATAGTTAAAAAATAAAAATAGTAAACAAAACCTAATAAAAACATACTCAAAAAATGTTTATTTTTTTCTGTTTTTAGTATTTTTATAGCGGCAACAGAAATTCATGTGAAAATTTCTACCCTCTAGCTATAATGGTTCATGAGATACAGCCTGGTGAAATACGACGGACAGCGAAGTCCTAGTAATAGGGTTCCGTTTTTACCCTTTGGGTACAGAACCCTAAAATACGCGATAATGACCCTGAAAAATAATTACTATGAATACAAATCTTGTGAGTTTAAATAGCTTATTGGTATAGGGTAGTTTTGGACGCGAGCTCTTTAGGTAAAACTTTAAGGCCGGGTAACTTAAACGAATCAAAGTTGAAAAAGATACTACTTAAGTATGCATATTGTAAAAATATGTATATAAAAGCAGACTAATTTAAGCTTTATGCACATGCGTATACGCAGTATTATGTACGGCGGATTCTACGTTAAATCTTATGTAAGTCTAAATTGTATAGAAACAAACCGTATTTACACTAATGTAAGCCTAACATAGACTTAACATTAAGCTTTTAACGGTTATATAATTAAATTGTAAAAAAAAACGTCAACTGAAACCTAACATATTTCTGTTGTTTTTGTTTTGTTTGTGTTTTTTATTTGCTTTCAACACGAATCATTGTTTTTTGTTTATTTCAGAATCACTTATCTGTACCAAACACAAATAATTATCTTCATCGTAATAAGGTTCGTTTTCTTTTTTAACCTCTAAATTATTTTTTTCCAATTCATTTCATATATGCGGAACGCTTCGACGCTTAACGCTGATGCTACGTTCTTTTTGGGCAAAATTAAAAACCACATTTCTATAATTAAGATGGCCATTCACGTCTCTCTACACATTTGTCATATAATTATTGGTTTAAAAATGTTGTAATATTTTATCTTACAGGGAAACCTAGATAGTTTATAAATATTTATTTATTCAAAAATTGTAAAGACAAACCTACAACGCAAAAATCGCGTATTAGTTTAATCGACATATCGACAATCGACATATTTTGATTTCAGAATGTTTGAAGTGTTTTGTCAAATCAGTTGAGCCTTTACATAGGGTTCTTAATAAAAAGGTAATCCACTACATAGCATAAAACAAAATTGCTTTTCGCTGTCTGTCCTTATGTATGCTTAGATCTTTAAAACTACGCAACGGATTTTGATGCGGTTTTTTTTCTTTAAGAGGAAATACAAAACTACCACGCGTACGAAGTCGCGGGCAACAGCTTCTTAAAAATAAATAAAGTTTTAGACCAATTTTGTATACAACGTGTCGATTCTCGTGAAGGGACCTCTTAATTCTGATCACTAAAACTCATTAACAATCGCGCTTGAATTGATATTACATATTTAAAAATTATTCCAAATTATGCATGAATTTCACATTTATTAGGCTTATTCATTTTTTTATCATTTTAATTCCTTTAATATCCGACAGCACTGTATTTCAACAGTTTGGTTCCGTTTTGTTCTAACATGTCAGGTTTCTATGCATTCACAGTTATTGTATATTAGGGATATTTTACTCTGTAAATTGTATAAATTGTATGGTAGGTATTGTCTGATTTTACCATTTTTCAACCTATTCACTAACAATTTTGTTATCGCTCAAGCTGGTTACTATAAATTACAGCTTTCGCAAGGAGATAACAATGGGAAATTTTCTTAAAAACTTATATCTTTATTGATATAAGCTTTACAGTCCGCTTGTAGCATAGTTCTATTGAAAGTTCCCCATTGGCATGATGTACATATTCATATTATTATAGTATTTGAATTCTAATATGGATACGATTATTTTGGGCACAAAATGTACATACTTATCCATAAAAATCATTGCCAATTCATCAATCATATTAATAAATTCCTATCCTTATCAGAAGAATTCCACCCATATGTTTAGTAACAGCATAAGTTTTATCAAAATCAGTTCAGTAGCTTATGAGTTACCCATAAACTGGTAACGCATAGAATCTTTATGGTCTCATAACTTGCTTCCATCAGTTACTGGTATAATTTCTGTCATTTTCTGTCACTTAGCTTGCGATCTGAAATTGGAATTTAGTGGGCTCTATGCCCGCGCATAGCGCTGTAAGCATTTTTAATACGTTTACGATTTCGGACCGGGAGTTTTGAACTGTAAGCGTAACGTAAAGATGTTGATGTGACGTTGACGGTCACGAAAAGATGACAGAAAAAATACCCGTAACCGTTGAAAGCAAGTAAGGAGCGTTATAGATTTGTGAGTGTGACAAACGCGTTATCCGCTATTCTATGCAATTGAAATTGGTTAAAAAAGAAAAAGATGTTTTTTACCTATTCATAATGTATTCACATATATCTTTGTACATTTTCGACAAATACTATAAAAAAAGAAGAAAAAGGTTATCCCATGTTCGAATATATTTCACGGTATAAAACCACATAATTTGTATCACTCCATTTGAATAGCTTTTCTATTACAGTTCTAATCGCATGGTTCTGCTGGCTTCAATGAAAACAGTGCGTTTGATTGATCACTCGTAAATTGTATACTTACGTATTATATACTTCAAACACGTAAATTGAATTAAAACTCATTAAAGAAGATTAAAAATCTAAAGCTCTCACAAAAATAGCTATATCTCTCGACAGTATCGTAAAATGGTACCACCCTTTGTTGTTATGCCGAGCGATCTCGCTAGCTGTCAAACTATATTTGCGAACTTCACACCACAAAATTCTTAACAACTAAAACAAATATCTCCGGCAATCGGGTAAAATGGGAAATTCTAGGAAAGCTGAAAATTTGTATTATTTCAACGTAAAGTACTTATACCAAAAACTTAAATTTTGAACAAGTTTCATCAGTGGGGACTTTGATATTTCATTTTCACACCAATTTTCAGCTTAAATAGTAATTCGTCTTCTTTCTCTCTGGTCGATCCTTCATAACTGAAGATCGTGACCACCAATCTTCTTCACCCAGCGGTTTGTAAAGGTCCGCCACTTGATCCGGTCTGCGGCCATTCGAACCACAATCGAATTCGTCTTAATTATGCATAAAATGATTGAAGTAATAAAAACAACTGAAATTCGTGAATCTTTGACTATACTTACCGTGTCTAAACACCAATTGACTTGAGTCTATCAATCGCACTGTTTTGAACTCTACCAACTTAGATATAATGTATATATTTGCGTGTAACTTGTGAATGTTCTCCTTCTGGTTACAGAATATGTCACCACTCGATCATGGCTGGATGACGTCAGGATACCAGTCGCACTGTAGTCCGCCCTCACAATATTCATCGACGTCAAATATTAATATACCTTCACCAACGGTAAATTTAATACAATGAAACAAAGATCTTTAATAACACTACCGCACGCTATAAATAAAATAAATATTGCAGGACATTCCACACATCGCCGTATAGCCCCGAGCTAAATAACTAGACTTGTGTTATGGGTGCTAGACAACGGATATACTACTTATATACTTTTCTTTTGTAAATATATACTTATAATACATAGAAACAACCAGACCACAGACAAATATCTAAGCATAAATACTTGTCTGAGGCGGAAATCGAATCCGCAACCCTGTGTTTGGCAGTCCGGCATGGTGACCATTGTGCCAACTGGGTCGTAATTCGGTCTTGAAAGTGGTAACGATAAAATCCTAACTCCTAAGTAAACTTATACAGGGTAAAAATTTTAAACAGACCTTCAGGGCTATATTCTTTCCTAAACTATCAGACGACTGGACCGATTTAGATGAAAATAGAATACTTCTGCCCCCTTAGACAAGATTGCTTTCTATTAGTGATATCGCCAATCGACAGACATTTATTTTTATTTTTTTGGACGAAATTGACACAAGCCATCGAAAAGTCACGTAGTCTTGCGTTAGAGAAAAAAATTGGTGGATAAGCTTCATCTTATGCTAATTTTGTACAATGTTTTATGTCAATTTCATACAATTAAATCTATCGATTGGCGATATCGCTAATAGAAAGCAGTCTTGTCTAAGGGGGCTGATCCCAAAATTCTCGCGAAATTTAGACTTACGCAGGTGGAACCGCATGGTGAAGCTTGTTTACTATACTATTATCCAAAGTGAGGCCCATTAGTTCCTTTGTAACCACCACGGGCACTACAATTCTTTGTTGCGTTATAAAATAAAAGACGTAACGCCTAAGAATACTCTGATAAAAAACCTGGTATGCAAACAACTGTAGTTCTACGTCTTTTAAAGTTAAATTCACCCAATTATCAGCTGTGTTTCACCCATCGAAATGGTGAGCGCGCTAGACATTGCTTAACCTACTCAATTGCTAACGATTGACAAGCATCGCTGATCCGGTTCCTTTTATACCTTTTGAGGAACGGATTCCTAAAAACGACTTTTATTATTTATTTTCAGATGGTAAACAGTCCAGGTAGTCCTGCGGAATCACCGCAAACAGACTTCAATAATCTACACCAAGCCTTATTACAACCTTTCGAACAAATCACAATGGTGAGTACAAACATAACGACATAGAATTTACTTTTATTTATTAATATAATCTAGCAACATAGCCACCACTACTTCCAATGTTAGGTATCCAAGCAGTGTCTCGATTTAGAATGCACATCGCATTTTATTGTCAGTGACAGATGGCGCCACCAGTAGGCGGAACAAACCGATGGGTACGCCTAGAAATCTCAGTCATATAACAGTCTGCAATTATGTTTTGGCGAACATTTATTTTATACGTTCAAAGATTTTACTCCCATATTTATATTTTTGACGTGATAACGTTTAATAAATTGATGGAACACCTGCGTTCACAAAAAAGTGTCACGTTAATATTGTGTTACGTCATGCGCATGACGCGTCCGTTCCCGTTAGGAAACAGTATTTAATAATAATATCGCTCATCTGGGCTTGTGTTATGGTGACGAGTGACAAATAGAAGACTTATATAAAAGAAAAACAGGAAAAAAATATAAAGGAATTACAAAAAACCCAAATTTTTCATCGTTTTCTTATGACGTTATCACGTAAAATTATCGTCCGTAAACCGACTTTACAGACAACCATTTTATTTTTATTTTTGTTATTTTTATCTCATGTAGTATTTGATTTGATTGCTATTATTTTATGTTTAAATCGATGGGAAGCGTTGTCCAATATTGGACGAATTTAAACGACAAATGAATGTTTTTTGTAATGTTTCTGTGCTTCTATCGGATACCTATAGCAAGGAGTTGTAAGTAATGACATTGTTTATTTTAGTTTTGCACATATTTGTACTTGTGCTAATGCTTTTATCATAGAGTTCATAGGTTGTAGATCACGGGAGTACCTCCATATTCTGAAACGACCGAAATTAAATTCAACATACTTAAATATATTTAGATACAGCGACATCTAGCCCCAAACTAGGCAGTTTTCTATTAAGCAGATCGAATAATCGATACTCATTTTCTTTTGTAAATACGTATTTATAAAATAAGAGAAACACTCAAGACTAGAAACAAATATTTTCAAGTCATGCAAATATTAGTAGGTAGAGTTATATCAACTTATGCTGGCGCGCAGTTTCCAGACGTGACCCGTGGTGCTAAAGGAGCAATTGATGGAAGGCTTCGGACGCGGCTTGTAACCACCCGGACTTGATACGTAGGCCAGTGCTGCCACAATAGGTAGACGCGTCGGATTTTTTTTTGTTCCAGTACCGTCTTCCTACCTTCACTCGCGTCTCCCGTTTATTTGAGGGTATTTGAGTCACGAGCGTATAGGTATCTTCCAGGAAAGCTACAACTAAGACCACTGTGAAGCTGTAACGTTCCCCCCCCCCCCCCATAAACGAAGTCAGATTTTGATATTTTTTGAAAATGTTCTAGATCTAATGGAAAACTAGGTTAAACTGTTTTTATTTTAAACAAACTATTACCTAAGATAAAAGTTATTAGTATATGAATATCCATATTATTGACTTAAAAACTTCATCGAGCGTTTCAATTGTTTTTTAATAGACTAAACTGAATTACCAAAAAAAGATGCAGGATGCATAAGATGCAGTGAATTAAATGAGACCAAATTTATTTCATTTTGTGAAGGATAAAGGGGGTAAGAACGTGACGGCTTGCGATTATTTGAAAAGCAAAATGTAGGCAATTACGTCCGGACTTACAAGTCTCTCAATCGCACGATACGGGTCATTTTTGAAAATACCTACTCGCGCCGCGTATCGATTGCTCACTGCATCGTCACTTACCATCGTGTGAGACAATGGTCAAACGTTGCTGCAAAAGCTCACACTCACATAGAACTGCGCGCCAGTGTGTGTTAAAATATCTATACCTCCTTATGACTGCGCCTTTAAAAACCAGTTTGATTTCTTATTTATGAAAAAAAAATTGATAATGAATTAAGTATTCGCTAAAAATACAAAAAAACGAGTTCTCTAGCAGATCTCTTATGTCCCGTTAACACATTAATTTATTTTTTTATTTATTTGGAAATCCAACAGCTATTTTAAGAATTTGACAACAGTATAATAATAAAAAGACAATTACAGAATCTCACTAATAAAAATAGAATAACTAAAAAACAAAACATGTTGCGGGACACGTGTTTGGAACGAAGTTCCTTTCGTAGACAGACAAATTTACTTTTGCATTTATAATATTAGTAGCGATCGGGATACACACACACATGTATATATATAATATGGGTATATTATATATGTGTGTGTGTGTGTTACGGTTTTTTTGTTTAACATTTTTCGTAACGTGTAAACTGGATTGAACTGGTTTTTTTTATGGATTAGGTCCCGTCGCAAACCCGCGATAAGGAACTTCGTTTCAAAAATATAATAGAACTTGTATATGTATAACCGTGCCATGCTTCGTGCAATAACTCTGAGCTGCGTGTTAGTTAAGTTGTGATATACCTGTGTATAACATTGATGGATGTTGGCCAAGGACTGGGCGCAGTTGGTGCAGAGCCTCGTCGACTCGGGCTGGACGGCACACGTCCAAGTCGCAGACAATGTACGACATACATTAATGCACAATTTTACTTTTGTTTTTCTTTTTATTACAATTTTTTTACTTGTATTGTTGTATTTTTAATCTTAGTTATAAGTGGCCAGTTTTGATTTTTATCGATTTGAAAAATATCGAAGTTAAAACATGATGACGGAGTAAGAAAAATCATAACTTAATTATAGTATGAATTAGTGAAAGTTACGTTGCAATCTCATACAATTTAAACCCCCCGATCCATATATTGGGGTATTATACGTTTGATCTTTTCATTGCCTCAATGCCTCTTGTCAGTTTTGGCCACTGGTTACTGGCCTCACTGGCCACAATATAACCACTGGATGAATTAATTGAAAATTGGCCACTTATCGAATAATTATGTATTTCTTATTACATTTCTTTTAGTATTATAGCTGTTGTAAATTGTAGTCTATTTGACTTTACATTATATCACTTTATAATGAAATGATACAAGTTTTTTTTATAAGTATGCCTATAGTTTTTTATAGTCTGTTGCAAAACTTGATAGATTTTTTATCCACGTATTTATTTATCGATTTTTTGCCGTAACGCTGAGTAGAAGAACTGCCTTTCTATACTACAGATAAAACGACAAGAAATCTACAATTAAATGTATGGAAAACGAGACTTTTATAGTTATTTTGTAGTACCTACCTTAGATGAAAGATTATACATCATTTATCTCTGGTTTTGTAATAGACTTTAGCGTTATTCCGTCAGATTTCATTACTATTGCATCCCAGTAAACATTTTTTTGATAAATTTCCTTGCGTAATCGATGAATCACTGTAATATTTATTACTTACATTATTTCTATTTGGTTTCTTTATATTTTAAGCATCATAAAAAATGTATTTTCATTTGAACACTGTATTTGAAGTGCTTTGTTTTTGTCTGACAATTACTTATTCGCTTTTGTGGAATTTAATTGCAAATATTATTGCGTTTTGTTAAGCAAACATATTACATAAGATATATTTTCGTCTATTTAGAATTTGCAATGATTAGTCGTAAGTTAATTTATATACTTAGATCTTTTTTGTCCATTTTACGAATCGCATGCTCAGCATGGTTTTATTCTTTCAAAGTATTCGATCGTAAACAGTGGAATAGATATGTATTTTGTTAGAAAACGTGTTGGGCGTTTGAATCATTTGTAACCGTAGTTCAATCTACTGTACTTAATTAGTTGAATTGTTAGCTTGGAATCGGATTCTACTTATTTGAATGGTAGACACTTATTTTCCTGCATTTTAAGCTTTGATAGTAATGGCGAGGTGTGGGAGGGGGCATATTCAATGTGCAAGAAATCCTTAACCCCGCCTGCACCTTGCAATTACAAAGGGAATTACGCGCTACCCTCAAATTTTATATAAAAAATGTCATATTAATATGTTGTATGGTTTTTGCAGTTGGATCATCCTGTATCATCGTATAACACGTCGTATATAAATCACAGCTCACCGCACTCGCCGCAAACAACGAATTCACCGCATACGTATACGCAGGTCGGTGAAACATTATTTTTAATATCTTTGAAAGTGGATTATTCCATACATATAAAATGCTTTGTCCTGAACTACTGACTGACTGACGGATCAACGCACAGCCTAAACCGCTGATCGTAGAGACCTGAAACTTGGAGGGTGTGTTATTTGTGTGACGTAGCATCGGATAAGAAAGGATTTTCCGAAATTCTACCCGTAAAGGGGTGAAAAATGTGGGCAAACTTTGTATGGGACAACGTGATTCCTTGTTCCATTTTTTACTTTTACGCGGACGAAGTCGCGGGCAAAAGCTAGTAATATTATATTACTTTTGGCCATTTCTATCTTGATGATTTGAACAGCGCCGGCAACGTTAATAAATAATAATAAATAAATATAACAGGACATTCCACACATCGCCATCTAGCCCCAAGTTAAGTAACTAGACTTATGTTATGAGTGCTAGACAACAGATATACTACCTACTTGTATACTTTTCTTTTGTAAATATATACTTATAATACATAGAAACAACCAGACCACAGACAAATATCTAAGTATAAATACTTGTCTGAGGCGGGAATCGAACCCGTAACCCTGTGTTTGGCAGTCCGGCGTGGTAACCATTGTGCCAACTGGATCGCCAAATGTTAATGAATGCTCTATACTGAACGCTGTGCCTGGGACATGATATTAAATACTAGCTGCGCCCTGCGGTTTCACCCGCGTAAGTCCTGATCCTGTGGGAATATCAAAATGAAAAGTAGCCTAAGGCCTTCCTCGATAAATGGACTATCCAACACAAAATAAATTTCGAACCCGTAAGTTTCTGAGATTAGCGCGTTTAAACAAACAAATAAATCTTCAGCTTTATAATATAAATATAGATTACATAGAACTGGAAACTAAACTTACTCGACCATGTCCAAAGGAAAGAATTCGTCAGTACGTCTGGAGGCAACTAAGCCGCGGGTTTCCTCACGCTGTTTTCCTTCACAGAGCAATTTTAATTAGCGTAAATACATTTCCGTAACAAAAATCCATCGGTGCGCGGCCGACCGGGATTCGAACCCACGACCTTCTGAATGAAAGTTGAGACAACGAAAAATAGAGTTGTATTTAATGGGACTAAAAAAACAAACAACGGATTCAGCCTTAATAACTTGACAGTTAAGAAGAAAGGGTACCGGGGGGCTCCCTCCATACAAACGTAGTCGATTATTTTCTCAATGAATAATGACACTAGAGCAAATATTTTTGTTGCATAAAACTTATAACTGCCATGACCATAAATTATGTTTTAATTTTTTTTGTTTTTTAAATCTTAATTTGTATGATAATTTCAAAATAAAAAAAACCAAAACGTAGGGGCATAGTCAATAATAGTCATGGCAGTTATAGATTTTATGGTACAAAAATATTTGCTCTACTGTCTCTATCCAGGGAGGAAACAGTCGACTACGTTTGTATGGAGAGAACGCCGGTACCCTTTCACCTTAACCTCTTGGTAGTAGATGGACTAAGTGTGTATTACGATTCATGAATAAGCTGTATTTTTTCAACTAGTATGAATGTATTGTATTTGCAGTCGAACCACCATAGTGGTGTGAACGAGTCATCACGACCGCGAGACCCGGTCCCGGGCGGGGGAGGGTTCCCACCCCTCGCCTCGCCCTCTGCGCCCGCCACGCCCGCCAGCATACCAGACATTATACTCACAGGTGAGAAATATACAAACAAGGTAGAATAACTCTACTTACCACAGTTCAAAACAACTTCAAAGCGAAATTATCAACATTTCGCATGTTTTCCTAGACGTTCAAAGCGTCACGCATCTATCTATCTCGTATGCGCTGCTAGGAATTGGCACTCTATGCCCGCGTCGCTATTCCCCTAAGAATACAATCTTGGATTTTTGAGTCTTAGAGTGAGAGCGATGTTGGCTTAGTGGTAGATACCTCAACTTTCATTCTGAAGGTCGTGGGTTCGAATCCCGGCGGGCCGTGCACCAATGTATTTTCTTAAGAAAAATTTATGTGCGCTAATTGACATTGCTCTTACGGTGAAGGAAAACATCGTGATGAAACCCGCGGCTTAGTTGGCTCCAGAAGTATTAACAAGTTCTCTCCTCTGGACATGGTCGACTAAGCCGAGAGGTTAGTAGGTGCTGGGCAAGCCTACTCCATCCTCACGCAAAAAGGACCCAATCAAAAAGGGTCTAATGGCGGAAAACAGCCTGTATACAAGTACAAGTCCCCTAAAACTACAACCTTGGATTTTTCAAGTCTTAGAGTGAGCGAGCATGCTACATCTTCGACCTCATCATCGCTTCCCATCAGGTAAGATGAGGTCAAATGCAAGTCTATTTTGTGCCATGTTTTAGGTTTCGTACCAAAATGGTAAAACCGGGACTCTTTTACTAAGACTCCACTGTCCGTCTGTCTGTGACCAGGTCGTTTCTCATGAACCTTGATAGCTAGACAGTTGAAATTTTCAGATGCTGTATTTCTGTTGCCACTGTAACAAAAAGTACTAAAACCCTTCGTGTGCGTGTCCGACTCGCACTTGGCTGGTTTTTATCTCACCCCTCCCATAACCCCCCTAACATACCTAATTAAGTATCACCATCATCATCATCCGAGCGATGTTACCAGTTGCATCCCTTTCGGGAGCCCGGGGTCCGCTTTCTTACTTTTACACCTCCACTTCGCACGATCTTCGGCAAATCTAATTAAATTAGTATTTATGCTTACAGCGCTTGTTTATATGTTTAAATGTATCATTACAGATTACTCGGGCGAAATAGACGCGGGCATATTCGGCGGTGAAGAAGCGACATTACGCGCCGGTCTAGACCTCGACGACCTAACTCTACTCGAAGAGCCGAGTTCTCTATTACCGGACTCTAGCGTCGAACACGAGTTCCGGCTTGACCGCTTGTAGTACGACCGGTTCGACCGGTACATTCCTGTCAGCCCCGAAGATACCGGCATGTTGTTACACTCGAATATTATGCCGTGGTGCGATGGTGATGACGATGAAACGCAGGCGGACACCTAATGCAGTTTAATACTTTCACTGACCTGAAGTGATTGCTGTGCAAAAAATCAAATATAAAGTTAATAGTGATACTAGCAATGAACTATTATAGGATCACAGACTAAAAATTGTCAATTTACATGGATTTTACTGTCAATTTTTAGTCTGTGATAGATCCAAACGAAGTGATTGCTGTGGAAAATATCCAATATAAAGTAAATAGTGATACTTGCAAAGAACTATATACGATCACAGACTAAAAATTGACAGTTAAATCCATAGTTTTAATGTCAATTTTCAACAAGGACTAGTTTTGAAAATGAAAGTATAGACTGCTTTGGTTGAAAAAACAGTTGACGTTACAAAAGCCGGCGACGTTTCGCCTGCATTATAAACATTGGTCAACATGATACTTGCGCGTCATTACGTGATAAAAATAACTCGCTATCGTCAAACCCGGTATAGTCTATAGTCGGTAAAGACAACATTAGCTAGGGGAATACACCCCGGCCATATAAAACGACCTTCTTTTTTGTAAATAACTCGAAAGTGTTCACTTTACTTAAATTGCATTTAAGTCGCTGACGTTGCATGCGGACTTTTCTGTTGCGTTTTTTTTTTATTATTCGTCCTTGCACTCGGTCTACTTTTAAACTCTCGTCTGTCGACTATTGGTAGGCGTAGTGTGGTATTGTCCCAATTGCAAACCATCGCGCGACCGATACAGTCTAAATGCTATAAAACTGCTGTCAACATGGTTGCACGATCCTGCCAAGATGGTCGCACGATTCTGTCAAAATGGTCGCACGATCCTGTCAAAATGGTCGCACGATCCTGTCAAAATGGTCGCACGATCCTGTCAAAATGGTCGCACGATCCTGTCAAAGTGGTCGCACGATCCTGTCAAAATGGTCGCACGATCCTGTCAAAACGATCGCGATTTTTATAGCATTTAGGCCGCATCGGTCGGGCTATTAGAACAGCGCCTGAGGTTCTTCTAGCACGTTAACATAACTATCCCGTCTACGTATTATCTATACAAAATTCAGTTAACGTAGACACAATAGTTACGACTACGTTATCAAAAACTCACACTACATAGATACTCGGTACAGTTTTCGCTAACCGTGTTATTGAGCCCCAATTCCTTTCTAAATCTATTAAAAATAATTCTCTAGAATTAACAGTCGGATTTCGATCAGTGTAAATATTAAATTAAACGAGTCGTTATTATTAAATAATATTTTTAATAAGCTTTTGTCGCAAACATATCTGTGTTCGTTCGTAAGTGTGGTTGCGAAGTTAATGTGATTAAGTATAAGAGACAGATTTATTCGTTGCATTGCATTTGCATCTCTTGTATAGGTTTTTTTTTATATTTAGAGATTGGCTGATACATGACCATTTTCGTACTTGACATTTATACGTAGAGTGAGCTAGCGTCTCGGTTTCGACATTTTTATATCTTTGAATGTATGAATCGGAATAAGATGTATGGATTGAATAAGGTTATTGTGTAGATTTTTTAAAAATTGAATCTAAATGTTCCGCCAGTTTCTAAATAATTGGGTACCTTATTCGAATACAGTCGATAAATAGCTAATAAATGTCTATTGTTCTTGTAGAACATTCTTTGAATGCGTTAGATTATATCTATCGTTAAATATATCACTTCTGTCCAAGAATCGGTCCCCCGAACAACAAATACTCGATGATGAAACAGATGTCTTCATTTCACATCGGTAGGTTTAGAAACTTATCTGAATTTAATTTTTAATTAGTTTATAAGTTTGTGTTCTCGATGCACTCGCAACATTAGGGTGATTAGGATTTTTTTTATCTATAACTAGCTGCGCCCCGCGGTTTCACTCGCGTAAGTTCCTATCGCTAATTTCGGGATCAGAAGTATCCCATATTATTCAAATAAACTACCACTATGTCGATTTTCATCCAAATCGGTGCAGTCGTTTGAACGTGCAAAAGGAACAAACAAAAAATAAACATGCTTTCGGATTTATAATATTATTTAGGATATTATAATGAGGTAAAGTTTGGAATATGTTTGTAAAAGATAATATCCCAACAACCTTTTGAGTCTTTAAGTCTAGAATGAATATGTACGGTCGGCAGCATAATTACAGACCCACCATAGTAAAATTACTATTATTGGAATATTTTCATTCTAATAATTTTTGGTTAATGAGTTAAAAGACTTTAAACTTAATCTAAAGCAGGTGCCTAGAATCTTGCTTGTATTGAAAACATTCTTATAACAGCAGTTTTGGAGCGGTGGGTCTGCAATTATACAGCCGACCGTACCTGCTACATCCTCGACTCTCATCGTCGTGCCCCCATCAGCTAATATGAGGTCAAATGCAAGACTATTTTGCGTAAAAAAATCACCGGAACTACTTAGAAACTTGAAATGATAGTAAATATTTTCCTGGGTCTTAATCGCGAATATTTTTATTTCTCTTATCTCGACGTTTCAACTATGTTACAATAGTCATGGTCGCGAGGAGATGGGAGCAGTGGCGAGCGTTGTCATCTTATGCTGATAGTTGAGGGTAGTAACCAAGGAAATTATTTACTATAAATACAAGTTGTGAGTTCAAAAAGTTTATTGAAATTGAAATGAAACAGGAGATTTAGCTTTATGTTCATTTTTATCCTGAAATTCCCACGAGATCGGAGACTAGGGTGAAACTGCGGGGGGCTGCTAGTCGGATAAATATAAGAACCTAGCGGACTACAGACTTTTTATCTGTCTATAGCTTTTAAATAATGATGGCAAGGCAAGTAGAAACAATATGATAAAGTTCTCGGTTTTTTTAGATTACAATGAAATTGATAGTATTTCGTGAACTAGATGTGGAAAAAAGATATAAGCATTTAAAGTCAGGTGTTTTTTTATTTTCTTCATCAGCATCTGACGCCATTACACGTCTTGGAACTTCAAGAACCTAATCTCCTTGCCAACAAGTAATTTTTGTTCGAAGTTAAGCCATTATTTTTTTACTAGCGACCGCAGACAAGTTTGTGGTACGCAAGAGCACTTAGTTGACTGGGCACTTGTCTTGTTTATGGAATGTTATAGTTATTATTTTTAATTTTGGGAAAGTTATATATTATTTTAGATGGTTACCTATTCGAAATTGAATGTTTTATAATCAAATAGCTACTTGATATGGATAAATTTATTAATTTTGGAATAATAACACGGAATTTTATCTGATGTGTCAAAATTTATCGATATTTTATGTGAAATTTTCTACCCGCGTCGCTGTTCCCCCAAAACTACAACTTTGAAGTCTTTAAGCGTAGTGAGTAGGTCCCATCTAAGCGAGGATTCTACATGCTCGACCTCATCATCGCTTCCCATCAAAGATGAGGTCCAATGCAAGCCTATTTTGCGTAAAAAAATACCTATCGAGTATTCGGGCAAGTACGATTCGGTCATAAAACGTAGCCCGGTGTAGCCACAATAGGTAGACGAGTCGGAAAAGTTTATGTTCTACTGCCGTCTTCCTACCTTCACTCCCGACCCTCGAAGCCTCCCGTTTACAGCCAGCGTATCCTGGAAAACGTGCTACATCTTAGACCACATTGTCACTTACCATTGTGTTCAAACTCTGTATGGCTTAACGGGCAAGTATGATTTGATGATAAAAACATTCGATTTCAAATGAAAACCCTATCTTAGACTACATCTTTAGCATATTTTATATTCACCATTGACACTTTCATAGTCTCTTCAGAACATAAACATTATTCATTCTGTTAGATAAATATAATAATGTAAATAAATCAATTGTCAATTGATATAAATAGATGGTTAAGTTTTAATTTAAAAATGAAAACTTGGCGAATTTTGTGAGTGTATCGTTAGACAAGTGTTATAATTTTTTTTGTTCTTTTGTAAATGCTCATTATTATTTTATAAGGAGTCTAGTCAACATTTTTGTTAATCAACTGTGTCGTTTATCCCGGAACTTTATAACCATTCCAATCGAAATGCGGTACGCGTGCATATTTGTGTGGCAATAAAGGAATGGTTCGGTGATGATGATGAAATATGGGCTTTTCTGATAACGTTTTGTAAAGTGAATTGATAGATGGCGCAAGGTCTGGGTAAGTGTGTCTTGAAAATTACCAACTCTATTATTCTTCTTATCTCTATTGCTGTTCTTTTTGCCAATACCAATTGCTAAAGTCGAAATCGACTAGGAGGATAATGATATTACTAGTTGCTACTACAAACTTTAACAGCCCTTTTTACCTCTTTCCCTCTCTCTGTGTCTTTCTCTCTCCGTCATGACTGAGGATCGTGTTTTACCCCTTTAGAGATCGATTTTTTTAAAAATCCTTTCCTAAGTCTTAAGGGCAGGTGCTAATAAAGTTACCAAAATCGACCTTTGTTTTAAGCAACTCTAAGTAATCAAATACTCTTTTTTTGTTATTTGGACATAAATGGATATTGTAGTTTAATAACCATATTTTTGTTTATTGTGGTTGAAAACATGATATGAACAACTTCGTTCGATAAAATTTTTTTTAGAAAACAGAGAATTATTAGATCGTTTATCGGGTTTTATTCAAAAATAGTTAACGTTTGTTTCTAAAAATGAATCAAATGATAGGTTTTGACCTCTAGGAACTATATTTGTGGATAATAATGCTAAAATGTTTTGCATATCGATCAAATATAACAGTTAGCACGCAGCACGCTACGTTTTTGAGAGCGGGGGCTAAGGTAATGTGAATACCTACACACGGTACTGGAAGAGCGCCTTAAATGGAACTCCTATACGAAGTTTCAGACTCGTAGTTGTTGTTTCAAAGATTTCTTGATGAGTCCTTGTCTCTTTTATATTTACTTCTTAAACTCTTTTTCACCGGTTATAAATATTCATTCTATAATAAAGGGTCGCAATCGCGTTTTGACCACTAGTTATTTGAATGCTTGAAGTTTTTATTATCATTGGTGCCAGCCGGATTGGAACCCAAGATTTTCGGATTGAAAGTCGAGGTATCAACCATTAGGCCAACACCGCTCTCGTGATCGAGTCCTATCATAAACGACGACGACGGGTACGTTTCCTTTGAAGCGGAGAAGCGGACCGTGGATTGACCAATCACGGTGCTCACTGATGCTAAATGTGGAGATTTCGAGGACTATGATTGGTCAATTCACGGGCCGCCCCTTTCCTCTCCGGACCCTTACTTAGACAAGAGCGGCATCTATCGATACATTTGTCAAACTAGTCAGAAATACGCTCCTATTATGTGAAATGTCTGTAATCTCTTTCTTTAAATAACATAGTCTACATTTCATTGTAATGTTTTCGTTCCGTGTACGACGCTTCGTACGCAATAATGGACTTTACTGTTGTCGTTTTAAAGTTTTTAATTGGTCCCTTCAAAACTTTCGACAGGTTCGGCCCAAAATTTTGTCTAAAAGTTTGATATTTCAAAATTTGTTAAAAGGTTTCATTTGTCGCGATGTATTTTTTAGGGTTACGTACTTCAAGAGGAAGAATATCGATCGATATTCATACGGGAGTATATTCGTCTGTCCTTTTTCTCAAAAACAGATCCATATTTATCAAAGCAATTTGTAGATTTTGACACTGAGACTGTGGAACATATTTATATCTTGACCTCGAAAAATTTAATTCCCGGTTTCAAATACCCTGTGTTAAATATCCTCAATTAGGTTTAGAAAAAAACAACAACAAAAAAAAAACAAGAGAACTATATAAGTGTGCCCGTACTATGCCCGTGCCCTTATTCTCGTGAAAAGTTAGTACCAAATCTCACCCTAATTATTACCTTTTTTTTGGAATATCTATTTATTTTTTGTTAACTTTTAGACGAATTTTGCGCCTAAGTGTCGATAGTCGTGAAAGGTCCACCTTCAATTACCGCTATGAGGGTATGTACTGTATGACAGAAATACTGTTGCTATATAAATAGTTGTACTATAATTGTGATAAAAAAGGAAAAAAGCACAAGATAATTAATAGTTGAAGCCTAATCTGACGTTTAAAGTAAGTTTCTTATTTTTTTTTTTCTTATTAAAAATTTTAAATAGTGTTTTCTAAAACTAGAGATACTTTATGTAAATGTTATAGCTATCTATTATGATAATAAGTACGGTTAATCCTACTACTTATACTATGTGTTGGGTTAGATTTCGAGTCTGAATCAGGTGCAATATGGTGTTTTATATTCTTGGGATTTATGGACAAAGTAATTTGATTGTTATTGTAAGTAATCTAAATAAAGATTCTAAGTTCATTTTACTTTTAAATATTCTATCAAAAGTACAAATTTGAAAATTATTTTGGATATATATTTTACGCATCGACCTCTCAATGTGAGATATTTGGTAGACCAAAAAACTTGGTTCTGATGATAGCTTCAAAGGTAACTGGTCTGATCTTTACAGACTATAAAGCCAACATTTAAAATGTTCAATGTTCAAAACCGTCTTGATCGCTAAGAACCAATGTTTTTTTATGAAAATTCCCTAATCATTTGTATTTTCGTCACTACCTTGCATTTTTAATAAGTTACTGTAGTTAAATAAGGTTGTATATGTATGTAACGGGCACAGTACATACGCGCTGTGTGCGGACACGAGCTTTCGTCACCAACGAAAGTAAAGTTAGAACTACATTTGAAACAAGTATACCACGTACGCCGAAGGCCAATTCTCCTAAATAAATTTGTTCAAATTACATTGCAATATCATTTCAAAATTTAATATCGAAATTTATTTATTGACTATAATAATAATAAATAAATAAATAAATTTCGATTCCATAAACAATACACTCAACGTCAGCTTTTGGTATTCTCATAAACTAAAATGTCAACCTGAAATATTGTTTCGACCTCAACAGGGCAACAGATAATGCGATTGCCGTGGCTAAGTTTTGGGCGGGAGTGCTTTGATCAAGGTGTACCTATTGCATTGCCGCCGTTGACACGAAGAAGAAGAAGATTTCAATAGAAATGCAATCGTAACTTTATTGACTCTTGAAATATACGCAAAACGGTATTCTCTAAAGACAAATTATATTGAAATTATAAGAAATGGAATTTTAATTAATTGGCTTTGCTGAATACCCATTAGATAGTTATATTGCAATATCACACACAGAGAAAAATGTTGTAAGACGTACGAGAAATCTCGTAAGTGCAACGAGAACTTCTGTTTGGATCCGTGACAGCAGTACTCACTAGTTGTCTTTACCAAATATTTATTATTCAGAACCAACCAGAATATATTGTAAAGATTACTAGACTACTAGTTTACACGGAGAAAAAATCTAGTTATGTTTACTAGATTCTTGTCAATGTAACTAGATTTTTTTGTAGTACTTATATAATATATTCTAGTTCCCATTACAGTAATTATTGTAAAGTCTCATTCGATGTATAAATCAATTATAGTAAACCTAGACAGCAAAAAGGGATATTAATGTTAGACTACATTGTCTCGTAGACTACGCGTCAGTACGCTCTACGAGAAATGCAGCACTTATAGCTATAGTGGAGTAAAGCCACATATAGCTTTAAGTGCGGAGTCTGTAATCCGTACGCACTCTTGATACATATCAAAATTGTCGTCTCGGCCAAGGTAACTTGATAAAACACAACGATAGCGCGATCTAAATTTACTACTGGCGCCATCTAGTTGCGACTCATAAAACTAAAAAAAATAGTAGGTACACATAAATCTAATTATTTAACTAGTCTAACTTGCATTACCAAGTCGTTATTTGTATAAATAAAAGAACACAGTGTTCAGTTAAATGAACATGATATTTATCTATGACAACTTAATTAGTTTGTTACAAAAACAACTAATTTTAGTTATTTTAAGAAACAAACAAAATAGTGAGGATAATTATATATTCTTGTAATAATTAAAATAATGTTGTTGTGGATACAGAAAACTTCGTAGTGCATTACTAACATGACGATCATTAATCAGAACACTTAACTTGGTCAACTGTACATTTTATTCTAGTAAACAATACAAATCATTTCCTATTATAAGCAAGAATTATTGTTTGAAATACAAAATTATTGTACCTTTTATTTAAAATATTTTTATAGTGTACCTTATTCAACATTTAGTGAGGTTTAAAATAAAATCGTAGATATTACAAGAAAACAGTATTTCAGACTAAAATTGTCGTGAAATAATTTAACTACACTGTTTTGTACTTCTGGTTGAATCTGATTTCTCTGCGTGCATTTCATTTCAATCAATTGAAGGTTACTTTTTGATATAATTACGAAAATTGACCTTTGAGGAAGGGAACTTAGCTATCATATTGGGGTCATGTTGACGTAAATCTCCATTGCGGACGTCGTCTGCGACGTATACATGAATTAAATGTAGTTCTAGCTTAACGAGACACCAAAAAAGTGTGATCGAATAATTCTATTCATTAAATCTACTTGATCAATTTATACGAAACTTAAATGTAGGACCTAAATGTTTTTTCTCAATTATGCACAAACTTAATGAGAATTCGCAGTGAAATGTTTAAGGTTTTTTTTTTATTTGAACCAAATGTACATAAGTGTGATAGAGATGAATCGGTCTCATTTAAAATAAAGTTGTCGTAAGTAATTACTGTATTTTATTACTCGCATCTAAGCAGTGTGTTGTGTATCTATAGCTATTGGAACGTAGTTCCTTATCGCGCGTTGCGAAAGGGGGCTAGACGGAAAAAAATAAAACCAAAAGTTGTAACGACACTTTTTGCTATAGTTGTATGCCGTGCGGCGTGCGCGTGTTTCTCTGGTCTGTCTCTCTCATAGAAAAATCAAGCCAGTTTTACTAAAATTGAGCCTACTGATTAAGTTTATATTACACTAGCTACGCCCCGCGGTTTCACCCGCGTAATAATTTTCTGCGCAACTTTCCTAATTTTTTATTTCATAAGAACCTTCTCCTGATAATAACAAACAGACCAAAAAAAGAATTGGCCAAATTGGTCCAGGCGTTGTTGAGTTATGCGCTTACCAACACATTTTGCGATTCATTTTTATATTATAAAATATTATAATTTGTTATTTATTATTGACACCCTTTCTTGCAGTAAACCGCTGCCTGTACTGTATGCAAAGAATGAAGGTACAGATTACTGATTTTAGATGATAATGCTATAAATGAGAAATGCCAACTAAGTTATAATTAGCTTGTTGATTCTAGATCTATGAGTGCCATGTTAAGTTTACCATTACCGCCCCAGGTGATTCTCAATGCGCAAAACAGATACCTCGAAAAAAAAACCTTTGTTTATTGTAGGGAATTCCCTATGATAGCAACGTTGCAATCCAACGATAAATAAAAAACAAAGAAGCTTTGTTCATAATTATAAAAACTCCTTATTATACAATGACAGTTTGGCAACTATTTGTGACAGCTTCAAACAAAAGAATAAAATTATTGTCATATTTTGTTAGCGATATTTGTGGCAAAATGCGTTGTTTAACAATACTGTTACTATTTGTGTATTTTACGGTAATTGTTCGTAGCAGGCCACCCAGGAAAGATCAAGGCAATCAAAGGTATGTTTAAATTGGCTAAAAATATTTGTATCGAGCTGATAATGGTCCATCTGATGTTATGTGAATGTGATATTCTCTCTTCCCCTAAAGACAAATAGATGATTATTGATAATCATCATTATTGTACATAGGCGCTCGCGCCCGTCTTTCTATGACGTACATTCATTTAATGGATTTGAAGATATAATTGACGACCCAGTTGGCACAATGGTCACCATGCCGGACTGCCAAACATAGGGTTGCGGGTTCGATTCCCGCCTCTAGACAAGTATTTGTCTGTGATCTGGTTGTTTCTATTTATTATAAGTATATATTTACAAAAGAAAAGTATATAAACAGTATATCCGTTGTCTAGCACCCATAACACAAGTCTAGTTGCTTAGCTTGGGGCTAGATGGCGATGTGTGGAATGTCCTGCAATATTTATTATTATAATGCCTGATTTTCCTGTAATTTCACCTTCATTACTCCCCTCAAACTTAGTTTGAAGTAGGTAGTGCACTATTAGTACATGGTTGTTCACTTTTACGGCTACTAAAACATACCTTTTTATTGTGTCGGCTTTTGATACTTCTACTTACCTACATTTTTGTGTCTATTGTTTCTAGGTTGATTGAAGAAGCAGAATACGAAGTAGATCCCAAAGATGGAGCTGAAGAACAGGAATCTTATGCTAAACAGGAGGTAAGCCAAATATTTTTTCATCAAAAAACCTACTCTCTATCAAAATGCCAATGTAGGTACTAAGTACTTACTGTCCTAAATTTTATATCTTCCAGGAGTCCGTTGACGAAGAACCCGAACAAATCAGACGTTATTCAGATATGAACAAAAATTCTTATCCCTCTAAAAGTTTTGAGAAAGATCGCAGCGATCAGTCCAACTTAGAAGTAAGTTCAACTTCCATGTTTCTTAGATGTCTAATAACAAGCAGTTATTTATTACTAGCGACCCGCTCCGGCTTCGCACGGCTATATTATGCATGTATTATACATACAAACCTTCCTTTTGAATCACTCTATCTAATAAAAAAAACCGCATCAAAATCCGTTGCGTAGTTTCAAAGATTTAAGCATACAAAGGGACATAGGGACAGAGAAAGCGACTTTGTTTTATACTATGTAGTGATTAATACCTGCCTATTTTCGTTCTTAGATTACAGATTATAAACCTTCGAAAACAAAAGACGAACGCGAAATCAACTCTGACGACGAAAGCAACGTTTTCGAAGGATTCCAATTTTATCCTAAACACCGTCAGCCCGCTCAATCGGCTCAATCCGCTACCAAGTACGCTCAAAGCAACGATGCACCTGAAACCCTACAAAACCAACGCAACAACGTTAACGGTTTCAAATCTAATCACAACAGTATACTGACTGACGAAGCCCCCAACAAAAGAACAGCTCAAGACACAAAAATGGCGCTCAATGAAGACGGTGATATGATATTTGAATCAAAGGATCAGACAGATAAAGTAGATAAAAACGACTACAGCAATGAACCACTAGACTCCAACCACCGTTTATCTAAACAATTTAATAGCGTCATGCATTCTGATAACCGGGCAATGCGAGATAGTAAGAGCCATGAAAATGAACGATTGTATTATAACCGCGAGCGACGAAACATAGACACTAGTCAGCCGAATACTGATAATTTAACCGAAGTAAGAGACCAAAAAGAAAATACAGACGCATCTAACACTGAAGACAGTGAAAAAGCCATCAAAAGACATATCCAAAAGTTATCTACTGATGAATTACAGGAACTTTTAAATTCTCTTTCAGAAGAAAAGCGAACTTTATTGAAAAAAATTATTGATGACGCTAAATTAGCCGATACCGATAGTGTACATAAAAGAGAAATTACTAAAAAAGCTGAGGCCGTAGAAGAAAATAGTTACAATGAAAATGGTCCACTAGACTCCAGCAAAATTCAAGCCGGTAATGTTGCTGTCACCGAACGTGCCATATCCACAACCACTGATGCAGCTGGTGGTAAACTGGATAGTAAAACTGATGGCATAGATCTAGGTAATACGAAAAGTTCGGACACAACTGATGTGAAAAACTCGTATAACTTTCAATTAAATAGTGATAACACAGATCCACAGAAATCCGATAACTCTGTGAGTCCTAGTGCAGATATTGATTCAGTTGACAAATCAGAGATTGTGTCCAATGAACCAGTTACGATAAAAAATGAAAACAAAAGAGAAGCAAATCTAAAAGATTTGTCAGATGTATCTGAAACTGAACTATCTGATTCATGTCCTCAAGATGAAGAATTATCTCAACTTTCAGACGAAGATCGGCAACAGAATGACGAAGAAAGCAAAACTTATAAACGCGACGTTGAACAACAGGCTGAACTTGACTCTAAAATGAAATCTTTAGAAGATTCGTTTCCTAATTCCGATGCGTACGACGAATCTGCTGGCCCATTGGTAAGAGTAAAACGAAAGAATACCGAAGTTGGAATGAAAAAAAGATCTGCTGCTCTCTTACCCGAAGCAAAAGTTGCGTTTTTCCCTTATAGGTCTGAAAATGACGATGATGATAATGAAGAAGGAAATGAATTTGATGATGATGGTTTTTACGACCGTGCTCATGTTTGTAATAAAAATATTGAGGAAGAGAACACATCGAAGAAAAAACGCAACAATTTCCATCTGAACAATAAAGAGGAGCAAACGTCCCCAAATGATTTGAATAAAGAAGCACAAATAGGTACTGATACGGATAATGTTCTATCCGGTGTGGAGGGAGTCGATGAAAATTTAATGTTTAGCAGTGGGTCTCGTAACCGACGAACGACTGAAGATAATCATTTATCGGATAATATCATCGAATCAAATTCACGGCCTCTAAATCCAAAATCTTCGGAAGATGAACATAAAGCCTTATCTGAAAGTAACGTAAATAATGCACCTAATTATCAAGAAACTGATGCTTTCGGGCCTCTACCCCACAATTATGATGGTGATTTAGGCAGATACAAAAGAATAAGAAGAGTCAAACAATCGCATGTAGAAGAAACTCCATCGGATATTTAATTGTATGTTTTTATGTAATTTAACATTGTTAGCAAAAGTTTGTAATTTTTAAGCTATTTGTTACTTAGTTCATTTTGGTTTTAGATTGTTTTATAAGATTCCTTTAATATAGCCTGTTTAGTTGTTTTTGTCATTTGAAAATCAATAGTATATTATTACTAGCTGCGCCCCGCAGTTTCACCCGCGTAAGTCCCGATCCCGTGTGAATATCGGGATAAAAAGTAGCCTATGTGTTAATCCAGATCTCCAGCTATCTACATACCGAGTTTCATCGCAATCAGTTCAATAGTTTTTGCGTGAAGGAGTAACAAACACACACACACGCACACACAAACTTTCACATTTATAATATTAGTAGGATACTTTTCGTAGATAAATACGGTGGGGTTAGCATCCGACGAACGAGATCTCTGATATAAGTCTGGCAAATTTTTCTTTTCTCTGTCAGTATGCCTCTGCAGCAGATAGTTACAGCAGCTACAATCTGTATTACTACAGATTGTTCTTACCTACTGATATAGGCGCAACTTGGTATACAAGTTTTACGATTGTGTAGATTTTTGTCGTTGGGGTTTTTTGATTAGAGGCAATACTACCCCCAAAATGGTCATCTTTTTTTTTGCTATTAATTATGGCTTCGCACGGCTTGTGCATTTAGCCAGTGTCAAGTTATATTTTGCATCAAATTTTGACCCGATTTTTTCATTGGATTTTTCATAAATCGGGCCTAAAGTGTTTTAAAACAATCAAAGTCGTCATAGTCCGTCAAGTCAGGGGCCATAGTAAAGCGGTGGCAAGTTTACCATAACCTTAGTAGGAGATTTGGGAAGTTTGGAGGCAACGAGAAAACTTCATGTTTGACACTGATTTTTACTTTCACTACACTTGTGCACTTTCACAGAACTAAATTGAATAACATTCCACCAGAGTTATACAGTTCCACTCGGGTTACAACTAAGTTTTATGAAAATAAAACTGCAGCACGACATGTTGTTAACTCGTTCCCGCCAAAACTCAAAGGTCATCTTAGCCCTAATGAAATCCGATTTCAATGTTTCTTTTTTTGGGTTCCGTACCTCAAAAGAAAAATAAAAAAGGAACCCCTTATAAGATCACATTCTTGTTCGTCTGTCTGTCTGTCCGTGTGTCACCACCGATTTTCTCAGAAACGGGTGGACCTAGTTTTTATTTGAAAGGTTGTAACTTCAAGGTTGGTCAATCATTTGGTAAAGATCCGGTGAAATGCAGTTAATTGCTCACATTTGGATTTTTACCATTGGATTCCATTAGTAAAATTGATGGAGCACGTGGAACTACCTTCAAATCACATAGGCGAGGTCTAGTTCGCAGATCAACTAGTAATAATGAAGGTAAAAAATTAATAGGTATGTACTATTGACATTTCTGGAAAATAAGGAAAATGAAATTCCAAATATTTATAAAAGTTTATTTATTACATGGCAATGTTTGATAAAAGGATATAAATCAATGTTAAAATAATAACAGAGAACATTGTAAAATAAAATATTATGCATTATTATAATATAAAAAAAATATGTTACTGTTAGACAAATTATTAGGACTAGCAAATTAGCTCGAAGATAAACAGTTATTTTAAGCTATTTAGGAAATGAATATAAAATTGTAAAGGCAACTTATTGCTGCTGCTGAGACATTTTAGAAGAATAGAACTTATGTTCGCGAGTATCACGCGTATGTTTGAACGGTGTTCGCGGAGCTTCAATCAACGTGGCAGGGCAGGTTCCATGGACGTGAGACGTGAACTCTCTTTTATAGCTGGTACTACCGTCACCCAAGACGAAATTCGAAGTATTCCCGTGACGAACAACACGTTCTACTCGCTCGACGCGGTCAGATTTCTCAGCTCTTTGCGTTTGCTCCGAACGAGAGTAATTTCCATAAGATCGTACTTCCGAATTACCATAAAAGTCTCCTCCGACACGAAGGTTATCTCTAGCGTTAGATCGTTGTTGACGCTCAACCGCCATAGTTGATTGACCGTCTCTTCTCACTTGGTTGCGTCGAGAATCGGAAGAATCAGTGTGCTGGGAAATTACACCTATGTTGTCACGTGTCGATCGATGCATAGAACTGATACTTTTTCTGTCGGTATTCTGGGTCGTGTTGCTACTATACTCGCGTTCTGAGAGATTGACGATGCTCTTCCTCTGAGCAGCAGCAGTAGAGCTAATGGAATGATGTGCCTCCGTTGTAGAAGTAACTCCCTTGCGGTGTAAGACAGAATTCGCCGAAGCTGTATCAGACACCAAATCTGAAGTTCGTTTGTGGTGTCCACCACGAGAAGTATTATACGTAACAGATGAATTGTCATCGCCTCCGTGCATTGCTTTCTGGAACTCGATACTAGTCTTCGTAACGCTGTCACTTAACTGATTTCTATTGGTCTGATGGGAAGATTTTCCAGAGACTTGTTGATCGGATGACTTTATTTCGGACGTTGACGAACCAGTTCGCTGATTATGACCATCAGTATTATGTTGGCGTAGACGACTATCAGAATTATCTGAAGGTATTATTCGCTGAGCTGTGTCACCGCCCACTTTTCGTTTGATGTGACTTTCGGTACCTGATTGCTGAGTTGATCGTGTCACATTATGATCAGAATGTGATGATCTTGTAATTGTTGTAGTAGATCCAACATTTCTTTGATGTGTTTCAGATGAGTGCTGTTGTTGATGAGAGCTTGTGCCTTGATTAATCGAAGAGGTTTGTTCAGAAGATATTAAATGTTGAGAAGCGTCACTTATGTGCTTTTTATTCGCAGTAAAATCACTTCTATCAGTGCGAGTACCTCTCACTACGTTACTGGCATTGCTTACATTGTTGATACCCGAAGTTGTAATGTTTGCTGAGGAAGAGCTTGTTTGAGAGAGATTACTCGTTTGCGAGAGGTTGCTTGTTTGTTTATGAAGAGGCGAGTGATCGCTTGGACTTCTCCTTTCAGTAGGTCGAGGTCCACTTCCCTCCGTAACTACATCTACTTCCACATTTCTAGTGACAGTTACCCATTTACCTCCTCTTAGTTTCTTTTCAGAGGTTTGTTCAGAAGATATTAAATGTTGAGAAGCGTCACTTATGTGCTTTTTATTTGCAGAAAAATCACTTCTATCAGTGCGAGTACGTCTCACTACGTTACTGGCATTGCTTACATTGTTGATACCCGAAGTTGTAATGTTTGCTGAGGAAGAGCTTGTTTGAGAGAGATTACTCGTTTGCGAGAGGTTGCTTGTTTGTTTATGAAGAGGCGAGTGATCGTTTGGACTTCTCCTTTCAGTAGGTCGATGTCCACTTCCCTCCGTAACTACATCTACTTCCACATTTCTTGTGACAGTTACCCATTTACCTCCTCTCAGTTTCTTTTCAGTTATTTGTTTTGTTGTTTTAGTAGTACTTGATGTTCCACTTTTTACGGTTGTAACGTCGGATCGATTGACAATATTCTTATCTATAACTCCTCCTCGTGTAGTTTTGTAGTCAGTTACATTTCTAGATTGAGTGACATCTCTAATTGTTGATTTGCCAATATTGTCATTAGTATCACTGCGATCAACAGTGTCATGTGATGTTACCGTGCCATGTTTAATGGTGCTGCCTGATCTAATAGTTTGTGTCGAAGTTCGCTGATCGTCTGTTATTTGACTTTGAGACTGCTTCACATGCGTTTCAGTGCGAGAAATGTTAGTTTTGTCATCGTTGTACTGCTCAACACCATTTCTTACAACTCTAGTTACACGCGTAGAGGTGTCATAACCATCCTGCCCAGTGACAGAATGACTTTCCGCTGTTTTGCTTGAAGTGTCTGTTCTAGTTTGGAAATCATTAACATCCCTGATTATCTCTCCATTACGATGAAGATTGTCTTTGGGTCTAATTGGTCCTGATTTATCCGCCGGAGCCCATTTTTGTGGTTCAGGTCGATCAAACTGTCCTTCAGGCTTCAAATTATCTCTAGGACGCGTTTGAGCTGGTGTTTCTCCTGGACTCCATTTTGTTGGCCTACGAGAATCCATGTCACCTTCTGGGTAGAGGTTATCTCTTGGCGTCACAGGGGTTGACCTATCACCTGGCTGCCATTTTGTCTTTTGTGGGTGGTCGAAATTGCCCTCTGGTTTGAGGTTGTCTTTTGGTCGCACTTGCGCTGGTGTTTCTCCTGGTTGCCATTGAGTTTTTGGTCTATCTTGGAACTTTCCATCAGGAAATAGGTTATCTTTCGGCCTTATTTGATCTGGTCTCTCCGTTGTTGACCATTTTGGTCTTGAAGGTCTCTCAAATTCACCTTCTGGTTTCAAGTTATCTTTTGGACGGACTTGTTCCGGTGTTTCACCAGGTTGCCATTTAGTTGTAGGACGTTTTTCAAAATCTCCGCTAGGAAATAAATTATCTTTAGGTGTTACTTGTTCTGGTCTCTCAGTTGGTCGCCATTTAGATTGTACAGGTCTATCAAAGTCGCCTTCTGGTTTAAGATTGTCTCTCGGACGTACTTGTTCGGGTGTTTCACCGGGTTGCCATTTAGTTGTAGGACGTTTTTCAAAATCTCCGCCAGGAAATAAATTATCTTTTGGTGTTACTTGTTCTGGTCTTTCAGTTGGTTGCCATTTAGATTGTTCAGGTCTATCAAACTCGCCTTCTGGTTTAAGATTGTCTTTCGGACGTACTTGCTCGGGTGTTTCACCGGGTTGCCATTTGGTGGTGGGACGTTTTTCAAACTCCCCGTCAGGCCGAAGATTGTCTTCTGGTTTTCTTATTTCAGGGCGTTCTGAAGGTTCCCATTTTTGTTGCGAAGGACGGTCAAATTTACCTTCAGGTTTAAGATTATCTGGATGTTTGACAAGTGTTCGCTTTTCTCCATTCACAGGCTCCTGTACCGGTTTTCTTTCAAATTCTCCTTCTGGTTTTAAGTTATCAGGGTGATAAATAATGGCAGATCTTTCTCCCTTGGTTACTTTGTAGTCATTCCTTCGAGTATGGTCTTCAAAAACTCCTTCAATCTTTAGATTATCTTCTCGGCGCGTTAATTTTACTCGCTGTCCTTTTACTACGCGATATGTATCCGAAGATCTGATGTTTTCCATTTTACCTTCCATCTTCAAATTGTCTTCGTGCTTTACCACGGCAGCTCTCTCTCCAGTTACGACAGTATAGTCATTTTTCTGCTTCATGTCTATAAATTCTCCTTCAATTTTCAAATTATCTTCTCTTCTGATAATATCTAGCCTTTCAATTCTTTGGTTGCGGCGGATATCTGTGTCACGTTCGATAGTGATATTATCAACCTGCTTAATTGGCTTTCGCTTTTCAGCTGGCTGTGATGGAACAACTTCAGGTTTATAGAATTTGCCATCAGGTTTCAAATTATCTTGAGGTTTAACAATCGGTGCTCTTTCTCCTTTTGTAGCGCTGTAGTCATTTCTAACTGTGAGGTCGATGAATTCACCTTCTGTCCGTAAATTGTCCTCATGCCGTTGAATAACCACTTTTTCCGTTTTCTCTATTCGTTTGTAATCATCTCTCGTACGACGAGTATCTATAACACCTTCCATCTTAAGATGGTCTTCATGTTTGACAACATCAGCTCTATCTCCACGTGTTGCCGTATAGTCGGTTCGTCTTACAATATTCATGTCGCCTTCTGGTTTCAGATTATCTTCTGGTTTCTTTTGAACTGGTCTTTCAGCAGTAACATGCTTAGGCTTTTCAGGTCTTTCAAATTTACCTTCTGGTTTGAGGTTATCCTGAGGTTTTTTAGGAGTTTGCCTTTCAGCCGGACGCCAGTCATCGTGTTTCGGCTTTTCAAATTCACCTTCAGGTTTGAGGTTATCTTTTGGCTTTTTCTGAACTGGTCTTTCAGCTGGGCGCCATTCTTCTGTCTTCGGTTGCTCGAATTCTCCTTCTGGACGCAAATTATCCTGGGGTTTTTTAGGAGTTTGTCGTTCTGCTGGGCGCCACTCGTCATGTTTAGGTTGTTCAAATTTGCCTTCAGGTTTAAGGTTGTCTTTAGGTTTCTCTTGAGTACGTCTCTCTGCTGGACGCCACTTCTCTGGTTTACTCCTTTCAAAGTCTCCTTCGGGATGTAAATTATCCTCTGGTTTTGTAGGCGTTCTTTTTTCAGCTGGATGCCATACATCGTGCTTAGGTTGCTCAAATTCGCCTTCAGGCTTAAGGTTATCTTTAGGCTTTTTCTGAATGGGTCTGTCAGCTGGGCGCCATTCTTCTGTCTTCGGTTGCTCGAATTCTCCTTCTGGACGCAAATTATCTTGAGGTTTTTTAGGAGTTTGTCTCTCAGCTGGACGCCATTCTTCATGTTTGGGTTGCTCAAATTCGCCCTCAGGACGCAAGTTGTCCTGTGGTTTTTTAGGAGTTTGTCTTTCTGCTGGACGCCACTCGTCATGTTTAGGTTGTTCGAACTCGCCTTCAGGTTTAAGGTTGTCTTTAGGCTTCTCTTGAGTACGTCTTTCTGCTGGACGCCACTTCTCTGGTTTACTCCTTTCAAAGTCTCCTTCAGGATGTAAATTATCCTCTGGTTTTGTTGGCGTTCGTCTTTCAGCTGGACGCCATTTATCGTGCTTAGGTTGCTCGAATTCACCTTCAGGTTTCAGGTTATCTTTTGGCTTTTTCTGAACCGGTCTGTCAGCTGGACGCCACTCTTCATGTTTGGGTTGCTCAAATTCGCCCTCTGGACGCAAATTATCCTGGGGTTTTTTAGGAGTTTGTCTTTCTGCTGGACGCCACTCATCATGCTTAGGTTGTTCGAATTCGCCTTCAGGTTTAAGGTTGTCTTTAGGTTTTTCTTGAGTACGCCTTTCTGCTGGACGCCACTTTTCTGGTTTACTCCTTTCAAAATCTCCTTCAGGATGTAAATTATCCTCTGGTTTTGTAGGCGTTCGTCTTTCAGCTGGACGCCATTCATCGTGCTTAGGTTGCTCAAATTTGCCCTCAGGGTGTAAATTGTCCTGTGGTTTTTTGGGAGTTTGTCTTTCTGCTGGACGCCACTCGTCATGTTTAGGTTGTTCGAATTCGCCTTCTGGTTTAAGGTTGTCTTTTGGCTTCTCTTGAGTTCGTTTTTCTGCTGGACGCCACTTCTCTGGTTGTCTCCTTTCAAAGTCTCCTTCGGGATGTAAATTATCCTCTGGTTTTGTTGGCGTTCGTCTTTCTGCTGGACGCCATTTATCATGCTTAGGTTGCTCGAATTCACCTTCAGGTTTTAGGTTATCTTTTGGCTTTTTCTGAACCGGTCTGTCAGCTGGGCGCCACTCTTCATGTTTGGGTTGCTCAAATTCACCCTCAGGACGCAAATTGTCCTGTGGTTTTTTGGGTGTTTGTCTTTCTGCTGGACGCCACTCGTCATGTTTAGGTTGTTCGAATTCGCCTTCAGGTTTAAGGTTGTCTTTAGGTTTCTCTTGAGTGCGTCTTTCTGCTGGACGCCACTTCTCTGGTTTACTCCTTTCAAAGTCCCCTTCGGGATGTAAATTATCCTCTGGCTTTGTAGGCGTTCGTCTTTCAGCTGGACGCCATTCATCGTGCTTAGGTTGCTCAAATTCACCCTCAGGACGCAAATTGTCCTGTGGTTTTTTGGGTGTTTGTCTTTCTGCTGGACGCCACTCGTCATGTTTAGGTTGTTCGAATTCGCCTTCAGGTTTAAGGTTATCTTTAGGTTTCTCTTGAGTGCGTCTTTCTGCTGGACGCCACTTCTCTGGTTTACTCCTTTCAAAGTCTCCTTCGGGATGTAAATTATCCTCTGGCTTTGTAGGCGTTCGTCTTTCGGCTGGACGCCATTCATCGTGCTTAGGTTGCTCAAATTTGCCCTCAGGGTGCAAATTATCCTGTGGTTTTTTGGGAGTTTGTCTTTCTGCTGGACGCCACTCATCATGTTTAGGTTGTTCGAATTCACCTTCAGGTTTAAGGTTGTCCTTAGGTTTCTCTTGAGTACGTCTTTCTGCTGGACGCCACTTCTCTGGTTGTCTCCTTTCAAAGTCTCCTTCGGGATGTAAATTATCCTCTGGCTTTGTAGGCGTTCGTCTTTCAGCTGGACGCCATTCATCGTGCTTTGGTTGCTCAAATTCGCCTTCAGGTTTAAGGTTATCTTTAGGCTTTTTCTGAACGGGTCTGTCAGCTGGGCGCCATTCTTCTGTCTTCGGTTGCTCAAATTCTCCTTCTGGGCGCAAATTATCCTGGGGTTTTTTAGGAGTTTGTCTTTCGGCTGGACGCCACTCGTCATGTTTAGGTTGTTCGAAGTCGCCTTCAGGTTTAAGGTTGTCTTTAGGTTTCTCTTGAGTTCGTCTCTCTGCCGGACGCCACTCATCATGTTTAGGTTGTTCAAAGTCGCCTTCGGGTTTAAGGTTGTCTTTAGGTTTCTCTGGAGTACGTCTTTCTGCCGGACGCCATTTTTCTGGTTTACTCCTTTCAAAGTCTCCTTCGGGGTGTAAATTATCCTCTGGTTTTGTAGGTGTTCGTCTTTCAGCTGGACGCCATTCATCGTGCTTAGGTTGCTCAAATTCACCTTCAGGTTTTAGGTTGTCTTTCGGTTTCTCTTGGGTACGTCTCTCTGCTGGACGCCACTCGTCATGTTTAGGTTTTTCGAAGTCGCCTTCAGGTTTGAGGTTATCTTTAGGTTTCTCTTGAGTTCGTCTTTCTGCTGGACGCCACTCGTCATGTTTGGGTTGTTCGAATTCGCCTTCAGGTTTAAGGTTGTCTTTAGGTTTCTCTTGAGTACGTCTCTCCGCTGGACGCCACTTCTCTGGTTTACTTCTTTCAAAGTCTCCTTCGGGATGTAAATTATCCTCTGGTTTTGTAGGCGTTCGTCTTTCAGCTGGACGCCATTTATCGTGCTTAGGTTGCTCAAACTCACCTTCAGGTTTAAGGTTGTCTTTTGGTTTTTCTTGAGTTCGTCTCTCTGCCGGACGCCACTCGTCATGTTTAGGTTGTTCGAAGTCACCTTCAGGTTTAAGGTTGTCTTTAGGTTTCTCTTGAGTACGTCTTTCTGCCGGACGCCATTTATCTGGTTTACTCCTTTCAAAGTCTCCTTCGGGATATAAATTATCTTCTGGTTTTGTGGGCGTTCGCCTTTCAGCCGGACGCCATTCATCGTGCTTAGGTTGCTCAAATTCACCTTCTGGTTTCAAATTATCAACAGGTTTCTTTTGTTTAGGTCTTTCGGTTGGTTTATGCTGGTATGTCTCGTGAGAAACGGTTTCGCTATCAAAAGTTCCTTCCATGTGTAAATTATCCTTCCTTATATTTTTTTGCTGTCTAACATCGGTCTCTTCATAAGTTCTATATTCTTCTTGAGTAGTAGTAACTTTTTGCAGATCATCCGTAGAATAGAACTTTTCAAAATCTTCTTTTGTCCACGTACGGCGTCTTTGTGGTCGTTCAACTGGAGCCATTTTCTTTGTAAAATCTTCTTGATTCGAAGTAACAAATTCTATCTCGCCCTCTTGTATGATATTATCTGTTCTCCGCGCAACCATTGTCGTTTTTTCCATTATATCAGTATAATCGATAAATTCAGACTTGTTTGTTGTGTCCGTTGTCATTTCTCCCTCGATCTTAGTCCATGTGTTACGACGTACTGGTGTCGGTCGCTCTACTGGTTTGATTGTGTACTCAGATCGGCTTGTTGTGGTATCTGAAACAGAATATTAAAATACTTAATATTTGGTTTAAAACATCAACATAATAAATATCAACTCTGTCGTTTTTTATCGATTTATAATATTTTAATATAATAATATTAAGTACCTGTGAATTCTCCCTCTGTAATAATGTTATCCGTCCTGCGAATTATATCAGCTCGTTCACCGATTACAACTTGATAATCTCCAGTAATTGTCCTGTGTGTTGTAAATTCACCTTCAGGATGTAAATTGTCTTCTGGTTTCTTAACAACCGCTTTTTCAGCAGGAACGAATTCTTCTGGCCGGCGTTTGGCAAAATCACCTTCTGGTTTTAAGTTATCCGTTGGTTTTTTCTGTTGTGGTCTCTCAGCTGGCCTCCATTCATCTTTCTTTGGAGTAGTAAACTCGCCTTCCGGCTTGAGATTGTCTTGTGGTTTCTTTTGTTTAGGACGTTCAGCTGGTTGCCAGCGTTCTTTTTCTGGAGTCGTGAATTCACCCTCTGGTTTTAGATTGTCATCAGGGCGACGAACTGGTGCTCTGTCTCCCGGACGCCATTCTTCGGGCTTCCTCCTCTCGAAATCACCTTCTGGTTTCAGATTATCCTCTGGTTTTGTAGGCGTTCGTCTTTCAGCTGGACGCCATTCATCGTGCTTAGGTTGCTCAAATTCGCCTTCAGGTTTAAGATTATCTTGAGGCTTTTTCTGAACTGGTCTGTCAGCTGGGCGCCATTCTTCAGTCTTCGGTTGCTCGAATTCTCCTTCTGGACGCAAATTATCCTGGGGTTTTTTAGGAGTTTGTCTCTCAGCTGGACGCCACTGTTCATGTTTGGGTTGCTCAAATTCGCCTTCAGGTTTAAGGTTGTCTTTAGGTTTCTCTTGAGTACGTCTCTCTGCTGGACGCCACTCGTCATGTTTGGGTTGTTCGAATTCTCCTTCAGGTTTAAGGTTGTCTTTAGGTTTCTCTTGAGTACGTCTCTCTGCTGGGCGCCACTCGTCATGTTTGGGTTGTTCGAATTCACCTTCAGGTTTAAGGTTGTCTTTAGGTTTCTCTTGAGTACGTCTTTCTGCTGGACGCCACTTCTCTGGTTTACTCCTTTCAAAGTCTCCTTCGGGATGTAAATTATCCTCTGGCTTTGTAGGCGTTCGTCTTTCAGCTGGACGCCATTTATCGTGCTTAGGTTGCTCAAATTCGCCCTCAGGGTGTAAATTGTCCTGTGGTTTTTTTTGCGTCTGTCTCTCAGCTGGGCGCCACTCTTCCGTCTTCGGTTGCTCAAATTCTCCTTCGGGGTGCAAATTATCCTGAGGTTTCTTAGGTTTCTGCCTTTCAGCAGGTCGCCATGGTTCTTTGTCTGGCATGCTAAAGTCACCCTCTGGTCTAAGATTATCTTCTGGACGCCGTACTGGAGCTCTATCCCCTGGTTGCCACTCTTCTGGCTTCTGTCTTTCGAAGTCCCCCTCGGGCTTTAAGTTATCTTTAGGTTTACGTACGGGGGCTCTGTCTCCAGGACGCCATTCTTCAGGTTGTCTCCTCTCAAACTCACCTTCAGGCTTAAGATTATCTTCTGGCTTTTTTAGACTTTGCCTCTCTGCAGGTCTCCAAGGCTCCTTTTCCGGTGTCGTAAACTCTCCCTCGGGTCTTAAATTATCATCTGGTCTGCGTACCGGGGCACGATCACCAGGACGCCATTCGTCTGGTTTATGCCTCTCAAAATCTCCTTCTGGTTTCAGGTTATCTTCCGGACGGCGGACTGGCGCTCTTTCGCCTGGACGCCATTCTTCCGGACGTCTTTTTTCAAAATCTCCTTCAGGTTTGAGATTATCCTCCGGTTTCTTAGGCTTCGGTCTCTCAGCTGGCTGCCAGCGAGGACGTTCTGGTTCTTGAAAGTCGCCCTCGAGACGGAGGTGGTCCTCGTGGTGAACTGCGGTGGTGCGACTGACGTGTTTCTCATCGTAGTCGCGCTGGTACGCGGAAACCACGCTCGTCGTGTGCTCCACATCGAACAATGGCTCCGGGACATCATTGTGTGGGCAACGGTGACGCCTGAAACGACCATTTACTTGTTACAAATTGTCATAGGCATCATTTTAATTATTAACTAGCAATGCTCCACTTTTTCAGCCGCGTAACTCCCGATCCCGTGGGAATATCAGGATAAAAAGTAGCCTTTTTTTCCAATTAATCAATGTCTCGTCATACCAAGTTTCATCACAATCGGTGCATTAGTTTCGTAGCCTATTCATTACAAACAAAAAAAATGATCTCTAAAATTATTGTAGATTTACGACACACCTTTTAACACGATAAGGATGTAGAATAAGTGGGAATCTTCGTGGTACAGGCAAAGGCGGGAGCGTTAGAGGTTCGGCCATTGCACGCGCCCATTGCGACCGGCTCGACGGAACCCGGCGAGTCACTATGCAATGGTGCTCATGGCACTACACGATGAATTACCGTAAGTACGATAACTTGACGCGGCTCTCAAACGCATACGATACATTATAAATACGTTAGACATGTATTATACTCCATTCGGTTACATAGATGCAAATTACATCAAATATCAACAACAAAAGGTAAGTTATAAACTTCTAGTAATATTAAGGTGAGTTTAATTACGTTGATAATTATGTACTTAATAAGTATATAACTTAGTTTATATGTTTAGTAAAATTAAGGCGGGCGGGCGGTGCGATGTGCACGTGAGGGCGGGCGGCGCCTACTGCCGCATTCGCCGCCGCCACTCTCGCTCCCGACGGAAACTTATACGGCTTTGTTTCATCAACAAATAAGTACTTACCAACTAAGTAAACCTACAATTGACTCAGCCCAATTAGTCTGACCGATTTAGAAACTTTTGAATTTTTTATCGTTCTGTTTTTTTTACCTAATCCACGGTATCGTTCTGTTTTTTTTACCTAATCCACGGTTTTTTTACCTAATCCATAGGTACTAATATTATTTTTAAATTGAATAGGTTCCGAAACTACTAGACCGATTTTGATGAAACTTGGTATGAGTATACATTGATTCATTGGGAGTAACATAGGCTACTCTTTATCCCGATATTCCCACGGGATTGGTAGTTACGCGGGTGAAACCGCGAGGTGATGCTAATGTAATATAAGTAGTCAACGGCCTCTCACATTATTATTTCGATAGTAGGTCGTAGGTACCTATATCACTCTATATCCCTAACTTAAATATCTATTTTCAGGTTACCATGGTTACAGTATAGTTACTGAAGCTCCTGAATAACACCGATAACGAAGGCTTTGATCATTCGTTGCAACACACAGTGAATTTACAGGATATTGATTTTCGGGCGTACTGTCTGGAGTTCAGTAGGTATGTAAATAAAATATCAACACGTAAGTTACGTAGGGAGTTAGGCTATATATACTAATATTATAAAGGTGAAGAGTTTGTTTGTTTGAACGCGCTAATCTCAGGAACTACTGGTTCGACATGAAAAAATCTTATAGTCCATTTATCGAGGAAGGCTATAGGCTAACCTTTATTGTGATATTCCCACGGGATCGGAACGTATGCGGTTAAAACCATGGGGCGCAGCTAATATAGTATATGCGGCGAAACCAAGCAAAGTATGCTTTTTAGCCTTCATTCTTTGTCACCATTTGATATCACTGCATATTAATTGTACTTAAAATATTTAATTAAGTATTGTATCTGTTGCTTGGACCATAACACAAGCCTAGTTGCTAAGCTTAGTGCTTGGTACTGTTTGCATTGTCCTGCAATATTCAATTGTCTCCCAGTTCGCCATACGTCAAACCAATCTCATTCTCATCATGCAAAATCGTGTTAAGTATGTACGTTTATTTTACGCCTCGTTTTTAGGGTTCCGTACCCAATGGGTCAAAACGAAACCCTTTTACTAGGACTTCATTGTCCGTCCGTCTGTCTGTCAGGCCGTATCTCATGAACCGTGATAGCTAGACGGTTGAAATTTTCACAGATTACGTAAGTATTTTTGTTGCCGCAAAAAAAGTGGGATCCCACTTAATAAGGGTAAAAGGGTTCCATACCATGTCCCATACAACATACTACGGATCCCTTAATGCGCGAATCCGACTCGCACTTGTCCGGATTTATTATTATTACACCAATAACTTTATTAGCTACCATTCAGAATCAAAGTGCTGATATTTGAGCTTGCAACTGCTACTCCAAATATAAGAATGATTCACAGACGGAACAGAGAGTCCGTTCATCTCTGAGTCCATATCTACTGAGTCTTGGTTTGTATTATTGCGACCATTATAGATGACATTTCAATGATAAATTGCGAAAAAATAAAGCAACGAGTTTATGTTTTAATTAACTGAACAAAGTATTTGGTCACTATAATATTATTAACTTTTTTAAATTACGACAACGATGAGATATTTTTTTTTATTGTACAGAATAGGCTCTTTGCCATCCAAAGGTTCCCTGGAAGAAATCGCTTTCAGCTATAAGGCCGCCCATTTGTGCAACTTGTACTTTATGGCTATTAATTTACTTTGCTTTGTGTATATCGTGTTCTATGTTCCTTATTGTGTTGTACAAATAAAGTTATCTATCTATCTTTCTCTGTAACTACTGGTTCGATTTTGATAAAACTTGACGGGACCCTATTACTAATAAGACTTCACTGTCCATCCGTCTGTCTGTCCGTCACCAGACTGTATCTCATGAACCGTGATAGTTAAGGAGTTGAAATTTTCACAGATTATGTAAGTATTTCTGTTGCCGCTAAGTAAGTACTTATGACAACAAATACTTAAAACAGAAAAAACAATAGTCGAAACTAAACAAATAAAACTCAAACGTCAATGACCTTTAACTATAAAAAACAGCAGATTTTTTCGAAGGATTTTTTAGTAAACAGGTTCTTTACTAAAATATTCAATTTTGTTTGTACAACAAAAAATTGTTCGCCTAGAAGTCTAGAACAACCCTCTTTGGTACCAGAAACCCTTCGACCATCAGAAACTTTATAAGTTTATTATATTGCATGCCTGTAATGGGTAAGTTATTGTTACTTAATTAAGCCTATTCTAAGATCCTTGTGAACATCTTGAAACCCTTTGCGGAAACACGTGTTGCTTTCTACATTGTGTTTAGATATTTCCATAGAAATCACAAGTGCCTCATAATATTTCAGAACATTTGCGTGTCAAGCTTAAGACTTGATATGTGGCCATCGTGAATTACCCCCCTTGCCTTAATGGTGAGCGTCCTACAAAACTGAAAGGTGATCGTTATTTAATAGTTCGACACGGTTTTTCTTCGATCCAATGTCGCTTAGCGATGAGAGACAAACATGTCCCAAATCCTTTACAGACTGAAATTGTAATCGATATTTCATGAATCTATTGTCTCAATTATTGTCTATCCGATTAAGAAACATGGCTGGCCGTGCCTAGTCGTGAATTAGGATATACCTACCTACCTAATTTTTATACTAGATTTTATTCAATTTGCTATGCGAAATATTGGTAGGAATCGTATCTATCTAAGCATAGATACGATCCCTACCAATATTTCGATTTTTTCACGCAGGTAAAAAATATTGTTTCAAAATTATTCACTTTTTTTGCAAAGAAAATAACCTACATAAATAACATTCATTTGGGCAATTATTTTTTAATTGATGTTTTGTAAATCTTGCGTAGGTAGACCTACTCAAATTAAGAGAAATTGAAATTACGTTTAACTGAAAGTAAATTTTATAAAACAGCTGATTTATAAAACAAAGGTCATTCAGACTAAGAACAGCAGATAAAACTAAAAAAAAATAAGTCAAATCTTAAGGTTAATGACCTCTCCGTGTATGGAACAGCTGATTTTCAGGTAAACCTTACTTCCAAATTTTCAATTTGTTTGTTTAGGTGAACAGGAGTAGATGCAGGATAACATAGAATAGGTAAGTATATAACATCACAAGTAAGGATGGAGCCATTTAGGTAAGTAGGCACAATATAATTATTTTAGAGATATAAGTTACTAGGAGTGGTTTCACCCGTGTAAGTCCCGATCCCGTGGGAATTTCAAAATAAAAAGTAACCTAGCCTTTCTCGCTATATGGACTATCCAACAAAAATATTTTTTCAATTCGAACCAGTTGTTCCTGAGATTAGCGCGTTCAAACAAACTCTTCAGCTTTATAATATAAGTATAGATAGTATAGATTTTCAATCTTTTTTATACCGCTAGCATTTTTAAGTTGGTTAATAAGTATTTCAAAGACAATGTCAATCCCTAATCCCTACCTTTTAGTAAGCACCATCTCACAAGTAAGGATTCCACCACTTTAGATAAAATATGAAGACACAATACCGTGGGCTGCCTCTTGCATACCATACTGAATAACCCTGCGATAACTAAGGATGTAATCACATAGATAACAAAATGGTTTCATTACGTGATATGAGGCTTTGATGCGTGTCGACTATCGTACAATTTCCCATCAAATACACAGTGTGACTAAACCTTTAAACTATATCGATTAACGTTGGATGTAATTGAACATTGCTACTTAAAATCAGCTACCTAATTTCAATCAAAAATGAAAACAACTAGCTAAAATCATATTATTTGGTAAATACCTAGGCGTGAAAGTTCTAACATATCTGCGAAGCACACGCCACATGAAATAGGTAATGTAAAAGCCATAAAAATCTTTTTTCATTCAATTCAACTTCTTATTTAATTATTATCATTCTACATCCTATGATTAGTAGGTATAAATAATTTATTTTCTTCATCATTTTCTTCACGCGCGAATTATTTCACTTTCACCGTAAAACATTTTGTTTTAATTTTCATAATGTTCATCGATAAATTTGCTTTTTTATTTTATGGCTGATGCAATTTAGAATCATTCAATACAGTATAGAATCTTTAGATAGATTTTGTACAGAATTAAACTTTAGGCTGCTTGGTAGAGACCTTTACTCAACGTTTTGCATACAAAAATAAACTGCGATAATTGTTGACAATGCATGAGTAAGTAATGAATTAAATGGCAATGAAGTATTCTTCGAATAAGACCCTGACTTAAGAATAAAAAATATAAATCTGTAAAATATAACTGCTTCTACTAATTAATTCATGACACATTGGACTCCTTATTTAGCTGATAGTTTACGAAGAATAAGCTCTTGTAATACAAATGACTATAAATAGTTATTTTGTCGTGATGTTCTAGGAATATTATCGCATCTAAGTTTTCCTCAAGTAATTATGCATTTTGTTGTTGTCTATCGAGTCCTCGATTGATTTAACCCTTAGATAGTTATCCTCTTTTGACGTTTTTAATGAATATTGTTTTGCCTCAGTGTCCCAGATAGATTCTTTGAAAGTAGAGATTGCCTTCCTACGCAACGGCTTAAAGGATATCTAGGTACCTAACTGTTATTAAACCGTTTATTATTTATTTAGTCGCTTTGGTAGCTAGGTCAAAAACATTTAATTCTTTGGATTTCTATTAAACAATTAACCGTTTCGTTACAAACATTTTTTCACATTTCGGTATTATTATTTATTAGTTATCTAAGTGTAAACACTATTTAAAAATGCAGAATGCAGATATCCTACTTGTAATAAAGCTAGACGAACTAGGTAACTTGTTATCTGAAAACGTGAGCTAAGAGACGGAAGCTGAACCTCGATGACGAAATCTTCCAACATAAACATAAAATGTAATAGGCACTTACTTAGCTAGTGTAGGTAGGTACCTACCTACATGTTGCAATTGGATATGAAGTGCATCTGTTTAAATCCTGAGTCATTGTGAGAGTCAGAAGCGAAGGCAAAGGCACTGTGCTAAATTGGGCGATTACTCATGAACATTTCTTCTTGTTAATTCGCTGTCGAGAGCTTTATCAATGTAATCTGAGCCAGAAGTCACTACCTATTTTAATACTCTTAATCAAGTGTTCTCTTATACAATAAATAAATTCAGCGTCGCGTCGTCGTCGCACAAAATGAATTGCAGGCTGCTTATTAAACTTCGTACTTACATAACAAAAAATTGCAAAATTCTCAAAATACACAGAATTGGTATTTTCAATTCAAAATTCATTTGCTGCATTCTTAACTCCATATAAAAATCAGAAAAAAGCGCGACCCCAATGCGCAGGAGTTGGAAAGTTGTCCCGTAAGCTCTACCAAAAACGGCTTGAAGCCAAATAAGAATCGAGTAGGTATAGAAGGCCTGATGTCAGCCTCGCAGGCAAGGTACCAACCGCAAACCAGACCATTGTGTAATTTATACCAACTGACTATACAACAAATAAAGAGACAAATTCAAATGTAGCTGAAGACATAATATTAACCGATAACTTAACTACATGTTGAAACGGACACCTATTGTTTAAAAAGGTCATTGTTATTTAAAATATTGATAAGATAGGTCTTATTGGTTTTGAATAAATAAAAAGACGCGTCATCCGTCACCTTACTAACAAAACACGATTATTACCTCTTATGATTTTGTTGGTGAGTGCGAAGAATCGGATTTATATGTATGTTTTAGAGTGTAGGTAGAGGAACAGCTTACCAGTCACCGATCGGCAAGGTCGTCGACCATATGGTCTATCTGGCAGTGAGCTAGTTACTAGCACGCGAATATGAATTGTCTAAAAATTATGCAATGTTACGACTGCAATATTCAAATCTAAATCTGATATGACCTCGGTTAAACCTAATTGACTTCGGTTTCAGAAACAGATTTTTGTTTCCAGTATCAAATTGCTTTGCTCTTGGAACTGTCAGTATCTAGGTATCTATCCACTGTTTTTACCTTGCCCACTTCCTCCTAAACGCAAAAAACTGACAATTGTCTGGCTCACGTAGTCGTTTTGTAACATTCCTAGTAGGCAGACACATCGGAATGCCATATTGCAAAATGCCAACGTTAATCTTAGAGATCTTTAACGACTGATTGATAGCTTTGTTGCTTTTGAGAGATGTAGAGAAAATGTAGGCGTTTCAATATAATTAAGAAATCGACAATCAACCATAGAGCAATCTACAGACGGTGACGTAAGTTGATACACCGCGCGTCCTGTGTTCAAAAACGTTAAGTTGTTCCATCGAGTCAAGTAAACAAGAAACGAGTTTGAGCGAGGACGTGGGCTCAGTGGCAACAACGGTGAGATCATCGCCGCGAATATAGACGCCTGAGGTCGCAGCCTGCACCACTTTACACGTCACGTATCTTTCTAATTGCCGTGCCGATTTTGTTTACAATACCTGCTTTTTCCGAGGCTCTCACGCGACTGTAAAGCTCATGGGAAATGACGGTGCTCGCCCGACAACAAATCACAACTTCCAAGGCCCAGTAAAATTGCTCAAACAACCCGACTGCTTTTATTTCTTTGCTTAGCGTAAATTCGAATTTACATTCAAATGAAAATCATTTAATAACCAACCCACGATACTGTTGTCTGCCCAAAAAATAATCAAAAACGTGATAAACGCTTTGATCACTTCTTAGCAACATGCCATTTTTTAATGTTATCTACAATTATGAAGACTTATTTACCTGCTGTAAATGTATCTTTACCTACATCAAATTATACAAAGCCTACGTATTTCAAATACATAGATACCAGGATGTGGGACAAACTAAGGTCAATTCAAGACGTGGAGTATTTTTCAATTGGTGAAGCCAAGTGGGCGAATAATGACAATCGAGCACTTTACTCATTACACTCGTTGATTTGATATGATGCTATCACTCACATTTATTCATGACAGGTGGCCGTAATACCAGCTTTATAATTAACCATTATTCTAATAACAGGATACATTCAGTCCATTCGTCTGATAAGCACGCACAATGCAACTTTTCCTAATAATTGATGCATTTCAATAATACAGGCTTACTTGTTCGTATTTGTAAATATCCCGTCTGGATTTGAGGTGGAGTTCTTGACTCTGAATAACGTTATTTATCGCCCAGTAAACCTCCATTCCCATTCTCAAAAACAATATCCATATTCCTCGTTATTTATGTGGATAAATAACGAGGAATATGGATATTGTTTATAATGAGATTATTTTAATACCAATGGAGGTTTAGGTGGCTAAACCTCCATTGGTATTAAAATAATCTCATTCCCAAAAATAACATCGTTTTCCTTGAAAACGTGACTAAAATATCAACAAACCTATTGCGAATCTTCGAATGTCATGTCAACGATCGGGACCATGAAACTAGCTCCCACTTGGATTTACATACAATACTTGTAAATGTAACGTGTTGGCATTTCTTGGAATACTGATCGTAAAATATTACATTACGTTATATATATATATATTAGCAAACCCGGCGAACTCTGTTTCGCCACCAGATTTTCCTGAATTTTCTTTGCTATAAACCTCACGGAGCCCGAGACCTTTCCAACGAATGCAAAACCGTGGAAATCGGTTCGTGCGTTCTGGAGTTATAGCGTCAGGAAGGAAAACCCGACTTATTTTTATATATTAGATAGATATAGGTACAAACAAAAACCGATAACTTATCTTTCAAACAAAGGTGTTCCAAAATGTTTGACTCCAAATATGGAGGCATCATTACAAAGTCGTTAAAACGAAGTTTTTGTTAAAATTCTTTTGCCTGAACTGGATAAGGTTAACACGGGTATAGCCAAAACGAGTATATCCTAATCTATGTTTGAAACCAGTTTTCCGAATATAATATTTAGCTAATTATCTACGCCTGGCCGCGGTTGGTTTGCACTTATTTCCTTCAAAAAGTAGCTATCAATTTGGACTAAAAATGTTTTCATTTATGTGGCAGGAGGCAATTCTTCTATGGACAATATACATTCTACTTCTTTTAGCGTTAACCTATTCTTGATTTTAAACTCCTAGTTTATCCTTGCGGCACTTTTGGAATGAATTTTTTACAGATAAGTATTTTTTTTAAAAAGCTTTTTGTAAATTAAATAACAAATGATTCGTTCTCAGAGCAGAGTATAAGACCTTTCCATGACAATCTAGAGCTACCGGCACATTGCAAGTATAACAAAACAATTGGTCACGGTGGCAGCGCACGTGAACTATAGTCACAGTCGAGTAACCTGCGCTTGCGCACCGCACCTCAAGTGATTCCACCGGCCGGGCGGTCTACAGTGCTGCCGGCGGCGGTGCATGCTTTCATCATAGAAAGATGGAACTTCTCAGAATTGTTTCTAACTATCCAGCATACGAACAACACCTATGTAATTATTTACAGATTTGTCTACAAAAATGAAAATAAAAGGGATAAAAAAGAGGAAAGATTATTTGTTTGTATTTGGCTGTGAAACTATTTTGATTTTGATTAAATTTGGAATGAGGACACATCGATTTATTGGGAGTAACAAAGGCTACTTTTTATCCGAATATTCCCACGGGATCGGGACTTATGAATGTAATACCGCGGGGTGCTGATAACCTGATATATTTCCTTTTTTTATTTTTATCTGAAGGGTAGGATTGGTTGGTACAGAGTTCGACTTTCATTTTTAAACTTTAAAACCCAGTAAAGTTTCTAACCAACATGCATGCAACCAACATGCAGCGCATCGTAAACTGAATGGGGCGCAGTAACTCTCATTCATAGTTCTACACAACACAGTTATAACATTTTCCACAACAGAATTGATCGACCTATTTTACGACAGTAGTCGCACACAATATGTTGTCCGCTTTTTCATTATTCACACGTAGCTAACTTTAAAATCAATAGAATAACTATTATTATATTCATGGCACGTTAGATTAGACACTCTATAGATAGGCATAAGTGAGATCAAATTTATTATAATTTAAAAACTTTTCTTTATCAGACTTCTTCTTCGAAAGATGTTTTTAACAGCATCGTAGGTAAAGTGGCAGCATTTTATGTTACATATTACCTTTGTGCTTAAATAATAGTTAAACCGTATTTTGTCTTTTTTCTGCTGTTCTTTTGCGTACATCGTGTATTTCTCTTTCTTTAGTTTCAAATTATTTCAAGGCTAATTCATATGAATATTTCTCTTAATTTTATGAATGAACTTATTGTTTTCATGTATCTACCGGCAGGTAATCATGATTTTATCTCATAGATTAAGCACTATTTTGATATTTTACCTGGTAGACAAAAACAATTATAATAACAACTAGCTGCGCCCCGCGGTTTCACCCGCGTATCCCGATCCCGTGGGAATTTCGGTTATTCGATTTTTTCTCGCCTTTTAAACCTTCCCTAGACCTCCACGAACATTTCAAGACTAAGATAAGATAAATCCGTTCAGCCGTTCTCGAGTTTTAATCAGACTAACGAACAACAATTCATTTTTATTTATATAGATAGATTTATGAAGCAAGTGAGCAGCTTTACTCAAAACCTTTCAAAGCTGTAAATTAATATCCATGTAGTAAGTGATAATTGGTGCAAAGTTGTTGCTCGATTTTTGTTTTTACATTCATATTTTGTAGATCTACTAAGGTATTTACAATTTTGTCAATTTCAGGGGTTTGCTAAATGGACGAGAATAAAAATTCTTTATTGTAAATTACCATAAAACGAAACCCCTTTTCTTGTTCGTCATTTTTATTTTTACTTGACCTCTTTAGTGTTATCATGTTGGCGCATAATTGGCCTTTGCAGCATCACCTCTGATAAAGTATACCTAAAGATGTCTTGCATACTGTTGTTTTGGATGAGTGTTTGCAAATGTATGAAAAATTAGGAAATATTTCTAGTTTTTAAAGACGCTTATTTCCTATGATAATTAGAATAAGAAAAAAAACCAAGACATAGGGGCATGGTCATTGGTCATGGCAGCTACAAAAATATTTACTCTACTGTCATTATCCAGAGAGGAAACAGTTGACTACGTATGTATGTATGGAGAAAGAGCCGGGTACCTTTCGTCTTAAGTTACAGTTTATAAGTCTAGGTACTAATTTTTTTTATTTGCTTTCAAGTACAGACTTTTTGTCCTCGCTTCGTTTATTATCAGTAGGTATAGATTGGTCCGTTGAACCATTTAAATGGAATAGATCTGACCAATATTGATACTATTTGATACCACGTTTATTTTTAACAACCTGATACATATTGTGTGTTTCATCTCTTGCACTGAAATGTCAGTTCATTAATAGAGCAGATTGACGATTGACTCATATAGACAATGACTCTTGAGTGACTCTTTATCTTTCTTTAGAATAAAGTCAATACCTACCTTCTGCCTACTGTTCCATCTTATAATACCTAGGCAGTCTTAATATTATTTTTAACCGACTTCTAAAAAAGGAGTAGGTTCTCAATTTGATTGTATATATACAAGGTTATTGGTAATTATATAAGAAAGCGGTTGAGGGATAGATACTTCTATGCACTTTAACAATTAACATTTTTTCGACTTTTGGAAATTCGAACATTTTTAGTAATTTAATTACAAGCGTGCGTCAGTAATCAGTATTGCTTTCTTGATACAAATGTGTTCCCCTCTGCAAACCTATAGGTTTTATTAAAAAAATTGCTCATTATTCAGAAAAAAGGAAATCCAACGCCGGCCGCGCCAACTTTAAATGGCACTATATTTTACTGTAAGTAAGTTATAATCACAGCATATTGCCGAGACTGCACCCTCCATGGCACGCACATATAATGTTATTGAATGTTTATGTGTTATAATCTATTTATGTATGTGTTGTGCTATGGAAAATAAATGGTTTAAATGGTTTAAATTAATTCTTTAAATTTATATACGTTTGCATAATAATATTGGCCTTTACGTCTAATCAATATACAGCGGCAGCAACTCTTATAATGTGCTATTCGGGACGTTTTAGTGCCTGGCATGTTTTAGGTGAAATAAACTTGCCCAGCCATTCCACCCTCTCAACTTAGTCGAACGTTTCCAAAGGAAATAAATCTTCATAATAATATTATGTTTAAAAAAAAATCTACAGTAAAGTTAGTTAACATTGTGTTTCAAAACAAAGAATCTCCTACAAGATTAATGGATACATATAAAATCAATGTAAGTTGTTGTCTGTCTGTCAAAGGTCAAATGATAGAAGGCCAGTGCTAGCGTGACTAACAAACAAATATAAGTTCATAATTGTTTCAAAAGTCTAGAACGTAAAATTAATCTGAAATGGCACTACATTCTCAGGAAATGTATTTTTAATCGGTGAGCATGTTTTGTATCAGATAACACTACTTACACATGGCTAGTAGGTACATGAGTTTAACAAAATTTTGATAAATACCTTTATAAAAATGATAAAGATTATGTAACTAGCTAATCTAACCGACCAAAGGGCTACTAAAGTTAGTGGCATAGTTATGCCGATGCCATCTTGATTGGACATCATGTGATAGAATATTTTTTGTTTGTAATGTGTTTTCTATTCAAATATATGGGTGTCATATAGAGCGCCAAAAAAAAAACAAAATGGCGTCGGAGTATAACGTCAACGTCCATACAATTGTCAAATATCCTTTTATTTCATGACTCATAGTAAAACTGATATTGAAAATGAGAAAGGTTGGGTTTGCAATATTTAAAACAAAATTTTGCCTAAAAATACTTCAGTTCTTAATTAGGATTTTCCAAAGGTAGAAAAGCGTACCTCTAATGCAAATTAATTTCCAATGACCCTGTACACAGGGTTGCAAGACATACGAGAAATTATGAAAAATAAATTATTATTTATTATCGCTGGTACGAGTTAAAAATTCTGGCATCTGGCAAGACTGCACTGGTATAACATTTAATTTGCAAATAGGTAGTAAGTAAATAATATTCAACAAAATATCAGAAAATGTCAGATATTATCTCCGTTATCAGAGTATCAATAAGATAATGATTGTTCTCATTTCTCTCTATTCAGAGTCATATTCCGCATTATCAACTTTGCAAAATGGGAAAGAAAACTGGTGACTTTCTAAACTTCTTTGCTAAACTTGTTTTGATCTCTACTACATTATTGTGTAGGTACTTATTACGTAGATGGAACATAATCAAATTAATCACATTATTTTACAAAGGGACATGGATTATATAAAATCTCTACTGACTGACTGCAATACATATATTAACGCACAGCTTAAACAACTGGTCCAAGATACATTAAAGGAGGCTGTGTTCTAGGTAAATTTTGGTATCCCCTAAGAACAAGGTTTTTCGAAATTCCATCCCGAAGGTAAAATGATAAGGTAGGTAAGGTAAAAGGTAAAATGAATGACCGCAGCCAGAAGCTTATTTTAATATAGTGATTTTTGATTTTTTTTCTCTACATGTTTCTCGGTCTAGCAAGTCTGTGACCTCCAATCCTAGCATAAAACCCTATTTCGCAGAAAATACTTGAAATCAACCGATGAAAATATCGATTTACTGTACCTTTTAATAATTATCCTTATTGATTTGGTCCATATTTATCTAACACAAGAAGCGCTCCGCTGTTTCAAACGCCGATCCCGTGGGGATGTCGGGATAAAAAGCCTATATGTTATCCCCAATGAATCAATGTATCCTCATACCAAGTTTCATCAAAATCGGTCCAGTAGTTTCGGAGCCTATTCGTTACAAACAAACAAATAAAAAAATCTTTCCTCTTTATAATATTAGTGTAGATGAAGTATTTATTACAATAGGAGAAAGAACGGTGCCTTGAATAATAAGTTAATACCTAACCTTTTCCGCAAAATTACTAGGATCCAACCTATGAAAATACCGACTAACTGTAGGTATTAATTATCCTAATTAATGTGGTCCATAATTATCTAACACGAAGGATAAATTACAATAGGAGAAAGAACGGTGCCTTGTTCGGTGCGGCACGGGCAGGCACATCACCGCTAACTAACCCGTTTTAATACGACTAACTTTATGGGTAGTTAGAAGACCACGTGTGTGTGGTCTCGAAACTTTCAAGCCAGATTAGAAACATTTAAAATCTTGTAAAGAATGTTCGACCAATGGCTTTACATTTAAATACATGATGTTGATTGAATTAAAGCCCAGTTAAAAACATCTAACCGAAATTTTTTATGCAAGCTCTATTCTTTATTTTACACAAGCTGAATCTCCAGCTGTAAGGTTTGCAGGTTATGAGCCTGGAACCCTAAATAATATCTTATAGATAATATTTTATTAGAAGGTGTAGCATTTTTACAAACTTTTATTTAGCTTCACCTGTTCCGATGTCTGTCACGATTGAGCTGAATTTTTGTAAGTCGTGTGACAATGCAATAATAGCTTGTTTTTAAAAATATTTATTAAAGGCTTATTTATATTTTTTTATTTATAATTCAGTCGGTAAAAATAATGGATTTTGTAGTACTATACTAACATCAAGAAATATCTCAGGACAGGGAGCGATCAAGGAGTCTCGTTTCGGAGGCCAAGATCCACTTTGGTGCCAATAGAGTAAGTAGTAAGTACCTTCTTTTTTCTCTTTGCCTTTTCCCATTTTAGGTGGGATCAGCTCTCTAAATTATTTTGCGCCAGGCAGTTCTGTCCTAGATTATCCGTATATCTATATTAGCCTGTTTTATGGTCCGGGTCATGTTAGTCCACCAGCGCCGGGGGGGGGGGTGCCCCCTTCCTCGTAAGTTAGTAAGTAAGTACCTATATACTTAAAAAGTAATGTAAATACTGAATCAACGAAGAAACATTTTTGTGCTTATTTTAATCGTCTATCGACTCTATTGTACTGTTATTTGTATTGCATCGGAATACAGCTCACGCTATGGCGTGTTCTTTGTCAGTTTGTGATAGGTAGATAGGTATTTTACCTACCTATTTTATGTAATTACAAAAAAAACGATCTATAAAATAATAGGTACGTATGTATGTTTTCTGTAATAGAGGTGATGGGTGTTTGACGAGTTATATTCCAACAGTTGATTCAAGAATGACGTCACTTAATTCGTCAGGTTATGACGTAACTAAAACCTACATACCTAGTGTATGACCTCGTTATGTTACCGAATATGCCTTTCCATTTTTTTATGTCAAAACAGTAACGTTAGTACCTATATGCAATTGATACAGCGGGTATGCGTATTCCGCTTCGAGCTAGTTTGGGGGTAGTTTAAAATGGCAACCCTTGATCTGACATGGCAACCAATTTATCCTCCCTGGATAATGAAACTAGCACAAATATTTTTGTACCTATAACTGCCATGACTATGCCCCTATGTTTTGATTTTTTCATTTTCTAATTATCCTAAAAATTAAGATTTAAAAAACAAAAAAATAACATCTGAGCATCATGGCAGTTATAAGTTTTATGCAACAAAAATATTTGCGAGTATTAGTATAAACTTTTCAAAATTCGTTTTCAGAATATATTGAAGTTTAAATATCTGCTTGGATACCTAAGTGACTCTACTAGCTAGGTATTACTCGTTAATAATCTAGTGTTGCGTGTTGAAATAAATTTTGCAACAAGCACTAAAATGGCGCTAAATATTTCCAGGCGTTCAATTTAAACTGATCAACTCTAATTTATGTCTGGGCTAATGGGTCAAGCGCTAGACTTTATGTTTTTATCAAAACTATGTTGCTTTTTTTTAATACAATTCATTGTTAAAAACTGAGTTACGCGGACTACCTTTCATATAAAATCCGGTTTCATACAATATTGCACCGTCTCGCGCGTCGTCGCGGGACGATTTTGTATGAAACCGCGCGGACCGATTTTGATGAAACTGGGTATGAGGTCATTGGGAGTGTCATGGCTACTTTTTTTGGCCGGTATTCCCACGGGATTGGGAGTTACGCGGAAAATAAGTTTCCTATTTCCGTAGGTAGGTATAATGTATACTAGATTTTGACAGAATTAAATATCTTTTACAGAATATATAGGTATATCTAGTTCCGATTTTAAAATATCTATGAAATGACAAACGTACAAGTGGGTGGGGACTAGGCTGTAAATCAAATAGCCCAGGTGTAATAAATATTGAACGTAATGCACTAAGCTAGACCATAAGACCACCTACGCTCTGCACAGGTCCAACCAACGTGAGGCAATGATGCTAATCAATGTTTAAAAGGCTTTGGTAAATCAATGAGTCACAGACTGAACTAGCATATGCCTTTGCACGTTTTTAATATTGAATTGAATATCGATAAATTTAGTGAATGAAATGGTATCTATCCAGGGGCACAGCAGTATAATATTTACAAGAAAGAAAAACCAGCCAAATGCGAGTCGGTTAGCGCACAAGGGGTTGTTGTATGGGAGCCCCACTTATTTTTTTGTCTTTTTTCAGCAGGTATTTGTTGTCATAGAGGCAACAGAAATACATAATCTGTAAAAAATTCAGAATCAAAAATCCACTATAGTTTTGAAGCTATCCTAAAATTAAGAATTAAAACTAGTATAAAATTGAAATTACAACGAATTCATCGATAAAGATGTCACCTACAATTCCATCTCAGCACTTTTGAGTAAAACAAAATACATTCGTTGCAATCAACAATGTTATTTGTAAGCGACGGGTATTTCTGGCGCGTTGCAGCTTATAAAGCATTAAACCTGTAGTTATTTTAATCGGTACCTAATATGAAATCTTTAAAAATGCTATTACAATTCGTTCTCATTTTCCAAAATCAAAATATCGTAATGATTCAAAATACATAAATTACATGAAAACAAAGTTTGTTTACACATTGTAGGTAGGTTTAATCATTCATTCATTACTCATTGACCGTGACATTGAATATATGAGATGAGAATCATTCTTTAAATGGGCACTTTGCCAGTTTTGAATTGGACCACCTCGTTAGTTGAATTGGTTATTGTTTTAAAAAAGTATATTTTTGAGCATTTTGTTGCTTTTTACCAGAAAATCTTAATTAAATCCGCTTGCTCTATATTTCTCGCTGAAAATAAGTTTTAAATAAATGCTGAGTTCCCTTCATTGCAATCAGCAAAGTAAGACATTCTTTGGCATTGGTACAAACCGTTTCCGATTTGGAAATTATTGCCGTAAGAAACAATTTACCTACATACATTTTTATGCTTACGATGAGAAAAAACATTAATTTAAAATGGTTTAGGTAAACTGTTTTTCTCTGAACCTCTTTTAATTTATACCTTTACCAACTCTATATTTTGTTACAACGCTCTCCAAAACAATTACATATAATCAAAGTTTTCGGAACGAAGTTTCTTATCGCGCGTTGCGAAAGAGGGCTAGACGGAAAAAATGAAGACCAAAAGTAGTAACGACACTTTACAATTCCTTCACTAATTAATCGAAGAGAACTTCGTTCCATCCGGGTGTCCCATGACACCTCTCCAGTTTATCTTTTAATTTTTAAAAGTACTTCTTCATATTCGTTATCATGAAGAATTTCATATTTAGGTGTGAACGAACTTATCTACTCACTTACTGTTTGTAATCTGCAAACTATTTTTGGGTCATTTTATCTACAAAGTAAAGGTGAGTCCACGTAAACGTTTTCGTTCGACCCAAATTTGTACCCAGCTATTAAAAACTTTATCCAGTAAAAGGTTTAAATAAGCATTAACATGGCAAATACGTTGCTTTCAAAGAATTATTTGCAGTGATGTAAATGCTATTTAAATATCTGATTCATGTAAAATCGTGACTACTTATTTACCTTTTAAACGTTGCTCTATACAAATTAGAAACGTCATAAATACCTAATAACTACACGGTCATACCTACCTACAAAAAATGTGTCGATTGTCGTGAAATCACAATCAAATTAAAATAAAACTAAATATAAACGCCCATAATACCATTCTTACAAGAAATAAAAAACCGGCCAAGTGCGAGGAGGATTCTCGCAAAGGGTACCGTACTATATATTCTGTAGTATTTGTTGTTATAGCGGCAACAGAAATACATCATCTGTCAACTGATTTAGTTGTTTTTAACTGTCTAGCTATCACGTTTCATGAGATAGAGCATGACATACAGCCGTACTGAGAGTAGAGTCTTAGTAGAAGGGTCCCAAACTCAAACACAAACTAAATGACACAGCAGAACCTAATGTAAAAGTTAAATGTTAGGTACGACTTTTACTACAATTATTAAGATTTAAATATTTAAATCGTAAGTTCGTATTCAGAGCAGGTAATGTGTAATCGTTCATCAATTGTTAAACTCGCCTAAATGACCGAGCGGTCAAATGTTACACAATGGAGATCCATTAGCTGACCAACAAACATGGTCACATGTTTAACGCCCGCAAATTGCATGTTATTTACGGCTTAGTACAGTTTCATCACTTTAAACTAGTCTAGATTTTTGTAATAATGACGACTCTGCTATTTATAAAAAAAAAATATTTTTAATGGCTATTTTATCTTCTTATCATTGATATGAAGACACAGTTAACTGCTAAAAATTCACAACAAACTCTTTCATGGCTGTAATATTTTTGAAAAAAAAATGCCACATTGCAAATTATCAGCGCCACTAATTAATCCGGAATAATGTTTGCATTATTTTTCTGTTTAATATATCTTGAAAATCAATCATCCTTATCGTGTTAGATAATAATATAACAATAATAAGATATCAACAAAAAAGAGTACTCACCCACAGGTACAAATTTCACAGATGCACTGTTCTTTGTGAACTGTCTTCTCTGGTTTCCTAGGACCTTGTTTGGGCCTAGTCTCGTCGATGTAGACAGTTTCCTTAACCGTGGTTCTGTCGTCTCGAACCGTTTTCCTATCATCGATGATGGACTCGTCATAAACGGTGCTGACGACTTCATTTCGTGTGTCTGTGATTCCACGGTCCACAACATCAAACGTCGTGACGTCTTCCGTCGTTTGGACATCGCGCTTTAACAAAATAGTAAAGTTAATAACAAATTAAGAACTTGCACAATCAATTCTCATGAACCAGTTTCTCTACTTACCAATTTTCTGTAGTCTATCGAGCTTTTGTCGACGAAGACGTCAGTCTTAACTTTATCATCTACCTTAGCGTCCTCATAAGTCGTTATTTTTGTGGTAATTCCATTCTCAGTAACGTAACGGGTAACTTCGACTTGACTTCTGTTTTTCTCTACTTCGAATGACTTTCTAGTCACACCTCCAGTGTTAGATGTCAAAACAGTAGTCTCTTGAGTATCGAGGCCTTCGTACAAATCTTTCACATCTTCGTTTATTTTTGTTCCGAAAGTAACCTTTTCAATGCGTTTGAAAGGATATTTTTTCACAGTATCAATTATCTCTTTCAATATACGATCGTCAATGTTCCTTTTAATGACAATATTTTTATCACTGACAGTAACATCCTTTTTATAGGACGAAGATTCTATAATTTTACGCAGATCGCTGATAGAAGTAAAATCTTTAATGTCTCTAGAAGATAGAATAATGTTCTCTTCGGTATCTTGACGTTTCAGGTGGTGTCTGGGCTGTTCGGGTTTACCAAATGGAGACATTTGTTTTGGTCTTTTGGGTCGATCGTCATCTTTCTCATAAACGAACTTTCCATTCCAGGTTCCAGTACTTCTTTCATAACTAGTCAAAGTGTCTTTAGTCTGAGAATCTTTCGTCTCCTTGGACAAGTTTTTTTTCTCAGTTGTCAAAAATTCGGTTGTTTTTGATACATCTCGGGAATCAGTTACGTGAGATTGTGAATCAGTAGTAGTGGATTGATAAGTAGAAGAATGAATATCTGTAGTGTCTTGTCTTGTATCGTCTTGAATTCTCCTGTTAAGAATATCATCGCTTTCGGTTGTTTGTTTTATAACTGGTCTCTTCTTAGTAAAGTCACCAACGTATGTGTTGGTCGTAGCAGCGATTTCTTTGCCATCTTTGTACAATACAGATTCCTCAGTTATTTGATTAGAACTTTTAGGTACTCCATCTTTGCCCGTATCATAGTGAGATTCTTTGTCAAGCACATGTCTGGTATACTCATGTTGCGGTTTGATATCTGTACCACTTACGTTATGGCTTTTTTCATGAGTAGCATGCTCTTTACTGTCTCCCCATTCTCTATTAGACTTATTAACGATCCTCTCTTTACCATCGACTATTTCGACAACGTAAGAGGATGTAGATGCTTGTTGAGCACTGCTGGTGTTACTTTTCATTATTTTTGTTGAGAAATTCACATTATCAATATTTTGCACTTGAAGAATATCGCCAACTTTTCTAAGCTCATTTTGAATAGTAGAGTCATATCCATAGAAGTTTGAGGAATCTGTTTGATTCGCATGTCGCCTTCTATCGCTGACAACCTCTCTATTAGTTGTTACATTTTCAACAGACTCTTTCTGACTTGTACTTTGTTTCTGGTCAGTAGATGTCACATGACTAGATGATATGTTTTCGATAGTTTCTCTGTTTGTTCGATCTGTATTATAATTCGCAGAATCTGTTGAAGTTATGTGATGATCTCCTGAAGATAGTTGACCTTGAATGTACTGTTGATGTTTAGGATTGTCTCTTTCAGATGTAATGCTGGCATGTTTAGAGACTTCAGTACCATCTTTTACAAATTTGGAGTCTTGTTTCAATGTCATTTCACTGGTAGGCTTTTGTCCTTTTTTACCAGTATCATATTTTGACTCCATATCGCGATTTTGGGAGCTATAAATAGATTCGGGCTTTATATCTGTACCACTTACGCTAGCGAAAGCCTCCTTTGAAGAATGTTCTTTAGCATCGCCCCATTCCCTTTTCGAATTATCAATGATACGCTCTTTTCCATCAACGATCTCAACCACGTAAGAAGACGAAGAAGATTTCGTTATATTGCTACTTTTTGTCTCATTAGATTGAGAAGTACTGGAATACTCTTTAGTTTTCGCGTTGTTATCAAGAGCGCTTTCTAAGCCATAGAAGTTAGAGCTGTTGGACTTGACTGTCTGATTTTTGTTAGTAGGCTGCGGAGAGTTTCGATAAGTTACATTCTCGCGTTGATTTACATTTTGTTGGTCCCTTAAATTTCTTGAATGTCCTGCCTGAGTTTGAGATACCAGATTCTCCTTTTCCAACTGCAGGAACTCATTGGTAGTGTTAGCATTTTGAGATCGCATTGTGTAGTTTGTACTGGAACTCGATGTATTTCCAGCAGAATTATCGATGAATGCGGTATTCATTGTCTGATTGGCTGCCGAGGAGTCAGTTGTTTTGTCGAACGTCTGGCTGTGGCTAGAGCCGGATTGCTGGACAGAACTAGACGAAGTTTGGAATGTTTCACTCTTAGAACTCTGTTGGTGAGAAGAAGATGACTCTTGCTGCATGGAGTTGGAAATGAATTCCCCGGTCCTCGATTGAGCCATGTCACTAACCTGATGTTCGTGCGATCTTATCTGGGAGAGATCGGTAATAGAAGGTGCTTCAGTGATGATGTAGTGAGGGTGACTATTGTAATGTTCGGAGATAGTAGACCCACTGATGGAAGTATTGTCGGTCACATCGGTAATCATGAGGGGATCGTCTTCCTCAACCTTTACTTCGATGTAGCGGATCTTCTTACCGGAAGACACCTTCTGCAGCGTATTGCTGCTGGACTGCACCGAACTCGAGGTGCTGGTCTTCTGAACACTGGTCGAAGCAGTAGATGATGTCACTGCTGACGATTTAGACTGTTTATTTTTTTTATTTTTTATCGTCATTTTGGTCCCACTTTCAACTTAAATCTAAATAAAATATGAGAGATTCAAAATTCTTAAACATAAGCACGATTAAATATTTCTTAAATAAACTGTATCACAAAGTCAAACTAATTGCCATGTAACGAGAAGATAGGTAAATAAATGGTCGCGAGAGTCGTTCGTGTCGTGTGTCGCGGTGAGCGCGCGCGCGCTGTTAGCGACTGGCTCGCGAATTCTGCGGAGAGTGCTGCGCCTGCGCCGCCGCCCGGTCGTCACCGCCGCGCCGCCGCCGCCGGTGCCCCCCCCTCGTGTGTCGCCCACTAACCTTCAAGACACGTAAGCGCTTACATCTCACTGTTGGACTCATACCAAAAATGGTTTAAAGTTAACCTTACTTGATGCTGAAATGTAGTCATCGACTCCTTTTTTATTCGTGAATAATTCGTTGTTTTTAAAGTCTTTAAAGAATTACTTAGGTAGGTATGTTTTCGTGAAGTTTACTTTTTTATTCAGAATTTAATTTTCTCAATAAGTTAGTACTTAGTATACACTTTCTATTTAATGGATAATCAAAACTTTATGGTTGTCATTGCAATTTCTAAATGTCACCTGCCTGACTATTTTCTCTTTTTCCCCTTGCTCCTAACAGTTAACCTAAATGACAACCAATTTCTGAGTATTGATCACAGTAATTCATCTCTATAGAAGGCTTACCTAATTGCGTGGGCAAGTAAAGTCAGGTAATTTGCATATTATTTTAGCCAGCGCAATCGAATGACTGAACCAGTATCTCTATAGCTTGCAAGCGATGCCGATGTAGATAATGCAGTTTATGTGACCTACTTTTTAACTAAATACTTCTGAGTATGAGATTTTTTGCTTTATAAATAAAACTAGTAGGTAAATAAGTTCCAAACATAACGCCTATACGGTGAATGGAATTGAGCCTCTGGGAATTCCCAGGATGGGTCATTAGGTATATGTGTTGTCATACAAAGTTTTATCAAAATCAGGGCCCGGAGTCCGTAAGACTTTATAATGATATCGTAATACGACTTCAGAAATAGCGTTTATTTATGAAAATGCCACTTATAATATAAGGATACAAAAGCCACTAACGGACTAAGGATTTTGTCGATAGTTTGTGGCAATTTCTTAGTTTAAAAATATTCATGAAAATATTTGACCGTGTCATACGTGAGACACGTCAAATTGCCTTACAGGGCCACGGCCTTGTAGTTTCAGAGATTACCCATTACAAACAATATCTAAGTATATCTAAACTTTAAATAGGTAGGTACCTATTTATATTATACAAATTCCGATAAGCCCCTATGGTTCGCCCCACGAGAACACCGAAGTAATTTTCAAAATGTCAGAGCGAACGTACGTTCCCTTTAGAAATGTCGCCTTCTATTTATTTATTTAGGTAACTTTACTGCCCCTAATTTCCTTAGAATCTAGGTTAATTGAACGCATGCGCAGATTGATTTAGCCCTTGAACTTGAGGCAAGGACGGACGTTTTCACTTTCCAACCAATTTTTTTTTTAAATATTGGCTTAGGGGTATTGCCAATACCCCTAAATCAATATTCTTTTAGATCAATAGTTTTTTTTTTAAACTCCCAATACCGTATTGGGAGCAACGAGGAAGAGAAACGAGGAGAGTTGTGAGGTACGCACATAAAATTCTATGATTGGGAGTTTTTGGGGTTTGGTTTTTTACAACACAAATTATTAATCACTTACCAATTTATACTTAATCTTGACTTTACATTTTCGTACTCGCTCTACATAAGTAAAGAACTTAAGTTTTGACTTCACATTTTGTTCGATATACTATTCAACTCTACCTTCATATTTGAAAGGTTTCTATTTTCATAATCAATATCAAAATATACCTAAAAAGGTAAGTAGGTAACGTAGTTAGCCACCGACTTAACGTCCGCGATTGACAAGGGCCACAGTGGCCGTTCCTTGAATACCATTCATCGCTTCACACGGCCTCGAACATATATAGCGATATGATCTTACAATTTACTCGGTAACTTCATGGATTAGTTTATAATGGGGAAACAGTAGTTATTTTATTTATTTTTTATTTATTATTCAAACCAAATTACAGCATCCTTACAGCTAAGCCAATACGGTGAAGTTACAAACAAAAAAACAAAATAAAACATTTATATTACATTGTTTCCAAGTACCTATAAGCCACTCCTGTGAATTACGGCAGGCTATCATAAACAATATCAATCTCCCTTGCTACAAAATTGATGGCTAGAATGGTCCAAACCATGGGAGTGCGTTTTAGCAATTTCGTACGAGCTGTAGGGACGTGGAGCAGCTGAGGTGGTCGTGGACGGAGCAACTCCGCGCTCTTGGCCGGCACACGCAACTGTGGCGCCACTAGCACGTCCGGGTGGTGTACAGTCGACTGCATAATTGCAGACCCAGATTCTAGGCACCTGCTTTAGTTGAAGTTTAAAGTCTTCTAACTCATCAATTAATCAAACAAAAAATATTAGAATGAAATCATGCCAATAATAGTATTTTTTTAACTCTACCGGGGGCTGCAATTATGCAGCCGACTGTACCTCGCCACACAGCACCCGCCACATGTACCTCATCATCCCCACCTCTCTTCTCACCTCAAGTCTACTATACCCCGAACATACCTATTACAAATAAACTTGGATACATAAGGGAGTAAAATGGATACATGTATAATTGTATACATGGTCAATTTATGTGCGCTAATTGACATTGCTCCAGTGAAGGAAAACAACGTGATGAAACCCGCGGCTTAGCTGGCTGCAGAAGTATTGACAAGTTCTTTCCTCTGGACACGATCGAGTAAGCTGAGAGGGTAGTCGGTGCTGGGCAAGCCTACTCCATCCTCACGCAATAAGGACCCAATTAAGAGGAAAGGGTACCGGGGGCTCTCTCCATACAAACGTAGTCTGACTGTTTTCTCCCTGGGTAATGACACTAGAGCAAATATTTTTTTTCATAAAACTTATATCTGCCATAACCCTATGTATTTTTTTTTGTTTTTTAAATCTTCATTTCTATGATAATTAGAAAATGAAAAAAACCAAAACATAGGGGCATAGTCATGGCAGTTGTAGGTTTTATGGCATAAAAATATTTGTGCTAGGGAGGAAACAGTCGACTACGTCTGTATGGAGAGAGCGACGGTACCCTTTCACCTACAGAGGTCTAATTGCGGAAAACACCGGAATATTACAAGGTTTATCACGATTAAAGCATTCGTAAGTAAGTACTTTTAGCGTCATCTGGTGGCGGCAAGAAGTGTCCCCACGCCTAAGTACTAAAATATTATAGTCATTTCGCATTTCCTTTTCGAACAAACTGATATTGTTGAATATCGACGGCCAAAAACCATTAAAATGAGTCGTGGGTTGCGCAAGGCTTTGCCTTACAAGGCTGTGGTGGGCGATCCTCCATTGAATCACGCACCCACGCTCTGATTGTCTGCAAGACACCTATAAAGTCAATTAATCAATCACAAACTGAACACCGTTATATGGAACATTATTTTTTATGGGGAAATTAAAGTTTAATGAAATTGTGTAGTTCTTGGTACCTACCACAGCTACGCAATTAGGTAAAAAAGAAATACCACAAGTTGACAACACATCTCAGACGAGCGGAACTTCAATACATATTTGATTCATGCTCTTGAGGTGGTCATGGCAAACGAGTTTAATGAGGTTTCGGAGTAACGAGATAATTTTATAGCAACATTGATATAAAGTACCTAGTTATTAAGTAAAACTAAATCGACAACCTCCTTTTTTGAAGTAGGATAAAATATGTTTGTCGAAAAAAGTCTTGCAGCGCCATCTCTTGCGCTATAACTGGAGCTCATCCCACTTAAATAAACTACAGCGCCATCTGTTGCAAGTGGATCAAATCGTTTTGAAACAATTTCTGTGCAAATCAGAAAACTGTTTTGGTTCAAAGGTAGCAAACGTTTTATTAGAACGTAAACAGATGTCGCTACTAGTCACAAAAGTCAATAGTGGCCATGCGTCACGCCACACTGCGCAATCAAGCACGGAAATAAAATAACAGCTGTTCGTTCTACAATATTCGGTCGGGCAACTCAAGCAAGCAGCAGCTGTACCACGCAGCCGTTTTCCTTGGAGTCGCGATTGTTTGGACTCGCTAGCGCTACGCTTTCTCATTCTCATTGTTGTACAACTCGCCGTGTGGTCTGGACTTCCATTTTTCAACGTTTATTACAAGTGCAATAAATTGCAGTATTGGCGTTTGAAGTGTGTGAAAACTGAATCATAACTCTGTTGACTACATTCGTGGCTATGTTTACCAAAAAACATCGTTCGTTGTTATTGTGAATTGCGTTGAAATGCCTCGTGAATACGTGGAGCGCGAGGCGAATTTAGTGTTATGTCAATAGAAAATTTTAGATAGTGGTTTTAGGAAATTATAGTTGAGAATGTCGAATACGGTACCGCCGAGTTCCGCGCTCAGGGCTTTAGCCCTAGAGTACAAAAGTTTGCAGGAGGAACCAGTTGAAGGTTTCAGAGTGAAGTTGTTGGGTGAGGACAATTTATTTGAATGGGAAGTGGCTATTTTCGGGCCTCCAGATACATTGTACCAGGGTGGATACTTCAAGGTAAGCTTAGTATAATCCTACCTACAAAATAATGTAGAAACAATTTCTCTTTTTGAATTAATTAGTCTATGAATCATAAGTTTTTATCACTAGTTGTTACCTACAAAATAAAAATGCTTACTAAAGGTTTAACTTTGATTATTCATTGACTAACTCGCTGAAAAATTAAATGGAATCAACCTACCTCCATTGTAACAATATTTCAATTGGTTGATGACCCACTTGAGGTTAATATGTCAACCTGTTGGAACAAAGCAAAATAAAAACAATTTATAAGATAATCCCGGAGTGGGGTTGTCCAATTTATTTCTTTAGCCGAACATTGAAACTTTGTCAACTTTGTCATAATTTGCCAGACAACCTACCAATCAATTGTTAAACCTACCAATAGACCTATCAATTGTTAAATCTATACTAATATTATAAAGCTGAAGAGTTGTTTGAACGCGCCAATATCAGAAACTACTGGTTCGAATTGAAAAAATATTTTTGTGTTGGATAGTCCATTTATCGAGCAATGGCGACTTTTCATTTTGATATTCCCACGGGATCGGCACTTACGCGGGTGAAACCGCGGAGCGCAGCTAATAGGTACCACATTCTATCAATCTGTAAGTCAATTTTATTATGTACTACAAAAATTACACAAACCATCGACAAAAATTAGGATGGGTCATACAAGTTTTTGTTCCACTTCAGTCTTCCTACCTTAACTCGTTTCCCTGGAAGGCCCCTGTTCTGTATCTTTTAGGATAGCATGCTACATTGTTACTTACCATTATGTGAGATAGTGGTCAAACGCTGACTTAATTATTAAAAAACATAGTTTGTAAGTGGTTTTTGTATTTTAAAATGTCTATTTTGTATGGTTTCCATGTATATTGTCTAATAAACGCAACGTCAGATTTCATTCTCATCAACATCAAATAGTCATACGGAGTCCTATACCTAACGTGACACGAGAAAAGTTGTGCAATATTATGTTTCTTATTTTCAGGGTTTAGTTATTTTCAATGTCTAACAGTTTTCCTGCTTATTAATAAATATAACCATAAATTAATACACATACATATTAACTGCATATTTGATTAAAAATGCATACTTTGACAGCACTCATTTTAGATTTCATTTGTACAGGATTACTGGCTCAAACATGTTGTCCTTTTTAACTCATAAATCATTCATTGATTTATAAAAATATCATCTAGATTTACATAAACATGATTTTGATGCATAAAACATGATCTTGATGCATTAGATATAATTTGTACAGGGTTACTGGCTCAAACATGTTATCCTTTTTTAACTCATAAATCATTCATTGATTAATAAAAAATCATCTAGATTTACAAAACCATGATTTTGATGCATAAAAACATGATCTTGAAGCATAAAAACATGATTCAACCAACTATTTTAAGTTTTTTTCTGTTGTTTCAGGCACATATGAAATTCCCTCCAGACTATCCATATTCGCCGCCATCCATTAGGTTTCTAACGAAAGTATGGCATCCAAATGTGTATGAAGTAAGTATTTCAAGTTTTTTTTTTTTTCACAGCTTTTACCAACAATCATAGCTTATTTACGACTTCATTTTCTATGAATACATTCTGAAGCATCTGGTCTACCTCATCTTTAGAAGCATCCTCTGTTCTTTACAATATTGTTCAATATTCATATCGAACCTCATTGGTCGTTCATTCGTGTGATGGATTTACTCTTTTATTATAGCAACATCTTTAATTTTTCTATATATAAGATTTGGATTACCATTTTATTTTGTTTATTATATTCTTCCGGTATTTGTAACGTTTTTTTCCTCAATGCAAATAGCAAATACTAAAATACCTTCTGTCTATAATGGGATTATTATTAAACACTCCGCCAATGTCGCTGTCTCGTTTTGTATTCTTGAAGGACGGCAAACCTTATTCAAAAGACGATGAACCCAATATTGTTGAAATCATCAATTACTGCGAAATAGTTCCAAGTTTCATATAAAATAAAGTTTAGACTCGGTGGCGATCAAGGTATTAATGATTTAGGTACTACAAATGAAATTATTATGCAGTTCAATCAAAACACGTGTTTCGCAGCCACTACCTTGGCTTACAGGATCTGATTTCTTGTAAATGTTCGTGGAACTTCAATCAATCACAGAATATATAGATTGTAGTACAATACAATTAGTGTGCCTTAGTTCGCTTGAGGCTCACGGCCGGCCCTACGATGCGACCTTTACCAGGTCATCTGCCCATTTAGTGGATCAATAGCCAGCCAGCCATACATAAACTCAATTGTATCATTTTTTTCTCATCGGAATCATGCCGTACATCATGTAGGTAGGTATTCGATTAATCGAATTATGGTTATTGGTACGTTTACCTATAATACATTATTTTAGTCAACATTAATAGCTTGAGAAATAATTGTGCGTGCGTACATTATCTTTCAAATTTAATTAGATAACCTTATACAAAATACAGCGATCTGTAATGAACCAGTAATCTATCTATTTCATTTTGCTTCGTAAATGTACATAGTCTTGCTTTGTTATTTTAAATAGGGGTACCTAATTATTCAAAGAAACGAAAAGCTTTATAAAGCTAAACTAAAATGTTAGTAGTTTTGTCTACTGTAGGTACTCGAGGCGCGGGCGTATTCGAATCTTTACCGTTAGTAAAGCTCGGTGTGACTGGGCTACGTAGAATAGCCTGTTGTGGGGTCATCATACCTACTTAGCGACTGATTCATTGTATGACGCGTACTCAACAGTCTGTCTCTTTTAACATTTCTTAGAAGCTTTGCATTCTTTGAACACAAATATTTTTAAAATTATCTGGTTTAAATATAAACATATTCTAATACTTGCATCATTTAATTTAGTTAAATCCTTGAATGAATTTTTGCTTTAACTTCAATGTTAATTGCCAGAAACGGAAGTAATATAATTTATAGTTTAAGAAGTTGGCTGCTGCATGCTTTATATTTCTTATTTCCAAGATTTATTACAAATATAAGTTTTTTATTTGTTAAAAGGTACTTTTTGTACTAATATTTTCAAAAATAATTGTCATCGAGTGAAATAATTAACCGTTAAATTTAATGACATTAAACAGGATGTTCTACAAGGTTGAACGAACTGTAAGCTACGTATACCGTGGTGTTTATTGACCACAATAATGAATTGTTAATTTTTACAAAATCTACACGTATGTATCATTATTTATTGTAAAACAATCATGTACAACAAAAGAATCAATTTATACCGATGATGACGACACAAACGCACAGTAAAATCATTCTCATCAGTCGCACTCGACTACGATTCAATAAAATCATATTGGCTCTATTTCAAATACTTGTTTTGGTCCGCTGAATATGTAGGATCGTGTATTTTATACAGGGGAATGTCTCCAATATTGGCACTCCCCGGCCTTGAGGGTAATTAACCTCAAACACGACCTGTGCTTCTGTAGCTGCTTTGAACTTGCGCTACATTTACATGCGATTCTTTAAATAATGTCGTTGAGGAACGGCCTCACGATTCAATGGCCGTGCCAATATTTCTATCAAACAATCTGCAATAGGACAAACTCAAAGTCCGACGCTGTAATCACATAACCTTGACTCTTGCATGATACATCTTTATGCGTTTAACCTCTTAACTTTCATTTCTGTATAATACTGAAGTAAGGACATGAAACAAATGAAGATACTTCCGTAGATATTGGCGTGCGTCAGCAGACCTTCGACTTATTGTGTCGCCAAGGTCCTGAATACATCGTACGCTTGTAAACCTTTTGATCTTAGCACTCAGCGATCTCGCTAACATTACTGCTGTTTTCATTGATATCAAAATTGACGGCCACAAATAGATAACACAAAGAACGAGCACTTATACTTCGGTATCTGCGCATATTTTACGTCAACAAAGTTCGCAGTAGTTTTACATTTTTACAAAAGGCTATTTGATATAATAATACCACTCCTTCATTTAAATTCAGTTCTTGTTATTCGTCAAGTTGTTGTGCTTCCAGGATATATACTTTACCTGCAGGATTACAGTAAGTCTCTAAAGGCTCTGCTCCGTTATTTAGAACCATGACCAGAATCTCTACACCGCTCCGACAAACAGAAACTACCTGCGTACTGTAAAAAATACTAAAGAAAAAGATTTGATCCATCTCGTCAACGTCCGTTTAACTTGTTTGTTCTAACCAAAGGACAGCCGTCCCCATGAAAATTTTACGTCGGTCGATTGTTTGTGACCGTGTACCTTGACATTCTTTGTACTATAGTACCTAGTCACCTCTGTATTTTATAGATTGGCTTACCGACATCGGACATAGACATGAGCTGTCAAGTGTTTCCCGATTTAGAGGTCGCACGCATTTTCTTTGTGAGGAAGCGCGCGGTGAACCGGTGTTGGCATATTTTTAGCTAAGGGCGACGCTCTTCCCGCTTGTACGAAATAATTATGAACGTTGCTCTATCATCGTGACATCAATATATTAAACGCAATTAACATCGTGTACCCACAGGCAAAACATATAAACCGAGGAAATCTCGTCATTGTTTCTTTTGTCTTCTATGTGCTCACAATTCAGCCCAAGTCACTCATCCCGTCATATTATCTTAGCTTCCTAAACATAAAGTTCAGCAAACTCTTTGATATCATTTTTTTGTCCCTGATTTGCATATTATTGCGTTTGTTTACCAAAATTGTTGGCCAATCCGATTAAGTTCATCGACCACGAAATGAAGAAACCAATTTAAATGAAGAATTGGTTAAACGATTGCGAAATGCAATATCGCATGTACTCGCTCTCAAGTCTCACAAAACGAAAGGAATACGTTGCTAAAACATCACTGAGCAATTTGATAAAGCTGTTTGACTTGAAATGCGTCAAAAAAGCCCCGTTAGATGCCACTTTCGCTTTGCTTGCCTGTCTGTATCTAAATGTGTTTTTATAATGTTACCAAAACTTCATAGAAAATTATTTGGAACTGTCAATATTACTTACCTAGTTACTTGTACTTATCTCAAACTTGCAATAAATACATACTTACTAAATATATACCTAAATGATGTAGCACATAAGTATTTAGTCGACTATCGCAGTGTCTCTCATCTAGGTCATTTGGAAACCGGAGTAGGCCACCGACTAGTTTAAAGTTACAAAATATACCGATTGTATTGTTCTCTAACATCTCTATTCAAAATACACATTATCCGTCGCTAAGGGAGCAACGTGTTGATTCAAAGTAACTTTATTACGGGAATACGATTGCACAGACGACAAATAAAGGAATCCACTTACATGAGACCTTGCAGTGATTGCTAATCGGTCTTCGTTATTTTAATTAATTTTAAAAGAATACTTACCTAGCTACAACGACATGTTAAATGAAAATTTAAGGATAATAAATAGTAGCCTAAGTGTTATTTCAAGGCTTCAGCTATCTCCTTATCGTACAACCGTTCTTGTATGTACACAAACTTTATAACATTTGTAGAATTAAAATGATCTTTACTGCACTCTGCTTAAAATTTAATTTATACCTAGAAATATAAAGATTTTGAAAATAGTATGTATCTTTATCTATACTTTATATTATAAAGCTGAAGAGTTTGTTTGTTTGTTTAAACGCGCTAATCTCAGGAACTACTGGTTCGAATTGCAAAAATATTTTTGTGTTGGATAGTCCATTTATCGAGGAAGGCTATAGGCTACTTTTCATTTTGATATTCCCATGGGATCGGGACTTAGCGGGTGAAACCGCGGATCGCAGCTAGTATTTTATAAATAAATCTCGTTTACGTCTCCGTAGAATATTATCCAAATGGGTGAGGATATTTCTGCATCAATACCGACCATGCTTTATTGCAGGCCACGCCAAGGCTGAAGTGGCGAGGTTATGCTGTCGCTCGTTCCGTCTCACTTGATTCCTTCCGCCATCTCCTTAGAAAGACTTTGTTAGATATAGTATATACGGGTACCTACATAATTTTCCTTGTCTGTAGTTACATATACTTAAATCATTACATAGTAACAAACAAAGTCACTTTCCACTGTCTATCCCTATGTATGCTTAGATCTTTAAAACTACGCAACGGATTTTGATGCGGGGTTTTTTAAATAAACAGAGTGATCCAAGAGGAAGGTTTTGATACATAAAACAAACCTACCACGCGTACGAAGTCGCGGGCAACAGCTAGTTATATATTTACAAGAAGTATATTTCATATGTAACTAATAGGCACCGAAACTACTGGACCCGTTTTGATTAAACAAGATTCGAAAATACATCGATTAATTGGGAGTAACATAGGCTACTTTTTATCCCGATATTCCCACGAGATCAGGAGTTACGCGGGTGAAACCGCTGATCGCTGCTAGTTGTAAATAGTATGTGTAATGGATATTAAGAAGAACCTTAGTCTATTTGGGTTATGGAATAATACTTCCGGCATTTAATACAGCGTTTTAATAATGCAAACTTAGCTAAACTTTTAAAAAATTAATCAGAACTCAAGTGTACTTAGTTTATATTATTAGCCTGTAACCCTGTATATTTCGTGTAAGTTATTAGTTTCGATTATACGAAAGTAACACATAAATATTTAGTTTAGTAATTAATTACTTAGCATTAATAAATAATTAATAACTTAATTATGGAAATGTTATTTAATAGTTATGTTTTCCTATGTGCTAAGTGTAACTAGACCGGTAACAATAGATTTATATAACGTCCGCGTTTCGAGTGAAAACGAAATTAGTTTCACTATATTGCCGTCTCCTAATCTATCTTCTATACATATAAAATGCTTTGTCCTGATTGATTGACTGACTGACTGACGGATCAAAGCACAGCCTCTGATCATAGAAACCTGAAACTTGGGGGAAGTGTTCTTTGTATGACGTAGGCTTTCGATATGAAAGCATTTTTCGAAATTCTACCCCTTAGAGGGTGAAAAAGGGGGGCAAAGTTTGTATGGGACTCCGTGCTTTTTTGGTGATCTACTTCAAGTTTTCGACTTCTACGCAGACGAAGTCGCGGGCAAAAGCTATCATTCAACAAAACCCGTTCCGGGTCTCGTTTTTACTCATTGGGTACGGTACCCTATAAATTGCCTATACTTATACTTTTATGCTGAAAAATTCTAAAAACAGGCCAAGTACGAGTTGGACTCGCACACGAAGGGTTCTGTATTCCGTACCATGTTGTATAGGAGCCCCACTGATATTTTTTTTCTGTTTTTATTAAGTATCTATAGCAGCAACCGAAACTCCTACATAATCTGTGAAAATGTCAACTGTCTAGTCTAGCTATCACTGTTCATGAACCTGGTGACAGAGCCTTATGACAGACGGGCAGTAGAGTCTTAATAAGAGGGTCCCGTTTTTACCATTTAGTTACGGATCCCTAAAAAGCACTGATACTAATACTTGTATGCTGAAAATTCGGTAAAAAGTAGGTAAATCATCAGGTCAACATACCTACATAACTGGAACAGAAACTAATAAATTTTCAAGTCTTAAAAACCAAAGCTAGTCTTTACAAAAATCAACAGTTATTTGATACAGTTCATGTCCTCTTTAATTTTGTTATTTCTTTTAGGTTTTTGACGTCAAATAGGTACCGTTTGTTCTTACATTCCGAGATATTTTAGATAGGCTTAATTACCTTTACAATTTGAAATCGTTTTGTTGAGGTTTTCCCTTGTTGTTCATAGTTTAATTACGACGATGAAAATCGTATAATTAAGGTTTAAATATTAGTCCCTAAAGTCATTATTTAGATATTTCCTTAATTAAAGACCCTTACAACCCTTATTACGCCCTAAATACTATTTAATTTAAAACGCATACGAAATGACCTAATAAAGAATTCTGACCTTCATAACGCTTCCTCTTGGCTACTTCAAACGAGTCTGTGTCTATCTGTACATTAAATTAATAAGGTTTCTAGATTTTCTATTTTTTCGTTACCTAACAAAATTCGTCTGTAATGTGTCGCTTACCCTGTATAGTTTAAATCACTGGTTTTTTCCAGTCATTATGTTGAATAAATGAGGATACATTGATTCATTTGGAGTATTCGAGAGTTTCATAGGGTACTTTTTATCCCGATATTTCCACGGGATCGGGAGTTACGCAGGTGTGGAATAAATTGTTTTCTATTTTTGAAGGAATGATCACCACCCGCTGTCTGTCCCTATGTATGCTTAGATCTTTAAAACTACGCAACGTGTTTTAATCCGGTATTATTTTATATATTATATTTTTTTATTTAAGTAAATAGAGGAAAGTTTTGTTAGGTACATTAAACAAAAAAACCTCGCGTACGAAGTCGCGGGCAATAGCTTAGATGTTTAGCTAGTTTAGATGATAAAATTAAAATTAATTTTCTTTATTCCAGAACGGTGATCTATGTATATCGATCCTGCATCCGCCCGTAGACGATCCACAGTCGGGCGAGCTGCCCTGCGAGCGCTGGAACCCTACGCAATCTGTCCGCACGGTGCTTCTATCAGTGATCTCGCTCCTAAACGAGCCCAACACCTTCAGCCCGGCCAACGTCGACGCAAGCGTCATGTACAGGCGTTGGCGCGACTCCAAAGGAAAGGATAAGGAGTACGAGAATATTATCAGGTTAGTGACCGAATACGCTGCGCTAACTACACATAGGTAGGTACAATGGACGGTTAAAAGTACACCGCCACCGTAACATTTACTATCCTGTTCAGCACTATTTAAACACACACCTATAGTTCTAACCCACATTGGTTGGAGAATCGGATGGCGGCTTATACCACTCGCCCAACTAAAAACATAGCTAACACGTTGAAAAAAATAATTACACTGAGTACTAATAATTCAAGTATTTATGTGTGTGTAACGTCTATTAGAAGAAGGTCGTCAGTTCAAAACTGCCATCGTAGACAAGATTAAATTCCATTAGCGATATCGCCAATCGACAGATTTTGTGTATGTAATTGACTTAAGCATTGTATATAACTGACTTAAGATGAAACTTGTCTACCATTTTTTCTCGAACACAAAGTCACATGAGTTTTCGTTGGCTTTATGTCAATTTCATACAAAAAAAATGTGTTCATTGGCGATATCGCTTATGGAAAGTAATCTTGTCTAAGGGGGCTGGGCCGCACTGATATTGCACTTATGTTTCCTACTGTACCTAATCTTCTATACATATAAAATGCTTTGTCTTGAATCACTGACTGGCTGACTGACGGATCAACGCACAGCCTAAACCGCTGATCGGAGAGACCTGAAACTTGGAGGGTGTGTTTTTTGTGTGACGTAGGCATCGAATAAGAAAGGATTTTCCGAAATTTCACTCCTAAGGGGGTTAAAAAGGGGGGGAAAGTTTGTATGGGACAACGTGATTCCTTAGTCCATTTTCGACTTTTACGCGGACGAAGTCGCGGGCAAAAGCTAGTCTTTACTAATATTATAAAGCTGAAGAGTTCTTTTGTTTGATTGATTGTTTGTTTGAACGCGCTAATCTCAGGAACTACTGGTTCGAATTGAATTTTTTTTTTTGTTGGATAGTCCGTTTATCCCGATATTCCCACGGGATCGGGAGCTATGCGGGCGAAACGGCGGAGCGCAGCTAGTTATAGTGAAAATATTGCAATGACATGACGCATTCCCAAAGGAAATGAACCTCAAGGCTAGATTATGCCTATAATGAGGTTAATATCCTGTTTTGTAGTATCTTCTACTATACAAAGTTATTCCTAACTAGCTGCGCTCCACGGTTTTACCCGCGTAAGTCCCGACCTCGTGGGAATATCCCATTTCACCCATTCGGGCAACACACGACTTCTCAGATACTTTTTTTTTTACTGTCTGTTTTTTTGTAATTTCTTTTATTTGTAACTATCTCTTGCTGTTTCTTATTTGTATCTATTCTATACTATGTCGTGTGTTTGTTCGAATAAATTATATTATATTCTTCTATTCTAATATCAAAATGAAAAATAGCCTATAGCCTTCTTCGATAAATGGACTATCCAACACATAAATAATGTTTCAATTCGAACCAGTAGTTCCGGAGCGCGTTCAAACAAACAAACTCTTCAGCTTTATAATATTATTATAGAATATAAAAGAAGCGATCGAGGTCTACCTCTGTCCATCGTAACAATCACTTTTTGTTCTACAACTTTTGGAAATTCGAAGATTTATGGAAAATTTTGAAGTTATGTTTATTCGAATATTACCAATAACCCTGTATACGACATCTGCTGTAACGCGGTGGGCAAACTCCCCTCGGGCCGTAGTCAAAAAATATAATGATTTTACAGCCTTTTTTTATACTTTCTCTATTTTACGTACATTTTAACAATATCAGTTCAGCCATTTAGGACTGAAAACCAGACTTTCATAATGTTATGTAGTAGGTATAGATACCTATACTTTCCATCTATCATTTCTCTTAATTACTCAGCTATAAAATACTGTAAACAACATTCGTTTATAAGATGTTTTTAGATTGTTTGATTTATTTATTTGTTTAGATAATTTTTAAAAACATTCCATTTAAAAACTGATGTTTTGGCATCGACAATGATGCATTGCGTAGGTATTATAATTTTGATGTGTATAGGGTATTGTTCTGTAGCTTTTGTTTGGGAAGAATAATATCTATACAGGATGATTTTTTTATTTGGGCCTTCAGAGCTATATCCTAAACTATAGGAGATAGCGATAAATGCTAAAAGGAGTTGCGTGCCCGATTTTGGTAAAAACGAAAAGTGCATCATTAGATATTAGGAAAAGTCATTACCCTAGCCAGGAATCGAACCTGTTCATTTTCTATGAAAGCTTTACGATAATACCTACTTTAAAGAATGTTCTTCCCACATTACAACGTTAGGTATTTGCTATTATCACCGCAAAACATGCGTAACTTAGTTGTTTACCTAAAATGCTCACAAATATCGAATCGCTGCGCGAAAGGTTATCAATCGCCTAATTCATCTAATTTTATACCTTCCTGTTAAGAATGTTAAGTGAACGGTTATTTCCAAAAACTCCATAGTACGTATAAATGTTTCTTAGTAACGTAACCTTTTCTTCTTCTTCCTGCCCTTATCCAATTTATTTGAGGTCGGCGCAGTATGTCTTCTTCTTCCATTCACTCCTATTAGTCGTCATCTCATCGTTCACATTCATCTCTCTCATGTCTTGTCTCACGCAGTCCATCTATATTTTCTTAGGTCATCCTCTTCCTCTCCATCCCTCTACATTCATACTCATCACTCTTCGAGTTACATGCGTCTCTTCTAACGTAACCTTTTGTACACAGAAAAAAAGGTTGCTTAAAGCAAGAAATAAAGGTGTCTTAGTAACGTTACCTTTTCTTCTTCTTCCTGCCCTTATCCCAATTAATTTCGAGTCGGCGCAGTATGTCTTCCTCTTTAATTCACTCCTATTAGTCATCTCATCGTTCACATTCATCTCTCTTATGTCTTGTCTCACGCAGTCCATCTTAGGTCGTCCTCTTTCTCTCCATCCCTCTATATTCATACTCATCACTCTTCTAGTTACATGCGTCTTTTCTAACGTAACCTTTTGTACACAGAAAAAAGGTTGCTTAAAGCAAGAAATAAAGATGTCTTAGTAACGTTACCGTTTCTTCTTCTTCCTGCCCTTATTCCAATTCATTTGGAGTCGGCGCAGTATGTCTTCCTCTTTCATTCACTCATATTAGTCATCTCATCGTTCACACTCATCTCTCTCATGTCTTGTCTCACGCAGTCCATCTATCTTTTCTTAGGTCTTCCTCTTTCTCTCCATCCCTCCATATTCATACTCATCACTCTTCAGTTACATGCGTCTCTTCTAACGTAACCTTTTGTGCACAGAAAAAAAGGTTTTTTGATGCAAGAAATAATAGAATAGAAAAACGTTTATTAACACACAACAAAACAAAAATAATAATAATAGACAGACAAACATATTATAAGATCACTGACACTGAGGTTTCTTGAAGCAAGAAATAATCCTCTCCGTAAAGACGCTAGAGAATAAATTCTTGTTTCTAGTAAATGTTCTTGAAAATAATAAGCAGTATTCTTAACTTAACAATAATTGCTTTTATTAAAAATACTGCTTATAATTTTAAGATTTTTTTAGTAAAACCAAGAAATCATCGTCAAGCATCTATAGGGAGGGCATTATTTCTTACAAGGTTTCTTGATACCTTTTTTTTCTGTGTACAAAAGATAACTTGTCCCATAAGTGGGTTGCCTTGTAAGGGTCAAGAGAAGACTTGATGAGAACCACAGACGTGTCGCCTTAAATGGGGCTAGTTTTGGGTCCGGTTAAAATTTTAAAAAACTGCCAATTGATACGATAAGAAAAATGGTAGGTACTTGTTGGTGTGGTTTAGATAAATCACTATAGGTACCATATAGGTACCTAGAATTTTAAACAATACTAGTATAAATTCAAAAGCTTAAGGTGAAAGAGAACGTAGTCGACTTTTTCCTCCCTGGATAATGACACTGGCACAATTATTTTTGTGCCTTAAAACCCACAACTGCCATGACTATGCCCCTTTGTTTTAGTTTTTTTTCATTTTCTGACTATTATAGAAATTAAGATTTAAAAAAAATGTATTAAGTCAAAACATAGTGTATGACCATGACACTATGTTTTGACTTAAAAATATTTTATTTTTTTGGTAAAAATAAGTTTTATGCAACAAAAATATTTGCTCTAGTGTCATTATCCAGGGAGAAAACAGTCGACTACGTTTGTATAGAGAGAGCCCCCGGTACCCTTTTCTCTTAAGTGTGTTAGTATGTTTGTTTTCTCTTTACGCGAAAACTACTGCACCGTTTTTAATTAAATTTCGTGTGTAAATAGTTGGAGCCCTTAAATTGTGAGTTGTCGGTAATTTCACAACTTTTAATCACAAATTGTGGAGGTGAAAATGCGACATATTTTCACATAGTTTAATCGGGAGGCGTCGTAGGGCCCCTGCAAATCGGGAAAGTGCTAATCAATCAGTACCAAGAATTTGGTAAGCACCATGTTTTCCTAAGAATAAAATGATCTATTTTAGAATAGTCTGACTGTAGTGTCAGTAGGTACTTACGTAAATAAATTCCACGTGTTTTTCTGAATTCACAACATATCGAAACGTGCGCGATCATTGACTAACAAATCTCTGTGTTGACATAAACTAGTTAGAATATCTTTAAACTATAAAAGTTCTTATAACTGTAGTTAAGTATAAGTTACTTAATACCTATGCTTATACGAGAACTAATTCGTTGCAGTGTTTTTATAGTTTATTTCATCAAAATCAGTCCAGTAGTTTTGGAGCCTATTCGTTACAAAAATAAAACAAAAACATTTTTATAATATTTTATAGTTTATAAGCTAAGCCTAGTAAGGTTTTAACTTTTACCTTATACATTAGGAGTGCAAAAATAATAATCTGCTCCTGTTAAAAACAAAATTAAACTTAAAATCGTCGCTTCTAATGGGTAAAAAATATCTTGTAGTTTTCTAATTCTTTATATACAGGGTTATTGGTAATTATACTAGCAAGCCGTTGAGGGCTACTTCTGTGCACCTTAACAAACAACTTTTGTTCTACGACTCTTGGAAATTCGAACATTTTTTAAATATTTTTGTGACTAATTTAAAAAGAATGTAGGTTTCATTGGATTTATAACAGACTAGCAGCGCTCCGCGGTTTCACCCGTGTAACTCCCGATCCCGTGGGAATATCAGGATAAAAAGTAGCCTATGTTACTCCTAATGAATCATTGTATCCTCATACTAAGTATGATCAAAATAGGTCCAGTAGTTTCGGAGCCTATTCGTTACAAACATTATTATTCTTTATTATTAGTATAGATTGTGTTACTAAAATACTGTATTGCCAGTGTTCGTCTATATTATATTGTTCGTCTTCGGTAGGATAGCAAATCTATTCTATTCTATTCTATTCAAAGTTGCATTGTTACAGGAAACAAGCGCAGGTAGCGCGCATGGATGCGGAAAAGGAAGGCATTGTAGTACCTCTAACGTTAGAAGACTATTGTATTAAAACACAAGTGAAGTCGACGACGCAGGAACCACAGGTTCGTAAAGATTTATTCATACAACGCCACGAGCGAGTTATTATCGAGGTCGACAAACAGACGTACAAGGTTTTGTGAATTTTATTTAACAACTTGTTGTGCTTCTCGGGTTAAGCTGCATTTATAAATCATAATATAATAATCACATATCCAGGCAAACCGATCTGCGGCCCCGATTCATGGTGGAAATACCTATCAGACGTCCTTCCTTATTCGTACTGCAAGGGAATAGAATTAGTTGGCGTAAGATTTTTGTTGCCTACTTCTGTCTTTTCTTGGCGTGTACAATTTAGCGGTCTTCAAGTCGCGAGTGAATAGGTACCTTCTTCTGCTTCGTCATTCCTTATTCGTACTGCAAGGGAATGGAATCAGTTGGCGTAAGATTTGTGTAGCCTACTTCTGTCTTTCTTGGCGTGTACAATTTAGCGGTCTTAAAGTCGCGAGTGAATAGGTATCTTCTTCTGCTTCGTCATTCCTTATTCGTACTGCAAGGGAATGGAATCAGTTGGCGTAAGATTTTTGTAGCCTACTTCTGTCTTTCTTGGCGTGTACAATTTAGCGGTCTTAAAGTCGCGAGTGAATAGGTATCTTCTAGGAAAGCCTGCTACATCTTAGACCGCATCGTCACCTGCCATCGGGTGGTGATAGTGGTCAAACGCTGACCCATGATTTTCTAAACTTAAAAGTTTAACTGTCTAGCTATCACAGTTCCTGATATACAGCCCGGTGACAGACATACAGACAGTAGAATCTTAGTAAAAGGGCCCAGTTTTTACCCTTTGGGTACGGAACCCTAAAAAAGATGAGCAAATTCCTTTCTAGGTCTACAAACCGAGATTAGTACCAATTACGAATGTTTTGTGCAATAATACTCATACGCATAGTTATCTTTCATTATTATCTGAAAAGTGGGTACAAAGCTAATTCGAAATTATACACTTGTGAAACGCACTCGATTTAAGATAACAGAGTTATTGCATTGTATTACTTTATCTCGGTTTTCTCTAATGTTTTAAAACGAGATTCTAAAGAAAAACATGGTTGTCTGTAAAGTCGATTTGCGGACAATAATTTAACGTCATAAGAACCTTGTCAATAACGCTCACGTTCCCGTAACGTGACGGCACACTTTTTTGTGAGTGCAGTACGGTGTTCATCGACTTATAAGACGTTATCACGTCAAAAATGTAGAAACTCTTAATTCTAGGCTTTTAGGAGTTGGAAATATATTTATATTTTTCAGCGCATTTTACAAAATAACGTTACTTTTTTTAATTCGTAACTGGGTACAAGAAATAATCCACTCCTTAAAGACGCTAGAGAATAATTTCTTGTTTTTCGTAAGTGTTAAAATAAGCAGTATTCTTAAATTAAGAATACCTACTGCTTACCAATTTTTTTTACAAGCTTTTATTTAACTTTACCTGTCCCGATGTCTGTCATCAAATCTTGCAAATTTTTGTTCCACTTCCCGTTTACCGATTGAGCTTAACTTTTATTTTACTAAACCATCAATTATTTTCTAGCGTCTATAGGGATATAACTATTTCTTGGTTCAAGAAATCTTTTTTTCGGTGTACGCGTACCTTTATCAATCCCAACATTATTGTAACCCAAAACACATTGACATGTCTGTTTACCTAAATGTACAAAACCACAACTTCAGAATCCCCAGATATTCTGAACCGAACAACGTTTAGTAATTCAAATCTCGCGCCAATGTTGCTTTTACTTATTCCCCGTTGACATCTCACTTGGGAGCTTAGGGGAAATTCTACGTACAATTCAAAGGAAGATTTTGAATTATTTTATGTACTAACAACTTAGTAGTTCAATTTGTGTATTATTTTTGTTTGTCAACTTTTACATATACATTTTTTTTCATCAAAGGCGTTTTAATACGAAAAGGGGTTGTTCTAGACGTCTAGGCGAATAACTTTTGGAAGTTCGAACATTTCGTTCGAAGTTTTTGTATGAAACAGCTGATTTTCAAATTGAAAATTCCCTCAGAATTATTGAAAAAAAAGTTCGAATTTCCAAAATTCGTAGAACAAAAGTTTTTTGCCTAAACGTCTAGAACAACCCCCGTTCGTATTAAAACCCCTTCGCCGAAACACATTGTATAAGAACCCGTGCTTTGAAATTTTGAGCCAATAACCCTGTACGAAATATGGAATGACACGGCGGAACTTTTTTGATTATTATGTGCATATTCAGTATGAGATACTCCTCGACTTCTTCATTAATCATTTTAAAATATAAATGTCAACTCTTAAAAGTTTAGCTTTCTATTCGTGAAACAATATTAAAATCGGCAAGTAGTTTCAGAGATAACCTAAGAATAAACGGGATTCCACCATCCCACTTGTCATGTTTTTGTTTCGGTGGATAGGTATTGATATTTCGGCATTGGTGCCAGCATCATAAACATGGTTCTGGTTGTTTCTGTGTATTATAAGTATATATTTACGAAAGAAAAGTGTATAAGAAGTATATTTTGACGACCCAGTTGGCACAATGGTCTCCATGCCGGACTGCCAAACACAGGGTTGCGTGTTCGATTCCCGCCTCAGACAAGTATTTATGCTTAGATATTTGTCTGTGGTCTGGTTGTTTCTATGTATTATAAGTATATATTTACAAAAGAAAAGTATATAAGTAGTATATCCGTTGTCTAGCACCCATAATACAAGTCTAATTACTTAGCTTGGGGCTAGATGGCGATGTGTGGAATGTCCTGCAGTATTTATTTATATCCGTTTTCTAGCGCCCATAACACAAGTCTAGTTGCGTAGCTATGGGCTAGATGGCGATGTGTGGAATGTTCTACAATATTTATTTATTTATTAAACATGTTGTATCGTTATTTCCAGCTTGACATGACAGATTTCTACGATGACGATTACGATGATCTCGAATCAGATTCGGACGAGGAGCTCGAAGGCGGCGACGGAGACGCCGACGACAGTGGCAACGGCGAGTCCTAACACGAGGACGACGACACATAGTAGATGATGGGACGCGTGCTGTCGTTATGTATACCAGACACATTTGTAAGGAGATAATTATAGAACATCTTGAGACGAGTGTACTGATCAATAACTCTGTACATCCCTTAGAAGGCTAACGCCTACTGAAAGGCTACTTAAGTGGCGAATTAATTGATATTTAACTGTCATATTTCAACAGGATAGGAGCGTCTTACATTTTGAGGGGAGTTCTAAACGTTTGAGTTTTCGGGGGTAATTCTCTTAAATAACATTGTTCAAATTATATTTCAATATCATTTCGATTACAAAAAAAATGGTTGCCTGTAAAGTCGGTTTACGGACTATAATTTTACGTGATAACGTTGTAAGAACTCTTTTGTTTCGTTGTCTTTACCATTTTGAATACTTCATACGTTGCTATGGTTATCTTGTCAATAACATGACGTTGCTATGGAACGCGATGACGTCATCTTTTTTGTGAATGCGGGTGTTCCATCAATTTATTTAGACGTCACGTCAAAAATACCGTCAAAGTAGCTCACAACATTCCTAAAGTCAGCTTTTTGACAAAAAGAAACTGACTTTGAGAGTATTGTTTGTAATCGAAATGATTTTGCAATTTAATTTAAACAATGATAATTACGATTGGCCTTTTTTTGGACATTACTAAAAATAATATTTTTATATGAAAATAATAGTTCGGGAATTTTCTCTAATTTACTGTAAATATAGAACTTTTGGGATGTGGCAACACCGTTATAGGCAGCAGGCTCTTAAAATAATGATGTTATCATACTAAACTTTAAATATTCACAAAATCTGGGTAAATTGTGGGTTACTTTTCGCAATTAAAAATATATATTTTCCTTATCTTCCAATTTTTTTAGGTCCTATTGTACCTTCCTCTTGAATCACTCTATCTATTAAGTAGTGATGCATCACTGTAATACATAAGTTCATCAATTCTTGCTCGCTCGTTCTGGCTCTTGATTGGTTAAATTACCGCGTCCCTTCCCACTCGCGCCGCACTGCTTCGTATACTTGTGCGATGTCGATGTGCAATGCATCTTCGGTATAGTCTCTGAGGCTCACTAACACTGGAGCTTTCTAAATCTGTGCGAAAAATATAAGAAATCCACCCAATTAAATGGTCGCTTGAGAACATAATTAAGCTTGTCTATAAGCCTACATTAGTATTTTGTAAAATAAAAATTGAACTCATAATGCCTCGTCAAGAAGGTCCATCTTTTTGCTATAACTATAATTATTATGTGAAATTATCAAAGCTTTTAACAATTTCATGAAAAAAAAATGAAAAAACTACGACGATTACTTGTATCTCGAGACAAATGCCACAACTTGTACGTAATCATGTACAGTCGGATTTCCAATTAGCTGAACACCACGTGACCCAGAGCTCACTCGCACTTCTGTAAAAATGTAGTATTTTTACTTATTTTGTTGTTTTGTATATAGTGTTGTATATTGTTTAAAATAAACAAAAAAAAACTAAATCAAAATCGGTTCATCCGTTCGGGAGCTACGATGCCCCAGACAGAGACACACACACACACAAACATACACAGACACGTCAAAATTATAACAACCCGTCATTTTTGCGTCGGGGGCTAAAACAGAATCAGGTAACATTAATGTACAACCTTACAGATGTGCGAGTGAGCTCTGGGTCACGTGGGGTTCAGCTAATTAGTATTCCGACTGTACCTAATCAGTGTCGTTTCCATGGTTTTCAATATCTATAAAAAACACTTTTTTATGTAATAACTAGCTGCCCCGCGGTTTAACTCGCGCGAGTCTCGATCCCGCGGGAATTTCTGGATCAAAATATCTTCCCTTGAGATAGCTGGGGTTCTGGTGGTACCTTCTAATACCCAAGAGAGATAACAAGGCTTTTGTTACACTGTATACCAGTAGCGAGTGAAATTTATTTTAAGGTAATCCGATAAACCACCACAAAATCCAGATCTGGATTTAGGAACCTATGCCATGAATCTGTAAAGTTAAGCCATCAGAAATCGGGTTGTAAGGACACATCGCTACTGCTGATAAAACTGTATTAAACCATTATTAGTGTTCAAAATTAAAAATTAAGCTAAAAAAATGGTTGTCTGTAATTGTTATTATTACTGTGTTTATTGACGATAGTTTTACGTGATAACGTCTTGAAAACATTTATGGTAACCATAGCAACAATAATACGTTGCTATGGTTATTTTGTAAATAATTTTCACTCACGTTCGCGCAACATGACGCTTTTTTGTGGGAGAAGTACGGTGTTCATCGATTTATAAGATAATAAGTTGCTATGGTTATTTTTTAAATAATGTTCACTCACGTTCCCGTAACATGACTTTTTTGTGGGAGCAGTACGGTCTTCATCGATTTATAAGACGTTAACACGTCAAAAATTGTGTAGAATGTAGAATTTTCTAAATACCTTGAATGCATTGTTAAGTTGATACGCGTTTGACCATGCGTGCTTCACTTCCGTTGTTACACTCGCGTTATGCAACCACCATTGCGTAATACGCCTGATAATTCATACATAAAACTGGTTGCGTAAAGGTATTTCTTACAAAATTGCAGACCCACTGTGGGTGATTATTAGACTAAGTAAAGGCTGTATACAAAAACTAGTTTTTGCACCATATTATAATCGCAGAAATACCCGTCGCTTACAACTTACATTGTTGATTGTAACGAATGTGTTTTGTTTTTCTCAAAAGTACTGAAATGGAATTCTTGGTGATATCTTTACCGATATTTTGGGGTAATTTGAGACGAAAAATTCCTTGTTATTTCAAAGTTTTACTAAAGTTAATTCTTAATTTTAGGATAGCTTCAAAACTATAGGGAATTTTTTGGTCAAAGATACACCAAAATGTCGGTAAAAATCTTACCTACGATTAAATCTCAGCACTTTTGAGAAAAACAAACACATTTGTAAAAATCAACAACGAAGGCGCCCGGTGTCGGTAGTAACTATTTAGTAGGCTGTGTAGCAAGGTCGTTGGCGTATGGTACCCCCCTTAAATATATTTGTCTAAAGTAAAATAAAAGCTAAAGTGTTCAAGAACCATTTCTAAATGTATTTGATGTTAACTTAGTGAAGGTCGCGTCAAACAATTAAAGTAAAAATAAAAATTAGGAAGTCATGCGCAGGACCGCCATTTTGATTTTAGTTGTTTGACGAGACATAAGGTACGGTCGGCTGCATAATTGCAGACCCACCGTAGAGCTCCAAAACGGCTGTTATAAGAATGTTTTCAACACGAGCATGGTTCTAGACACCTGCTAAATTTTAAAGTCTTCTAACTCAACAATTGATCAAACAAAAATTATTAGAATGAAAACATGCTAATAATAGTAATTTTAGAACTCTACCGTGGGCTGCAATTATGCAGCCAACTGTACCTTAATCTGAAGTTGGAATAATATAAATGTCTACATGTACAGTCAGGGGACAAAATTGTTTGACCACCGTCACTAAGTTAAAGTGTTTATTAATTTATCTGTTGATTGAGGTCAAAAGTTCAGAACTACTTCAATATATAGTAAAAACATAGTATATAGTCGTTAACTTAAGATATCTTTTTTCAAAGTAATTTTTCACACTTTAATTTATTGACGCACTTTTGTCCCCTGACTGTACAATCAGGCAACAAAAGTCACTGTAGAGCTCCAAACATGCTATTATTAGAAGATTTTTTTAGCTCAAGATTCTAAGGTCTTACTCGAGTTGAAGTACAAAGTCTTTCAACTCATTAATGTATTAAATTAACATTTATTAGAGTGAAAAATTCCAATAGAAGTAATATTGGAACTCTACAGTGTGTCTGCAATTCTGTTGCCGACTGTACAACCGTATTATAATAAAAACTGTGTTTGTAAAGTACCTACTTACTTAAAAAATTAAGTGTACTTATGCTAAATAACTGCTTGTGACAAAAATAGTGTAAATTCTAAATGATTGAACTTGTATAAGTATTTGTTTTTGTAAATAACAAAGTTTTGTCCAATTTGAAAATTAGACCGTAGAAATTGGAACATCCCAATTATGCACTTTAATGTCGCTCATCTATCCATGTCGCTCACTTTGAGCCGAAAAATATGGAACATCCCAATTTTAAACTTATACTCGTATATCGGACCTTCAGGCCAAAAAAATTGGAACACCAAAATTTTGAACTTGCATATTGCTTACTTGGGCCATAGAAATTGGAACATCTCAATTTATAACTTGTATGTCGCTTACTTGAGCCTTACAAATTGGAACATCCCAATTTCGAACTTGTATGTTGCTGACTCGGGCCACAGAAATAAGTACATAACAAATTTAAACTTATATATATTGGTAACATTGGGCCAAAGATAATTGGAAGACCCTAATTTTGAACTTGTATGTCGCTTACTTGGGCCATAGAAATTGGAACATCCCAATTATAAACATGTACGTATGTCTCTCACTATCCTTATTTTATTGAACTGTCGTAAACCCTTTGTCTCGAGATAATTATTAATATTAATATTCTGCCGTCGATTTATGTAAAATGTTTGTCTGTATGAACTTGCCTAAATTGGATAGTTACGTTTTTTCATATAGTTATTTAAATAATTAACAGTAGTCATCATTTAAGGTTGAAACATGACTTGTGCGGAGATAAAAATAGAAGTTATTTTTTTAATGACACAAAAATTAACAAAAAATATTTTTTTTTGTATTTTAACGACTTCTGTGGTGTGTCGGGCGCAAACCCGCTACAGAAGGTGACGGATTCGATTCCCGGCTCAAACAAATATTTATGTACATATAATTGTTTTGTCTGGGTGTTTCTGTATGTACATATTTACAAAAGAAAACTATTTTTTATCCGTTGTCTGGCCACCATAACACAAGCCTGGTTGCTAAGCTTGGGGCTAGATGGCGCTGTGTTAAATGTTTTGCAATATTTATTTATAATGGTATATTTCAAATATAATTATCTAACATATAATATGAAACTTCTTTTAAATTGGTCAGTACAGTAGGGAGTCATTTGCAAAAACCAAATGTAGCGGATAACCTGTAACGGGTGTAAAGAGGTTGGATTAGCTACATTCACGAACTCCACTGCGGCTGCGTCCCTATTTGCAAAAACATAATGTAGCTGATGTAACGTCATAGCCTGTAACGGATGTAAAAAAGAGGATGGATTAGCTACATTCACCAAGTCCACTGAAGCTGCATCTCTGATGTAGGATTGCCGATTTCCTACAGCTTATTTTGGCTAAGAAGCTAATATAAATTAAAAAAATGGTTAAATATTGTAAAAAAAATACAAAATGAACCTCATTTGAGTCATTATTTTTCATAACTTTTACTTTCAACCACACTTGATACCACGCTTTTGTTGAACCTTAACAAAATATTTTTTTAATTATTTTATGATTAACTTTTTTTCATTTAAAACATTAATACAAGACTTCTGTGATGCTGATGTGTAAAAAACTAACCTTCGATTTGTTTTAATAGTTAGGACTAACTGAAGTTACATTTTACGTTCATTTAAATAGGGACTATCAGTAGCGAGGGGTGAATTTTATTTAACAGTAAGCCGATAGAAACAAAAAAGATTTTTAGTGTGTGTGAAGAACCCAACTTTATTAACATAGTCAACAGATTTTAAAATATTGACTAAACAATCAAATTACAAAAATAAACTAAATAGGTTATTAAATTGTAAAAAATACGAAAAAGTCTAAAGTTTTCTTAAGTTCCCTCGCTACTGGTACAATCAGGAAACAAAACTACATACCCACTGTAGAGTTATAAACTTGTTTTTAAAGTCTTATGCCCGAATACTCAAAGGACTCTTAAAATTTAGGGGTCCCCTTAATATTTTAGACGATCCTATACAATGTTAACATGACACTCGTCAATTTTATCGCCTCTTAAAATAAGTAGCCTTTAAGTATTCGGGTGTTAAACTCAGAATAAGTTCAAAGACCTTTTAGCAGAGAAGTCTCGCTTGAGTTAAAGGACTTTAAACTTAAATTAAAGCATGACCCTAAAGTCCTCCTTCAAAACATTCTAACATCCGTATTCACAATCAAATCTATGAGATTGCATAGTGCGCGCGAACGCTTATAGCCGCAAATTAGACGCTAATTGGCTAGAGTGAAGAGAGCAGTAAAAATTTGACCAATCATAGGGCCGCATTTAGCGCGATGCGTTCGCTTATCCAATAGCAACTTAAGTACTGTTTGTGAATACGTAATAATAACAAGTTTAGAAGTCTACAGTGGGTCTGCATTTATGATGCCAACTGTATCTACTGAAATTATAATCTCAATCAGAGTAACATAACACCAAACTACATATAAACAATAAATAAATATTTACTATTAATAATAATAAAAAATCAAATATTATGTACAGAGATTTTATTATTTGTATATGTAATTGATTCGGGAGTATGCTCAAATCATAAATAATGTTAACTAAAACTAAATAAATATTCAATTTATCATAAGCTACGTAATAAATAAATTAAAAAATAAATAAAATCGGCCAAGTGTGAGTCGGTCTCGCGCAAGAAAGATTCCGTACTATTTTATTCTGTTTATGTAACAACAAAATAAATAGTAAAAACAGAATATAATGCTTCGGAACTCTTCGAAGTTCGACTCGCACTTGGCAGTTTTTAATCTAAGGGTACGGATTCCTGAAAATGTGTGACGAATAGAGTATTTAACCCGGTAAGGTAGTTAAATCCTTTGTTAGTACTTACGTCGTGTAGAAATAACTTGTAGTGTAAACAAAATTATTGTAATATGGCAACACGCAAGTGAATGTTTATGATTAGAATGCACTAAGTAACTTTATATTAAGATCTTTTAAGAATTAGAATAGTTAAATTACGATTTTAGCTTGTGAAATACTTTTTTTAACCTTGCGGATTGCGTAGACTTTGTTGATGTCGAAGTAACGGCCCGCGTAATTCATTTTTTTTTTAAGTTTTACGTAAACTTAAAAAAATCGTTTGTTGCTGCTAAATTTGAAAAACTTACAGATTCATGTAAAAATTACCGATAAATCGAAATTTGACATTATTTTGTAATACCTCTGAACTAAATTTTTCAAACTTCTAAATAATTAATTAGACTTTGAACTATCCCAAATTAAACGTGTAACAACAAAATAGTTTTCAAAGTCTAAATAATTTAGTAGTTCGGAAATTATGTTCTAGATGCGCAGATTAACAGAATAATGGAATTTTTCTTTTTTTTTAATTGGTCAACGTTCGACTACTGTCTTACACGAGGGTAAGTGACGATGCAGTCTAAGATGTAACACGCTTCCTCAAAGATCTCCTTATAAACGGGGGCCTTCGAGGGACGCGAGTGAAGGTCGGAAGACTGCAGTTATATTTCGATTGTAACTGGGTCATTTTAACATAAATCTGAGAATTTTTCGAATTTGGCTTGCATCTGGTGGAAGTGGCTTGGGAAATTTATAAAAATAATAAAGATGTCGCTGATTTGAATTCGCGTTCCAGTTAAAATCGCGTTTTATTAAAACCAATATTTAATTTTATTTTGTAACTGAATTATTTGAACGAAAATCAACTTATTTCCCAATTTACTCTGCCATTTATTAAATCTAAAAAATGCATGCCTTCAAGAACTTTGTTTTAATTGCGTAATAATAATGTATATTTCTGTTCAATTAAATGAATCTTGCTAAAATCGTCCAAAACCTAAATGTTAGTTAGAGCTAAGTTACGTAAGAGGTTTGGAAAAACGACGCGACGACGACTTAGGAAAATTACGAGACGAGGATGTTAATTACATAATGATAGTATTTAATAAATGATGTGTTTGAACGAGAAACTGTTGTATTTTATTTACATATAAAACCGGCCAGGTGCGAGTCTGACTCGCGCACTAACCTGTGGTGGCTTAATTACAGGGTGACAAGTCGGGCCTCGGGCTAAAATGCCACGGGCCCCCAGCCGGAAAGAGTTTTTTATCACAGTTGCTCATAAAGTGGATCTTAGTCAACCGCTTTTAGGCTCATAATCCAACGTATTACGCACGTGTGCGTTATGCATCACCTCGACGCCACTAGTGTTGTATAATATGTTATCCTGATAAGTTAAATTGGTAGGTATCTTACTGCTAATTACATGTTAGGTAGACGAAACATTCTTAACTTTTTTTCTATTAATTATGGCTTCGCACGGTTTGTGCATTTAGCCAGTGTCAAGTTATATTTTGCATCAAATTATGGCCGATTTTTCATAAATCGGGCCTAAAGTGTTTTAAAACAGTCAAAGTCGTCATAGTCCGTCAAGTCAGGGGTTAAACATGTACGATCATCGCATCTAGAAATACTAAATTCTAGATGCGATGATCATTATCCACACGCGTATCGTACGACGTTTTTTTTATCACGGTTGCGAATAAAAGAAAAGACTTGAAATTGAAGGGAAACCAGAGTTTTTTTTTTCTTTTATTATGGCTTCGCACGTATGCATTTAGCCAGTGTCAAGTTATATTTTGCATCAAATTGACCCGATTTTTCATAAATCGGGCCCAAAGTGTTTCAATGCAGTCAAAGTCGTCATAGTCCGTCAAGTCAGGGGCTATAGTAAAGCGGTGGCAAGTTTACCATAACCTTAATAGGAGATTTGGAGGCAACGAGAAAACTGCATGTTTGACACTGATTTTTACTTTCACTACACTTGTGCACTTTCACAGAACTAAATTGAATAACATTCCACCAGAATTATACAATTCAACTCGGGTTACATCTAAGTTTCATGAAAATAAAACTGCAGCACGAGATGTTGTTAACTCGTTCCCGCCAAAACTCTCGAAACCAGAGTTAAGAAAATAATGAATAACAAAATTTTTGTGATAATTCTGTTTACAATTTTTTTAGGCAATATTTTTTTGTTAATTATGCTCCCGAAAGGTCAGGCTAAAGACTTTTAACCTATACAACCTCGTCTGACATACAATATTTTTTAGGGTTTTTTCCATTTGTTTTTGCGTCGGGGGTAAAAACAGAATACAATGGTACAGAAAAACAATATATATATATGCAAAAAAAAAAAAAAAAAAAAAAACAGAAATCAATTTTTATTCGTTTTCTAAGACATTATCAAGTAAAATTTTCGTTTGTAAACCAAATTTAGAGACAACCATTTTTGCTAGCACAAAAACTTTTTATACATCAAAACAGTATAAAGAAATTCCTAAAAACTCTGGGACATATTCCAGTGAAACGGGAATGCATTGCAAATAGATGTCACCCTCCAGGCCTCCATGAAAAACAAATGTTTGAAAATAGTGGCGCACGCACAATATAATATTTCCAAACATCTTTTATTTTAGTCCATATGATTAAAATGAATCAAGGGAATATTTATTTCTCTCTAGGAAAGCCCCCATGCAGTCGAAGCTTCATATACTGAAATTTGTTCTACTTTTCGACTGTGCTACCATCTACCATCGAGTAGAAAAACTACTTCCCTAAGTTATGAGTGAATGACTTTAAAACCACAGACTACTAAACCGGAAATGGTTAGCAAACTGATTACACTTTTGGCTTTTGGTCTAGTCTATGCATGGCGTCCATCTATAGTTATCTGTGGTCTATGGGAAATAGAACGACGCGCATGCTAGTTGAATTTCGATCGTTACGAAATTGAAAATAAAATATATTGGATTAGTGTTATTATTACATAAAGTGGACTTCTATTTTATTTTGCATGTAATAGATTTGTATAAAAATGAGCGACAGTGACGACGAGCTGCTTTCCAACAGTGTATTTACATTGCCAAATGATGGAAGTACGGTACGTTTCAATCAACCTTTGAATATTGTTTACAAAATAGATGTTAGTTAACACAACTGTAGTGTGTATTGGAAGATCCACCGCAGAATCTATAAATATAAATAAAGAAAAAAAACTCCACGAGAAATCTCTCAAACTTTTTACTTTCAGAGATTTATTGATCTCTGAAACTCTCTGAAATCTCTGAATCTTTGTAGATTCTGAGATTTCTTGATGAACTACGTGCCCGAAACTTCTGGGTGGATTATATAAGGACGTAGGCAAGCATATAAGAAAGGATTTATGGAAATTCAACGTACCTATATGTGTATGGGCAAAAGTACTGATAAAGTTTGTAGTAACTATTATGTATTCTGTGTTTGTTGGAAATTAGAATTTAGCGCCAATTATTTTAAATTAGTCTGTATATGTGTATATGTGGAGACAATTTTGTTTTTCGTATATAAAAAAATAGAAGAAAAGACTAGCTACAATTTTGCCACGGAATCGACCATAACTTGGGTATTGCATCTAGTAAGTATTTTAATAAATCTCCTGTCTTGTTTTTAGATAATCAGCGCCAGAGGGCCTAAAATCAACACTAGTTTGGCTATACCACGAACATTCGCCCCGCCTCAGTATGCTGAATCTAATTATAAAAGACAACGGTACACACGGGATTTGTCACCCATGTCTATGGCCAGTGCCTGTGATGCAAGGTTTCGGACTTTCAATAACTCATACTATCCAGGTGCCATGAGCTCTCAAAGGTCTGCATATAATTGGAGAAGTGGTTCACCAATGTCTACCAGGACTTGTGGTAAGCAAATTTTTTTTATGTTAGCAGTGACCAGTGGTGACAACGCAGTCGGCACAATGGTCACCGTGCCGGCAGGGTTGCGGGTTTGATTCCCATCTCAGACAAGTATTTATGCTTAGATATTTGTCTGTAGTCTGGTTTCTTTGTATTATAAGTATATATTTACAAAAGAAAAGTATATCTGCTGTCTAGCAACCATAACACAAGTTTAGTTACTTAGCTTGGGGCTAGATAGCGATGTGTAAAATATCCTGCAATATTTATTTATTTGTTTATATTTATATGTCTTTGCGAAAATAACTTGACCACATGAAAGTAAGGCAATTGACTCATAATCCCACGGGTGTTTTCGCATATTGCATGAAGACACGTTAAATTATTGTGTCACAATAAAGCAATGCGTGCTTCGGAAATAACCACTCTTTAACTGTTACATCTCTGGTTATTAGCCTATTTTCAATAGTGTGATGACTAATCAAAGACTATGTTTCAAGGTTGTGGGTTCGAATCCTGACTGGCCTGCATGCGCCAATGTTTCCTTAAACACCTTGTACTTGTATATGGGCTGTTTTCCGCAATTAGACCCTTTTTAATTAGGTCCTTTTTGCGTGAGGATGGGGTAGGCACGCTCAGCACCTACTACCCTCTCAGTTGACCATGTCTAGAGGAGAGAACTTGTCAATACTTCTGAAGACAACTAAGCCGCCGGTTTCATTAAATAAAAAAAGAAACCCTTATAAGATCACTTTCTTGTCTGTCTGTCTTTTATTATTTTACAACATATTAAGGTATGCAAAATGGTAATGTCAACGATACAAGAGTTCTTATGACGTTATCACGTAAAATAATCGTCTGTAAACTGACTTTACCGACAAACATTTTTTAAACAACAAAACCTAATCCCATTGTTACAGATACGAACACAACCCTTTCTGCTACAGACATAGCACAGGCACTAAACAATAAATTCAGTAAGAGAGATGCAAGAATAATAAATAGAGCTATCCAGAAGTGGAAAGAGATGGACAAATATAAAAGAATCGAAAAAAGACGGAAGCAAAGAATGTTCCTTCAAAGAAATAAAAGATTGAGCTACAACTCGGGGGATCAAGCATCTTTGTCATCGAATAGTGATGATAATCGGTCTACTAAAACAACAGGTTTTAGAGAAAACATGTCCATTTGTAGATCGACTAAGACAGACATATCCAACTTTAGAAGAACTATTCAAGAAAGTAACATTTACTGCTATGACAATTCCAGACAAAATACTTCTAGAAACTTCCTCAATCGACCAGCTTCGAACAGCACATTAATGTCAATAAATTCAGCAAGAAATATGAACAAAAACTTTCATGATCCTAGAAATAAAAGAGTTTTTGTTTTTGGTAACCAATCGAACTTTCAATTGCAGAAAGAGAGATTTCAAAATGGTTTCCAATTACCGTCGCAGAGATTCGATAGATCAATTGCAACATCAACAATTCATGAAAAACAAAGACACAATGTCGATGACACTGATAGCGACGATAATATATTTTCAGTAAATAAACCACTACCTAAAAGAAAAAGAAGTATAGATGAAGAGGATGCTGTTTTAACAGACAATAAAAGACCAAGGGTAGTTTCTCCTTGTAGAAACAGCACAGAAGCTAGAAGAGCCAAAGAAATAGATAACATGAACACAATAACCAAGACCAATGACTTTGTCTTTGCAAAACCTTCATTGCCAATAAAGAAAAATGTTAAAGAAAAACTTATATCACAATCGGCACCCCCTCCACCTAATATTGTAGTATCTGAATTCACAGAAAAACCAATAAGTAATGAGATTACAAAAGACAATGAAGAAATTCCTCACAATATAACTCAATCCACTGACGTATCAATGAGACCGAGTTTTATTAAACGAAAGCTTTTCACTCAAAAGCTAGATGTCGCCGAGAATAAGAATGTTAGTAGTGACAGTTTAACAGCTAATAGCCCACAAGGCAGCATCTACAAAGCGATACAAAAGGAGAAACATAAGGCTAGGAAACTCGTCACAAATCAATCATGTTTGAATAGAGAAGTAAATGATGAGAGCAACCTATTAGAATTAATCCACAAAATAGTACCAGCTAATAGTATGAATGTTACCACACAATCTAATAAAACTGATATACAGAGTAATAGAAGTAAACCAAACAATAGCGATAAATGGGATATTTCATCGATAATTTCAACGAAGAACAATGAAGATGATTGTAGCGACACTTTTACTGATGAAGAAATATTTAACAGTGATAAAACAGTCAAGGAGACCCCTTCAGAAAATTCAGAAAAGATAACTAAATCTAATCTGCAAAATAATAACAATAAAAAGGTACCAAATCTTGAAAAAGTGCCAAGCAAAGACAGATTTGTCGTTTCTAAAAATGTGCCAAGCAAAGACAAGGATCCTATTTCTGAGAAAGTGATAAGTAAAGATAAACATACTATATCTGAAGAAGTAGCAAGAAAAGACAAGCTGCCTATTTCTAAACAAGTAATGACTAAAGACAAGTTGCCTATTTCTGAAAAACCTGCACCAGTATTCAAGAAACCTGACCAAGTATCACCGTTAAAAATTCAGGCAAAGAATTGTAAAGTATTGTTACAAAATATGCCCATTGGGAATTTAAAAGGTGAGTTTTGATTGATATGATGTTAAGTCAGTAGTATACGCCCCACCATTCTCCTGTTGGGAGGCTACGGCCGAAGCTTTTTACCACCAACCGGCCTAAGTCGTATCACCAAGTGGACTTGTGTTCTGATACATGGGTCAGTGCAGCCAAACAGGAGGACTGGTTCGATAAGTTAATTGTTCCACTGCCGTCTTCCTACCTTCACTCGCAGGCCCCCGTCTATTTGATTTCGTGCCTACTATCGCACTTACTCGAGTTTTTTTAACTTTCATAGAATCTGTAGCACAAAGACAACATAACCTTAATCGCATACTTTAGATCGCACCATGCCTGAGCCTATAGGTATCTTCTAGGAAAGCGTGCTACATCTTAGGCCTCTAAATATTTTTATTAATAATCCACTCCCGGTTGTGGAATATCTCATGCCTATAACCATGGCTGAGTTATGGGGTATGTCGCTAATTTATAAGGTTCTGTACCCTAAAAGGAACCCTTATAAGATCACTCTCTGTCTCAACTGTGGTTATTTTTCCAAGCAACGCCAGCTGTCGCCTAGTTGATGAATTATATGTCTGTCTGTCTATGTGTCACCACCAATTTTCTCAGGTACGGGTGGACCTAGCAAGTTGAAATTTATACCAGATACTGAGGTCTATAGTCCCTCTTATTCTTCACTAGCTGCACCTCGCGGTTCGACCCGCATAAGTCCCGTGGGAATATCAAAATAAAAAGTAGCCTTCCTCAATAAATGGACTATCCAACACAAAAAGATTTTTTCAATTCGAACCAGTAGTTACTGAGATAAGCGCATTCAAATAAACAAACTCTTCAGCTTTGTAATATTAGTATAGATTAAAAGTGCACATTTGATTTTGGTATGATATCTATGTTTCAGGTCCTGGTGTCAAGACTTTTATTAGCAAATTCTGGGAGACAGATTCCGAAAGTGACGTTGAATGTCTACCAGCTAAAAGAAATAGTAAGTGTTTTGATGATGAAGGCATTAAATATAATAAAACTCTCATTTTCTGTCTGACTACTTACACAAAAAATTTCATAAAAATTGGTTTAGCCGTTTAGGTGGAGTTTAGCGACTAACACCGTTGCTATGGTTCCCACCAATATCTTGTTATGGTTATGATGTTATCACGAAAAAATTATCGTCCGTAAACCGACTTTACAGACTACCTTTTTTTTCAGACTTTTTAAAACCACAAGAAAGGATAGCACCACAGATTCAAGAAGAAGCACCAATTTTTAACAAACCGAATGCTGTTTTAGATAATAGTATAATTTCAATATCAGAGACAACTCAGAAATTTAACGCTTCAAGTTTTAAAATAAAATCTCACAGAACACTGAAACCAAAGAAATGTTGCGATGAAAACAAAGAAAACACTTTAAAATCATATTTCGAACCTTTAAATAAAAAGCAAAAATCTAATGAACAAATACAAATTGACAATAAAAAATGTGACGACACAATTGTAACGCAGAAAAACAATATTAACACTACGAAAAAACAAAGAGAAATAAAACGAACTCCGACTAAAATACTAAGAACTCCACCAAAAGCCAAGCAGAATAAGAAAAATGTTGAAGTAGAAAATACAGATGAAGCTAGTAGACAAAAAGAATTAACTAAAAAACAACCAACGAAAGCACAAGCTAAAAAACAAGAAACAGCCACATCACAAGCTAAAAAACAAGAAAGAGCGACAGCACAATCTAAAAAACAGAAAACAACGAAGGCACAAGCTAAAAAACAAGAAAAAGCCACAGTACAAGCTAAAAATCAAGAAACAGCCACAGCACTACCTAAAAAACAAGAAACAGCCACAGTACAAGCTAAAAAGCAAGAAACAGCCACAGTTCAAGCTAAAAATCAAGAAACAGCCACAGCGCAAGCTAAAAAGCAAGAAACAGCCACAGTACAAGCTAAAAAGCAAGAAACCGCCAATATAAAAGTAAAGGAACCTCAAAACAAAATCAAAGAGATAGCTACCGCAAAAAAATCCGAATCAAAAACAGCAAAAGATACAAAAACTCCTCCGAAAACCAAAGCAAAAGAACCATCAAAAATTCAAGAAACATCAAAAAATAAAAGAAATAAAAAGATAATACTTGAAGATTCCTTTCTAACAAACAGTACGCTTGAAAACGATAGTAGTAAAATGACTCGCACTTTAAGATCTTGTAGATTAAAGTCTTTTACAAATAGTTCCAACGATTCATTCAATTTAACCATGACGTTACGACCTAGGAAGACTTTGTCGAAAGTTAAATGCATTGATTTATCATGCTCACGAAAAAACGAGAGAACAATATAGTAAAAATATGAGATGGAATTTTATGAGATAAATTCTTTTGAAAATAAGTGCCACACAATTGCTTTATGGTGTATTAATTAGCCAAACGCGTTAATCCTTATAAATTATTCATTATTGCATGGAAAATTTGTTGAGTTTGTAGACGAGTTATTTTCCTACATTTTGGTTTAGTTTAAATTTTTAAGGCTATCCAAATGACCCAAAAAGTCAAATAAATAAAAACCGGCCAAGTGCGAGTGCGGACTCGCGCAAAAAGGGCTCCGTACCATTATATTCTGTTTTTATTGTTTGTATTTGTCAATTTTTTTACTGTCTAGCTATCACGGTCCATGAGATACAGCCTAGTGACAGACAGACGGACGGACAGACAGACAATGGAGCCTTGGTAATAGAATCTTGTTTTTACCCTTGGGGTACGAAACCCTAATATCTAATACCTATGCCGTCTTTATTAGCCTTAAGTTTGTATAGGAATTCTCGTCTTAAAATTATACTAATACTAGCTTTTGCCCGCGACTGCATCCGCGTAGAAGTCGAAAACTTGAAGCAGATTGGACCAAGGAATCCCGTTATCCCATACAAACTTTACCCCCCTTTTTCACCTTTTTAGAATTTTGGAAAATCCTTTATTATCGGATGCCTACGTCACACAAAGAACACACCCTCCAAGTTTCAGGTCTCAACGATCAGCGGTTTAGACTGTGCGTTGATCCGTCAGACAGTCAGTCATTCAGGACAAAGAATTTTATATGTTTAGATGTAGAAAATTTCTTTCCTCTGGATACGGTCGACTGAGTTGAGCGGGTGATATAGGTGCTGGAGAAATCCTACTCCATCTGATACATGCCCCAGGCACTACATCGGTCTTAAATTGCATGGATAAAAGTTGCAAGTTCTGTATATAAATTATCTAGATTAAATGTAAAAGACAAATATTGTGTAGGAAAAGACAACAAAAAAAGTTTTTTATGTAATTAACCATTTTATTTATACGCGAAAGGCTTTTGGCTCCCATTTGCACATTGATATAAATGTACATCGTTAAGGATATCTAAAATACGAACAGACAGACAGTCTGACCAGAAAGTGATCTTATAAGGGTTCCTTTTTTACATGAATTATTTTATATACTTACCTATATAAATATTTATTTTTAATAATTCGTTATTCGGCCAAATAATTATTCCGAACATAGAATAATAACTACTTAAATATTTATTACCTACTCTAATTTATATGCCTATATCCAAGTTTCGCAAGCGAAATTAAATCCTAACTAATATTATATTTAAATCTGAAAGTTTGTTTATTTATTTCACGGTCGAACGACTAGACCGATTTCGATGAAATATTCTTATATTTTATTCAAATTGGTCCATAATATTTCCGTTAGGAATTTCACTGAAGTGTAAAATTTATTTGACAACACTATACCTAACATTAAAAAATTAGGTTGTTACCTGCTTAATCTTATTTTGATTGTAAGTTTGTTGTTTATTAGCGTGCTTGTGCCATTGTATATTATATTTAAGTTATTCTTACAAATATTTCTTATTAAAAAGAATACAAATATTTGATTATTTTGTATTTAAAAATCATGACATTATATACGTCATTCATTTGAATACGTATACTCTAATTATGCACAGAAAAAAAGTTAATTGAAGCAAGAAATAATCCTCCATAAAGAAACAGAATTTATAAATATTGCTTTTAAATAAAGAATATTATTTTTTAAAGATTTTTTACTAAACCAGGAAATTCTTCTCTAACTCTCTGTGTCTATATTTCTGTAATAAGCGTTCACGTTAATTTTTAAGTATTTTGTAAAATATATAAATGTATTTTTGTACTTACTTAGGATTATATTGTAATTTCAAATATACAATTTCTTTTCTTTCGTTCGTCCTTTGCTTATAAAAAGTAATTAGGATGCGTTACTCTGGCAGAGCCACAATAAATATTCGTGTTCTTGACCATTTTTAGTCGGTAATTATTAAAGATGAGGAGAGACGAGATTATGTATCGAGTAATATAAGTATGAACGTAGAGGGATGGAGAGAAAGAGGATGACCTAAGAAAAGATGGATGGACTGTGGGAGAGATGGTTTATTCCCTTCGGTCGCCCTTGATTTAGCGACCGGGGTGCCAGCTGGCACTAATTAAGCGCTATTTGCCACCTGTAATGTGGCATAACAATTTTTAATAAGTGTTAGTTATCTCTCACAATCTACTTTACTTCTTCCTGGTGCACTTAGGAATGACTGATTGAAACTGAAATAACTAGACTGATTTATGTTGATTGATTAGTAATAAGAAGTACAATAATTATGGTTTATGTGAATGTGAGATACTACGTCTTATGTGAGATGTTGGGAATTAAAAAAAAACATATTTGCATTGTAGCCGACCACGAATCCAACACCACATTCCTTGCTGTATAAAATAGTCGTTGGTCTGTAAAAAGTACTAGGCAATCAGAAGTCAGTAGAAGGTATTGAAAGAAGCTGAAAAATCAAGTATCTCGAGCATGATTTCACATTAGACATCTGACAGTTTTTTTGTGAGATACCTTCAGGTCAATTTCTATCAAACAAAATAAAATAAAAAAAGTGCCTTAGACTTATTGAGATTTAGGGAAGTTAAATATGGCCGGTGACGTTGGTTTGTACAAGGCTATAAGAACTCTGTAGGAGGTAACTTGATGCCTATGAGGGTAAGCCATTACACACCACCATACTTTCTGTTACTGCGTAAATTGTTTGATAATAATTGATCTGTAAGTACTAGGCAATCAGAAGTCAGAAGGTACCCACAAAAAAACTGTCAGATAACTAAAGTGAAATCATGCTAGAGATATTTGAATTATTTTTCCAGTTTCTTTCAATACCTACCTACCTACTTTGTCAGGAGAAAAATTGAAAGAAAGAGATAGATAACGTGGGATTTATACCTTCTACTGACTTCTGATTGCCTAGTACTTTTCACAGATCAAGGACTATTTTATACAGCGAGTAAATTAGGAGGAAAGAGAAGTCTGTTTGCGTTTAAAATTATAATTGAGGGTTGTTAGTGGCTTTGCTGCGATTACGGCACTGCAGCAGTTAGTTCTGTAAATTCAACAGGTCATTGACAAAAATAATAAATAAACTGGAAATGGAAAATCTTACCTATATATTTGATAGCTACAAATCAATTTATAGATTTACTAGATAGTTAATTAGGTAATAATATAAAAACAACATTTTAATAAAGTTATTTTTTATTCGATAAGACATTCACAATCTGAAATCCTGAGGCAATTGATACATCTGCTGTTAAGGCAATTTATGAATGCTAAATAAATTAATTAACTATTTGTTGTATTTGATCCAGCGAAACTCCGACAAGTTACCGTCGGTTGTCCCAGACATAATTATGTTGATTATATTTATTCATTATTAGTTACATACATATTTTCTATTGTTAGTAGTTATATAGTGCGATATATGTTATTTTCAAGTCTTGTATTGAATAACCTAAAACCATGGTCATGAGAATATCACACTAAAAGTCTTCGTCCATATAATCGCCCAAGCACATGACTGTGTATGGAAACGTCATTTGTATGCGTTCTAACCTTGCTCTTGTATAATGGGCGAAGACTTTAGCCAAATACATGAAATCTGTACGTTTTACCACATTTTTTTTATTAGATATTTTTTTAATTTTACACGTCAATCAGATCTTACATACCGATCACTTAAATTTTAATGTTAATACTTTACCGAGCTGTTATTACGGTAATTACGCGTAACAGAATTAAACAATTAACAGTTAAAATTTTCTTTCAATAAATTTAACAACCTACTAAATGCACATTTTGTTATAGGCATTGCAGGCCCGATTTTTGGGGGTTAAACAACCGCAAAACAAAACTAAAAATGCGAGGTTCTCGACATACCTAATGCTGTGAAGTTCATGTAAAGTTTAACTACTGGCTGATCTGAAGTTAGGCGCAAAACGTTATGCAACAGAAACGTTTTAGGAACACACTCGACGCCTAGCATCTTTAAGTTTGAGAACTTTTCACACCAATAATCAAGTCGAGAACGTTGAACAAAACCGGAAAACAGTTTTAGACTTAGTAGTAAATGACAAAAACTATGGAACTTAATTTCTAACTTAGCGGTTGCTTATAAATAGCCCCCTTATCGAGACAACACAGTTTTGCACCATCTTTACTCAATATAATAAAAAAAAACGGCAATATTTCATAAACGTACGAAATAAGAAGAAATCAGTCACGAGAACACGCTCCGTAATAAAGGAATGTACTTAGATATGACACAGCCACGTAATGTGGGGATTTAGAATTTCGTTACAACTTGATTTTTGGGTCATACAGATAATATTTTGTGCTATCCTTTATCTAACACGGTAAAAGTAGAACTAGATTTGAAACACTTATATTGATCTTGGACGCGTTGGTACATAAAATAATGAAAATATTCCACACATCGCCATCTAGCCCCAAACTAAGTAACTAGAATTGTGTTATGGGTGCTAGACAACGGATATGCTACTTATATACTTTCTTTTGTAAATATATATTTTTAATACATAGAAACAACCACACCACAGACAAATATCTAAGCATAAATACTTGTCTTGAGGCGGGAATCGAACCGTGTTTGGCAGTCCGGCATGGTGACCATTGTGCCAACTGGGTCGTCGACATTAAGGTCCGGCTATGTCGAAAATACATCACACATCGATAACAATAAAGATAAAAGTTGTAAGTTTAACAATAAAGATATTATTTATGTCACCTCCATGTAAAACAAATTTATGGATATAGAGGGTCTCCCAGCGCCCCGTCTCGCTCACTCCGCACTGCTTCGTGCTAAAAGTTGCCAAGAAGAGCTTTTTCGCTTTTTGTGATAATGCCCGCCCATTGTACCATATTGTTTAGTTTATATTTTTTACCAGGAATTAATGTTAGAATTAAAGTTTAATATAGTACAATAAAGAGTTTATCTATCTATCTTCGTATCTACAATGCATTTTCAGCATAGCCAAACCCTTAGATCCACTAAGATTTACCCAGTGCTATGCATTTGAACGTTCTAAACTTTTAAGTGGATCAAAAATAGTTCTAACTTGGTACGTGATAAGCCGGACCGAAGTTAAAGCGGTAAACAAAGCACCAAAAAGTGTACATAGTACACGAAATACATATTGCTCTGCAACTTCAGGCCGGTTCAAAATAGTATTGCAACAAATAAAACATGTTAATGCTACTCTAAATGACCCGAAACTACTTCAACAACTAGATTAGGAAATAGTTTTTATCAGCGTAACAAAGCGGGAATTATTTTACTCAATTTACAGACCACAAACACGTGTGCTTCTTTTTTACGTCACCCACTGAGCTTTAAAAGGGGTCTAAACCCGTGGCACATGCAAATTTTTTCGTAGTACAAACGCTATTATCAAAAAATTGTATAGAAACTTGAAGCTTCGCAATACGTCCGCTAAGGGCTTTCTTCAACTATATTTTTTGCATTTACGCAAACGTGATATTATAGACAAAGATCCCGCCTATCATCAGACCTTCGCGATTTTATAAAAGCTAAAAATTACTCAAGCTTTTATAACATTCATGGCTTCTTGGCTTTGCTACCTGATAACTGTCCAACCCACTATGTTCTGAACTTCATAATTACACATCGTTCATAACTGTTGGAGGCATGAGGAGTAATTATCAACTTTTATAAAATCAGTTCTGGCGGTAAGCGGTATCTTACTCTATTAGCGGTTGCTATACAAAAAAACTCGCACTGCTGCAAATTGAATAAACTAAATTCCCGTTCAAGCTGAACTGTTTGATATCAAGTCAAACGCCACTTTCCAAACGTTTCAACAGTTTCTACTAAATATAAACAATTATTTTTAAATGAGTTATATTTTACAATCAGCAGGAAATAATGCGAGGTTCGATGCTATTGGAATAGGATTATTGTTGCGCCATTTTATGACGGTCTAATTCATATTACTTCAGAAGGCCAATTCTCGTTAATTACATTGCAATATCATTTAGCTGGCATTTCGATTACAAAAAATACCCGGGTATGCTTGAGAATACCAAAAATCGACAGTAACACACATCGCCATCTAGCCTCGAGCTTAGCAACTAGGCTTGTGTTATAATAACCAGACAACGGATAGAATACTTGTATTAGAATATACAACAATGTATACTTGTTAGTAGACGGGAACCCAGGCACTTCAGATAAGTAGTCAATTACATCTGTCCGAATTTACGTATTTAAAATCCGTCTGTCCTACCCCTAAAGTTGTGACGTCACAAAATGGCGGTACCCCAATCCCATCAACAAATTAACTGGATTGTATAAGTCTTAAAATACGACAGAAAAAAAATAGTAAAAAAAGTTTAAAAGAAACATTATTACGACTCATTGGCTGTGAAATACTAAGCACTAATGGTCGTTGATTGTAAGCGATATAATGTATACGATTTAGATATAATATACAAAGAGCTATACGCGTCTGTTTGTTTTTTAATATTCATCCTCTTCCGGTGGGTGGGGATTGTCGCCGTCTAATTCTTCGGGTGGTGCGAATCCATCCTGCAATTTCAAATACAATCCTTAACAGGCTAAATTATGTACGGTCGGCTGCATAATTGCAGACCCACCGTAGAGCTCCAAAACTGGCTGTTATAAGAATATTTCCAACACTAGCAAGACCTAATTTAGTTGAAGTTTAAAGTCTTCTAAGTCATCAATTTACCAAACAAAAATTATTAGAATAAAAACATGCCAATAATAGTAATTTTAGATCTCTACCGGGGGCTGCAATTATGCAGCCGACTGTACAGGAAGTGAGAGAAAGAAAAGCGTTTATTGAGTACAGACACAGGTATAAAGAAATGAAAATTACAAAGAAAAAAATTACATAAAAAAACAAAAAGTGACATAAAATAATTATTGTATGTAAAGTCGGTTTACGAACGATAATTTTATGTGATGCAGTTTTATTTTAATCAAAATTGGGCACGTAACTGGTTTCAGCATTTTTCGCTATTTCCTAATTTAGGATATAGCCCTGAAGGCCCTTGTAATAAATTCTCCCTGTATATAAAATTCTCGTGTCGCGGTGTAGTTACAAACTCCACCTAAAACGGCTGAACCGATTCGAATGTTTTTTTTTTGTATATATATTCGTTAGGTCTCAGAATCGAACATTGTGGGGGGGGTGACGACGTTCGGGCGGCAGCGAAGTGAAAAACGACGTTGATCTTCTGACTTATTTTATTATGATCTCGCGTACAGTGTAAAATTTACTCGTAACCAACTAATTCAGAGGCCCGAAGTCAGATACGATCTCAGAGAGATTCGTTTCCGAAGCAGCGAGCTCTTAGGTAGGTGGCGCTAGTGTGCTGAGTTTCCGCTGAGTGTCCCAACAATGGTGGATTCACTAGTGGAATGCTCTTCACAGTCCCTAACAAAAGACAAAGGTACATTGAGGATAGGCCGTGGCCTTACTGTTCTATGTCGAATCTTGACAGCGCGATCTAATTTGCATAGTGCTGCCATCTAGTTGTCGCTTTGGTAAACTTAAACTCTAACTTAAACTATATTGGTTACAGTCTCCCCCTCTGTCTTCGAAGTAGACCCGACGAGGAAGACAGGATGTGTCTTTAGTTGGTGTTCTTCGGAGGTCTTCCACGTGGCCGATTGGGTGTCGGGGCTGCAGCTTTGGGTTGTTTGCGGGGTCGTCCTCTCTTTCTAATAGGTTTGGCTGGTTTAGGAAGATCAGCCCCTTCTTCATTGTGGAAGGCACGTAATGCGGATGCGTGGTATACACCGACTGAAATTTTAGTCTCAGGATGTGCGATGACAAAAGAACTGGGACCATGGCGTCGTATGATAATGTAGGGCCCGTCTCGTCTAGGCGCTAGTTTGGAGCTAAACTGTTGACTGGATTTACTTAATGTATGTGAGTCAACTAGCACGTATTCACCTAGTTGATAGTTCGGGCAACGTTGCCTTTTCTTGTCTACATACTCTTTTCTCTTTTCTTCATTCATCTCCTGCACTTCTTTAGCTCTCTTTAGTGTTTCCGCAGTCATTAATAATTTCGGAGTTATATCCGTAAGGAAGTTTTCATTCAGTGTAACTTCAGTAAAATCGTGTTGGACATCGTCGAAGGTTCTTAATTCACGTCCAAAAGTCAAATAAGCCGGAGAGAAACCAGTAGCGCATGACTTGGCGGTGTTCATAGAAAATCGTATACTCGGCAATTTGTCAGCCCAAGTCGTGTGATTATCTCCAACCAATATGGCAAGTTGTGTTTTCAAGTCGCGGTTGCGGCGTTCAACTGGGTTGGTCTCAGGATGGTAGACTGGTGTGAACCCATGATGTATATTTAGACAAAACGTAAGTTGTTGCATGATACTACTAACAAACTGGGTTCCATTGTCACTTATGAAACGACGAGGTGTCCCGTATCTCAGGATTATCTCATTGAGCAATATCTTGACACATTCTTCAGCAGTCGCATGTTTCAGTGGAAACAGTTCTACCCAACGTGTAGCCACATCTTCTATAATGAAGATCCAGATGTAGCCGGTAGTCGTTTGTGGAAGTGGACCAAATAAATCAAACGCGATGACTTCAAATCGTTGATTAGATGCGGTGGTTTGAAGTAAACCTGCAGGCTTTTGGTTTGATGGTTTGTACCTTTGACATTGGATACAATTACGGACGTAAGTTTCAATTTGCGTTCTCATTCCTTGCCAATAGTAGCGCTGCGATATGCGGTCAAAGGTTTTGTCCGTGCCATAGTGTCCTGCAGTGGGTTCATCATGATAGACAGCGATCACCTTGTTTTGTTCATGTTTTGGTACGACAAGTTGTGCATTATCGTTATTGCTATAGGGTACATAACGATACAATAGTCCGTTATTCATTATATAACCTTTCCTGCTCCAGTACATAGCGTTTTCCTCATCTGTTCCCTCCAAATACTTTATTATTTTAGCTATTCCTTCGTCCTTGAACTGCTCATCTCTAATTTCCTTCTCACTTTTCTTAGGTAGATCAGCTGCTATTGTACATAGTCCACAAAGTTCTTCTGCGTCTGGGGTACAATGAGGACGTGATAACGCATCGGCGACTACGTTAGTTCTACCGGTAATGTATTTGATAGTAATATCATATGGCTGAAGTTGAAGCGCCCAACGAGCAAGTCGGCCCGTTGGTGTCTTTAAGGACATTAGCCATCGAAGGGCTTGGTGATCCGTCATCAAGGTGATGTGGGCTCCTTCGATATACCCTCTAAACTTATTCACTGCCCATACTATGGCCAACGCTTCGCGCTCTGTTGTTGAATAATTTCGTTCTGCCGGGGTGAGTAATCGGCTGGCATATTCAACAGGGTGTTCGTTTTCACCCTCCCCCTGTACTAATACTGCTCCAATAGCGAAGTTGCTATGTATGCGTATGTAGCAGATCATCAAGGCGAGGTAATGGATATCGGTCAGGTATGGTAATCGAGTTTAATTGACGATAATCTATGCAAACCCGATGAGAACCGTCTTTCTTTGGAATGATGACCACTGGGGCTGACCAGGGAGAGGAACATGGTATTATGATATGCTCTTCTAGCATCCTGGTTACTTCTTTCTTTAGTATTTCAGTTTTCGCTGGTGATAGTCGATATGGCGGTACGGAGACTGGTTTGTGATCCCCTGTATCGATTTGATGTTCGAATTCTTTTCTATTCGACTTGAAAATATCATCGTATGCTGTTAAGAATTCTTCTAGGTCATGTGTCTCAATAGATCCAATTTCCGTATAGTCAAACAGATTTGAATCACTCATGTTATCGTCGTACTCTTCTAGGGTATCAGCGGCGTCTTGGTAGAGAGCATCAATGACAGGTGAGAAGCCATCAAATAATTCTGAACGAATCTTCTTGTGAGGAGGCGTAGATAGATCTATTGGTATGAGTGGACCATATGGTTTACTAGAGGTAAGTTCAGTATTACTGGCCTCAGGTAACGCTGGAGAAGAAGGTCTAGCATCAGTGGTTACTGACGAGAATGCAACTTTTTCTGTAAAGTTGATGAATCCTTCCTCGAATAATTCATAAACGTGTTCTGGTTCATCGAGAAAATGCCAGGTACACTGCGGTACGTTGAGGATGATGTGTGCATCTTGCAGAAAGCCAACGCCGAGGAGCGTACGGTTATCTCGGGACTCTGGTAGCACTAAGAAGGTAGTCAGAATGGTTCTGTTGCATAGTTTAACAGGCACCTTAGTAATGAGTACTTTCTGCATCTTAGGTATACCGTCGGCTAGAATTACCCCAATCTCGGCGAGGGTAAACTTATAACCCGTCTTTTTGAGCCGACAGTATAAGTCATACGAAGCGATACTTGACTTGGCGCACGTGTCCATAAAGGCTACGCCTTGCGTTCCATCGATATCAATAAATACCACTGGTCTGTCTCGGGAGTCTATATTGGTTTCAACTGCGCAGAATCCTATGGTAGTTCTTTGGGTTTTGGTTTCTGTTTTTGTCTTATGACACGACGGACAGTTACTGCGGACTACCCCTGGCGCACCGCAACCATAGCAACTAAATTTTGGTACAGATGAAATAGTAGCCTCTGATACTTGTGGTTTAGTAGGCGCAGTAGTAAGTTTGGTGTCCGTGTTTCCAATAGGCCTCTTCCTACAATTTTCAGTGGTATGGCCAAAATATTTGCAGTATCGGCACTTGACTCTTTTGTTTCCACGGGGATCGACTTTGTCTGATCTTACGATTGGAAAGATTTCTTTCTTCTCTTTTAGGACATGTTCCGCTCCTCGAGCTGCAGCTATCAGTTCATCAAAGGTGTTAAAGCTTCGACGAGATATTTTATTTCGTAGCTCCCATAACAGCAACCCATACACCATGTCGAGTTGATCGGTTTCGCAGAACGCCGTGGGTAATTGAGAGAAGAGGGCTCTTTTCTTAGTGATGAAATCTTCGGCGGCCATGTTGGGTTCTTGAAGGTGTTGAAATATTTCGATGTAAAGTAAATATGCGTCGGTTTTGGGAGCGAAATGGTGACGTAATGCGTTTTGGAATTCTTCCCAGGTCTCGATGGTATTCTTAATGCCTTGCCACCATATGCCAGCTTCTTCTTTCATTATAACTGGTAGTTCCTCTAGGGCGACCTTATCGGTAATCTTTTGGGCTCTTTTGAAAATGTTTACAGCCGCTAAAAAGGATTCCACGATCTCGGCACTCCTGCGTCCGTCGAAGGAGTACTGGCATGTTGTAAATGAGCCTATAGCTGTTGCAGGCGGTTCCAACGGCGCAGGCGCAGAAGGCGTTAATTTAGCCATGAGCTGGTTAAATTGGTCTTGCGTAAATTGGACAGCCATGTTCGTGGTTTTCACTTGTGTAGTGGTGATCCGACCTACACGGGTGACGTACGGTGCTGTTTTTGGTTGTGCAGAGGTCTCGTAAAATTCGTCGTCGCTCATTCGCATGCGTTAGCGTTGGTCGTCGGCGTGGTCGGCGGCGTGAGTGGCGTATTCGGCGACGTCGGCCGCGCGATCGGCGTCGTTGGCGTAAAGGGCGTCGTCGGCGTTAACGGCGTCGTCTGTGGCGCTAACGGCGTTGTCGGCGCGATCGGCGTCGTCGGCGCGATCGGCGTCGTCGGCGTGAACGGCGTCGTCGGCGTCGCAGGGGTTAACGGCGTCGTTGGCGTGAACGGCGTCGTCGGCGTGGGTCTCGGCGTCGGCCTCGAAGTTGGGCGTCAGATGTGGGGGGGGGTGACGACGTTCGGGCGGCAGCGAAGTGAAAAACGACGTTGATCTTCTGACTTATTTTATTATGATCTCGCGTACAGTGTAAAATTTACTCGTAACCAACTAATTCAGAGGCCCGAAGTCAGATACGATCTCAGAGAGATTCGTTTCCGAAGCAGCGAGCTCTTAGGTAGGTGGCGCTAGTGTGCTGAGTTTCCGCTGAGTGTCCCAACAATGGTGGATTCACTAGTGGAATGCTCTTCACAGTCCCTAACAAAAGACAAAGGTACATTGAGGATAGGCCGTGGCCTTACTGTTCTATGTCGAATCTTGACAGCGCGATCTAATTTGCATAGTGCTGCCATCTAGTTGTCGCTTTGGTAAACTTAAACTCTAACTTAAACTATATTGGTTACAACATCTATTTTTTAAAACCTTTACATATTTTTTTTTTGTATATGGCAAAACATCGTTTGCCGGAACAGCTAGTATTTTTATTTATCAGTCTTTCGTCGCGTCCGTCTGTCTGCCTGTTCGCTATTAACTCAAATTTCATGCTGTTTTCACAAATGGATAGAGTGGTTCTCGAGGAAGGTTTGAGTTACGTATAAAAACTGGCTAAGTGCGAGTCGGATTCGCGCACAAGGATCCCGTACCATGTTACCCCACTTACATTTTTGTTATTAGTATTTATTGTTATAGCGGCAAGATAAATACATTATCTGTGAAAATTTCAACTGTCTAGCTATCATGGTTCATGGGATAAAGCCTGGTGACAGACAGATGGACAGACAGTTTTTTTATACAGCTACCTACCCGCTATTTAAGTTAGCCAACTGATTTATACTTTTGTTTCTATAAGGCTGATGTATAGCTGTTGGTATTCCTAAGGAAATAAACAAATAATAAAGGAGAATGGGAAAAAATGTACAGAGCTTGGGCCTGGAGGCCTCATGAAACGAGTCATATATCAAATGAAAGGTGGTTTCAGGAGGAACATTTTATTGTATGACCACTTTTTCAAATTAGTTGTGAGATCGGAGTTATAGGTCATTAATGATAGGTGGTCGATTCACTCTCCGTACACCACTAGGGAGTATTAGCGCCTTAATAGAATCAAATGTAGCCATCGTATGGCAATGAGTCATATAACAACTGATAGGTTATTTCATAAGAAATAATTTAATGTATGATGATTTTTAAAATTATTTTTATTTTTAGAGTTATAGGCCATTTATGCTAAGTAGTAGGTATAGGTGTCTGAGGTCTTCTCTTGTGCAAAGCAAAAGCTTGATTAGAATCAGATGTTGGTCTCCTCATGAAACGAGGCATATATCAAATGAAAGGTGGTTTCAAGAAAAACATTTTATTTCAAGACCACTTTTTCAAAATAGTTGTGTGTGCGGAGATATAGGTCATTAATGGTAGGTGGTCGTTTCACTTGCGAGTTTTCTCCGTACAACGCTAGGGAGTATTAACGCCTGAATAGAACCAGATGTAGCCATCGTACAGTAATGAGTCATACACCAAATAATAGTTTATTTCAAGAGGAATAATTCAGTGTATCATAACTTTCAAAAAATATTTTTATTTTTAGAGTTATAGGCCGTTATAGGCTAAGTAGTAGTAGGTATAGGTGATTGAGGTTTTCCCTTGTGCAATACAAACGCTTGGTTAGAACTAGATGTTGCACTCCTCATAAAACGAGGCATATAGCAAATGAAAGGTGGTTTCAAGAAAAACATTTTATTATATGACCACTTTTTCAAAATAGTTGTGGATTCGAAGTTTTAGGTTAATAATGGTAGGTGGTCGGTACACTTGCGTTTCAAGAAAAACATTTTATTATATGACCACTTTTTCAAAATAGTTGTGGATTCGAAGTTTTAGGTTAATAATGGTAGGTGGTCGGTACACTTGCGAACTTTCTCCATACACCACGAGGGAGTATTAACACCAGAATAGAATCAGATGTAGCCATCGTATAGTAATAAGTCATATTATATCAAATAATAGTTTATTTCAAGAGATATAATTTAGTGTATCATGACTTTTAAAAATTATTTCTATTTTAGGGGTTATAGGTCATTTCTGTTAATTAGTAGATATCGGTGACTAAGGTCTTTCCTTGTGCAATGCAGATGCTTGGCTATAAACAGAATATGTTGCCCTCCTCATGAAACAAGTCATATATCAAATGAAAGGTGGTTTTAAGGGAAACATTTTATTGTAAGACTACTTTTTCGAAATATTAGTGGTTTCGAAGTAAGAGATCGTTAAATGTACTTAAGTAAGTATTCGGTAGTATCAGAAATTGTTGACAATGTCTGTCGTGATATAGACATCACTATTTAGCATTATTTAGTGACACAACAGGCTGATAAAAAGCATGATGCTTATCGTAACCGAGGTATAGGTACCATCACGAGTCGTGAGCTCAGATGTAGAGTCATACGCAAGCCATTTTGATGTTGATGGTTTGCTTTGTCGGAACCTATTGCAATCAATAAGTTCCGACAGAGCAAAACCATCTTTTTTGGACTAGGTATCTTCAAAAAACAAAAGGTACTCTTCATTATTCATACTCCGAAGGTGCCTAACGAGCGTGTTGAAAGTAAAACTTTCAGCCATAGGGAAAATCGCTTTCACTGACAACTTTCATGTCAAATCATAGCTTCGCACGGCTTGTGTATATTGCCAGAGTTTAGTACTTAGTAGGTTTTTTCTCAGTAATCGAATTCAAGTAGATATATATTTAGTTCAAGATATTATTAACTTATTTAACAAAATAAATGAAAAGACGAAAATGGCCAAAGCGTCGTAAGACCATGCTGCGCCGCCGCCAGCGCCCTGTCGTGATGTTGCTGATGTGGCTTTATACGACAGTACGGTCAGTGTTGTTCCTTTATTTAAAAAAAAATGTGTGGCACCCGGGACTGCCGCGGTAAAGCTATTGCATCGTGCGAGCTTCGTACCATACACATACACTTAAGCGAACGCTCCGCCGAGCTACATGGTGGGTGGAGTCGGGGGTGTTAGGTTTTATTCTTGATTCGGGCGCTGCGCTCAAAGCCCGCGATAAAAGCTATGCAATAGCTTATGCAGATGCAGCTTATGCAGCAAATGCATTTTTAATTATTTTAAACGTTTTAGTTAGTAATATCTTTTGTTATTTTATTATGTTTTTGTGTTAAGTTTAATGTGGTTTTTCATTTATTATTGCGTATTTTGTGTAAATAATATTTTCTCGACAAACAGTGTTCTGTTATTTAACTAAATAATTTAAATCTTCAGACTCCGCGTCATGAATGTCCAACGGGACTCTGAACAGTCCCGTGGTCCAACTATTTAAAAAGTTGAACCACGACCTATAGTTGGAGGCCCAAGTGTGCGGTGGTTCAACGCGGATTGTGAATACAGAATTAATGAAATAGAGGATTATTCCTTTCGACTCCCGCTTAAAGGGCTCCATGGTTGGACCACCACCCCGCACTTTTATTATTGAGTGGAGGGCGTAAGATTTCCCTTACGGCCCCTATAAGCGGGAGTCGAAAGGAATAACCCTTGGAAATTATTCCTCTCAATGAAATTGATAACGAAGATTCATAGTTGCATCAGCGTTAGTCTCTATTCAGTGGGAATATCGAGAAAAATAATATTTTGTGTTAATCTAGGTCTCCAACAATTTCCATACCGAGTTTCATCACAATCGATTTAGTCGATTAGAAAAATACCTAGTCCCCAAACAGGAAAATCTGAATAGATATTATTGCAGTAACAAAAGAAACGCACGATAGGTACTCGTAGAAAGGTATGTGGTATCATTATTATACCTATTGTACAAGACCCGTCACGAGACTTGAGCATTCTTTTCTTGTGTGGTTTGCAGGACATTAAACCTATTTATAATCCTACTTAGGTATCATAACCTATACCTCGGTTACGATAAGCATCATGCTTTTTATCAGCCTGCTATGCCACTAAATAGTATTAGGTAGTGATGACTAAATCACGACAACTATTTCTGATACAACTGAATACTTACTTAAGTACATTTATCGATCTCTAACTACGAAACCACTACTATTTCGAAAATATAGTCTTACAATAAAATGGTTCCCCTTAAAACCACCTTTCATTTTATAAATGACTCGTTTCAAGAGGAGAGCAACATCTGCTTTTAACCAAGCATCTGTATTGCACAAGTGAAAACCTCAGTCACCTATACCTACTACTTAGCATACAAAGTGTTTGTTTGTTTCTTTGATCGCTCTGATCTCAGAAAATACTGGTTCGGATGGAAAAAAAAATATAACGCACGTAGTTACGCGGGTGAAACCGCGGAGCGCTGCTAGTTTGATGTATGACTCGTTGCTATATGATGGGTACATCTGGTTCTATTCAGGCGTTAATACTCCCTAGCGGTGTACGGAGAAAACTCGCAAGTGAAACGACCACCTACCATTAATGACCTATATCTCCGAACCCACAACTATTTTGAAAAAGTGGTCTTAAAATAAAATGTTTTTCTTGAAACCACCTTTCATTTGATATATGCCTCGTTTCATGAGGAGACCAACATCTGGTTCTAATCAAGCTTTTGCATTGCACAAGAGAAGACCTCAGTCACCTATACCTACTACTTAGCATAAATGGCCTATAAAACTAAAAATAAAAATAATTTTAAAAATCATCATGCATCAAATTATTCCTTTTGAAATAACCTATCATTTGATATATGATTCATTGCTATACGATGGCTACATTTGATTCTATTAAGGCGTTAATACTCCCTACTGGTGTACGGAGAGTGAATCGATCACCTATCATTAATAACCTATAACTCCGATCTCACAACTAATTTGAAAAAGTGGTCCTACAATAAAATGTTCCTCTTGAAACCACCTTTCATTTGATATATGACTCGTTTCATGAGGCCTCCAGGCCCAGAAAGACCATTCTCCTTTGGGCATAAGACTTGAAATAGAGCGGTGTTGGCTTAGTGGTAGATACCTCGACTTTCATTCTGAAGGTCGTGGGTTCGAATCCCGGCGGGCCGTGCACCAATGTATTTTTCTTAAGAAAAATTTATGTGCGCTAATTGACATTGCTCTTACGGTGAAGGAAAACATCGTGATGAAACCCGCGGCTTAGTTGGCTCCAGAAGTATTGACAAGTTCTCTCCTCTGGACATGGTCGACTAAGGTGAGAGGGTAGTAGGTGCTGGGCAAGCCTACTCCATCCTCACGCAAAAAGGACCCAATTAAAAAGGGTCCAATGGCGGAAAACAGCCTGTATACAAGTACAAGTAAGACTCGAAATGAGACAAACCTCAGTTGCATATAATATATCCAATATTTTCTGGACAATCGGACCGTTCTGTTGTTCTTCCATCTCCTGACATATCACTTCTATGTCCCGCAGTTTGCCGAAGTAGAAGTCCCTCTCCTTCTCTAGACCATCCACTGTTGCTTTCAATTCGTTCACCTTCAAAAAGTTAAATAGATAGATAGCTTTACGATACAGGAAGGAACATTCAACATGATGATGACGACCCTGTTGGCACAATGGTCACCACAATTGTTGGTTATTTCATGGAAAATTGTTAAAAACGACAAGGAATTTTCGTCTTAAAATACCAAAATGTAGGAAAACGAAAAGAACGTTCCTAAAATAACTTTTTTAAATCAATTATAACTAGCAAGTATCGGGATAAAAACCTTTGTTATTCCCAATGAATCAATGTATCCTCATACCAAGTTTCATTAACATCGGTCCAGTAGTTTCAGAGCTCATTCGTTACAAACAGAGAAACAAAAAAAACTATCCTCTTTATAATATTAGAGTAGAAGTGTAGAATTTAGCTATAAACAACAAGTATAAGGGTACTGAGGTTTGACGACCCAGTTGGCACAATGGTCACCATGCCGGACTGCCAAACACAGGGTTGCAGGTTCGATTCCCGCCTCAGACAAGTATTTATGCTCTGATATTTGACTGTGTCTGGTTGTTAATATGTATTAAAAGTATATATTTACAAAAGAAAAAGTATAAAAGTAGTATATCCGTTGTCTAGCACCCATAACAGAAGTCTAGTCACTTAGCTTGGGCTAGATGGCGATGAGTGGAATGTCCTGCAATATTTATTTATTTATAAGGGAGCTTATGTAATAATTACCTGAAGGTTTAACTCGTCAATAATTTTGGAGTCACCTTTCGCACTTTGATTTAACCTTGACAAGTTTACTGGAGGAGACCTCACTGGGGGCGTGCTGTTGGCCTTTCCGACTGTCAAATGAGAAATATTGATTAATATTTACAATTACCATGAAATATAATAAAATATATTTATTATAAATTAATTTGCCCAGATGTTAGTTTACATTGAGCTAAAAAAACTATGTGAGTTAAAACAAACAGAATATAAGAGATGCATGAAAATTATTGCTTTTTAAATTAAATGAAAAAGTTACTTTTAACTGTGAAATAACCTGTTAAAAATAACGCTCTGTTATTTTTCTTAAATTATACACTAGCAGCGGTTCGCGGTTTTATCCGCGTAAGTCCCGATCCCGTGGGAATATCAGGATAAAAAGTAGCCTGTGTTATTCCCAATGAATCAATATACTTATTTGATGAAACTTGGTATGAGGAAATTTCCTCAAAATATTTCCCCCTGTTGGAATACCAACAGGGGGAAATATTTTAAATGTTTTAGGTCATGGTATTATTTTCAATTTTATGATACATTAATTTTTACCGTAAATCACAATTAAATCTATATCTATACCCCATTAACAAAATGATCCGACATTCATTGAATTGATTCGTTACAAAAAATATAATAAATGAGGAACCGCTCGACCGATTTTGTGCAAACTTCACATAAACCATCTACTAAATAGTCCGAACAAAGCTTAAACATTTGGTTTGGATAGGTGAGCCCGTTCTTGAGTTATAAAATTACAACGAAAAGTGGCATTGATTTTTATAGATATAGATAACAGTATCGTTATTTTTAACAGGTTATTTTTTCATGAAACAGGTTTTATTTTTACTCAAAAAATAATAATAATGTCATTCTTAAAGAGCTGAACCTTGATCCCAATTTGGGAGTCCGCTCTTTTAGTAACTTTTAAAAGCAAGTTTTTACATAAATTAAAGTTTTTAGTAATCTCTCTATTCCACTGTGTAATTAAGATATTTATATAATATTTAAAAGATATAATATTTTTAAGCGAATGTATTTACTGCGATATATATTTATTCACATTAATTGTTAATATATTGAAGCGACTGACACAAAGCATGCTATGTTTATATGATAATGGATGATTATGCATGATCAAAGACAAATTATAGTGGTAGGTAAATATTAGCATAAATATAGTTTGTAGTTTATAGAACTATTACGTGTACTTGTTTTTAAGAAATCAATATCACTTTTAAAAAGATATTAACAGAGGTAAAACTGCAAGGCGGAGTTAGTTAATTATGAATTTGTCAATTTTAGTTTAAGGGAAGTATGGAAGTCACAGAAAACTGCAAAAATGAGTTAGATTTAGTCTGCAATGTTTGTTTTTAGGATTTGAGCTTTGTATTGGGTTAAAATTTACCCGTTTATTAATGATTAAATTTCCTATGATCATACAATCAAATAAGTAGGTATATAGAAAGATATTATGTATGGAGAAAGAATATTATAGATAATTTTATGTGTAATTACAAACTGGGATATGTAATACCTACTTATATACAGTTATGTATGACACACATATATACATTATATTACATAAAATATGCAATGGTTCTATTTACATAGATAAGAATATGTATTGTTAAGACAATAAATGACATTTAATAGTTTTATCCTCAATAATATAAAGCAATAAGGACACATTCAGATCAAAAATAAAACAAAATGATATATACTGGTTTTGGGTCTAGCCGGCACTTTCGCGACAGGTGGGGGCGGAGCCCTGTGGGCGGCGGCGCCCCTCGGGGCGGAGCTCCCTCCGTGCCCCATGGGCAGACCCTCGCGCTGCGCCACCGGGTCATATTCCATGCCCCCGTAGTTAGCATCAAAGAATTTCTTGAACCATTGCAAAAACTCAAAGTTATCTTGAAAACGACCCTTCACCAGTTTGTCAATTGGTACTATCTACAAAAGAAAACAAGTGAAAGATAAAAAACGTAAAATAATCGTATGGTTTTAGGCGAGAGGTGTGCACAGATGGAGTTTTATACTAAATTTACTAACTAATAATATTAAATACATTGAGAAACAACATAGCTATACTACAATATTGTACAACCATGCTTATGTTATGAAGTAATCAACAAGTGCATGGCGTATTAAGCTAGAACTACATTTGAACCACATATGACTAGACTAGCTATAGATCCAGGCTGTTCTATACAATTTAGGCATCCCAGATCAATGTAGTTCCAGCTTTATCGTTGTTTCTCAGTGTCATGATGTTATTGCATACTGGCGGAGTGGTGATGAACGGGCGCGATGCGCCGAGCCCGCGGCGGCGGCGGAGCGGCGACGCACAGCGGCACGCCCGTCTCACACGCCCCAGACCCGATACTCAGCCCGCCTCGAGCATCGAAAGCATCGTACTCGCGACCATCATAATTCGCATCGAAAAACTTTTTAAACCATTGTAAAAATTCAAAGTTGTCTTGAAACCGTCCCTTTATCAGCTTGTCCACTGGTATCACCTACAAATTTATGTTTTCGGCAAATATTGGAAATATAGCTGAACTTTATTAATAACTAAAGAGATTAATTGAAAAAAAAATCTCTCAACGTTTCCAAATGTAAAACGAAAAGCTGATCAAATAAGCAACAGTCAGGTCACCAGACTCCTTAAGTGGTTTTGCTATTTATACTCTAAGAGTTGTCTTAATTAACTTACTTTAGCAAGGTTTTCACCATAAAAGTCCACTTCGATAGCTACTTAACATATAAACAGGTCAATCTAACTGCACTCTGATGTTATCATAAGTTCTAGGCCATAATTCTGTAACCCCACTTTACGGTAAAATATCATAAATATTTCTTAAATTACTAAAAATCGGTAAAATTTTTCATAAATATTTCTCAAGTTACTATAAAGAAATAATACAAACTATCAACAAATATAATCCATTAGTCACTTTTGTATCTTTATTTCATAGCTTTATATATTTATTTTGTATTTTTTCCTTTTATATTTCCTTGAAAAAAAATATAATTTCTGTAGTCATATTTCATGATTGACATCATAAAAATAGTTGTATCAAATCATAGCTCTGAGTAGAATTGACCACTTTATTCAACTAAGGTGACTTGTATGATGAAAACCCTATAATAAACTAGTTTTAGTTCAGATACTTTTTTATTATACCAGCCGCGCCCCGTGGTTTCACCCGCGTAATAATTTTCTACTTAACATTTTAATATTTTTTTTCAAAAGAACCTTCTCCTGTCAATAACAAACACAACAAAAAAAGAGTTAGGGAAATCAGTTCAGCTGTTCTCGAGAGTTTTGGAGGGTAACAAACACACACAAACTTTCACATTTACAATATTAGTAGGATTAGGTTCAGTGAAAGGATCCAATTCATGGTATTGTAATGATAATAAATTCTCTACCCACACATCCATCCCACATGGATTTCAATATATTACTTTGATTCAAATTATTTAGCACTAGCAACACCCCACAGTTTCACCTGCATAAGTTCCGATCCATGGGGATGGATAAAAACTCCAGGTCGCCAGCTAATTACATACCGACTTTCATAGCTATCGGTCCAGTAGTTTTTGTGTGAAGGAGTAACAGCCACACATACAAACTTTCATATTTAATATTATAATAGAAGTAGGACTAGCAGCATACCTACATACATATGAGGATACATTGAATCCTGGAAATTAACACATCATGGTTATTTCCAGGATTCAATGTATCCTCATAAAAAGTTTCATCATAATCGGTTCGGATGTACCAGAGATTACCCATTACAGACATTCAAAGTTTATATCTTTATAGTATGAAAAGTATAAATCAGATATAGTTTATCTGAGTATAACTTTTGTAAACAATAAATAGGTAATATAGTTGTTATTCCTTCATTGCATATTTAGCACCTACACTGCACTTGTGTGCATTGTTTACTATCAGTTTGTTTAAAGTTAGAGAAATTTCTGACACATACCTTGTCCACACCCATTTTTTTGAAAGCCGCTTGTAAAACTTTGAAATTTTGTATGTATTCATGTTCCAAATTTGTCTTGAACTTAATTCTTTTCATGGGAACACTACCAGGAAAGAGCATGTCCATGAACTGACAGTACGCGGCTCCTGTACATAACTCTTCAATCTTGGCGAAGTTTGATTGGAGACAGTCGTTCACCCACGCCAGCATGTCGTGCCGCGATAAATTCTCAGAAGTCACATTAGTCGAATACACGTTCACCGCCATTTTCAAGCACTATCTACGCTAAAAACCGAAGAACACACTCGAGAATCTCAACACCGACAATAATCACCAGGAATGCGGCTTCGAGAAAAGAAAGCCGATCTAAAAATAGGTCGTGCGTGGCTCGTGTATCTTTCGTAAACTTCTTTTGTATTATAGCTAAGTTTATTACAAAGTTCTAGAAGTTAACTTGGAGCCCGAAACTGTATATGTAGACCAAACGCAATTACAAAAAATAACAGTAAACGACAGCAGCGGATGTGGTGATATGACGAGTTCAAAGGCGACTCATCGAGATCTTATTTTCTACGAAGCATGGTATTTTTTCACGTCCAAACACAATGAAAACAGATAGTTACCGATATTATAAAAGTTCCTGGAGTAATTTTATTCCCAATTTGATGTTCAAAGTGGTTATTTGTGGCTTTTTGTCCTATTCTATTCGCCTTTTTCGTCTTTCCGTAAATTCATAGACAAGACAAGCATGAATAATTTGGTTTTTTTTTTTCTAGCGGAATCGATAGTGAAGTGCTGTTTTTCCGTGATTGCTTCGATTGATTGATGATTTTGCACTGGAACTCGTCTGCAGTAACCGGAAATCAAACATTTTTTTCCCTAAATAAAATGAAAGTATAATTGAATGAGTTGTGAATGACAAATTAAAGTGCACATTTCTTATCTGTGCTCAGTTTTAATTTGCTAGTTGAAGGAGGTGGTAGGGTGTCCTTTGTTTTTATCGGGATATTTTGATCTGAAATTTATTCGAAAATAATAAATGGAACAAATTGGTGCTAGTCTAAACCTTAATATCTACTACTTATTTTAAGCTAAAGACATATCTATTTTTTAAGTATACATTTATACTAGAGAATAGCAAAGTATAGTAAACAAAAATATTTTTAGCACTAATTATAGTTACATCATAGTTTTTATTTGACTTGCGATAGCCGATCTTACAATGGATCAAGAGGAAGAGCAAATAATTGAGCAGAGTACTCCTGCAATTAACTCAAGATCTGAAAGTAATGAACCGTGCCGTCCGTTCAGACTTACAATGGAATTACCATTGTTTTTGTCAATCATGTGTACTTCATTATCAGGTAGGTTTTTCTCTCTCAAGGTCTTAATTTCTTTACAATTTCAGACCTTGAAACTGCTTTTTCAAACTAAACTTAAACTTTGTAAACTAAAACAAGGACGGCTAAAACAGAAGCGGGTTCGATCCCCATCACAATACAGTTTTTTTCTACACACTAACTTCCAATTTTTATTAGTATAATTTTATTATTTGGGTGTAGCGGGTTCGATTCCCAATCCGACAGTTATTTTTGTACTGAAAAGTGTACTTATACTTTTTATAAAAAACATTATAATTTTTTATTTTATAATTTTTATAACTTATAATTTTTTTCGGAATGATTTTAACTACGGACAATGGACATGCATTCATAATTAATCGTTTTAATTTTCAAATAAATAGTTTTGTATTAATTAATAATTATTTTCCTAAAGGCCTTCTTGCCTTTGGCATTCCGGTAAAATAAATCTTAGTAAATTTAATCCAGTATTTTCACTACATAGTATAAAACAAAGTCGCTTCCCGCTGTTTGTCCCTATGTATGCTTAGATCTTTATAACTACGCAACTGATTTTGATGCGGTTTTTAATAGATAGAATGATTCAAGAGAGTACGAAGTCGCGGGCAACAGCTAATATTTTCTAAAGAAATCCCACCATAATTCAATAACTGAATGCCGACACAGTTGGCACAATGGTCACCATGTCGGACTGCCAAACACAGGGTTGTGGATTCGATTCCCGCCTCAGACAAGTATTTATGCTTAGATATTTGTCTGTGGTCTGGTTGTTTCTATGTATTAAAAATATATATTTACAAAAGAAAAGTATATCAGTAGTCTAGCACCGTAACACAAGTCTAGTTACTTAGCTCGGGGCTAGATGGCGATGTGTGGAATGTCCTGCAATATTTATTTATTTTTATTTCAGGCACAGCCCTTAGCAACATACTCCTATACCGAACCTGCATGCACTCATTAGGACACACGAGTGAAGAATGCGTCGGATTTCTCTCAATAGACAAGACAAACGACACTCAAGAACTAGAGAAAGAAGTTCAGCAATACTTGACCTTCGTATCTACTGTGAAGAGCGTGATAGAAGCAGTTACGCCTGCGATATTGTCCTTATTCCTAGCTGTTTGGTCTGATACCCATGGGAGAAAACCGTTAGTTGTCTGGCCCTTGTTTGGTGAGTTGTCTGACCTTGTTTGATAAGTTACTAATTTATTTGCCTTCGAATCTAATTAAACCAACACTAAGTAAATGTAGTGTTATTCTATTATCCAGCTTATAAATTAAATGTGAAACTTTGTTTTTGGTAACATACTTATGTTTGTTATTTCTTCACACAAAAATAACTTCTTTTTCGTGTCGATTAATTAGGGTCAGATCCACCCACTTCAGTATGCTGCCAAAAATAAAACCTACTGAACAAATATACAAAAACTACTGAACCGATTAGCGATGAAGCTAGAGTCGGAATCACACATAGGGCTACTTATATCCCCGTAGCATGGTTTGACTCTGTATCAATAGTCACAGCTAAGCGACACTCGCTGATCGTTTACGGTCGTGCGGGTTAAGCGACGCCTAGCGCGGTCATTACTTCGATGGGTGACCAATTAGTAGTCTTGCAAAAATCTATTTTCGTGAGCCCGTCCGTGCTTCGGAGGGCACGTTAAGCCGTTGGTCTCGGTTGCTACCTCTAGTAGCAGTCGTTAGGTCAAGTTAAAGGCCTTAGGCGATCTGAAAACTCTAACAATAGTTGAGCCACACCACTATACGAGAAGAAGAAGAATGGTCCATATCTAGTGCTATCTATCTAACCCAATAAGTACCCAATCATAATACTTTATCATAGTTATATTTATAATAATATTCGCACAATTCAGTAAAATTAGATAAGTAGGTGCATACTGTTACAGTTTTGGCACACACTCATTAATATCCAAGTACAATGTAGCATAATTAAATTATTATTAAATGTGTGTACTTCGTTTATCTACTATATCCTTTGTGTCATGTCATTGTAATGGAAAATGCCAAACTTTTTACGTAGGTAGGTACCTATCTAATAAAAAAGTCGACGTTTGTTTTAAATATTCACATAACAATTAAACTTTTATATAATTTATCAGTAAGTTATAAATAGAAATAAAAGTTTGGTATTTATTTACCATTTGATATAATTAATATTTATTTTATATAAAATCAAATGTCATTATGTAAGCATGTAATTAATAATTCTTAAAAATGTTCAAAATTTACTTTTAAAAGTAAATTTACTTTTATCATATTTTATGGGTTATATTAACGTGGAAATAACGTTAATATAACCCATAAAATATGCAAATTAGTTGAATTAATTTAAGCAAAAGCAAAGGACTCATTTGTCGGTACTTAATCCCTTTTTGCAAATATCTAATTTTAAAAAATAAATCATTTAGGTACCTTATTTTTATTAGTTAAAAAGAAACAAAATAAGAATATTTTATAGCAGTTTGCAGTTCAAGCCCCTAGCATTCAAACCGGTTGAAAACCGAGCTGCGTTTCCTTATTAAGAATATGAGCCTTTTTATTTTGGTTTAATTTATTTTTGTAATATGGTATACATTATGTTTATATGTCATGTTTTTCACATAAAACCTACATTTGATGTTCTTATTTGATTTGATAACTCTCAAACTCATAATATTTTTTTTTGCAAGATGTTTTTAACTGACCATAAACGCTTATTTAACCAATCATCAGTCTATCTTAATTACCTTCCGTACTAAAAATGCATACATTTGACTTTTTTGACACCCTCAAACGATTTTGACCGAAAGATTTTGTTTTGTGAGACAACAAACAGGTCCAAGCTCGAGTACTGAGTATTTTATTGGGCCAGGTACTAAGGTACTAAGTTTTACCGCTTATGAATTTTTCGGAAACAAAATTTATTTAAATATCGTCTTTTGTTATAGGTCTATCAATAACTTCAATGCTTACTGTCGTATACAGTATGTTTGACAATCTCGGACCGTGGTGGATTATTGTAGCAGTATTGCCATACTGCCTGTGTGGTGGATTCACAGTACTCTTCACAGGTGCCTTTTGCTATCTCAGCGATGTCACCAGTGAAGAAAAACGATCTCTTAGGTAAAATCTTAAATAAGCTTTCAAATGGATTCGTAGGTGTATTAAATCTAGAATACGTTGACCTTTCAGTGAAATTTTAGATACCAGGGGTTATCATACTATCAACACAATTAAATTGCTCTGTAAAATTTTGCGAGACGCATTTGTGATCTGGTTATGGCTATCTAAAGCTATCTTATCACTGCGCCATTAATCAATTTGAGCATGTTAATTAATTTTTAATCTGCTTGACAAAACAAAAGAAGATATTTCTCTTTTGTCCTTCTTTCTTTATAACTTTATTATTTTAAGTTATCTTAGAACAGTAGGTAAAAATAAGCGTAATAGGTATCAAACGTTCAATAGAGTCAATTAAATAGTTAAAATCATAGTCGTGATATCTTATTTTTAGGACCGTAGCTTTTTGACGTGATAACGTCTAGTAAATTGATGGAACACCTGCGTTCATAAAAAAGTGTCACGGTAATATTGTGTGATGTCATGTGCCATGGTAATATTACCATACGCGTCATGGTAACTTAGGAAACAGAGTATTTAATAATAATATCATTTGTGTTACGGTGTGACGAGCTGACGAGTGACGAATAGAAGACTTATATAATTCATCAACTGGCAACAACAGAGGAAAAACATATATCAAGTAAAAAAAAAGGAAAAAGTAATAAAATATAAAAGAATAACAAAAAAATCTCAATTTTTCATCGTTTTCCTAAGACGTTATCACGTAAAATATTGTTTGTTTCGTTTGTTTTCATTTTAGTCAAAATCCCTTATACATCTCTCTTTTAAATCTCTGAATCAGCCCAACTTTGTGCCATTCTGTAATCTTTTCCTACATTTTAAGTTTCCTGATTTTAGTTTGGATGTTTTATTTCTATGTTACAATAGTGTTTCATACAATTTTTACGGTCAAATAGGATACTAATACAAATTATCCTAATACAAAAAACACCGTATACTTTGTGGCTTGTTTGTTTCAGAATGACAATAATGGAAGGTGCTGTATCTCTAGGAAGCGTGTTGGGCTCAATGTCCAGCTCCTATATACTACGGGCAGTGGGCAATGTTTATTTACTACTCATCGTGGCTACTTTACAAGTATTCGCTTATGTCTACGCTAATATTTGGATTCGGGAATCTATAACAGGAGCTGTTCGGGTACGTACCTAGAAATTATCTATTACTATCTATACATACAAAATGGTTTCTCCTGAATGATTGACTGACTGACGGATCAACCTAAACCGCTGATCGTAGAGACCTGAAACTTGGACGGTGTGTTCTTTGTATGACGTAGGCATCCGATAAGAAAGGATTTAAAAAAATCTAAACCTACGCGGACGAAGTCACCGGCGAAAGCTAGTATAAAAATAAATGAATAAATATTATGGGACACATCGCAAATCGCTAATCGTATCGCACATCGCTAGCCCCAAGCTAAGCTACTATGCTTGTGTAATGGGTGCCAGATAACGGATATAATCAATATTATATTTATAGATCTCATAGAAGATCTAAACCGGTCAGCGTGACTTCTTTGATTACACTATTGCTATTACACTATTACAGAATGTTAAAACAAGTGCGAGTCGGACTAGCGCACGGAGGGTTCCGTACCATTAAATTCTCTTTTTTAAATATTTGTTATTATTAAAAATACATCATCTGTAACAAAACACCTGTCTAGGTAGTACGGTTCATGATATACAGCCTGGTGACAAACAGACACACTAAGAGTGGAGTCTTAGCCTTTTTACCTTTTGGGTACGGATTTATGGACCCTAAAAAGAAGTAATATTAATACAAAACATATTATTGCATTAGATATGAAATTAAATCATAATAACATCATCGTTATCTATTATTATAGATGTCATATAGACACCTGTATTGTCTGAATCATTCAGTGCTGTAGTGTTAAACTAATGATAACCAATTTTTTGTGCCTAGTCGGGCAACAAAGGTCAAACAATATATTTTGTGTGAACACTGTGATAAAATTATCTGTTTGATAAAAAATACTATCGCATTTGCCACAGTAAAGCTATAGTTTAAATACTAGAAACGGTTTAGATACAATCAAAGCTATAACCACCGTTTTTTTTAAATATTTTTGTAAATACAAAATGCAGTTGCATTTTTTTTGCATAGTTTTTGCACTTTTATACCTATTGTCAGTATATGAGAGGTATAGTTTGGTTAAATAATTCCCAATACTTTCTTTGCCTAAAATAACCTCAACCTATTCAGCCCATCCTACTAATATTATAAATGTGAAAGTTTGTATTATTTGTATATACCTAATATAAGCACACGGACACGCATTTCTTTGAAAAACTCACCTGCTAACTACACCAAAAGAAAATCCAAGACATCTTAATAAAGAAATAGCAAATAGGTATCAATACATTATCTAATTATTTTTGTATATTTATCCGATGATTTAATCGAGCAATATCGATCACGGTCACGGGAAGACTTGGGAAATGCGAACGATACGATGCTAATTATTTAAAACTACCCTCAATCAGTTTGCAAACAGTAGTATAAAAATTTCCCCTTAGATTATAAATACAAGATAGGCGCGAAAAACATAACCCTTGCAATCGGGTAAAAAGTCACCTAGACCCATTTTTTAATATGCTTCCAAGTCTTTTTGTCCTCTCTTCCGTTATTATAAGTCTTAGTATAGATAGTTATTAGCACAAAAATCTAAATCTTACTGCTTTGTCGATGATTAGTCTATTGGTATGACTTGCAGTTTTATTGTTGAATCGTGTTTAACCTTGGCTTCGATACTATTGCTAGGTTGTTATAAACGAGATGGGCATCGCGTGTTGAATACTTATCAAGAACCTAATAATTTTTATTCGAATACTTTTATCCATTAGGTAAAGTTTGGCTTCATGAACAAAGGAATGAATTCTGAAATAATCTTAAGTTATGGACACCCTAGTATAAAAAAGGAGTAACTTTAAAAAATACCGCGTTTTTTTTGAAAACTCAACAGCATCAACCGATTTATTTTTATTTTAGCTAGTTGTTTGAATCACTTTTAGCATATATTTGGTTACCAAATTACCTAACGTACGACTACGTAGGTATAATATTATGGAAAAATCCTAAATGTCACAAACACCTAGGTACCCAGAGAACTGGAGAAATTGTACAGTCTACGCTAGAAAAAAAAAACTTAGAGGTGTCAAGGGACACCCGGATGGAACGAAGTTATTTTCGATTAATTAGTGTAAAGGATTGTAATTTTTTTTCAGTTATATAATTTTATTATTATTAACAAATATAATGTAATATAAACTTAATCAGTAGGCTCAATTTTAGTAGGCTTGCATTCTATGAGAGAGAGCGAGAGAGACGGACAGAGAAACACGCGCACGCCGCACGGGTTACATCTATAGCAGAAAGTGTCGTTATAACTTTTGGTCTTAATTTTTCCGTCTAGCCTCCTTTCGCAACGCGCGATAAGGAACTTCGTTCCAACAATAAAAATAACTATATTTACCTAAACACATTTTAAAGGGTTCCATACTTCAAATGGTAAAAAGAGGAACCTTTATCATCATTTTCTTGTCCGTCTGTCTGTCTCATAAACCTAAGTGACTATAATATTTGATCAGTTTATGTAGATAATTGATAAAGAAACCCTTAAAATTCTATTGTACTTATTGATACCTAATTAATAATTATTCAATGATCTAAGTATAGAAAAATAAATGGGGATAAAAATGTCCCCTTTGCCCAAAATGAAAAAAAAAAACTGAGGATCGATTCTTTTACTAATTAAATAAGTTTTTACTGTATTTATCAAATACGCGGTTTCACCCGCGCAACTCCCAATCCCGTGGGAATATCGTCCGGGTCGCCAACTATCTACATACCAAGTTTCATCTAAACCGGTCCAGTAGTTTCGCAGCCTATTCGTTGCAAACAAAAAAATCTTTCCTCTTTATAATATTAGTATAGACAAGCAACCAGCCCGACTGCGCACAGTAGCTGGGCTTGTTATAGTATGTCTATTAAATACTTACCTAAATTCGTTTTCTATACATTTAAAATGCTTTGTCCTGAATGACTGACTGACGGATCAACGCACAGCCAAAACCGCTGATCGTAGTGACCTGAAACTTGGAGGGTGTGTTCTTTGTATGACGTAGGCATCCGAAATAAATAATAATTTTCCGAAATTCTACCCCTTAGGGGATGAAACAAGGGGGCAAAATTTGTATGAGACAACGTGATTCCTTGGTAAATTTACGACTTTTACACGGACGGAAAGCTAGTTTGTTATATAATAGCTAATTTATCACACATTCCTCATGAATCACTTTGGTGACAATCGCATAAAAATCTATTGCTATTATTTGAGTATCGCGTTCAGGCAGACATACAGACGCAGCGCAACTTGTTTTTATTATATGTAGCAACTAAATAAATATGTTTCTACATACCTTGATAAATATTATCAATATTATCTAATAATAATCAGGCGTCTCAGCAACAGAAATGTAGGTATTTACCTACACAATATCTGTAAGTACGGTCGGCTGCATAAATGCAGCCCCCGCTAGAGTTCTAAAATGACTTTTAATGGAATGTTTTCAATCTAATAATTTTTGTTTGATTAATTCATGAGTTAGAAGACTTTAAACTTCAACTAAAGCACCCTACCTAAGGGCCCTACCGCGATAAGTGCGTCGGCTTCAAGCCAACGCGTCGGCTTATGCTGACAATCCTGCATACCCTCTCAACTGGCAGACAAAAATACCTTCATACATGTTTAATATGGCGCCATCTTTCGTTGCCAGTTGATGAAATACTTAAAACACACGAATAATACCACTTAATTTTTCAAAAATCCTATGAAAGGCAGGCTCAAAATTCCGCCCAGTGTAAGGCGCGGGTTGGGATATCGACGTCGGTCGGCTTGAAGCCGACGCAATAAGCGTGGTTGGGCTCCAGGTGTCTAGAATCTTGCTTGTGTCGAAAAAATTCTTATAACAGCTGTTTTGGAGCTCTACGGTGGGTCTGCAATTATGCAGCTGACCTTACATAACCTATTATATGATGCAAGAGATAGTGATAGATAGTCGTATTAAATAATTAGACACTATCACATCTATCGCCCATAGATAGTAATAAGTGTGGTAGGTACTTATATCAGTGACGCATTTTGTTTATGTACAAAATAGATTACGAGAAGGTACTTAGCTAATTTTGATTAAGTATCTAAGTGGTTATGTTATTTGTTTTGTAGTTGATTGAACTACTTACTTGTCTGTAAATATAAAAGGGAAAATATTTGTATATACGGGCTTTTTTCCGTAACAAGACCTCTTTTGTTTGGTCCTTTTTGCGTGAGGATGGAATAGGCTTGCCCAGCACCTTTTTTTTTTGCTTATTCGTCTATGCGCCTAGACCTCTTTTGTTTGGTCCTTTTTGCGTGAGGATGGAATAGGCTTGCCCAGTACCTATTTTTTTTGGTTATTCGTCTATGCGCCTAGACATCTTTTGTTTGGCCCTTTTTGCGTGAGGATGGAATAGGCTTGACCAGCACCTATATATTACTCTTTTAGCTTAGTCGACCTGATGTGGCATGGTGGGCGAACACCTGCCTTTAGCGGAAAAGGTTGCGGGGTCAATTCCCGCTGTAAAACAAATGTTCTTATAGTTTACATATATTTGCTTCTGGTGTGGGGTTTCTGTAATTATTCTATTCGGCATCCATATTTCAAACCAAGTTTGGGGCTTTATGGCGCTATGTCCGATTTACCTTCATTGAATATATAATTAGGCAACAAGTACAGACACACTCTAGCTAGAGTTTCAAAATTGTTGTTTTATAGAATGCTAGCTTTTGCCCGCGATTTCGTCCGCGTAAAAGTCGAAAATGGATCAAGGAATCACTTTGTCCCATACAAACTTTGCCCCCGTTTTTCACCCCCGGAAAATCCTTTCTTATCGGATGCCTACGTCATACAAAGAATACACCCTCCAAGTTTCAGGTTTCTACGATCAGCGGTTTAGGCTGTGCGTTGATCTGTCAGTCAGTCATTCAGGACAATGACTTTTATATGTATAGATTTTGAACTCAAGTAGGGTGGTCAAGCTTTAATTTAAAAGTCCTTGTAAAATATTCTAATATAGCAATTTTAGAACTCTATTTGTGGATCAGCAATTATGTTGAAAGATCTGTGTATAATAGTTGGGAACTGTGCTTACTTATGGCACAAATGGAACTGGTGCGATTCGCCAGTAGGTATGCCAGTGTGGAGCTCCCGAGCAGACTGTACACCACATAGTATTTGACTGTCCCCTAACCAAATACCACGGGCCAGCGGAAGATTTTACAATCTTAACCAAGGACGCGGTAGCGTACCTGAAAACTGTAAAGCTTCGAAGTAGAGAAACATAACTAGCCATACGATAAATAAATGTGAATAATATTTTTTTCTATTCCAGGGTGGTTTACTAACAGTTCTAGACTTCTTACTAGTCAAAGAAATGGTAAGAGAATGTTTCAAAAAACGCCCGAACCACGGCCGAGCTCAGATTCTCCTCCTAACACTAGCTAACTGTCTATCAATCTTCATACTTTACGGACTTATATCTCTAGAATATATGTATACAAGAGAGAAATTACATTGGACTATAAAACAGTATACGCTATTTTCTGCATCGCATACAACTATAGGCTTTCTCGGAGCTTTCTTCGGCGTAATTGTGCTTCAAAAGGTCTTCAGGATAAGCGATTTGGCAATGGCTAACGTGTCTTTTATATCATCGTTGATTGAGTTCACGAGTAAGGCGTTGGCTGTTTCGACGTGGCATATGTATTTAGGTAAAAATAAACATTATTTGATATTACTTTTTTATCTTTGTCCCTGTGTAACACAGACTCATTACCAAAAAAGGTGGTCACAACCAACCGGATTTTATCAGTATATAGTTCCTAAGTAGAAAATGGGGCGAATAGTAAATATACCTGTAAAATGTTAGTTTTTTCGCTCAAAATCCTACTAATATTATAAATGTGAAAGTTTGTGTGTGTGTGTTTGTTTGTTACTCCTTCACGCTAAAACTACTGAACCAATTGCAATGAAATTCAGTATGTAGATAGCTGGAGGCCTGGATTAACATATAGGTTACTTTTTATCCCGATATTTCCACAGGATCGGGACTTACGCGGGTGAAACCGCGGGGTGCAGCTAGTAATTACATAAAGGTTGATCCTTGAACTCGCCCTATACTTTTATTACTTACCCCCATAATGGATCGAATTTGAGGGATCATTTTAAATAGAAGTTTGAAGATTCCTCCAATTTTGTCACCTCAGTCTGCCTGTGTGTAGTTTAGAATTCGTCTTTCAAAAAACCCTTTTTGTGTAAGAACGTTGTTTTTTGTAATTTTTACTTTTTTATATATTTCAGGTTCTGTTCTATCAATGTTTAGAGGATTGTCTGCGCCTCTCATACGTTCATTGATCACGAAGATATTGCCCATTGAAGATATAGCGAAAATATTCGCTCTAATGTCGGCCATAGAAGCCCTAGCGCCTTTAATAGCACCTGCCATGTACAATTCCTTGTACGCTATTACAATATATTCATTCCCGAGTTCTATTTATGTGATCAGTATTGGGATAACTTTGATGAGCATTATATCGATTGGGTAAGTTTCAATTGTTTTTTTTTTATGTTTGTAATAGGCTTCGAAGTTATTAGACCGATTTTCATGAAACTTGTTATGAGGATACATTCATTCATTGACAGTAACATAGGCTATTTATCCCGACATTCCCACGGGATCGGGAGTTACGCGGGTGAAACCGGGGAGTATTTAATAAAATTCTTGGTAGGTGCTAACTGATACACACTGCCTTTTAACTGTGGTCCCACCGGTAAGTCCCACTGCACTGGTAAAAAAAAAACACCGTAAACCCATTGCACAAGAGTGGAGCAATAGGTGATCCACCTTTTGACCGTGGTCCCACTGCTGTGCTGACGTGTTTGGAAAATTAGGTTGGATCATTCACTCAATTTAGACGGTTAGATCTAAGTAAGCTTAAAAGGAAAGGGTACCGGGCGCTCTCTCCATACAAACATAGTCGACTGTTTCCTCCCTGGATAATGACACTAGAGCAAATATTTTTGTTGCATAAAACTTATAACTGCCATGACCATGCCCCTATGTTTTGTTTTTAAAATCTTAATTTCTATGATATATTAATTAGAAAATGAAAAAAAAACCATGACATAGGGGCTTATAGTCATGGCAGTTATAGGTTTTATGCCACAAAAATATTTGCTATAGTGTCATTATCCAGGGAGGAAACAGTCCACTACGTTTGTAAAGAGAGAGCGCCGGTGCCCTTTCCTCTTAATAAGCGCTGCAAATACTTGTTACATATTATATATTCTGTGATAGAGGTAGGACTGTGTTATTTACAAATAGAGCACTAAAAATAAAATGGGATTTTATGTGGAATTTACGCGGATGGATAATAAATAAATAAATAAATAAAAATGTTTGGCTCTTTGTCTTTGTTGTATTATCATTTTAATGGGGGTGTTTTGGTCTGCCAAAGAATTTCTTACGGACCATTTCGCTCGTAAAAACGACCCAAATTTAAAATCTGGTTTAAGTCTCGTTTTAATAAAACCCTGACCCTTTGGATAAAAATAATCTTTTTGCGTGAAGGTAAAAATAAATGAGTAATAAATATAAGTTTTTTTAAGGTTTACGAGTGGGTCTGGAAAGGCGATGTCCTTGAGTTATTCGATGGCTTGACTTGATCTTTGTTGATATTCTTTGTCCGCATTATAATAATAATGAATATTCAATTAAGTTTCTTTGAAATAATTATAACTTGTGTGACTAATATATTTCCTATATCTTTCGAACTGGCTCTGGTAGACTCATCGCTGATTCATACCGAGACCAAACTATTTTCTATACATAAAAAAAGAAAAAGACTCATCAATAAAGCTCTGAAACTACAAGAGATTAGACTAATATATTTCCTATATCTTTGGAATTGGCTCGGGTAGATTCATCGCTGATTCATACCGAGACCAAACTATTTACTATTAAGTATTTAAAAAAAGAGAGAATAGACTCATATTTATAGACTTTCTATACTTACCTACATATAAAAGAGAAAAATACTCATCAATAAAGCTCTGAAACTACAAGAGATTAGACTAATATATTTCCTATATCTTTGGAATTGGCTCGGGTAGACTCATCGCTGATTCATACCGAGACCAAACTATTTACTATTAAGTATTTAAAAAAAGAGAGAATAGACTCATATTTATAGACTTTCTATACTTACCTACATATAAAAGAGAAAAAGACTCATCAATAAAGCTCTGAAACTACAAGAGATTAGACTAATATATTTCCTATATCTTTGGAATTGGCTCGGGTAGACTCATCGCTGATTCATACCGAGACCAAACTATTTACTATTAAGTATTTAAAAAAAGAGAGAATAGACTCATATTTATAGACTTTCTATACTTACCTACATATAAAAGAGAAAAATACTCATCAATAAAGCTCTGAAACTACAAGAGCGTTTGTGTTCAAAAAGTTTTTGTAGTAGTGTTTTATTGTAGTGTAGGACCTACAAACACCTTATTATTTCGTTTAGCCACGACCCCCCGAGTAAGGCTTTGCGACCCACAGGTTGAAAACACTGCAATAGAACTTTTAAAGAAACACGTAACGCGAGTAAAACCGTAAAGAAAATTCAAATAAAATCAAAGTAAATTCTAAGTTTGATGTATGGTAAACCAATACAATAGAATATTGTAATATTATGTCTCATTTGTTACAGATTCGTCCAATATTACAGAAGGAATCTATCGCACGTGTATCAAAGGTTGTCTGAAACATAGTCTTGGTAGAGTGATTAAGCGTCACTGCAGCAAAATGTTATCGAATTTTGCAATTCTGCCGGCATAGAGAATAAGCTATCCAGCTTTTGTAAAAGTTAGGACATTTTTGTAATTTTAACTGTAGTTTCATTTACTTTTACAGGGCTGTTTCCGCACAGCCTCTTTAGCACATCGCACTTAGTTCTCTTGTAATTAGCAAAAAAAAAAAACAGATTTTGCTAGAGTAACGTTACGCTAGCAAGACGTTTTTTGATTCAAAGGGTATTTACAGCTCAGTTGATATAGTTTCAACCGACTCCGAATCGAATTTTTAAATCCTCCTATATATCGTATTAGTATAGATTTTTTTAAAGTAAGTTTGTGTGTACTTCACGCAAAAACGAAGAACCGATTGCGATGAAACTCTTGTGTGGATGGACCTGGATCAACACTGTAATTTTTTATCCCGATATTCCCACAGAATAATTATCTTACGCGGGTGAAACCGCGGGAACTAGCTATAACTAAAGTACTTAACCCATATTTTGCCTCTAACGGATGAATCAACCATTAATTTTATCACTAGAATTAAGTAATACTCATTTTAATGCCAGCTGCAAGATAGCAATATTGTAATGTTAGTAGAATTTAAACAAAACAAACGATTTAAGGACAATTTTATAGCAATAAGTATTATTAGGTATTTTAAGTATAAAATAACATTTTGGTATGTTAGAGCGATTTTGGTTTAGCGGTATTTACCTCGACTGTCATTCCGAAGGGTTAGAATCCTACTACGACGAAACGAAGTAAGTCCAAAATATTATGGAGGTTGGTCTTCTGCTTCTGGTATAGTGGTGTGACTTATCTAATGTTAGAGTTTTCAGCTCTAACTTGACCTAACGACTGCTACTAGAGGTAGCATGGAGGTTGGTGAAAAAAACAATAACTGGCGTCCAAAATAATAACGTCTTGCAAATAAAACGGTTTCTATTACATTGCAATTACATTCTGATTGCATTTCGATTGCAAAAATACCCTCAAAGCAGATTTTTTTTTCAAAAAGCTGGCCTTGAGGGTATTCTGTGCTACTTTGAGAGTATTTATTGTCCCGTAATAGAAGATCCAGTGTTTTATTTACTAAAAAGGCAAATTTCAATTATAATCACTCAGACCTAGACGCTAATTACTTAAGTGCTCAGGAGTACTTCACATAGTTTAAATTGGTCCCATGTAAAGACCTTAAACTATGGAATGAACCGGTTATATACCTAACTAGCTTTTGCCCGCGACTTTGTCCGCGTAGAAGTCGAAAATGGACCATGAAATCGCGTTGTCCCATACAAACTTTGCCCCCCTTTTTCACCCCCTAAGGGATAGAATTTCGGCAAATCCTTTTTTATCGGATGCCTACATCACACAAAGAACACACCCTCCAAGTTTCGGGTTTCTATGATCAGCGGTTTAGGCTGTGCGTTGATCCGTCAGTTAGTCAGTCATTCAGGACAAAGCATTTTATATGTATAGAAGTAACTGCGAGCAAACTTATCACATATTAATTACTTATTTTTTAATTTATTGTAATAGAAATGACTTTGCAATGTAATTTGAACAATGTTGTATTAAATGTAAGTAAAGACTATTCGACCATTGTGCCTTCGGTTAATGAATTGGACTGAATTTATTAAGAATAATTTGACCAGTGCCTTAATAAAACACTGATTACTAACTTTAAGATTAATTAATTTTAAGTATATAAGATTTTAATTATTCTAAGCAGTGTTTTCAGTAGGTTTGTACCTATATAATTTATCTGTTTCAAACATATCAAAAGTGCAATAATGAATTTGAAAATGCAACTATGAATTTGTGATAAAATTGTGATATCATTTTTAATTTTTGATAAACGACAGCTTTGAAATTTTGTGTTTTATTTTTCATTATTTATGAAGAGACTTTATTTATTAGTTATCTACATTAGTAATAGAGGAAAGATTTTTTTGTTTGTTTGTAACGAATAGGCTCCGAAACTACTGGACCGATTTCATAATTCTTTCAACAATAGAAAGCTACATTCAGGGAATAACATAAGCTATAAAAAAAAACAAATGGTTGTCTGTGAAGTCGGTTTACGGACGATAATTTTACGTGATAACGTCTTATGAAAACATTGATGGTAACCATAGCAACGATAATATGTTGCTATGGTTACCTTGTCAATAAAGTGACGCGTTCCCAGAACATGACGCATAACGTCTTGTTTTTTGTAAATGCAGATGTTCATCAAGATATTAGACGTTATCACGTCAAAAAATTAGAGATCCGTAAGAAACCGCGGGCCGTAGCTAGTTTCGTAAATAATAAAAACTATGTAACGTACATCTTTTTTATTTTTAATCATAGTAACATTCAGTAATCAACTCAGGAAAATAAACACAAATAACAAAATGAATAATAAACTCCATCATGAGTTTTTAGGTCTGTAATACTTAAATTCTATAACAACTCACTAAAAATACCTGAAGTAATATGTTTTAAGTTATATAAAATAACATACGTTAATTCAAAATATTTTTTTTTCTTTCAATTTTTTTGTCGAAGAGAAAAAACGGAGCTGTGGATTATTATACTAATGTTTGAACTTAACTATGGCGTAACGTTAAAAACAAAAAATGCGAAAACTACTTACAATAATCATCACAGTTTTTACATTTACCATTCTAACGCGTTTTTTTACTTTGTACAGGATGACACGAAATATCTTTTATCCTTCATTTTGTCTGATTGTAAAAGCCTTACGCCGCCTGTCACAAAAAAACAGCCAGACGGACAAGAAAGTGATCTTAAAATGGTTCCTTTTTTAACCTTATAAGTGAGACCTACCTCATTGGCGACCCATTGGGACACTGAGAGAGTGTTACACGTATACATTTTGCTGGCTACGTCGCGTCGGTCGCCAGGACGCCAGAGTAGTCTCCACAAAGCGCATCGTCGGTACGATTCCAAACTGAACGATAGGACGTATCTTAGTAGGTCGGGAAGGGCGTGAACTTCATTCAATCATGACGTCATAGGGCATCCTTGAGTCCTGATGCACCCCGAAATTACTTAAATAACCTACTAAGTTACGCACTTACGCACCATTTTAGTAATGAAGGTAATGATAGATTTTTATAGAGATTTAAGCCCGTCACAATCATAGCAATACTGTGTTATATTACATCAAGTCAAAAATAAAAAAGGCAAAAATATATACTTATACTATAGTATATATTTTTGCCCTATTTATGCCGTAATATACCATAACATATAGGTCTTGATATATCTGTCCACATACTTGGGTTACGTAATAAAATATATACAAGTCTGTGGTCACTCGAAGATTACTGTAGAAAATATAATGTGCCTTGGTATGAATAATTATAATTTATAATATTATAGCTACGTCTGTGCCGGGCTTTATGATATTTTACTCTATAATTTTCAAATGTTTTGTACAAAAATGAGATTCAGATCTTACGATATTTACGTGAGCAACGGTATCACTATGTGATGGATGATCTGTTTAACACGACTAAGTTATGAAGCGATAAAATCTAAATTATAAGTAACTATTTTAAACATTTCAAATGAGTAACTTTAATTATAAATCATCACAGTACCACTTAAACGTTAACCTAATTTGAAGCAAATTTTTAAGAAAAATAACTAAGATTAAAAGGAATTAACCGCAAAGTAAATAAAAAGAAAGAATAATAATAAAAAACTTAAGTACAACATGATGCAGGTATGTATCTGTACAATTCAATGGAACTTACGCTGTTTTTCCTATATTTAAAAATATATAAAAATGTTAAATACTATAAACAGTCTTATTCACAGAAATAAAATTAATGTTAGTCGGTTTTGAGGTCCTTAAGTTTATAAATGACGCATAAGAAATTGAGCCATCAATTGTGTTTTGGACAAATTCAAATTTACGCAGATTCAGAAATGCATAAAAATTGTCTGACAAACGTCTTCATTGTCTGATTTGGCGAATAATTTTGTAAATGTATTTTCTATATTTTTTTTCAATGTTTTCACGCATAAATCGCAGAATCAATCCAAAATGGATTAGAGAACGACATAGCCTACTAGGAAAGTAACAAGCAAATACAAATATAGTAAATTATTATGAAAACCTAAACCTACAAGACCTTTGGCTCACATACAATAAATTATTTTTAACTGTATTTTCGTCTGTACTAATGAGAATCTGCGAAAATCAGAATTTGTCCAAATAAAACGTAATATGCGATTGCAATTTGTCGTATCATAATTCTACAAAGAGTTCAACTCGTATTACATATCAGTAATATCTACTGTGCTATAAGGAAACAATTTAATAAAAAAATGCGCATCTATTACACTGCAACAATATTTGAACAACTCCCTGTAAATTGTACAGGTTTGTTGTTGAATACGTACGTATTTCACTCGTTTCTCTTGTTACTTAGCATAAGCACCAATGACGACAAACACACACTCACTAGTTGCAAGTATAAAACAATAAACACGTCATGAAAAAAGACACTGTTACAGTGTAAATATAAAGAATTTTCTTATTATTAGACCTACCACTCTTCTTCTGGCTCCTGGGTCGCGACAGTGGCGCTGGCGTCATTGAAACTCTGTAATGAAACACGATTTATGTTAGTCTACAAGTAGGAAAATGTATTATAGCTAATTTACCGTCATTGCCTAAATCCTTAGTTATTTTTAAATTTTCAATACTACTGTAATATACTACAGTGCATGCATGAATTAAATATCTTTTACTTATTGCACTAAAAAAAAAACACTAACTGATAGTTCTAGCTTTCTAAGAAAATAAAAAAATCAGCCAAGTGAGAGTCCGACATATTCTGTTTTTAGTATTTGTTGTTACAGCAGCAACAGAAATACATAATCTGTGAGAATGTCAACTGTCTAGCTATAACGGTTCATGAGATACAGCATGGTGACAGACAGACGGACAGTGGAGTCTAAGTAAAAGGGTCGAGTTTTGGCGGGAACGAGTTAACAACATGTCGTGCTGCAGTTTTATTTTCATGAAACTTAGATGTAACCCGAGTTGAATTGTATAATTCTGGTGGAATGTTATTCAATTCAGTTCTGTGAAAGTGCACAAGTGTAGTGAAAGTAAAAATCAGTGTCAAACATGCAGTTTTCTCGTTGCCTCCAAATCTCCTATTAAGGTTATGGTAAACTTGCCACCGCTTTACTATAGCCCCTGACTTGACGGACTATGACGACTTTGACTGTATTGAAACACTTTAGGCCCGATTTATGAAAAATCGGGTCATAATTTGATGCAAAATATAACTTGACACTGGCTAAATGCACACGTGCGAAGCCATAATAAAAGAAAAAAAAAAAAGTAAAAGGGTCCCGTTTTTAACCATTACAGAATTCTAAAAAGGGGGAATTAGAAGTGGTACCTTATCTCCAGAATTCCACTATTGTAAGCATGCAACATAAGGAAATATTTATGTACTGTCAAATATAACAACAGTAAAGTTTCTACAGTATTTATATATGTTAAAGTGCTCAATACATTTTAAATGTATGCATGACCTTCCTCAACTTCTTGTCCATCCAAAGGTTGCCTGGAAGAGATCGCTTTGAGCGATAAGGCCGCCCTTTGTAACACTTAGACTTAAGCTTTGATTTTTATTATTAATGTTATTTGAAATTGGTGTTTACAATAAAGAATTTATCTATCTATCAATCTATCTATCATGAACTCAGGCGCATGTTTATAGACTCAGGCATAGAACTGCCCGGTTTCATCTACAGGGTTATTTGTAACTATATTAGGAAGCGGTTGAGGGCCACTTCTGTGCACCTAATCAAACAAATTTTGTTCCATGACTTTCGGAAATTCGTTAGAAATCAGCTGATTTTTTAAAACGAAGGACATACAAAATAAGTTTAATCTAAGGTCAATGAGGTCTCCATATAAGAAACAGTAAACTTAAAATTATCAAAATTTTTTTCGAATTTTCAAGTCATAGAACAAAGTTGTTTGTTTTGGTGCACAAAGTGGCCCCCAACCGCTTGCTAATATAGTTACTTAGAACCCTGTATATTAATTGTTGTAAAAAAGTTTGTGCTTGCAACGTCTCTTCTTAGAACTACTAGTCGTAATAACAATGTAACTCACTCGAATGTCACTGCCTCCGTACTTGTTGCCCCTGTATGTAGCTGTGCCTCCTGTTTGGAAGAACTCAGGCACTGGTTGGTCCGCTTGACGCAAGATCTTTGCTAGATCAGCCGTTAAACCAGAGTCCTGCAATAAACAATATTTTAATAACTTGGAAACTTATAACGGTAACGGAATCAAGGCGAGTCTACCTTGAAATATGAACGTTCTAGAGAAAAGTTTGAATAAAATCCAATGGAATTACATTCATATATATTTTTTAAATAAAGTTCACTTATATTGAACTACCCTGTCTAAGAAAGACATGTTTTAGATGATGGAATTTGTCATCCTATTTCATAGCAACTACTTCATTGATAGTCTTAAGTCTATGTTATTCTATGGTTCAGACCTTTGTCAGCTTGTCTATACTTATATTATAAAGCTGAAGAGTTTGTTTGTTTGTTTGAACGCGCTAATCTCAGGAACTATTGGTTCGAATTGAAAAATGCTTTTTGTGTTGGATAGTCCATTTATCGAGGAAGGCTATAGGCTACTTTTTATCCTGATATTCCCACGGGATCGGGAGTTACGCGGGTGAAACTGCGGAGCGCTGCTAGTATAATATAAGACTTAGAATGAGATATTAACCTGATCACCATCATAAAAGGAAACAGCTTTTCCTCTATTTCCCACACGTCCGGTCCTGCCGATTCGATGTACATATTCATCAATGCTCTTTGGAAGATCATAGTTTACTACGATATCAACATTTTTTATATCTGTAACAAAATGATAAAATACAAATTCCTCCTTCATTCCGAATAAAGATTATTGTAAAGTCAATTAACTTAACTATAATACTAGAGTAATCTACACGTATTAAATTCAAAGTCCTGACTAACTGGTATATCAACGTACAGCTCAAACCAATGGACAGGTCTGGCAAAAAAAAAAATAAGAAAACTTCGTACATAAATTACTTGTTTGCAAGGTTAGTTTCTTGAAGTTTATATATGTGTAATGGCGTCAGATACTGATGAAGAAAATTAAAAACCCGTGACTTTTAAATGCTTATATCTTTTTTCCACATCTACTTCACGAAATACTATCAATTTAATTGTAATCTAGAAAAACTTGAGAATTTTATTATATTTTTAACACGCTTTTATTAGCTTCACCTGTATGTTTGTATGTATTTCTGTTTATGTATATTGCCTTACCATCATTATTTGGTTTAAGACACGTCAAACTAATAACACGCCGTCGTTTTTGCGTCGTGGGTCAACAAATAGCTATTATGACACGGGCATCAGTAAGAAAGAAGTTCGGAATATTCAACTCCCACGCAGACGAAGTACCGGGTAAAGACTAGTCAATATTAATAGTTACCAAGGCCACGTGCTGCGACAGCGGTAGCTACTAAGATACAGTGTTTTCCCGTCTTAAAGTTGTCCAAGGCTTCTTCCCTCTCGCGCTGCATGCGATCGCCGTGGATGGAGGAAGTTAGTAGCTGTTGTTCAGATAACATAGCTGCTATGAAGTCCGCGTTACGCTTCGTTTCAACGAATACTAGGATACGTTTGCCAGCTGAAAAATATCAGACATTAATACTAAGGTTAAAATCATTTTATTTTTAGAGTTAAAAAATTTAAAGTCAACCATATGTGTACTGCTGAGCCACAAATTGTGAGCAAAAATAAAAGTTGTAAGCATCGTGAATTGTGAGCCAGCTTGCACTTGTATATGGGCTGTTTATTGAAACTAGACCTCTTCGGTTGGGTGCTTTTTGCGTGAGTATAATCAACTCTAAACTCTAAATAAACAGCTTGGCTGCCTGTCCACTGGAGCGGAGCGGAGTTGCCACCAATAGAATAGCATAAAAACTAATGCTAGGCGCGTCTCGTTTAAAGTACTTACTATTTTCCTCAATTAGGCTCTTAAGCTGTGTCTTCTTTTCGTATTTAGTGACTTCAGTGAAGATTTGTTCGACGTCTGTGGAAGCACCGCCGACGACACCTACCGCCACGAACAAGTAATTGTTCAAAAATCGGCCCGCCAAGCGTTGAATGTCTTCAGGGAATGTGGCGGAGAACATAAGGGTTTGGCGCTCAGTCTGAAAATTATATTGGTTCATTAATTATTTAACATTGCAATACTACAGTTTATTTAGCTTTTCTAGTGCATATTTTTCCTTTGTCCTAACGCGCGTTTTTTAGAGTTTACTTATTTAAAATTGTTTCCGATTTAAAACCTAATATGCGAATTATATGGGCTATAAAATACAGCGTTAGTAAAAATGATTCCAATTTCAATAAGTTTTCGTTTTTCACATACTTCAAAAAGCGATCTTATAACCTTTTTCTACCTCTATGAGCTATAGAACCCTAAAAGGAGGATACAGTTCCTCGCGTATATTAATTCTTTCCTATGGATGGATGTATAATATATGCATTTAATATAAATAGAATAATGAGACGATCTAACGATAACATAATTAAAAAAACCCACCCAAATCCCGCTGTCTGTCCCTATGTATGCTTAGATCTTCTACCACGCGGACGAAGTCGTAAATAATATTACAAAAATACAAAGATATGCGTGAAAACCATAACATTTTTCTTGGAAAAAAATGAACTCAAGCCAGGAGTCAGAGCTGCAAGCACATTTTATTCTTTTTAAAGATGCACATCAACCTACAAGACTTGTATCTTCGTACCTAAGAAGTGCTAGGTCTCGTAACTTTTCAGCTAAATGAGTTGTGTACTTACAAGAGGCACCATAGTAGGATGCTCCATCATCTTCTCCACGTCTGACATAAAGCCCATATCGAGCATACGATCCGCTTCATCCAGCACCACGAAACGTATGCCTTCAAATGACACGCGACTGCGGTTCACAAAATCGTGAAGGCGGCCGGGCGTTGCTACTAGTATGTGACAGCCACGCTAAAAATGAAGGTTATATTATGATTTTTGTGCAACGAAATTTTTTAGCTAGTTTCGTTGGCATGGCATGACGCCGAAGCTTAATTTACAAAATACTTTACAAATTATAGATCAAGCATGTCTAAGATACCAACACCAGGCTAATACCGGTTTGACTATCTTTACCCCAGTCTCTTAAAAGTCTAGGTGTGGGCTGCCCCGCTCACTAGGCATATTGGGATCTACCACGTGACCTTTTGCCCTTATAAATTGGTCTTAATCAAAAAATTGTACTAGAATACTCACAGCAATATTATCACCCTGATGGCGAACAGCAGTGCCGCCGTACGCAACGGCGATCTTCAGAACAGATCCGTAGGAAAACTTCCGAGCTTCGTTGAATATTTGGAGGGTCAACTCGCGAGTAGGCGATACTATTACAACCTAAAATAACAAAAACAAATGGTTGTCTGTAAAGTCGGTTTACGGACAATAATTTTACGTGATAACATCATAGGAAAATATTGATGGTAACCATAGCAACGTATCATTGTCAATAACATGACGTGTTCACGGAACATAAGATAGATAGATAAATCATTTATTGCATCACACAAAGGCAATGACGTGTTCACGGAACATAAGATAGATAGATAGATAGATAAATCATTTATTGCATCACACAAAGGCACATACATAAACATATATATAATCTACTTTCGTTAAAACTAATTAATTATGTAGAAAATAAAAAAAACAACAAATACCACTAAATAATTGGAAAACAACTAACTAAAGAAAGAAAGCAACTAAATGAAAATTAAAAAGCTAATGTATAATATAAAATACGTGGTGAGCAGTGTGCCGCAGTGATGCAAATGGGCAGTAGCTCAGTGTTGGGTTATACGCATGACGTTATGTTTTTTTTATCAATTCACGTCATTAAAATATTCAGTTTAATAACTTTAAAGTGCACTGTAGAATGATTGATAGTATAATGCATAATGTGCAGTGGTTCTTGCTACAACTTATCGAAGTTGAATTCTGTGATTTCAGATTCGCTTACAATGCGCAACAGCAACTCGCCGATATACGCTTAGTGCCTAAATTGCAGTGCTTTGATAAATTTTAATGTCTCTTCTTTTATGTCCTTGTCAAATTTTGTGTCTTTTTCTTTTGTACCTATGTCTTTTGTCTGAAATAAACTATTTATCTACAAGATGACTAAAGTCAAAGGCGATTGTGTTATCAGCTGGTTAATGGCCATGGCAAAGCCCCTATAAATAAATATAGTTAAACAAAACTAACCTGGGGTTGTGCACCGTTTTCTGAAGTCCTCAATTCCCTTGAGTCTTGCAGCAGTGTATTTATGATAGGCACTAAAAAGGCGGCCTGCAATATAATACAAAATCTATAATTAAAATAAATAATTTTAATACTAAATATTCATCAAATATAGATATGATTACGCAGAAAACACATACATAGATAGAGAGACATATAGTTTATTGAAAGTCGATGGTAAATATAGTGATTTAAGAGGAAAGGTACCTGGGTCTCTCTCCATACAAACGTAGTCGACTGTTTCCTCCCTGGCTAATGACACTATCACAATTTTTGTTACATAAACCTACATTGGACCTTTTTTAATTGGGTCCTTTTTGAGTGAGGATGGAGTAGGCTTGCCCAAATACTACCCTCTCAGCTTAGTGGACCATGTCCAGAGGAGAGAACTTGTCAATACTTCTCGAGCCAACTAAGCCGCGGGTTTCATCACGATGTTTTCCTTAACCGTAAGAGCAATGTCAATTAGCGCACATAATTTTTTCTAAAGAAAAATACATTGATGCACGGCCGGCCGGGATTCGAACCCACGACCTTCAGAATGAAAGTCGAGGTATCTACCACTAAGCCAACACTGCTCTCTGCATAAACCTATAATATATATTTAAAAAATAAGTCATAGGGGCATGGTCTAGGTCTAGGCACAGTTATAAGTAGGTATTATGCTACAAAAATATTTGCTCTAGTGTCATTATCCAGGCAGGAAACATTCAACTACGTTTGTATGTAATGCTTAGAATGTGAACAAAGTAACAGTTAGGTTCCAAAAACACCAAATATATATAAGTGAGTAATAAAATAACTTACGGTCTTCCCGGAACCCGTCTGAGCGCATCCCATAAGATCTCTACCGCCCATTACGATAGGAATGGCGTGTTTCTGAATAGGCGTCGGCTTTTTGTAACCAGACTTAAGTACATTGTCCAGCACGTACTTTCTTAGATTAGCTGATTCAAAGCTCATTATTGGCTGTGGTGGGTTCTCACCGGTTACCTAAAAATGGAAATACAAATTCAAGGGTATAAATGGGTCCGGACATTTGAGTGGCTGAAGGATGGAGAGGCCTCACTGGATTTTAAGTCATTGCTGGTAGTCCAAGCGAGCGGGCCAAATATTAATAATATTGTAAAGAGGAAAGATTTTTTTGTTTGTAACAAATAGGCTCCGAAACTACTGGACCGATTTTGATGAAACTTGATATGAGGATACATTGATTCAATGGAAATAACATAAAAATAATTCCTTACCTTAACAGCAATATTGTCGAACTTATCAAAGTTGATTCCCGAGCTGATAGTGCTGCCGAAAAGTTCTCCCTCATCATTTGTAGGCTCGGGAGGTACATATGTGACCGGTGGCTTCTTCGGTTCACCATTCTCGTCGAGTTCAGGCTCTTGCCGTTCATTGTCCTTGTCTCGGTCCCCGAAGTCCCGATCACCGCCGCCTCCTCGTCCGCCACCGCGACCGCCGCGTCCACGGCCGCGGCCTCTTTCGCCACGATCTCGATCGCTGCGGTCATAATCGCCACCGCCACCGCCTCCACCGCTTCCCCATTCATCGTCACCTATTCAATGTAATTGTAAGGTTTATTTTAATATTGTTTCATATTCACAACCCAGTTGGTTTTAAGGGTTACGGGTAAAAACGGGACCCTATTACCGAGACTCTACTATACGTCTGTCTGGCTGTCTGTCTGTCTGTCACCAGGCTGTATCTCATGAACTGTGATAGCTACACAGAAATTTTCACAGGTGATGTATTTCTGTTGTCGCCATAACAACAAATACTAAAAACAGAACATTGTTTAGTTTAGAAAATCTCTGTGGCGCGGTGGGAGAACTATCGCCTGCGCCTGCGTAGGTTACAGGTTCAATTCCAGCTGGAGAACAAATTTTAGAAAAATATTTGTTGTGGTCTAGGTGTTTCTGTGTGTATAAAATAATTTTGATTATTCGAACGATAATTTTGAACTGTTTCTTTTCTCGTGCCAATGTTATTTTTTCTTGATTCCTGTCTACAGGAGTGCTAAGTCTCGTACATGTACGAGATTTCTCGTGTAACCCTGCCATAACACAAGCCTGTGCAATGTCTTGCTATGATTCCATATTTTTATATTTTTTTTGTATTTATCAATAAAAAGTTTACAATTTTTTTTTTACTTCAATAACATTAAAAACCAAAGAGGTTTGTCAATAAATATTATTATTTAGTCTACGATGTTAACTTAAGTAATAAGACTTTAATTTACATTTAATATTGTTCGGTTTGACATCTATACGAGGGCGGCACTGAAAATTTCGGGAATCAAGGAAGTGACACAACATTACTATTTAAAAATGTATTTATTGCTTTTCGAAGTATTCTCGGCGAAATATGACACATTTTTCCAAACGATGGAACCAATCATTAAAGCAACCATTCCATTCGGAAGTTGGGGTCTCCAAAATGGCCGTTTTGTAGGCGTCCACAGCTTCTTCAGGTGATGAAAATCTCTGACCACGCAATTTATTCTTTATTTTAGGGAAAGTATAGAAATCATTAGGGCTTAGGTCGGGGCTGTACGGCGGATGGTCTAATAATTCTATGTTTTCTTGCTCTAAAAACTCTTTTGTTCTGTTCGCGGTGTGAGAACTCGCATTGTCGTGATGGAGGATGATGCGGCGGCTGTAGTTCTCTTTACGGAGTTCAGAAACGACCTGTGGCAAACAAATGCTAGCATACCATTCTGTATTAACCGTTCTTTGTCCCTCAAGAGGAATAGTCACAACATGGCCGGTTTTGGAGACAAACGTGGCCACCATTTTTTTTGCAACACTCCGTGAACGAACAATTTTTGTTGGCTTTAACTCATTTTCGAACACCCAAACTCGTGACTGGTTTTTTGTTTCGGGTTCGTACGTGTATATCCAGGATTCGTCACCTGATACGATGTTGTATACAGCATTTGAGGATCCTGCGTGGAATCTTTCGAGAGTTCTGACGCACCAAGTAACGCGAGCCACTTTTTGCTCTTCACAGAGCGAATGCGGTATCCATCGGGAAAACAAATTTTTTACACCTAATTGTTCATGCAAGATTATTTGTATTTGACTCATGCCAATGTCTAAAGTTGCCTGAATTTCGCGGTATGTTACAAGTCGATCTTCCTCAATCAGCTTACGCACAGCATCAACGTTTTCTTGGGTGAGTGCAGTTTTTGGACGACCTTGACGGGGATCATCACTGAGCTTGACACGTCCACGTTGAAATTCAGCAAACCAGCGATAAATTGTGGTTTTGGATGGGGCTTCATCACCAAATGCAGAAATCATCAGGTCAACACACTGTTTTTGCGATAAACCGCTTCGAAAGTCATAATAAATCATCGCTCTTGAATTTTCTCGAGTCAATTCCATCAAAGAGGATTTAAAATACTACTTCCATTTTCTCAACGACTAAACAAGTTTGACAAAACCTTGTGACAAGACCGAGATTCTTTTTTTAAATAAATAAATGGTATTCGATTCTTAAAACCAAGTAGTTTTCAATTAAAAAGATTTAAATATGACAGGAACAGTGGAAATATTCCATTCCCGATACTTTTAGTGCAGCCTATGTACATATAAAATGCTTTGTCCTGAACTACTGACTGACTGACGGATCAACGCACAGCCTAAACCGCTGATCGTAGAGACTTGAAACTTGGATGGTGTGCTCTTTGTGTGACGTAAGCATCCGATAAGAAAGGATTTTCCGAAATTATACCCCTAAGGGGATGAAAAGGTGGGCAAAGTTTGTATGGGACAACATGATTCCTTGGTCCTTTTTTAACTTCTACGCGGACGAAGTCGCGGCCAAAAGCTAGTTATCATTATAACGCAAATCCGGTGGTAGTTCGGCGGATGTATTTTTACCCAAAAATATTGTATCTAGAATACCTAAAGAATGATCCATACTATTATTATTTTAAAGCAGATGAAGTTCCAGTAAAATTCAGTGTAAACAGTCTCGTGTTTTATAATTAAATGCCGACTAAGTATACTGGCGAAATTAAACAACGTCGGCTTTGTGTTTTATAATCAATCTTTTGATAAATAGATCAAGTATCAAGATACCTTCTTATTTAGTTACTAGCTGCGCCCCGCGGTTAACCCGCGTAAGTTCCGATCCCGTGGGAATATCAGGACAAAAAGTAGCCTATGTGTTAATCCATGGCTCCAGCTATCTAGATACCGAGTTTCATCGCAATCGGTCCAGTAGATTTTGCGTGAAGGAGTAACAAACACACACACACGCACACACAAACTTTCACATCTATACATATAAAATGCTTTGTCCTGAACTACTGACTGACTGACGGATCGACGCACAGCCTAAACCGTTGATCGTAGAGACCTGAAACTTGGAGGGTTGTGTTCTTTGTGTGACGTAGGCATCCGTTAAGAAAGGATTTTCCGAAATTCTACCCCTAAGGGGGTGAAAGGGGGGGGGGGGGGGCAAGTGGTTACTTGGTCTATTTTCGACTTCTACGCGGACGAAGTCGCGGGCAAAAGCTAGTTTATAATATTAGTAGGACTAGCTGTGCTCTATAAAGTCCAGGAGCAAAGCAGAAGGATGCGGTTTCATTCTCGCCTCAAACAAATACTTATGTACAGTATGCGTCATAAGTCCACTATCAGTTTGCGACGATAATACTACAAACAAGTATTGGACTTACGACCTTCTTCTAATAGACGTTACACACAAACATAAATACTTGAATTAAAAGTACTTAGTGTGATTATTATTTTAAACATGTTAGCTATGTCTTTACATTGTCGAGTGGTATAACCCGCCACCCGCTACACCAACTGACGTGGGTTCGATCCACAGTGCACAGGTTACGTTGTTATAATGTTCAAATAGTGCTGCACAGGATTTTAAACGTTACGGTGCCAGTGTACTTTTGAACATTGATTGTACAGTAAGTATTATATCCGTTGTCTGATCTAGTTGCCTAGCTTGGGACCTAGAAGGCGCTGTCTAGAGGTATCCTACAAAAAACAGATTGATCCAGAAGGCTTAGACCGACGACCCAGTTCAAACTGTGCCAAACATAGGGTTGCGGGTTCGATTCCCGCCTCAGACAAGTATTTATGCTTAGATATTTGTCTGTGATCTGGTTGTTTCTATGTATTATAAGTATATATGTATTTACAAAAGAAAAGTATATAAGTAAATAGTATATCTGTTGTCTAGGCACCCATAACATCAAGCCTAGTTGCTTAGCTTAGAGCTAGATGGCGCTATGAGGAATGTCCCACGATACTTAATATTTAATTGAATAAGGTTAGCTTACCACCACCGCCGCCGCCATTGGTATTGTAATCCCGGGAGCCTCCCCTGCCACCTCGGCCGCCACGACCGCGCCCGCCACCGCGTCCTCCGCGACCACGTCTCTCGCCGTATCCGTTCTCACCGTATCCACCGCCGCCGTTCTTACCGTAGTCTGAAAAAGTATCAACAAATCAGCTTTTAAATAAAAATGAATACCCAGCATTAAAATTCTATCCCCGATTTTTAAATACATTTATGTATCTAATCATATCAATATTTCAAACTAGCTGCAAACCGCAGTTTCACCTGCGTAAGTCCCGATCCCGTGGTCTACACTAAAAATAAAAAGATTTCCTCTTTTTATTATTAGTATTGATTTTATGTTTTTGTTGTTGGGAAATATCAGAACCTTTTTTTGTTTTTTGTTGTATTCTATCAACCAAACTATATTAACTGGAGGATACTAAGACAAATAATAAATGGAAATATTTCGTTTGTAAAAATGATATGTTGGTACATACTAAATTTTTTAAATCTTTATTTATCTTCACCCAGACCGCGTTGACATAGTATACCCAGGAAGATTTTTTGTTTGTCTAAATTTTTCTTAAGTTGATGACAAAAAAGGCAGCTATTCTCTCCCTCTAGTGAAAGTACCAAAGACTTTAAGATAATAAGTAATTATCGTAGAATTACAATCTTTATTATAATAAGTTAACAAAATCAATTTTTAAAATAGCATTATCATTGGTATAAAGTTCAATGTGATCAGTTAATAATTAGGCTCTTTATCAAGGAATAAACAGGAATAATTATAACGATATCGATAGTTGTTATGTGGTTAGTAACCGCAAAATCCGGCGTAGACATACTGTTAGTATGTTGTGAATAGAAGAGTAATTAATGTAGAAGGATGGAGAGGAAGAGGAAAAGATGGATGTGAACAATGAGATACTTGTACTATAACGGTACTTGTACTTGTAACAAGGGCTGTTTTCGGCAATTAGACCCTTTTCAATTGGGTCCTTTTTGCGTAAGAGTGGAGTGGGCTTGCCCAGCACATACTGCGCCCTCTCACCTAAGTCGACCATGTCCAGATGAAAAAACTTATCAATACTTCTGGAGCCAACTAAGCCGCAGGTTTCTTCACGATGTTTTTCTACACCGTAAGAGCAATGTGCAAATAATTTTTTCATAAGAAAAAGTCATAGGTGCATGGCCGGATTCGAACCCACGACCTTCAGAATGAAAGTAGATGTATCTATCACTAAGCCAGCACCGCTCTGTATGAGATAACGGTAAACAGAGGAGAATTGAAGAATTGCATTGACCCTACATTCCTGCATTGCTAGAGCGCCAGCCCCTCAAGCGTCCAAAAGTCCGTCAGGCGTTTGTGCCGCGCCTTAATACTTAAATCTATAAAGAGAAAGATTTTTCTTTTCTTGTTTTGTTTGTAACAATAGGCTCTGAAACTACTGAACTGTATTGATGAACTTAGTATATAGGTACATTTAAATCTTTGAGAGTAATCTAAGCTATCTTGTATTCCGATATTCCCACGGGATCGGGGCTTACGCGGGGTGATACTGTTAAAACTGTAAAATTCCAATGCTAGAATCAGATCATGCTAGTTTTTGTAGGAACTTTGACTGTGATTCTGTGTCAAACATTTCTAGAAACCTGCAACCTTCAGCGTGTAATGGCCCCTCTACATGATGGCCCAGCGAGATGGCCATGCGATGGTTGAAACGCAACTACATGATGGCCACATTCAGCCATCGTTGCCCACTTCCTTTGATGTGCGACCAAAAACCGACACCATCCAGTTACCATCCCACTAACCATAAGCCATCCGACACCACTACGCCTTTTGGTCCCTCTACATGATGGCCCAGCACTAGACCATCGAGATGGCCATGCGTTAGTGGGCCATTCTACATGCTGGCCCATATTAGTGGGCATGATGGCCCATCATGTAGAGGGGCCATTAAGCAAGTAATAAATGTAATATTTACCATCATTATCATCTTTGAATGATGTGAATCCACGTCCGCAGCCTATGCTGTGACCATCATCGACAGAGGGATCACCGCCGTAACTGTTGTTTTGTGGTGGGTGTACCTGTTGATATCATAATTACAAATAAATATCAAAGTTTGTGTATTTGTATCTAGAATCTAGACCTTGTTTGTTACTCCTTCATGGAAAAACGATTTACTGAACTAACAAGGTTGTGGTTTCCCCACTAGAGGTTCCCAAATGACTCAAACTTGCAAGTTTAATTGCAATGGAGAATAGTAGATTCGCTTTTTATCTATACTAATACTATGAAGAGTTTGTTTGTTAATTTGAACGCACTAATCTCAGGAACTACTGGTTCGAATTGAAAATTTATTTTTGTGTTGGATAGTCCATTTATCGAGGAAGGCTACAGGCTACTTTTTATCCCGATATTGAGAATATCGGTATGATAAAAACCGTACGTAAGCGCCAGGTGAGCGGAATTTCGAATTGGAAACGCACGCGATAACCACATGCGAAAAAACATGCGTTTGCGCCCAGGCTAAACCACTGATCATAAAGATCTGAATCCTGAAGTGTGTTCTTTGTATGACGTAGGCATCTGATAACAAAGGATTTCCCGTAATTCTACCCCTTAGGGAGTGAAAAAGGGGGCAAAGTTTGTATGGGACAATGTGATTCCTAGGTCCATTTTCGACTTTTACGCAGACGCAGTAGCGAGCAAAAGCTAGTAACATGTCACCAAATGGATTTTTACTGTTTGTAGATATGTATATCCAGTAGCTAGTTGTGGCTAAGTGGTGCTGCTGTTAATCGAGGCACAATGAACTTAGTAGATTATTTTGGAAACCTTTTTTTTTAATATCGGGATAAACAGCAGCCTATAGTCTTTCTCGATAAATAGACTATCCAACACAGAAATAATTTTTCAATTCAAACCGGTAGTTCCTGAGATTAGCGTGACAAACAAACTCTTCAGCTTTATAATGTCAGTATAGATTTTCACACTGCTCTCTTTACAAAATGAGATGTTTAATTTATCATAATCTAATATAATGAATTATTGATACAAATGATCTCGCTTTGAGCTATTACTCTTATAAATAATTTATGTACTAGAAATCCCAGTAAAGAAGTAGGTACAAATTGAGCATGACAACAAAAACTCTAAATGAAATAAAGAACTCCATGTGTTAAGTATTAATACCTGCTAACCCAAAACACATCTGTGTCCTATTAAGAATATGTATTTTGAAGTGGTTAAACTCACTTCAAGTTATCTTTGAAGGACCTAAAGCCTGCCACAGACATAGCTATAATATTAATATACTGTGCTATCTATACTTTCAAACAATTTTTTTTGTGGGTTTTGTTTGTAACAAATAGGCTCCGAAACTACTGGACCGATTTTGATGAAACTTAGTATGAGGATACATTTGTTCATTGGGAGTAACATAGGCTACTTTATATCATGATATAATGCTCACGGGATCGGGAGTTACGCGGGTGAAACCGCGGAGCGCTGCTAGTATATGTTATAGCAAGCTACCACACATGGTTGTAGAACTATAATATATAATTTTGCACTCATTAGGTCATTATGCTTTAATATACCATATTATTGTCTTGCTATATCTGTCTACATAATATATTGGTAACATAATAAATATATATATATATTATAGCTACATCTGTGATGGGCTTAAGTTGTTCTCACACAAATGTGTTAAATACAAAAACTCCAATAAAAACATTTGAAACATAAGACATAGTTGGGACTCCAAACAAAAAATTACTGCTTTGAGTGGTTCGAAGGAATTAAAATGCGTTGGCACTTTAAGAACAAGAAACTAAAATAACTTGAACTGTGAACTACTCTAATCTTTTATTTGAATAACGATTAACCAACACACAATGGCCCAAATAATGAGGCTAAGTGCGGAAACAGTAAAACTAAATTAAACAATTAACCAGCAAACAAAACGCAAAACAGGCGCTCAGCTGTCGAGTTTCAGAGAACAGCCCAACAACAAAAAAAACCAACAAACAAAACAGCACACGAATCGAAGCGAGGCCATGGAATAGAATAATCTTTATCTAGTATGTAAAAGTATTAAAGTTTTTACCATGTTATGCATTAGCCTCTAATAGTTTCCATTCTTTTTGACCATAGGATTGGTCACTGTGTGATCATGTGGCTCAGTTTAAACAATGATTTATTCACTGCTTATACCAGCTTTTGCTCACAACATCGTCCTTGAAGGGTTCTGAAATTCTTTCTTATAGCAGATGCCTATAGTTATAACAGCTATATGTCTGCCAAATGTTAGCCCAATCGGTTCATTGGTTTGAGCTGTGTTAATACTGGACTTTGAATTTCATATTTATAGTATAACAGCATATTCTTACCACTTCGACGTTATCATCCCAGTCATCATCCATAGCGTGAAGTGTGAAAATCTGAAAGAAATAAAATGCTTATTAAAATATAAGGCTACGGAAAATCATAGTAAAAACAAGTTTCTATTATAGATACCTACCCTCATTCACTTTATTACAACTTGATTCTAATAACACTTGATCAAAATATGCTTTGTGTGCCAGAAAATGAAGGTAAGTACATGTACCAACTCAGGACGTATGATTTTTCAAAAAGCTACCTAACTACTAAAGAGAATTATAAAGTTGGCGATTTACATATCTTATATTTAGCAATGACAAATGTAAATAATTACAGCTTAAAATAGTATTTTACTCTATAAAAAAGATGCTAGACCAAACCGGCGTTTTTTGAAAACTACAGCACGTGGATTGATAATGTATTATACCAGTTTTTCTACAAACAAACAAAAAGTAATGAGTAAAGCGTTTTACCTGGTTAGTTGTTGTCGTGTAAGTCTTTTGTTATAGGCGTATGATTTTTTCTTTATAAATTCGTATTTTACAAATGAACAAAGAATGTTGACAGACAAGCTTTGCACAAACAAGAAAATAAATGGCGTGGTGGCGCTAGTGGGCGATAAGCTAATGAGCGGAAATGTCTGTTTGTCTCTTTTTGATTTCCATGGATAGATAGAGTTAGAAAAACAGGAAGTCGAATGAGAAATGTAATGGGAAAAGTGTTGCCAAAAGATCCACAAGTTTACCTAATCAAACCAATCAAACAATATTGTTTTGACCATGAATATCTTCACAAAATCTGAGATTGCGAAACATAATAAAAAATATTGAAGGTTAATTTCTCCAAAATTATCGAATTTTTACCAAGTGCCTGTTATAAAGCCATTTTGAATTAAAATATTATAATTTTATATTCATTAAATAAAAATGGAATAAAAATTTGAGCCACTTTGGTCACGATCACGAAGAGCCTTGTCGAGCTGTAAGTGACAAATAAAGCCATACGTCACTGTCATACAAATGTCAATCATTGACTGACAGACATCGTATGTACTGACATTTTGTGAAACAACAAGCTTTGCGATGTAAATTATTTTACAATTTTTTTAAGTCTCTGATTTTTGTGAACCAAAAGGTTTAGTTGTGAATATTTGTGTCAATTTACAAGGAATTAATAGAAGTAATCGGGGAAAAAGTAGTCGAGATGAATATAAGAAAGGGTTGCGGTGAACCAGTGATGCTATTATCAATGTGGGGTTGAATCTTATCTCTTGGCGTCCCCTTGTTTTTTATAATCAAGTTCACGATGGCTTCGAACGAGGAGACGGTGAAAGTTGCGGTAGTAACAGATCGTTTGCCTAATATTATAAGATGTTCAAGTGCGTCTACGGCGGAGGAACTTTGTATAATTTTATGCAAGAAGTACAGCATACCACCCCTCACTCGTACGTTGTTCGCTTTACGAGTCAAAGGCACTGATTATTTTCTCAAAGATAACGCTAAAGTTCTCTCAAGTTCGAGGGAATATGAGCTGAGAATTCGTTTCAAGGTAAGCTTTCTTTGACAAAAGAGTATTTTTATAAGTTTGACCTTATTTGTATTTTGTATTTAAGCCTATGGCTTATTTTGGCATGCAATTTCAACTAAGAATATTTTAATTTGCAAAGTTATCTCAGATTGATTAGGTGTATTTTAGAATAGCTAAACTGAGAATTTACACAGCCTGTGTAATTAAATTGCACATTTACACAGGGTGAAAATAGTTATCATTTGTCAAGCTGGTATTTGCACTATAGTGTAACTTCAGCTCATCCAGGAAGTTAACCGAATTAAAACGCTATTATTAGTTTTTTATTTCTGTTTTTATTTGCAATCAATCCTTAGCATAAATCCGAAAGTATGATTTTTTTATTTATTTGTCTCCGCGTTCAAATGACTGGACCGATTTGGATAAAAACCAGCATAGCAGTAGTTAAGGGGATGGAGAAGGACATAGGATAATTTTGATCCTAAAATTCCTGCAGGATCGGGACTTACACATGTGCAGCTAGTAGAATATAAACTTTAAGGTGAAAGGGTACCGGTGCTCTCTCCATGAAAACACAGTTGACTGTTTCCTCCCTGGATAATGACACTAGCACAAATATTAAAATAAATATTTTTGTACCATAAAACCTATAACTGCCATGACTATGCCCCTATGTTTTTTTTTTCATTTGCACAGACTATGTTTGTATGGAGAGAGCTCCCGGTACCCTTTCCTCTTAAGCTTTGTTGCGTGACTTGCTACCCATTAATAATTTATTTTTCTTTACAGTCTGTAGATTCGAGTGATAACTTTTGAGTTCATATAAATTAATATGATTGTATTATTAAGAATCAACATGTTCGCATTTTTAATATAAAAATTGTTGTTGTTCTAGGTACCAAGACTAGAACTTCTTATAACTCTGGATGAAACAACTTATGATTACTATTACCAACAAGCAAGAAATGATGTTAACGACAATAAAATACCAGAGATTAAATATCCTGAACACAAACAAGAGTTGTTGGGACTTGGGATTGCTGATATGTAAGTGTATTCAAGCATATTTTATTTGTAACTAGCTATTGCTTAGACTTTTTATGTGTGGTAGTTATACCTTCTTGAATCACTCTATCTATAAAAAAACCGCATCAAAATCCATCGCGTAGTTTTAAAGATACAGCGGGAAACCACTTTGTTTTATACTATGTAGTGATGTGTTTTTTTGCATAGATTGCATTAAACCAAATCAAACGTAAAGTAAAAGTAAACTTTACGTTTGATTGATTGAACCAAATCAAACGTAAAGTAAAGGTAAACTTTACGTTTGATTTGGTGTCACAAAGCTGTTTATTTTTTGGTGACACTGTTTTTCTCTAGTTTTCAAACAAATCTTTATTTTGATAAATATTTTTAAATTTTGATAAAATTGGGTTATTCCGTGTATAATGAGAAAAACAATAAAGAATTTCTTATCGAAATAGTTAGAATTATTATAAATATGATAAGAGGTATAAACAAACGATAACCTTTTATGTCTATCGATCCCCATATTTATTGAATTACTCCAATCTAAAATATTTTTATTTTTTAAAAAAGTCTAATTAATTACATAAGTATTATGTATATATCTATACTTATATTATAAAGCTGAAGAGTTTGTTTGTTTGAACGCGCTAATCTCAGGAACTACTGGTTCGAATTGAAAAATTCTTTTTGTGTTGGATAGTCCATTTATCGAGGAAGGCTATAGGCTACTTTTTATCCTGATATTCCCACGGGATCGGGAGTTACGCGGGTGAAACTGCGGAGCGCTGCTAGTATAATATAGTTTCCCTAGCTCAGACACGGGGCACACTCCAGTAACCCGTAAAACATAGTTAAAACTTTACTGTTGCCAGAGAATAGGTGGAGTGAGGAGAGTGGTGTTGGCTTAGTGGTAGATACCTCGATTTTCATTCTGAAGGTCGTGCGTTCGAATCCCGGCCGGCGGTGCACCAATGAATTTTTTTATGAAAAATTTATGTGCGCTAATTTACATTGGTCTTACGGTGAAGGAAAACATCGTGATGAAACCCGCGGCTTAGTTGGCTCTAGAAATCATGACAAGTTCTCTCCTCTGGACATAGTTGATTAAGCTGAGAGGGTAGTAGGTGTTGGGTGCTAATTAAATAACATACGCACAATGGGCAGAGTGATGCCTAACTGCGGAAATCGAAGCCCCCTATCTATTTATCTAATAACGAAGAACTAGTCTTTTCTACCTTAACTGGTTCATATTATTAGAATTTAATTCATTAAAAACTAGCTGCGCCCCGCGGTTTCATCCGCGTAAGTACCGATCCCGCGGGAATTCCGGGATCATAAGTATCCTATGTTTTTCGCCATTCCTAAAACAACCACTATGCCGATTTCATCAAAAACCTTATTTTTAAAATACATGTATCGATCTTGTATTAGTATGTCTATGTATCATCAATTAGTTTTACTTAGTATTTGCAAAGTCTGTAATTTGATCCGATTGTGTAAAGTGTCTGCTAGTAACAATGAGCTATTACAACTTAATTGACTGTGTTTACGAGGAAATTATGGTATATAAAGTGCTCAATTATAATATGATATGTCCAATGATACTCTTATATTACAAATTTTGTTCCTTTATTCAATATTAAGAAGTTTTATATGAAAAAAAAAATCGTGATTACAAATCATAGCGCATTTTGTTTTGCATTTTCATTTGTAAAATTAAATAAAAATTACAATAGGAAGTAGCTATATTTTTCGGTTTCTATTTCTTTTTAATAATTCATTAAATGAAAAATGCTCATAACTTTTAAAAGATTCAACCAATTTTCATGAAACAGTAAGAAAGAAAACTCACAGATTTCAGATAAAAAATTACATTGAAATCGCACAGACAAACAGCTTTATGGGCCAAAGTTGTAGCACACCGCTTTTGTTTTTTGCCTGGAAAATATCGCTTTGCCTGGATAAGGCCGCCCTTTGTAAAACTTAGACTTAAGCTTAGGAGCGGTGTTGGCTTAGTGGTAGATACCTCGACTTTCATTCTGAAGGTCGTGGGTTCGAATCCCGGCGGGTCGTGCACCAATGTATTTTTCTTAAGAAAAATTTATGTGCGGTAATTGACATTGCTCTTACGGTGAAGGAAAACATCGTGATGAAACCCGCGACTTAGTTGGCTCCAGAAGTATTGACAAGTTCTCTCCCCTGGACATGGTCGACTAAGCTGAGAGGGTAATAGGTGCTGGGCAAGCCTACTCCATCCTCACGCAAAAAGGACCCAATTAAAAAGGGTCCAATGGCGGAAAACAGCCCGTATACAAGTACAAGTAGACTTAAGCTTTGGTTTTTTATATTAAATGTAATTTAAAAATGGTGTTTACAGTGAAGAATTAATCTATCTGTCTATTAAAAATACGAACACCTATTGATTTTTTGAGTTGCAAAAACTTGAAAATGCCTTTACATAGTATCTTTACTAGTGGAATATTTTTTTATTTACCAATCTTAAGGTGAAAGGGTACCGGCGCTCTCTCCATACAAACGTAGTCGACTGTTTTCTCCCTGGATAATGACACTAGCACAGATATGTTTATGCCATAAAACCTATAACTGCCATGACTATGCCCCTGTTTTTTTTTTTTCATTTTTTAATCATCATAGAAATTGAGATTTAAAAAAAAATAAAAAAAAACATAGGGGCATGGTCATGGCAGTTATAAGTTTTATGCAACAAAAATATTTGCTCTAGTGTCATTATCCAGTTGCAACAGTCGACTACGTTTGTATGGAGAGAGCGTCCGGTACCCTTTCCTCTTAATTGGTTTTACTTAAGTATTAATAAAATTCATGTTCAATATTTTGCCCTCAGGACTCGCGCAATAGCTGAAGAGAAACTACCAATCAATGATGTTGTGCGAAACTACAAGAAGTACGTCCCAAAAGTAATTGTACGACGACACGGGCCCTTTCCCAAGAAATATGCACACGATTGTCTACCTCAATTGTGCTCTGTTGGACATAACGTCAAGTAAGTCTATATCCATAGATATCTTTCTATTTATAATCAGGGGCTCAACCGCGCTAATTGTGTCGGCTTCAAGCCGACGACGATATCCCAACCCGCTCCTCACAATGAGCGGCATTGTGAGCCTGCCTTTCATAGAAATTTTGAAAATTTACGTTGTGTTTTTTTCGTGTTTTTTAAGGATTTTCGGCGACATCAAACCATTCAAATTTAAGTGACTCAGTTTGTTACTTAAAAAAAAATTACAAAGTCATATTTTGTGGTGTTTTTTAAAAATAACAAAACCAAAATCACTTATTTTTGAATGTTTTGATGTCCCCGACAATTCTGTATACTTAAAACACACGAATAAAACAACTTAATTTTTCAGAAATCATATGTAATGCAGGCTCAAAATTCCGCCCAGTGTGAGACGCGGGTCGGCATAAGCCGACGCGTCGGCTTAAAACCGACGCACATATCGCGGCAGGGCCTTCTTTCACCTATTGGAGGCCCTGGGCATATTTATCCACAGCTCCGAATTATTAAGTTGAAGTATACTACATAATATATTTTTGTATGATTTTAAAAGTCACTTGCCATTGTATTAAAATTTACTCATGTTAGTTTGTTTACTTTTAGCTACGTAAAAAACCTCTACCTCCAGCAGTTATACGCTTTAGCTCCGAATTATTTAGCTGAAGAGTACGACAATGTATTGTGGCAAAACGGTAGTGACGTCATTCCGGTGCGGATTATAGTTGCGTCCTTCCATCCGCACCACCCTGGCATCAGATTGTACAATAATTTGAAGCGAGAGGTAAGTAGAAGATGAGAGTTATTAATTATTATACAGATTTGATTTTAAATATCAAATAAAAGTTATATTTCATTTGATATTTAAAATCAAATCTGCCATTTAATTCGATTCGAATGAATATCGGCATAATGGTAGTTTAGGGAATGGACATTTATTTATTTTATCCTCAATGGAAAATAAACAGTACAATTATCAACTTAAATAATTAAGTGGTGACAAATACACCATTTAAATGTTTTAACATATAGATACTTTTTATCCCGATATTCTCAAGGGACTGGGTAAATAGCAGGGCGCAGCTAGTCTGATGAATGAGTTGTAAGTTTGCCTCAAAATTTCAGTGGTTCCACGTATGCTCAATAGAGGAATTAATATACTTGACCAGAAACGGTGATCAGTCATTAGAAGTATCCAGGAGGGGTACGCCTTTATTCTTCAAATTTAAGTCTGAGGAGCAATTGTCATCGTTTATTTCTGTATGTGATGGATATTACAGGTTGGTTTCTTTTGTTAATTTACATCTACACTAATATAATAAAGAGGAAAGATTTAGTTTTTTTTTTGTGACAAATAGGTCTTGAAATTACTGTACCGATTTTAATGAAAATTGGTATGAGGATACATTGATTCATTGGGAATAACATAGGCTACTTTGTCCCCGATATTCCCACGGGATCGGGAGTTACGCGGGTGTAACCGCGGAGCGCTGCTAGTTAATATATTTAGCCATCTCAGCAAAGCTTGTACTATAGTGTGCAGATAATGGGTAGAATATACAATGTCTTTCAGCGATATTAATATCTTTTCGTAAAAAACGAATTAAAATACCTATATAATTTACAACTAACGTAAACTTAAACCCCCTTATTCCAAAACAAGGTTTAAGGATAGTCCGAGATGTGGATTTTAACCTTAGACTTAGACACAGATTTACTCGTGAACATAGTCTAAAGTTTAAACCTCGATTTGGAATAAGGGGGAAATATTTTAGTACAACACTTCTCCTTTAAAATGCACTTCTCTAAGATGCATGACATGGTTTCATTTAATACCCACTGGTGTGCTTGAAAAAAACCGGCCTACCAATAATAGTTTGGCACCTGTATTTGCACTAAGCACACCACCTGCACCGGTTAGCGTAGTTTTCGTTCTCGATGCTGTTGATTTCGCGTTCGATTCCCGCTTTTAAGAAATATTTTGTATGTACCATAATCCACAAGCCTAGTTGCTTAGTTTGTGTGAAGTGAACGATATTTATTTATTAAATATTTCTTTTGTAGGTTAATGGTAAAATGGACTTTTAATCTATCAAAAGACGACGAGACTCCGTCTCTGAAAGAATTACAACGAATAAAATGTCATGGACCAGTAGGGTAAGTTACCAATTCTATAAGAACTAAGGTACAGTATGCGTCATAAGTCCACTATCAGTTTGTATAATACTATAAACAACTATTGGACTGACGACCTTTTTCTAATAGACAAAAAAACATAAATACTTGCATTAACAGTATTCAGTGTGATTATTATTTTCGACATGTTAGATATGTATTTCGTCGTGATTTGTTGTTATAGCGGCAACAGAAATACATCATCTGTGAAAATTTCAACTGTCTAGCTGTCACGGTTAAGGCGCTCTTCCAGTACCGTGTGTAGGTATTCACATTACCTTAGCCCCCGCTCTCAAAGACGTAGCGTGCTGCGTGCTAACTGTTATATTTGATCAATATGCAAAACATTTTAGCATTATTATCCACAAATATAGTTCCTAGAGGTCAAAACCTATCATTTGATCCATTTTTAGAAACAAATGTTAACTATTTTTGAATAAAACCCGATAAACGATCTAATAATTCTCTGTTTTCTAACATTTTTTTTATCGAACGAAGTTGTTCATATCATGTTTTCAACCACAATAAACAAAAATATGATTATTAAACTACATTATCCATTTATATCCAAATAACAAAAAAAGAGTATTTGATTACTTAGAGTTGCTTAAAACAAAGGTCGATTTTGGTAGCTTTATTAGTACCTGCCCTTAATGAGACCCAGCCTGATGACAGACATATAGACGGACAGTGGAGTCTTAGTAAAAGGGTCCCGTTTTTACCTTTTGGCTCCGGAACCCTAATTAAATTATATTTCAATAACCACAAGGTTGATATTATTAAATAAATTTGACACCTTGACAGGTGGTTAATCATGTGTAAGGTCTTAAATCAATTTATTTTTTGTTGTGCTTTCAACTTCTGATCTCGATAATAAAATGAGATGGTTTAATTTTTAGGGCGTAGTATTATTTTTTATTGTCTTAATCTTATAAATGATAATATTTTATTTCATTTCAGAGGTGCATTTTCATATAGAAAATTAGAGGAGAAACGGGCTAAGAAGCATGGTTGTTACATATTGAGACAGTGTCAAGATGACTACAATGTTTATTATTTGGACGTTTGTACTAAAAATAGGTAAGTTTAAAAACATGTTAAAGTATACATAGTTTGATAGGGTTCGTTCGAGATGCAATTCTGTTCATCACTTCGAAGATCCTCATTAGATCTACAACATCAGGACCATCAGGGGGTATCCCCTTTCAGAGTAAAAAGAATCATCTCAACGTTTAAAGTTCCTTCTTTTATTTTGAAGTAGGCTAAATATGGCAATGGTTACACCACAGGGTTACACTTGATTTCGCGATTTGCGATACATGGGTAATTTCCTAGACCTATGCAAACAAAATGTCAAAAAATCAACATCACCTTACAAAATTAATAAAATAGCAGACATGTTTTAGCGTCTTACCCTTAGAAAATTTTCATCCCTCGCTACGGTATGGTTGTCATTTTCATAATCATTATTTGTTTCAAATTTTTAGCACAACAGAAACTTACAGAATAGAATTCAAAGGACATTGTTACATCTTTAATTCTGAAGAGTACTTCAGTATCGAGAGATTAGTGAGCTGCCATCAGAATCCTGAGGGAAGAATATTCCTTAATGAATGTATACCGCCTTCTGAATATGGTGAGTTTTTATATATTACTAGCTGTTTGCCCGCGACTTTGTACGCGTAGAAGTTATGTTTTATGTACCAAAACTTTCCCCTTGAATCACTTTATCTATTTATCTTTTTTAATTATTTATTACTCTTTTTTAATTGGGTCCCTACTCCATCCTCACGCAAAAGAGACCCAATTAAAAAAGAGTCTAGTTGCGGAAAGAAGCCCGTATACATACATACATACACTTTATCTATTAAAAAAAACGCATATTGTATTGACGACCCAGTTGGCACAATGGCCACCATGTCGGATTGCCAAATATAGGGTTGCGGGTTCGATTCCCGCCTCAGAGAAGTATTTATGCCTAGATATTTATCTATGGTCTGGTTGTTTCCATGTATTATAAGTATATATTTACAAAAAAGTATGTAGTATATCCGTTGCCTAGCACCCATAACACAAGTCTAGTTACTTAGCTTGGGGCTAGATGGCGATGTGTGGAATGTCCTGCAATATATTTATCAACCCCCGACGCAAAAACGACGCGACGGGGTGTTATAAGTTTGACGTGTCTGTGTGTCTGTCTGTAGCATCGTAGCTCCCGAACGGATGAACCGATTTTAATTTAGTTTTTTTTTTATATATATACTTAGTCGAGTGTATTTGTTACAGACAAATCCCAGTTGTTATTATGCGGTGAACCGGTAAAGAAAGGCGTTCGTATCGATCAAGCCGAGTTACAGGAGATATTGAAAGACAACAAGAGTCCTAGATGTTTGCCTAATAAAGATATACTTTTGTATACAGGTAAATATGATAATTTTATATATAAAATTCTCGTGTCACAATGTTCGTTCCCGTACTCCTCCGAAACGGCTTGACCGATTCTCATGAAATTTTGTGAGCATATTGAGTAGGTCTGAGAATCGGCCAACATCTATTTTTTATTTGTTTATTTTAGTTTTTTTTTAATGGCAAAACAGCGTTTTAATAGCTATAACTTATAATAAGCAGTAGTTGGTTGAAAACTGCCAAGTGCGAGTCGGACTAACGCACGAAGGGTTATACCATGATATTTTGTATTTAGTATTTTTGTTTAGTGTAGTTTAGTATTTTTGACGACCCAGTTGGCACAATGGTTACCACGCCGGCCTGCCAAACACAGGGTTGCGGGTTCGATTCCCGCCTCAGACAAGTATTTATGCTTACATATTTGTTTGTGGTCTGGTTGTTTCTATGTATTATAAGTATATATTTACAAAAGAAAAATATTTAAGTAGTATATCCGTTGCCTAGCACCCATAACACAAGTCTAGTTACTTAACTTGGGGCTAGATGGCGATGTGTGGAATGTCCTGTAATATTTATTTATTTATTATTTATTTAGTATGTGTTGTTATACTAAATACAAAATACATCATCTAAAAATTTCAACTGTCTAGCTGTCACGGTTAATGAGGTACAGATACAGCGGAGTCTTAGTAAAAGGGTCCTGTTTTTACCCTTACGTACGGTTACTAAGACTTCGCTATTCATCCGTCTGTCTGTCTGTCACCAGGCTGTATTTCATGAATCGCTCCATTTCAAATAATAATTTTAAATATTTGTAATATTGACCTTTGTGAGCGTAATCACATGAAAAAAAACCCCATGAGTTAGTTTCTTGTGCCTTCTTCTCATTGGTGGGCGCGTTCCGAAGACACACATCCTAACTTAGTTTTTAAGACGTCGCTAAGTGATCTTGTGCCTAGGTATTAAGTATCCAAATGAAATAAAGAATTTTTACTTTGACTTTGACGTGACAGCTAGACTTTTGATATTTTTAGATGATGTATTTCTGTTGCCACTATAACAACAGATACTGAAAACGGAATATAATGGTGCGGAACCCTTCGTGCGCGAGTCCGACTCGCACTTGGCCGGTTTTTGAGTTAATATACATACATACAGACATTTTGTTTTATAACATGTAATATATATTTTTATTACATGTTATATTAGGATTTGACCATTCCATCTCGGCTTTATAAACGCGCTCGCGTTCCGCTTGCGCGTCATAAACCATCTCTGTGCAATGATCAATTTACCACACTTGTATCGCAATGTACAAATTATGAACTTCATACTAAAACTAGATCTGAAGTTAAATTGTTACTAACTAGGAACATACGTCTGAAATAAAATTTTAAATTTAAATTTATTCATCCTACGATCTGAAATGTATGAGTTAGAATCTTGATCCTGGCCGAGCAACAATGAATTTTTCTGTACAGAAAATTTATGTGCACATTAAACAGAATGTGTTTTGAACATGTCATGTTCAAGGTGATGGAAAAATATCGCGTGGAAATCGACATGTATTAAAACTGCACTATATTTTGATTTTATGGGATATTGAGGGGTGAAGGAAATATCGTGTGGAAATCGACATATGAATTAAAACTGCATTATAGTTGGATTTTATGGTATATTGAGGGGTGAAGGAAATATCGTGTGGAAATCGATATGACTTAGAAATGCACTATGGTTCGATTTTATGAGATAATAGGGTACGATACCCCGTGGCGTTTTCCTCTGAAAAAAAAAGCCGTTCTAATCGTGTCAGAGGTTCATGCCTGGAACTGCAGCGATAGCAAAAACCGTTGAACCGTGAAAACGTTAACGTAAACCGTGGAATCGGTTGCCTGCCGATTGGGGGTCTTCAAGTCGCGAGTGAAAAGGTATCTTCTAGCAAAGCCTGCTACATCTCAGCTACCTTCAGGCAGGTGTGATAGTGGTCAAACGATGACCTATCATATGTAAAAAAACATCATTAGCTTCGTGAAGGTCGTCCAATTTGCAGGACATTGGAGGTGGTCCTTAGACTGTTATGGTCCTATTACAGTTATAATGTTCTCCTGAAGTAAAACTCCATTTGCTCATATTTTGTGCCCAACGACCTTAGGTCTGGAGTCGAAAGGGCTAAACACATACTGACTTAATTTTACTTTTATAGGCTCAGAAAAGGTCGGTTCAGAGAACATAACGGCGACTTACAAAGCACTGTGGAGGCTTGACGAAACAAAGAAACTACAAGTTGCTTTCAAGACATTACAGCGAGAAAAAGCTAATGACCATTTGAAGGTAAGAACTTAATGATACTGAACTGTTATCTTCGGATTTGTTCAATTTACTTTGGGGTCTTTAAATCGCAAAAGTATCTTCAAAATAAGCGTGCCTTACACTGCATCGTCACTTATTACAAGGTGATATAGCTGTCTAAGATTACATAAAGCTTATGTATAAAATTCTCGTGTCACAATGTTCGTTCCCGTACTCCTCCAAAACGGCTTGACCGATTCTCATAAAATTTTGTGAGCATATTGAGTAGGTCTGAGAATCGGAAAACATCTATTTTTTATTTGTTTATAATTTTAGTTTTTTTTTAAATGACAAAACAACGTTTGCCGGGACAGCTAGTCTATACATATAAAATGTTTTGATCTGATCGTAGAAACCTGAAACTTGAAGGGTGCGTTATTTGTATGATTTTCCGATATTCTACCCCTTAAAGGGTGAAAAATAAGGGGGGCAAAGTTTGTATAGAACAACGTGATTCCTTGATCCAATCTTATTAGAACCATTTTCGACTTCTAAGCAAACGAAGTCACGGGCAAAAGTCTAGCCAATTTTAGACGCAATCGCTTAACTATTGATATATGTATTTGTTTCAGGATTTCGTTGAACTAGCTAGCAAATGGGCGTGCGTACAATCAAGTTCAATAGTACGTTTGTATGGAGTGACGCTCAGTTCGCCGACCGCTATGGTCCTAGAATACTTACCGTATGGACCTTTTGATGATTATCTCAGGTAATATTAAATACTTTGCATTTTTTTGGCGCCTAAAAACACGTCATATATTCTTGTAATCATTGCTGGTTGGTTTCATACAAAAATATACGCGACGAATTGAGAACCTCCTTATTTGAAGTCAGATAATTATTATACCACACGACTTCTTAGTAAGCACAGCTAAAATACTTACCAGTGCCAGAGACACAGATGCATATATTAAATTTATCTAGACTAGAATAACTAAAAAAGAACTTACGTGAATTATTCCACCGCGTTTAGACTTTTAATGCATTGCTGCCCAGCTAAATATACTGTACCCCAACTTTCAGAGAGAACGAGGATAAAATAAAACCTCTTCAACTCAAGAAGGTAGCGGCTGGTTTGGCTCGAGCGCTATGGGACTTGTCCGAAGCGAGTGTCGTGCACGGTTACATACGATGCGGGAGACTGTTGCTTGCTGCCGCCGACGGAGACAGGATCAGCGTCAAGCTATCGGGACCTACGCTCAGGAACTATTCGCATCATGAGTATGTTAACCAATCCATACATATAAAATGCTTTGTCCTGAATGACTGACTGACTGACGGATCAATGCACAGCCTAAACCGCTGATCGTAGAGACGTGAAACTTAGAGGGCGTGTTCTTTGTATGACGCATGCATCCGATAAGAAAGGATTTTTCCAAAATTCAACTACTACGCGGACGAAGTCGCGGGCAAAGGCTAGTAATAATATAACCCTGTGTTTGGCAGTCCGGCATGGTGACCATTGTGCCAACTGGGTCGTCATATATTGGCCTTTAATTCATGCTATTCAGAGGGCCGTAGTGCTTGGGACATATAAAATAGACTAGGCTTGCTAGGTCTATATCATCCTTTAAGCAAGTCGACCATGTCCAGAGAAAAGAACTCTACAATAAGTCTGGGAGATGCAGACAGGATCAGCGTCAAGCTATCAGGACGTATGCTCAGGAACTACCCACATCATGAGTATGTTACCCAGTAATAATATATTGGCCTTAACTTTATTCATGGATTAAAGTAATAATTCACTCCCGGAGATAATAATTTCTTGGTTTTAGAAATGTTCTTGAAAATTATAAGCAGTATTCTTAATTTAAGAATATTGGTTTTAAATAAGAAGTTTTCAATTCGAACCAGTAGTTCCTGAGCTTAGCGCGTTCAAACAAACTCTTCACCTTTATAATATTAGTATAGATTTGGAAGATGTCTAGTTCTATTTCATGTATGGTAAAACTATCATCTATCATGATTCTATTCTTTCATTTCAGTGTCCACTGGATGCCAGTAGAATTCTTCGCCGATATGAACATGGCGAAGCGATCGGTAGTAGGTGATATTTGGGCGTTTGCTACCACTTTATGGGAGGTATTCTCTTATGGGCAGTCGCCGACGGATACCAACCCCGTTCTAACTGCCAGGGTGAGATTTGAACGTAACATATCACTGATTAATATACCGGTCAATTGCGAGTCGGATTCGCGAACGAAGGTTTTCGTACCATTATGTATGGGAGCCCCACAAATTTTTTCTGTTATTTGTTGTTATAGCGGCAACAGAAATACATAATCTGTGAAAATTTCAACTGTCTAGCTATCACGGTTCATGAGATACAGCCTGGTGACAGACAGTGGAGCCTTAATAATGGGGTCCCGTTTTTACCCTTTGGGTACGAAATTCTAAAAACGAATGGTAAAATAACCATTACCAAAAGCTGGCCACTTTATCGTCAATTGTCATGTCAAGGGTGCGTTTCTACTGACGCGGAGCTGAGCGGGAGTGGAAAGGAGCGAACCGTGAATTAGCCAATCATAGTGCTCGAAATCTCCATTCCGTATCAGTGGAAACAGTTGATTGGCCAATTCACGGTCAGCTTCTTTACAGTCTGCGCAAACGCACCCTAAACATTATTATGTTTAAAAGTATTGACGTCCTTTTACAAAGTCTTGTATTTTTATGTGCTCACTTAATTAGAGTAGCCATACCTTTAATATTCCAATAGCATAGAAATTGTGCCATGATTGCTATGTTCCTGCTGGTGATTGGGTACAATTTGATGTGCCTGAATTATTTTGCTGTCTTGTCTTTACAAGTTGTGGTGGACCTATAATAAAAAGAACTCGACTTGAATATAATAAATAATACCACGGGATGGCCTCCGACTAGGTGGACAGACGACTTTAATTAAGGTTACGGAAAGCCGTTGGACGCAGAGAGCATGCGATTTATCGATTTGGAAGGCTTTTAGTGGAGGCCTATCTCTGTTAAGTTCATAGAACTTGTGTTAGAAATAAATATATATATATAAAAGAAAGTCGTGTTTGTTACAACACTTATAACTCGAGAACGGCTGGACCGATTACGATGAAACTCTGTATCTGGATAGCTGGAGACCTCGATTAACACATAAGGTACTTTTTATCCCAATATGCCCACGGGATCGGGACTTACGCGGGTGAATCCGCGGGGCGCAGCTAGTAAATAAATAAATAAAATAAGTCCCCACTTTGCTGTGGTCCGTAATATGCACAACAATGCACTTAATTAGCTTAAAGTTTAATAATACTAACACACTTTATAATTATAAGCAAAGGAAATCAAAGGTAAGTACGTACAATTTTAGTTTAAACTTTTTTTCTAAGTAACGTAGTATAAGAAAACTCATTGATTTTACTAACTAAAGAAGAAATAGAAACAGAAAGCCAATCACAAAAAGCCTATGTTCAATAGCCCGTGGCTTATATGATAATGGTCTTCCGTTTGTATCATACAGAGTTACGAGATGGGTGATCGCCTACTGCGTCCTGCGCGATGTCCGAGCGAGGTGTGGGCGTTGATGCGGCAGTGTTGGCAGCCGGACCCGCTGCGACCGCAAGAGATCATGCGAGATATGAACCATATGTTACATAGAGGTAAACACGATAAAAAATCAACTGACTGAGAAATACAAAAGTTTTTTAAAAAGCGATATTTTTGATGTTTTTAGGATTCCGGTAGTGACACGCGGACACACATCCGCGTGTCACTACCGATTTTCTTAGGAATGGGTGTACCTTTATTTTTCATTTTGTGGACCTCGATAATTCTATGCTATTTTGAGCGTCATTTTCACGAGACTGGTGTTATGCGGCAAGATCTTGATAGCTAGAGGCGACCGTATCATACTAAGTCCCTTCATTGTTACAGAACTTTATTAGTTTAAATCCTATAGTAATATAGGTACTATTAGGTACCTACTAATTTAATATTCCAATTTCAGAATATGTACCGATTCACGATTACGAAGAACCAAAGATATCTCTCGATCATATGGAGCATACAGATACAGTTTCAAGTAAGTACTGATCCCGTGGGAATCCCGGGATAAAAAGTAACCTATGTTACTGTCAAAGAATCAATGTATTCTCATGCCAAGTTTCATCAAAATCGCTTCAATAGCTACGGAGCCTATTCGTTATATTATAAACAAAGAAAATATTTTCTCTTTATAAAATTAGTGCAAATAAATTCGCAGAGCCACGAACGTCACACATCATCATCAGGAAATTTCGGACTGAAGTTGGCGAATATCTTTTAATCCAAAATATCGATTAAAAATGTTTATAAATTTGAACTTCTTACAAATACAGTTAACATAAAAATACTTGTATTCATTTGTAGGTGACAGATTTATCCCGAGCGAACTGAGCGATGCGGGAAGTAATAAATCTCTTATATCGGACAACAGTGTGCTCTCTACAAACGGAACTATGTCAGACTCGTATGATAATCCGGTAAGTTCATTAACCGATTATAATGCGTTTTTTATCATCTGAAGCTTGATGATCTTAAGTTTCACCAAAGCGGTTAACTTGTTTTAATTGTGATTGAATTTAATGAACTAGCAAAATGATACGAATTATCAACAAACAGTTAGTGGTATTGTGTGTGGTTTCTATTCATATTTTCGATGACGTCACACTTTTTTGAGAGTGCATTTAAAAGACGATATCACAATAAATTAAAAATAAAATATAAATATTGCAGGACATTCCACATCTAGCCCCAAGCTAAGTACTAGACTTATGTTATGGGTGCTAGACAACGGATATATTACTTATATACTTTTGTTTTGTAAATATATACTTTTGATACATAGAAACAACCAGACCACAGACAAATATCTAAGCATAAATACTTGTCTGAGGCGGGAATCGAACCCGCAACCCTGTGTTTGGCAGTCCGGCATGGTGACCATTGTGCCAACTGGGTCGTCAAATTAAAACATGTCTTGTACCCAGGCATACGACAAAACATATAAACGGAGACTGTGACTATTATACTACTACTTACTTTTCAACTTTCCAGTTTGCGGACAACAAAAGCTCCAATTCCCTGGAGAGTATGAACGCGTTAACGTACGCCCTACGCGCGGAACTGAGCGGGCGCAGCGGTAGTAGCCTCGCCGGCGCCGGCGCGGCTACAGCCCTTGATGACGCGCCCGACGATCTCGCCTGGCATGCGCCACGACTCATGGAGTCTATTGTCAGCCAGGGGAAGACGTATCTTGTTACCATCACTAAGAAGATAGGAAGCGTGAGTACAATAATTTAACTTCACCTTTTTGCATAACTTTCGTTGCTTCCTGACAAACTCTACAGTCCACCTCTATCGTTCTAAGTGGCGTAATGGAGAGAATGCCTACTTTCAAACGTAGGAAGATATAGATAAATTCAGTTCAATACAAGGAAATTAAAATCCTCGATCGGAACCAGTTCCATATAAGTATATTAAAAGCCTCGTATGGAACCAGTTCTATACAAGTAAATTAAAAGCTTCGTACGGAACCGTTCCAAAACGTCGGTTCTATAGACGGCCGAAGCGGATACACTAGCTTTAATCTAACGCACTCAGAAATGTTTCTAAAACGTTTCTAGGCGCTGACCACATTGACGCAGTACCGGGAGCGTTCCAAGCATTCTATGCACTTTGCAATAAAGACACCGGCCGGTCTCTGTGTGCGTCACATTCATTCGGGAGATTCATCATCTCTCTATCGATTAAGTCTGTGTGCATTACATTCATTCATGAGATTTATCATCTCTCTATCCATGAACTCTGTGTGCATCACATTCATTCGTGAGATTCATCATCTCTCTATCGATTAAGACTGTGTGCATCACATTCATTCGTGAGATTCATCATCTCTCTATCGATTAAGTCTGTGTGCATCACATTCATTCGTGAGATTCATCATCTCTCTATCGATTAAGACTGTGTGCATCACATTCATTCGTGAGATTCATCATCTCTCTATCGATAAAATAATAAGTTTAGGCAATTGATTTTGACTTTTTCTCTAGAATGTCCGTTCTTAAGTTTTGTGGAATCGCTAATGACGAACTTTGAACACTAAAAAATGTAATTTTTACTATGATGAAAACTCAATATTTTTAAATTTCTTTGTGTAGGGTAACTATGGGCACGTTTTCAAAGGCTGGATGGAGCGTGACAACCAAGAATCTCAACGTAAAGAGGTAGCAGTTAAGAAACTGACGCGACAAGCGTCCGAACGTAACGGAACGCTATATGAAGACTTTAAGAACGAATTGGATATCATGAAGGTATAATTTTAATAGATACTAGCTTTTGCCCGCGATTTCATCCGCGAAGAAGTTGAAAATGGACCAAGGAATCACGTCGTCCCATACAAACTTTCCCCCTCTTTTTCACCTCTTTAGGGGTAGAATTTCGGAAAATCCTTTCTTATCGGATGCCTACGTCATACAAAGAACACACCCTCCAAGTTTCAGGTCTCTACGATCAGCGGTTTAGGCTGTGCGTTGATCCGTCAGTCAGTCATTCAGGACAAAGCATTTTATATGTATAGATTACAGTATTATTGTGTAATATTACATTTACTGTTAATTAATATTTGTAATCCTGACCTTTGGGAGCATGATCACAAAAATAAAACTCCATGTGTTTGCCTTCTTCTCATTAGTGGACGCTTTTCGAAGTCACGCATGCTAACTTAGTTTTTGAGAAGTTTCAATGTGATTTCATTCAAATTGTACTGAATGCCCGCGACTTCGTACGCGTGGTATTTTGTTTTATATACTAAAACCTTGAATCTTGAATCCTTTTGAATCACTCCAATCCATTAATAAAATCGCATCAAAAGCGTAACTTTAAATATCTAAGCATACATAGGGACAGACAGACAGCGGAAAGCTACTTTGTTTTATACTATGTAGTGATGAATAAAGATTTTGGACTTTGATTTAGGTAACTGTATCTTATTTATTAATTAATTTATTATTAAAACTAAATTACAGCGTTCTTACAGCTAAGCCAATAAGATGAAGTAACTAACAAAAATAAAATAAAAACATATATATTACATTGGTTCCAAGTACGGTCGGCTGCAAAATTGCAGACCCACCGTAGAGCTCCAATACGGCTGTTATAAAAATGGTTTCAACACAAGCAAGATTCTAGGCACCTGCTTTAGTTGAAGTCTAAAGTCTTCTAACTCATCAATAATTCAAACAAAAATTATTAGAATGCAAACATTCCAATAATAGTAATTTTCGAACTCTACCGAGGGCTGCAATTATGCAGCCCACTGTACCTATAAGCCACTCCTGTGAATTTCGGCAGGCTATCATAAAAAATATCAATATCCCTTGCTATAAAATTGATGGCTAGAATGGTCCGAACTATGGGAGTGCGTTTTAACAATTTGGTACGAGCTGTAGGGACGTGGAGTAGCTGAGGTGGTCGTGGACGGAGCAGCTCCGCGCTCTCGGCCCGCACACGCAGCTGTAGCGTGACTATTTATTTTGTAGGCTACTTATATATATATACTTACGATAATCGACACTGTCCCATCACTATTTTAGCTCGGCCTTATGTATGTACGGCTATGTACCATGGGCGACGGCCATGCGGTAGCGAGCCGCGCGCGCTAGTCGAAACACTGCACTGAGGCGGAGCGCACGTCGCTCGCTTCAAATTTGTATTGAGTTTAGATCGTGGTCGGCTTTGTTGTTATCTATAAACCCAGTTACCTACGACTTTGTTTCATTCATCCTTCAATTTGTTATAATATCGTGTGTTACAGTCACTACAACATATAAACATAGTAGAGATACTCGGCTACTCGTGGGACCACGCGTCCGACGTCCTCATCGTTATGGAGTATTTAGAAGAAGGCTCGCTCAATTACTACCTCAAGTTTCAAGGCGATAAGCTACGCATTTCACACCTGCTCAAGTATTGTAAGGATATTTCTACGGTAAGTGAACTAAAGGCTCATTAAGTCACTACGTAATATATAAATAAAATAGAAAATTAAATAAAAACATGTGACTTTAAATGCTTATATCTTTTTTGACATCTAGTTTACGAAATACTATCAATATCATACGATACGATATTTTTTCTTTATGTGTATATGCTTCTTCTTCTCGTATAGTGGTGTGGCTCACCTATTGTTAAAGTTTTGAAATCGTCTAAGGACTCTAACTTGACCTAACGACTGGTACTAGAGGTAGCAACCGGGACCAACGGCTTAACGTGCCTAAGTATATGCTGAAGTATTGCCTCGCTATCATTATTTTGGCGATGCATTTTTTCTTGAAAATATTTACAACTTTTACTAGTAATTTCCAGGTGTATTTAATTTTTTTTGAATAAACATCTTGTATTTCTTAGGGTATGGACCACGTGTCAGCAAAGAACGTAGTACACCGAGACCTGGCCACTCGCAACATTCTAGTTGTGAACAAAAACCACGTGAAGATATCTGACTTCGGACTTGCTAGGATTATACCTAAGGAAGAGAACGCTTATAGATTGAAGACTGAACGATTATTGCCTATTAATTGGTAAGATTTTATTTATGTTTCTTTTATAATAATAAATATAAATATTGCAGTACATACCACACATCGCCATCTAGCCCCGAGTTAAGTTACTAGACTTGTGTTATAGGTGCTAGACAGCGGATATAACTTTATTTTTGTAAATATATACTGATAATACATAGAAACAACCAGACCCCAGACAAATATTTAAGCATAAATACTTGTCTGAGATGGAAATCGAACCTGCAACCCTGTCTTTGGCAGACTGGCATGGTAACCATTGTGCCAACTAGTGGATAATCAGTAGCTATCAATTATAGGCACGACCCTTTTTCGCGATACGCGAGATGATAGATTTAATTGTTTATGCAGTTTCTTTTTAATTATTTTTTTTTATCCATAGCCGTTTTCTCTCAGTTTTAAAAGCCTATTTTCTTAGGGTCTTGGGCAATATTTATTTTTTCCATCTATACATTGTTCTTAGATAGGTGTCATAAAAAATAATTAAATATGCGAGCTGATAGATTTAATTGTTTATGCAGTTTTTTTTTTAATTAATTTTTTTTACCTACGCCATTTTCTCGCAGTTTTAAAAGCCTATTTTCTTAGGGTCTTGGGCAATATTTATTATTTCCATCTATAAATATAAAATTCTAAGTGATATATCAACATTGATATCAACCTAGTGGGCGGATCGGGTTAATATTTGGCCAATAGATAGCTGTTATAACGTAAGCATCAGCTAAGAAAGGATTTTGAAAAATAAAAATACCCTACGCGGACTAAGTCGCGAGCAAAAGCTAGTACTTAATGTTATAAATGGGAAAGTTTGTGTGTTTGTTACCTCTTCACGCAAAAACTACTGAATCAATTGCAATAACTTTTTTATCGCAGTATTCTTTTCAAAATTGAAAAACTCATTTCCTTTAGGGTTTCGTATTTGAAAAGGTAAAAAAAGGAACCCTTATAAGATTGTCCGTCTGTCCGTGTCACCACCGATTTTCGAACAGGTGGAAATAGCAAGTAGTCTTTATTTCTACTTTTTTAGCTATTTTTTTTTCAATAGGTATGCACCAGAATCTGCGGTTGAGCCGTGGCATTTCTCGACGAAGAGCGATGTCTGGTCGTACGGAGTCACTGCGTGGGAGATATTCACTCGCGCACGACAAGAGGTGCCTAAATTCGACGTCGAACGACCTAGGGAACGGGCTAGCTGGTGAGTTGTTAAACTTTACATAACAGTCGGCTGCATAATTGCAGACCCACCGTAGAGCTATAAAAAGGCTGTTATAAAGAATGTTATCAACACGAGCAAGATTCTAGACACCTGCTTTAGTTGAAGTTTAAAGTCTTTTAACTCATCAAATAATCAAACAAAAATTATTAGAATGAAAACATTCCAATAAAGGTAATTTTTAACTCTACTGAGGGCTGCAATTATGCAGCCGACTGTATTAGATCATTAGTGTCATAACTTTCCGTGCTACTCAGATTTCAATTTATAACGTAGTGTTTAACAACTGAGTTCCTAAGTGACACTGGAGGTGACATTCCAAACAAAAAGCGGGTGCGTCCCACTATTTCCATTTAAATGCAAAATGGAAAAAATGGGACAAGCTTTGTTTCCAAATAATCCTACTAATATTATAACTGTGAAAGTTTGTGTGTGTGTGTGTGTTTGTTACTCCTTCACGCAAAAACCACTGGACCGATTGCGATGAAACTCGGTATCTAGATAGTATCCCATAATTTCCATTACGGCAAAAAACGCAGTTGTGTTATTTGAGAATCTGTTTCCACTTTAATATTTATGACGGCCTGATATATTATTGATAAATAAAATTCTAAAGAGATATTGAGAACAGCCGTGGAAACACAGGAAAACTAGCGGTTTTTTGTTGCCACCGGCAGCAATGGAAATAGTGGGAGCTCCTGTCCCAGTATTTCCATCAATGGAAATTCAAAATGAAAATAGTGGGATACACCCCAAAAAGCAACAATTTCTGCGGTGCATGAACGTCAAAACCAACCACATTTGGCACAATGCGCGAACACCCTGCGTTGTCGTGTCGGTGCAGACTATTTCTTTCACATGTCACCTTCAGTGTAACTTGTAATTCAGAGATTTCAAAAGCCTTAAGAGGAAAGGAAACCGGTCGCTCTCTCCATAGAAACGTAGTCGACTGTTTCCTCCCTGAATACTGACACTAGAGCAAATATTTTTATTGCATAAAACTTATAACTGCTATGACCATGCCTCAAATTTTTTTTGTTTTATTTTTTGAATCTTAATTTCTATGATAATTAGAAAATGAAAAAAACCAAGACATAGGGGCATAGTCATGGCAGTTATAGGTTTTATGCAATAAAAATATTTGTGCTAGTGTCATTATTGAGGGAGGAAACAGTCGACTACGTTTGTATGGAGAGAGCGCCGGTACCCTTTCACCTTAAGCGCTTCTCATACATCGGAAGGAAGGGAAATGCCCTTTTACTAAAGTAATTGAGTTTACCAATTTCATGTTCTTAGTAACTTTTGCCCTAAGGGACATGGAGTTGTCTAACTAAGACATACACCTTTCGCACATCATAGACTTTTAGTAGGCCGATAGTTCGTCAGTAAAGTTCGTCAGTTGCAGGACATTCACATCGCCATCTAGCCCCAAGCTAAGTAACTAGACTTGTCTTATGGGTGCTAGACAACGGATATACTACTTATGTACTTGTCTTAATTTCTCGAATCTTCGTGATAATAAAATAAATAGATTAAAAATAGTTTATTTCCATTAAATAAAATAAACTAATAGGTATGCCAAACTGAGCATTCAGCATATACTGTGTGACGCAGCTGCATAGCGCTGGTTTTCAGCCTGACCCTTTCTCTCTTTACTACTAGATTATAAAGAGTCTGTCTTCTGCGAGAGTAAAATATGCTATACCACTAACAAGAAACTACATTTTCAGCTTTCAAATCCCCGAAGGTTGCCCTTCAGAGATATTCAGGCACCTAATGAAAGACTGCTGGGACATCGAACCGAAACATCGACCTAAGTTCATCGATCTCGTTCATATGTGCAAGCGATTCATGGACGAATATAAATAGAATCGTGCTGAAAATTTCCTGTTTATTTTTTTCATAAACGCCCAGCGCATGATCAAGTAGCTAAAAGCTTTCGAGTTTTCAAGTTGTCAAGCGTCAAAACTGTTGATATCATTGGGCTTGTATTAAGCTGGGTTAGCATTTAACAACAGCTGTACACGGCTGTGTATTTATAACTAGACTTGAGATGATTGTTTGTTATCATGGCGGGTCTTTTAAAAGTCATTGACGACTAAAATTTTACATGGATTGTTTTAAAATGATACATTTTTAATATAAAGTTTTAATACTTATGAAATCTTGTATTCGTCTTTTATTAGATAGTTGTTATCGTATACAATTTAAGCTTGCCCTTGGTAAAAAAATATATAAGAATTATGTAATCGAAATAATATAAGTAATATAAATAAATGTTTTAATAAAATTTAATTAAAGTTTGCACAAACGCTAATTAGGGTGTGTATGTAAAGTTGGTCATATGACTGAGAGATTCTGGCATTTCTTTTAATTTGGTCGCATTTTTGCTTTTTTTCTTCCTACTTGTGGCGCCATCTGTGGCTTTCATCGACATCAATTTACATTATGTCCCGTGCGTTCAAAAATAAATATGTTACCTTAATACCTCAGTCATATAACCAAGTGAATATGATCGTGTTTTTTTGTGGTTCCTCAAAGCATTTGCCTTAGTTTTTTATTAAATTTATTAATTTTAATTTGTAAATATAGTTCTACGATCAAAGTTAAGCAATTGAATCATATCTCAGTGAATCTTTAAGTTTAGTGTGCAATTTAGTTTATTTTAAGTATAAATATAGTTATTAGGTTAAAATGTTTTTATTGCCTTTGAACTTTGCCTACTTGTTTTACTAAGCAGGCTTTTCAATTACTTTTTCGTCATATTTACTAGGACGGGAGTTAGTTATTTGATGGACACATTGGTTTTCTAATTTTCCCTCCGCTAAAGAAAGCATTGGTCAACAGAAATCGAGTAGGATACAATAAAATGGCCATTAATTAACAAATCTGTCTGAATAAAAACGACTAAAGCACGGCTTCAAACAGTCACATTTTTAAATTATTTCCCGCGTAAATTTGACGAAAAGTACTAATGTGTTAGCTTAAAAACATATTATTTCTCTCGTGTGGTTAACGGCAACTGAACACTCTGGAAATAATATGCTTTCGACCCTATTCATATAATTATTATAGAAATTTATTTGTAAAGAGTGAAAATTTTACTGTCACGTAACCTTCATACAGGGTTGTATATTCATATATACAAATCTCGCGACTAAGATTAAGCTCTAATTCTGAACAAAGCCATGCATTTTTATTTTATTTTAAACATCATTTTTTTAACAAAATGTAATCCGACAGAAAATTAAAAATATGACATTAAAATTAATTATTATTATTTTTTTTTTTTAATAAGAAAATTGAAATATAACTTGTGTCTCTGTCTGTAAAGTTTGAGAAATGAAGCAATAATCATGTTTATGTGAACGGAACCATCAGTAAATATGACATGGAATAGTTTGCTGAATAATGTTAAGGCGATAGTATATGAAATGATTACAAACCAAAGATGATATTAAACGATCAAGTTATAATACGTATAATCAATTTAGTTTTATAATTAATCATTTTTTAATGTGGGTTGGCTAATAAGTCTTCGAACTCACATTGATAAAATTTAAATGTTGTAGATTAATTACGCTCATATGGCTAACCTTAGGTTTTCACCGAATATCATATTAGTACAACTAGCAAACCCGGCGAACTCCGTTTCGCCACCGTATCTTGCTATAAACCTCACGGAGCCCGAGACCTTTCCAACGAATGCAAAACCGTGGAAATCGGTTCGTGCGTTCTGGAGTTAATAGCGTCAGGAAGGAAAACCCGACTTATTTTTATATAGTAGATAACGTTATATATGGTGGAAATCGAAATCTACCAAGGGATAAACTGACATTTTTTTGGTAGTGTAGGTAAGTTGTCAGAAAAATGTCACTTTATCCGGACAGGTTATAACTTCGAACTGAATTGAATAGTACAAAGTCACTGTGCAAAGTTGCATCAATTTGTATCGCCAAAAGTTCTTTAAAATTAATCGGTACAACAACCTTGTCTGCTAAATTATATCTATGTAAGATTGAGAACTTATTAGCCGCCTCTCGTATTTAATATATTATATTTTTAAATTAAGGTTTAATAAGTGGAATGTTTTTTTCTAATTAGTCTATACATTTATTTTAACTAAATTTTTATTGCAATTGTTTTAAATTGACGACGGATACGTAAATCTACACATACAGGGTTATTGGGAAAACACTAGCACTCTTCTAGGGGTTATTCTACACTTGTAGGCGCACAACTTTGAATACTATATTTTTTAAAGTTTAGATTTATTTGACAATGTAGTGTAAAGTAAAGTAAAAAAATATTGGACATAACCCTCTAAAAGGCTGCTAATAAATTCTAATAGCCCTTGTACATTTTAAAATTTAATAGTTTTAAGTATGGCAACATTGAGATATTGGAATGTGATTGTATCGTAGACTGAGTACTCGGTGCTAAGAAAAGTAAAGGCCTTGTCTGAAATTAAACGAATTAAAACGTGTTGTTGGATCTTATCTGACGTGATAATTTTTAATAACTATAGTTATTTGAAACGGGATATTTATCATGTTTTTCACTGTTATTTTAATTTTGAGGTCGATATTTCGATGTTACTATTCCATGCTCCATTATGACAATACCATTTTTAATGTAATATAAACCTTTATATTTTTACACGCTTATTCATTAACATTTCATAAGCCTTTAGTTAAAATATGTTTTGTCAGTTTCACACTTTTACAGATGGCAAGTGTGCGAAAGTGACAAACACACATTTGAACTAAAGAAGGCTTATTCAATGTTTGGAGGTACGAGGTGGAGCTTATCTTCAGAAAAACTTCGCTTGCGCGATCTAGGATCTCCGATCGGCTTGGTGGCGCCATCTGTTGGTGGCGATGTGAAGTGTCGCCACAAATGTTTACGATCAAGGGGCTTATCTTTAGTTCATCCATTAATCAAATGGACTAAACTGACAGAACAACTGTTAATTTTAATTATTTTGAAATGTCAATTTAGTCCATTTGATCAACGAATTAATCATAACAGTATCAGGAATTTTGTCAGGAAGGACTTGTGATATGCAAAACTCTATAGTGCCTGGGAAATTATTTGATGAATTCCACCGTTTCAAATAACTGTAGCTATGATAAATGTGTTATTGGAATTGAGAGAGAATAAGAACGGTCAATTTTAAAATTTAAGGATTTTATTTAGTAAATATTGGACAAAAATATGCTACACCGATGCTATTAAAAATGTTGATCGTCTCGCCTTAGTAACTTTTATTCATTAATTGTAATAAGTGTGTATTTTTAAATTATTATGATGTAACGGAAAAAATGTTTTAAGAACACAATATATTAACAAACCATTTGTTAACATGTTAAATAATTTGATTGACATTATATTTGGGGGTTGTTCTTGAATTTGGAAATTCGTTTTTTTTCTTAAGGAATTTTTGGTATAATGTAAATAATATCCAATGACCCTGTACATACAGGTACATGACATAAATAAATAAATATTTCAGGACATTGCACACAAGTTTGGCGACTATGCTTGTGTTATGGTAGCGAGACAACGAATAGAATACAACACACAACACAACAACGAATATACAACGAATATGATTTTTGTGTAAATAAGTAACTATTATACACTAGCGGCGCTCCGCGGTTTTACCCGCGTGACTCCCGATCCCGTGGGAATGTATATAAAATAGCCTATATATAGCCTTCCTCGATAAATGGACTATCCAATACAAATAGTACATTGTTACCCTAGGTGTAAAAGTCACTCATTGAGTACCGAGACGGAGTTTAGCGCCCGAGCGTAGCGAGGGCGCTAATAGTTTGAGGGACTTAATGAGTCTTTTACCCGAGGTAAATACTGTGCTTTTCATTACGAATAATACATAAAAAATTTTATAATACCGAGAGTGAATGAGAGACTCCATACTACCTCTGGCAGTATGCATGAGCCGTGTGAAGCCATAATTGTTATTCTTTGGTGTTACCTAAAGCAAGGAGGTTAGGTTTTTGAAGTTCCTAATGCGTAATAATACTGATACTGGCCATATGCACACAGCACAAGCCGTGCGAAGCCATAATTTGACATGAAAGCTGTCAGTGAAAGCGATTCTCCCTAGGGCTGAAAGTTTTACTTTCAACACGCTCTTCAGGCTCCTTTAGACCGACTTTCGGAGTATGAGTAATGAAAAATATTTATATTTATAACAAACAAACTCTTCAGCTTTATAATATTAATCTAGATACAGAAACACTCAGACCACAATAAATATTTATTCAGTAAAAAATATCTGTATACAAATACAGATTTCAACGGTGGGAATCAAACCCACCCTTTTGCTTCGCAGGCGTGGGTTAGCCCACCGCGCCACAGAGGCCGTCAATAAATAAACAACTAATTTTTTATTGTAGAAAAAATATGTTTGTTTATGTATGAAATAAAATTTTCTTTTATAGTAAACATGTAGCTTCCGACTAAGCAAAGTCAATTATCATTGCGTTGTTAACTTTTGTAGATTTGTCCGCGTGTCAATAACAACCAGTTTTTTTAAAAGTATCATTTATAAAGGATTGTACATGAAGTTATTTCAGTGCATCTTAACAATCAACTTTTGTTCTTCGAATTTTGGAAATTTGAATAGTAAAAAACTGGACGTCATGTTAATTCGAAAATCAGCTGATTTTTAAAATGAAAGTTATTTTAGCTTAGAACAGCCGATGAAAATAAAATAAATAAATATAGGTTAATGACCTCTCCGTGTAAACAAAGACCAGAAGATTTTTTTGTGTAAAAATACTGCAAAATTCGAAAAAATGTTCGAATTACCAAAAGTGTTGGAATAAAATTTGATTGCTAAGGTGCACAAAAGTAGCCCTCAACCGCTTTCTTATGTACCTAGCAGGGCTCCGCGTTTTACCCGTGCAACTCCCGATCCTGTAGAAATATCGAAATAAACATAGCAATTGCCTTCCTCGGCAAATGGACTATCCAACACAAAAAATAATTTTTCAATTCGAACCAGTAGTTCCTGAGATAAGCGCATTCAAACGAACAAACTCTTTAGCTTTATAATATTGTACCTATAGATTACCGATAACCCTGTATGATAGTAATCTCTTCTACGAAACTGCGTTTTAAAAAGTAGCAATTTTAGTATAAAGAAGTAAGTTTCAATAAATTCACCAGCGGGAATCGAAGTTGCGACAAGTGTGTCTATCGCGGCGAATTTATGGGGCTGTTTCTTTTTTGTTTACGACTAAGGCTCGTTGCTACTCTACCGTTTACCTTGTTTGATTTAGGGTGAATTTACGAAACATTCACCCTAATTATTCTCCGAAATAGAAGTAGAAACGATAATTGATGACAGTGTTTTTGTGACATCAGAATTTTTTCTCTGAAATGTGCAATATAATAAAACTTCTAATTAAAGTGAAAATTATTCATAAATGAAATTTAAAGTGATTTATTCATAGTTAATATTTTCCCGGGTCTGCTTAAACAGGTGTTAAGGTGAAAGGGTACCGGCGCTCTCTCCATAAAAACGTAGTCGACCATAAAAACATTAATTACAAAAATGTAGTGTAATTTGGCGTAGTAAACGATCAGACCTTTTTTTAGTTGCGGAAGCATTTTTCAAATCAATGTACTATTATTATGCCAGTCTTCATACTTCTAGTTTAACTAGCCCTTTTATTGCAATTTCTAATCGATTAAACATCCTTTACGATGTTGCTGTAAATATTAATTACATTTTACAATGTAGGAATCGTTTCATTGTAATATTATTAAGACTGTTTTGTTGCTGTTTCGAACAATGTCACATTAGAGAACTAATATATGAATGTTTACAATTTACAACTTAAGCAGGGTTTTGAACTACCGCTTAAGAGAAAAGGGTACCGGCGCTCTCTCCATACAAACGTAGTCGACTGTTTCCTCCCTGGATAATGACTAGCACAAATATTTTTGTTGCATAAAACCTATACCTAACTGCCATGACTATGCCCCTATGTCTTGTTTTTTTTTTCATTCCCTAATTATCATAGTTATTGAGATTTAAAAAACAAAACAAAAAACACATAGGGGCATAGTCATAGTAGTTATAAGTTTTATGCAACAAAAATATTAGTGCTAGTGTCATTATCCAAGGAAGAAACAGTCGACTACGTTTGTATGGAGAGAGCGCCGGTACCCTTTTAATCTTATATAACAACTACAATAACTAATAACTATAATACCGTACTTGCGGGTAATAAGGGGTACTAAAGGTTTAAAAACACCTTCAAAGTCTAAGTAAAAAAAAAAAATACTTTTGTACATAGATAACATAGAAACGTCTTAAAAACTAAATTAGGATGTGTGCCTTCGGAACGCACCCACCAATGAGAAGAAGGCATAAAAAAATCATGGGGTTTTTTTTCATGTGATCATGCTCACAAAAAATATTAGTCCTGACTGACTGACGGATCAACGCACAGCCTAAACCGCTGATCGTAGAGACCTGAAACTTGAAGGGTATGTTCTTTGTATGACATAGGCATCCAAAAAGGGGGGGAAGTTTGTATGGGACGACCTGATTCTTTGGTCCATTTTCAACTTGTACGCGGACGAAGTCGCGGGCAAAAGCTAGTTAGTTACAAAATAATAAGAAAATAAACAAATTGATTTCCAGATTGACAATAAAGCAAATTGTTACACTTTCTAGTAACTAAGTACAGTTAAAGATGTAGCTAAACCTGACCAAGCGCAGCGCCCACCGCCGCCGCCCGGGTCAAAGCCGCTGTCACGAAGTTTTAACTTCGAAATAAAGCAACTTTCAATATGAACTTAATTGCGTTAGAACTGGGATATTTATCTAATGATCTGTTTTTAAGTAGTAGTGTGAGGAGGCTCACAGCTAAGCGACGCTCGCTGATCGTTTACGGGTCAAGCGACGCCTGGCGCGGTCTTTGCTTCGATGGGTGACCAATTAGTAGTGTGGCAAAAATGTGTTTTCGTGAGCCCCTCCGTGCTTACGGAAGGCACGTTAAGCCGTTGGTCCCGTTTGCTACCTCTAGTAGCAGTCGTTAGTTCAAGTTAGAGGCCTTAAGGCGATCTGAAAACTTTAACAATAGGCTCACCACACGAGAAGAAGAAGTAGTTTTCCCTATTGACAGGTGAACTTTATAACCCGCAGGTATCTTAATTATTATAAATATAAGTAGTAGTTTAAATAATCTACTGTAAGCCTGTAGTTTTGTTGCCAGTTTACGTAGAATTTCACAATGTTTATAAGCCTTTTGTCCGGTTTTTATTGAACAAACTATCAATACGTTATTAAAATCAGTGGACCGTTAACTCCGTGTTTTGTTAAAGTTATTCGATGATTGGAAATCGCTTTTCGAATATGTAAAATACTTGTTTTATTGTGAAAATTGTTTGATATGTTTTATATTGTGCGGAACGACAACTTCTTTTATTGCCATGAATTTTAAAATAAATTATTGTCGATATTACTGTTTTTTTCTTCTCTGTGTTGCCATTAATCCTACAAATATTAATTTTTCTATACTTATATTTTAAAGAGGAAAGATTTGATTATTTGCATTGAATAGGCTTCGAAACTACTGGAGCGATTTTAATTATTATTAATATAAGGAATGCACCTGCATTATTAAATCTCATTGCACTCAGCGCCTTTAAGCCTCAAGCCAAGCAAGGCTTGTGTTACAGAGGCCAGATAGCGGATAGAATCCTTTTTTTTTTTCTATTAATTATGGCTTCGCCCGGTTTGTGCATTTAGCCAGTGTCAAGTTATATATTGCATCAAATTATGACCCGATTTTTCATAAATCGGGCCTTAAGTGTTTCAAAAAGTCAAAGTCGTCATAGTCCGTCAAGTCAGGGGCTTTAGTAAAGCGGTGGCAAGTTTACCATAACCTTAATAGGAGATTTGGAGGCAACGAGAAAACTTCATGTTTGACACTGATTTACTTAGTTTCTTGTTTTTCAGAACAGAAGAACACAATAAAAGATGACGAGACGCTCATGCAGGCAAGCTGACACAGAACAACTCGTTCGGGTTTGAGAAAGTTGTTCTAATAGATAAAGACCGGAGCAAGTGTTAGGACCCTTATATAGACTGCTGGGTGAAGAAGAATCTTTAGTCATAAGGAATCGACCATAGAGGGTTCTCATTTCAGTTCAGTTCCTTGTTTGTCAAAACTTAAAAGTCTTACACATCACAAGTAACATGTTCTAAGGCAGACCATTATTTCTTAGGTAAGTTTTAACCTCTATATGGTAGAGAAATATTGTACAGGGGTTGCAGCAACTATCGTTATCTACAATCGGCGTGGTGAATGTAATTTTTTCTGTTGGACAAGTAAGATGGATATGAATGGGGGGGATTAATCTCCGGACCCCAAAAACCCCCCCCTGAGGTAATAAATGTATGCCTCCATTTTTTAAAGAATGTCAGTCGCTGTATCGAGTTTTGTGCTTATACATATGTTTGTTATTTTATGGCGTTCTACAGACTTGCCCCCTTATTCAAAAACGAGATTTAAGGAAAGTCCGAGATGTGGATTTCGTTCATACGTCGTTCATATGAGGGGTCACCAGTTTGGAGATACGAGGTGGTGTGTACCTCCAAAGGGAAGATCTTCCACCGGGCAGGTGTTATACCCGGTAGGCCGCGGCCCAACGATGTTTCGTTGGAACTTGTATATGAGCTTATCTTCAGAAAAACTTCGCTTGCGCGATCTAGGATCTCCGATCGGCTTGGTGGCGCCATCTGTTAGTGGCGATGTGAAGTGTCGCTACAAAACCTTATATTTAGACACAGATTTACTTGGGAACTATAGTTTAACTAAACACTATACCTAGGTATATAATCTATGTTTAGAATATAGGATACTGTTTAGACTATAGTTCCTTATATAATCTATAGGGATAGTGTTTAGACTATAGTTCACGAGGATATCTGTGTCTAATTTAAATCCACATCTCGGACTATCCTTAAACCTCGTTTTGGAATAAGGGGGTTGATGTTTTGATGTTAGTAGGTATGTAACAATTAAAATGTTAATTAATACAAACCTTGTAAGTTTCGATAAACAGGGCACTTGTACCTACTCGTACCTATAGATATTCTACCAAAAGGTGAAACATCTACTACATGATCATGACGTATGGCAGGCTCTCTATGTCGCGTTGTATGTCGCGCTCTATATCAACGAGCGGCGAGCGTCGCGTCGCGGCACTGACAGCCGTGATGGATGCCAGTTTTGGCCTCACACGACATGTTGCATCGTTCGTTGCACTGACTAGGTAGAGCTACTGGATCGGAATATGTTAAATTGATATGGTGCTATAGAATACCTACATAGGTACCGAATGATATGCTATTCACTTCAAACTCGCGAAAAGGAAAGCTTTTAAAATACAATACCATCACGGACTGAGCCTTTCAAGAGCCGTTATCGATTTTGTTCGTGTGACAAAAAATATGTTTTTATATAAACCATCATAAAATACTGAATCGAATCTGATAAAACACTGTACCAAATACAAAATGTAGGGCCATTTAAGGTTAAAGGGTGCTTTCCTCTTAAGCAATCGCAATTAAGACATTTCTGAGTAACATAGAGTGAATACTTAAGTAGTTACATGGGTATTCCGATGTAAATGAGATAATAACGATACATAAAAAAGACAACATATTTATGGTTAACGAATTGTAGATTAGATTGTTGTTACTTACCTATGTATTATGTATTTAGATTAGATGTAACTGACTGTGAGGTAATCCGAAGTATAATAATAATATTTGCCTTTTACATCTAGTTCTTCATCGAATACAAATGTAGAATCACTTTTCCAGGTCCATGTGTAGAATACACCTCGTAACCCGCAGCTCCGATGAGGTAAACTAATAAACTAGCATGATCTTCCTTAGGCTCTTTGTTCACTCCAGATGCCTTTAGAAATATTTACGAATTGTATCTGACCGCGTTACCGGACCGCCTTCTAGGCATAATTCTATTGTTCCACTAAAGTTGATTGTCGTGAAGCGAGTTAAACTTGTAAACACCAATATTTTTCACAAAAACTATCGTTTTACATTTTTGAAGTGAAAACTTCTTTAGCGGCGTTGAGCACTTTTTCTGTAATGGGTATAAAATCTTAACATCGCGTCAGGACACGTGACCTGATCGAAAAAGCGTAAGACGGATGGAGAGTAGACAGCTATAGTTTTAAAGTGTTAAATTTTTAATGTAATATAAATTGTCATGTTTGTGTACGATAGCGCAATAAATGAATATTGTATTCTACCACATAAATGATAGTACTTTTATACTGATAAAGCAATTGGTGTAAAATTATTCCCTAACCATTCCAAAATATCAAACATGCTCAACGTTAATAATCAAGTTTTCACTTCTGCCGGCACTCCCGGAGTGCAATTTTTTTTATTTAATTCACGCACCGCTGTCACCGTAGTGAAATATACGTAGTTTGGTTAAGCATTGACTTTATTGAAATACCCACATTTACAAATTATTGCAAATACACATAAGCCTAAGCTCAGTCTAGGTGGTTTATATATCGACAGCAACTTTAATCGATGTTGTGCAGGGTCCTGCAGTAACGTGTCTGGGAAGTGTGTTAGATGGAGTAGGCTTCTCAGCTTAGTCCTTCTCAGCTTAGTCGATTGTGTTTAGGGAAAATAACTCGTCAATGTGTCTCCAGACACAAGCTCATCCATGATTGCTCATTCATTTTTCGTACGAAAATGAAAAAAAAAGAGTGTCCACCAGTGCTCTGGCTGACCGGGATTCGAACTCCCGCCTTTTTGTTAGATACCTCGACTTTCAATCCGAAACACAAGTGTAGTAAGTATCTATGTATTGTTTAGGAAAATAACAAAGAACGAAATAAACAATTCAATTACATTCCCATTAATCTAGAGGGCTCTTTCCACTTGTTCTATCTTCAGTTTTCCAATTCCCAATTTATAGGGATGATCACTAATTCCTTACACAATGGCTCGGAGATTAATGCCTAACCACTGTGAACATTCACTTGACAATGAGGTACGAAATATACCTACTGGGCTAGGATTCTGTGTGATTATTTAATGAAGTTGAGCGCAAAACACTGTTTCTGGAGGTTTAGGTTTGCTTAAGTCTGTAAGATTTAGTGACTCCCAGGTGACGCTAAAGGAGCAGACAATCAAGCGGTGGTAGGCCTTGGCCGGCGGCTTTTAACACCCCCTGGACAAAGTCATGATGCCAAGTGACTCGTCGCACTCCATCATATTGTCCAGGCATACCGTTCTTCTTCTAGCATATATATTACATATATGAGAAGAATGGTGTAGAGCCCATATTACAATGGGTGGAGAAATGTTAGAAAAATATGGTTTGTGGAAAAATATGGTTTTTGAATGTCAAGGTTGTCTGTCACTTATGAAAAACGGTTTTGTGGAAATCAAATCAACTTTGTTACATATTTCTCTTAATAATCTTATGTTTTTCATCACTCGTTTTCTCCGCTGCAAGCAGACAACGTACTTTCAGTCGACCGATTGGTTTCAAAAGGGCAATAGACGTAAAAGACCAAAAACGCGTTATACCAAAAACGCATTTGTTCGATTGATCGGTTTTTTAAGCGAGCATGTTAGATCCTCGATTTCATCTTCGCTTCCCATGTGAGATGAGGTCAAACGCAAGCCTATTTTGTGTAAAAAAACCCTAAAGCGTCTCACCCGATATTTAACCAAACGTATGATTTTCCAAAAGTGCGCGGTGCATTATGAGATGTATGAGAACCATACCTATCGATAGAAGGCATTATGGCGAACAAATAACGCCTTTAAACTTCTTGTGGCGACGCTTTACATCGCCACCAACAGATGGCGCCACTAAGCCGATCGTAGATCCTAGATCGCGCAAGCGAAGTTTTTCTGATATGCTCATATATAAGTTCTAGTATTCCACCTGCCCGGTTCCCTTTGGAGGTACATACCACCAACTACCTCCAAATTCTTAAGAGTCTCAGTAACTTTTTTGTACTTTTGGAAAATCATACATTTGGTTTAATATGTTATTTCCAAGACGCTTTGTATAAGTATTATTTGTTTGTCCAATTTCCATCTATCCATATATTCCATATATATGAGTTGCAAAGTGCACCGCGGTAAAAAATCACTATGGCAAGCTCCCATAGTAAATGTCAGGACCCCTTTGGTTCACTAATGGAATGTCCTTTCCGCTGAAAGACAGTTTCAGTTGGATGCCATGACAGCAGGGTGAGATGTAACAGTTATAGAATATGGTTATCTCTGAACTTCGCATTCCTCTATTGTGGCACAAAAATTTGACGTGTCTTCATGCAATATGCGAAAACACCCGAGAGATTATGTATGAGTCAATTGCCTTACTTTCGTGTGGTCATTTTTATTTCGTAAAGAAGTATCTCCCCCTGGTTGACATAATCACTGAGGGTATCCCGTCATATGCGGGTGTGATAATCTACGCGACGGGATCAATAATAAAACTTAATCAGTAGGCTCAATTTTAGTATACTGGCTTGCTTTCTATGAGAGAGAGAGAGACAGACAGAGAAACACGCGACGCCGCACGGCTTACAACAACAACACTTTTTGTTATAGTTGTAAGCCGTGCGGCGTGCGCTTGTTTCTCTGTCTGTCTCTCTCTCTCTCATAGAAAGCGATTACTAAAATTGAGCCTACTGATTAAGTTTATATTACATTATATTTGTTAATAATAAAAAATAATATATTATTAATTAAAAAAAAAAATACAATTCCTTCAGTAATTCATCCAAAGGAATTTCGTTCCATCCGGGTGTCCCTTGCTTTGATTAAAATATTATTGTCAGCTATTTGTCAATAGTGCGGCGATCATTTGGCGATCTAGAGTATGTAGTCTATATTCACCCTTATATTGAGATACCTATCTAATTATTTACCCAATTCAAGGAACCTAAATCTAATATTGTATTGCCAGGCCCATTTATCTGTTATCTAACAGAATTAGGAATAATTTGATATCAGATATTATAATGCTGTCTAGTGTAATTCAGACTGATATTAAACTCATATTTTCACGTTACCGATGTTACTAAGCGATGAAGATAGTAGGATAGGCATTTAAAAAGAAGTTTCTCAAACTAAACATTTTATACAAATTTTAGGTTGGTTTACCCCTAAATAACCCCTCTAAGTACTAATTATGGGTATTTCCAATGAAAATTAGGTAATATTTGGATAATTTCGACCCAGTTGGCACAATGGTCACCATGCCGGACTGGCAAACACAGGGCTGCGGATTCAATTTCCGCCTCAGACAAGTATTTATGCTTAGATATTTGTCTATGGTCTGGTTGTTTATATGTATTATAAGTATATATTTACAAAAGAAAAGTATATAAATAGTATATTCGTTGTCTAGCACCCATAACACAAGTCTAGTTACTTAGCTTGGGGCTAGATAGCGATGAGTGGAACGTCCTGCAATATTTATTTATTACTAGCTGCGTCCCGCGGTTTCACCCGCGTAAGTCCCGATCCCGTGGGAAATTCGAGATAAAAAGTAGCCTATATGTTAATCCAGGTCTCCAGCTATCTACACACCTATAGAGTTTCATTGCAATCGGTCCAGCCGTTCTCGAGTTATAAGTGTTGTAACAAACACGACTTTCTTTTATATATATATATATAAGAAGAAGATTAATTAGATAGAAATATTTCAGTCTAAAATGCTCTAAAAAGGAAGTTTCTCAAACTAAATATTTTATACCAAGTTTAGATAGGAAATGAGAAACCCCTTTACTATTATCATCCATTATTATAGGTAAAGTCAGGCATGGTTCACTCCACGCTCTGTAGGTATAAAGCTGTATCTGCTTTTTTGAATTTTTTTTGTAGATATGAGGTTGGATTTTTTAAGCTAATAAGAAGGACCACTGGCGTCTGCCTGAATAAGGAAGGGACCTTTATACACTGGGGGAGAAACAAAGCGATAGCCACTTACAGGGCCGTCTTTGACCTATTCTAGGCCCTGGGCATAATAAGATAATGGGGCCCCAAAGACTATGAGAGAACAAAAGTTACTCTTTTAGCATTCACATGTACTTAGGTCTATGTTAGTATCTATGTTGATGTAAGGACCTTTCTAGATTTGCGATGGGCAAATTCAGTAATAACTCCTGCATGAAGGCACACATCCTAACTAGGGTAACTAGAACCCTTATAGATCACGGGGCCCTAAGCATGTGCCCAGGGTGCCCAGTGGGAAAGATGGGCCTGTCCACTTACCTAGTTCCATCGGCACCGCCTTTCCTCTGGATGGTAGTTTCAGGATCTTCTGCACGTATATTATTTAAGATAAGCGTTGATATACTCTATAAGCACACTTTAAGTCCTAATGCGTCACACGCTTATAGGTAAGCAGTCCAAAGGAAACACAGCACATACGATGCGCCGCCCTCTAAAGTTAACAATTAACACAATTTGTGATGACACGGTTTCTCTGACGTATATCGCGTTAATATCAACGAATATTCCGGTGGGATTTCCGGCGACAAGACACGTAAGCGAATGGCTCATCTGACGTCGATGAAGCGAGTGCTCGACCATTTCTATGTAAATGACCAAGCGTAGTATTTCTACCCTCAAGTAAAAAAAATGTATAAGGTTCGAATAGGGGGTTCATAAGGCCAGCCGGGATTCAAACTCACAACCTTCGGAATGAAAGTCGAGTTATTACCACTAGGAAGTTCTTGATTCGTCACGTATACATGTTTTTTTTATTATGTAAATATCAATATTGTATCGTACTTTATTGGATAAATTTAAATAAATGAAATAAAAGTAGATTTCCTTTTACATAATAAAGTGGCTCAGATGAATTTCAGAAGGTAAATTGTGTATCTAACTTACTTCCGGGGTCGTATTCTTCGGTCGTATCTTTCAAAATAACATCATGTAAAATATTATAGAATACATGAGGAATACAATTATTTTGGAATCAGATTATACTTATCTATACTTTAATATTTATAAAGCTGAAGAGTTTGTTTGTTTGAACGCGGTAATCGCAGGAACTACTGGTTGGAATTGAAAAAATATTTTTGTGTTGCATAGTCCATTTATCGAAGAAGTTTTTACTTTTTATTTAGATTTTCCCACAGGATCGGGACTTACGCGGGTGAAACCGCGGAGCACAGCTAGCACCTAAATAAAATGTAATGAATACTTACTATTTTTATACACTAAATGCTGGTGTGCACAATGCGGCGTCCTCGCACTTGGTGTAGGTGCTGCTGAAAATCAGTGTTTTGCATTAATTATGCAAATACATCACTGAGCAGTATCCTATCTGCACCACTTCAGCACACAACTCATCTCGCAATTCATATCTGTTTGTTTGTTATATGCATATGTTGTGTGCTTCTTGTGGTGCAATAAATGAATATCTATCTATCTAAAAGTGTTTAGAAACTCAAGAACTACGATATTTCTCGTAGATGGTAAGTACTCGTAGCAATCACTAGATCTCTATAACAACTTCTACGAAATCCATCGCACTACGATCACATAAATATTATCTGGCAAAGCACTACGGATGAATTCTTTTTTGACGAATGACAACGATAGCTACTTCTATTTTACTTCATCGTTAGTTAAATTGCATTGGTTAAGAATACTATCTAACTATCAGCATATCTTAAAAAAAAGTAACGGTAATTCCACATCCCGAAAATTTCTAAAATTTTCAGTAAATTAGCGTAATTTTCCCGAACTTTAATGTTAAAACAATCATTTTATTTAAGTAGAAATAAAAGACTGAAATAAATCAAAATCGGTTCATTCGTTCGGGAGCTACGATGCCACAGACAGACACACACACACAGACACGTCAAACTTATAACACCCCGTCGTTAAAGGATTGACTCTAATGACTAAAATACTTTCACAAGATATAAAATGCATTTTTTAAACTTTATAATTTACACCTAAACTTTGAACTTTCCCGTCGCGTCGAGAGTTTCTCTACTTACAGTGCAACTTTAAACCAATTAAAGTTGGTCCATAATATTTTATTAAAAACTCTATCTTTGCGCTTGCCATCTATAAATAACATTGAGAGGAAAGGGTACCGGCTCTCTCCGTACAAACGTAGTCGACTATTCTCCCTGGATAATGACACTAGAGCAAATATTTTTGTTGCATAAAACTTATAACTGACCATGCCCCTATGTTTTGTTTTTTTGTTTTTAAAATCTTAATTTCTATGATATTTAAAAATGAAAAAAAAAGTGTGGCACTCGGGGACTGCCGCAGTAAAGCTATTGCATGGTGCGAGCTTCTTACAGTCGTACCATATACATACACGTTAAGCGAACGCTCGGCCGAGCTACATGGTAGGCGGAGTGGTGGGTGGTGGGCGCTCAAAGCCCGCGAGAAAAGCTATGCAAAAAACCAAGACATAGGGGCATAGTCATGGCAGTTATAGATTTTATGCAACAAAAATATTTGTGCTAGTGTCATCATCCAGGGAGAAAACAGTCGACTACGTTTGTATATAGAGAGCGCCGGTACCCTTAATGGATTAAAACACAACTGTATTGCCAAGTTTATTGTTTACGATATGATTTATGATAGCGAACTCACCTTTTTACCTTCAAGACAAAAGAAATAAATATTTATTTAGATTTGTTTTTGTTATTTATGAAGATGTTAGGTATTTACTGGTAATAAAATTGAGTAATAGGTAGGTGTTTTGGGCTAAAACGCATAGTATTTGAACGTAATATTTACGACCGACCTAGTATGCACCCGTGATTTCATTGTTTTTTATAATACTTAGGTTTTCGTCACGAGTGTCTTAAAATTACCGAGATAATAATCGTGTTATCACTACATACTACTAGAGCGGTGTTGGCTTAGTGGTAGATACCCCGACTTTCATTCTGAAGGTCGTGGGTTCGAATCTCAGCCGGCCGTGCACCAATGGATTTTTCTAAAATGTATGTGCGCTAATTGACATTGCTCTGTGATGACGGTGAAGGAAAACATCGTGATGAAACCCGCGGTTTAATTGGCTCCAGAAGTATTGACAAGTTCTCCCTTCTGGACACGGTCGACTAAGCTGAGAGGGTAGTAGGTGCTGGGTAAGCCTACTCCATCCTCACGTAAAAGGGACCCAATTAAAAAGAGTCTAGTTGCGGAAAAAAGCCCGTATACATACATACATACATAAACAAAACTTCTCGCTGTCTGTCTGTCCCTATGTATGTTTAGACTTTTATAACTACGCAACGGATTTTGATGCGGTTTTTTAATAGATAGAGTATATAAAACAAAACTACCACGCGTACCAAGTTGCGGGCAACAGCTAGTTTATTATAAAAGTCGGCCAGCATGGACTGGTTTTCAATGTACAAACTGGTAAGTTCATAGGTCATTCATTTTCTGGTGACCTGCTGTATCACAGGTGTTTTTACTACCTATCACAGGCACCACTCTTTCACAATTATTTAAGTGTAATTACTCACTCAAATATTATGTAATTTTTTTCTTGAACTTGTTGACTTGAGTTTTTGTGAGAATTTTTTTTTATAATGATCGATTGATTTTCCATTTTACAAAAAAAACCACCCGCCTAAATTTTCAGGTGTGTGGGTTCAAACAGTTCATACTCTGTTTTATACTCAGTTCAGTTGGAATCATTAGCATGAATCGTCTTAAAAACTAAGTTAAGTTAAGGGATGCGTGTCTTCACAGGGTGCATTGCCTACTGAGAAGAAGACACAAGAAACTCACGGGGTTCTTCATTATTTTTTATTAAACATTCTTGTACACATTCTCTCTAGTTAAATTGCCTGGGGCCTAAGTCTGTTATTACAATTGTGTTTCAATAGATTGTCGATGGAATCGTTATGGACATTTAATGTCAAAAATATGATATTACATGTCAAATTGGTATTCTTCTTAACTATTCTACCGAAACACCACTGACGCACCACTGACTCACTTTGTTATTCTGCTCTAGAATCGTGGCTCTATGGAATCTCGATAGTTGTCAAACGGTATATCGCTTAGCAACGTATACCATGTTGCTAGGCAACACCAGCGACGTTCCTTTGAGACTCCATAGCGATTCTATTGCGATGTTATCAAAACTTTAGCAGAATACCAAATAAAGTAACAATCTCGATATAATATCAAGAGAGTTTCGATATTATGACAATGGTAAATCCATTAATGCAAAATAGCAGAATAAGGCCCCTGTTCAATGGGTACATTTTAATGAGTAGGTATGTCTACCTACATGGTATACCGCTATTTATATAGGTTTCTGGATACTGGTTTAATAGGAACTAGATGACATAATTACACTGTATTTAACTTTGTACCAAGGGTGAAGATAGAATTGTTGAGTCTTCGTTCATTTCACTGGAATGCCCTAACGAGTCTTTAGGGAACCATTCAAGGTTTGTTTACCGAACTAGATTTATTCAAGTAAATATTCTAGGTATTCTAAGCACGTCTCTGAAGGCAGATCTGTGCTGTGAATTGGGAAGTTGTTCAAGGAAGCCATGACACCCGTATCTTATCTATACATATAAAATTCTTTGTACTGAATGACTGACTGACTGACGGATCAACGCACAGCCTAAACCGCTGATCGTAGAGACCCGAAACTTGGAGGGTATTCTCTGTACGATGAAGGCATTTGATAAGAAAGGTTTCTGCGAAATTCTACCCCTTAGGGGGTGAAAAAGGGGGCAAAGTTTGTATGGGATACCGTGATTCCTTGTTCCAATCCTATTAGAACCATTTCCGACTTCTATGCGGACGAAGTCGCGGGCAAAAGCTAGTCACCCTATAGCAATGAAGAATGTTAACTAATTTTGAATATTAGCTCTCCGTATTCTCTGTCTAAAATAAAAAATATAAGTGAAATAATTACTTCGATACGTCAATTAGTTTTTGAATTATAGAAATATAAACTAAGCGGATCATGTTAAATGACGTTACACGCGGTCACGTGACTGTTAGGGGGACTCGAAATTTATCGTAAGTTTAATCGCCATAAATATTTTGTCAAAAATATCTATTAGTTTTGATGTAGAAACAAAACTAATAGATATTTTTGACAAAGAAGTGTATTTGTATACATACAAGCTTTCAACCGATTTGGCATACCTTGTAACATTCTTCATTGTTTGATTCGTCGCTGCAGGTTTTGTAAACGTACAAAACCAATGTTACATAGATATAACAGGTATATTGATAGTCTAAACAGGGACGGATCTATCTAAGAACTATTGAACGTCTAATGCAGACATGGGTGTTGATTTTTTGACGTGAACTTCTTGTAAATTGATGATGCCATGGTACGTAACCATAGCAACTTATTTTCATCAATGTTTTCTTATGACGTTATCACGTAAAATTATCGTCCGTAAACCGACTTTACAGACATTTTTTTAGCTTATTACCTAACATCTGTAAACCTAACCTTTGTAAAACATACAGTTACTCAATAAATATTTGTGATTTCTGAATTTTTTGGATACAAAAGTCCCTAAACTCATTTGAAAATAATAGATGAAAAAAGTCTAGATTAAAAAAAAAACATCAAAAGGTTAGCAATGAGAAAGGCCTATTACAAAACATGTTAATCAGACTGACTAATTAAGACTAGCCTAGTGAATGAAAGTATGCCTAAAGCTTTTTTTTTGGAGAAAAATGGCAATTAGTTGATTAGTAAGATAGCTTCTAAGTAGTATTAGCCCAGAGCCCACCAACTCGCGATCCGGCCCTGAATACATATATGGCAAACATGTTTTTATGCCTCATACGTGATCTTCTATACTTCAATTTTATTGAGGTACCTATATTTATTACAAACATACACAGCTGTGTCTGTACAAAAAAGTAAAGTAGCTTTCTAGATTTTTCGTGGAGAGAAAATAATCGTGGATTTTTCTGAGCCATTGAGTTTTAAAATATGTTATTTATAGTTAATTTGAATGCATCGGAAAAATTAGCAGACATTTTCATCACACCGCACCGTTCAAATATTTGTACAATGGAATTGCGTTTTTAATGGATTAAAGTTTAAATAAATTTGCAGCCAATGCAGCTAGTGTTTTTTATTATTAACTTAACATATAAGAACCTACAGGATGATTATTTTATGATAAAAAATCACCATGTACGTTCGGCTGCATAATAATAATTGCTGACCCACCGTAGAGCTCCAAAACGGCTGTTATAAAAATGTTTTCAATACAAGCAAGATTTTAGGCACCTGCTTTTGAAGTTTAAAGTCGTCTAACTCGGGAATTTATCAAACAAAAATATTAGAATTAAAACATGCCAATAATAGTAATTTTTGAACTCTACCGGGGGCTGCAATTATGCAGCCGACTGTACATGTAAAATAAAGACCTCTATCTGGTCGACTTTGCGCAGATGAAATAACTCATCCATCCTACTACTGATCTTCGTGCACTAAAAACATTTTATTACAGTGTACTTAATCGATAATTCTATATTTAACACAATGTCTACCATAAACTTATGTTAATATCACGTCACAATACATCATCGTCTTATTATCTCCCACCTACTCGGGTTACCTTGTTGCCATTCGACCTATACCTACCTACTTATACCTGTTAGATATCTCTAAGATCTGAATAAATATAGCCCTAGATTTTTACATATTAGTATTTGCATGTTAGCATTAAACCACTATCACACCTGCCTGATGGTAGGTGATGATGCGGCCTAAGATGTAGCAGGCTTTCCTAGAAGATATACCTATTCACTCGCGACTTGAAGACCCACAAATTGTATACGTTAGTAAAGACAGACGCGAGTTTTGGCGGGAACAAGTTAACAACATGTCGTGCTGCAGTTTTATTTTCATGAAACTTAATTGTAACCTGAGTTGAATTGTATAATTCTGGTGGAATGTTATTCAATTTAGTTCTGTGAAAGTGCACAAGTGTAGTGAAAGTAAAAATCAGTGTCAAACATGAAGTTTTCTCGTTGCCTCCAAATCTCCAATTAAGGTTATGGTAAACTTGCCACCGCTTTACTATAGCCCCTGACTTGACAGACTATGACGACTTTGACTGTTTTGAAATACTTTAGGCCCGATTTATGAAAAATTGGGTCATCATTTGATGCAAAATATAACTTGACACTGGCTAAATGCACAAGCCGTGCGAAGCCATAATTAATAAAAAAAAAAGACAGACGAAGGCAACTAATTCCATTCCTTTGTGGTATGAATACCTGAGGAATGACGACTACCAGTAGCGAGGGTTATTGAAATTTATTAAAAGGTACTTACGCTGATAAAATAGCAATAGATAAAAACACACACGAGATTGAGTTCTACTGAAAAGATGAAGAATGCCAATATCTACATTTATAAAACAAAGTCGTGTTAGTTACACCATTTATAACTTGAGGCTAATGGAAAAAACCCTACAAAATACTGTATGTCAGACAAGGCTGTATAGGTTAAAAGTTTTTTGCCTGGACTTTCGGGAAAAAAATAGTGCCTGTTTGTTATTTTAACAAGTCTTTTCTTTTATTCGCAACTGTGATAAACACGTACGATACACGCGTGGATTGATCATTGTATCTCGGCTTTATTAAACGCGCTCGCGTCATAAACCGCCTCTATGCAATGATCAATTTACCACACTTGTATCGCAATTTACGATATTCCCACGGGATTAGAAAAAGGGGATTAATCGCGCGGCTCAGCTAGTTATTAATATGGTAACACCACCGGAGAGAAACATCTTATTATAATTAGAGTAGTTTTCCTACTATTATATTCCCTAAGGTAGGTGTAATGTAAACACTTGTATACTTACTGACCTAATTACCTCGTTATTTTTCTATGTGTTATGCTCACCGTCTAATCTACCGTACTGGGACTGTCAGTCCATTATTAGTCTAACCGTTTTTATAAAAAATGCAAAAAACTTTAATTTGGAAACACAAAAAGGGGAAAGGGGTGGAACCAATCGCCACACGACTTGTTACTACTTTTATATCTTTTTATCTATGTTAAAGCTACATGCATGCCAAGTTTCTTTCATTTTGTGTGAGACCTATAGTTTGTCAGATTAACCATAAAAACCATTTAAGGGCAGGTGCTAATAAAGCTACCAAAATCGACCTTTGTTTTAAGCAACTCTAAGTAATGAAATACTCTTTTTTTGTTATTTGGATATAGATGGATATTGTAGTTTAATAACCATATTTTTGTTTATTGTGGTTGAAAACATGATATGAACAACTTCGTTCGATAAAAAAATGTTAGAAAACAGAGAATTATTAGATCGTTTATTGGGTTTTATTCAAAAATAGTTAACGTTTGTCTTAAAAATGAATCAATTGATAGGTTTTGACCTATATTTGTGGATAATAATGCTAAAATGATTTGCATATCGATCAAATATAACAGTTAGCATGCAGCACGCTACGTTTTTGAGAGCGGGGGCTAAGGTAATGTATGGGCCTACACACGGTACTGGAAGAGCGCCTTAAACCCCTTTATCCAAGATGGCCGCCGTGGGACTAAGCCCCTCAAACTTGGATTTAACTGTATGCAATTTAATTTAATTTTTAGATAACAAAGGCGGGTCAGTCCGCCTTTGTTATCTAAAAAATAAAATTGCGTCCTCTGGCAAATGCACGCTAAGCCAAAAAAAATAACATTCCAATGGACGGTCCGTCTGCAACCGTGTGGTTGCCTGGAAGAGATCGCTCTTAGGCAATATGGCCGCTCAGTAACGCTCTCTCTTATTTCTAAATCTATTTAAGTTTTAAAATTCCTATACAATGAGGAATGTTAATAGGTATGACAAATCGGTTGAAAGTTAGTTACAGTAAAGCTTGTATGTATACAAATACACTAGTTTTTGTTGTTGTCAAAAATACCTATAAGTTTTGATTTTACAGGCGATGAAACTTACGTGACCGCATGTGACGTCAATTTATAACTCTTCGGTTAGTAACGCATCGAGTACGAGTCCGCGTCGCACCTTTACTTCTCTATGTCGGAAACTAATTGACGTATCGAAGTAATTCTTTCACCTGTATTTTTTATTTTTGACAAAGAATATGGAGAGACAATATTCAGAATCAGTTAACATTCTTCAAAATGTGTCGCGGTGTTAGTAACCTATGTCCACCTAAACGGCTGAACCGATTTGTATGAATTCTGAACTAAAAGAAAAATTAAAATAAAATGTACATTTTCCAGTTCGTTTTAGCTTGAAAAATAATTAAGCTAAAAATCACGTTTTTAATACAAGTATTTAAGGGTAAAAACAGGGGGACAAAATACCAACAAAAATAATACATTTATTTAAATAGCATGCATATTGTGTAACTTAATAATGTTATTCATAGTAAAAACAATGTATTAAACAATAAATAATTCTCTTATTAGATGTAAGAAATCGTATATAGCCCTTATTATACTCTTATTTCCATTTAAAATTGACAGTTTTAAATGAAATTACTAAATTTAATTCAATACAATAACACTAATCTCCAAATTTAACGTCAGTGTTGCAAGAATTTAAAAAAGTAAACCATCTTAGGCAGAATTTAATGGTTTTGTTCAAGTCGCTAATCTGAATTTCTCCTACTTATTTTATAACCGTCTTCAAAAAAAGGAGGTTCTCAATTCGGTTGTATGTATTTTTATTTTTATTTTATTTATGTTAGCTTTTCTAATGGTTCTTTATAATTGTGTTTAAGTAAAATGTAAAAAAGCTGTTACAAGTGTGCACAAAGTACTAGAGATTAAAAGAAACAACTATTATATCAAAGAAATAAATAACAACTTTAAGGACACAAGGAAAGTGTACCAAATAATTAATGGGATGCTGGGCCGAGTGACACTGTCAATCGACGCAGCGGTTTTAAGAGCTTTTGAAGGACAGGGTCTTACTACCAAGTGTTTAGCCGACAATTTTGCAAATGGGTTCGATAAGGCAGTGAAGGATATCATCCCTAACTGTAGTATAAAGCTATTGAACACGAACAAAGTCAGTAAAACGGTTGACCGCAGTATCTACTTCCAAAAAGTCACTGGTGATAAAATCAATAAAATCATCAAAAACCTTAATTCCAGAAAAGCACCAGGGTCAGATAATATCAGAGTGTCTGATATCAAAATTGTGATAAATGATGTGTCTATCGCTATTGCCGACCTCATTAACTGTAGTGTTAAAAGTGGCTCATACCCGGATGAATTAAAAGCAGGCTGCGTTAGACCAATACACAAAAAAGGTAAACGGGATGATTACACGAATTATCGCCCTATAACTCTTCTATCAAGTATAGACAAAATAGTTGAAAAGTATGTTTGCGAACAAATCCATTCATTTTATAAACAACACGATATCCTATACCACAATCAATTTGGCTTTCAAAAGGGGAAGGGTACGTCTCACCTTTTGCGTAGATTTACTGATGAAGTCAATGAGTGCCTTAACCAAAGGAAGCAAGTCTTTGTCCTATTAATAGACTTCTCACGAGCGTTTGATACTCTGGACCATAAACTTCTGGTTTCAAAGTTGGATAACTGTGGCGTTCGCGGCCCCATTCTCCAGTGGTGCAGTAATTATCTTCAGAACAGGCAGTTTAGGGTAAAAATCGGCGACACGTATAGTGAACCGATATTATCTTGTGAAGGCACAGCTCAAGGATCGGTAATCGGTCCATTGCATTTTCTATCCTACGTAAATGACATGAATGAACACGTCGTTAACTGTACGTGCTACCAGTTTGCAGACGACACTTGCCTCGTTGCTGCTGACAGGGATCCAGGGATAGCCTGTGAAAGGATACAAGCTGACTTCAATTCTCTCTTGAGATGGTGTCACGATGCCGGCTTAGTAGTAAATTCCGCTAAGACTAAGCTGTTACATATAAAATCACCTTATATGAAGAGCTCCTTGACGAAAAATGTTGTAGCCCACGATCATAGCTGTCTACACTCACACATCTCCACTTCATGTAGTTGCCCTACTATAGACGTGGTCAATAACCAAAAATACCTTGGGTTACTAATTGATAGCAACTTAAACTGGTCTACCCATATAGAACACGTCTGCACCAAACTAAGACAATTTTTGGCTAATATTACTATACTTAAAAACAGAATACCCTATAATGTTAAATTAATGTTATACAATTCATTAGCTGAGTCTTATATACAATACGGGTTATGTAGCTATGGCCGTACGTATGGTACCTACCTTAACAAGATTTACAATTTACAAGTTAGAATTTTAAAAAATATAGTTTCAAATAAAATTCGCACTCAGTTCCATAATGATGACAGTGGGCTTTTCAAACACTGCAGGGTACTTCCAGTTTACACGCAATTTAAATATATGTTGTTGAAAGATTTGTTTTTCGAACCGAATATCAAGACAGAAACCAGTCACCCTGTATGCACTCGGGCGGTCGCTCAGCGTCAACTGTCCATATTGAACATTCCTCGCGCGAACAATAATTACGGCAGGAGGACCGGTTCTTATCTAGTACCACGTCTAATCAACAAACTACCACTGGATGTACGCGATAGCCTTACCCCCAAAAACATTAAATTCAAGCTCAAATTGCATTACCTAAACAATTTACGTAACTACTATAATATCGATGACCTATTACATTATTTTTATGTTTTCTAATTGATTTGGCGGAGGCACTTATGTGTAAGTAATATATTTTTTTTAATAATTTCACACAAATAAAACATAATACACAACAATATAATAAGCTAAAACTAAGTCCAATTCCTATTCGCACAAAACTTTCAACATACTTTGTCTTCCTAGTTATATTTGGTTTTTTCAAATTAAAGATAAAATAATTATTAACTACCTTTGTATCTCGATTCATATTCTTCCATTCATAATATAAGAGGTTATAGTATTTATAACACCAACATCATGCAAATAATAATCTATATTAGTATTAATGAACAGACCTTCTCCATCCTAAGGTTGCCTGGAAGAAATCGCTTTAAGCGATAAGGTCGCCTGTTTGTACAATTTCGTAGTTAATAAGCTTTCTCATCCTTTTTGTTATTTTCAATGTTTTGTGTGTTGTACAAATAAAGTGTTTATCTATCTATCTATCTAATGATTTAAAAAAATGGCCATTAGACAAAACAGATACTCATACTTAAAATAACGCGATGCACATTGAGATCCTTACATATTGATAGCAGGCATTACACCAAACATTTAAAGCGTCTCGGACATCACGTCCCTTCAAATACCCCCTGTGTTTGAAGGGACGTGATGTCCTATGATTTTACAAAAGTGCACGGTGCCCTTTGAGACTCATACATATCGATAAAGGGCATCGAAAAAAAAAACAATTATTAATAAACACCAAACCTCTAAAACGTCTTGGATACAATGATTTTGAAGAAACGTGATGTTACATGATTTTCCAAAAGTGCGCGGTGACTTTATGCCTAAAAGAATTGTGTAAAATTATGTTATTATGCCAAAACCAATTATGCCAAAACCTTTATGCCAAACTACAAAAGGAAATCCAACTTCTAAAGCGTCTCGGAAATGGAATATTTAAAGAAAAATGATGTCCTATGATTTTTCAAAAGTGTGCGGTTCACTTTGAGTCCCATACCCATGGAAAAGAACAAAAAATGCCTACAAACAAAACCTATAAAGCGTAAGGGCTTTATTTATTAATCGGGTCTAAAATCACATAGCAACATAATACATAATATACCACGCCATACTGAATGGACCCCTTTTGCAATTTTCTGAATTCTTGACCAAATTGCCCAGTTTATTTTATTAGGTGGATAGATAGATAGATTGATAAATTATTTATTGTAAACACCAATTTCAAATAACATTAATAATAAAAATCAAAGCTTAAGTCTAAGTGTTACAAAGGGCGGCCTTATCGCTCAAAGCGATCTCTTCCAGGCAACCTTTGGATGGATGGTAGCTGGCAGGGCTACGTAATTTAATTAGTAATTCGGGTAAACAAAATAGGAGATTCTCAATTCGTCGGGTATATATATTTTTTATGTGTGTTCGCTGATTACTCGTAAACACTTGGACCGATTTGGAAAATTCTTTTTTGTTTTTATTTCCTAAGGTTTCCGCGATTTGAACTCATAATTCAAACTATTTAATTAGAGATAAGCAGGAAATAAGCGCGATAGAAGTGTAACATCGAGAAGGTCTTCGGTAAAGGAGATCGGTAATATTATGTAGTAGTACCTCTTTGTACTAACCTCATTTTCAGTTTCTCGTAGGTAGTATTAAATGCAAACTTTTTGGTTTTATGACAGCTGTCATCTTGAGCGGAGGCATGTACTGCACCCCTACCATGACTTATTGAAATACTCGATAAAAAAGGAACCCTTATAAGATCATTCTCTTGTCCGTCTGTCTGTCAGTGTATCACTACCGATATTCTCAGAGACGGGTGGACTAGTAAGTCGATTTATAGGAAGTTTCATAGTAAATACTCAATAGAGTATGTTTGATCGAATACGTAAAAAACTCGTGCTAGGGGTACTGTTCTCTTCTGACGTTCGATTACGTTTTACCACGGAAAAATATTTTGATTTCACATTTTTTAAATGTTTTTTCTCAAATATCTTAATTATTGTATTGAAGTTAAATTGAAACATACCCTAAATGTTAATCTGATATTTTCTGAAGATATTCATGTGGACCTCGTTAAAATCTGTTCTGTAGTTTATAAGATTACCTGGTTCAAACAAACAGACAAACAGACAAACAAACAGACAAAAATTCTAAAAACTACCCTATCCTGTTCAGCTAACGATTTTAAGACGACCTGTGTATTTTTTTTCTGGATATCTTACAATTACAGATTTTTTCATGTCTACAGATTTATTATATGTATAGATTGACTTTTATATCGATAATGTAGCATTACTACAAACCTCTGTGGTTTATTAAGCTACATATAATAAATGTTATTTAAGTTTCCTTTTACATTGATAATAAAAAAAAAAAGAAAAAAAAAAGATATTGGGCCTTGTTACGGGCCGGCCCTGGTTTGTCGCCGGTGCCTTATATTGGTTGGTGTCTATTTCTATTTTCTGGTCAAAACATGATGACGCAACCGCAGTTCTCAGTAAACGGATTATTTAATTGTCAAGAGACACATCTTAATTTTCTTTCCAGAGTGCTATCCTTGACCGTAAAGCCTTGACCTAGGGGTAGCTATGATTCTTGATAGGCACATGTAGATTGATTCAATTGTAAGGGTTCTAAAAAAAACGTCCTTGGTATGAACGTTTTTACTACCAGAAATACATTTAAATACTTATTCTTCCTTTGACGATCTCTGTGGCCCTTCGAACACCCGTCTGTTATGCAAGAGGTTGCGGGTTCAATTCCCGCCCTAAAACAGATTTATCTTGCTTGTTTCTGGTCTGGATGTTTCTGTATGTATATATTAAGTAATAGCTGCGCCCCGCAGTTTCACCCGCAAAAGTGCCGATCCCATGGGAATATTAAAATAAAAAGTAGCTTATAGCTTTCCTCGATAAATGGAATATCCAACACAAAAATATTTTTTCAATTCGTACCAGTCGTTAATGGGATTAACGCGTTCAAACAAACAAACTCTTCAGCTTTATAATATTAGTATAGATATATTTAAAAAGAAAAGTAATATAAGTACTTTATCCGTTGTCTGGCCACCATAACTCAAGCCCAGATTGCGATGTGTCACATAATAATATAACTATTTCGATACAGAATGCTATCGAATTCGATTTTACTGAGGAGATTGCAATCAGGATTTCTAACGTCAGTATACCACACCATTAAACTAAAGCACTGTTGAACAAACTTCTTGATTTGATTTGTAAAGCCAGCTTAATGATGCACGTTGTAAAGGGTTAATTTTGTTTATTAAAGGTTGCTGCATACGTGACGGGATAAAAACTCGGACGGGACGGGTATGTGACGTGCATTGTTCATAAAGTGTTCGTGGTCTTTCAAGCAAGTTTTAAAAAATGAGTCTAGGGGACTTAGGATTAGGAATGTATTTTCCTTTTTTAAAATAATGCAAGTACTTTTTCGCCTGAAACACAGGAATTTCTAGTTAAGGCATATGTGATATTTATTGTTCTCTTGTATATTAAGTGCTTTAGTTTACTACTAAACTAAAGCATATGGCATATGTGTTATTTATTGTTCTCTTGTATATTTAGTGCTTTTGTTTAGTACTAAACTAAAGCATATGGCATATGTGTTATTTATTGTTCTCTTGTATATTTAGTGCTTTAGTTTACTACTAAACTAAAGCATATGGAATATGTGTTATTTATTGTTCTCTTGTATATTTAGTGCTTTAGTTTACTACTAAACTAAAGCATATTGCATATGTGTTATTTATTGTTCTCTTGTATATTTAGTGCTTTTGTTTACTATTAAACTAAAGCATATGGCATATGTGTTATTTATTGTTCTCTTGTATATTTAGTGCTTTTGTTTACTATTAAACTAAAGCATATGGCATATGTGTTATTTATTGTTCTCTTGTATATTTAGTGCTTTTGTTTACTATTAAACTAAAGCATATGGCATATGTGTTATTTATTGTTCTCTTGTATATTTAGTGCTTTTGTTTAGTACTAAACTAATATGTGTTATTTATTGTTGTATTTATAGTTTAGTAGTAAACTAAAGCACTAAATATGCAAGAAAACAATAAATAACACATATGCCTTAACTAAAAATTCCTGTGTTTCAAGCGAAAAAGTACTTGCCTTATTTTAAAAAAGCAAAATACATTCCTACATTTAAGTCCCCTATACTCATTCTTTTAAAATTGCTTCCAAGTACAGACTTTGAACAAAAACGAAGTGAACTATCGGATGATAGAAAAGTCTGTATAGTCAGTTTGTGAAGTGTTGACGTCTAATAAATTGATGGAACAGCTGAATCCACAACAAAGTGTCATGGTAATATTGTGTGACGTCATGGTAACTTAGGAAACAGAGTATTTCTCTTGTTGTATAAGGTGTTTAATAATAATATCACTCATCTGGGCTTGTGTTATGGTGACGAGTGACGAATAAAACGGAAAAAATATAAGAAAAAAAGAGAAACAGAAAAAAGTTATTTATAGGAATAACCACAAAAAATCTATTTTTTTTATCGTTATGACGTTATTACGTAAAATTATCGTCCGCAAACCGACTTTACAGTCAACCATTTTTTTTATACTCTAAATGCGATTCGATAGTAGATTTATTTTAACTTGATTCTCAAACTGACTTCAGACGAAGTGTGGGCGTTTAATGCTCATCCGAGATTATAGAGATATAAAGTCAAAGTCAATTTTTTTTATTTCTTTGGATGCTTAATACAATTGTACATAGACCACTTGAAAACGTCTTAATATAAATAGGTATGTACAGTATGTGTCATAAGTCCCCTGTCAGTTTGCAGTTGCAATAATGGTGTACTTTTGAGCGTTGATTGTACTTACCTCAAGCAAGCAGACCACAAATTTTTCCGTCGGTAGCAATGACATACATATATTTTACTTCGTAAAAGAACTGGCCAAATGGATTAATAAAATTGAATCTTTTTATTCACGCCCCAGTGTTTGGAAAAATTGCGTTAATCTATACAAATATTATAAAGCTGAAGAGTTTGTTTGTTTGTTTGAACGCGCTAATCTCAGGAACTACTGGTTCGAATTGAAAAGATATTTTTGTGTTGGATAGTCCATTTATCGAGGAAGGCTATAGGCTACTTTTTATCCTGATATTCCCACGGGAACGGGAGTTACGCGGGTGAAACTGCGGAGCGCTGCTAGTGGATTAATAAAATTGAACCTTTTCATTCACGCCCCAGTGTTTGGAAAAATTGCGTTAATTTATTATTTATGCTTTCTTTTCCCCTCCACAATAATAAATATTTTTTATAAATATATCGGTTTGGAAAAGTGGAACTTTTATTTCACCTATCCCTGCATATCCCCTCAACGGTAGGGTTGGATCGAAAAAAAAACCATTTTTCCCCACCAGGGGGGATACGCTGGTAGGAACACTAGCCCAAGCATACTTGGGGCAGAACTTATGATCAAATTCTCGACCTCGTTTGAAATCAAACTTAGATAGCCGGATTTTCATTTTAAATATATATTCGGTAAAATTGGTATTAACAATTTGAAGCTACCGAAGAAGTCAAATAATGCCTTCAAATGTGGACTATTTGTGAGCGATCTACCAATAAAAGTCTGTGGCCTGCGTGGGTTCTCAAGGCAATACAAAATGAAAGAAAAGGGGACAACGCACATCCTATTACTTAGACATTCTTAGAAGCGAGATCGTGGAAAATACCGCAGCTTTTGGAAATTGCTTGATAGAAATACAAGTTATCACCTTCAATCTAAAAGGGATTTAAATTGTTCTTTAATTGGTAAGTATTCTCTTGTTACATACCTATATACATTTACACATACCTTTATACATTTTCTCTACTTGTAAAGTTCTCAATTCGTTTATATTGTTAGCTTGTCGTTCAATTTGCGATTTGTTCAATTTAAAATTTGTGCAAATTATCGTTCAGTTTAAGGTAATAATAATAATAAATATTGCAGGACATTCCACACATCGCCATCTAGCCCCAAGCTAAGTAACTAGACTCGTGTTATAGGTGCTAGACAACGGATATACTAATTATATATACATAAGGTAAACGGGTACCGGGGCTCTCTCTCTATACAAACGTAGTCGACTGTTTTCTTCCTGTTTAATGGCACTAGGGTATTTTTTTCAGAAAATTAAGACTTTAAATTCGAGACAGCTAAAAATCTTAATTCTCCCTTTTTAATGACACTAGGATTTTTTTTTCCGAAAATTAAGATTTTATAAACAAAAATAAAACAAAACATAGGCGCATGGTCATGGCAGTTATAAGTTTTATACAACAAAAATATTAGCTCTAGGGTCATTATCCAGGGAGGAAACAGTCGACAACGTTTGTATGGAGAGAGCGCCGGTACCCTTTTCTCTAAAAGTCTCATTTTGTTCAATAAGTTATTCGTACAAGTTCGCAACTCGAAATTTAACTTTGAATAAAAATTAGATTTAAAATTATTTATGTGTGTTGTTACAGTAAATAAATATAATAATATGTCGTCTATAAATAGATTCACAGAAATTTCCGAAAACAAATAGAAACCTCAGCAACTCTATTAAGATTCCATAGAAAACTGTTTCGAATTCTTCGTATTTTATTGACAGCAATAATTTTGATCATTCAGTTATTTCAGCGTCTCGCAGCAGGTACGTCTAGACGTGGTCTAGACTGAAGGAAGGTATACATACCTAATAATATTTACAGTTGCAATTGACAAGTTCATCCGGTGTGAATGTGTTAAGAGTTATTGATACTAGCTGCGCTCTGTGGTTTCACCCGCATAAGTCCCTTAGGAATATCGGCATAAAAAGTAGCCTGTTAATCCAGGCCTCCGGCTATTTACATACCAAGTTTCATTGCAATCGGTCCATTACTTTTTGCATGAAGGAGGAGGACACACACAAATTTTTACGCTTATAATATTAGTAGGATAAGAAGAAGAAGTAGGATAAGTAGATATATGTAATCGTACGTTTCGGTAACGATGAAAAATCATAGGACATCACGTTTGATAAGGGTATCGATAGCACTAATTATGCGAATCGGGAAATGATTAGGTAGGGTCAGATCTGCCCACTGTCAAAATCAGTAAGGCTGCGGTTCTATCGAGCAAACTATACTACGCCTCTTATTCTGTCCCTCCATCTCTAAAACAAGTTTAGGTGTAAAGGCATTATTTGTTCGCCATAATGCCCTCTAGCGATAGTTATAAGTATCAAAATGCAGTTACTAAATCTGTTGTGTCCAAAAACCTTTTGACGAGCCAAGAATCCTGTGTTCTATATGTTCCTACATTATGATTGGAAACTTTTACGATACAAATTCAAAAAATAGTAGTCTAAAGGCGGCTTGCGTGAGATTGTGCTTAAACATATTTACCTAAATACATTTAACGTGTAATATAAAATTAAATTACATTTAAATAAAAACTACAAGGTTGATAAAATTTAATTAGTTTGACACTTCGACAGCTGGTTTACGGCCTTAAAAGTATTTATTTTTGCTGTGCAAGGGAACTGTAATTATTTTGTATTATTACATCTTTATATATATATAAAAGAAAGTCGTGTTAGTTACACCATTTATAACTCGGGAACAGCTAAACCGATTTGGCTGAAAATTGGTGGGGAGGTAGCTTACAATCAGAAGACGGACATAGGATATTTTTTTATCTCGAAATTCCCACGGGATCGGGACTTACGCGAGTGAAACCGCGGGACGCAGCTAGTTTCAAATAAATCATTTTACTTGAAAAAGAAAAGTAAGTATTTCATTGAATACCTACTAAGTACGTAAGTATTTTATTTCTTGCTCACTGGTTTTGTGGTTTAATCTCGACTATAAAGGGAACTTGTGAAACGTTTCATTACCATTTCAATGGTTATAAGAACGTTTATGACCTTTAAAATATTTCAATTACTTACCTATTTAAGTTTTTATAATACCTATACACATGGGTTATTTCTTTGGGGTCTCTGTGAATGTTGAATCTACTTTTTAAAAATGCTTTCGAGCTATATATGTATATTATACTAGGAGCGCCCGTTTTACCTGCTTAATTGTCTCTTAAAAAAATATTTTTAACCCCTTTATCGATCGAATTTCAAAAAAATCCTTTCATGTTGTGCGCCTACGTCCTGTGCGAAGTTTCAGACTCCTAGCTTTTGTAGTTTCAGACATTTCTTAATGAGTCTTTTTCTTTTTATATTTAGACATAAAATATCACATGAACCCCAAGTTTAGGTCGTTAACAGTCTTATTTAAAAAAAATATATAAAGAGGAAAGATTTTTAAATTTTTAGGTTTGTTTGTAACGAAAAGGGTCCGAAACTACTTGACCAATTCTGATGAAATTTGGTATGAGGATACATTTGTTCATTGGAAGTTACATAAGCTTTTTATCCTGATATTCTCACGGGATCGGGAACTACGCGGGTGGAACCGCGGGGTGCTGCTAGTCGTTTATATTTAAAATTACCATAGTTACTAAGATAGACATGGGCGTCGAATGACCTTGTCTGGATCTAAAGATGCTATATTTACTTAATAAAACATGAAAGCTAAATGCCCTTATTTTAATGCTGAATTTATTTGAAAAATTTAAACGGTACTAGCTACGCCTTGCGGTTTCGCCCGCGTAAGTTCCGATCTTATTTCTCACCGTTCAAAATCAATATTATCCAAATCGGTCCAGCCGTTCTCGAATTTTAGCTGGTCCCAGTGCTGGTAAATAACAATTCATTTTGACGGGATAACGTCTAGTAAATTGATGAACACCTGTATTCACAAAAAAGTGTCATGGTAATATTGTGTGACGTCATGGGTCATAGTAATATGATCATGAAGCGTCATTATGACTTAGGAAACAGAGTATTTAATAATAATACCACTCATCTGGGCTTGCGTTATGGTGAGTGACGAATAGAAGACAAGAAAGGAAAAAATATAAAGGAACTAAAAAAGGATAAAATGATGAAATGACATTTTTCAATGTTTTCTTATGACGTTATCACGTAAAATGATCGTCCGTAAAGCGACTTTACAGAAAACCATTTGTTTTTTTAAATATTTTTTTACACAGACGCTAGCGAGTCCGGTCACTGTAAACTCATGGTTAAGGGTAAGGGTACCTACTGGTTTGGATATACATAAACATTGACAACATTCTTGTAGTTGAAGTATGTTAGAATATTTCAAAAGCGTGTGAGCTGAGCAAATTTCAAACAAATTACAACAATTCGTTTATAAAGAAGAAAATTCATTTTCTAATAGGAACTTTTTATAAAATCAGCTAAAATATATTTCATCCGTCGTACCTTCCAGAATCAAACTCAAAAGTATTTTATTCATAAGGATACCAATCAACCTTCAGCCTCAACCTGCGTGTTCAGCTAATTTCTTCAAATATACATTTCAAAGTTGGGACCCTTCCTAAACGAGGGTTCTTGTACGTTTGTGAAACAATTGAATTCATAATGTAATACAAACTTTTTTCCGTTATATCGTCCTTGAATTCATACAAAGTTGGGTACGATTTTATCAAGAGTCTAACCTGGAAAAGTATCAAGTACCGGCTAGAAGGTTGTGGGTTGAATTCTTACCTGTGTGTTTCAAAAATGATTGTTTTATTCAATTTGTTTATGTAATAAATCCCTTATGCAGATTGATAAGATTTAAATTTGTTGGAGTGTTTTTTTTAATTACACACTGCAGCAAACCGTTGACATTATACATATACAACCTCATTTTATAAGTTATTACGGATCCCAAATTTTTTGAAAATAAGTTATAACCTATGTTAATCCCTAATAATTTACGTTTCTATTGGTGAAAGAATTTTTGAATTCGTTTCAGTAGTTTCAGTGATTATCCCCAACATACATACATACAAACATGTTCCCAACGTAACCTCTTTATAATATTAGTATAGATTTAACTAGGTAAGTATATACGAACTTGTTTTCATCACACGATGTTAATAACCACAGTGTAATTGAAAGCTGCAAAACAGGAACAATTAACTGGCTCGAACCAACAAATTGACAATGATGTGTTTCTAGTTTCTACGCACTTTCCAATTCTAATCAAAACCAATCCATAGCCTCATAGACTGCAGAGTCTGTAGACTGTGCTATCGGGCGATAGTTTGGTTGGTCTCAATAATGTATGATGCGAAGGATTGACTCTAAGTGTGAATTGTCTGCGAATCAGCTGCAGACTACATAAAAAAATCTCAAAGCGAAAAATAATTCTCTCCTTATAGACGCTAGAGAATAGTTTCTTGTTTTCAGTAAATGATCATTTGAAGACATTGAGAAAATCAAGAATTTATTCTCTTGCGTCTTTAAGGAGAGAATCATTTCTTGCTTCAAGAAATCGTTTTTTAGTGTTCTCTTAAAAGTTTGCATATATTTTCCGTGTAACACACAATTCAAAAAATCAAACAGACTATCCGTCAGGCTGTAGGAAAAGGCAAATGATTGTTCAATATATTTTACAAAATCAAACTATAGCCTTCCATTTGAACTGTGTCCATAAAAATTCATTCTTTTAACTTTTATGTTCCACTTTATTTCATGATTCATGGTTATTTTCCCGTATAGTACGATTGGTTCGGCACACAGGGGCAATAAACGAAAGATTTTCAGACCGATGATTTCTAAAAACTCTATTTAAAAAAAAAACGAGAACAATGAACATGAAAGTGCAAAAGGATGATGGATTTTCACAATTATTTTAGTGGACACTAATTGTCGGCAAGCTATCGAACTACACAGAAAAAATAATAAACGAGTCGCTGGTAACGCGTTTGGAACGAAATACCTTTCGTGTGCAGGATTGGCACCCCCGTAAGACAGACAGACAGAAAGACAGACAAAACGCTCGGTGCTATATATGAGAGATTACATTATCTTATGGTTTTTTCGTAACGCTTAAACTGGATTGAACCGGATTTTTTTATAGAAAAGGTCGCAAACCCGCGAAAAGGAAATCCAAGAAAAAATCTTGAAGTGATTAATAATCCTTTCCTTATAGTAGCTAGAGAATAATTTCTTGCATATAATGTTTTTGAAATAAACAGTTTTCTTAATTTTAGAATATTACTATCAAAATAAAGGCTAAACAGCTTACCATTTAAGGATTCTATTAATATTATAAATGTAAAAGTTTGTGTGTGCGTGTGTATATGTGTGTACGTATGTTTGTTACTCCTTAAACTACTGGACCGATTGCGTTCAAACTTGGTATGTAGATAGCTGGAGACCTGAATGAACACATAGGCTATTTTTTATCCCGATATTCCCACGGGATCGGGACTTACGCGAGTGAACCCCGGGGCGCAGATAGTTATTTATAAAACTAAGAAATTATTCTCTCTCGTTTATAGGAAGAGAATAATTTCTCACTTCAAGAAATCTTGTTTTTTGCGTACAGTAATGTCTCCAGTCTGCTTATACCCATAGTCTACTGTTATTTGAAACCGAGTTTAGAAACTACGCAATAGTACGCATATTGTTTTCTGAAGCTACGTGGGAAGGTGTATTGTTATGTCCTTGGATTGTTCTAGTTGTTGATTTTTTTTGGAAATAAAGATTGAACGCATTATATAGCTTCACTCAGCCCTCCCACGCTCAAATCTTTGTGATACTGTTCCCAATAAAATGGTAAATATGGATAATATTAACGTAACCATAATACTGAATTCTGAAACAGACTCGACGTGATTGTATCACGCGGTTTCACCCACGCTGATTATGGAGAACGAGACAATTAAGGTAAAAGAAAAAAAAAAACAAGATATAAAATATAAATGAAAAGAATAACAAGATATAGGCACCTATATCTTGTTTTTTTTTTTTAATTTTCTAATTATCATAGAAATTACGATTAAAAAAAAACAAAAAAGAAAACATAGGGACATGGTCATGGCAGTTATAAGTTTTATGCAACAAAAATATTTGCTCTTGTGTCATTATCCAGGGAGGAAACGTTTGTATCGGGAGAGCGCCGGTACCCTTTCCTCTTAATAAGAAAAACCTGTAATCACTTTTCGATACTTTCAAACTTTACCAAACAAAAAATAGGAAAATAAAGGAAAATCAATTTGTAAGCATGGGAAAATTATCCTAATTTATTTTAAGTTTGTGGAATTTTCAAAATGTGGCAAAACCATTTTTTCAGAAGACGAAGTGTCTTCTGAACCACGATTTTTTCTTGAAAATTGTGCTTGTAACAGCATAGAAATATCGAGTTCCGAAAAATAAAATAAATATATTTTTTTAAACAAATAATTGTTTCTCTATATTTTAAATACTTTTAGTAGTAAACACTTTATAATTTTACTATCTGTCCCGGCAAATGTTGTTTTTCCATATAGGTATAAAAAAAAGAAATGTGGGTTGATTCCCAGACCTAACGAATATCCACGAAAAATTTCATACAAATCGGTTCAGCCGTTTAGGAGGAGTTTGGTAACAAACAACGCTTAGGTTTATAACTATAAATGTTAGAACATTAGAACTTCACTCGCTTCTCTCTCTCGGCCTTTAAGAAAAAGGTACCTAACTTCGAATACGATCCTAGTATGATAGGTAGGTACTGTTGGTAGAGGCAGATCGGCAACAAGGTATAATCAAATCCGGATTAGTTGTTAGAAATCACCTTCTTACCGAAATAAGGGTGAACTGGCGATAAGACGCCGACGAACGCAGTAATCTACACTGAAATAGGAAGTTTTGGCGGGAACGAGTTAACAACATGTCGTGCTGTAGTTTTATTTTCATGAAACTTAGTTGTAACCCGAGTTGAATTGTATAATTCTGGTGGAATGTTATTCAATTTAGTTCTGTGAAAATGCACAAGTGTAGTGAAAGTAAAAATCAGTGTCAAACATGAAGTTTTCTCGTTGCCTCCAAATCTCCTATTAAGGTTATGGTAAACTTGTCACCGCTTTACTATAGCCCCTGACTTGACGGACTATGACGACTTTGACTTTTTTGAAACACTTTAGGCCTGATTTATGAAAAATCGGGTCATAATTTGATGCAAAATATAACTTGACACTGGCTAAATGCACAAGCCGTGCGAAGCCATAATTAATAAAAAAAAAATACACTGAAATAACCAGCAGACCATTAAGACGCTTCTAACGATACCTCATTTGTTAAATTATAGTAAGTAGTTTTGAAGTTACGTGGGAACAGATGAACATACATACCTACATAAATACACACATACATACATACATACGGGTCAAAACATAACCCTCCTTTTTGGCTTCGCCGTTGTCGGGTAAAAAGCATTGATCTTTCCCTATAGACGTGAGATAATAATTTCTTGGTTTTATTAAATAATCTTCAAATGGTAAGGAGTATTCTTAATTTAAAAACAATGTTAAAAAATTAAGATACTTTTACCTAAAAATTTAGGTAATGTTCTTGAAAATAATTATCTCTTAATCATTTAGCACTTCAAGACATCTTTTTTTGTGTAACTAGCTGCGCCCCGCGGTTTCACCCGCGTAAGTCCCGATCCCGTGGGCATATTGGGATAAAAAGTATCCTATGTCCGTCTCCTGGCTCTAAGCTACCTCCCTACCAATTTTCACCCAAATCTGTTCTGCCGTTCTTGAGTTATAAATGGTGTAACTAACACGACTTTCTTTTATATATATACTAGCTGTGCCCCGCGGTTTCACCCGCGTACGTCCCGATCCCGTGGGCATATTGGGATAAAAAGTATCCTATGTCCGTCTCCTGGCTCTGAGCTACCTCCCTACCAATTTTCACCCAAATCTGTTCTGCCGTTCTTGAGTTATAAGTGGTGTAACTAACACGACTTTCTTTTATATATATAGAAGATAGATTTAGAACGCTCTCTGTGATGTAGAGAATGAAACTAAATGAAAGGTACTGCTAATTGATTGCTATGGAAATAAGATCATAAGCGATTCTGTGCCCTTAAAAGGGGCTAGACGGTGACATAAAGGGTAGACTAATAAAATGCTATATACTTTCCACTTTTTTTAGAATTTTAAATAAAGTTTTTTTATAGTAAATCTTTAATATTTTACGGTAAGATTTGAGCAAAAAACTTAATTTTCTTTTAAATTATGTCATATGCTAACGTTCCTTACCACTAAACACTAGTTTTGAATTTGCTTTCTTTAAAAAAATTACAATTTCTTTAAAACTAGATAAGTATGTATGTTTTAGTCAAAAAATGCACGCTCCACCAATGTCTTTACCTGTATTTAAATACAAAGATATTTTAGGCAATACGGTCATAATGTATGAGACTTATCTTCAGTTTCCATACGCCCGCGCCACGTCCACGCCATGCCCGCGCTACTTCTGCCTCGTGTAAGTTAGGCCTTCTACGGAAATCTTACAAAGCCGCCCAACCCGCAGATTACGTTGGATATGCACCGTCCGTTTGTCCTGATTATGTACATTCATATAATGGATATCTATGTATATTAGGTACATATCTGCATTAGTTCTATTACTGTGTAAGGAATTTCTATGTGGGTGCTTTAATGTTGGTTAGTTTGGTATAATAAAGGGTGAATTTAATTTAGGTTAGATTATGTAACTTATTGTTTTGAATTTATTGAAAATGAGTATAAAGGAGTGAACATAAATCATGAATTTAGTCAATGATTAAATCTCTTTTTAATATATCTGTTCATTTAGGTTTTCTTAGTTATAAAGGCAAGTATGGAGTTTGGCATAGTAATATGGGACCCAATTGTATTTGCGCGGACGCCTTTTAAACCCATAGAATTTTTTAGAGTAAAATTAATAAAAAAACAAATGCCATATAACAAAATCTCGTAAGGTGTCAGGAAATAATTTCACATGGAATTTGTTGCTATAGCTATTAGTTAGAAAGGTCGCACACATTTAAAAAAATTGCTGACCATGTACTATGTCAGAATGTTACAACCCCTTTACTGGCACGCCCACCCGTCCCTTAGCCCGTTAATCTTCGGTGTGGGTTTGTTTACTATAACCAATACTCGAAAGTTATATAAATAGTTTGTTTGTTTATTCGTTCTTCACTGTCAGACAGCTGGACAGAGACGGCATTCCCATATTCCTATGAGAACCAGGACTTAAATTAGTGAAACCGCGAGACGCTGTAGTAGATAAATATAATTTTAATAAGAAATAAAACTCCGGAATTATCTACTTCACAAAGAACACACCTTCCAAATTTCATGTTTCTACGTAGTGACTCAATCAAGACTTTAAATTTTATTTATTTATTTTATTAACCCCCGACGCAAAAACGATGGGGTGTTATAAGTTTGACGTGTATGTGTGTGTGTGCACATTACAAGTGAAACTACTTAAAAACTAAATACTTATTCAACTTAACTATCCAAATAAATGCTAAAACAAAAATTGAAACGACGACTCATACATTATATTACCCCGACGCGACAATATTTAATAATAAAAAAATCAGATGTAGGTACGTACGGTCATAATAATTTCGGGGTTATTTTTTTTCTTTTTGTAGGGTTTTTTTTCCTTTTTTTTTTACTTGTTTTTAGGCTTTTTATGTTCATACTATTTTATTATTTTGTCTCGGGGGTTTTTTAAATTTTTAATTATTTTTTTTATTTTATTCGGAAGACAAAAAAAACAATAGTCTTTCAAACAATGACTTTCTAATAAACCATATTTTATTATATTTATAGATAGTATTTTTTGTGAATGTCCCGGGACTTAAAGTCTACGGATCCTACTAATCCTACTCCTACTAATATTATAAATGTGAAAGTTTGTCTGAGTGTGTGTGTGTATGTTTGTTACTCCTTCAAGCGAAAACTACTGGATCGATTGCGATGAAACTCGGTATGTAGATGGAGATCTAGATTGACACATAGGCTACTTTTTTTTATTTCCACGAGATCGGAACTTACGCGGGTGAAACCGCGGGGCGCAGCTAGTAATAAATATATTCAATATTTTCCAAAAATAGTATGATAAATAAAACATTTTGGCTACTAAAGTGAAGATAAAGCGTTACCTATATTGGTAACTCGTACATTTGGCCAAGAGCCTAAGTGCGTCTCTATGTTTGAAATAGATGCTTAATGTGCACTTACTTCAGTCATTTTTCATGAAGAAATATATGGAAAATTAATTTATTATAACTACTTATATTCTTTTTTATACATATAAAATACTTTGTCCTCAATGACTGACTGACGGATCAACGCACAGCCTAAACCGCTGATCGTAGAGACCTGAAACTTGGAGGGTGTGTTATTTGTGTGACGTAGGCATCCGATAAGAAATGATTTATTAAAATTTTTCTACTAAGAGGGTGAAAAAGGGGGGCAAAGTTTGTATGGGACAACGTGATTCCTTGGTCCATTTTCGACTTTTACGCGGACGAAGTCCCGGGCAAAAGATACTAATAATAACCTTGTGGTTTGGCTAGCTGCTGCTTTGGATAACGGGCCGGCATATTCCGATTTGAATTTTTAGATTACCTGTTAAATGCATTTAACCTCAAAATTTTCAAAAAAAAATGTTCAAATTTACTAAAGTCATAGAACAAAAGTGGTTTGTTTAGGTGCACAGAAGTGGCTACTTGCTAATATAGTTAGAATAGTTACCAATAACCCTGATAAAAAAGAAAAAGACTTCTTACAAAATCTTTGAAACTACAAGCTCTACGGACCGAAACTTTGCGTAGGGGGTTCCTTTTAGGACTTAGGCGCGCACTAAGACAGGATTTTGCAAATCCGACCTCTAAAGGGATAAAAAGGGTTGTTGAAGTCTGTATATCGAAGTAACTTTATGTATTCTGTGTGAGGAAATCAATACCACATTTAAAGAGACATTAAAGCGGGTAAAACCGCGGTGCGCAACAAGTAATAAATTAATTATATTTTATTTTTTTCGTATTCATAGATGTGTCAATATTTTTTGCATTTGAATCAATTTCACCTCTTAGAAAATTATCCTACTAATATTATAAAAGTGAAAGTTTGTGCGTGTGTATGTTTGTTACTCCTTCACAAAAAAACTACTAGACCGATTGCAATGAAATTCGGTATGTAGATAGCTAGAAGCCTAGATTAACATATAGGCTAACATATAGGATTAACTTTTTATCCTGATATTCCCACGGGATCGGGACTTAAGCGGGTGAAACCGCGGAGTGCAGCTAGTATTAAATACGTCAAAATTAAAAAAATCCTAACAATATTTTGTTACAGACCTACCTCCGACAACAATGTAAACTTAAGTTTACTCGTAACTTGACATTAGTTTAATGCGTGATAGAAATAGTTGTGGCAAGTTTGAAATGCCTAAATAGTGGTATAACCAAAATTATTTATACCTACTATGTGACAAACATGCTTAAAGTTAACTCCAGCAACGCGTGTGGATCTCACACGTTCCTATCCGAAATCAAAACAATTAACCTTTTTAGTACTATAGATCGTGTATTTTCAATTATTATTGAAGATACGACGTCGTTTATAAAACCATGTGTCATATCGGTGTGAATAAGTTTTCACCTCTGATATTTCCATGGTATGTCGTCGGCTGAGCGGTCTGTGATAATATTTTCACCAGTCGGTATCGTAAACGCGACCGAGTCACACTTGCGCCCCTGTCGCTGCAAGAGAACTATAACTTTACGATCAAACTCTAAAGATAGAAGGAATAAAATCTATTGTTATGATAGCATGACAGCCACATACCTCGTGTGATTTGTGAATGGACTTAGAAAACTTTGCAGTTTTATGTGCGGCCATGCCTGGGGGTAAGTGAGAAACTTTATAATTGAGTTGATGATTGAATTTTAACGCTAAAGAGAAAACACAGTAAAGTATGATTGATCGTTTGTTTTTATTCGCTTTAAATTGGTTTAAGCTGTTAGAAGTTACTTCAAAGTGGGAAAATTTTATGATAATGTGTCTTCTTTGAAGTTCTTTCTTACTCCGCTACTTACATATGAAAGTTATAAGTATTTTTGATGTATTTTATCCATTTCAACTAAAATAAACAGTTGGGTGAAAATGGTAAATTATATATCAACAGGTTTTTTTCTATAACTTGTTAGATTAGATAAAAACAGACAAGAGAGTGATCTTATAAGGATTTCATATTTTACTATTTGAGGTGCGGAATCGTCTAAAAATGATGAATATTAATTTATTTTAGTCAATACCAGAAGCGTACTTTATTCGCCACTTTAAAAAAAGTCAAATTAAACTTCATGTTTTTATTTTAATAGCTATAGTTTACTTACGAGTACGAACAAAACATTGTTTAAAATTTGACGAATCTGGACTTGACGAATGAAGCTGCAAATCAAACTAACGAGTCAATTCGAGGATTAGTTTTATACAATGAACTTAAATCTGTAAGTCCTCTTGACAATATGGAGTAAAATAGTCATAAAAAATTATAATAATAAATTTTTGAAATAAAAAGTTATAGAAAAGTAATCAAATTAAATAATGATCATTCTGGACCCGACGAATGTAAATGAAATCATAATAATTATTACTTATTATTATTATTACATTTTTCATTATCTTGATTATTATTAATTTTAGGGAGACAAAAGATATTTTTTACTATTAATTAAGCTTTCAATATTATATCGTGATTGCAGTTAGCATATCTATCACGTTTGTTGACTGTGTTCCACGATTGATGACCGGCCTTGAATTGCAGATTGTCATTCAATTTGTGGTGTTTTTCTACTGCGTTAAATATGACTATGGTGATGAATAACTTTAAGTGCCTTTAGGTCCATTGTCAGGGTATCTTCTATACTTGTTATAACGTAAGAGAGCACAAAAAATCTGTACTTTGAAGTGAATTAAAGACTTGGATACCTAAGAAAGGATTTAGGATAATGCAAATGTGGATGAATATTGTAAGCATGAGTGTCTTCTTCTCATTGGTGAGGGCGTTCCGAAGGCACAGACCCTAACTTAGTTTTAAGACGTTTCTATGTGATCTTCGTAAAAAATGTACAGTGTACAGTACAATGTACAGTATGCGTCATAAGTACACTATCAATTTTCTACCATAATATTATAAACAAGTAGACTTACGACCTTCTTCTAATAGATGTTACACACAAACGTAAATACTTGAATTAAAAGTTCTCAGTGTGATTATTATTTTCAACATGTTTCATGTTAGCTTTGTCTTTAGTTGGCCGAGTGGTATAAGCCGCCACCCGCTACACCAACCGACGTGGGTTCGATCCACAGGTTACGTTGTCATAATGTTTAAATAGTGCTACATAGGATTGTAAACGTTACGGTGGGCAGAAACTTTCATCCAAATTAATAAAAAAATTGGCTTTGACTTTGACTTTCATCTCGGGCAAAAGCTGTAAAATAGACTATATGCGGCCGGTCAATAGCTCGGCTGACAATCATATTGGTAAACAAATAAAGTCAACCATCATTTAGCTCTTTATATAGGCGCTCGTTCTACTAGTTACTAAATCTATTAGGAAGGAAGTTGTTTTTTTTGTTCAGATAAATTTTTCGTCAAACATAATTTCCCAACTATCAAAACCTATAACAAGCTTTGAAACAATGATAAATTTAAGTAGGGTTAAATTGGAATAACATTATCAAGCTTAAACAATAATAATTTTACATTAAATTTAGTTGCAGAACCTCATTTAGATTTTAGTAGTTAGAAAATTATGTTCTAAAGTAACTGCTTACCAAATAACGTTACCTTTCAGTTTCCATCCTTTTTAACCGACTTCAAAAAAGGAGAAATTCATCACAAAGACATTCACATATAATTAGATAAAAATATACTTATACATATAAAATGCTTTGTCCTGAAGGCACAGCCCAACCCGCTGATCTTAGCGACCTGAAACTTAGAGGGTGTGTTCTTTGTATGACGTAGGCATCTGATAAGAATGAATTTTGAAAAATGAACTCTTATGTAGATGAAGCCGCGGGTAAAAGCAAGTATATATATAAATATAGTTAAGTAAACAATATAAACATTAGAGGACTTTTTACGTAAGCTTTTATTTGTACTGCAAACATCTGAAAAACAATGGTAACCGCCTTATTCAATCATACCTCTATTTAGGGCTTTATTTGTTTACTCTCCGCGTTTTCCCTCATGATCTGTTATGTGGACTTATGTTTGATTAACTTTGACAATAAATTCTAATGTACACATGTTCATAATACCTACGAAATATTACCAAACCAAACTGTATTAGAACAACATGATTAGAAATTAATTGGCTTATTCAATGAAAGATAACAAGTAGGTAGGTGCAGATAATAAATAAATAAATTAAAATGAAAAACCTTTTATCAGTAATTAATTAAATAAAACAAAAAATTTTTATCAAAGGATAGAACATGTAATTGGCTTTTTCAAGAACAAAGAGTTCTTAAAAATTATCATAAATTTAGTTTATTTTTGTAATAACACCCCTCATCGCTATGTTTTGGTATTAAATTAATAAAAACTGCATTATTTTTAGTGTTCTATATGACCACAGGAACTAGAATCTAACATTCTCAATTTTGATTGATCACTTTGTCATAAATTAAAAATGTTTATTTAAATAAATATAAATAAACAAGTTACAATAAATGGGGTACAGTTAGACAAATAACCCGCCCCTTATCGTTCCCGGTGTAAAGGTTCCAATAATGTCATAAATGAGTTCCTATAGCTTTTATAACTATAATCGATTCCAGAAATATTAATCGTTCAAAACGCAATTAATTCATAGTTCTTCTTCTTCTCGTATAGTGGTGTGGCTCACCTATTGTTAGAGTTTTCAGATCATCTTAATGCCTCTAACTTGACCTAACGACTGCTACTAGAGGTAGCAAACGAGACCAACGGCTTAACGTGCCTTCCGAAGCACGGACGGGCTCACGAAAATACATTTTTGCCACGCTACTAATTGGTCACCCATCGAAGTAATGATCGATTAGTAAATACGAGTAGGATAACTAGCTTCTTTACCAGGATACTTCCATGAGGTACAGGAAACCCCATGGAATTGTCCTGGCACTCCATTATTTTGCTGTTTATTGAATCTAAATGATAATTACGTCATTATTCTATTTTTAGTATTTTTTTATTTTATTTTAATTCTCTTTAATCTTATCTAATGTAATGTAATATGGATTTCGTTTTGTTTTAATTCTGATTTTTTTTATTTTTAATAAAATAAATATATTTTTTTTAATTAAAATATTTGATTGCATCTATTGAAGTGGACATTGTCTTTTTCTTTCTGCAATGTACGATAATGCCAGGATGGCCGATGTGGGAGGGATATTTTTATATCTTTTCTTTACATACTTTAATCTCATCTCTATTTCTATAAAATCTTCGCGTAAAAGGTGTAAGTATTGTGCAGAATATGAATGGGAAACGTGACGTAGAATTAAAAAAAGGATTTATGTGAAGTGTACGTGAAGGACGGATGTAGAAAGGTACACCATAAAACGATTTATAAACAGGGTTATTAGTTATTATACTAGCAAGCCGTTAAGGGCTACTTCTGTGCACCACAAACAACTTTTGTTCTACGACTTTTGGAAATTCGAAAAAAAAAATGAAAATTTTGAGATTAGGTAAATTCTAAAAGAACAGTAGATAAAACTTAAAAGACAAGTAAAATTTTAAGGTAAATGACCTCTCCGTGTATGGAACAGCTGATTTACAGGTAAAACTAACCTCAAATTTTCAAAAAAAATGTTCAAATTTCCAATAGTCATAGAACAAACATTTGCTTAGGTGCACAGAAGTAGCCCTCAACGGCTTGCTAGTATAATTACCAATAACCCTGTATTTTAACATGAATATATAAATGACGTTTTTGGTGAAACACATACATCAAAAAATATTGCTGATTTTAGAATAGATTATCACTCGTATTCAAAACCAACCCTATGAGATTGCATAGTGCCCGCGAGCGCATAGAGGCGCAAGTAATACGCTAATTGGCTAGAGTGAAGAGTGCAGCACAAAATTGATCCATTGATAGGGAAACTTTTGTATTGTATGTACAGTATTGTTTGTAAATACGGGTGTTAGTCGTCAGCATTTTCCGCGTGGACTCTACAGTTCCCGAACTTTCGAGTTTCAATTAGTTTTTTACCTATTCCTAGAAGTTCAGCGATGCTTGCTTGAACCGATGCAAAAACCCTACTATAGGCCAAACAGCGAATGATGGCCCCCGGCGGAAAGTGGAAGGGGTATGCGTGGAACTCAATTTTTAGGTCCGTTTGTCGACCGATAGGTCTCTGTTGTGCACACACGACTCTAGCTACGATCTGTCCCGCTCCCGCACGTTTTTAGTTGTCTAAGTACTGTTGCGCACATAAAATCCACACACACCTAACCTTTCCTAAATCTAAATTGAAAATTTGGACAACCTAATGCTTTAATCAATGTCATTTTCTAATTCAAAGGAATGTTTTTCGGGTTGGGCAAGATATTAAACGAGGATAAAATGACTATCAGGCTGTAGTAATTCAGTGCGCGATTGTACATGTGCAAACCATCATCATCAATTTCAGCTGGGGGCCATCATTCGTTAACCGATCTATCTATAAACAGTACACTAGGATCAGCGCCCATTCTACAAAATGTCTGCGAAGCATAGATTGCTTGTGGGTACTCTTACGAACTCAGAATGTTGACAGAACACCGGTGATTGAAAGTGATACCGTGATGGGTAAACGCTGAAAGGCTTTTAATCTATTAAAGCAACACAATCGAATTTGTGCCACAAATAAAAACAACAAAAGACGGTAGAGACAAAGTAAGTTAGGTTAAAATCTGTACTTATTGTGGAATGGAACAGGTCACGCATCATGTATCTTCTCCTATACTATTTATAATAAAGGAAAAAACCGCTCCGGCTCGTTTCTGGCGCAGAGGTTAGCCATCGCCATTCGGCGTGGCAATGCTTCTAGCATTATAGGAACCTTTACGCCGGGAACCATAAGGGGCGGGTTATTTGACTAACTGTACCCCATTTATTATAACTCATTTATTTGCATTTATAATATTATTATTTGACTTTTCATTTGTAAATATAATGTGGAGAGAAGGAAAAAGGGACAAAAAGTACTTGAAACTGAAACTTGAAAGCTAAAAAATCGAGTTTTATGAAAGGCAGTTTTAAAATTAATGTCTTTCTATCTGTTTGTCATTATGTTACTTACGCAATAAAACAACTGAACATCTTAAATATTATCTGGTTTCCACTATTGGATAGCTCTATTTTCTGGGAAGGTATGCTCTATGAAAATATCTATTAAGAGGAATTTGTACCGGGCGCTCTCTCCATACAAACGTAGTCGACTGTTTCCTCCCTGGATAATGACACTAGAGCAAATATTTTTGTTGCATAAAACTTATAATAGCCATGACCATGTCACTATGTTTTGTTTTTAAAATCTTTATTTCTATGATAATTAGAAAATGAAAAAACCAAGACGTAGGGGCATAGTCATGTAGTCATAGATCTAATTTCAATTTAAGAATTGCATGTCTTGCAACATGATTGCAACAAACTTTGTACAAATTAATTGCAATTTAATAGTAAATTTAAAGTTGTGTATTTGCATCGAGGTGTGTTACCTCTGAGCGGAGAGTAATGATGTTACGTCCAATAAAGTCTTCTTGATTCCCTTAGATACGTGACGTACATTACTGATACAACTTCGATTATATCATTCTATTTACGGAAAGTTTACAAATTCGATGTTTAGGGGTCATGAGGTCATGAATTATAAGATATACCTCTATAAGATGCTTCGATACATTATAATATTACCTAAGGACCACTATGAATAAAATAAATATATAAATATTGCAGGACATTCCTCATATCGCCATCTAGTCCCAAGCTAAGTAACTAGACTTGTGTTATGGGTGCTACACAACGGATATTCTACTTATATACTTTTCTTTTGTAAATACATACTTATAATACATAGAAACAACCAGACCACAGACATATTTCTAAGCTTAAATACTTGTCTGTAGCGGGAATCGAACCCGCAACCCTGTGTTTGGCAGGCCGGCATGGTGACCGTTGTGCCAACTGGGTCGTCGAATTATGAATCAGAAATGAGGAGTTTCATAGGCGAAATAGAGCTGAAGTGGCAATGGGTGGGGCATGTGGGTCGTAGAATTGATGGCCGTTGGGGCCGAAAAGTCCTAGACTGGAGATCACGTACCGGAAAACGCAGCGCGGGACAGCCTCCGTTTAGATGGACGGAAGCGTTGGACGCAAAGGGCATGCGATCTATCGCTTTGGAAGTCTTTGGGGGAGGCCTTTGTTCAGCAGTGGACGTCCTGTAGCTGTTATTAAGATAATAGTAATGAGGTCACTACAAGGTTTTTTAAAAACCTTGATATAAGTGACAAAATAACAAGAAAATAAACAAATGAATTAGTTTTCAAATTGACAATAAAGCAAATATTTATCTAATGTATTTAGCTGGTTTTTTTCCTATTTAGTGTTTACGAAATATTTAGTTTTTAATTTCACCTACGGAAAACGGCACCCCTGTCAAGAACGTTTTCACAATCTATATATATAAAAGAAAGTCGTGTTAGTTACACCACTTATAACTCAAGAACGGCAGAACAGATTTGGGTGAAAATTGGTAGGGAGGTAGCTTAGAGCCAGGAGACGGACATAGGATACTTTTTATCCCAATATGCTCACGGGATCGGGACTTACGCGGGTGAAACCGCGGGACGCAGCTAGTTAACGATAATAATAAATAACCCTCTTGACTAGGGGGACCGATGAGCATTGATATAAAATAAAATAAAAATATTGTCTCTTTTGAAGGTCTTACGGACTCCCTATGCTCCCCCAGGGGAACCGTTAAATATGAATGAGGTTATAATCAGATCATAAAAAAAATCGAAGTAAAAACATCAAATAAATACTGGACATTTTGAAATCTGGACAAAGTGGATATTCTAAACTTTAGACTAAAACCCCCCGGACAAATTGTATAACTTCAAAAGTTTATGCTGAAACAAATACCTACTTAACCATAATACCTATTTAGAAAAGAGAAACTGTTAATTTGTTCACATCTTGAACATTAAGCCTTTGATCGTACATAAATCAATTAATCAAGTTTGGATTACGTACCGTATTGCTTGGGATTAGTATAATAATGTGATCGACAATCCACAAAGACGAGACATACCTAACAGTGTTATTATCCAGACTTACACATTATCAAAGTATGTTAATAATGCGCTACTTGACAGTGGTAATGATAATATCTGGAATATATTCATATTCATATTCATTTATTGTCCATAAAAATAGGTAATTACAGTGGTGGTGGTTAACTTAAAATATAGTACAGCTATGACAAAATGATAAAATGACAAAATGAGTTTTTTTTAAGCAAGAAATAATCCGCTCTTTACAGACGCTATATAGAAAATATTTTTTTGGTTTTAGTGACAAATCTCAAAATGATAAGCTCTGTTCTTAAATTATGAATGCTGTTTATTATTTTCAAGAACATTTACTAAAAATAAGGAATTATTTTCTAGCGTCTATAGCGGCAGGAAATTATTTATTGCTTCGTGAAACATTTGTTTCTTTGTATGTTCAAAATAGTAACTAAAAATTATGTTTATAATAACCATACAATCTTTCTTGTTATATTAAATATGTCGCTAATGTTTTATTTTTGTAAAATAAATGTACGATTATTTGTCTTTTGATTATATAAGACACGAAACGCATCGGCCATGTGTGACGTCACAACGTCTACTTGTAGTATCTACGTTGAACCGGGAAAATTACAAATTTTCATTTAGTAAACCTTCACTATGGCCTGCAACTGCGACGCCACGTCATCGATTATTTTTGAGCGACAATCCAAGTTAGTGAAGGAATCAATTAGTACATTTCCTTTTCCTCCATTTAATAAAAAGGTTTATATAATAAACATTAGTGACTTTTAAAATAATCACTGTAAAACTGTCAAGAAGCGAATTGCTAAAGCTAAGGGAAATTTTTACTTACAATCTAAGAGCGTATCGCCTTTAATAAACGAGGTTAGTAATTAGACTATTTTCGTTCTGGACGGTGCTTTTTTCGCTAGAGCCGGTATTTAAGATGGTATTTTATTCCAATGCGAATCCAACTTAATGAGTCGATAATCGGTAACATCCGATCTTTTGATCACCATTGCAGAGCGCTGTTGATTAACTTATCAAGATAGGATAGATAGAGTGTTGCCAACTTGGATTTTAAAAAATTCGTAGACCCCATTAGAAAAGTTCGTAGATCTACGTGCTTTTGTCTGAGTGAAATGAAGAGGAATAAAATGAGTGTTTTAACTCTGCATTAAACCTGCGCGCGAACCGTACCTAGTTCTTTCTTATGTTTATTTCCTCAGTTGTATTCAATTAAATCGAAATTTTATAGATAACAAAAGAACAAAAAAACAGAAACTCAATCGAATTAAAATATTTTTAGGATAAGTTTTTCTATGAGACGAGCTCGTGAGACGAGACGTTCCGTTTTACACAGTCACCGCTCTATGGAATGAGAACTTTGTTTTACTTATGTTTAAAAATAATGTGTATATAGGTTAACAACAATTTAATAAATTCATTAGACTTTGGTTTTAATACTAATTTGATTAGATTAGATGGCAAACTGTACCTACTTATTCTGTTCCTTGACAATGAATAGCCAATTCGGTCATGCGAAATCACGGATCTCTGGATCCCAGTTTGCAAATAAAATAAAATGGATGAACCCTCTTCGAAGGCTTATAACTAGTTCTCACTTCGTTTAGTAACGAATTTTCATTCGAATTTTGTAACCTAAATGTAGTTAGACAAAATCTAGTTAAACTAATAATTAGAGTGACACTAGTTAGACTATTAAACTCTACTTAGACAAAAAAGGTAGTTTGATCATTCAGAATCGGAATATTATATTGAGCAATTCTTGTATACATATATGACGGGTCTGGCCGAAGGATTGGGCTCCGTGGGCGCGCATCATCATTATCTCCCATTGTGGGTAGTCTCGAGTAAGCGTACAAATGAAACGACGTGAGATAACTAGTAGGTACAGGTTTATTACGATAATCAATACAGAGTTGAACAGACACGTCCGCTCGGCTCGGCTGCGATCGTAAGAATGCCGATCGGCCGCCCGCTGCTACGGCCGCGTCCAAGCGTGAGCGCGTGACTCACACTTGCGTTCAGTTGTCGGGCTTGATTCTCCGACACGGCCATCTCTGATGCATCACACGTCCTCGTGTGGACAACCTGTAATGTAGTTAGATCCCAGTACTTGTGTTCAGCTATTCTGACTACTTTGAGTAGGTACATTCAGGGACTATTTACTATGTAGAGTAAAATTCTCAACTCAAAGGCTGCTATACCAATCATTATTTTTAATGGGTAAAACAATGGAACGAATCATATTCGAACAAAACATCATTACAAAGAGATTTTTCTGTGACAATCATCTTTCATTACTAAAACGTAGCAATTTAAATCTCAGATCAGTTACAATCATAATCATTAGCTCCGCAGCAACAGCTCATCTCATTTCCGCACCAACGGAGACGAGGGTTAACTTCATAACATGCCGTCGCACCAACGACTCATCTTGTTTCCGCATCCACGAAAACAAGGATAACCATGAAAGCATGCCGTCGCACCAACGACTCATCTTATTTTCGCCACAACGAAAATAAGGATAACACAAACGAATCTTATCTTACTCTAAGGCGCTACAACGCCCATTCTCTACATCTGAATCATCATCTGACTCGTCTACTGGACCTTCTGGGTTTAGTACCCTTCTAACTCTATCGTGTGGGTACTTGTACGTTCTCTTTGAATTTAATGACTTGAGGAGGTATCTGTCATTCTCCAAAACCTCTATAATTCTAAAGGGTCCCTTAAACTTAGGGTCTAACTTAGTTTGGTTCCTTTCCTCATTTTCAATGAGAACATAGTCACCCACATTGAAACGATTAAAATTAGCCTTATTTTTATCAAACCTAGTTTTATCGTACACTGCAGATCGCCTAATATTTTGGGCTGCATGCTCCCGTATCGCATCAAGATCAACATCATGAACTTCATCAGCTATCGTCATTAACCCTAGAGGTCGCCCTACCTTACCGATCATTAATTCTAATGGGCTAGCTTTCGTGACCCGATTTACAGTGGAGTTCATTGCTAGTTGTACCTCACCCAGCGCATCCTGTCAAGAACGATCTTTACTCGACTCAACGGCCGTTAACATGCTCTTTAATGTGCTCATCACTCGCTCTACCTGCCCATTGGCACGACTGCCGCCTGTTGCGATAAGATGCAAGTCAATGTTTCGACTGTTGCAATAGTCAGCGAATTCTTTACTAGCGAAACATCGGCCCTGGTCAGCAATTACACGAGTGGGTGAACCAAATAAAACAATGCTAGATTCTAGAGCCCTAATGCTGCTCTTGCTATCGATGTTCAAGGAGTGAGAAAGCAATGTAAACTTCGTGAAGGCATCTATCAAGACGAAAACATACTCCTTGACATCGTTCTTGCCACTAAGTTTCCCTGATGCATCGATGTGAACCGTGTGCCATGGAATACTTGCTTTGGGAATCGGGTGTAACTCTGCTTGAACTCTACCTGTACTTGGCTTCGAAATCCTACAAGTGATACAATTCTCAACGAATTTCCTAACAAACTTAGACATCCCTTCAAACCAGTAATGCTCGTAGGTCTTTTCGAGCGTTTTCTCCCATCCCAAATGCATGACGGACTCATGAACATTGTTCACAACTGACCATCTAAATGCACGAGGAACTATGGGCAAGCAACGATTTCTATTATTTCTCTGTACCTTGCGATAGAGAATACCTGACCTGATCTCATACGTCTTTCTGATATCTTCAGACAACACTTCATTCTGAAGATCCGACAGAATCTTTTGAATTTCCGGATCTCTCTCTTGCTCTACCTGAAGCCAATTACTAGAAAGCTCGGCTATATCGACACGTTTTTGATCTACGCGTATTGAGTCACTTGAAGGAGAGGTTAGTGGTGGGTTACGAGAAAGACAATCAACATGTTTCATCCTAGATCCTTCTCTATAGACAATATCGAAGTCGAATGACTGAAGGTAAGCCCACCATCTATGCACCCGCGGAGAGAGCTCTATCTTACTCTTGGTGGCCCTGACAGAATTGCAGTCTGTGACGATGGTGAATTTGCGACCCTGTAGATAGTGTCTGAAATTCTTGACTGCGTTGACGACTGCCAAGGTCTCCAATTCGTAGGAGTGATACCTAGATTCGGTAGGGGATGTGCGACGACTGTAATAGGCAACTGGATGTTGCTTTCCGTCAAGTTTTTGAATAAACACAGCCCCATACCCTTCTGCGCTCGCATCCGTGTGAATTTCTATAGGCAGGTTCGGGTCAAAGATTCGTACCACAGGCTGTGAAGTCAGACGAGTAATGATTTCCTGCCTGATCTGCTCATGAGCGGGCTGCCATTTGATTTCACAGCCCTTACCACTGGTTAATTTAAATAAAGGAGCCATAATTTTAGAAAAACCGTTAATGAATTGTCGAAAATAAGAAGCTAAACCTATGAATTGTCTAAGCTGAGTGACGGAAGTTGGAGGTGGGAGTCGGGTCAAGGCCTCTATCTTTTTGGGATTTGGCATGACTCTACCATCCTCTACAATGAATCCTAAGTAGTCGACTCGACGCTTTAAGAATGCACACTTTTTTAGATTTAAGGAAAATCCTGCCTTGGTCATTACCTCCAGAACAATACGAAGGCGCTCTATCGCCTGCTCTACATCTGACGCAAGAATCAGTAGGTCATCGACGTAAGCCACAACGAAAGAATGACCTAGCTCTCCTAGAGCTCGCATGACGGCTCGTTGATAAACAGAAGTAGCGTTCTTTAAACCAAACGGCATGGTCAAATATTCCCATTGGCCGTCGGGCGTAACGAACGCAGTCTTCTCTACCGAGGATGACTCACAGGGAATTTGATGGTAGCCACTAATTGCGTCTAAACAGGTAAACCATTTTGCCCCACCTAGTCTAGCAATTTGGTCCTCGATCAACGGAAGTGGATATCTATCGGCTACGGTGTTCTCATTAAGTTCCCTATAGTCAACGCACATACGGTCTGAACCATCCTTCTTTTTCACCAATAGCACAGGACTGGAAAACGGAGAACTACTGGGCCTAATCACTCCTGCTTCTAATAGTTCATTGACCTTTTCACGAACAACTTGCCGCTCGGTCGCACCGAGGCGATAAGGACGACGCTGAACTGTTTTCGTAGGATCAATTAAGCGAATTTCAAGCTGACCAGTATTTACACGAGATGTAGCTATACCCCGGGAAAATGATGTCGAAAATTCTTTCAGAACTGCGATTAATTGCGACCTATAATTTGCGAGATTTCCCGCACATTAGAATACTTTTAGGACGAGACAAAACAGCACTATCGGACGACACGCTAACATTAAAACCCTGAGACAGAATTTCTCTACCAACAAAAATATCCTCGCTCATAAAGTTATCGGGCACCACGTGAAATAGAATTTCCAAATTGAACTCAAGGTTCAAGGTTCAAGGTTCTTTATTGGTAATAGATTTACAAGTCAAGTATACGATTAAATACTTAAAACTATTAAAATTTAAACATAATGTGCAATTGTAAAATAAATTTATAAAATATGTGAAACTTAGTCAATGAACTCATTAAATGAATAGAAGGTTTGCTCGATAAGCCATCGTTTGAGTTTTGCTTTAAACCAACTCACCAATAGATACTCTAGATAAAATTTGAAGTGTACTGTACACACTATGCTGACCTATCCCCGTTAATTTTACAACATTATTTAATCGCTTCCCAGAAAACTTATTACCGATACTTTCTTTGATAAGGGAACATTCAGCACCAGAATCAAAACAAAACAGATACGACTCACTATTATTGCTAAGTTGACCACGTGGACTGCTCACGCTGCACACGTTGACCTGGCGCTCACGTTCCGCCGCGGCCGACGGTACCGCTGCACTCGTCCCCGGCGTCGTCGTCCTTCCGCCGCCGCCGCTGTTGGCGCCTGGCTTGTTGGTACACTTCGAAGAAAAGTGGCCCATCCCGCCACACCGGAAGCAAACGACTCGTGATTGCTGGTTACTGGTGGTGGACAATGACGTCATCGCCATCGGTCTCCTATCCTTAGAACGACAGTCTTGCGCACGATGGCCCACCTTGCCGCACTGGAAACACCTTGCAGGCGGTCCCGTCTTGATTTGTTTCGAATCCGTGCGCATCTCATCCACTGTTTGTGGTATTTTCCTCTTCATAAACGTAGTAGCATGCAATTCGCGCTGTAGCTTGTCTCTCGACGTGATCTCAGTCGTAAAAGCCAAACGTTGTAAGCGCTTATCAAATTGCGTGAGATGTGCCAACACAGTCGATACCACGATCTCTTCTTTGCTCATGTTTTGCCATTTAGAAGTTAAAGTTGTAATCAATCTTGCAGCATAAACAGACAGGCACTCGCTTTCTCTCGGTTTGCTACCATGTAAATTAATGAGGGTAGCTGCCGAAGTTTCCACGGTGTCGTACCTGGCAGTAAACAATTCACGAAACTGTGACCACTGCATACCGGGAAAGGAAACATGTGACAGCCATTGTGAAGCACTTCCCTTTAATGCACCGCTGAGCGCTATTATTAGCGGCCCTCCTTGTAACGGGTTTTCACCAAAACAGAGGTTAACCGTGTTGCACCAAGCTCGTGCGTCAGCATCGGGTTTTTCGGGATCGAATTCGGGTAGTTTGATATTACCATGGCTCAGCTGTTGTTTTGAACATTTTTCGCAACAGATCTTTATTAGTTTGCGGGGGTTGTAAATGTTCGGTTTCTTGCTGCTGTGCTCGAGGTGATCCCACTTCTGATGACGGGTCTGGCCGAAGGATTGGGCTCCGTGGGCGCGCATCATCATTATCTCCCATTGTGGGTAGTCTCGAGCAAGCGTACAAATGAAACGACGTGAGATAACTAGTAGGTACAGGTTTATTACGATAATCAATACAGAGTTGAACAGACACGTCCGCTCGGCTCGGCTGTGATCGTAAGAATGCCGATCGGCCGCCCGCTGCTACGGCCGCGTCCAAGCGTGAGCGCGTGACTCACACTTGCGTTCAGTTGTCGGGCTTGATTCTCCGACATATATATATATAATTGGAATCTCGGAATCGGCTCCAACGATTTTCATGAAATTTGGTATATAAAGGGTTTCGGGGGCGATAAATCGATCTAGTTAGGAATCATTTTTAGAAAATGTCATTTTATTCGTGTTTTATCGAAACTTACTTTTTTTATCTGAAAAATATGACTCTTCCTGACATCTATTGGCGAACTACTAATACTATTTTTTGTGAGCAATAAAGTTATTCCAGCAGATGGCGTTGTTAAGTAACACGAAGTCAATGAGTGTTTGCTTTGAGGTTAGACTAAGTAAAAAAAATACCGGTTATCCAGGTATGTAGTTTATATAGGCAAGTATGATGTTAGTATAGTTAGTACGTGTTTACATTTTACCAGAGGCCTTATTCTGCTATTTTGCATTAATGGATTTACCATTGTCATTATATCGAGAGTCTGTTCATATTATATCGGAATTGTTACTTTATTTGGTATTCTGCTAAAGTTTTAATAACATCGCAATAGAATCGCTATGGAGTCTCAATGGAATGGTAATAGATACGTCGCTGGTGTTGCCTACCAACATGGTATATGTTGATAAGCGATATACCGTTTTGACAACTATCGAGCTTCTATTGAGCCACGATTCTAAAGCAGAATACCATAGTGACTTAGTGCTGCATCAGTGGTGTCTCGATAGAATAGTAAACATCAGAAGAATACAATTTGACATGTTATGTCATATTTTTGACATTCAATGTATAAAAAGATTCCATCGACACTCTATTGAAACACAATTGTATTAGCAGACTTAGGCCCCAGTGGTGTGCAAATATGTGAGTAGGAAATATTTAAATTGAATACAACCAGCCAACCAGCGCTTACAATCAGCGCTTAAAAGTACACTAGTAGCGTAACGTTTACAATCCTGCCTCCTTAGACAAGATTGCTTTCTATTAGCGATATTGCCAATCGACAGACATTTTTTTTATTTTTTTGTATAAAATTGACACAAGCCAACGAAAAGTCACGTTATCATGTGTTGGAGAAAAAAAAATGGTGGATAAGTTCCATCTTAAGGTACAATATATACAATATACAATATTTTATATACAATAAAATATACAATATACAATATTTTATAATAGTATACAATATTTTATATCAATTAAATCTGGTAACATCGCAAATAGAAACCAATCTTGTCTAAGGGGACTCTTCAGAACCTTTTTTATACACTCCATCCAGTGTAACTACGTAACCTGTGGCTCGAACCCACGTCGGTTGGTGTAGCGGGTGGCGGCTTATACCACTCCACCAACTAAAGACATAGCTAACATGTTGAAAATAATAATCGCACTGAGTACTTTTAATTCAAGTATTTATGTGTGTGTAACGAGTATTAAAAGAAGGACGTCAGTTTAATACTGGTTCATAGCACCATTGTAGCGCACTGATAGCGTACTTATGACGCACACTGTACATTACCTACCTGTAAAAATTAAATAATATTTTACTTATCATAATCGTGTATATTTTATTTGACTATGTTGCAGACCCGGGAAAATAATTAATATGCATACAAATCAAGTGAGTTTAAAAAGTTTATATTGTAGATAGATAGATAGATAACTTTATTCGTACAACACAGGAAGAAACAGAACACTATATACACAAAGTAAAGTAATAGCCAGAAAGTATAAGTTGCACAAATGGGCGGCCTTATCGCTGAAAGCGATTACTTCCAGGCAACCTTTGGATGGAAAAGAACTGTATTGTATTAGTTTACTAGCAGCGCCCCGCGGTTTCACCTGCGTAAGTCCCGATCCCGTGGGAATATCGAAAAAAATATCCTATGTCCGTCTTCTGATTGTAAGCTACCTCCCCACCAATTTTCAGCCAAATCGGTTTAGCCGTTCCCGAGTTATAAATGGTGTAACTAACACGACTTTCTTTTATATATATATATATTTATATAGATTGAAATGTCTCGTATTATTGAAATGTTCGAATTTCATTGACCCATTCGCCCAGTGTTTTTTACGAAGTAATATAATATATTGTCTTTGCTTACGACATCATTATTTGGTGACATTTGTTGAAATTAGTCGGTAAGTCTGCACATATCATAAGTAGAAAAATAAGAATATCAGAACAAAGTTATAAGGATTCCTTTTTTACCTTTTTAGGTATGGCACCCTAAAAATAGACAATTACCAAATTCTTTTACGATTGCTCTCCGGATAAATGTGATAAACATATTTAACTAAATACTAGCAAAAGACATTTGAAACGTAATCTGAAATTAAATTCTATTTAAATAACTATAAGGTTTATTTACTTAATCAGTTTGACACTATGACAGTTGGTTAATCTAATCATGTTAAAGGTCCTAAGAGGAAAGGATACCGGCGCTTTCTCCATACAAACGTAGTCGACTGTTACCTCTATGGATGATAATGATACTAGCACAAATATTTTTGTTGTATAAAACATGCTTGCCTATGTTTTATTTTTTATATATATTTTGTTTTTTTTTTAACTCTTACTTTCTATGATAATTAGAAAATGAAAAAAACCAAGACATAGGGGCATAGCAATGGCAGTTATAGGTTTTATGTAACAAAAATATTTGCTCTAGTGTCATTATCCAGTGAGGAAACAGTCGATGTTTGTATGGAGAGAGCGTCGGATACCTTTCCTTAAAATACCTACGACAAAGCATAGTTCATATTTACAGAGAAATATAGGATCGGGTAAGATTCTATTAATAATATTCTCATTTCTCCTTCCCACATCCCAATTTATTTAGGGTCGACGCGGTTTATTTCTGTATTCGAGATCATAAGTACTCTAAAGTGATTCTGCAATAAGATTTTATGGTAAACCGGTTTATGCTAAAGATGGATAGATAAACGCTTTATTTGCACAGTACAAAAGACCAGAGAACTTTATGTACTTACGTAAAAAAACAAAAGGTGGTCTATAAAGTTGGTTTACGGAATTTTACGTGATAACGTCTTATGAAATCGATGAAAAATTTAGTTTTTTTTTGTTATTCTTGTATTTTTTCTCTTTTTGTTCCTTTACATATACAATGTGTTTCAGCGAAGGGGTTTTAATACGAAAGTGGGTTGTTTGAGACGTCTAGGCGAACAACTTTTATTCTACGACTTTTGGAAATACGAACTTTTTTTGATAATTATGAGTGAATTTTTACTTGAAATTAGCTGTTTCATACAAAATATTCGAACGAAATGTTCAACAACCCTCTTTCGTATTAAAACCCTTTGCTGAAACACATCGTATAAGTCTTCTATTCGTCACTCGTCACCATAACACAAGCCCAGATGAGCGATATTATTATTAAATACTATGTTTCTTAACGGGAACGGACGCGTCATGATCATGTTACCATGACGTTACACAATATTACCGTGACATTTTTTAGTGAATGCAGGTGTCCCATCAATTTATTAGACGTTATCACGTCAAAAACTAGAAGTCAAAGTAAAAATGTATTTATTCATGTGGACTCATTTGCATGAAACCACTTTGAAACATCTTAAAACGCACCCACCATTGAGAAGAAGGCTCAATAACTCATGGATTATTTTTTCTGAACATGCTCATTAGGTCAATATTACAAAAAATTTTGAAGATTGAAATGGAGCAAAAGTCATGTCTCATAAACTTTTTAAACTTACACTATTAATCCCGGGTCTGAATCGCGTATCAAGCCGCGTTAATCGCGTTCTCTTACCTCGACCACATCCTCGAATTTTCGACTATGTTATAATAATCATGGTCGCGCGGAAATACACGATTAAGACCCGGGAAAATAATTACTATGAAAAGTCATGTATGTCCAATAAAGTCCATGGGAGTTTGAAAGTAAAAGTTAGGTTCTCAAATGTAGATATTAATAGTTTTAAATACAACTTGATTGAGTTTAAGTACCAAAAATACCTAGTTTAATTAGCAGCAAAGTGACATTAACTTTGTAATCAACCCACGCAAAGACGGAAATATAAAATATCATAGAACTGTAACGAGCGGTTACTTACGTGTCTTGAGTTTCCAAGTGGGAGGTTAGTGAGAGAAAATAAACATCACCAGAGGTGTAGCGTGGGTCACTGTCGCCCGGGGCGGAGTCATAATATGCCGCCCTTATAATGACATAAAAATAATAGTGTTGACAATTTGCCACCGTTTTGACGTCATAAAAATAATAATGTTTTAAACTTATAAATTACATTTTGTTAAGGTTTGGTTTTAACGCTTAGATATATATTTTTTTTAAATTTTTTATAGTGATGTATATATTTTGTATTCAGTTTGTTTTTATAAAAATCTAAATTTAAGAAAAATAAATGTATGAGAAGGACAGTGTTGGAAATTTACCGCCCTTTTGAAGTCATAAAAATAACTAATGTTGGTTTTTGTGAGAAAAACGTAACGATATGAAAGAATTGAGCGAATAACATTTATTTCAAAACCATGTAATTGACCGCCGCCACAAAATATTTGTTTCCAAATTTTTCGCCATCCTAATGGTGCCGCCCGGGGCGGTCCGCCCCTACGCCCCTCGCTACGCTACTGAACATCACCCCATCGGGAATATGATGTTACTGGCTGTTAAAACGTAAACAAGATCGTTACAATGTTTAGAGAAAAAAACGGTTAACTGTAATTTGACGATATCAGGTGACGGTATTGTGATACAAATCGATCGAATGGATGGCATTGAAGTCTTTAATTCGGTGAGTAGATATGGGGAAAACCGAATCCGTAAAGACAAACAAAGGAAAACTGTCTCAGAATGCTTAAATCTTTTTTGACTTCTTCTACTTCTTTGGGCGCGTTATGAAAAAATGATGAGAATGAAATTTTAAGATACGCGCGCATCACTGTAACACTAAAGTAACAGGTTGAAGCTACCCGCAAAATAAATGTCAGACGGACGTGAGAACGAGCGGACAGACAGACAGACGGACATATAACTTCTAGAAGTATAACTTCTCATGCGCGTACATAAGTATACGAAACCATTTTTTTAACCCCCGACGCAAAAACGACGGGGTGTTATAAGTTTGACGTGTCTCTGTGTGTGTGTCTGTCTGTGGCATCGAAGCTGCCGAACGGATGAACCGATTTTAATTTAGTTTTTTTTTTTTAAGTATGGTTTTGAACAATACCAGGTCGCTGTTTTTATCTCTACGTACTTGTATATGGACGTTTTCCGCAACTAGACCTTTATAGTTGGATCCTTTTTGGGTGAATAGGCTTGCCCAGCACCAATACTACCTTCTTAGCTTATTGGACCGTGTCCAGAGGAAAGCTCGTCAATACGTCTAGAGCGAACTAAGTCGCGGATTTCATCACGATGTTTTCCTTGACCGGAAGACCAATTTTTTGTAAAGAAAATCTATTGATGCACGGCTGGGGTTCGAACCCATGACCTTTGGATTGAAAGTCGAGGTGTTTACCTACCACTAGTAGATATTAAACTGCTATATTTCTACGTATTTCTGTATATTATTCTATCGACCAATTTTTTTGGTTAGGCTTAAGTAGGCCACTAAAATGAATTGGTCGCCACAAAAATGAATTGAATTGGTCTTCATAAAAGATCACATAGTCGCTGAAACGTCCTAAATAGTCGCGAATGGTCGTGATAATATTATGGTAGTAACATTTCCGATTCAAACAACAAACTCAACCTATGCATCTACTCTGTAATGTTGAATTTACATGCAAATTAAATAAAAAATATTCACACCTTAGCGTAGCGCAAAACATAAATATTGTTTTGCTTTAGTTTCAATCGTCTTTCGATTCTATTTCGATCGTTTGTTGTTTCTATTTTGCTCGTATTTTTCGATTGTGCATTGTATATCTTTCGATCATCTTTTGTTTCTATTTCGATCGTGTTTTGTTTCCATTTCAATCGAATTCTATTCGGAGACTAACAGGAATTGCAAAAAATCTATCATTGGCCGTTTGTAAGTTTAGTTAAAACCTTCTTAGACCTGTTGATTCTATGTTCAATGAAGAAAAAAAAACATTGTACAACCTAGTCAAAAACCTTCCGGGGCATTAGAGCCGTTATTATTTCACAACGTCTCATTAACTTTCTCTAATTAAAAGAGGGTCATTTTAATTAAAGTTAGCGTAATGTACCAGTGTTATTAACATTTAAGGTCGATTTCATTATCAGAAACCGGACACGACAGCCTAAATACTACTTAATTAAATATAAGATTTACAGAAACAGTTTGAAGGCACTGAGTGTTCTCTTTGATGTCCTCTGAATGAATTTGTGCTTTAATTATCTTACGTTTTGTAGAATCAAACTTCAAAATGTGACACTTTTGTATATTTTGAACTAATTTACATTAGAAGAAGATTTTCTTTAATTTAGAAGCCGATTTGCCATCTTTATTTAGAAACCTTTATAATCGTATAACTACGGTATTGTGTTTAAATTGGAGCATTTGATTTTTTTCTACAAGTACTAATATTATTAAGATAAAGGAACACATGTACAGCTGCAGCGGAGTACAAAATCAAGGCAAAATTATTTTTAAATTTGGATTTATTTACATTAAAATGTCTTAAAAATTTAGTTAGAATGTGTGTCTTCGGAACTCGCCCACCAATGAGAAGACGCAAAATAAACTCATGGGATTTTTTTGGTTCATGCTCACAAAGGTCAAGATAACAATATATTTGAATCGTACGTCTGAAGTAACAGACCTAAGTATGTCTTTTGTTTCTTAATCGATCGTCTTTTGTTTTTATTAACCGACTTATAAAAAAGAAGATTCTTAATTAATCGCGTAGGTATATATTTTTCTGATCCATCAATTGGTCTGTTTGAAAAAATTGCCTTCATTTTCCATTACGCACAACTAGTTAGGCGGAATAGAAGTCCTAGGAATAAATGAGTTTGAAAATAGAAAAACAAGATGGCCGTCGAGGACAGCCAAAACTCTAGGTCCCTTTGTAGAGTTATTATATTACGTTACAGAGTGGATTATTTGTATACAAAAATGTATATAAGATTATTATGAAAGGGTCCCAGTCCGCAGGGTTGACGAAAAATGCGAAAATATCTACTTACACATTTTTCCTTAACTGAACAATGCTATATTTTGGTGAAAACGAGCGCTCATTTTTCAGGCTTCCAATTCTTACTTTGTTATAGTAGGTAACAACCTTTTTATAGCCATGTGAGTAATTTTAGTTAGCAACTATGAATTTTCTTTTATGTCGCTATTTGATTTAATTTTAAAAGTTAAGTAGGAAATTCTTTCTTCAGCTTCTACTTATAGATATGAGTTGCCACGCGTATTACGTCATACTAACCTAGGAACACCTAGGATCCCTCTACGGACGACCTTCATCAAACTAGTATTTTATATTAAATCAAATAGGTCAATAAATGTATTGTAAAATTTTGCATACTTCAATACGTTGCTATGGTTACCTTGTCAATAACGGAACGTGAGCGATGACTTCTCACTTTTTTGTGAGTGCTGCCGGTGTTCATCAATTTATAAGACGTTACAACGTCAAAAGAAAATTACTACAGCTATGTGAACATATCTATTATATACTAGCTGCGCCCCGCGGTTTCGCCCGCGTAAGTCCCGATCCCGTAGGAATTGATAGGGTTTTCCCGGAAATTATTCGATTTTTTTCTCGCCTTTTAAACCTTCCCTAGACCTCTACGAACATTTCAAGACTAAGATAAGATAAATCCGTTCAGCCGTTCTCGAGTTTTAGTGAGACTAACGAACAGCAATTGATTTTTATATATAAGACTAGCTGCGCCCCGCGGTTTCACCCGCGTAAGTCCCGATCTCGTAGGAATTGACTATAGAAAACGTTTGTATGGGAAATAGAAAAGGGCTGTTTTTAGGGTTTTCCCGGAAATTATTCGATTTTTTCTCGCCTTTTAAACCTTCCCTAGATCTCCACGAACATTTCAAGACTAAGATAAGATAAATCCGTTCAGTCGTTCTCGAGTTTTAGTGAGACTAACGAACAGCAATTCATTTATATATTGAACTAGCTGCGCCCCGCGGTTTCACCCGCGTAAGTCCCGAACCCGTAGGAATTGACTCTAGAAAACGTTTGTATGGGAAATAGAAAAGGGCTGTTTTTAGGGTTTTTCCGGAAATTATTCGATTTTTTCTCGCCTTTTAAACCTTCCCTAGACCTCCACGAACATTTCAAGACTAAGATAAGATAAATCCGTTCAGCCATTCTCGAGTTTTAGTGAGACTAACGAACAGCAATTCATTTTTATATATATATAGATATAATATAATATAATATAATTTGAAATAATAAATTAAATGAATAAATATACCTATACATTGAAAGTTATTTTGAGCGCTTACGAATACTTTAGTAATTTTGGTTTAATATAAAATGGTGTAGCGTCGATTGTATCTAGATACCAAGACAAACCTAGTTAGGTTTCCTGGCATTTATTTATAACTAATTAATTGTAAGAAATTGTATATGTCCATATTAAATAAATAAATTAATCTATATTTTTTCGCCAATTCTTTTTTTGTTAATGCCAGGAGTAAGAACTTTCTCCTGGTAATAATGAAAGAAAAGATTAGGAAAGTTGCGCACAAAAAATATTACGCGGGTGAAGCCGCGGGGCGCATCTAGTTACTATATAAGTACAAATAAGTTTTCCAATATGTTTTTGACGGAGCTAGCCAACAGCTTTCGTAGCAATACAGACAACCTTCGGAGAGCACCCTACGGCTACGGAGTCGTAGCTCCTCGTAGCCTTTCTACGAAATTAAATCTCGTAGACGCTTGTAGTTACGAGAGAACTAAATAATTTGTAGGTATATTTTTTAAGTTTCATGTTCTAGACACTACAGCGCAGTTCATGAATAAAATTACTGGCGTTCGTTGTATAAATTATCTATACATATAAAATTCTTTGTCCTGAACGACTGACTGGCTGACGGATCAACGCACAGCCTAAACCGCTGATCGTAGAGACCTGAAACTTGGAGGGTGTGTTCTTTGTGTGTCGTAGGCATCCGATAAGAAAAGATTTATCAAAATTTTACTTCTAAGGGGGTGAAAAAGGGGGGCAAAATTTGAATGGGACAACTAGTCTACATTAAATATAAAGTCAAATTTGACGTGGTAACGTCTTATAAATCGATGAACACCTGCACTCACAAAAAAGTGTGACGTCTTGCGTTATTGATAAGTAACCATAGCAACGCTATTGACACGGTAACCATAGCAACGTATTATTGTTGCTATGGTTACCATCAATGTTTTCTTATGACGTTATCACGTAAAATTATCGTCCGTAAACCGACTTTACAGACAACCATTTTGTTTTTATGTCAATTTTATAATAAAGGCTATATAGCAAGTATAATAAGTATGTGGCTTTTATTACAAAAATGTCAAAGTTATCGCAGTTGATTATAAAAATTCTCAAAAAGAACTAAGACTACTTAAATTATCTCCATCATAAGGTTGCCTGGAAGAGACCGCTTTCAGCGGCAAGGCCGTCTATTTCGCCACTGTTTACTTGTTTTCATAATTTAAGATTTATTTTTATTTAATTTTATGAATTGATTAAAAAGGATTTCTATCTATTTATCTTATGCAAGAGACGCACTATTTTTATTCTCAACTAGCTACGCCCCGCGGTTTCACCCGCGCAATAATTTTCTGCGCAACTTTATTAATTTTTTATTTCATAAGAACCTTCTCCTGATAATCACAAACAGACCAAAAAAAGAATTGGTCAAATTGGTCCAGGCGTTGTTGAGTTATGCGCTTACCAACACATTTTGCGATTCATTTTTATATTATAGAAGATATAATGGATGAAAGAGTGTATCTTTTGGCGCCAATAAATTTGGCGCAGTGCTAGTGCTAATATTGAACTAAAACTGCAAAAACAATAAATTAAATTTATAATCCGTGTTGCCAACTCCAGTTTCGCCAAAGGGTGCGGCCGGAAGACCAGCGCTGCAGATGCGCCCGCGTATTTGCAGCATATGCTGAGGCTTTCACCCATTCGGGCAACACACGACTTCTCAGATACTTTTTTTTTACTGTCTGTTTTTTTGTAATTTATTTTATTTGTAACTATCTCTTGCTGTTTCTTATTTGTATCTATTATATACTATGTCGTGTGTTTGTTCGAATAAATTATATTCTATTCTATTCTATTCTAATTTAAGAAATTCAGTAGATTCGTTGCCAAAAATCTGTAAACTGTTAATAGGTATGACTATTAAAAAAAATCATAAGGTACTTGTGTTTAAAAAGGGACACTAAAAGATTTTTTTTAAATATTGATAACAGTGACAAAACAACAAGAAAATAAACAAATGAATAGCTTTTTAGATTGACAATACACCGCGCGCACCCAGCGCGCAGTGATGCCGAAGGTTGCGGGTTCGATTTCCTCCTCAAAGTTATTATGCTATAGATATTTGTTTCTAGTCTGGGGGTCTATAGGTATGTACTATATTAGGTATATATTTACTAAAAAAAGTATATATGTATTATATCCGTTATCTAGTACCCATAACACAAGCCTAGTTGCTTAACTTGGGGCTAGATGGCTTTGTGTAAAAATGTTCTACAATATTTATTTATTTCAATAATGGAACTCGGGGACTGCCGCGGTAAAGCTATTGCATCGTGTGAGCTTCATACAGTCATACCATATACATACACTTTAAGCGAACGCTCGGCCGAGCTACATGGTAAGCAGAGTGGGGGGGTGTTAGGTTTTATTTTCGTTACGGAATTTCTTGATTCGGTCGCCGCGTTCAAAGCCCGCGATAAAAGCCATGCAATAGCTTAAAAATGAATTTAAAAATGGTCGAAGTCGCCATTATTTCGGTTAACCCTTTTGCTTCTCCAGTCATTATTCATTTGTGTACGTAAACATGGGTAAAACTCGGTCAGCGGTTTTCTGTGACCTGAAACTGAGACTCGACATTTTCGGCTGACTTTTAACTAAGTAATATTAACACAACAAGAGACTTTGCCGACTACAAATTTGTCTATTGGGCGATAGCGTGATAATCTGTATCTATAAAAAATCAATGCCACCTTTCGTTGTTATTTTATAACTCAAGAACGGGCTCACCTATCCAAACCAAATATTTAAGCTTTGTTCGGACTATTTAGTATCTACTAAAGTTCTACTACTAGTTCGTTCAAAAATTTGTACAGTAAATTATCAATTCGTAACAAATGTGACATAAGATGCTTCATCTATCATATTGGTACAATTTATTAATTTGTACAAATTAGCAATTTGTACAATCTCTAGAGTGCATCGCTATTCGTTCAAATTCTGAATTTGTACAATTAGTGATTTGTTAGCAGTTCGTTCAAATGTTTGTGTTTGGTAACGGTGAGATATCAACTTCGTACTAAATTATCGGCTGACAGAAAGTCTGTAGTTTGCAGAAGTTTTTAAACGAAGAACAGCAAAGCCTAAGCCTTAAAATTACAGGGTGTTTAAAATAAGCTTTCGTTTGCTAAATTCTAATACTGGGTTAGGTTTCAGTTGATTATACGCGGTACTCTAGGTACTAGAGCCGGCACTGCGCTATGACCTGTATTTTGTAAAAGTCTGGAAAGGACGAATGTCGGCACTATGATCATACATGGTAATTTAACTTTACGCTCTGTTTTCTAAAGCATATTAATGTTACCTGAAATTTTCGACAAGTATTTTATTTATTTTAATGTAAGTAATATACAATAAGTAATAAATAAAATAAAACAACATCGCGAACGAAGTCGCGGGCCACAGCTAGTATAATAAAAAAAAATCTATTTATTACCTATGGGTAACTTTTATTTCTAACTAACTTCTTTTTTAGAAGTTAGTTAGAAAGTTAGTTCGTTTTTCTATATGTAACTAGCTGCGCTCCGCGGTTTCACCCGCATACGTCCCGATTCCGTGGGAATATCAAAATAAAAAGTAGCCTATAGCCTTCCTCAATAAATGGACTATCCAACACAAAATTTTTTTTTCAGTTAAAAACCAATGGTTCCTGAGATTAGCGCGTTTAAACAAACAAACTCTTAAGCTTTATAATATTAGTATAGATGAGATAAAAAAAATAAGTATAACATTCCGAGAATCGTTATAATACAGGTTATAATAGCACTTAAAATACTATTTTTTTTATTTCCAGGAATTACAAAAATAATAATTTCTAAATAAAAAAATACCGAAAAATTCTTCGAAGTAAAAGGTTTTTCGCATTAATTCTTTATTTACTACGGCCTTTGGAAAGTGTTCGTTAATTACCTACTAAAAGCTCTGAGTAAAATACATTTAGTATTGGCAAAACATTGGGTTCCCTTGTTTCAATATTGCTCATAAAAACGAGTGCTGTATTCAATTAGGTACCAAAATATTGCCAAAACCAATAATCAATGTAGTCAATAGGAACAAACTTTGTAGTGACCTTAAAACGTAATTTTACATTTGCCGTTTTGGCAATAGACCGCATCTGTCCCAGAGGCGCCCCTTACAAAGGACAAAGCCCGTAATTGGCTTTTCCACGAACAAAGATATTATTAAGATATTATCATAAGTAATATAATATCACCCCTCGTTGTTATGTTTTCTGATAATTTAGTAAAAAGTGCATAATTTTTAGTGTTCTACATGATCACAGAAAACTCGAACAATCCCAACAATATCCATTTTGTGTTGAGTTGCCTTTACATCCATAACTACATCGATGCCATGTAAGTAATATGAATTAATCAAAACTAAACGAGTAGGGTCTTATCGAGTAGGATCTTACACTAAAGCTCATTGAAGCATTCTGGCACTCCAATATGTTGTTGTTATGGCCTTTGCTGTACTAGTTATTGAATCTAAATGATAAATATTTAATAAAAAAAATTTGAGTGCAAGCCACATCTTCTATGGAAGGTGGACATTGTCCTTTGAAGACTACAAATACGGCCTAGATGTCCAATCCTGTATGAATGCCAATAAGGTTTACTAAAAATGTCACACGGACAGACAGGCAGACGGACAAAAAAGTGAACATACAAGATTCCTTTTTACCTTTTGGGGAACATTCAAAAGGACTAATTGCTTATGCCTCTATGGATGCCAGTATCATCTAACTACAGGATAATTGGATGGCTTGTTTACTTTTCACGGTCAAGCGACTGGACCAATTTGGATTTAGTATAGTGGTGATTGAGGGCATGGAGCAGGCTAAAGGATATTTTTGGTATCCCCTATAAAGCTCTCCGTCCAGGTTTTGGCATCACCGGTTCAGAACATGCAGTAAGGCTGCCTGTCCACAGGAGCGGAGCTGCGTTTCCACCAATAGCGCTCCGCAAAAAGTTTTTATGTATTTATAGCTGTTGCCCGCGACTTCGTTCGCGATGTGGTTTTGGGTTATTTAGAATACTTAGCATTTTTCTGCATAGATACAATTTATCATTCGGTGTAAGTTATAAAAACAAAATAGGCAGTTACATTGTTTTTAAACTATATTTTTAATTGATTTGGCAAAGGCACTTTACTTACTCATACTCTGAAAGTAGGTCTAAAGATGCCTGAAGAGCGTGTAGAAAGAAAAATTTCAGCCCTAGGAAAGATCGCTTTCACTGACAGCTGTCATGTCAAATTATGGCTTCGCGCGGCTTGTGCAATGTGTTTGTAGCCAGTATCAGTATCATTACGCATTAGGAACTTCAAAAACCTAACCTTCTTGCTTTAGGTAACACCAAAGAATAACAATTATGGCTTCGCACGGCTCATCCATACTGCCAGAGTTTAGTACATAATAGGTTTTTACTCAGTAATCGAATTCAGGTAGATTTATTTAGTTCAAGATATCTTTTTTAATAAAATAAATGTAAAGATGAAAAACTGTAATTTAAATCTACGGACTTAGCGTCATTACTCAGTGTTTATAAAAATCTCTTCGGTAAGTTCCGACGTATTTGAGTATTGAAAACATGTTGAAAACAAATAGCAAAAACAAAAAATCTACATAATGTATAACCTCTTTGGTCCCAACCTTGTAAGAGGATCAGGTAGTATGGAGTCTCTCATTCACTCTCGTTATTAGGAAGAATTTTATGTTTATTCGTAATGAAAAGCACTTGTTACCCAAGGTGTGAAAGTCACTCATTTAGTCCCTCGAACTATTAGCGCCCTCGCTACGCTCGGGCGCCAAACTCCGTCTCGGGACTCAATGAGTGACTTTCACACCTTGGGTAACAATGTACTATTTTTGTTAATTTTTCACAAATACACTTAATAGGTACACAACAATATGATAAGCTAAAACTAAGTCCAATTTCTATTCGCACAAAACTTTCAACATACTTTGTCTTCCTAGTTATCTTTAGATTTTTGTAAATTAAAGAAAAAATAATAATCAACTACCTTTGTGTCTCGATTCATATTCTTCAATTAATAATATAAGAGATTATAGTATTTACACCAACATCATGCAAATAATAATCTATTTTGGTGCAAATAATATTTTACATTGTTTTTATTATCAAATAATAATATTAATGATTAAAAAGAAAGGCCATTGGACAGAACAAATACTAATACTTAAAATAACGCGATGCACATTGAGATCCTTACATATTGATAGCAGGCATTACGTTGAACAAAAACTGCTTTCACACCAAACATCTAAAGCGTCTCGGAAACGGGGTATTTGAAGGAACGTGATGTCCTATGATTTCACAAAAGTGAGACTCATACCTATCGATAGACGGCATCGAAAAAAAACACAAATAATAAAAAAACCAACCCTCTAAAGCGTTTTGGATACAGGGTTTTTGAAGAAACGTGATGTTCCTTGATTTTCTAAGAGTGCGCGGTGACTTTATGCCAAAAATAATTGTGTAAAATTATGTTACGCCTAGGGTTTTTATGTCAAAACCGATTTTTCCAAAACCTTTATACCAAACTACAAAAGGACATTCAACTTCTAAAGCGAGACGTTTTGGAAACGGAATATTTAAAGAAAAATGATAACCTATAATTTTTCAAAAGTGTGCGGTTCACTTTGAGTGCCATACCCATCGAAAATGACAAATAATGCCATCAAACAAAACCTATAAAGCGTTGGGCACTATTTATTCATCGGGTCTAAAATCACAGCGCAAAAAACATAACATAACACATAACATAGCTTTTCCAATTTTCTGAATTCTTGACCAAAATACCCAGTTTTTTTATTAGGTAGCTAGCAGGGCTACGTAATTTTGGAAAAAAAATGATTTTTACAAATAACTACCTGTATATTTTTTAACCGACATCAAAAAAGCAGGAGGTTCTCAATTCGTCACGTATATATATTTTTTTTATGTATGTTCGCTGATTACTCGTAAACTCTTGGAGCGATTTGGAAAATTCTTTTTTTGTTTTTACTATCTAAGGTTTCCGCTACTTGAACTCATAATTCAAACTATAGCAGGAGAAAAGCGCGATAGAAGTGTAACATCGGAGGTCTTCGGTAAAGGAGATCGGTAATATTATGTAGTAGTACCTCTTTGAACTTACCTCATTTTCAGTTTCACGTAGGCAGTATTAAATGCAAACTATTTGGTTTTATGACAGCTGTCATCTTGAGCGGAGGCATGTACTGCATCCCTACCATGACTTTTTGAAGAACTCGAAAAAAAGAAACCCTTTTTCGATCACTCTTTTGTCCGTTTGTCTGTCGGTGTGTCACTACCGATATTCTCAGAGACGGGTGGACCTAGTAAGTTGATTTTTAGGAAGTTTCATAGTAAATACTCAATATAGTATGTTTAATCGAATACGTAAAAAACCCGTGGTAAGGGTACTGTTCCCTTCTGACGTTCGATTACGTTTTACCACGGAAAAATATTTCGATTTCACATTTTTTAAATGTTTTTTTTTATCAAATATCTTAATTATTGTATTAAAGTTAAATTAAATCATAGCCTAAATGTTATTCTGATATATTCTGAACAAATTTGTGTGGACCTTGTTAAAATCTGTTCTGTAGTTTATGAGATTACCTGGTTCAAACAAACAAACAGACAGACAAACAGACAAACAGACAAAAATTCTAAAAACTACCCTATCGTGTTCAGCTAACGATTTTAAGGCGACCTGTGTATTTTTTTTCTGGATATCTTACAATTACAGTTTTTTTGATGTCTACAGATTTATTATATGTATAGATATATTGGTGGAAACCGCTTTACTCCTGTGGACAGGCAGCCTAAAAGTGTATGATAAAAAGTGCTTTATTTTCCTGTTACGCTGTGGTATAGTAGACGGAGACCCCGGAAGGTAGGCATTAAGCAGAAAATCGTGTAATTTATAAATACATTTTACAACTAAAAAATATGGTTTAACCGAAGCTTTTCCATTTAGTTTCACATATTATTGTGTTGATATTTTAACAACAAACATAACGCATATGGATCACATTAATATTAATACTAGCTGTTTCACTACTATACTATCTATACTAAAATTCTAAAGCTGAAGAGTTTGTTTGTTTGAATTCGCTAATCTCAGGAACTACTCGTTGAAAAAATATGTTTGTGTTGGATAGTCCATTTATGGCATGAAGGCTTTAGGCTATATAACATCACGCTGCGACCAATAAGAGCGAAGAACCAATGGGAAATGTGGAAAAAGCGGTGAAAATTATTCATCTTTGAGGGCTTCCGTTTTTTGTTTGAACGCGCTGATCTCAGGAACTGCTAGATCGAATTGAAAAATATAGGCCGATACTCCCACTGGATCGGGACTTACGGGTCAAACCGCGGGGCGCAGCTAGTTCTAGATAAATCTGAATATTAAACATTACTGATACTGTTAGTTTATATTACGGGAATCAGCAAAAGTTCATAGTAATATATTGTAATGCTTCTCTGAAATACGTACCTAATAGTTTGGTAATTTGGATGTTTTAGGTATTGCATCTACCTATAGATACCTATTTGATTGATGTTATTCGTAATTCCCTTGATATTCGGGAACAATGCTTTCACCATTTTCGTAATAGATTGAGGGAATATGTTTTGTAATCAATTTTGCAGTTTAAACATTTTAACGTGGTGGTCAAAATGGTGATAGTTAACTCTGGTGACTATCAAGCAAAATTCATTAGAAGACGTGTTGGTGAAATGCGTTTTTGGTATAACGTTTACTCAAAATTTTGGTTAATCGTCTATTTAACTTTTTCGTTTTTTAGTATATTGGCCTTTCGCGTTTGTGCTTTTATGCTTTGAAACCATGCCGTAAGGGTGAAATATTAAGGTGTGTTCATTTGTCACTTAACATCTCTATAAATATAAAATTCGAAGTTCTCTGAATTAAATATGCACAGCTATCGGATTATTTCGTTTTGGGCTATTTGGTGTAAATATATCTATTATGACGTAGGCATCTGCTAAGAAACGATTTAGGAAAATTAAATTCCTAGGTGGACGAAATCGCAGTAGAGTGTTCGTGCGCTTTATGTTTGATTGTGGTTGGAACGTTTTATTGAAGGTATTTACCTACTTCATTTTCAGGCAGTGAGTTCAGAATGTAACATTCATTTTATCTTTTTTGTACCAATTTAGATTGATTGACAGTTTTTCACACTCTATTGAGTAACGCGATCGAAAGGAAAATTCTATTTTGATGAAAAAACGATTCAAGGAACTGAAGATTTTTTGTATTATAATACCTATATTTTCCAAGAAATATTATTTATAGACTTCGCGAAGATTAAATTAGGCGTAGCTAATCTTCGAGTAAGCATTTCGATTCATTTTTGGGCTTTACTCTCAATTAGAAAGCCAACTCGACAAAGCGTAGATTTCTGACTTAAAAGTACCAAATTACGCTAAGCTAATATGTTGCTGACGCTTTGGTGATGCTTTCGTCTATTAGGAGTTGTCATGCTCAGCAGCAGGATGCATTATAAGAGCTAGACCCTGATCCCGAATCTTTTCTGGTTATTCTATATCGAAAGCAACTGTATGATAACGAATTTGGATTTGTTATTAATTCAGTGTTGCCAACGCGGATTTTGAAAAACGCGTAGACCTCATTAGAAAAGGTCGTAGATCGACGTACTTTTTTATGAGTGAAATGAAGAGGAATAAAATTAGTGTTTCGCGAACCGTACCTAGTTCTTTCTTATGTTTATTTCCTCAGTTGTGGTCAATTAAATCGAAATTTGATAGATTTCAAAAGAACAAAACAACAGTGACTCCATCGAATCGAAATATTTTTAGGTTAAGTTTTCTGGTGAGACGAAACATTTTGTTCTATGGAATTTGTTTACTTGTATTTAAAAATAATGACGAAAGTAGTAGTGTGTTGGCAAAGCGAGTGTGCTTTAGTATAAAACGGAACGTTAATTAACTTTTTTATCGCGAATGAAAAGGAAATTATGCACATTCAGCTATAAGTTTAGTTATTTTACGAATTGATAGAAAATATGTAGATTCTAGGACTGAAGTGCGTAGGTTTGCAGGAGAGGCCACGTACGTAAAGTACGTAGATCTTCGTAAAAAGACGTAGGGTTGGCAACACTGTATTAATTCGTATGTATATTTAAGTAAGTACCTATATTAGGCCGATGATAGGCCGAGCTGTATTAAAGCTTTCAGGCCAGGGGATTATCTTTTACGATCGAAACACAGCTTAACAATATGCCAATAAAGTTTATCGCAGCATAGGTCACCTGGTGGAGAAAGATTTGGACCACATAAGGCTTACGGATACTGCAGAGTGCAGGATAAACAATAGGCCGATAGATCGCCGGCCGTCGCATGTGAAGGCTAACAAAAAAAACCGGGCAAGTGCGTGTCGGACTCGCGGATGAAGGGTTCCGCACCAAGTATGGGAACCCGACTTTTTTCTGATTTTTTTTTCTGATTTTAGAAGGTATTTGTTGTTATAGCGGCAACAGAAATGCATCATCTATGAAAATTTCAAATTTCTTGCTATCACGGTCCCAGTTCAGTTTGACGACCTAGTTGGCACAATGGTCTCCATACCGGACTGCCAAACACAGGGTTGCGGGTTCGATTCTCGCCTTAGGCAAGTATTTATGCTTAGATATTTGTCTGTGGTGTTGTTGTTTCTATGTATTATAAATATATATTTACATAAGAAAAGTATCTAGGTAGTATATCCGTTGTCTAGCACCCATAACACAAGTCTAGTTACTTAGCTTGGGGCTAGATGGCGATGTGTGGAATTTCCTGCAATATTTATATATATTTATGAGATATAGCCTGGTGGCAAACAGATAGACAGACGAACGGACAGTTAAGTTTTAGTAATAGGGTCTCCTAACCCTAACAAAATGAATAAGCTCTGCTTTATACAAAAAATATTTAGGTGTTTAAGCAACCATCGGTATTTTCAATATTAAACTTAATTAAAACGGGATTTATTTTATTTTTATAATTATATGTTTATTATTAGGGTGGATCTTGACAGTTATAAACAGCCATATCAGACTAACATCCCCCAACTCCAGTCTCGTCGAAAATGATGTTGTAATAACATCGAAATATCGAACTCCAAAAAATAAAAACAATAAACATGGTAAATGTCCTGTTTTTTGAAGTGAAAACTTCTTTAGCGGCGTTGAGCACTTTTTCTGTAATGGGTATAAAATCTTAAACTCGCGTCAGGACACGTGAGCTGATCGAAAAAGCGTAAGACGGATGGAGAGTAGACAGCTATAGTTTTAAAGTGTTAAATTTTGAATGTAATATAAATTGTCATGTTTGTGTACGATAGCGCAATAAATGAATATTGTATTCTACCACATAAATGATAGTACTTTTATACTGATAAAGCAGTTGGTGCAAAATTATTCCCTAACCATTCCAAAATATCAAACATGCTCAACGTTAATAATCAAGTTTTCACTTCTGCCGGCGCTCCCGGAGTGCGACCCGTCTTATTTTTTTAATTTATTAGTAACTAGCTGCGCCCCGTGGTTTCACCCATGTTATAATTTTCTACGCAATTTCCTTATTTTTTTCTTTCACCTTCTCCTGAAAATAAGAAACAAAACAAAAAAAGAAAGAGCGTAATGGGTTTAGCTGTTCTCGAGATTTGAGATAAGCAACACATTCAGCGATTCATTTTTATATTATAGAGAAGATATAGTGGGACACAAACATAGCTAAGAACACTCCCGACTAATTCACCTTTCAAACAAAACAAAAACTAAATTAAAATCGGTCCATCCGCTCGGGAGCTACGATGCCACAGACACACACAGACACGTCAAACTTCTAACACCCCGTCGCTTTTGCGTCGGGGGTTAAAAAAAGACATAAGTAAGTAGGTACATATAACTAGCTATTGTTGGACATGACGGCATAAAGAATTTTAATTATTTGGTGACTTTACAGAATAATTAGGGCGGAAATAGAATCAACGATCAAGAGAAGTAATTCCTCGTATCAATGGTAGAATATTTTACATAAATTAGTATATCTACCATGGGTTCCAAGAAATGAAAGTTCAGAGTCAAAAATAGACCCATCAAATACTAATTAATTCCTCTGATCACTGTAGGGTTTGAAATAATTAAAATCGGAATTATGTTATTTTACCTTAAATGTTTTACCACTAGCTTCTGCCCGCGGCTTCGCCTGATATTTTACCCTCATATGGGGTTTGATTTCGAAAAATTCCTTCTTATATCAGTCAGTCAATAAGGACTTTAGATTTTATATTTATAGCTGTTTTTGTAGTTTTCACCAATTTTCTTTTCTCCGTCTCTGGCAAAATAATAGCGTATGAACTAAAAAGGGGAAGTAAATTTTTTCTTTAATATGTCTTACATTCTCTACATCACTTAAAAATTGAAAAGATAGATAGATAGATAAACACTTTATTGCACCATAAAAACAGAACGCAAAATGATTATATACAACAAAAACAAAAATAAATTCTAACTTATAACTACTTATATGCTAAAAGAAAATTGATATTTAGTACCTGACAATATGGTACAATGGGCGGCCTTATCGCTAAAAGCGATCTCTTCTAGGCAACCTTTGGATGGAAAAGAATTAAGGAAGGGGATGGGTGGGTCCAAAGAAAGGTTGTTTTTCGTGCAGCAGTTTGTTACGACATCAGCCATACCTCCTCCTACATTTTTTTGACCTGTGTGGATTGTCCTGCAATATTTATTTATTATTTTATTATTATTTCTACTGATATTCGTTCGACATCGGAAATTCGCTATTTTTGAATCCCTAGATCGTAACGAGTGGTCTCCACCACTCGTCGCCGACAGGCGAGTGGTAGAATAAACGTCAAACAATCATAGTGAAACATTCGAAAACGATATTTGAAAATGATTTATATCTTTTGGTATTATTTAGAATGTTCGTCGGTACCTACCGGTTTTCAATTTTCTGCGTAACACGAACTAAATTGATATTTCAAATTTCGACAACAAACGATTCAAAAATACAGAAAATTGGTGTCATGTGATTTGGAAATCGAGCGTGACTTGTAGGCGAATACGACGATGCTATGTCACACGAGCGAGCCAAAAATAGAGCCCCAAGTGCGGGTCGGACTCGCGAACGACGGCATCATATTCAGTTTTCAGTATTTTTAGTTTTCCGTACCTCAAAAGGTAACACACACACACACTTCAGGGACAGTAGTATGAAAATTACAGAAGACTACAAAAAGTAGCTATTTCCTTTGTATTACCATGCTATGTTTGTTTCCAAGAATTGATCTTCATCAGCAAGACTATCCATTGGTATAAAAATATAGGATGATTATTTTTTTTACAAAATCAACAGGTTCGATTCATGGCTAAGGTAATTATTATTATTAAGAACCTGTAGTGTCCCACTGCAGTGCAAAGGCCTCTCTACTCCCCTTCCAATGATCGCGATCTTGTGCGACGGAATAATTACTTAATTAATGAGTAAGGTAATTACTTTTCAAAAATGTAATGATGTAGTTTTTGTTTTTATCAAAGTCGGGCACCCAACTCCATTCATCATTTTTCGCTATCTCTTATAGTTTAGAATAGAGCCCTGAAGGTCCACATACAAAATTCACCCTGTATATTTACAAAAGAAAAGTATAAAAGCTTACACTAAAACTAATTACAATAAATATGAACACAAAAAACAAAATATAACACATAAACAAATTTAATCAAGCAAACCGCCCCGAGTCACCCCTGGCGCAAAAGACCCCATCACACTAGCAGCACTACCACGCTGAATAGCTATGGCCAGCCTCTGCACCAGGAACGACCCGGAACGGCTATCCAAAGTATAAAAGTAGTATATTCGTTGTCTAGCACCGATAACACAAGTCTAGTTACTTAGCTTTGGCCTAGATGGCGATGTGTGGACTGTCTTGCAATATTTATTTATTTATCTACTAGCTGCGCCCCGCGGTTTCACCCGCGTAAGTCCCGATCCCGTAGGCATATTGGGATAAAAAGTAGCCTATGTGTTAATCGAATTTTCCAGCTATCCAGATACAGAGTTTCATCGCAATCGGTCCAGCCGTTCTCGAGTTATAAGTGTTGTAACAAACACGACTTTCTTTTATATATTTAGATGTATATTTCGAAATAATAATCTGTCTACCTAGATAACCTGCTTTTATAAACAATATTGCTGCAAATTAAATACGCCTGCAGCTATCACAGCAGCTGCACACAAAACAAAGGCCGGTTTAGTTTCTCAATATCTGTTTTTTGCCAACAAATTAAATAGGTAATATCTATAGTCTATACTATATATAGGTACTAACATTATAAAGCTGAAGAGTTTGTTTGTTTCAACGCGCTAATCTCAGGAACTACTGGTTTGAATTGGATTTTTTTTTGAGCTAGATAGTCCATTTATCGAGAAAGGCTTTAGGCTATATAACATCACGCTGCGACGAAGCATCAATGAAAAATGGTGCAAAAAATGGGAAAATTATTAATATTTGAAGGCTTTCGTTGCGCGCGCTGCATAAACGGTCCAAGTTACCCAAAAAATATGTATGAGGGAATTATTCCTCTTTGAATGATCAAAAAAAATGTATGCAACAGTATATGTCTATCTTTTATGATTGACTGACTATAACCTTTTTTGTGGTTATCAAATTTGGTCGAAATTAATGCATTATTGCCAATTATTTATCAAAGAGTTTCATCAACATATTATATTAATCCTTCTAGAAAATTAGTGGGGTGGTATCTTAGAGTCAGGAGAACTAGATAGGAACCAGATACTTTTTTTTTCGATATTCTCATGGTTCGGGACTTAAGCGGGTGAAACCGCGGGGCACAGCTGGTACACAGATATATAGACATAGCTAGCCACAAAATTACAATTCTATATTAAAATGTACTCTGCCAAACATCCTCCCACAATTTAATTTAAATTTGTATCTACAGGGACAACAGAGTTACAATAGAGATAAATTACTAAATATCTATCTTTAAATTACAAATACTTTCATCGAAGTGTATTGCGTGAATTGGTTATTGACGTGAATTGCTAGCAAATGTCAATAATTCAATTTGACTTTATTCAGTTTTAAATCACTACAGTATTTAATTGTAGAAATCCAAGTGTTGAATAAAGCTAAGGGTGCGTTCATATAAAAAGTTGGTCACTGCCAATCTGAGCTAGTTTTGAAAGATTATTATATGGATACAACCATGTGCCTTGAAACACTACTATAATTAGAATCGGCTGCCACTAAACTTGTTATTGTAAAGGGCATCTACGTGTTGGCTTTGGCTCCACGCACGTCTTCCAAAGGTCCGGGCTTCATAGCCCCGCAATATGGAATACAGATTCATGAAGATAGAGTAGTAAACTAGATTAATAGCATATGCCTTTGTTAGTTAAAATGTGTTTTTACACTCGTGTCATCTGTAAAAGTGACAAAACACATTTTAATTAACGAATTTAATTTTTATTAACGGCTAAGAGGATTCAGCCGGTCCAGGTATGGCAGGCGGGTCCAGGTATGGCCGCCAGCCATACCTGGACCCGCCGCGCCCGGTACTGCCGCCGGTATTGTGTAGCCTTTAGGCATAAGCTGCCTGCCTACTGGATCTGCTTGAATCCAAAGTCAAGTCTGGTCAAACCCGCGGGAAACCCCGCGACGTCGAGGGGGTGAGTAAAATAGCGATAACAGCGAAATTACGAATAGGAGCTACATTAACCTTGGGATATAAAGAATGTGTATGAATTACACTACCTAGGTATATAATTATATTAGTGCAGGTTATCTTGTGATGTATTGTTAATTCTAATTGGAAAGTACTTTATCCGAACTTACTCCAGTTTGTTGTACAAAGGTCGTGAATAATTTAATAATGGAAGAATTATTTTCACAACAAAATGTTTTATTTACTTGTAATATCCCTTACAAGAATAATACAAAAGAACTTACTAACTTTATTACACTACAAGCAATTAATTAAAACTAAACACCCCACTTGATCCGACACTTGACACCATCGTTTTAGTTGTTACAAGTGCTTTGTTTACGAGTATTGAACAAAAACAAAACACTGCCAGTCCGTCGGACCGTATCTGTCGAACGACCTTATTAAGGTCGACTAATTTAGAATAAAATAGAATATAATTTATTCGAACAAACACACGACACAGTATAGATACAAATAAGAGATAGTTACAATTAAAAGAAATTACAAAAAAACAGACAATAAAAATAAAAAGTATCTGAGAAGTTGTGTGTTGTCCGAATGGGTGAAAGCCTCAGCATATGCTGCAGATACGCAGGCGCATCTGCAGCGAAATTTAAATATTTACGCTAAACTAATCAAAATAACACTATTTGAATGATTAGTATTTATCAAGATATGTATTTAAATGATGTTAATAACGATATTATCTACACTAGTGTATTTTTTTGGAAAAAAAAACTTGTAAATAACAACAAAAAATACAACTGCCGGTAGTTAAGTTTCGGGAGCGCTAGTTTAACTTTTTAAAAACTAAATTAAAACTACATGTTACTGCTATGAGTATGATTTTAATACTAACTTAATAATGTAGAGACGAACGAAAGTTTACACGGATGTTATTGTTCACAAAATATATCTAGACTAAACAGTTTATTCCTTGAATTTAACTTAGGTATAAACAAAGAATACGCTGAATTAGCATTGTATATATCTAAATTACATTGTCTCAATATATAACTCCTCCCCCCTTAGTCTTTTAGTATCGGGAAAAACTAATTAAAATGGTTTTTTCCAGATACCTAAAATTGACGTAAAAGAAATGGTTAAAATTAATAATTAATTGAATTATAACAAAAAGAATTTAAATAATTACTAAACAAAGTGATTATACAAAAATAATTGATTATATGATTATAATAATATTAAAATTACTGATTATTTGAATTAATTGAATACAATAAAAGAAAATAAATGATTACCTAAAATTAGGATTTTTAAAATTTTAAACAATTAAACGTTGATTTTGTAATTCAACGGGATTTACATTGTTCACGTTATTTTCTACTACATTTTCCCGATTCCTTAAAAATATAAATTGTCTTAATATGTTTCTGTATTTAATACAAATTAATATGATAAATAATATTATAATTAACACGTTTAACATAATCATTATGTTTAAAGTTTTTCGCGTTCCTTTCGTGTTATCATGATTACCGCTTTTCTTGATTAAATTGTTCATTTGCCGGATATCGTCCAACTTGATTCCTTTGAGGTTAACTGGTTCGGTGTCGTAGTCTTCATTGGTTTTCGGGTTATTCCGCAAATCTTGTAGATTAGGTAAATTCAAAACTGGAATGCGTTTGTAGTCTGGTTTTAATGTATGTTGCCGTTGACTATGAATTCGATTTTCACCGATGTGGGCATCGCACTGTACTGGTATAGTGAGTATATAGGTTCCCTTCAGTTGCTCGTGAATTTCATTATTTCCGCATTTTATTGTCAGAACTTGATTGTTTTTACAGAATAAAATCCAACTGTCTGTGTTAATTCGCTGCAGTTTGACGTCGTCGATATGTATTGGCAAGGACGTACATGAAGAAAAGTCTTTCTCGAATTCCATAAGTGACTCTATGCATGTTTTTCCAGGAAAAGGCGTTAATTCGTTTTCATCGCAAAGATATTCTTCGGTAGTTATCTCTTTACATTTTTGGGCGAATGGCCTGTATTCGTGATTACTCACCAAAAGAAAGGAAAGAGATGGGATCACTATAAAGGTTTGGTTTGTGGATTCATCGGACATGGGTAATGGGTACAATTTGTAATAATTATACATTATTTTATTAACTACAGGTACATCTATAATAAATGTTATTTCTTCGTTTTTAATGTAAGTTTTTACAGTTAATGTTTCTTCTATATAAATTAAATTTTCTTCTGTTACAGGGTACATTAGATTTTCATATTTGGCAATTCCAGATAACAAGGTAAGTAATTCATTAGAATTTATAACAGATTTATGTAATACTGAAGTTTTGCTTAATGCTAGAGCTGTCTCTATTTCGCTTAATTTTATATAAATGGTTCTGAAGTTAGAAACAAATAAATTAATTACGCCAATAAAATAAGGTAATGATGTGAAGTTGTTCTCTGCCGTTAATGAACGAATGACCATGCTTTCTAGTTTATCTAAACGCATTTTCATGAGTCTAGTATTTTCGTCTATAATTTTAGTTGTATTTAAAAAGTGGTCCATCATTTCAGAAACTATAGTGATTTTACTGTCTATTGCTTGTTGTTCGTTTTCTATTTTTCCTATAATGTTATCGTAGCGTACTGCATCATCGTGATCTAAATTTCCTGTAATAATTTTTATGATAGATCCTAGGGGATTGATGAGACCTCGCTTGACTCTACTGGAAGGTACTAACTGCTGCACTTTCTCTATTGCTTCATCTCTTAAATATTCTGCCTGAGCTTTTAATTCATTTGTCTCATTTAAATATATTTTATGTTTGTTAATCATAGTAATAAAATCCTGAAATTTATGAATGTTAAAGTAAAGATCCGATCGAATACCAATTAATGAAATGGTTTTAATGATTGACCAATTTTCCGTCTGTAAGTATGCAATTCCCTGTTTAACAGGTAAGATTCCCGGATTGTTATTAATTTTGACTATTTGAGGGTCCTGGTTGGCTGTCGTCTGCGCCCATATTTGTGTGACGAACCTGTGGAGGACGTTTGACGTTTAGTATAGGGGCTCTTGTATGTCTTTCCCTAACCTGGATGGGTACTACATTTCTTTCTATTTCACCTGTAACTTTTGCTTTCTGAAACTTTGGTTTATCCTTACTCTGTCTCTTATTTACTGCTTTTGTATATATAGTTTGCCCTATTTGTAATGGTGGTGTTTCTTCACCGCCTCGCTTTCTTACTAAGTTTTCCTTTGCTGTTTTCATTTTTTCCATTAAATGTTTATAAAGCACTGAGGTTCTATTTTTATGGTCTTTAATTAGCTGTTGACTGTATGATTTTTCAAAATCTATATCAAAGGTGGAATTTAAATCTGTGTGACCAAAGACTACCTCAAATGGTGTTAAATCTGTTGAGCTATGTATTGTATTATTGTAGGCTATAATTGAGTAATTCATGACTGACAATGCGTCTGTATGTTTTTGGTCGTATCTAGCTAATCTGTATATTTCTGTAATTGTAGAATGAAAACGCTCTACTATACCCATAGAGTTTGGGTTGTTTGGTGTACCTATGTGTAACTTTATTTTGTACAAATCTGTAGTTTCCCTAATAAGGTCATTATTAAACTCAGTACCTGGGTCACAACTAATTTTCTTAGGTATGCCATAAAATGTAAAGTACTTCATTAAAGCTCGTACTATCTCTGGGGTGTTTTTTGATTCAATTTCGATCGCTTGACCTAATTTACTAAAACTATCTACCATGGTCAAATATTGTTTAGAATCTATTGAAAATATGTCCATGAAAATTTCCTGAAAGGGTGCACTTTGCGTCTGTGTTAGCTGCAATATTGGTTTTATCGGCTTTCTGTCGTATTTTGATACTTTACATTTTTCGCAAGCATTTATTATTGCGGCTACTGTTTCTTGCATGTTTGGCCAGTAATAATTTCGTCTGATACGTTTGATGGTTTCAGAAATTCCACGATGACAAGTTTTTCCATCGTGTAATTTCTCTACTACTGCCTTTTGTTCCAATTCGTCTTCTAAATAGATTACGCGTTGAGTACATTCGTAAAAGTTAACTGTTCCTTTTTTAAATAATGAAATTATTACTGTAGCAAATTCTTTCCTATGTTGTGGGTTTTCAAAGTAAATAAAATATTTTAATTTCGGTTTTATATATTCTTTGAGAAACTGTTTTATGATATCTAAATTATTTAATGGTAAGAAAACCTCTAATACTTTCTGTTTGTCCCTAGATAAGTTTTTGACTTGTAACTCTTCGCGGTACCAATTAAAAACTAAGATTTGGTTCGGTTTTGTGTCTATGGCTTCTTCTAGTATAGGTATACCGTGTGATTCTAAATCTTGTGCAGAGTGAACTGTACCAACAGAGCTATCCGATGGTACAGGATATTGTGGAATTACCTCAATATCTGGCTCGGATGCTGTCATAGTGTCTTCGTCATCAGAAATAGTAAGTGTCTCCTCAGAGTCCTTTTGTCCATTTTCGTCATCTACGTTAACTATCATTGAGTATTTATCTGAATCTAAAGCATTTATTTGCAAATGTTCTATTCGAGAAAGGGCATCTGCGTTAGTATTTTGTTTGCCGTTTTTATGTATAATTCTAAAATCGTATTCCTGTAATCGCAAACGCCATCTCGTGAGTTTACTATTGGGTTCTTTAAGTTGATATAGCCATACCAATGGTTTATGATCTGTGTAAATGTCGAATTTATGTCCATACAGGTAAGGTCTAAAATGTTTCGTAGCCCATATTATCGCTAAGAGTTCCCGCTCTATTGCGCTATATTTTCGTTCAGCATTTGTTAGTGTGCGACTAGCATAAGCTATCGGTTTGTCGCTACCAATTGAACCTTGTGATAATACAGCGCCTATTGCTACCTCGGATGCGTCTGTTGTTAGAATAAATGGTTTAGACATGTCTGGGTACTGTAGTATAGGAGCATTTACTAAAAGTTCTTTGCATTTTTCAAATGCCTTTTTATAATGTTCGTTAATTTCTACTTTTCTTCCTTTCTTTAAACAGAATGTTAAGGGTTGTGTAATTTTAGAAAAATCGCGAATGAACTTTCTGTAGTATCCTATAAAACCTAAAAATCTTTTTATTTCCGTTTGTGTTTTCGGAATGGGATAATCAAGTACTGTCCTAATTTTGTCGTCATTTGGTTTAAGGCCTTGTTCTGTTAATGTGTGTCCTAAATATTGTACTTCTTTACGCAAAAACTCTGATTTGTCTAACTGTATCTTTAAGTTTGTCTGTCTAAGTCTGTCGAATACTGATCGTAATTTTGTTAAATGTTCCTGTAATCCATTAGAATATATTAGAATGTCGTCTAGGTAAACTAAACAGTGAATGCCTTGAAATTATCCATTGTACGCTGGAACGTTGCAGGTGCAGTTTTCAGTCCAAATGGCATTCGAAGGAACTCGTAATGACCATTTTGTGTAGAAAAGGCTGTCTTTTCCCTATCTTCTTCTGTAATTTCAATTTGATGGTAACCAGAAGCTAAATCTAAAGTTGTGAAATAGTTACTATTACCTAATTTGTCGAATAAGTCACATATGTTAGGTATGGGGTATTTATCGTCTATGGTAATTTCGTTAAGTCGTCGATAGTCTATAACCATCCTATATTTAACTTGACCTGATGCGTCCATTTTTTTTGATACTAGATGGACAGGGGCACTCCATGGTGAGTATGATTCCCTAATAACATTGTCTTTTAGTAATTTTTCAGTTTGGTTTTTAATCTCTTCAGCTTGCGCCGGAGGTTGTCTATAAGGTCTAACATAAATAGGATCTTCGTTTACGGTACGTATGCGATGTTTAACTTGATTTGTAAAAGTTAGTGGTAAGTTTTCACAATAAAATATATCTCTATATTCCATGCATAATTCTTGAATGGCTTTTCTTTCTTCGTTATTTAAATGATTTGTTCTTAGTTTAACATTTAAGTTTTCTATTAATAAACTGTCTGTCTCTATGTTTTCGGATTGTATTTGTGTATTATTTAATTCTACTAACTCTATATGTTCTAATTTTTCAACTTTAAAGGGTGATGTAATTTTAAGGAATAATTCTTCTTCTTGTAAATTTTGAATAATGGTTGTAGCTAAATAATTCTCACATTTAACTATTGCTGAGGGCATTCTTACGCCTTCTGTAAATTGTATAAAATTAAGAAGTGCATAACCTTCTTTCTGATTTACAGGTAGTCTGACTTTATGTTCTGAACGTGGGAGTAGAGTAATCATGGATTCTTCCGGAAAAATTATAGGAATACATGTATCGTTTGTTTCTAAACGCTTGTCCTTTAAATTAAGATTAGCATTGAGCTGAGACATTAAATCGAATCCTATGACACCGTCGTAATTTTGATCAACATCGTACAAATAAAATTTGTGAAAATTGTTATTATTAAATATTGTAAAAAGTGGGATTTCGATAACTTCATTGTGAGAACTAGTTGAATGTGTGCTTACTACTACGAATGGTTCCTGAAATTTATACTTTTGGAAATATTGTTGTCCTATTTTGGGGCTTAGAAATGATTTTGAACTACCAGAGTCTAGCATTAGTCGGGCGTTTATTTCGGGTACATATATATAGGGTAATTTTAGGTCTGCATTAAAATTAATCGCTATTATTTCGGATGTTTTTGTTTGATACCTATCTGAAAATTTTGAATTTCCATTTTATTTTCATTTTTATTTTCTTGGTGTATGGGCTCTATATTTTGCTGCTCTACGTTCTGTGAAGATTCCGCATAATCTAAAGCAAGTTGGTAGCTAGCTGTTTGGTCTTCATCATAACTATTATCGTAATAATTTTCATTATAATCATAGTAATTATCAAAGTTTTCGAATTCAGGTTGGTACGGAATTTCATAAGGAAATTCTGTGTAGATTTCGTTCACGGGTACTTGTTGAGGTCGAGCTGGAGCTGTCCTCATAGAAACGTCCGTGTTTTGTTGCTGGTTGGGTGGTTTATACCCAAACTGACCTGGCTGTGGTCTGAAACCTGAGAATTGAGGTCTATAACCGAACTGAGCTGGTTGTGGTCGGTATCCGAATTGAGTTGGTTGTTGTCGGTATCCGAATTGACCAGGCTGTGGTTTAAATCCAAAAGATTGATTATTAGGTCTAAATGCTAATGGCTGAGGTCTATATCCGAATTGTCCTGCCTGAGGTCTAAAACCAGAGGGTTGATTATTAAATTGGGGTCTAGGCTGATAATTTTGAGGGAAATTGTTATTTCTAAATTGATTTGGTGGATTTCCTATCTGCTGAAATTGTAAAGAGGGTTTAGATCCTGTAGGTATGAATCCTGATGGTCTTTGATTCATGAAATTTGGTCCTTGAATAGGAGGAATCAAAGGTTTATAATTATTTCCTGAAAATGTGATTGGTGGTCTACCGTTTCCTATTAATTTTGAATGCATATTGTATTCTTCAGCAAAATTAATTTCTTCTAAGACTATGGTTAAAGCTTCTTCGATGGTTGTTGGTCTCTTTTGCCTTATTGTTTTAACTAAATCTATTGGGAGGTTGCACATAAAAACCTTAAGGGCTTTATCGTCATATATTATTTTTCTTGCGTCCCTAGTTATGATTGGGGTTGATACCTCTACCTTAGCGAAAAGGTTTGCTTTTAGCTCCTGTATTCGCTTACAGAATTCTACGTAAGATTCATTGGGTTTTAGCTTAGAGGTTGCTAGTTCTAAAGCTAAGCACTCTTCACTACGTGGATCTCCGAAATGTTGGACTAGAAGATTTTGTATATCGGTAAAGCTAGAAAAGTTTCCTCGTTCGTTCACTAAAGCGGCGGCTCTACCTCGAAGTTTGCTTGTAACAACTTGTAACAAGTATTCGTTTCGTTCATTTGTACCCTGATATTCTGAAAGTACAAATTCACACTTTCTTAAAAATAAAGTTAACACTGATGTATCCCCATTAAATTCGGGAATTAAATTGATTACGTCGCGAGGAATTTCGGAAGCAGCCATTGTTAATGCCGCTCCGAGATCTATCGCATTATCCGCATTCATTTTAAATTATTAAAATATTAATTACAAACTAATAAAAAAAAAATTAATTCTTAAAATTTCAATATAAAAAAAAAATCTAAATCTTAAAATTAGGCACCAATACACTCGAATGGGTACGGGATCGGAAGGGCTTATTAGAAGGGGTGAGTACTGAGTAATCACTTACATTAACGCCACTGCCGCTCGTTTCCACATTGCGCCGAAAGTAACGAATTTGTTTGTTTGGTTCCGGATGCCGCGGCCAATACGTGAATTTAACACACACGCTAGCACAATGGACATCCGTCCCAGGCTGCGCCAGTTAAGTTTCGGGAGCGCTAGTTTAACTTTTTAAAAACTAAATTAAAACTACATGTTACTGCTATGAGTATGATTTTAATACTAACTTAATAATGTAGAGACGAACGAAAGTTTACACGGATGTTATTGTTCACAAAATATATCTAGACTAAACAGTTTATTCCTTGAATTTAACTTAGGTATAAACAAAGAATACGCTGAATTAGCATTGTATATATCTAAATTACATTGTCTCAATATATAACTCGGTTGACAACTAACATAGACGGCCATAGACTCTCAATAAAAACGAAAATATAACGTTCCCGGGTGTTTTGTTGCTAGTTTTATAGACTTTAAACATCATCGTGAGATTTCTCTTTCACATTGTATATGTTCGAACAGGCTAGATATAGTGTACATGCTTGACTTAGACGTTGAAATATGCGCAAAACGATCGACCTTATTAAGGTGGCGCGACAGATGCGCCATATTTAAAATCGACCTTAATAAGGTGGTTCGACAGACGACCAGGCTCTGTGTATAACATATCATTTCTATGTGAGAATTTTATTATTTTGTAAATATTGGAACGAAGTTCCGCGTTGCGAAAGGGGGCTAGACGGAAAAAATTAAGACCAAAAGTTGTAACGACACATTTTGAGTTTATTACAATTCCTTCACTAATTAATCGTAAAAAACTTCGTTACATCCGGATGTCCCTTGACACCTCTCAAGTTTCATAAAATGTATATGACCTGAAAACGTACAACATTGTAAGTTTGAAAGCTAAATAAAATATTAGACCTATTGTTTAATTTATTATGCTTTAATAGGCCATTTTTGCTACTTCTGCCTAATCGTCGGTCCCTATGGAATTAAATAGAAATAAGTAAGATCGTACAATATTAGCCGATTTTGCTAAGATATTTTTTCAGTTATATAAATAAATAATAAATAAATAATAATTGTTGGAATTGAAAAATTTGGAACTCACTTCACCATAAGTTTAAATTGTAGCAGGCTTTTACTCGTCATTCGTCGGGGAGGTTCACAGCTAAGCGAAGTTCGCTGTGAGTTTACGGTCGTGCGGGTTAAGCGACGCCTAGCGCAGTCATTACTTCGATGGGTGACCAATTAGTAGTGTGGCAAAAATGTATTTTCGTGAGCCCCTCCGTGCTTCGGAAGGCACGTTAAACCGTTGGTCCCAGTTGCTACCTCTAGTAGTAGTCGTTAGGTCAAGTTATAGGCCTTAGGGCGATCTGAAAACTCTAACAATATGTGAGCCACACCACTATACGAGAAGAAGAAGACTCGTCGTTCGGTAATTTCCTTTTCTTTTAGATTATGTAAGTAACAATAAAGAGGTAATGGACTTAGTCATCTATTATTGATAGCCACGTGGGTAATATGATCACGTCCCTTTTTATAGACTTACTCATAAAAAACGGGCCATTCAGCTATCAAAAAATCCTATAATCAATGACATTGGCAGTTGTTAAATGTTACCTAATGGGTGGTACTAATAGGACCATAATCAGGTTATCGACTTTAGTTTCCCGTCTTAAAACTATTTATTTCCTGTCCTGAATGACTGACTGACTGACAGATCAACGCACAGCCTAAACCGCTGGTCGTAGAGACCTGAAACGTGGAGGGTGTGTTCTTTGTAAGACGTAGGCATCCGATAAAAAGGATTTTCCGAAATTCTATCCTTTAGGGGGTGGAAAAGGGGGGCAAAGTTTGTATGGGACAACGGGATTTTTTGGTCCAATCTACTTCAAGTTTTCGACTTCTACGTGGACGTAGTCGCGGGACGTCTAGAATACCTGCATTCAAACAGAAGTGTCGTAGTAATATTATGTGATGCCATGCGTCCCGTTCCCTATGAGTGACGTCATGCGTCATGTTACGGTAACATGCCGTGTCCGATCCCGTTAGGAAACAAGAGTATTTAATAATAATATCGCTCACCTGGGCTTGTGTTATGGTATCGAGTAACGAATAAAAGACTTATATATAGGAAAAATGTAAAGTAGGTAGGTAATACCTACCTACTTAGTAGGTAGGTAATACCTACCTACTTAACAAAAACAAATATTTTTTTTCATAGTTTTCTTACGACGTTATCATGTAAAGTTATCGTACGTAAACTGACTTTACAGACAACCATTGAATTTTTTTAAACATTTTTCGAAAATTTGATTTTATGTGTCAACCTCAGTAATTAACAAAAAATTATTCAAATTGCCAATAGACTAAAAGTTGATTGTTATGGTGCACAAAGATTGCTCACAAACGATTTCTTATTATTAGAAATAACCCTGTTTAATATAAGATTACATTGACTATTTATAGGTGTACGTGGCATCTGCAGACGACATGGTCGCTTGTGCTGTCAGTCTGTCTATTAGATCATGACATAGGTTGTCAGATACCTAATTTAATTATGTACCAGAGTACTGCATTTATCCGTGATGGATTTCCTACCAAAGAATATAGGTCTTTGGTTTGAAAAAATCGTTTATTACAGCAAACAAAGTAAATGGATAGATAGATAAATGTCTTATTGAACTTAAGAAAATTCTTAAGAAAAAAATGGATAGACACTAAAAATAAAAACAGGCGACCTTATCACTAAAAACGATCTCTTCCAGGCAACCTTTAAATGCAATGAAAAATATTTATTACAAAGTCCCTTAATATTGTAACAAATAATCATTGTCAACGACTAACAACATAAACTAAAAAACTTTTTAACTTGTGTTAAAGTTTAACTCAGCTTTAGGTATAAAAACATAACAACAGCACATAATATAAACCAGGGTAATTTTTTTATTTATTTATACGATAATTTTTGAAACAAAAAAAAAATACAGTAGGATGAAACCCATTAGAAAAGGAGGGGAATATGATCAAAATGAAAGGGAAAATAAATTACGGTCGATCCGAGTTCGGGAAGTGGGAGGGGGTGAGTTTTTAAGGGTAAAAAATGGTTTTCCTTGTTTTCCGGCAAAACTAAAAGTCCTAAGGAAAAAAGTTAAATAGCAAAGTTGTAGGTAATAAAAAGATCTACAACTTTTGTATTTGCAATTTTTTCACATAACCTCAAAATTTAGGTGAAAAATTCAAAAAACCAAGTTTTTGGTTTTTTATTTATATTATAATATTTTTCTAAAAAAAAAAACTACGAAATTTGGTGAAAACTTACCTTATTATGTCCCAATAGTGGTAATGTTTGCTGGTTGAAGGTTTATAACACAATGTAATATTGGTGGACAAAATTCATTACTCGAATTAATTTAGCCCCGGTGTAATAAATATACTCAAAAACGATTTTCCCAATCTTTTTATTACGTGCACCAAACAATCTCTCAAAGAAGGAAGAAGCACAGATTATAGTCCCATAGAAATCATATGCAAACACCTCGGATATTGTGAAATAAGGCAGCTGAAAATATACGGTATAGAACCAACATTGCTTAAGAAATAAAAATGGCTAGTTTGAAAATAGTGAAGGTAACCGGGAAAAGGTAACCGGGTCAAAAAGCGAGTGGGAAACAAGGCGAATGGAAAGTTCGCTACGCGGAATCAACGAGTATAGGGAAACCACTGGGAAACCGATTAAGGTGAAAGGGTACCTGCGCTCTCTCCATACAAACGTAGTCGACTGTTTCCTCCCTGAATAATTACACTAGAGCAAATGATTTTGTTGAATAAAACCTATAACTACCATGACTATGCCCCTATGTCTTAATTTTTTTTCAAATATAAAAAAACTTAGGGGTATGGTCATGGCAGTTATAAGTTTTATGCAACAAACATTGTTGCTATACTGTCATTATTCAGGGAGCAAACAGTCGACTACGTTTGTATGGACAGAGCGTCGGTACTATTTCCTCTTAATTACTCGGTAAGAGTTCAAGTCATTATGTATGGAATTTAGCAATTTCTCTATGTTAGGAATTTCAAGACCACATTAGACTGTATAGCTAGTAAACATATTTTTTCATTAAAATCTTTTTATATCTCATACATTTTTAATCTGTAGTAACTCACCATGAAAATATGTTGACCCAGTTGGCACAATGGTCACCATGCCTGACTGCCAAACACATAGTTGCGGGTTCGATTCCTGCCTCAGACAAGTATTTATGCTTAGATATTTGTTTGTGGTCTGGTTGTTTCTATGTATTATTTACAAAAGAAAAGTATATAAGTAGTATATCCGTTGTCTAGCATCCATAACACAAGTATAGTTACTTAATTTGGGGCTAGATGGCGATGTGTGGAATGTCCTGTAATATTTATTGTTATATTTTTCTATCACTAAATATAATAATTATGTATAAGTCTATGGTTAAATTCTCGTCGGAAACTTTTTGTTTTCGTAATAAATACAAAAAATGAATCAATTTAAATTCAGACATCTTCCAAGCTGCCAACGCTTGTAACATATAAATAAGCCTAAGCGGTCCTACGAGTCTCATATTTACGGTAAGAGTCTTAACTACTCGGCGCATTTTCTCGAATAAACATTGATAAATACCTAACTGAAATGCTGAAATATTGCCATGGCGCCTCCGCCAGGTCAATAAAAATCAATGAAATCATACACGGCTCAATAAAAATGTTACCACTTATTTCTAAATGATTTAAATAACCCAAAAACTTGCTTAACTACTTCAGCATTTATAAATGAATATTGTGAGACCTAAAACTTTAAGGTGAGGGCCTGGAGACCATACCAAGCCTACCAAGCAATAGATATATATGTTTTATAAATTACTATTAAGTATCTTATATGGTTGTGTTATTGTGGAGAAGTCAATAAACATATTTATTTATTACTAGCTGCACTCTGCTGTTTCATAAGTCCCGATCCCGTGGTAATAACAAAATAAAAAGAAGCGTTATAACGCTTCTTCACACACAAAAAGATTATTTCAATTCGAACCAGTAGTTCCTGAGATTAGCGCGTTTAAACAAACTAACTCTTCAGCTTTATAATATTATAGTATAGACTAGCTGCGCCCCGCGGTTTCACCCGCGTAACTCCCGATCCCGTGGGAATAACAAAATAAAAAGTAGCCTATAGCCTTCCTCAATAAATGGACTATCCAACACAAAAATATTTTTTCAATCCGAACCAGTAGTTCCTGAGATTAGCGGGTTCAAACAAACAAACAAACTCTTCAGCTTTATTATATTATAGTGTTTCCAATCGTTTTTTTTTCTTTTATTATGGCTTCGCACATGTGCATTTAGCCAGTGTCAAGTTATATTTTGCATCAAATTATGACCCGATTTTTCATAAATCGGGCCTAAAGTGTTTCAATACAGTCAAAGTCGTCATAGTCCGTCAAGTCAGGGGCTATAGTAAAGCGGTGGCAAGTTTACCATAACCTTAATAGGAGATTTGGAGGCAACGAGAAAACTGCATGTTTGACACTGATTTTTACTTTCACTACACTTGTGCACTTTCACAGAACTAAATTGAATAACATTCCACCAGAATTATACAATTCAACTCGGGTTACATCTAAGTTTCATGAAAATAAAACTGCAGCACGACATGTTGTTAACTCGTTCCCGCCAAAACCCTATTTTCACCAAAACCCTTTCCAATCGTTTATTTAACTTTTGACAGATCACGCACATAAAGTTTAGTAATAATTTTTGATACAATGTACTCCAGGTAATACTGTCTTTCATGGACGGGCTCCGCCTACTTAAGTGATGTGTCATTCGTAATTAATAACCACAGACTAAAAACGGTTTTGAAATAAATCGATTATCGATTATATTTATAAAACATACTATTTTATTGTGATTATATTTTATATCAAATCATGTAAAAACCTTTAAAATGTCCCAAATGTCTCTGTTTTAATGCATAATTAATTTGCGTAATGAAAACAGGTCCATTGTACTCGTACCTAGTAATGGGATCGAATATATTCGTTGCAAATTATTAAATCTAAAGTAATAGTTTGGACTTACTGTAGTTGGTTCAAATAAAAAGCATGTGAATGAACTGCGGTACCTACTTGTAAGGAACAACTACAAAATAATGAGTGTGTCAAATCGATTAAAACTTCTTCATGAATAAAATCGATCGATAAAAGAAATCGAATCGGTAACGGGTCAGGGTATCACTATTTGAGTAAGTATTAGAGCTGTCAAAAGTTAAATAAATGATTGGAAAGGGTATAGTATAGATTATTAGTTGAATCCTTTTTGCTTACAATATCAATTAGCGAGCATTGGGGTTAGTTATTCAGAAATGTTCAAAGAACAGAACAGAACAGAACAGAAGTTATATCTAACAGCCCACCCAACCTTGAGTGAATCACGCCTAAAGCGATAAAATGGTTTAGGTAATTTGTTAGTTCTAATATGGTTTTATGATAGATTTTAATAGTATCATAAAATATCACGAAGTCAATCGTGGTTTTTATAAACAGGACTTGGCAACAACTCACATACCAAAGTTTAATATACATTTTTAATCATACTACATCTTACTTTTAAAACTTGCATATTTTTGATTAACTATTTTTCTTTTTACTTAAGATCTCATCATGATATACATAGTCAAGATCCACATAATATTTGTTGATGGAATTGCAAAAGGTTTTATGAAATAGAAGTAGCAAACAAATAGCAATGCACTCCTCAATTATTTACTTTCTTTGTAGTCTTATAAAGCTCTAGATTAAGTTTATTTCATAAATAAATTTAATGTTCCATTTCAAGATGAAAGAATTGAGAACATTCCTTAAGATTAATAGATATTTCATTGTTGATATTGGCAGATGTGTATGTTGCGGATTATTGCGAGAAAAATAAAGTTTTAAGGTTATCAAAATGTTGTTACGCTTTATTAAGAAGCACTATAATTAAACTATCTCGTCTATCTAAACCAGTTTTTCCCAAAGTAGGCGATAACACCCCCTTGTAGGCGCTGCAGGCCTAAAGGGGGGCAGTAAGAACAAAAAAAATTGGTGCGGTGTGTACTACCTACTGCGTTTAGTTTCAAGTTAACTCTTGCGGGTTATAAATAAATAAATACTGCAGGACATTCCACACATCGCCATCTATTCCCAAGCTTAGTAACTAGACTTGTGTTATGGGTGCTAGACAACGGATATACTACATATTTATACTTTTCTTTTGTAAATACATACTTATAATACATAGAAACAACCAGACCACAGACAAATATCTAAGCATAAATACTTGTCTGAGGCTGGAATCGAACCCTCAACCCTGTGTTTGGCTGTCCGGCATGGTTACCATTGTGCCAACTGGGTCGTCATAGAATAAGTCTCGTTTAAAATTAATGCCCACAATAAATAATTAAATTTTACGTTTTAGTCGTTTTAAGTAGGAAAAAATGGGGCGCTAAAAATAATATAAAAAAATAATGAGGTTGTTCTATACTATATATGACTGATTGACGGAGGGAATATTCTTTCATGACGTAGGCATCCGATAAGAAAGAATTTAAAAAATAAACTCCTTACGGACGAAGCCGCGGGTAAAAGCTATTGTTTAAATACAATAATTACAAATCTATTCTGAGAAGATATTACGAGAGATTTGACCAATACCTATTGTTATTGGGTTACATTACATTGTACCTAATTGAATGTTCTGGAGATGAGCGAAGATAATATTTATTCTATTCCGTCTGAGATAGACAGCTCTATTTCTATTTGTATATAATACGTAAATCAATGCTCCAGACAGGTAATACAATCAATCTGATTTATTTACTGCGTTTCCAGAAATTCATTCCACAGAATTATTTATTCCAGAATTCTAGTGGAAAAGAACGATAAACGATTTATAGATCATAGATTTATAGATTTAACTACCTAGTTGGCACAATGGTCACCATGCCGGACTGCCAAACACAGGGTTGCGGGTTCGATTCCCGCCTCAGACAAGTATATATGCTTAGATATTTGTCTGTGGTCTGGTTGTTTCTATGTATTATAAGTATATATTTACACAGGAAAAGTATATTAGTAATATAGCATAACACTAGTCTAGTTACTTAGCTTGGGGCTAGATGGCAATGTGTGGAATGTCCTGCAATATTTATTTAGTTAAAAGGGCCGATAAATTTTGTAGGAAATCAAAATATTATTTACCTAATTGTCTGTGGTCTGGTTGTTTCTATGTATTACAAGTATATATTTACAAAAGAAAAGTATATAAGTAGTATATCCGTCGTCCAGCACCCATAACACAAGTGTAGTGACTTAGCTTGGGGCTAGATGGTGATGTGTGGAATTTCCTTAATACCTATTTATTTATCAGTCGACAAAAACGTTTATTTTTATAAAAAACTGACTTTATTCTTTTCAGGTACTGTCAAGCCGTGAAGTGAAATTGAAATAACTTACGAAATCCAACCTGAGAAATCGATCAAGATGTCCAACAAATCGCAGACGCTTATGAACATATTCCAAGAGATCTTAGCTGCATCTGGTAACTCATCAGACAATCCCATCAATGAGACGCAGATAGTATCAGTGTTAAGGGAACAGGCTTCAGGCAGTAGTAGTCATGGGGATTTCGAGTCGCTTCTGGTTAAGATGATGAGGGATGCTCAGAATAGATTGAACCCTACTCCGGAGGCACCTGATAAATGCTGGACTTACTGCGCTGGAGATTTTAGAAATGTCGTCGAAACTTATAACAGTTTACATGGCTACGCTACTTTATTGGTACGTGATAATTTTTACTTTTACTTACTTATCTATATATTTAAATATGCGCCCCGCGGTTTCACCCCCGTAAGTCCCGATCCCGTGGGAATATCGGGATAAAAAGTAGCCTATATGTTAATCCAGTTCTCCAGCTATCTATATACAGAGTTTCATCGCAATCGGTAAAGTAGTTTATGCGTGACGGAGTAACAAATATACACATACCCACACACACAAGTACGGTCAGCTGCATAATTGCAGACCCACCGAAGAGTTCCAAAACAACTGTTATAATAATGTTTTCAACACGAGCATGATTCTAGACACCTGCTTTAGTTGAAGTTTAAAGTCTTCCAACTCATGAATTTATCAAATAAACATTATTAGAATGAAAACATGCCAATAATAGTAATTTTTAAACTCTACAGGGGGCTGCAATTATGCAGCCGACTGTACATAGAAACTTTCACATTTATAATATTAGTAGGACTAGATGCGTTCTGCGGTTTCAACCGCGTAAGTCCCGATCCCGTGGGAATATCGGAGGTCTCCAGCTATCTAGATACTAGAGTTTCATCGCAATCGGTGCAGTAGTTTTTGCGTGAAGGAGTAACAAACATACATACTAACATTTATAATATCAGTAGGATAACGTCGAGTTAGTTACACCATTTATAACTCGAGACAGGCTAGACCGATAACGATGAAACTTAGTGTGTAGGTAGCTGAAGTCCGGCAATAAGGTAGGTATAGGCCACTTTTTATCCCGATATTCCCAGGGTATAGGGAATAAGGGATGATAATTTTTGTAGTTAATAGGCTTGACGACCCATGTGGCGCATATTGCAAATTGCGGGTTCGATTCCCGCCTCAGACAAGTATTTATGCTTAGATATTTGTCTGTGGTCTGGTTGTTTCTATGTATTATAAGTATATATTTACAAAAGAAAAAGTATATTAGTAGTATATCCGTTGTCTAGCACCCCTAACACAAGTCTAGTTACTTAGCTTGGGGCTAGATGGCGATGTGTGGAATGACAAAAAAAAAAACAAAAAAAAGCCTAACACAAGTCTAGTTACTTAGCTTGGGGCTAGATGGCGTGGAATGTCCTTTAATATTTATTTATAAGGGCTGATAAATTTTGTAGGAAAACAAAATATAATTTACCTATTACCAATTTAAAATTAGAATACTTAAATTACACTTTTAACAAAAATGTACATTGTCTCTATTTATAAAATTCTCGTGTCGCGGTGTTAGTTGCCAAACTCCACCTAAACGGCTAAACCGATCTGTATGAAATTTTTTGTGTATATTCGTTAGGTCTGAGAATCGGCAAACATCTTGTTTTTATATATGGCAAAACAAAGTTTACCGGGTCAGCTAGTTCTGTACAAAATATACCTTATACATAGGCTGCACTAAAAGTATCGGGAATGGAATATTTCCACTGTTCCTGTCATATTTAAATCTTTTTAATTGAAAACTCCTTGGTTTTAAGAATCGAATACCATTTATTTATTTAAAAAAATAATCTCGGTCTTGTCACAAGGTTTTGTCAAACTTGTTTAGTCGTTGAGAAAATGGAATTGACGCGAGAAAATTCAAGAGCGATGATTTATTATGACTTTCGAAGTGGTTTATCACAAAAACAGTGTGTTGACCGGATGATTTCTGCATTTGGTGATGAAGCCCCATCCAAAACCACAATTTATCGCTGGTTTGCTGAATTTCAACGTGGACGTGTCAAGCTCAGTGATGATCCCCGTCAAGGTCGTCCAAAAACTGCACTCACCCAAGAAAACGTTGATGCTGTGCGTAAGCTGATTGAGGAAGATCGACATGTAACATACCGCGAAATTCAGGCAACTTTAGACATTGGCATGAGTCAAATACAAATAATCTTGCATGAACAATTAGGTGTAAAAAAGTTGTTTTCCCGATGGATACCGCATTCGCTCTGTGAAGAGCAAAAAGTGGCTCGCGTTACTTGGTGCGTCAGAACTCTCGAAAGATTCCACGCAGGATCCTCAAATGCTGTATACAACATCGTATCAGGTGACGAATCCTTGATATACGCGTACGAACCCGAAACAAAAAACCAGTCACGAGTTTGGGTGTTCGAAAATGAGTTAAAGCCAACAAAAATTGTTCGTTCACGGAGTGTTGCAAAAAAATGGTGGCCACGTTTGTCTCCAAAACCGGCCATGTTGTGACTATTCCTCTTGAGGGACAAAGAACGGTTAATGCAGAATGGTATGCTAGCATTTGTTTGCCACAGGTCGTTTCTGAACTCCGTAAAGAGAACTGCAGCCGCCGCATCATCCTCCATCACGACAATGCGAGTTCTCACACCGCGAACAGAACAAAAGAGTTTTTAGAGCAAGAAAACATAGAATTATTAGACCATCCGCCGTACAGCCCCGACCTAAGCCCTAATGATTTCTATACTTTCCCTAAAATAAAGAATAAATTGCGTGGTCAGAGATTTTCATCACCTGAAGAAACTGTGGACGCCTACAAAACGGCCATTTAGGAGACCCCAACTTCCGAATGGAATGGTTGCTTTAATGATTGGTTCCATCGTATGGAAAAATGTGTCAAATTTCGCGGAGAATACTTCGAAAAGCAATAAATACATTTTTATTTTACATTTTTAACAATACTATGTATCATAGAAGCTCTTATATTACCGCAATAAAGGTCTACAATGCTCTTCCAACTGACCTCAAAGCTCTACATAAAAATGATTTATTTAAGTCAAAGTTGAAAAAGTGGCTCATAGTAAAAACTTTTTATTGTTTGTCTGATTTTTATGAAGAAACAAAGATATATTTTTAAATTGCCTACATACCTATAATATTATGAAAATATTCATTTAGTATATGAGTTTATTATATTGCATGCCTGTAATGGGTAAGTTATTGTTACTTAATTAAGCCTATTTTAAGCTCCTTGTGTACATAACTTTGCAATAAATGTCTTGATTTCTTGATTTCTTTAAATAGTAATGTTGTGTCACTTCCTTGATTCCCGAAATTTTCAGTGCCGCCCTTATCTCCCATCTTAATAAGAAAACATCTTATACTGTGTGGTCGCATTTCATGCAAAGGATTTCGCTTGATCAAGCTCTAGTCTTTGATAATAACCAGGGCCATAAAACTTATTGAATGCCAGCTGTTTATTATATAATTGTCTTTCTTTATTCAGTTTTTCATTAAAATTACAGCAATCGAAACCTAATAGGAAATCCGAGATTTTAATTTATTTGTTAATAATACAACATTATTGGATAACATGAATTTCTTTCTGTGAGATTTGGTATAATTAAATCCTACTGATATTATAAATGTGAAAGTTTGTTTGTATGTTTGTCACGCAAAAACTACTGGACCGATTGCGATGAAACTCGGTATGTAGATAGTTGGAGACCTGGATTAACACATAGGCTATTTTATCCCGATATTCCCATGGGATCGAGACTTATGCGGGTGAACCCGCGGGACGTAGTTTACTTATATAATTTACTTACGGAGGATTTTACTAATACGAATTATAGCTATATTAAAAATGTAATGAAATAAAATATGAGTTACGCAAAATTGAATGTTATATTCTGTTATGCAATACTTGGGATCTCATTTAATACGACTATTAGCTTAAAGTTAAAATACCTATAAATATTGTTATTTGTGGCTGCAGTTTCATTCGTACATAAGAATAATTATTTATTTGAAAACCGTCCATGTATTACGTAGTCAGATTTTTAACCCCCGACGCAAAAACAACGGGGTGTTATAAGTTTGACGTCCCTCCCAAAAAGGATGAAATAAGAAAAAAGGATGATTAATTTGTAACAATTCGTCCCTCGTCAGTAAAAGTAAGCAAAGCTTTTACCCCTTCAGTGTGTTTTGGTTTTTTTATTAATTTATGCGCATCAATTATGCGAAGTTTTATGTGTAAATCGATAGGTCTTTGGATTTTTTAAGAAAATAAGAAGGACCACTGGCTTCTGCCAAATAAACATTTTAAATAACTGAAATACGCACTGAAGTAACCTTTACACAGAAATAAACCGATGCCCACTTACCTTGTTCAATCGGCACCGCCTTTCCTCTGAATGGTAGTTTCAGAATCCTACTCCTTAGCACTCCTTGTGATGACACGGTTTCTCCGACGTATATCGCGTTAATATCCATGAATATCCCTGTGAGACTCCCGACGACAAGACACGTAAGCGTATGTCTTATCGGACGTCGATGAAGCGAGTGCTCGACCAATCCTATGTAATTGACATACATTTTTAACTTGAGGGTATTTCTACCCTCAAGTAATAAAAGTATATAAGGTTCGAACTTGGTTCGAACTTAAGAGGAAAACCTTTCCTCTCAAATTATATTTGTTTTTTTTTTTTTGTATTTAAATCTTAATTTCCATGATAATTACAAAAGAAAAAAAAACAAAACATGGGGAATAGTCATGGCAGTTATAGGTTTTATGGCACAAACATATTTGTGCTAGTGTCATTATCCAAGGAGGAAACAGTCGAGTACGTTTGTATGGAGAGAGCGCCGGTACCCTTTCATCTTAAGGGTTCTAACAACTTATAAATCTAGAAATATGGACAAGGCTTGGAATAGAAGACTTTAACGCACATAATATTTTAGGGAATCCCTGAAAATGCGTTTCGTTTTTAAGCATAAATAAGTAGGTATGCCAAAATTGTTCAAACAAAAATCAACTAATTTATATGGAAATCTGAAAATGAAAAGAAAAATACTGCTGATGTAATCACCAACTAGACCCACCGTCACCTATGTCTTTTGTACTAACTGTACTAACTGATGGATCAACGCAGCTTAAACCGCTGATCGGAGAGACCTGAAACTTGGAGGGTGTGTTCTTTGTATGACATACTTACCTTTTGCCCGAGTCGAAAATGGACCAAGAATCACGTTGTCCCATAAAAACTTTGCCCCCTCTTTTCACCCCCTTAGGGGTAGAATTTTGGAAAATCCTTTCTTTTCGGACGCCTACGTCACACAAAAAATACATCCTCCAAGTTTCAGGTCTCTATGATGAGCGGTTGATCCGTCAGTCAGTCAGTCATTCAGGACAAAGCATTTTATATGTATAGATACAAGATAATACAGATAACCGTCCCCCCTCTTTAGTACTTACACTATACTTGAGTGCCCCCTAATACTAAAACCCTGTCTAAGATATACAAATACAACAACAAACTCACAAAGAATAGTTGATTTTCTTTCCAAATCTTTTTTCGTTTACACGTTTTGATTTTGTTAGTAACATCTATTCATTAGGACAGTTTAGTGACCTGATGCCAACATTATTATGCTCTTCATATTGATTGCTCACTCGAGCGTCAAGGTTGTTTTCAACACGAGTTAGATATAGGTACAATCAACGGTCAAAAGTCTCTGCCCACCATAACGTTTATAATTCTGTTTAGCATCATTTGAATATTATAACAACGTAACTGATGGCGGCTTATACCACTCGACCAACTAAAGACATAGCTAACATGTTGAATATAATAATCACACTTACTTACTTACTTACTTACAATACTTTTCATTCATTATTTATGTTTGTGTGTAACGTCTATTAGACGACCCAGATGGCATAATGGTCACCATGCTGGACTGCTAAATACAGGGTTGTGGGTTCGATTCCCGTCTCAGACAAGTATTTATGCTTATATATTTGTCTTTGGTCTGGTTGTTTCTATGTATTATAATTATATATTTACAAAAGAAAAAGTATATAAGAAGTATATCCGTTCTCTAGCACCCATAACACAAGTCTAGGTACTTAGCTTAGGGCTAGGTGGCGATGTGTGGAATGTCCTGCAATATTTATTTATTAGAAGAAAAATAATATAAGATATAATAATATTTATTTATATATTATTTATAAGTAAAATACTTGTTTATAGTATTATTGTAGCTAACTGATAGTGTACTTATGACGCATATTATACATTAGAGTAGGTACTTACCCGCTAAATATACGTAAATTGACAGTTTAGTTAGCACTTTCAAACTATCTTTTATCAATTAATATATATTTTTATGTATTTACAATATTTATTTGTATTTTTATCTACTTACTCAATAAAACGGATGAGGTAGCATTTCCGTTTGTTGACAGTAAATAGTTAAGCAAATATCAATCTACGAGTATTTTCCAATATATTCTATTGATTTGGGAAAAGAAGAATATTTTATTAAGATTATAAGCTTGTTGTCATTGTTTCGAAAACAATAAAACATTGGACGTATTTTTTTCCCGAAACTTCCATTATTTTACCTTAAAGATGTCTGTGAAGTTCGCCATTCAATGGATCAACCGTAAATCTTTTTCTCTTTGTTTTTAATCCCCGACGCAAAAACGACGGGGTGTTATAAGTTTGACGAGTCTCTCTCTCTCTGTGTGTGTTTGGCTTCGTAGCTCCCGAACGGATGAACCGATTTTAATTTAGTTGTGTTTGCTTGAAAGGTGAATTAATGGGAGTGTTCTTAGCTATGTTTGATCGAAATCGACGCGACAATATTTAATTATATTTGACGTAATTTCGGGGTTATTTTTTTTTTGTTGAAAGAAATAAAAAAAATCTGATACAATCAAATAAAATTATTCCTCAACGAAAACCTTTTGTAACTAGAATTGTATGTAGACTCTTTTTGTAGGTTTTTTTTTGTTCTTGTTTTAGGCTTTTTACGTTCATCTACTACTAATCTTCATTATTTTGTGTTTTGAAATTTTTAATTTAATTTTTTTTACGTCTGTTCTAATGGTTTCAAACAGTTATGTTATTAAATCCTATTTCAGTGATTGAACATTTAATAACGTCGGAATTACTTCAAACAAGACCCTACATCAGTTATCTGTTATTGTGAGAGCTCAGGCTGGATCGTACAAACAAATCCGACTAGATCTCCATTCACAATTAATGGCGATTCCACCTTAAACTCAATTAGACAGCTGAGCCAAGGTTTTAACAATACAATAATTGGATAACATTTATATTTTACAATAATTTTATCAGTTTATAACATGGTATTTAAAAATTCATACATTTAATGATTTGACGACGATGTGTGGAATGTCCTGCAATATTTATTTATTTATTATTTTAATGATTTTGGTCTGTCAGCTTTTAAGAAGCGAATCGATAAATGAGTTTTATTAAGTCAGATCACAGTGGGATGTTACTCATGCACTTTTTAGTTAATATACAGACGAACACAATCTTTTTTTATATCTACTTGTACTTGTATACAGGCTGTTTTCCGCAATGAGACCCTTTTTAATTGGGTCCTTCTTGCGTGAGGATGGGGTAGGCTTGCCCTGCACCTACTACCCTCTCAGCTTAGTCGACCATGTCCAGAGGAAAGAACTTGTCAAAACGTCTGGAGCCAACTAAGCCGCGGGTTTTATCACCATGTTTTCCTTCACCGTAAGAGCAATGTCAATTTGCGCACATAAATTTTTCTTAAGAAAAATCCATTGGTGCACCGCGGGCCGGGATTCGAATCCGCGACCTTCAGAATGAAAGTCGAGGTATCTACCACTAAGCCCACACCGCTCTTTTTATATTTATTATTTATTTCTATTATTCCTTCTTGTCGGGGCGCGGCGCGTGTTGATTGGCCTCGTAGAGACGGGCTTTTATATTATTTCTATTTAAAATTAGATATTGGAATTGGACGCAATTTATTTTTAAATATTTTATTTTCCGATCCGATTCGTATGTACAGGTAGTAGCAAAAAGGTCACATAAATAAAACAAATTAAATCAATTGATCAATAATATTTAGTTGATAGGCCAATTTTTAAGCTATTTCTTGATTCATTCACCGTGCTCAAAGGTCGCGATAAACGCTATGCAAAGCTTTTATCGCGCCCTTTGAGCACGGTGAATGAATCAAGAAATTCCGTAACGAAATTATTTATTTAATTTGATGAATTTTATTAATTTTTAGTGCATAGTAGAAGTCTACTACGCTCAGTCTTTTCGGACTGGGGGTATTTTCGGAGCAGGGCGTGAGTTCGTTGCATTTTGCCACCTTTTCTCTTAGCTTCGCCTTTTTAAAAGCGATCGATAAAAGTTTATTACAAGTAGGTGGCACGTTGATAGGTTTTGAAACCCTTCAATTTTCCTCGAATCATCATAGAGAATGAATGTTAATAAAATGAATACGTAGATTCCGTTAAATCCTTGTTAATTAATTAACATTGTCATTTTTGGAGCTTTTCTTCTTTCATGATCGTGCAGTAATTAATTTCAAAATTCAATTGTTCTTCAATTGTTGGTAGGTATAAAGAACAATACGATGAAGTTCAAAACTATGTGAATTGTTAATATCACTACAAAAAAGTATAGTATACTTCGATTTTGATTCAAAAGGCCGTGGGCTTGAATGCCGGTCGGCCGTGCATCGAAGGCCGTGCACCAATGGATTGGTCCTCGAAAAAATATCGTGATGAAACCAGCGATTTTATTGGCTCCAGCAGATTGCCGAGTTCTTTCCTTTGGCCATGGTCGACTAAACTGAGAGGGATCACCCTCTATACCTATACATGCCTATTCCATCTAATATTTGTCCCCCTGGAAAGCATTGATTAAAGTTGCTGGCGCGGTATGAAGATTTAGATTAAATATAAATGCCAATATTACTTTAAAAATATTTGATACGATAATATTCAATAGGAGTTATACAGTGCATTACATCACTTTCAAGCGTCTTAAAAATTAATATAGGATGTAAGTCTTCGGAACGCGTCCACCAATGAGAAGAAGGCACAAGAAACTCATGGGTTTTCTTTTCTTTTTTGTGTTCATGCTCACAAAGGTCAAGATAACAAATATTTTTGAAGACATATTTGAAATGGAGCAATTAAAGTTATGTCCATGGTAAGACGAAGTACCTATCATAATACGCCTTACCACACAATTTCTGCTTTATAAAAAAATTGAATTTGTTAATTGACATGTCTTATACAAATACATCTTTAGGTAACTTATTATAATAGAGCACACATGTGTTATTAAACGACCTGTTTATTTTCCGGAGCCTACTACCGGGTATGGTCAAAGTTGAAGTTTTTCTTCGCTGTTTTTGCGAAAAATTTTAGGATTTTTATGAACGTAAAGCAGGTTTTGTAAATATATTGTATGTAGTATGTTCTAAGTACCTACACAGTATCGATATTACACATAAGTAAATTCTGTTACATATACTACGATAGTTTAGGCCTATCTTGTGGAATTTTAATATTAAAAGATACCTACTCAATTCAAAGTTATCGATGGAATGTTTCAATTGAGATAGTTTCCTTTTGTAACGAAATGAAATAAAAATTCATTTTAATCTGAGACTTATTGTTTGAAGGCGAGTCTTCTTCGAGTGTCTGGAACAAGTGCTATTGAGAAATCGATACACAATAATTCTATAGGTGGCTTTGAAACATTTGTTTGATCTTTCCAAGCAAAGAGATATATTATTTAACTTCAAGTTTCTATTTGATAATGGCTTCTCCACCTTTTTATGATATAAATAACTAGGTAACTTTTCAAAAGCGAGTAGGTACTGGAATTTTTCTTTAACCTAAATACAAAGTTAAGAATCAGGAAAGATAATTAAATATGTTTTTAAATTTTATTAGCTTTATGTGGCCAAAGGGCTGTCTGCTACTTTGGCCATCGAATCAGCATTGCCCTCCATAAATTGAGATGAAATACAGCAATCCTTTTGAGTCCTACCTAGGGAAACTTTTGTAGATTTTTAATATTACTTTTTTATGCATTTAGGTTTTTATTATTAAAGTATTATAAATTTCATTATTACTTTATTAGAAGTGTCACTAGTATATTTTTTTTAATAATATTATTTTTTGCATCAAGGTAACCTATATAAATTTTGATTTTAATATGTAATTTTTTAAATTGTATATTGACTATTTTACTAGATTTACTACATATACTGTATATTATTTATCTTCTAGATTATAATTATATTACGGACAGAAGCTCATTTGAATCGGTTTACCAACCAATTATTAGATAACCAACCAATATATTTACCTACCTATCGAGAACAATGAATTCAAATTGTTTCCAAGGTTCTCACTTAACTTACTTAATCGTTTCTACATTTCAAGGACTATAGAACAAACTTGTTCTTTGCTACATTAGATAACAATCTATATATATATACTACCTTTTGCCCGCGACTTTGTCCGCGTAGTCGAAAATGGGCCAAGGAATCACGTTGTCCCATACAAACTTTGTCCTCCCGTTTCAACCCCTTAGGAGTAAAATTTTCGGAAAACCATTTTTTATCGGATGCCTACGTCACACAAAGAACACACCCTCCAAGTTTCAGGTCTCTACGATTAGCGGTTTAGGCTGTGCGTTGATCCGTCAGTCAGTCATTCAGGACAAAGAATTTTATATGTATAGAAGATGTTATATGGACCAAGTGATTAATTCATGAATAATGACAAGCTACTTTGGGCAAAGTGATTAATTATCATCTAAACTTTAATATTAATCACACCGTCTGGGCATTATGGATATTGATACCTGATCGTTGGGCAATGTGATAATAGAGATAGATTATTATGGAATAAAAAGCTCCTTTAAACTCAACACTAGTCTTGGAATAAAAAGGCAGAATAAAATAAGAAGATGTTAGTTACTTAAGAAAAAAACAAGTACAGTCGGCTGCATAAGCAGCTCGGTAGAGTTCGAAAATAACTATTATTGGAATGTTTGCATTCTAATACTTTTTGTTTGATTAATTGATGAGTTAGACTTTAAACTTCACCTAATACAGGTTTAGAATCTTGCTTGTGTTGAATTCTTATAACAGCCGTTTTGGAGCTCTACGGTGGATCTGCAATTATGTAGCCGACCGTACATAGGTACTTGTTTTTTGGTAGCGGGGGTAGGTGCTATGACTTTTAATTTATAGGTCGTGTTTTCGAATTTTAGTCGTGTGCAAACATTGCTTTTATGCGAAAAATTGATATGCGCAACGGCGCATTAAAACGTGTTCTTATGGTGAAGAAACCCACATCTCCTGTAATTGATCACGTTTCAAAGGCACGAGGCATTCACGAACCCGAAGTAAGAGTCCTTGGTGTCTGCATCGGGACATTATATAATTACTGACCTTTGTATCTAAACTTGATGTTTGCCAGCAACTTTAATCAATGCCATTCAGGCTCTAAATTGCCTTGTATAATTGAAGTAGGCTTGTCCATGAAAAATACCGGCCGTACACTGATAAAAAAAAATTGCAGGATATTCCACACATCGCCATCTAAATAACTAGACTTGTGTTATGGGTGCAAGACAACGGATATACTACTCATATACCTTTCTTTTTTGTAAATATATACTTATATATACATTTTCTAATGATCAGAGAAATTAAGATTTAAAAAACGAAACATAGGGGCATGGTCATGGCAGTTATAAGTTTCATGCAACAAAATATTTGCTCTAGTGTCATTATCCAGGGAGAAACAGTCGACTACGTTTGTATGGAGAGAGCTCCCCTGTTTCTTCTTAAATGCTTATTTAAACGTTATGAAATTAATAGTTGTTGACATTCCAGGTGTGCACAATAGGGGTGCTGTCAAACACGTTGAACATAGCCGTCCTAACGCGACGTGATATGGCTGCGGCGCCCATCAACCGGTTGCTCAAGTGGCTGGCTGTGGCTGACGTCTTCGTTATGATCGAGTACATACCCTTCGCTTTTTATAGATACTTGGTAAGGATATTATTGTTATTTTTAGGACAAATTTACAGGATAATCTACATCTACAATCTACACTAATATAATAAAGAAGAATGTTTAAGTTTTTGTTTGTTTGTAACGATTAGGCTCCGAAACTACAGAACCGATTTTGATGAAACTTGGTCCTTATACCATATTGATATATAGGGAAAAATATATGCTTCTTTCGCGAGTCATGCGAGTGAAACCGCGGAGCGCTGCTAGTATTATTTACCGAGTTAGAGCCCGTTGACTTCTTGATGTTATTTTATTCATGTCTTTGAAATTGAATAATTTTATTCTATAATTTACTTAGGTAGTTATATCGGCAGGTGCCTCTTTATTTGCAATAGATAAGCTCACTGAAAATGATAATAAAAGAGACGTTCTTAATTGAACTTCAATCAAAATATATCGAATTAGTTTAAATCTCAAAAGACTGAGTGAAAGAATAATGTCTCTTTTAATTTCAAATAAAAAAGCAAAAAGACACTGGTATCTATTGTCAAATCAACAGAATGTGTACTTAACAGTCAGTGCTTTAGAATCCGACTCGTACTCTCCCATTTTTCGTTCATTCCACATTAGAAACTATAAGTTTTTAATCACAGTTGCTCATAAAGTGGATCTTATTTAATCGCTTTTAGGCTCATAATCCAACGTATTACGCACGCGTGCGTTTTACATTACCTTGACGCCACTAGTGTGTTAAAAGTAAAATTAAATTGGTATCTTACTGCCAATTACGTGTTAGGTGGATGAAACATTCTCAATTTATCTGGGTTATACTGTTTTTATGTATAAAAAAGGTAGGTACCAACGAGGTACCAACAAAGAGTTTTAAAGCTAGCAAAAATGGTTGTCTCTAAAGTTGGTTTATGAACGAAAATTTTAAGTCATAATGTACCATTTCGTACCATTGTATTCTGTTTTTAACCCCTGACATGCCCCTGACGCAAAACAAATGGAAAAACTCTAAAAAATATTGTATGTCAGGTGAGGCTGTATAGGTTAAAAGTCTTTTGCCTGGCCTTTTGGGAGTACAATTAACAAAAAATATTGCCTAAAAAAATAGTAAACATAGACTTATCACAAATACTTTGTTATTTATTATTTTCTTTTCTTTTATTCGCAACTGCGATAAAAAACGTCGTACGATACACGTGTGGTTTGATCATTCCATCTCGGCTCTATAAACGCACTCGCGTTCCGCTCGCGCGTCATATACAGCCTCTATGCAAAGATCAATTCAACCACACTTGTATCGCAATGTTCTATTTTATGATTCTGAGTCCAATTTTCGTATTTACTATTTGATACCGGCCGTAGCATAATAAACTATGCAAAACTACAAAAAGCTGGCCTGTGTCTAACTGCGGAAACAAACTGTTGTAATAAATCAAAGGTAGTAAATATGAATAGTTTGTAACTCTGAATCATCTGCCAGATTCGCTGTTTAATAGAGACGAAAAAACTTTACAGCCTTTTATATCGGGCGAAACCTCAACGACGTTCATTTTATAAATCTTTAATCTATAAAATAATATAGGTCTGGTTTTTACTCTTATTTTAAAAACTGTGCTTGATTCACGAGACTAACAAAATGTTAAAAAAAAGTAACAAAGGAGGCGACCTTCATTCGACGCCTTTGTTTTGAACCCTCTTTGTCCGAAGGTAGGTATCCAATTTAGGTACCCAAGATACCATATGAGAAGTGAGACATCCTTGCAAGACTTAAAGTAGATACCTATATATTATATGTAGATATTTATTATACCTACATCAGCTGTGTGTCTATTGTCAAAACAATAGAGTGAGAACTCCCATTTTTCGTTAATTCCACATTACGTTTAGAAACAATATTTTTTTTTATCACAGTTGCTCAAGTGAATCTTATTCAATCGCTTTTAGCTCATAATCCAACGTATTACGCACGCGTGCATTTTACATTACCTTGACGCCACTAGTGTGTTAAAAGTAAAATCAAATTGGTATCATACTGCTAATTACGTGTTAGGTAGATGAAATATTCTCAATTTATCTGGGTTATACTGTTTTGATCTATAAAAAAAAGGTCGAGTTTTTAAGCTAGCAAAAATGGTTGTCTCTAAAGTCGGTATACGATTAAAAATTGAGTTTTTTTTGTGCTTTTTCTTTACTTAAATATATTTTTTTCCATACCATTGTATTCTGTTTTTAACCCCCTGATGCCACTAGTGTGTTAAAAGCAAAATTAAAAATTAAATTCGTATCTTACTACATCAGCTGTGTGTATGGAATAGTAGACGTAGGTAGTGTAACCTTTGTACAAATCTGTAAATTATAAAGTTTAGATCAATTTGTTATCATTTTGCGTAATTTTAATTGAAGCAACCGTGTCGGCTCTGACTGCGAGTTAAGCTAACGTAGGGAAAATTGAACATTTGATGAAGGACCGAAAATTAAATAAACTCCGTCCAAAATATCGAATGTTTCAGAAAAGTTTTTCGTAATCATTTTTGTTGTTACTATTCAATTTTGAATAAATAAACAGTTAACTGATAAACATCATTATCTACTGTTGAGCAAGCAAAGATTTTAAAAGTTAAATTACCTTACTAATTTTGTTGTAATTTCAAACAATTTTAATGGGAATAAAAGTAAATCAAAATAAAATTTGTTTTACTTGTAAGATTCTTTAATTGGCTTTCTGTTGCTACGGTGTTTTATCTTCTACGATCAGGCAACAAAAGTGGAGGCTCATCATGGAGTTTCTAAATTGCTATTTTAGTTAAGTAATTAATAATTTTTTATCACAGTTGCTCATAAAGTGGATCTTAACCGCTTTTAGGCTCATAATCCAACGTACGCGTGCGTTTTTCATTACCTTGACGCCACTAGTGTGTAAAAAGTTATCCTGCTAAGTTAAATACGTATCTTACTGCTAATTACATGGTAGATGAAACATTCTTAATTTTACTGGGTTATACTGTCTGATGTATAAAAAAGGTTAGAATCAACAAAGAGTTTTTAAGCCAACAAAAATGGCTGTCTGTAAAGTCGGTTTACGAACGATAATTTTACGTGATAACGTCTTAGAAAACGAATTGAACTGAGTTTAATTTTTTTTCTTTTTTCTTTACTTAAATATAATTTTTTCCCTATCATTATGCTCTGTCCATTTTTTGGATTCCAAAAATGGAAAAAAATCCTAAAAAATATTGTATGTCAGACGAGGCAGTATCGGTTAAAAGTCTTTGGCCTGCCCTTTCGGGAGTACAATTAACAAAAAAATAATGCCTAAAAAATAATCAAAAAATATTTACTTTTTTCTTTTTAACACAAATATTTTGTTAACTTTTTATTATTTTAACAAGTCTTTTCTTTATTCGCAACTGTGTTAAAAACGTCGTTCGATACGCGTGTGGATATTGATCATTGCATCTCGATATTTTGAACACGCTCGCGTTCCGCTCGCGCGTCATAAACCGCCTATAAACAGTAATCAATTTACCACAATTATGTCGTAATGTACTACTATTTAATGCTATTAAGTCCTTCAACTTTACGAGGACTTTAAAGCCCTGGTTGAGTTGAAAACATTCTTATAATAAAGCAGTTTTAGGTCTCTACCGTGGGTCTCAAGTTTCATTGCTGACTGTCTCTGAAATAGCTGTCGGTTATCCAAATGAATCAGTTCAAAGTGTTCTTATATTAATTGCGAACTACAGAATAGTAATTGCTTTCTTCCCTACGGACGAAAATAATTATCATCTGTTTATTAATAAACGTTCTTAAGTGATTTTAATATTTGTTGACTGTAGTACCTTACGGAAATGGTACGTACCGTTTTCGATAAAAAAAAACCGACTTCAAAAGAACTTGAAAACAAAAATTAAAAAACAACCTGAAAAAAACCTAAAAATAAAAACTAAAAAAGTGAAATCCATTTCTATTATAATTATAATTAAAATAATCCATTTCGGGTCACTAAGACAGCAGGTAACTTAAACATACTTGGAAGTCGGACTAGGTTGGATTGAATGTTGAGAGGTATATAGGAAACATGGTGTCACCACCTTTTGAAGTCGGTTTTTTAATTTTTTTTTTATTTAACCATTTTTAGTGCTGCTGTTACTGAAAATTCTATTCCATGAGGCAAAAGCGACTATTTCATCAAAGTAAAAGAATCTTGTAGTAAATCAGTAAACCATCGGAATTTTCCGTGATCGCATAAATTACGAACTAATCAATCTTTCTTCCGATGTTGCGGTAATACTTACTAATTTTCGTAAACTTCATTCAGAATCAATTTTGAACTTTAATTACAGGATTAAAAATTTTCGTTAAAAAGTTCTCTCCCTATTCCTGAAAAGGTCACCGAAACTTGACAAAAAACAACAACGATCATTAGCAGTAGATAGCTCCCTACAATTTTTTGACATCTTTTCTGAAAAACATTACCTTTATACATAACTTTAAATTAAGTAATTTGTACCTCGGGATTTTCCTATTCCTTCCAAGAATATTTCTGTCGAGGCGCTTTTTCAAACGTCGCGTTCAGGCTTTATTCCTTGAACCTTATTTTTAGAGCTAATTGAGTCTTATTTCAAATCGAACTGGAAACGATGCTTGCATAAAAAGAAATACAGATATACACGCCGTTAATTATCATAATACAATTAACTTCGACTTTTTTTGTATGGATAATGCGCTTACCAAGGTATAAATACGGAACCCTAAAAAGGCTACGTCAGAGGTTTATAAAGGGAAGCAGCCAAGAGCATGCCATGCTGTAGTTTTATATAAGTAAACTAGCAAACCCGGCGAACTCCGTTTCGCCACCAGATTTTCTTGAATTTTCTTTGCTATAAACCTCACGGAGCCCGAGACCTTTCCAACGAAAGCAAAACCGTGGAAATCGGTTCGTGCGTTCTGGAGTTATAGCGTCAGGGAGGAAAACCCGACTTATTTTTATATATTAGATAAATGATTTATTTAGTAGATAGTTACAATATTAGTTACATCTGTGTCTGAATTAAGCGGTAAGTTTAATTTAATCTCAGACTACAGCGCTATGAGCTATTTACATATAATTTTAAAATTTGAAAAACCAAATAATAAAAATAGTATCGACGTAAAAAAACAACAAAAAAACTAAAAAATTATGAAAAAAACCCTAAAGAAAGAAAAAAAACCCCGAAATTATGACCCCTACATAAGTACATCTGAATTTTTTTGATTAAATATTGTCGCGTCGCGTCGGGGACCGCTCTTTTTTTTTATAAACAATTGGTCTTTTAAATTATTGTTTTAGCATTTATTTGGATAGTTAAGTTGTGTAAGTATTTAGTTTAAAAGTAGTTTCACTTGTAATTCTTAACACTTACTTTAACATTTTCGTTGAAAATTTTAATATTATCATTTTATAAAGGTGCTTTTATAGGTAAAGAGCGGTCCCCCGACGCGACAATATTTAATCAAAAAAATTCAGATGTACTTACGTAGGGTCATAATTTCGGGGGTTTTTTTTTCTTTCTTTAGGGTGTTTTCATAGTTTTTTTTTTGCTTGTTTTAGGCTTTTTACGTCCATACTATTTTTATTATTTTGTGTCGGGGGTTTTGAAATTTTAAATTTAATTTTATTTCATCCTTTTTGTAGGGAGGGACTTTTTTATTGCAAATCATGCCCTTTCATTTGATACCCCACTCGAGCATATGTACTTACATTCGGTTTTTAATCCTGACTTTTATTCCTTATAACTTTCAGACGGCTAAACCGATTTCGATCAAACAAAGCTAGGAACACTCCCGACTAATGCACCTTTCAAACAAAAAAACTAAATCAAATTCGGTCCATCCGTTCGGCAGCTACAATGCCACAGACACACACACACACACACACACAGTCAAACAAACTTATAACACCCCGTCGTTTTTTAAAAACATGCATGAGTGACAGTAAAATTAAGTGTCGAACATGAACTTTTATCGTCGTTGAGATTTTCTGTAAAAGGTTATGTTAAAAAAGCCACCGCTTTACACCCCTGACTAGATGACCTATGACATCTTTGTGTGTTTTAGAACACTTTGAGCCCAATTTATGAAAACCAGGTCATACTTTGTTGCAAAAATATAAATTTATTATCATTAATTCATTATCTTCTAGTTTTAGATAGGTAGGTACTACATGGCATGATAACACAGAAATAGATAACGTCAAAAAGCTTGCGGGTCTCTGATAATTATTTCATATTTAATTTTAGACCAATCATCGCTTCAAACGTGTCATGCGAATTACGGTTCGATAAGTTTTCAGCTAATTAAACTCAAATAATTGACATATGAACAATTGTGAGTTATTAATGTATTCGTTTGATATTGTTGTAAAGGGGAAGAGTAGGTTTAACTAAATATGGTGTTTTTAAATATGGTTAAATATGGTGGTGGGGTCACCAGTTTGGAGGAACGAGGTGCTGGGTGGGAAAGGGAAGATCTTCCACCGGGCAGGTGTTATACCCGGTAGGCCGCGGCCCAACGATTTTCGTTGGAACTTGTATTTGAGCTTATCTTCAGAAAAAAAAAAGTGTGTGTGTCAGCTCCGACGCACGACTGGAGTTTACTCCTTAAGTACGAGTATCTAACCATATGCAATACATGACGCCGTCATGGTACCGGAACATGACGCCGTCATGGTACCGGAATATGACGGTGTAAACAGACACTTTTTTGTAAATGCAGGCGTTCCATCAATTTATAAAACATTACACGTCAAAAAATTAGAAAGTTGCGCACTAAAGGTGCGCACCAAAAACGTGACCGATTTTCGTTACTTGTTAGTAGATTTTACCCCTCGGATTTTTCTCATACCAGGCGCCTTATATATGAAAATCGATTCTTAAGGAGTAAACTCCAAAAAATTAGAAAAAGATCTCCGATCGGCTTGGTAACGCCATCGGCTGGTGGCAATGTGAAGTGTCGCCACAGTGTAAAGATGTCACAGCTCCCCGTTTACTGTTTAAATTTGAAGAAAGATATACACTTCTTTGTACTCCTTTAAATTAGTCGGTTTGTGGGCTGAATTTCAATACAGTCTGAAGATATAGTCTTGTCCAAAACCATTGATAATTTATATTTCCTCTTGAGAAAAGGCTTTACGTTTAGAAACATATTACCACTCCATTTCGTCTCGCGCAGTCGGGTAAAAATACTTTTATCGTCAAGATAAATGCGTTCAAAAATAACAATAGGTGTAGTATTAAACGTAAGTATTAAGTAGGTACTTAAGTTTATGTGAAATATTAGGCTTATCTTACTGAGCTAAACATATATTATTATGTGATGTGCGTACCAAATGATATGGTTTCCAAACACGACAAACTGTGTGAGATTCGGATTTGAAGCAAGGTTGCTTTAGATATTTAGTTTGATTTTTCGGAATTTCCCTTTACATTCGTTACCAAATTGCATGGCTCGATCCATGCAATTTGGTAACGGTAAGCACAAATTGTACATGCTTCCTGTTCAAAAAGAATTATGAAACTAGATGAAAGTTAAGGTCAGTTGTCCCACATCTTTAATAAGGGGACGAATAAGTTTTTTTATGCTCATCTGTACCCCTAGGATGACAGAGTAGGGGATAGAAGTCACTACTCACTAAATAATTTACATATATATTGTGTATGGGAACACTCTGTTCTGGACTCGCACTTGGTAGGTTTTTTAAATGTACTTGCAAAAAAACTAAATCAAAATCCCGCTTCACTTTACCCATTATACTGTACTTTAACACACACCCATTATCTAATTTTGGTCCTCGTACCCAGAGACTTAAGACCCTGGGGTGTTGGGGACACGTCACACGCATACAACACACTCTCGCCAAACATACCTACATAAAATTCAAAATTTCCAATCTTCACTTCTTCACTGTAATTTATCCTTTATGTTGTAATCTATCTCGGACTGAACCCTTTCTAGTTCGCGGTCCACTGTCAATACTAATCACTGTTTCTATAATTTTTGTTAAACAAACTATTATTCATTTAGATATACTTTATGTATGTCCCTAGAGACTTTGTATACGTAATGTCTGCGTTATTAGTATTTGACACTGATGGATTACTTATCCACTAGAATTCAACTAGACCAAGTGGATAATAATGTTCTACGGTCAATTGGTATTGTGCAAGACGAGATGTGCCAATCTGTCCATCTAATTTAAGCAACGTTCAGGTTACTATTGTTGTTGTCAGTCAATTAAATGCCTCTAACATTGCTGTATGCAATAGTGCATTCAAGGTGAAGATTGCTATTTCTAGATCCACGTACAACGTACCTACCTACATATATTTATTACCGATAACTATTACGCACTGCATTGCATTTTTTTACACTAACCACTTTCCTACTCATGTGTACAAATTAAAATTAGACATAATTTTTTGTATGCGTCGTTTTGCTCCGTGGTCCGAATCGACCCAATCCAAAAGATACCGTAGGCAATTCGTACCGCTTCTAGCACGCGGTTCGAATGAACCCATTCAAAATGAGCTCTTGAGCGATTCATACCGGGGTCCTAACCGGTCGCGGTGCGAAACGCCCAATGACCCGTTTTTTTGCAAATAAGGTCAGCGTTTGACTACTATCATACCACCCCGTTGTTGGTATGAGAGATGTAGCACGCTAACTTGCAAGATATGTTCACTCGTGATTTGATGATTCCCAACTGATTCCATTCCTTGCTGTTTGAGCAAAACGCTTAGTGATGGGTTAATCAGTTTGCCTGCTCGTTGAATGACGAAATGGAGTTTATCTTTAAATCTAAATTAAAATAACGGCACAAACCGGCTAGTCCAGCAAGTGCGATTTACGCAAAATGAAATTTAGCGGAAGCATAATGGAAAATTTTATTTGCTTACTATTAATTAATGGTGTTAGAAACCAATTGAAAGTAAAACAACAATAACAATTGGAAATACGTTTTACACTTTTCTAACAGATATTGAAATCTAAATAACTTTTATAGTTATTAAAACTCTATTTTTAACAAGCATTCAACTAAGCAAGTAGATTCAGGACAAAATTAAATAACGAAGTTAAAATTGCAGAAAGATTCGAATATTGTAAATTTAGGCAGCCATCTATTTTATTAATTCATGAGCTTTCTGTCATCGCTTTTCAAAAGCGTAATAAACCCGCTGAAGTATGAGAGTTTTATCTTTTCATTGAAAGCTTTACAATTACAGAGAAAAGTTTGGGTACTTATTTCCGTTATGTTAAATGATAGCTATTATTTTAAAGGGTCCTAACAGTATATTTTGGTTTTTACCTCGACGTTTCGACTTCGTTGTAATTAACGTTGAGTCGTGTACCTAAGTTTTAAAAGTTCTTGTTAATTAAAAACTTGATATTCTACTGTGACCCAATATACTTTAAGTTCCGTGCATTGTACGTACCTACTAAGGATGGCGAGAGCCTGGTGACCTGTATCACAGGTGTTTTTACTACCTATCACAGGCACCAGTCTTTCACAATTATTTAAGTGTAATTGCTCACTCAAATATTATGTACTTTTTTCTAGAACTTGTTGACTTGAGTTTTTGTGAGAGAAATAATTTTAATATATTGATTGATTAAAGTACAATTATGTTAACACCATCTGTATAGTTAGTGTCAATTAGAATGGTATCTCAATGAAGAAAAAAACCTAAACCGATTCGACATTTTGTTGACGCAAGTTTGTGCTGTCATGGCTCAAGCCGCCATTTTGATTGATTAAAATTTTCGAAAGTTTGCTCATATTTTCTGTCTAAAGTCTTTACGGTGTCTGGACCAGCATGTGGCATGGCATTTCGTATTTTATCGATTTCCTTTTGTCGTAGATTCTGTAACGTTTTCCTAGAAACTGATTTAGGAAACCAAACGATTATATTTCAGCTTAGTCCCTTATATTACCGACGACCGCTGACCAACGAATATTAAATTCCTTTGATAATGTTGATAAACACGGAACCATTATCAGATGACGTCAAAGGATAACATTGTACCTTGATGTTTATCCTCGAACATTACATCACATTTGTCCTTGTATAACAATGCCTTTGTCCTAGATTAATTAAAATATTTATGTAACAGGAGACCGATAACATATTTTTATTTTATTTTAAAAAAATCTCTTTCTATGAAGGGTTATCTGATTCATTTAATCGCGCGGTCCGGCAAAAGTACGGTAAGGATCAATACTGACCACGATATCTGTAGAAAAAATTCAAGCACGTAATTTTCGATGTGTCCCTAAATTAAATACCGGAGTAAAAGCTAAAACTTCTTCAACCATTTTAAAAATTAAAAATCCCAAACATAATACGAGTCGGTATTCTTGGTAGGTGCATTTAATAGAAACGAATGTTGACATATTTAGATATTTAAAATGGTAGGTAGTGAGTTCAAAGTACGGGACGAATATTTCCATAACATATTCCTTTCCAGTTACGTACTTGTTGTTGAAATTGGCGTGAAGACAGTATCCACAGTGGATATAAATAAAATTGAATTATTAAACAACCGACTACCAATGCATTCGTTTAAACTCCGTGGATAACAGACTTTCTATCGGTATACAGTTTAGTATCGGCAGACTAAACACGCATTCGTAGCCATCGCTACTTCTTCAAATGTCAAATACAATATACGCCTAAGTACATTGCGTATATTATTTAGATCTTGCAGATTTTTTTAAATAGATAGAGAGATAAATTCTTTATTGCAAATAATTTTAAATTACATAAAATAAAAATTAAAAAAAAAAAACATATTTTTAACAAAAGGCGGCCTTATAGCTTAAAGCTTTAATGTGAAAATCCCAGCATAATGTAATTTTTACAGAACGTAGACTCGCTTAGTTGGGAGTCAGTATGAAGTTTTAGATAAAATTCCTGAAATCAAAAGTCTTAAGTCTGCGAGGGCTCGTAGCTCCGCAGAGACAAACTCTATTTTACATTTTGATTTGTTTCTTTTCTGTTTCAGATTCTGCCCGAGATGGATTTTCGTTATTCTAAAGCGACGTATATTCTGTTCCACATGCACTTTGCACAAATTTTACATACGGCATCTATATTTTTAACGTTGTCGCTGGCTATTTGGCGATATGTCGCTATTAAGTGAGTATCATACCACTAAATACTTATAATAAATTATTATTGTATTGTAACTCACAATAAGTTCAACAAATGATTTATTAAAATACTTATTGTTGTGCATGTGTGTGAATTTCCAAAAGTCGTAGAACAAGAGTTGTTTGCCTAGACGTCTAAAACAACTCCCTTTCATATTAAAACCCCTACGCTTGTATAACATGAACTACGTAGGGGAACTGTATCGATAGACGATGAAACAAAAAGTTACAGGATTATAAACGAATATATTAGCGGTAGTTTGAAAGTAGCGGTCATTACTAGCGAGAGGACGGCCAATCACAATTTGCCAAGTGATTTGGTCATATTATATTATAACGACTTTTAAATTAACCAAGTAATAAAGTTTTCTGTAGATATTCGAATTTCTTTGAGCTAAGTCATTTTAATAATTGAATTTGGTCTGAAGGGATACCTAAATGACTCGTTAATTATTTACTTTAATTTAACTATGCTACGTTTGGTATAAAAAATGATTTGTACAAACAAAATTACTCAGAACAAAGTAAAAAGATACCTTCTCGTACCTACAATAATTTCTGTTTAGAATTTCAAGGTTTAAATTTATTTTGATGTGAAGAAAGGACAGGAATAGTTAGGTTTGAACTCAACCTATAATGTTAGCGACCCGCGAAATCAAATAAAGACGTGACAAAGGTCTGCCCTGTTCAAGAAATTGACACTTGTCTAATAAAAAAACCTTTTTTCAGATACTCAGACAAAAGTCACATCTTATGTACAGAACGCAGATGTAGCCTCGCAATACTCACCAGCTTTTTACTGCCCCCGATACTTTGTATACCCACTTTTATGGTAAGTGTCCTTTCACTTTGATCAAAGCTTTTTTTACGTACAAATGAACACATCGATGTGACAATATGTCGTAGATCATTTTATATACAATGTCGTTTAACGTTCAATGACATTTTGTTCCGCAGGTATTTAATATTCATGAAAAGGATTCTGTCGACGAATTTGGTAATACAATAATCGTGTACCACGTCGATTCAGACCACCACGGTACATTGTATCAAGTTAATTTCTGGGTGCATGCAGTAGTCATTAAATTGCTGCCATGTTTTATACTCACAGTCATCAGTGTGTGGCTTATCAGAGCTCTTTACAGTGCTAATCAGCATCAGAAAAATCTGAGAAATTATAATGCTTGTTTGGCCGCAGAAAAGATGGTAAAGCGCCAAAACAAGGCTGATAAACGAACAGACAGAACAACAAAGATGTTGCTGGCAGTGTTACTATTGTTCCTCGTGACAGAACTGCCGCAAGGGATCTTGGGGTTGCTGAGCGGATTGATGGGGTGGTGCTTCTTCACGAGATGCTATAACTTGTTCGGTGACATGATGGACTTCTTGGCGCTGCTTAACGGGTCAATTAATTTCGTGCTGTATTGTTCAATGTCACGCCAATTCAGGCAGACGTTCCGGCAGATGTTGCTACGACCGACGCTCGTCAGATTCTTGCCACCCACGGCGTCACATTCCGACTCCCACAATCAGAACACGTAAGTTTCTTTCAATCATTAAATTTTATATTAGTGCACGCTATAAATGTTTCTAATCCATTTGTCTACCGGGTTAAATCGTGAGAGCAATTTACATCGTTTACAAATGCTCTGAGTGTTTGGCTTTGTGTGATTATCTCGCTCTTATCTTCAAGGTCGTTTCGTGCTTATATTCTTTCATGGTCATATTCAAAGTAGAGCTGAAATTAATTTATTTCGTTCATTTGCCTAAAATATGCTTCAAACGTGCTGAAATCTTATCTTTTGATCGTGAGCCATGAAATTGTTTTCATCCCAACAGGTGCACGGAAAAGATAAAAAGGTAACTTCAGCAGAGCTTCGGTTAATATGGATATGTGAGTAACATGTAGTAACGTGTAGTTTCAAAACTAACATTTTGTGCTTTTATAATAATATTATAGCACCCATCTTTATTTATATTGCATCGTAGCATAGACAAACTTTGTTTTGCATATATTAAACCTGAGCAAAGCTGTAACTTTGGTAAAACTACACTAGAACATCTCTTTGACATTCAGTTTTTTATAAATAGTAAGGATATTTCTACCACATCAGTAAATCATTTACTCATGTGATTTCAACTACCATTTTTGTACTTAAAATTTTCTTGAATTTTGCATGTATGAAAAAGTTAAAAGTTAACTTCGAAAAACGTGAGTAATGCTTACCATTTTCCTATGGTAAACTAAGCAAAATATTTTCATAACGTAAATATTAAAGAAGCGCATTCTCGTAGCACGTGCTCGAACGAAGAAACACAAAATATACATACTTAATAGATCTATTTACTCCTTTAGACGTTCAATTTTTAAACATATTTTTTAGTAAAGTATAAATAAATATAAAATAATTATTGTAGGACATTTTACACAGCGCCATCTAGCCCCAAGCTAAGCAACTAATCTTTTGTTGAGTGGTCACACAACGGTTAGGAACATACATATATTTCTTAGAGGTGGGACAACCTTCTTCATCCCAGGCGGGTGTTCGCCCACAGCGCCCTCTTTAGCATCGTGGGCGAACACCCGCTTTTATTTTAGTATTTTTTTTTGGATAAACATAATTTCCTCCTATTACAATTTCCTTTGAGGAACTGTGAAAGCAATCTCTTCCACATGTTGGTTTCCGTGATATTTTATTATACTTACATATTAAATCTTGCTGGCACGAACTTCTAATAATTTTGTCCATGTAAATTGGACAATACTTTTTTTGTTAGAAAGGTCTTTTAGCAGAAAAAAGTAATAAAATAGTATCCTTGTTAGATAGCAAACATTGTTCTATTAGAGGATCACATACATTTTTTGATAGAATTTTTGTTACAACAAAATGCTATGCAGTTATTGATGGCAATCGCTTGAATAGTTTGTATTAGCTAACATGTTTAATTTTTCCAAAAAAAGTATAAAAACCTATGTTTGAGTGATAAAAAAAATACAAGCCTTTGGGATACTTAATAAATTAATTATCATAATCACAAAAAATAACTGGCTGACTGACGGATCAACGCACAGCCTAAACCGCTGATCGTAGAGAACTGGAGGGTGTGTTTTTGTGTGACGTAGGCATCGGATAAGAAAGGATTTTCCTAAATTCTACCCCTAAGGGGGTGAAAAAGGGGGGCAAAGTTTGTATGGGACAACGTGATTCCTTGGTCTATTTTCAACTTCTACGCGGACGAAGTCGAGGGCAACGGCTTGTAAATAAATATAGGGATTAGGTAATCTAAACTAGCTTGTTAGATACTATCGAAAGGGTGAACGTGGTCGCTTGTCAAACGACTGTAGCCTGCGGTCTAGTATGATTGTTCTATCTATAGGCACTAAAGGGCCCAGCACGATTCACTTGACGGTCGTTTACAATGTGGTTTATCAAGTAAGGGTTAAGTGACGCGTAACTCAGCCACTATTATTTTGATAGGTGATTGGGTAACTTTGGTTGGTAACATGCTCAACTTTGCCGTTTCGCAATAGCAATTATAAGGTCTTGTCAGCCTTAGGGCGACAACAATGGGTAATGTGTTGCACTTACCATACCAGACGTCCGCACTAAGTGTTTTGCTTCGTCATTCCTTATTCGTAACGCATGGGAATAGAATCAGTTGCTTGGTCTGTCTTTGGGGGTCTTCAAATCGTGAGGGAATAGGTATCTTCTAGGAAAGCGTGTCACCTCGTTCATAAAAAATAAAATAAAAATACTTATTAAATAAATAATAAATACTGCAGGACGTTCCACACATCGCCATCTAGCCCCAAGCTAAGTAACTAGACTTGTATTATGGGTGCTAGACAACGGATATACTACTTATATACTTTTTTTTTTTTGTAAATATATACTTATAATACATATAAACAACCAGACCACAGACAAATATCTAAGCATAAATACTTTGTCTGAGGCGGGAATCGAACCCGCAACCCTGTGTTTGGCAGTCCGGCATGGTGACCATTGTGCCAACTGGGTCGTCACACTTATTTAGTATTTATATCCCTGGTCATATTACTACGAGAACGAGAAGATCATAGCATCTTTTATATTTTTAGTCGACGTTGATCTTTAGTCCACGCCTGGTTTATTGGTCTGGTAATAAAGTTTAGTGTGGGGAACCATTTTGCTTTGAAGTCGAGAAATATCTAAGTAAAACGTAGTAAGAACGGTATAACTTTTTAACTAAGTTCTTTGGGGAAATCGAAACTTCAACTCGTATTTATTTATACAAGTATCTGTCTATATAACTAGTAGTTCTGGGAAAGGTATTCCTTAAGAGCACAAACTTTGAGAAGGTTTGTGTAAGAAGTGCTCCATCAATATCTACATAGTTGTAAAGGGCTGATTCCACACTGGTAGAAATCTAAAAGTTTATTTATTCCATTTTGAAGAGCTATTCTGACTATCCTAATCAGATCTTCACCAAATTTTTAAAAGACTAACTTTGTTCGAATCAAATGTGGCACAGAAATTTATTAACCTTTTACCCCTTTTTGGGGGAAGTACCATTCGTTCAATCAAAAATCTCCGACTGTAAAAAAAAATCATAAAACCTTAAAACCTGTACACCAAATTTTGTCCAGATTGGTCGTAAAATACAACTTGTACCAACAAACATACAAACACATACTAAAATTGATAAAGCACAGAGGTGAGCCAGTTTTGTCAGACGTGAAGCAGAGATGCTTCGGTAGGACGGTCAATAATATCTATATTTGTAATCAATATTATATATTCCCACGGGATTGGGAGTTACGCGGGTAAAACCGCGGAGCGCTGCTATGTTATTATAAAATATACAAGAATACCTATCTGTTACATAATTATCAGTTTATTTTGCCATTCGCCATAAGTATTAGAATGATACACATTTCTATGATTCTGATTATACAATAATAATATTACAAAGAATCTAATATATTAAGCAAGAAGTTAATATTAAATAAAAAATTGCGATCAATGAAAAATAACAAGCGTTATAAGTACTGGTATTTCATTTCAAATAACGGTTTATAAGTAGCATTATCCAATAAGCCTTAAAGCAAGAAGGCATATACTTATTAGGTAAGGTAATTTAAGTCTTCGTATATGAATTTCGTTTTTAATAATTGTCGGAATCACAGATAATGTTTCAATATAGGTACCTGTTTGAAGTATTTTTTCTTGAAACGCCAATTTTGTTTCAATAATAATGTATTTATTAAAATTATACAATGTTTTTCAACGAAGGGGTTTTGATACGAAAGGAGGTTGTTTTAGACGTCTAGGCAAACAACTTTTGTTTTAGGACTTTTGGAAATTCATACTTTTTTTGCGATAACTCTGAGGGAATTTTTTCTTGATAATCAGCTGTTTCATACAAAAACTTCAAACGGAATGTTCGAATTTCCAAAAGTCGTAGAACGAAAGTTGTTCGCCTAGACGTCTCAAACAAGCCCCTTTCGTATTAAAACCTTTTTGCTTAAAACACATTGTATATGGGCCCTCCGAAGATACTCATCAGATGTTCACCAAATTTTTAAAAGACTAATAAAGGTCTTATAGTACAAGTTGGTAACTCTACAAACACTTCGTCTTAAGTTTTTCCTACGAAACATTGAAGCCAACCGAGATACTTTCAAACAATACCTCCGTTAAGTGTGACCAAATATTATTATATAGGCAAAGATAGCTGAAAAAGACGGCGGTATGGAGGCAAAGATTCTATTTGAAACTATCTCGCAGCGCGCATATTTGACCGATTCTAGTCCTACGCCCTTATTTATAATTATTTATTCACCCGCATAAGTCCCAATCCCGTGGGAATATCAAAATAAAAAGTAGCATTATAGCCTTCCTCAATAAATGAACTATCGAAACAAAAAATGTTTTAATTCAAACCATTCGTTCCTGAGATTAGCGCGTTCAAACAAACAAAGTCTTTAGCTTTTAATATTAGTATAGAACTGGTATAAATATGTTTTGTCACTTTTGCACTTTTACAGATGACAGGTATGCGTATCATTGAGGAAAGGGTACCGGAAGCTCTCTCCATACAGACGTACCTGTTTCTGCCTAGATAACCCTGGACACTAGAGCAAATATTTTTGTTGCATAAAACTTATAACTGCCATGACGATGCTCCTATTTTTTCCTAATTAGAAAATGAAATAAAATCAAAACATAGGGGCATAGTCATGGCAGTTATAGGTTTTATGGCACAAATATATTTGTGCTAGTGTCAATATCCAGGGAGGAAACAGTCGACTACGTGTGTAAGGAGAGAGCGCCAATACTCCGTCACCTTAAAGTTTCATGGTAAATGTTCAGTATGGTAAATATGATAGAGTGCGTAAACAACTCGTGGTAGAGGTACAGTTTAATGCATAAATATCAACTGGATTTAAAGCCAAAAGCACATTACTTGGTATTTTTAAGTCTCTAACAAGTTTAAGTAAGTATTAACTTTAATAACACCTTGAAGTTAAGTAGGTTACTTGGGAGTCAGCTTAGCAAGAAACTTGCTTGCAACCATTTAACAAGCTTATACAACTTTGGCTTGAAAATGATAAAATTCACAGCAATTTCTAGCAATTATTATAATCCTTACTTAAAAAAGAAAATATGCAAATACCAAGAAGTACCTACCTGTTTAGTTTTTTTTTACGCTATTATTGTTTTTACTTCGAAATGCTTTTGGAATAAACTTATTTTTAGGCTACTAAATCGTACACCTCGTTTATGTTAAAGAAGTAAAGTTTGAGATTTGCAAGATTTGCACTTTTAAACATATATTGTTTGAAAGTGCAAATCTTCGAAACTATTTTGTATTGGTTGTCAGGCTGCAACTCGACGTAGGAGCGCCTATTTTGCGTACTAAACCAATTTTAATTAATATGTTACAGACAGAAAACTACATTATCGAGAGGTATTATAGGTTACTACTTATCCTGATATTCCCACAGGATCGGAACTTACAACCGTTGTTTGAACCGCTCCGCGCTGTTTGTCCGCCCTCCTTATATTTCTATCACGTTATGAACAACCCACCCATCCCCTTCCTTAATTCTTGTCCATCCAAAGGTTGCCTGGAAGAGATCGCTTTTAGCGATAAGGCCGCCCATTGTGCCATATTGTAAGGTATTACATATGAATTTTCTTTTAGCATATAGGTAGTTACTTAAGTTAGAATTAATTTTAATTTTGTTATATGTAATCATTTTGCGTTGTGTTTTTATGGTGCAATAAAGTGTTTATCTATCTATCTATCTATCTATCTTTGTCTATAAATATACAATCCAGCCCCCTTAGACAGTATTGACAGACATTTATTTTTATATTTTTGGACGAAATTGACACAAACCAACGAAAAGTCACGTAGTCTTACGTAAGAGAAAAAAAAATGGTCGATAAATTCCATCTTATGCTAATATTGTACAATGTTTTATGTCAATTTTATACAATTAAATATATTAAATTGGCGATATCGCTAATAGAAAGCAGTCTTGTCTAAGCGGGCTGACTGACTAATTTATATCAAAACACAGCTAAACCACTGGTCCTACAGACCTAAAATTTAGAGGGTGTGTTCACTAAAAAGGGTTTTTCGTAATTCCACCCTCAAGAGGGTGATAGGTGAGGGGTTAAATGACAGGTGGAATCTAGTTTTTAAATGAAATTCAGTATCAAAAGAGGAAAACAGTTTTCTTCATTGTTATTCAGAATGAATCTTACTTTATAAGAACTGGAAAGATATTGTAGGTCAATCTTATTAAGGCTCGGGCTATTAAAGTGACATCAATCTATTTTGTGAAGCAGACTACCATATTTGATTGGAATAAATTTTAAATTCTAGTGACACTTGTCACAACAAAAAATAAATTCATTTAAGACTTTAAACAATAAACATTACTAACCAACTGATTAACCACCTTGTGGTTATTGAAATAGAATTTAATTCTAGATTACTCGTTAAATCGTTAAATGCATTTAGCTAGTATTTACCTAAACAGGTTTAAGCACAGTCTCAAACTAGCCGCCAACAGATATTCGCAATCCTCCGAATCCTGATTGGTAGAAGTAGTGAACATATTTCCTGTTTGCTACTATTTGAACTTTATTTTTATTTATTTTTTAAGCCGGATCCACACCAGACGATCTATACTACCGCGCGCGATCGTAGATCGTTGGATCGTCTGTTGTGGATCCGGCTTAGATTTAAATTTAAAAGTTTGACCTACTTATAAAGCCAATTATTGAAAAAAAAAATATGCGATGAATTGAGACCCTCCTCCTTTCTTGAACTCGGTTAAAATGCACTTAATTAATATAATCAGGCAACAAAAGTATGCACCACAGTACAGTTAAATATTAATATAGATAAATAAATATAAACACTTTATTTGTACAACACAAGGAGCATTAAAAAAAACAATAGAAATAAAATCAGAATCGGTTCATCCGTTCGTGAGCTACGATGCCACAGACACACACACATACACAGACACGTCAAACTTATGATCCCGTTGTTTTTTGCGTTGGGGGTTGCAATGCGTCAGTACTACCCTCTCAGCTGAGTCGACCGTGTTTAGAGGAGAGAACATGTCAATACTTCTGGAGCAAACTAAGCCGCGGGTTTCATCACGATGTTTTCCTTCACCGTAAGAGCAATGCCAATTAGCGTACATATTTTTTCTTAAGAAAAAACATTGGTGTACAGTACCTACATAATTATGTCGTTCTACCTCTCTTTATTGAACCAGTAATCCTTCACGTTTTAATTTGAATGTACGTTGTTTGTTTCAGTGCCAAAACATCGATCCCTTGAGGTCGGAGGAAAAAGGGGAACGTTCCGATGTTCAGTGAACATTTTCTATAAAATACGGTTTCCCAGCTCAATCTTCCAAACATCTAAGAGCAACAAAAATGATTTATTGGTTTAAGAACTGTACGAGGTTTTTGGTAAAATCATATAAGAAAGCGGTTGAGAGTTATTTATTATGTTGATTTTATTATTTCTTCGTTTTTATTTTATACTTTGTGTTTTTATGTCAGTGTCTTGTGTCGTGTGCTTGTTCAAATAAATGTTTTCTTTCTTTTTATTTCTGTGCAATAAACAATTAACTTTTGTTCTACGACTTTTGAAAATTCGAACGGTTTTTGAAAATTTAAGGCCAATTAACTGTTGATAAAGAGGACCGACGCTCTCTCCATACAATCGTAGTCGTAGAAACGTTGGTTGTATGCAACCAAAATATTTGCTCTAGTGTCATTAACCAGGGAAACAGTCGACTACGTATGTATGGAGAGAGCGCCAGTACCCTTTTCTTTTAGCTGTTGATTGTAAGGGAAAGCCTCTCCCAACCAGTTTATTACAGGATTACCAATAACTCTGTATATTTCTAAAATAAGCTTATAAACTTTTCATCAGCTGAATAATAAAAGTTATTTACAAATGTGAAGTGTTGGCAAACTATTTTTTCGGTGGACTATAAGTTTGTGGTGTACGAGCTTGTAAAGGCACATATAATATTGACTTTTAGTATAAAGATATAAAAACTATACGAGTGGATACAACGAAATCTGAATTGTAAGAGTGTTTGCGAAACCGAGAATTATCTTAGATTTAATGTTGTGATTGTTCAGTCGATTCAGCGGAATATTTTATCGAATTCCCAAGCGTATTCCTGAGATTTACAGCTATTCTGTTTGAATAAAATATTAGATGTACAGTCGGCTGCATAATTACAGCCCCCGGTAGAGTTCTAAAATTACTATTATTGGCATGTTTTCATTCTAATAATTTTTGTTTGATAAATTTATGAGTTAGAAGACTTTAAACTTCAACTAAAGAAGGTGTCTAGAATCTTGCTCGTTTTGAAAACATTTGCCGTTTTGGAGCTCTACGGTGGGTCTGCAATTATGCAGCCGATCGTACCTATACAAAACAGAAAATTGTAGTTGTTTGATGTTGTCACTATTAGTATCTCAATTTGTGTTTACTTATGTAAGTTGTTTAAATCGGAAGTATTTTATGTAAATAGTAGATATTTGTAAAGATAAGTAAGTAGAGTAACGTATTTTTGAAGACGTCCTTAGCTTTGGATTTAATATTTAGCTCTAGGCTTGTGTTATGGTACTTAAACAACGGATACTTATAAACTTTTCTTTCTACTAGATATAAAATCCTTTGTCCTAACTGACTGACGGATCAACGCACAGTCTAAACCGCTGATCGTAAAGACCTGAAACTTGGAGGGTGTGTTCTTTGGATGACGTAGACGATAAGAAAGGATTTTCCGAAATTCTACCCCTTAGGGGGTGAAACATGGGGGCAAATTTTGTATGGGACAACGTGATTACTTTTTTTTTTTTGATTTTCGACTTCTACGCGGACAATGTCGCGGGCAAAAGCTAGTACTTAATATAGAAATACCCAGACTAGAAACAAATACTTTGCATAAATACTTGTTTGAGGCAGGAATCAAACCTACAACCTTTAGAATTGCAGGCGGGAATTCATCCGGAACGCCACGGAGGTTGTCAAAGATACATAAGTATAGCCATGATGTATTATGTCTTAAATAGAGCTAACTCAAAGAAAAACTATAGTTCGGAGTTTTGGCGGGAACGAGTTAACAACATGTCGTACTGCAGTTTTATTTTCATGAAACTTAGTTGTAACCAGAGTTGAATTGTATAATTCTGGTGGAATGTTATTCAATTTAGTTCTGTGAAAGTGCACAAGTGTAGTGAAAGTAAAAATCAGTGTCAAATATGAAGTTTTCTTGTTGCCTCCAAATCTCCTGGTTATGGTAAACTTGCCACCGCTTCACTATAGCCCCTGACTTGACGGACTATGACGACTTTGACTGTTTTGAAACACTTTGAAAAATTGGGTCATAATTTGATGCAAAATATAACTTGACACTGGCTAAGTGCACAAGAAGTGCGAAGCCAAAATTAAAAAAAAAAACTATAGTTCAAAAATACCTCGGTAGATGGCAGTAACAACCTTGGCACCGGATAATAATGTCAGTAAATTCGACAAGGTCGCTGCATACTTAACGTGATTTTTCTCGTGCCCGACGGAACGTGATATTTTATATGAAACGATGTCAAGGAATCGTCATGTGGATTACACAGTAAGAGACATCAGTATGAAATACAGTTCCGTAAAAATAAGACAGCTTTACTTAGTAAAGGTATATTTGGTATGATTCCTCATATTTACAATCACCTACCGAAAACTCTGTTACAAGAACAACATATTGTTAGTTTCAAAAATAATTTTAAAAAGTTTCTTTTGAGTAAGTCTTTCTCGTCCTAAAAGGAACCCCCATGCGAAATTTTGAGACTTGTAGTTTCAAAGATTTCTTGATGAGTTTTTTTCTCTTTTTAAAAAAGGAGACAGTTTATATTATAATAGTAAGTATATATCTGATTTATAAATATATTTTATTTTCAAATACTAGGTTGAAGAAGGCACAACAAAACACAACCGTAATTAGAAGTGCTTAAGTACCTACCTAATAAATATTTAGTAATTACTTACGCTAAAAATAACTTTTAAGACATGAAATTAAATTAATATTTTTTTTTTATTGTGTAGATACATAAATAAGTAGTTATAAGTAGATAGGCAAGTACATAATAATATAGATATTAAAATAAGTTGTTATCGTCGAATTTGCTTAAGAGACTGCGTGTTTTATTTTTAAGATTGTAAATTTTCATAATTAATATTTATCTTTAAAAATATAAAAATTGTTTAGTATAGAGACAAACAATTAACATAAATTACGTAATTAAATAGGTACATAAGTTAATTAATTCTAAGTGAAGATCATATTAATAAGGAAACGAATTTTTTTTTATCGCTTAGGAAATCGTGAGGTCATTTATGACGTAAATCCAAAATATCTACTAATCCATTGTTCTCTAAACTTCTTTTCTTTAAAGTCCAAGTACCTTTCAATTTTTTTTATTTAGTTTAAATCGCATGAGAACACAAAAACATCTTCAAAATGAGAAGAAAGAAACTCATGGGGTTCTATTTTTGTGATCATGCCCACAAAGGTCAGGACAACAATATTTATCGTAGTCCTGATCTTTGTAATTTTTTTTTTAAAAACGTCTTACAACTTAGTCATATTGACGTGTGTCTTCAAAATGAGAAGAAAGAAACTCATGGGGTTCTATTTTTGTGATCATGCCAACAAAGGTCAGGACTACAATATTTATCGTAGTCCTAACCTTTGTAAATTTTTTTTAAAAACGTCTTACAACTTAGTCATATTGACGTGTGTCTTCAAAATGAGAAGAAAGAAACTCATGGGGTTCTATTTTTGTGATCATGCCCACAAAGGTCAGGACAACAATATTTATCGTAGTCCTGACCTTTGTGATTTTTTTTTAAAAACGTCTTACAACTTAGTCATATTGACGTGTGTCTTCAAAATGAGAAGAAAGAAACTCATGGGGTTTCTATTTTTGTGATCATGTCACTGTTGGTTATGTAATATTGTAGTCCTGACCTTTGTGGTCAGGATTACAATATTTATGAACTTGTCAATGGACATGTCACATACATATTTGGGTAACTTATAATAATAGAGCTCAAATGTGCTATTGAACGACCCGCTAATGTTTCAGAGCCTAACTGGGTACCTATTGTAAGATCATCTTTATTTCTTAAATTAAAATTATGAATATCGCTATTTTTGCGAAAACTATCAGGTTTTCTAATTGTTCCAAAATAAGTTGTGGTTAATACTAGAATTAAATGTAGAAATATTTTTATACATCCTTTTTAGTTCCTTCCAAAGTAATCGGAATGAAATTATTAATCGCGCACTGTTGGTTATGTAAATTATTTAATTTATAAATTAAATAATATAAATAAATAATTAAATTATATTTTTTTTTTACTTTATGAAGGAAATGCTAAATGTATATGTAAGAGTGTAGAAATCATATTAATGAGTCATAATGAATATACTTTTAACAAAACAAATTATTCTGAGCAGTTTTGGAACGAATTTCCTTGTCGCGCGTTGCGAAAGGGGGCTAGACGGAAAAAATTAAGATCAAAAGTTGTAACGACACTTTTTGATTTTATTACAATTCCTTCACTAATTAATTGAAAGATGTTTTAGCCAGTTATGGAGCAAACGCAGACTATATTTATTCTTTCTTATATAGAGGCAATTTAGTATAGATAGATAGATAGATCTACTTGTTCTAATCTCGAACTTCAAACTCTTAGCGAACCATTGACGTTTTTGGATGTTCTTTGTTCTGAAAGAAACTAGCAGCGCTCCGCGTTTTCACCCGCGTAACTCCTTTTTATTCCGATAACCTTACGGGTGGTTTGGTCTGAATGTCAAAATGTACTGATTTACATAAAGTATGTATTTTAAAAAGAACTTTTCCCGAAATTACTGATTTTCAAAACTGTCAAATGTATGTACAGACACGCTCTTTATTTTTAGAATATTTTCTATATTTTTAAAAGATATTAAAATAAAATCACATTTTTAATACCATGGGAATATCGGAATAAAAAGTAGCCTATATTATTTCTAATCTATACTAATACTATAAAGCTGAAGAGTTTGTTTGTTTGTTTGTTTAAACGCGCTAATCTCTGGAACTACTGGTCCGATTTGAATGATTCTTTCAGTGTTGGGTAGTCCATTTATCGAGGAAGGCTATAGGCTATGTATTTCAAAATTAGGGATCCGTAATAAAATTGCTATTTTGTAACACAAGGTGTAAAATCGAAAACCTATTTTTGCGTGCGCTGCAAAAACTATTGACAATAGAACAAAATGATGTACTACGGGTTTGTAGATCCCATTAAGACCTACAAAAAAGTCTACGAGAACATATATCTAGCTATCATGGTTTAAACACAATAACCGATTTTGTGTTCAAAATAATTATTAAATCGTCTGAAGAAAAAAACTACGTTAAATATGTATCGTAATATTAAATCTTTATTAAAATTAGCCTTATGTTATCAAGAGTATTTATGTAGAAGTAAAATACTTTTTGTTTCATCTCAATCGGATATTTCGTTTGAAAGTTATCACGTGTGTACATAGAGGAACTACGACGTGTGTAAGATGTTAAGAGTTGGTACCTATTAATGAGTTATGGGCCATAGAGTTTTTTATCAACATAAAATCCTGTAATAATCTTTTTCGAAATATATTTGTTGATGATTGTAAGTATAAGATCTTTTAAGGGTATCATATCCTACTAATATTATAAATGTGAAAGTTTGTGTGTATGTGTGTGTGTGTGTGTGTTTGTTACTCCTTCACGCTAAAACTACTGAACCAATTGCAATTAAATTCGGTATGTAGATAGCTAGAGGCCTGGATTTACATATAGGCTTTTTATCCCGATATTCCCACTTGATCGGGACTTACGCGGGTGAAACCGCGGGGCGCAGCTAGTTAATCAATATATCTTCATACCAAGTTTCATGAAAATTAGTCCAGTAGTTTCGGAGCCTATTCGTTACAAACAAAAACACAAAAATCTTTCCTCTTCATTAAATAAGTGTAGATTATGTACGTACACATATTAAATACAGTTAGTTTTCTATAGAGAAATGCGATATGTAGGTATCGATATGATATATACCTACCTATGTTATGATATGATAGATAATGTTATGTATGATACCTACATACTGACCGACATGGAAATCGATCCTCTCCTTTGTTTTGTTCTCAAATAATAGGTATATCTTATATATTTGATACCATGATTTGTTTTTTTATACTTGTTATTTTTAATGATATGATTGTTTATTATTATTATAAACAAGAATTTGAGTAGGGCCTTAATGTCTTGGAGACGAGAGAGTATCGCTTGAGTTCTGGAAGTAGTTTATTTAGATTCGGAGTAAGACCTTTTAACAAACCGTGGATAGAGTCAATTTGGTTTGGCGGCCAGTGATTTTTAAATCCGATCGAGGCCGTTGGGAGAGCTGTTTTGAATCGCCCACCAGATCTTGACTTTAATTCTAAGTTTTTCTAATTTATTTCATTGTCTTTCATTTGACATATTTTTTAAATTATATAGAAATTTATATTATAAACCCTTTTTTCATATATTTTATAAACCGAACGCAAATATTTTTGACGTGTGTACGTATGTTATAGTATAAGTATGCATATGTATTTTATCAAAAGAACGAACCAAATTACCATTAATACTAAGTGTAGGTAGATAAGTTCTATGTGTAATATAATTTTAAAATAAGCTGTCGAATGTGTGCTGATTCATTAAAAAATAAAAATATCTGAAAATGTGTTACCGAAATAAAGCTTTTCATATGAATTTTCTGTTTTATTTTTCCCTGAATGCAACGAATTACCCGCGTAACTCCCGATCCCGTGGGAATATCGGGATAAAAAGTAGCCTATAGTCTTTCTCGATAAATGGCCTATCCAACTCAAAACGAATTTTTGAATTCGAACCAGTAGTTCCTGAGATAAGCGCGTTCAAACAAACAAACAAACTCTTCAGCTTTATAATATTACTAGCAGTGCTCCGCGGTTTCACCCGCGTAACTCCCGATCCCGTGGGAATATCGGGCTAAAGAGTAGCCTATAGCCTTCCTCGATAAATGGACTATCCAACACAAAAAGAATTTCTAAAATCGAATCAGTAGTTCCTGAGATTAGCGCGTTCAAACAAACTCTTCAGCTTTATAATATTAGTATAGATAGTATAGATTATTAAGAACATACATACATTGAAAATTAAATAAGAGTATGTAAGTATGTATGTAAGTATGTATGTAAGTATGTATGTAAGTATGTATGTAAGTATGTATGTAAGTATGTATGTAAGTATGTATGTAAGTATGTATGTAAGTATGTATGTAAGTATGTATGTAAGTATGTATGTAAGTATGTATGTAAGTATGTATGTAAGTATGTATGTAAGTATGTATGTAAGTATGAATGTAAGTATTCTATTTGTCGTCCAGCTACCATAACATAAGCCTAGTTGCGTAGCTTGGACCTAGAAGGCGCTGTGTGTATTGGTCTCAAAATAATTAAAAATTTTGTTGATCTCGTGGAATTTTACTTTTAATGCGTCTAGCCATCTATGCCTGCCTAGCAGCGATGTGAAAGTCATAAAATCAAAGTGTTTAAAACGAAATCTGTTTAGGGTTTTGTCACATGAATATTTATACCGAAATTCAAACAGGATGGGTTAGTAAAAAATACAAACAGAAATATTACGCTATAAAATTTGCATGTTGTGACGTGCTGAGGGGTAGGTTAGTACCGACATATTTGCCTCCAATGCCCTTAAATTATGCCCTAGATGTTTATACTTGCCCCCGCCGAGCTCGTAAACTGATCTGAATTATAGGTACCTATAAAGATTGCGCGACTGCCTACTTAGATATACGATGTAAACCTAATGTAACAATCGCAGTGCGATATCACGAAGTTAAACGTTACTTGTACTTTGACGACCCAGTTGGTTGGTACAATGGTCACCATGCCGGACTGCCAAACACAGGGTTGCGGGTTCGATTCCCGTCTCAGGCAATTATTTATGCTTTGATATTTGTCTGTGATTGTTTCTATGTATTATAAGTGTATATTTACAAAGAAAAGCATATAAGTAGTATGTCCTTTGTCTAGCACCCATAACACAAGTCTAGTTACTTAACTTGGGGCTAGATGGCGATGTGTGGAATGTCCTGCAATATTTATTTATACTTGTACTTGTATACGGGCTGTTTCCCGCAATTAGACTCTTTTTTTTTTAGGTCCATTTTGCGAGGGATGAAGTAGGCTTGCCCAGCACCCACTACCCTCTCAGCGTAGTCAGGAGAGAACTTGTCAATTCAATGTTAAATGTAATTTACAAACTTAAAAACATAATAATAATGTTATTTAATCAGATTTTCTTTATAGATTTTACGGTTTCTAGAGTATTTTATTTAATCTGCGAGCCGAGTAATTAAACGTGTTTAAATCACTTGCGTGTGGATTAATACGATTATTTATATGTATCTAGAGTAAAAAGGCTACCTTCCCCTGTCCTCCCTTCTCCCTCCCCTTTTCTCTTTTCTACTCATGTTTTCTCATTCTTCTTGCTACTCAAAAAAGATGTGGGTGTAGTATTTTTCAAGCTCCGAAACTCTTTTTCTATCTTTATTCATAACAAAAAAAAAAGAAAAAGTTAAAATCAGAAAAGTTTATCTTTGGTAGATACCAAAGATAAACTTTTTCTTATAATCTACGCTAATTTATAAAGATTCTAGACTATTAGACCGATTTTGAATAAACTTGGTACGTTGTTACAGAAAATCCTTGGGAGTAACATGGGCTTTTAGCACTTTTTATTTCGATATTCCATGGGATCGGAAGTTACTCGGGTGAAATTGCAGGGCGCTGCTTGTTAAAAATAAAGAAAGAAAAACATTTATTTGGTACAGGCACACGACAACTTAAAAATTAAACACAAAAAAAATAAAATCTTGAAAAAAAAGTCATGTCCTCAAAGTCATGATCTTCAAATAAATATAACACGAGCGCTTTCCTTTCTAAGTGTTTCTGTATTTATCTATTTACAAAAGAAAAGTAATAAGTACCTATATATGTATAGGGTAATTTTTTAAGGGCTATATCCTAAACTATAAGACATAGCGAAAAATGCTGCAAAAATGAGCTATTTACTTTGATTTGCCAATCTATGTTTGTTTTCAAGAATTGATCTCTATCAGTAAAACTATGATTTATTTTCAAAATCAATAGATTCGAATCATGGCTACGGTAATTACTTTTTCAAAAATCCAAGAAGCAATTTTAGTTTTTGTCAAAATCGGGTACTTAACTCTTTTCAGCATTTTTCGCTGAAGCCATGAAGGCCCACGTAAAAAAATCATTATTTCTATTGCCTTAATTGTAAGCAATAGGAATATAAAGGGATAATCAACGGTTTGGTGTTCTCAACATACTGTGCTATTGAACTTCGAAAAAGGCCTCTACGTATTGGCTTCGGCTCCACAAACGTCTTCTAAAGATCCAGGGCTCCAAAGCCATGGGACTAGATATGGGACACATAAGTTAAGAGGGAAGTAAAAACACTAAGACATAGAAATCAAAACAACAGGCATACAATAGTACCTACTTAATACTAAATATTTATAGTTAGACTAACTTTTGCCCGCGACTTCGTCCGTGTAGAACTCGAAAATGGTTGTTATAAGATTGGACCAAGAAATCACGTTGTCCCATAAAAAATTTGCCCCTCTTTTTCACCCCCTAAGGGGTAGAATTTAGGAAAAACCTTTCTTATCGGATGCCTACGTCATACAAAGAACACACCCTCCAAGTTTCGATCAAGGGTTTAGGCTGTGCGTTGATCCGTCAGGCAGTCAGAACAAAGGATTTTATATGTATAGATAATGAATACCATATAAAACCAATAAATTTTTACATCTCTACCTACCTACATTGATGAAAGTTATCGAAAAACCCTTTAATTAATTTCATAATCCCGTCTCAGTTAAGTAAATCGTATACAGTAAATAATAACTTGTTTGTTAATAAAGTTGAATAATGTTCGTAGATCGAATAATAAATCACATTGAAAACTTTTCGTCAACTCCCTTATCTCTTGGGAAACTTGCTACGAACTTTAACAATTATTTTGGACGTTTGTTTGTGAATCAATTGTAATTCATTTGTTGGATATCATATCTGTTTCTATATCTTTATGATCTCTCTCTCCGTGCAGTTAAGGCGCTCTTCTAGTACCGTGTGTAGGTATATTCACATTACCTTAGCCCCCGCTCTCAAAAACGTAGCGTGCTGCGTGCTAACTGTTATATTTGATCGATATGCAAAATATTTTAGCATTATTATCCACAAATATAGTTCCTAGAGGTCAAAACCTATCATTTGATTCATTTTTAGAAACAAACGATAACTATTTTTGAATAAAACCCGATAAACGATCTAATAATTCTAACATTTTTTTTATCGAACGAAGTTGTTCATATCATGTTTTCAACCACAATAAACAAAAATATGGTTATTAAACTACAATTTCCATTTATATCCAAATAACAAAAAAGGAGTATTTGATTACTTAGAGTTGCTTAAAACAAAGGTCGATTTTGGTAGCTTTATTAGCACCTGCCCTTAATAATCATTATGTATAGTATGCGTCATAAGTACACTATCAGTTTGCTACCATAATACTATCAACAAGTATTATACTTACGACCTTCTTCTAATAACACGTTACACACACATAAATACTCAGTGTGATTATTAATTTCAACATGTTAGCTATGTCTTTACTTGGCCGAGTGCCCGCCACCCGCTACACCAACCGACGTGGGTTCAATCCACTGGTTACGTTGTTATACTGTGCAAATAGTGCTGCACAGGATTGTAAACGTAACGGTGCCAGTAGACTTTTGAACGTTGATTGTACAAGTCCAAATTAATTAAATATCAAATTCCTATTTCAGAAATTGTTCCCGTTTCATTCAAATTCAGTTTCATACAAATTTCGTTTTATCAAACTCTCGTTGAATAGATTGAGGTTTGCCTTTCTAGTCTTATCTCTCCACTTCGCTCTATATCTGCTGTCTGGGGAAATTCCGCAGTCTTTTAGCTGTTTTTTGACCACATCTGTCCAGTCCACTTCAACTTGGACAGATGTGGTCAAAAAGATGTCGTTTACATCCTATATATATATATATATATATATATATACCTATCTTTAAAGTGTAAATTGACAACGTAGTTTTTTAAAATTTACATATGTAAATTGTCTGAAAAATATTAATAAAAAATTGTTTGAAAAAAATAAATATTGCAGGACATTCCACACATCGCCACCTAGCCCCAAGCTAAGTAACTAGACTTGTGTTATGGGTGCAACGGATATACTTTATACTTATAATACATAGAAATAACCAAACCACAAACAAATATCTATGCATAAACACTTATCTGAGGCGGGAATCGAATCCGCCACCCTGTGTTTGGCAGTCCGACATGGTGACCATTATGCCAACTGGGTCGTCAAACTTATCCTAAGGAGTTGAAATTTCGAATATTGGTTCAGTTCCGATAAACTTTTATATACTTTTCTTTTGTAAATATTTACTTAAAATACATAGAAACAGCCAGACCACAGACAAATATCTAAGCATAAATACCTACTTGTCTGAGGCGGGAATCGAACCCGCAACCCTGTGTTTGACCCTGTGTTTGACCCTGTGCCACCCGCTACACCAACCGACGACAGTCTGGCATGGTGACCATTGTGCCAACTGGGTCGTCATGTAGAAAGTAGCAGGTATGGGTACGTCGTGTACTCTTGATGCTCTTTCTTATTTTACGGGTCCAAATTAATAATTAATTATTAATACATAGCTATAGGTATGTGCTATGTAGGTAAAAGAGGGTATGGACTATGGAAGGACAAAAAGGCAAACAATAAACAACATTACTTAAAACTTTATTACCAAGAAGGTAAATTAGGACCCAAGAGATTACTTATTACGCATCAAAACATTTTCCGTCGAATTTTTTCAAGTTTATAATAAATCTTTGCGATTAATTTCTTCAGGGCTCGTATCAAAAGAGTCCGTATAAGACACAGATCAATAAGGAATTCAAAGCGATACACTCTAAATTGAAGAAAATGTAAATTGGTTCGTGTTCGGGGTCTAAATAAGTTTCGTGATGGGAATGTAGTAAAGTTGCCAGGCCACACTGCCTGGATGGATGAACTGTAACAACATCGATTAAAAAACACAATAGCACCAACCGATAGGTTAGGGAATAAAAATACGTGTTTTTAACCGACTTCAAAAAAAATAGGAGAGTCTTTCGTCGCCTAGTTTATTGGTAATCATATTAGAAACCGGTTGAAGGCAACTTTTCCTCAAAATTTTCGAAAAAATGTTTGAATATCCTAAAGACGTAGAACAAACGTTGATTGTTAAGGTGAACAGAAATGGGTGCATTTACTATATTTTTTAATGTTGTACCTACGTTTACCGATTATTACACAACTCTTTGTGTCCGACGATTATTATTTTTTTGACTAGTTGTGACAAAGCGGCCAGAGCGCGCAGGGGATTACGAATTAAGATCTCTATTAGAGTTAGAATTTTGATTTATAGGAATGACTTTTACTTACTCCACCAGTGGCTTAGAGTGGCTTAGTGGTAGATATCTCGACTTTCTTTAATTCGTAGGTCGTGAGTTCGATTCCAATCGAATTTTAACATTGCTCTTACAGTAAAGGAAAACATTGTGATGAAAACCGCAGCTTAGTTGACTCCAGACTATATAGACGTATTGACGAGTTGTTTCATCTGAACATGGTCGACTAAGTTGAGAGGGTGGCACTTCATCCTCACGCCAAAAGGACCAAACTAAAGAGGTAGTTTCGGAAAAAAATTACCTACCCAATATTATTTATTTAGTAACTCAGTGATTAGAAGTGGATCTTGGCATCAGAAACGAAAACCATCCACCGTTACCTGTCCTGCGCTATTTCTTGCCAGTTATTGACTTGGCTTGGGGCTAGAGTTGGCTGAGTTTTGGCTGCACTAGATAAATATAACGCTTTAATATGTGTACATTAAAGCGTTATGTTTATCTAGTGCACCCAATGCGTGTGCATATAGACATTAAAAATTAACATAGTATGGAAAGTGCTGAATTTAATTAGGTTAACCGACATTTTAATAAGTCTGATGATCGACTCATATACAATGTACCGGCTGAATAATTGCAGCCCTCGGTAGAGTTCGAAAATTACTGTTATTGTAATGTTTTGATTCTAATAATTTTTGTTTGATAAATTGATGAGTTAGAACTTCAAACTTCACCTAAAGCAGGTGTCTAGAATTTCGTTTGTGTTGAAAACATTCTTAAAACAGCCGTTTTGGAGCTCTACGGTGGGTCCACAATTATGCAGCCGACCGTACCTACAGTCATATGTCATTAAATTTTCACTCTACATAAATCCATCACTATACATTATTTATTACATATATATTATAAAAAAAAGTTACCACGCACGCCCGCCGGGTCTGTCTGTCTGAACGTGATAAACTTAAAAACTACTAAACGGATTTTCATACAGGTTTCATGAGGTAAGTTTTGTTTTTTTCATTACAGGTTTTGTGTAAATTGAATGAAAGACATAAATAAAAAATTGCAGGAGATCTATCAGTAGTTGCTTAGCTTGGGGTTGAGCTAGGCAACTTCTAATAGAATACTTAAATATTTTCTTTGTAAATATATACCTACTTATTATAAATACAGCAACACCCAGACAATAAACAAATGTTTATTGTCTGGGTGTTTAGAACGGTGTTGGCTTAGTGGTAGATACCTCGACTTTCATTCTGAAGGTCGTGGTTTCGAATACCGACCGGCCGTGTACCTATGGATTTTTTATGTGCGCTAATTGACATTGCTCTTACGGTGAAGGAAAACAACGTGATGAAACCCCGCAGCTTAGTTGGCTGACGTATTAACAAGTTCTCTCCTCTGGACATGGTCGACTAAGCTGAGGGGGTAGTTGGTGCTGGGCAAACCTACTCCATCCTCACGCAAAAAGGACCCGATTAAAAAGGGTCTAATGGCGGAAAACAGCCCGTATATAAGTACAAGTACAAATAAATGTTTCCAGAAATAAATATCTGTACTTACAAAAACACTTATTCGACGGAGGGAATCTTACCTGCAACCTTCAGCGTCGCGAGTGTTCGCCCACAGCGCCACAGAAGTCGTAATAAAGTATAATGGAATTAAATTCTACACATTTCAGAAATAACTTTAAGTAAGTAACCAACCTTATTACAAATTCAATGTGAATTGTGAATAGCTACAAAATATTGTTTTTTATTAATAAAACTTAAAATAAAAACATTATTATTACTAATTGTTTTAAATATCATAAAGATAAGATTCGCAATAAAAATGATAATGTTTATAATTAAAAATAAATGTCTAAAGCAATTAAAATTTTAAGCACTTTTATTAATGTTTAAATGTCTAATAAATTATTAATATAATGTTTCTTTATTTTCGATGTCTTGTCAATTATCGTGTCATTTTTGGGTTTCGTACCCAAATGTTAAAAACGGGACCCTATTATTAAAACTTCACTGTCCGTCTGTCCGTCCGTCTTTCTGCCACCAGGCTGTATCTCATAAACCTTGATAGCTAGAGGGTTGAAATATTCACAGATTACGTATTTCTAAATACAAAAAACAGAAAAAAATTAAATGGGGCTCCCATGCAGTTTAGCGCGAACCCTTCTACATGAAAGAAAGAAAAACATTTAATTGGTACAGGCACACGACAACTTTTAAATTAACACTCACAAAGAAATAGGTAACCTACACAAAGAAGGAAAAGGGAAGAAAACATACAGTTGGCACAATGGTCACGATGCCGGACTGCCAAACACAGGGTTGCGGGTTCGATTCCCGCCTCAGACAAGTATTTATGCTTAGATATTTGTCTGTGGTCGAGTTGTTTCTATGTATTTACAAAAGAAAAGTATATAAGAAGGAAAAAGGAAAGAAACATACAGTTGGCACAATGGTCACCATGCCGGACTGCCAAACACAGGGTTGCGGGTTCAATTCCCGCCTCAGACAAGTATTTATGCTTAGATATTTGTCTGTGGTCGAGTTGTTTCTATGTATTATAAGTATATATTTACAAAATAAAAGTATAAAAGTAGTATATCCGTTGTCTAGCACCCATAACACAAGTCTAGTTACTTATTTTGGGGCTAGATGGCAATGTGTGGAATGTCCTGTAATATTTATTTTAGAAGCCATGTGCTGCCCCAAATGAGTCGACCTCAGCTGTAAGCCACAGCCACAGCCATGTTTCTGCCGACGGCAAGACCATCTCGTACACGGTCGGTTTTTCTTCTGTAACTATGTTTTTCATGTGTTTCGTCTCAAATAACCTATTCTTAATCCTCATCTTTGTTCTGTTTTTTAAATCCAGCAATACATATAATAATTGATAATTTAAATAATATTAAATAAAAAAGTAGTGTTCTAAATTACAAATAAAATTAAAAACAAATTAAACAAGAAAATTACAATAAATTAAAAACAATAAACTTCAATAGAAATAATAATAAAATAAATACCTAACTAATCAATTAAACCGCCCCGCGACAGTCCCGGCACAAAAGATGCGAGAATGCAAGCGACATTCTCCCGCTAGATGGCAATGGCCAAACTTTGAGCCAGGAATGCCCCGGAGCGATCTTATAATGTTAGAGAAATAGTTACCAAATATTGATGTATTAACAAATAATAATATGTATTTGTTATTAAACTCGTAAAATAAGCCTTACCCACAGGTATTTCACTCATTAAAACTTACTAAATAAGATACAATAAAAAATCATTTCGAAGTTTTTGTTGGCTGTGAATGAAATATAATTTGAATATTTAATTTATTTAATCGCAACCATAGTAATAAAAAGTATTATTCTCCATAAAATATGTAAACAAATAAATAAATATTGTGGGACAATTCACACTGCGTCATCTAGCCCCAAGCTAAGCAACTACGCTTGTTATGGTTGCTAGATAATAGATATACTACTTATATACTTTTCTTTTGTAAGTATATACTAAATACATAGAAAACCAAGACCAGAAACAAACACGTTTACATAAATACTTTTTCGAGGCGGGAATCGAACTAGCAACCTTCTGTATCGCAGGCTGGTGTTCGCCCGACGACGCGCCACATCAAAGTTAATCCAAATAAGATAAACAAAGTATTTTCAGGATATTTTCTACAGTGGGTGCAAACTTGACCTTTCGAACTTTAACTCTAATCTAAACAACGCAAGACTATGATCTTAGTTAAAAGTTACAATGTGTTAATTCGTATTTTGAAAAGGTGAATTTGAAATCCATTTATTTAATAATCCGGTCACGTAGAGGCAGTCTTAACTTTGTTGTCTAGATATTTTGAAACGTACAAAAACAAGCATCAAAAGACACTTTTACAATACGTAGATAGTAAGGTACCAACCGCACTTTAGTGTTAGGCAACGTCGGTTAGCCGAGCGGCCGACTGCAGGATGCGGTCGCGATTGCGGCTAACCGCAAGACGACTAACCGTAAGGGCAGTAGCGTAGAGAAGCGAAGGGGGGGTGGGCGCCACCATTAGAAGGGCGGCATAATAGGGAAAAAAATATTATGCGCGGTCACTGGCGGTCAGTCAGACAATTCATTTTTTTTAAGTTAGTTCTTACCCACTTCCTCGTATTGAATGTCCGTCCCGCCCAATACAGGCGTTTCAAATTGTAACCTGTAATCGTAACCGATTGAAGAGTTTTCTGATGAGGAGGTAGTTTCAGATATTCCATTTATCGGTAACTATTAATTTATAGGCCAATTCTACTGGTGAAAATCGACTAAGGAATTTGCTGCACTCTCTAGGTGCAATTCTGTTCATCACGTCACATCAAGATCCTCATCAGATCTTCATTAATTTTTTATGACACCACCTGTGAGTTATCACCTTTCAAACAAATAAAATTTTCCAAGTCGGTTAAAATTTTTGTTATAATGCGCCATCTCTGGACACCGCAAACTGCTAGGCGCGTATAGCGACAGTTCAGCCAACTGTCGCTGTGTGGTTGCTGCATGCGGCAGTCGCATTGAAGTGCGTGTAGAAATGAATTTGCGGTTCCGCCGTACGGCTAGGGCTGACCACATCCGGCCTAACCACATAGTGCGGACATGGCCTAATTTTTCCTACCAACAGCCGTTAAATAATCCCTAACGAAGTATTGTATTTATTAAATAGAGAAAATAGCTAGTGAGAGACTTTGCTATTGGAAGCCCTCATTACAGGAAAATAGAAGAATAGGAATCGGCGAATAAAGTCTCAATTCGGGGCGAACGAACTAATCAAACCTAACCCTTATAAATTTCTTTTATCGACATTTTCTACTTATGTTAATAATATCTAACATCAAACTTATAAAATCAGCCTACTTAAACCTGGATTCTACAAATTTATATCAACGTCTGAAAGCCGCCGAGGAAAACAACATTACCTCATATTATGTTAAAACTTTCACATCAAGATCCCTTGACACTGAACTTCGGACTTTATAAAACTTTGAATACCTGAGTGTACGTCACGTACGCCAATTTAAATATTTCGAAACACGGACGCATCACAGGTAAGGCAACGGTTCAATGCGTTTAAAATTCATTCATTGGTGCACAAAAGCATTGCATTGGTGCATAGTTAACAACAAAATACAATATAATAAGCCAATCCGTATCCATACAATTTTCGTATTATCGACTAGCTTTCACTGCGACTTCGTCCGCGTAGATATTGAATTTTCCAAAATCTTTTTCAAGCGGATGCCTTTGTTATAATAGCTAGCCTGAATGTGGCTAGCTGCTAGTACTTTTTTTTCTTCACACCCTGAGTTATCTCTAATCGTAAACTTAATTATAAGCCATTGAAATGAAAGAACAAGAAGAATATCTGTGTGCCAAATTTTACCTTGATCCAACCATTGGCTTGAGCTTTGCGTTGAGTCAGGACTTTGAATTTTATATTTATACATAGATATCACATGGGTAAAGAACTTCTTTAGCTCCGCAGTGGGTGTAACGTAAACCGAAATTGGGGATCGTAATTTTTCATGTCAATCCCGAATAGTTTGCAGTTCCGAGTCAGAAGATTGATGTTTTGTTATGTTTCAAAGTAAGGGTCAAAGTTTTCCGAGACAAATAACAGTGCTTATAGGGGTTAAAGTATTCTATGGGATCAGTAGAAGCTGCAAAAATTTTCCACGAACAGTTGAGGTAGACATTTTTGAATCAACTACCCCTAATCACCATATTAGAGGTAATCCAAGTGTTTAAGAACAAATAGAGCCCTTATCCTTGGCAATCAAAGGACACGCCATTGTCTCAAAGACATTTAACATTTACTAGATAGATTATACGTGACACAGTCTTCTTCTTCGCTTTTTATTTTATAGTCTGTTGCCATCTGAAACCGCCTGCAGAGCGGTTTAAACTCAAGAGAGCAGGCTGTCAGCTGCACGAATTTTTTAATCGTCTTTTGTTTATTTTTGATCGTTTTTTGTTTTTTTTCGATCGCCTTTGTTTTTGTTTTTCTTGGATAAGGGGATCCGATTTTAAATTTATAAAGTGATGTTTTGCGTTTCCACTCTACTTTGCTGGTAAAAATTTTACAAAACGGCTTTTTGCGTTTATGGAATTGTGCGTAGTTGGTATTTTACGTAGTGATTTCTACTAATCTATAATGCAGAAACCAAAAAAGAACGCTTTGTTTTATCAAAGAAAAACTAAGAAATTTGTTTTATTTTCAACACCATTTTTGTTCTTTTGTTGGTTAGCTTCATAAAATTTGGTAGTACGGCCCGGTGCAAAATTCTGTTTCCAAATATTGACCCTGCTGCCGAAAAGGTTGACCACCATTGGCTTAGATGATTCTATCCAATGTATTTTAAATCTCTTTATTTTGTCTTAATCAACCTCTTGGCAAATAAGCCCGGTCACGCTACGGTTTCTCGATTCTGAAGTATATTATCGTGACGACCTTAATTAAGTCCCTGAGTTGGATGTTTCAATGTCTTTATCATCTAACCCTGGAGATCAAGTTCTCGTGCAAGATTCAATGTCACAAAGTTTCTACCTACAAGTCAGTCGAGTTAAGAAGCCCATAGAAGTTAATTTTACTCATTTGAGTCACGTTAAAAGAGGTTGCGAGTCGTAAGTTAAGAAGTCGCGTCAAGGACTATGTATAGCTCTTTGATTCACATTTATTTTGTTTCGAAGATTCATTGTCAGTGCTGTTAAAATGTTGATATCTTTGGCCATCTGCATGATAATGGTCGAAGTATCGAGTTAAAGAAAATATCTTGGGGAAGTAGACTGTTAAGGAATTACAAATAGGTAACTTGTTAGCTGCTTGTTAGTTTCTTCTTATGTTTTTGACGTGATAACGTCTGGTAAATTGATGGAACACCTGCATTCACAAAAAAGTTGACATCATTGTCATGTTCCTATTGTGTTACGTCATTGTCACGTTCCGGTGACTTCATGTCAACAATGATGTCACACAGTTCAGCAATATTATATTATATTTATTTATATTGTTTCATAATAATATCGCTCATCTAGGCTTGTGTTATCGTGACGAGTGACGAATAGAAGACTTGTATAAAAGGAAAAATATAATATTGATTAAAAAATTAAGAGAAAACAAATTAAAAATATAATTATTTAATTTTTCATTATTCTTATGACTTTATCACGTAAAATTATTGTCCGTAAACCGACTTTACAGACAACCATATTTTTCGAAGTACAGTTTCTTAAAAATTTATTAACTTACAAATTCAGTAAAATGCCATACTTACTTGAGTTTAAGTGGAACTACCTATTTCCATAAAAAGTTAATAAATTTAAGTTGTTTTCTTAATTAAAATACTCGAACACCATAAATTAAAAGTGTTATTTTCGTGTTTAAAAAATTAATTAGCAATTTAACGTAGATACTTATCCAGGTAGGTACTTAGGCATAAGTACCTTCGATACGTTTGAAAGAATTTAATCTTTATTATTTCACCTAAAATTCGCCTTTTATTTTTAACACTTTCACATATTCGTCGGCATTACGAATGCCAAAATATCATTTTTCAGCATCAGTTTTTTAAGCTGTTTAGCTCTTATGAGGTACTAACAATTAAAAAACATAACCCTCCGCCAGTCGGGTAAGTAAAAACTTAAGGTAGGTAAAAACAACAGCAAGTAAAGGAAGTACCTAAAATAGTAACTTTAGTGATATTTATATAATTTTAATGACTAAACTTTTTTATATTCAAGAGTTATTGTTTGATCTTCCTAAAAAAACAGTAGGTATTCTAACTGGGTACTTTAAAATTGTTTGTTTAAAATTCAACACGCTGTTGTCTTAATTCGCACTTGCGATTATTTTAGTTTAAGGATTCTGTAAGCCAACAAGGAACTTTTATAGCTTCGCAATAACCATGGTGTGGTTTGATTAAGAAGTCTGTTTGAAAAATATTTAGCTTTCAAATTTTAGAGTAATTTTTTCCTTTTGTCATCTAAATCATTAGTGAAAGTCAAAAAATTTATTCATTTGGATGCTTAATATATTTGTACACAGATCACATAGAAACGTCTTAAAAACTAAGTTAGGATGTGTGCCTTCGGAACGCACAAGAAGAAGGCACAAGAAATTCATGCGGTTTTAGGTTCTCTTAGTATAAAGCAGTATGTATAGCGATGCTAAAAAGAAAAATACACAGAATAGAAAACAGGAGAAAAATATAACATCTGAATAGGCTTTATAAGTTAACGAGTAATAGTACATAAATAGCAATCGTACAAATTCAGTCTAAAATACTTAAATGAAGTTGTTATACGTTGTTAGCCGTTAAACTGTGAACTTAATTTATAAAGCTCTTTCTTTTAAATCAAAATTTTCCGTACAGAAGTTTACACTAAACGTGGCATGACGACACGCATTTAACCGGTTTTTATTAAGAAGAATACTTTACATATATAATATATTAAACTCGACTAAAGCCCATTATGACGTCGATGAACAAAAAACGCTTACGCTAGATTAAATTAAAATTATTAACAATTAGACCTTTGGACTGCGCTGCATCAATGGCAGATAAAGAGAATCAAGGGAATCGATAGTGGACACCGCAAGTAGAGAATGAAACCAACGATAATACAACAACACAATCTTAGATAAAAAAGTTCTGAAACGAATTGCCTTGGTTGGGATAAGGCAGTTTAACCTAGTGCCCGCGCACCTCCTCAGGAGGTACGAAGTTTCAACTCCGCATGAAGACGGGGTCTTTCTGAGACCAGCGCTGTTGGGGCCGTAGAAGAATGCTCGCGCCTCCTTGCGTCCCCAACATCAAAGCGCGAGAGGAACCGGTGGATTTTTAGTGGGTAAACGCTTGGCTACCTACCATCTTAAGCTAGGAGTAGCCCCACACATCCCCGCTGCCCCTTCCCCGGAGTAGCGGGACGGTGCATAAGGCTGCATTTATCCACCTTAAAAGAAAAAGGTCAGTTTAATCTCAATTTTTTTTCAAAAATAACTAGCTGCGCCCCGCGGTTTCACCCGCGTAAGTTCCGATCCTGTGGGAATATCGGGATAAAAAGTAGCCTATGTGTTAATCCAGACCTCTAGCTATCTACATACCGAATTTAACTGCAATCGGTTCAGTAGTTTTAGCGTGAAGGAGTAACAAACATAAACACACACAAACTGTCACATTTATAATATTAGTAGGATAGTATAACTGTCTTTTAAAATTTAAAGACATTGTCTTTATATTTTTTTGATGTCATCTGTTGACACCTCAGGTTGACACAAAATCATAACGACCAAAATTTTGATAATTCATAATTCCAAGTAAAGACATTTCCAAGATAATAAGCGTTCTTGGACCACTGACTTCTTGAATGTCGATGACACTACAAACAGTATAATTAAAATGATTAATTAGCAAATAAAAATGTATTTTTGTTACATTTAATAAGAATTATTATTATGTAAACTTGGAAAAAAATCTCACACGTCAAGGATATGAATTTCATTGTGCGTAATGTTTGGTATATAAATGATAAGAATTGGAATTATTCAGCAGATACATAGGAAAAATTATTAAGGTAAGAAGTAATTCCAAACTTTATTTAATTATTTTTTTCTTACTTGTAGGTACATGTTACTATCCGAATTAATACCCAATTTTCTGTTTAACGTGATAACGTCTAGAAAATTGATGGAACACCTTCATTCACAAAAAAGTGTCACGGTAATATTGTGTGTCGTCATGCGTCATGGCTATATGACCAGACGCGTCATGGTAACTTATGAAACAGAGTATTTAATAATACATATAATATCGCTCATCAGGGCTTGTGTTATGGTGTGACGAGTGACGAATAGAAGACTTATATAAAAAAAAAACTTTAATTTCTCATCGGTTTCTTTTGACGTTATCACGTATCGTACGTAAACCGACTTTACAGACAACCTTTTATTTTACATCTAATTTCTGACGTAAAAATCGAATCTTTTGCACGTTTTTTAAGCCCGGAAGTGGTGCGCTAAAGATTTAACGAATGCTGGAATAGCTGCCGAACTTGTCATGCCTTTTTTTTTTGTATCAGTATAACAAATATCTTTAGAATTTAACATCACAAAAAAATAACTCATCGATACGCCTGGCTGGAGACACCAAGCCGTGGTGTATATCACGATGTTTTCCGTGACGAAATCTTTGAACTGAGAGTGAATATGTGCTAGGCATAGCCTAATACATGGCCGAGCCACTACAGCGTTTAGAATAGTACGGGTAAATTTTGCTGACGTTGTATAAAAACTTCTAAATGTAAAGGCCAAAAGATCATGACATCATGACATGAGCGGTGTTGGCTTAGTGGTAGATACCTCGACTTTCATTCTGAAGGTTGAGGGTTCCAATCCTGGCCGGCCGTGCACCAATGTATTTTTCTTAAGAAAAAATGATGTGCGCTAATTGACATTGCTCTTACGGTGAAGGAAAACATCGTGATGAAACCCGCGGCTTAGTTGGCTCCAGAAGTATTGACAAGTTTTCTCCTCTGGACATGGTCGACTAAGCTGAGAGGGTAGTAGGTGCTGGACAAGCCTACTCCATCCTCACGCAAAAAGGACCCAATTAAAAAGGGTCCAATGGCGAAAAACAGCCTGTATACAAGTACAAAGTACAAGATCATGACATTGTTTCAGCTATGAAAACTTGGGTCATCATCGCTGCGTTGGTCGCAGTAGCGCTTGCGCGACCTGACGACAACCATTACGATACCAAATATGACAACTTCAACATTGACGAGTTGTTAGACAATGAACGTCTACTGGAGAAGTATACTCTGTGCTTCGAAGGCGTTGGAAAGTGTACTCCGGAAGGCGCCGATATTAAGAGTAAGTTAAAAGTGATAAAAATTGTGTTCAATAAGTTGTGACTTCAAATTAATCAGTTGACCTATCGACCACTGTACTGGACTGACGAATTTCGTAAATGGACAAGTAAAGTGACGAGTAGGAAACTGGCCTGTTGACGAATTTCGCAATACTGACGAATGAGGTAAACTGACCAGTAAGAGAAACTGGCTAATCAAGTTGACAATTTATTTACATAAATACTTCAAATGATATTTACAAAATATATACATTATTATACATTTACAAAGTTAAACTAAATTAATATAAAATGAAATAATTACAAAGAAAAACAAACAATAATTCAATAATAATATCCTACATACATACACTAATATAATACTAACGAACACAGAAAATTAAAATACAAAAACAAATGTAATCAAGTAAACCGCCCCGAGTCATCCCTGGCGCAAAGGAACCCATCACACTAGCAGCGTTACCACGCTGAATAGCTATGGTCAGCCTCTGCACCAGGACCAGGAATTGGGTAATTGGGTAAACTGATTAGAAATAACTCGATCCCAATTTAAAAGGCTATTTGTTAATCCTGCGCACTTTTGGAACGAAGTTCCTTATGGCGCGTTGCGAAAGGGGGCTAGACGGAAAAAATTAAGACCAAAAGTTGTAACGACACTTTTTGATTATATTACAATTCCTTCACTAATTAATCGAAAGAAACTTCGTTCCATCCGGGTGTCCCTTGACACCTCTCAAGTTTTTTATTATTAACGTTAACTATCTACTGCCCTAAAGAGAATCTGCGTGGCTTCGCAGACATTTCGAATAAAGAAAATGCTGAAAATCTTGAAAACACAACAAGCTCGTCCGTCACGGTCGAATGGATTGTTCTCGAAACATCCATACTCTGACTCTTACTTTAATTTTGTACTTGAGTTTTATAATGATGCCCTTTGGTTAACAACGTTTTTGTGTTTCAGAGTGGATACCTGAAGGGTCTCGATCGGGCTGCGCTAAGTGCACACCGAAACAAAAGGTGCTGGTCGCGAGATTCATAAGGCAAATTCAGAAGAAATTCCCCGACCATTGGGAGATATTGTCGAAGCAAGCCGATCCAAAGGGTCAATTCAAAAATGAATTGGAAAAGTTCTTGAACGAAAATGCGCATTAATTTGTCAAGTATTTTTCTCAGCTTAGTGATTGTCGACTTTTGAAGTTTAATTATACAATATAATATTGTGATTTTCTGAATAAAAATTGTTTTTAATTACTGTTCTGTGAAATACCGTAAACATGATATTGTTAGAGTCAAAATTCGCCGAATAGAAAACTGCGTATACAATAATTACTCCACAGACAATGGGTGTCTGATACTAATAAGAGATTAACAATTAAACACGAATCAATTATTTCCGAATTCTCCGATCCAATAGTAAAATCCTCTTTCAATTAATACAAGTCACGATGAAAAGGCACATCTGTTTGATGAGTTCATAATTAATTAATGTTCTCCTTAACTTTATGTTTATTACATTCTACTTTTACCTATTTACGTGAACCAAAGTCATTAAGTTTGATTTACTGAGCGTGGAATGTCGTATTAAGTTGTTATGATGTATGGAAACGTACGAAATGAATTTATCTTTTTAAGTAATTACCTACCTAAGGTATTTGAATTAAGACAATGTGAAAAGTTGGTCTATAGAAATCTATTGTAGAGATTTATACTCCTTCTTAAAGGGTACCGACGCTATCTCTATACAAGCGTAGTCAACTGTTTCCTCCCTGGATAATCATACTAGCACAAATATTTTTGTTGCATAAAACTAATAACTGCCATGACCATTGACCATACCCCTATGTTTTTTTTTGTTTTTTAAATCTTAATTTCTATGATAATTAGAAAATGAAAAAAACCAAGACATAGGGGCATAGTCATGGCAGTTATATATTTTATGTAACAAAAATATTTGTGCTAGTGTCATTAGCCAGGGAGGAAACACAAATCATGGTCCTGTGTTATAAAAACTACTCTATGCTGCGAACTTATGAGACTGGACCGGGTCATGGCATTTGTATAACTAGCTGAAATCCTTCAAATACCAAACGACCCTTAGGAAGACTCAAAATGTTACACTGGGAAGAGCTGAACTCTTTGATGGAGTGTTTTAATAGAATCGTGTTCTTACTACATAGAGCTGATTCAAATATTTCAAAATTTTAACTTTAATCTGAAAAAATCATCGGAATTCTAATACGAAAAGCAATGGACAATGATATCTATTATATATAAAACAATAATCCATATTTCCCTATGTCACGGCATCACACATGAACGACTGGACCAAGAATTAACCATTAATAAACCTAGCTAATTCTTTTTTGTTGAGTTTGTGACTGTCAGGCGAAGGTTCTTATAAAAGAAAAAAATGAGGAAGTTGCGCAGATTTCCACGGGTGAAAAGACGGAGTTTGGAATTATAGGTTTATAATTTCTTGTACAGAATGCCCGTTATCACATCGCTAAGAAGAACTAAGCATAACAAACAGGTAATAATTAAAAAAGGGTGTCGTTAGATGTAAAAGTTATGCAACCTTCAGCACTTTCTGAAGTTTTTTGCTCACAAGCTTTTTTGTGAAATGGACTTGGACATGACGGCGGTTCGAACCAATATCGATAGATAACGGGCGTCCATTGGCACGACACTATCGCTAGCCTTCACTTTACGCAATAAAGCGATCGAAGCATTTGGAGCAAACAGAATAACAATATCTTGTTAAATTATCTGTATGTGCTTATTTTTTAACCATTTTTGAAAAATCTAATCATCATCATCATATCAGCTACAGGACGTCAACTGCTGAACATAGGCCTCCCCCAAAGACTTCCAGAGCGATCGGTCGCATGCTCTCTGCGTCCAACGACTTCCCGCAACCAGCATGTGGCTCGTAGAACTGATGGCCGTTGGGGCCGAAAAGTCTTAGATTAGAGACCACGTACCGGAAAGCGCAGCGCGGGATGGCCTCCGACTAGATGGACGGACGACTTAATTAAGGTCGTTGGAAGTCGTTGTATTCTAATAGATTATCTTATCTCGATGATTTATTACTTGCTTGGCCTGCACCTAAACCAATCCTCTGCTTAGCGTATTATGGAGCCAACTTACCCGCGGGTTTCATCAAGATATTTTCCGTTACTAAAAGAGCGTACAACGCACATAAATTTTCCGTAAGAAAAATCCTCTGATGTCCAAATCAACCCATAACCGCCGGAGTGAATATACCTTGACATATCTGCCACTCGACCAACACCGCTCATTTCTCGGAAAATCAATAATAATGATTTCTACGTGTCTCTTTAAGACGTCCTTAAATCTCTTATTTTTACATAGCGTTAGGCGTTAGGAATGGTGGTGCCTAAGATGTAGCACTATTTCCTAGAAGATACCTGATACCTGTTGCCTATAATTAGAACGAAGTTCCTTATTGTATTAATTTACATATAAATAAATATTGCAGGACATTCCACACGTCGTCATCTAGCCCCTTGCTAAGTAACTAGACTTGTGTTATGGGTTCTAGAAAACGAATATACTACTTTTATACTTTTCTTTTGTAAATATATACTTGTAATACATAGAAACAACCAGACCACAGACAAATATCTAAGCATAAATACTTGTCTGAGGCAGGAATCGAACTCTGTGTTTGGCAGTCCGGCATGGTGACTATTGTGCCAACTGCGTAAAGTAGGTAGTATATATAAAATAGGTTTAGGTGTACCTAATTATAATATTCGGTGTCTAGCTACCATAACTTTAGTGCTTAGCTTGGGGCTAGATGGCGGTGTGCGGAGTGTCTTGCAATTCCTATAATGCGCAACAATCTAACAATTTACATCAAGAAAATATTCGTAGCACGTTAACATCTTCATTTGATTGGTAATAATTTTATCTCGTAGCCTCGTAGTCGACACGATCGCAAATTGCGAATGAAATAAATCTTATTAAAAATACTTTGAAAAGTGAATTAGATTCAAATTAGCTATCACACTTTTATTAGATTCGATTCATGATTAAAATTCTTGGATAAAAGACATTTTTTTTAAACTAAAGAAGCGAGGTTAAGTAATAAAATTCAAAGTTCTGAAATACTTTGAAAAGTGATTATTATACTACTTATGAAATACTTTGAAAAGTGATTAGATTTGATTTATAATTAATCTTGGATAACGGACATTTTATTTTAAAACATAAGATGCGATGTTAAAGTCCTGAATAACTGATATATCACTCAACGCTAGAACATGAAATTTGAAGGGTGTTGTTCTTTGTGAACGGTAATAAATGATTTTTTAAAATTCCACTCTCCTAAGAGAGGTACAAAGGAGGTTTGTTTCTGAAAAAAAAAAACGTGTGGCACTCGGGGACTGCCACGGTAAAGCTATTGCATCGATCGAGCTTCGTACAGTCGTACATACACGTTAAGCGAACGCTCGGCCGAGCTACATGGTAGGCGGAGTGGGGGTGTTAGGTTTTATTTTCGTTACGGAATTTCTTGATTCGGTCGCCGCGCTCAAAGCCCGCAATAAAAGCTATGCAATAGCTTAGAAGTCATTAGTATCCTGTAGAAATAAATCAATGTTTTAAATTTTAAAAATAAAATTTCAGAACTCTATTGGAATGAAATATTACCGTACTGTGGTCCGGTAAAAGGCTTGATATCATGCCTCCACAGAAAAATAACATTATTTATCAATATTTAATTTATGTCTCATGCCTCCTAAATACAAAATGGTATCGTAAGCAAAAATAGAGAAACATAGACAATTTATATACTAAGATATTTGCCTCAAAATACCTTCAATTCTAGAAACTTGTTACGTCGTCGGTATAAGTACAGACCTGTGTAACATTCATTCTTCATTCCACTTGATAAGAATTCCAACAAGTTCCCTAAGTGCCTTTGCACACTGTAGACTTTTAGTTATATTCAAGGCAATCGTACACTTGGTCTTTAGTCTGAAGGAACTCTTTAAATCTAAGCAATGTTAAGAATTCCGTAACCTGTGTTTTACTGTTGGATTTGGTAGATTATGGGTCTAAAGAGAGCTGACTACCTCGAATAAGGAAATGTAGGCTGAACTGTGAAGTGATGATGTAGATTTATGCAAGGCGGATTTCAGAAAGGAAAAATATTTGTATAAAATATAAGTTATTTAGGGTTTCTTCTGAAATGATTGAGTTTATTTAGGTATTGGTCATATTAGTATGTGAATATCTGCAAAATAAAGACTTTTTCTGGACAATGATTATTTAAGGCTATGTCAAAGTAACGGCCTCCGATATTATATTTTATTTAGTTTTTCGTAAAACTGAAAGAATCCAATATTATTTTCTAAAATGCGCTCTTTTAATAATTTTTCAACTATTAAAACTCAAGTTTTCAAGATTTCAATGAATGTGCTTATACATTGTTAATTACACTGAAATGTTTTTGGTTTTAAAGCCTAAAGAGTGTTTAGGTTTCTATTTCTAATTGGGCAATTTTTTAAGCAAACAAACTACATTTTTTCTTCTGAATATGGAAGGCAAATATTGTATAAAAATGGTACATTGTAGGATTGTCAGCTTGCTAATATATGAAGATAAATAATCCTTTAACTTATACATAACATAAGTAACATAGTATAACAGGATTTTTCTCCATTTTATAGATATTACTCCAACATAGTTTAATATAGTGTAAGATGCAAGTCGATGCAACTTAGTTCAATAAGTTTCAGATTTTATGAAGCTTAGTGCCTTGCTTTATCGTGCGTGCAGTCGAGTATTAAGCAAGAAATTTTATAACTAACAAAATGCCATGTATGCTATATTTATTTATTTATTTTTAAGGAAAATCTACAGCTAGGTTTAACACAATAAACAGAAGAAATAGAAACAGAAAGCCAATTACAGACAATCACAAATAGAAACATACTATAAATATAAAAGACAGCGTATCGTATACATTTTTATTGAGATTAGAAGACTATTTTATGATATAGCTAATAGGTTTCACTTTTTTACTCGACTGCAAGGAAAGGTTTTTCACGCCTATCTGTATGTTTTTTAAACTTTTTTTTCATTTTTTCCTATTAGGACGAGAGATTTAATATATATCCTATCTCTATATATAAAAAATTCTCGTGTCGCAGTGTAAGTTACCAATCTCCACGTAAACGGCTGAACCGATATTTTTTCTCGAATCAGACTCTTTTCCTTTTTTTAAATAGCAAAATTGCGTTTGCCAGGGCAGCTAGTCTATCTTATAATATAAAAATAAATCGCAAAATGTGTTGGTAAGCGCATAACTCAACAACGCCTGGACCAATTTGGCCAATTCTTTTTTGTTGTGTTTGTTATTGTCCGGAGAAGGTTCATATGAAAGAAATAATTAAGAAAGTTGCGCAGAAAATTATTACGCGGGTGAAACCGCGGGGCGCAGCTAGTCTTCTATAATATAAAAATGAATCGCAAAATGTGTTGGTAAGCGCATAACTCAACAACGCCTGGACCAATTTGGCCAATTCTTTTTTGTTGTGTTTGTTATTGTCCGGAGAAGGTTCATATGAAAGAAATAATTAAGAAAGTTGCGCAGAAAATTATTACGCGGGTGAAACCGCGGGGCGCAGCTAGTCTTCTATAATATAAAAATGAATCGCAAAATGTGTTGGTAAGCGCATAACTCAACAACGCCTGGACCAATTTGGCCAATTCTTTTTTGTTGTGTTTGTTATTGTCCGGAGAAGGTTCATATGAAAGAAATAATTAAGAAAGTTGCGCAGAAAATTATTACGCGGGTGAAACCGCGGGCCGCAGCTGCAGTTGTAATTTTATAACTTAAGAACAGGCTCACCTATCCAAACCAAATATTTAAGCTTTGTTCGGACTATTTAGTAGATGGTTTATGTGAAGTTTGCACAAAATCGGTCGAGGGGTTATCATATTTTTTAATTTTTTAATATTGTGTTCAATCGTGTCGCGGTGTTAGTTGCCAAACTCCACCTAAACGGCTGCACCGATTTGTATGAAATTTTATTTATGGCAAAACAACGTTTGCCGGAACAGCTAGTATTATATAAAATGAATCCATATTTGTCAGGAGAACCTTCTCTTGATAATAACAAACACAACCTTCTTATGAACCTACTTATGAAAGAAAAAAATTGAGAAAGTTGCGCAGAAAATCGTTACGTAAATATTCAAATTATTACAAAAATAACCGCGGGCGTGTAACTTATAAAATTAAAGTCTCTACGAAAAACTTGCAAGATTCTAACTCCAGCAAGAATGTATAGAGCTTTATTGTAATTGTTTGATTGTATTTAGATTTTGACTGTTGGTTGAGTTATTCGTCTAAAATAACGCTAAAATCGTAAATAAAGTAATCAGCATACCTTAAAATCAAAACATTATAAATAGAAAAAGACATACATATTAAACATTATATGTACAAATAAATGAAGTGACCAGTTAGTCAAATAACCCACCCCTTATCATATCCGGCGTAAAGGTTTCCATAATGCTAGAAGCATTGCCACGCTGAATGGCGATGGCTAACCTCTGCGCCAGAAACGAGCCGGAGCGAGAGTTTATTTAGATTTTAGTTTTAGTACGAGTAAGTATTTTAGTTTTATTCAGTATTCTGGATATGTATAGTTGTTAGGTTATTTTAAAATGGGCTTAAGCGCTGCATCAGCTATAGTAGTGGTATTTTTAAGTTACTTTAAAAAAACTCCAGCTAGAAAAACCCCATGAGTTTCTCGTGCTTTCTTCTCATTGGGGTGCGACTCAACGTGAACTCGTTTCGTTCAATGTGATCTCGTGCAAATTGTATGATTTAAAATGAATGAAGAATTTTTATTTCGACTTTGACTTTGTAAATGAAAATGAAGTGGTTGGTGGAAAAAATAATTTAAATCGCTTAGGTAATAAATACTTACTTACGCTAAAAAAATTAGAGTTCCATAACTCAAAAGAAAGGAACCCTATATTCAATGATAACTTTATTGTCCCACCCTTAAGGTGAAAGGGTACCGGCGCTCTCTCCATACAAACGTAGTCGACTGTTTCCTCCCTGGATAATGACACTAGCACAATTTTGTGCCATAAAACCTATAACTGCCATGACTAAGCCCCTATTTTTTGTTTTTTTTTTCATTTTCTAAGTATAATAGAAGTTAAGATTTAAAAAAAAGGGCATGGTCATAGCAGTTATAAGTTTTGTGCAACAAAAATATTTGCTCTAGTGTCATTATCCAGGGCGAAAACAGTCGACTACGTTTGTATGGGGAGAGCCCCCGGTACTCTTTCCTCGTAAATATAGTGTAAATTGATTTAGGAGGAAATGTCTAAGGGAAAAAAAATTCGTCCCTTTTTGATTATGCTCCAAGTTCCACTAAATAACTACACATATAAAATACCTACTTTTATATACAAACATAAAACTACTCGAGATTTCAACTTTGCTTTGAATGAGCTTCTTGTAATAACAAGAAAAGGTATGTGTTTACTTTTTCAATCCATCATGAACCTTTTCAAAGGGTTTTTTACCTTTCACCTGATTGTAGTATTGATGTTGCCAAAACTAATTTATTAAAGAGATTGCTTGTATTTCTAGTATGTATTTTTGGAAGAATACAGTAGTTTTTTTTTGGGTAAGAGAAACAGAAATAGTTAGTACTATTATTTTTGGCTTTATTTGAAAGAATTATTTTATTTTATTTTATTCGGAATACAAACAGCAATAGTTAAAAACATATAAATTAACCTTACCAACTAAAAAACCATTTACGAGTCTCCGCATAAATATTGCTAAACGCTTATACGCATCGCATAAAAAAAAACAGAAGCATCTACTTGATTAATAAATATCACAATTATTAATAATTAACAAAAAAAGGGAAATATATACTTAGGAAAAGAAAAGGAAAAAATCTAAACATTAAATAAAGTTAACTAAACATGAAATATACCATGCAATTACTGAATTTAAAAAATGTCCTGCTTCTTAGGTATATTTTGTCGCGCTTAGTTTTGTAATTTCTAGACCTAGAGATCAATTAAGTTTTCTTTTCTTTTTAAGTAAAGTAACCTAATATATTGATACTTACTGTCTGTGTGTAGGTACTATATCCCTCTAATCTAGATATCCCAAAACCTTATCCAAAAAAATTGAAAAATTTGGAAAATAATAAACCATTTATTTTTCGTTTTAGAATTATTAGGTAACCCAGAGCTTAGCGTATTTTCAAAATATTAACGACCCAGTTGGCACAATAGTGCCGGATTGCCAAACACTGGGTTGCGGGATCGATTCCCGCCTCAGACAAGTGTTTATGCTTAGATATTTGTCTGTTGTCTGGTTGTTTCTATGTAATTAGAAGTATATATTTACAAAAGAAAAGTATATACGTAGTATATCCATTGTCTAGCACCCATAACACAAGTCTAGTTACTTAGCTTGGGGCTAGATGGCGATGTGTGGAATGTCCTGCAATATATGAAATTTTTTTATTTTCAAAATATGACAACACACCAAAACATACTTACCTAAGAGCCCGTTTGCTTTGAAATTTTGTTATAAAATTATTTTATTTTTTGTAAGGTTCGATTCCTTGCCAGGGTAATGAATTTTTCAAAAATCTAAAGATCCAGTTTTTGTTTTTGTCAAAATCGAGCACACATCTCCTTTCAGAATTTAAATCTCTTTTAGTTTAGGACTAGCATTTGCCCGCGACTTCGTCAGCGTAGAATTAATAGATTGGACCAAGTCCCGTACAAACTTTGCCCCCCTTTTTCACCCCCTTAGGGGTAGAATTTCGGAAAATTCTTTCTTATCGGATGCCTACGTCATACAAAGAATACACCCTCTAAGTTTCAGGTCTCTATGATCAGCGGTTTAGGCTGTGCGTTGATCCGTCAGTCAATCAGTCATTCAGGACAAAGTATTTTATATGTTTAGATATAGCACTGAAGGCCCATGTCAAAATCATCCTGTATCGTAGCTAAATAGGTAGGTAGGTACAGTCGGCTCCATAATTGCAGCCCCCGGTAGAGTTCTAAAATGACTATTAGCGATAAGCTTAATAAGATAAGCTTTCAGCGATAAGGCCGCTCATTTGTGCAACTTATGCTTTCTAGCTGTTACTTCGCTTTGTGTATATTAAATAAAGTTATCTATCTATTATTATTGGCATGTTTTCATTCTAATAGTTTTTGTTTGATAAATTGATGAGTTAGAAGACTTTAAACTTCAACTAAAGCAGGTGTCTAGAATCTTGCTAGTGTTGAAAACATTCTTATAAAAGCCGTTTTGAAGATCACCGCAAACTTCCGGTAATCCATTACTGGTTTACTGTAATAACACACCACACCGGGGAGTTATCTCGTACCTCATTTCCTTCGATGGGAATTATTCCAGCGTCGGTATTATCCTTTATGAAAATAAATTAACAAGGAATGGGCGTTGAATGTATTTAAATAAAAATAATAACATTGCCTCGAAACGATACTTCCATAATTAAAAAACAATATTTTACTTTATTTTTAAGAATTAACGTTTGACCTACGCGGGTGAAACCGCGGGGGTTTCACCCGCGTAGGTCCCAAACCCATGGGAGTATTCGGATAAAAAGTAGCCTATGTGTTATTCCAGATCTCTATCTATCTACATACTTTCATCGCCATCGGTTTAGTGGTTTTTGCGTGAAGGAGTAACAAACATACATACACACACACAAACTTTCACATTTATAGTATTAGTAGGAAGTAAGATTCCTAATATATTTTTAAGCTATTGCTTTTATCGCGGTCTTTGAGCGCGGTGAATCAAGAAATTCCATAACGAAAATAAAACCTAACACCCCCCAATTCACCTACCATGTAGCTCAGCCGAGCGTTCGCTTAACGTGTATGTATATGGTACGACCGCAACACATTTTTTTTTGTTTTAACATACAACTGATCTTTAAAAGTCACGTTTTATAATTCTTTTAAAATCCAAAAACGATGTTGACGTCGTATATGAAGTTTAGGAAATAGATATATGCAAGGAACTAGGTATCTTTTATTTTCCGAAATGGCCAATAAATAAAGACAAACGCCCTTCCAGGTATTTATTTATTTATTTATTCGGTAAAAGTTATGGTTAAAAGGAAATTAATGGCTACTCAAATGCTTTGGAAATAGTATTGATTATCGATAAAATTCAAGGGTATTCTATCGATAAGTCAAGGGTAGCCATTCATTTGCTTTCATTAAGCTATGTACAAACCGATACGGTCAGTCGCACGACAAAGCGACCCAGTTGGCACAATGGTCACAATGCCGGACTGCCAAACACAGGGTTGCGGGTTCGATTCCCGCCTCGGGCAAGTATTAATGCTTAGATATTTGTCTGTGGTCTGGTTGTTTCTATGTATTATAAGTATATATTTACAAAAGAAACGTATATAAGTAGTATATCCGTTGTCTAGCACCCATAACACAAGTCTAGTTACTTAGCTTGGGGCTAGATGGCGATGTGTGAAATGTCCTGCAATGTTTATATTTATTTAAAAGCCTTAAAACATACAAAATACTTCTTTTCAAATTGACGCAGGTATTATCGCTTGAATTATGACTGTACCTTTTGATAGTCTAATGTTTCAATTACGATCGGTCTTTTGTTTCCATTGCGATAGTTTATTTGACTGTCTTTTCTTTTTATTTCGATCATCATTTCGATGGTCTTTTGTTTTTATTTGTTTGTTTCTAAATCAATGTTGGTGTTATACGTAGTTGGTATTTTGCGAGTTATGCATTTTGCGTAAAGGTGGTGTTTTGCGTAGTTGGTGTTATAATAATAATAATAATAAGCCCGCAGGGCACCTTGAGGCGAGGTGTCGGGGAGTAGCGACCCCGCGGTTCCCGAGTGCTCCAGGGGGAAGCAACCGTTCCTCATCTCCGGCTGGCCTTAGTTGGCTGATCGGAGTGAAAAATGACGAGGAAGCGGTCCCCCGCCTCTGGCTTGCCTTCACCGGCCGTCCAGAGTGGAGTCGCAAGAATACGTTCGAAAGATATATGCCGCACGTCAGTGGTGAGTGGGCCAGGTAGGCTGGACCCTCAGGGAGCCCGTGACCTGAGTTTAAAACCCAGTGCGGCATCACTATCTTTAAGCCACTCTCGTCCCTGTTGCCCCCTTGCTGTAATTTACTCAGCTGATTAGGGTGGCCCAGTTTGAGAGTTGGCGAGTCTCCACCTGCCACTTTTACATGTTTGTTGAACATTGTTACGGCAGGTGCCATAGTACCCGTAGTTCCCTAGTATCCAGTCCACTACCATCCCATCACAATAGCCCAAGTAGTAGTTTTCTCCTGTAGTTTATCAATAGTTCTATTCAAACCGGAGATTGTCCTTGGCTGCATTTTATAGTGCAGACAGGGATAATCGCCGGTTTGATGTCCACATCATACTTTGCCATTAAACTTGTTATTGTAAAGGGCCTCTACGTGTTGGCTTCGGCCCCACGCATGCCTTCCAAAGGTCCGGGACTCCATAGTCCCGTGATATAGGACATATAACAAACAAATAATAATAATAAATCATTTATTTCAGGCTACAAAGGCCCATAGATACATACCTTATAGACTAACATACATATTTTATAATTATAATTGAATGTGTTAAAGAGATATCTTAGAACTATGTTAGTAGCACTTCCATGACACTACACTTTCGTCTTTGTCTGTTCTTGTGGAATTTAATGTTATGATAATGCTTACTCTCGTATTCAGTCCTGCATTTTGCACCGTCTTTTGTGATTGTAGGTACAATGTTTAAGTTTCTAAGATTTTCATTTTTTTTTTGTTTTCATAATAAAGGGTTTTCATTTTTCTTGTGTGTTTTACAAATAAAGTGTTTTTGTATATTTATCTATCTACTACATAGAAAAGGTTATAGCGTTCGCACTTCTCTTGTCTAGAAAAAGGGATTTTAGAAGTTTTTAAAGTCCCATTTTCTAGACACGTGGGATGTTATAGCCTGAGATAGCGCATGGCGCTAAAATGTGACGGTTTTCATATGATACGCCCGCCCGGTTTGCTTTATCACGTTTGTTTAGGATTTTCATTCTAGCACAGCTGGCTTTGAATTTTGATTAATGTATGATTAATATTAGTCCGCATTTTAGAAGACAAGGGTAAGATATACAAAGCTAAAATTAGCTACCCGCCAGCTTTTCAAAATTTTCTAAAGCAAGTAAGATTTTTTTCGAACAATTATAAAATTGTTAGCAATAAACCACATTAAAATGTTGTTCCTGTATGACGCAATGGAAGGTATATAAAATATTTATAATACAGAAGACATATATATAATGAGTTGAAGGTTCTGTAAATTTAATATTTCTTGCTTGGTCTTAGAGGTAAACTACTACTATGTTTCTTGAAGTAAGAAATAAGTAAGAAATTATTCTCTAGCGTCTATAGGGAGAGCCTATAGAGTAAGTAATTATTCTCTGGCGTCTAAAGGGAGAGCCTATAGAGTTAGTAATTATTCTCTAGCGTCTATAGGTAGAGCCTATAGAGTAAGTAATTATTCTCTAGCGTCTATAGGTAGAGCCTATAGAGTAAGTAATTATTCTCTGGCGTCTAAAGGGAGAGCCTATAGAGTAAGTAATTATTCTCTGGCGTCTAAAGGGAGAGCCTATAGAGTTAGTAATTATTCTCTAGCGTCTATAGGGAGAGCCTATAGAGTTAGTAATTATTCTCTAGCGTCTATAGGGAGAGCCTCTAGAGTTAGTAATTATTCTCTAGCGTCTATAGGGAGAGCCTATAGAGTAAGTAATTATTCTCTAACGTCTATAGGGAGAGCCTATAGAGTAAGTAATTATTCTCTAGCGTCTATAGGTAGAGCCTATAGAGTAAGTAATTATTATCTTGCGTCTATAGGGAGAGCCTATAGATTAAGTAATTATTCTCTAATAACTTTTTAATTATTTCTTGATTATTTCTTACTTCAAGAAACCTCGTAGTTGTTTACCTCTAAGACCAAGCAAGATCTCCCTATAGACGCTTAAAAATAATTTCTTAAGAGATAATTATTTCTTGCTCCAAGAAATCTTTTTTCTGTGTGGAGGTAAACTACTAGCTATTATTTTTAAGTTCAATTACCTTCGCCATAAACTTTCAGTGAGAGTCTGAGAATTGTTCCTGACTGCACATTTCATACTTCCGCAATAAATCCTCCCTTTTGTTGAAGCAGCATTTTATTGTATTTTCCCCGTGATATTCCCTCCGTGGGTTTCGTGTTTGCAGTTTGTGATGCGACAAGTAATTCCACCTACGCGTCTGGCAGTCTGCCAAGTGGGAGAGCTATTGCTACTTGTATCAAATATTCATCTTGTTCAAGTGTTTGTTACTTGTAAATTGAGTTTTTAAGGTAACGAGTGATATCATAGCTAGTTTTATCTAATCCAACTGTTAGGGCATTTGATCTTCAAAACTCTGTAATAAGTAAGTAGTACCCAATTGGCACAATGGTCACCATGCCGGACTGCCGAACACAGGGTTGCGGGTTCGATTCCCACCTCAGACAAGTATTTATGCTTAGATATTTGTCTGTGGTCTGGTTGTTTCTATGTAATAAAAGTATATATATATACAAAAAAAGTATATAAGTAGTATATCCGTTATCTAGCACCCATAACACAAGTCTAGTTACTTAGCTTGGGGCTAGATGGCGATGTGTGGAATGTCCTGAAATATTTATTTAATATTTATTAGTATTTAGATAAATAAAAATAATTAACCCTCTTATTTTATTACCAACTAGCTTTTGCCCGCGACTTCGTCCGCGTAAAAGTCGAAAATGGACCAAGGAATCACGTTGTCCCATACAAACTTTGCCCCCTATTTCACCCCCTTAGGAGTAAAATTTCGGAATATCCTTTCTTATCGGTTGCCTACGTCACACAAAGAACACATCCTCCAAGTTTCAGGTCTCTACGATCAGCGGTTTAGGCTGTGCGTTGATCCGTCAAACAGTCATTCAGGACAAAGAATTTTATATGTATAGACTAGCTGCGTCTTGCGGTTTCACCCGCGCAAGTCCCGATCCCGTAGTAATATCAAAAGAAAAAGTACCCTATAGCCTTCCTCGATAAATAAACTTTCCAACACAAAAATATTTTTTCAATTCGAATCAGTAGTTCCTGAGATTGAAGCGTTCAAACAAACAAACTTTTCAGCTTTATAATATTAGGATAGATTTAGAGGTTACTGTTAGTATTTAGGCCAGATTTGCACCAGGAACGCTGGATGACTTTTGTGACATGTTTGTATTTCGCTATTAGGGTAGATATTATACACACTGACAATTATAAATCGATTTATAAAATAAATCACAGTCATTAAAAATGATAAAGGGAGCATTAAAGTCTTCAAAACAAACCTGGACATCCTTCCTACTCTGGTCATTGCCTACTACTATGATCAATCAGTATAAAGAAGGGAGGCAGGCTTTTACCCTGCAGTGGGGCGGAATCAGCTAAAAATAAAAAATAAATTAAAAATAACATTTATTATATTTTCCAATATTTTAAATGACATACAAAAATAAGCACATTTTCTTTGACTGCATACGAATACTTTTATAACATTTTTACCAATTCAACATCTTAGAATAATATATTTTAATCGCTTTGAAATCTTATTCTAACTTTTATTTACTACCTACATTAGGTTAAAGATAAATGCAATTAAAATGCGTTGGTAGGTACAAGAGAAATCTGCTTTATAATTACATTTGAGGATACTTAGTAGAATAATATAGTATAATTTAAGCATTAAGATTAATTATAATTAACTGTATGAGTTTCATTATTAGGGCGGCTTGCCTGACTTTGTGCTTAAATAATCTGGTCGAAGGACGTGGTGTTCCGTCGCTTCCGCGGACAAATTCCACAAGAACAGACAAAGACGAAAGTGTAGTGTCATGGATGTGCTACTAACATAGTTCTTAGCTATTTCGTTAACACATTCAAATATTATTATAAAATATGTATGTTAGTCTATAAGGTATGTTTCTATGGGCCTTTGTAGCCTGAAATAAATGATTTATTATTATTATTATTAAATAAATTTAGCTAAATCTTAGCTAAATACATTTAGCGGGTCATCTTAAATTATATTCTACCACAAGGTTATTTAATCAGTTTGACACTCTGACAGTTGGTTAATCGTGGTTAAGATTTCAAATTAATTTATTTTTTGATGTTTGAGATAGTGGTAGGCATGTTAAGAATATAGGTAGAATCATCCAACGAAACTGAAGGCTCACATAGTTTTTAAATTGCAATTTTTTTGTTATTAAGAGGCTCTTTCTCCATATAAATGTAGTCGACTGTTTCATGGATAATGACCCTAGACCAAATATTTTTGTAGAAAAGTCTTTTTATAGGGTGCAAATAGTCGACTACGTTTGGATGGAAAAAGAGCTGGGTACCTTTCCTCTTAATAAGTTTATTTTAGTTATTATTTAAGACTAAAGTCCTATAACTGAATGAGGACTTAAAAAAGCCCAACTTGAGTTGAAAACATTCTACTATGGGTAGAATGTTTTCAACTAAACTCTACGGTGGGCGTCCACTTTTGTACTATGTATTTACCTCTTCATATTTTTGTTGGTAGATTAAACTAGAAACAAATTACTTTTTTAAAACTGTGTTTAGTCAAATAGATTTGTATACATATGTATATTCTACCTACAAGGACGTACATAATATACTATATATAAATAAATAAATTCCATGACTAAAAACAAAATAATTACCAGTAGTATTAATTTACATCGGTATTTACAATGAATTGCTAAGTACAATAATTAAATAATGAATAATTAATTAAGGTTTTTATTTAATTCAATTTTAAGGAGAATGCCCATTTTACTTAGGCGATTTCGCCCATGAGGTCTCGATTTTAACGTTGTGTTTTAATTTTATTTTCGGTTAATTATTTTATTTCGATATCTCCTAGTGAAACAGTTGTGATGGTTACATATTAGGTACATAGGATCGTTAAGTCCTTTAGACAATTTGACCATTAAACGTTAGGTATTTTGCTTATTTCGGCATTGTCGTATTCTGACATAATAATAATTCAGTCACAAAAACACTTTGACCAGAGCATATTGCGTAGCGTAGAGCGTATTAACACAAGTAAAATTAGACTTCTACATATTTTGAGTACCAGGGCGAAAAATATGACTAGATTTTTAAGGCAGTTGAGTCTAAGAAGCACTTGCTAAAAATATTGATAGGTGTCCAACAATGTAATGGAAGTATTAATATTTAGTTTTTAGTTCCGAGCCTAGTGCCAAAACACAAAATGCAAAGTGCACCGCCCTCCCGCCCATGTGGGCGGGAGGGCGGTGGACTTTGCATTACAGATGCTCTGCTTTACAGATATGGAGTTCCGAAAAGTAACGCCGGATTCAATCAACTATCTTAGGTGTCCAATGCCTATCGTGAAGTAGGCTTTGCGCAGGTGCCATTTGGACTCTAGATCTACCCTACCGCAACTGTTTTTAGGCATTCTCCTTTAGAAACATACTAAGTCCTACAATATTTATAAAAAACATGTTTGTAAGTACCAATTGTCGTCATAATTTAAGTTTATATTCGTTCTTAAGGTGAAAGGGTACCGGCGCTTTCTCCATACAAACGTAGTCGACTGTTTCCTCCCTGGATAATGACACTAGCACAAATATGTTTGTGCCATAAAACCTATAACTGTCATGACTATGCCCCTATGTTTTGGTTTTTTTCATTTTCTAATTATCATAGTAATTAAGATTAAAAAAATAACAACATAAAAAAAACGAAACATAGAGGCATGGTCATGGCATTTATAAGATTATGCAACAAAAATATTTGCTCTAGTGTCATTTTCCAGGGAGACCACAGGGACTACGTCTGTATGGAGAGAGCCCCGGTACCCTTTCCTCTTAATTTATATCGAATAGGTTAGAGAATTAAAGCTATACTTAGTGGAGAACCATTTTATTTAAAAGTCTCTTTTAAAAAGAAAGCATTCATATTAAAAATCCTACTTGCAGTTTAATTAGTTTTACTATTTCCTATGACTTACAAATAAAATGTTTATCTATCTATCTTACGCTCCGTCTCGTTTCTGGCGCATAGGTTAGCCATCGCCATTCAGCGTGGCAATGCTTCTAGCATTATTGGTAATGGCAATTCATAAAAAACTCATATTATAGATGTGAAAGTTTGTGTACGTCAGTATGTTTGATACTTTTACACGCACGCAAAAAAAACTACTGAACCGATTGCAATAAAACTTGATAGTTTTAGTCCGGGAAAAACACAAGCTAATACTATCCATGTACTGGATTTTTAACAAACATGGTTGTTTTCGTTACTAAAGTTATTCAAAACAGCAAATATTCTGTAAAACAAAAAACAGGCTAAATATACCACGTAAAACAAAAAACAGGCTAAATATACCACGTAAAACAAAAAACAGGCTAAATATACCACGTAAAACAAAAAACAGGGTAAATATACCATGTTTTTTGTTTTTATTTTGTGGAGCTCGATATTTCGATGGTGCTACAAGCATTATTTTTACGAGACTGGAGTTTGCGGGTAAATATCTTATACGGGTAAAAACGTCGCAATTTTTTTCAGTGTTTTGTCAGTGTTTAACCACCATTACACTTGATGGTATGTGACGATGCGGTCTCACGTTTCCCCAGAAGGTATAAATAAGTACCTGCTCACTTGTGACTTGAAGATACTAAAATTTGCAGTAAAGACAGACGTCAGGAAAGACAGACGCTAGAAACACATACTCTTGTAAAGTACAGAAAACTAACAATAGTGTTGTTTAAAATTAATACTTACGTAATAAGTTTAATATACGTATCAGTTTTTAATATATAAAAACATATTTTGACTTTATTTAAGTATGTACTAAAATTAGATTTTTTATTATTATCATTAACATTTACTTACCCAATGTTTATTCAAAATACAATACCAATTAAATTAAACTAACACCTTCATTAAAAATTAAAATAAATTACATATTAAATTAAATTACCTACATAATAAAAATAAATTATAGTTAGTATTTTGAATAACAAGTAAGTACAAATAATACAAAAATAAGGGGGCCACCCTTAGAAGCCCTGGTTAATGACACCAGCATAAATATTTTTGTGCCATAAAACCTATAACTGCCATGACTATAACCCTATGTTTTGTTTTTTTTTTTCATTTTCTATTTATCATAGAAATTAAGATTATTAAAATAACATAAGAGCATAGTCATGGCAGTTATAAGTATTATGCAACAAAATATTTGCTCTAGTGTTATTAACCAGGGAGAAAACAGTCGACTAAATTTGTATGCAGAGAGCCCCTGGTACCCTTTCCTCTCTCGGTGGTACTCGTTCTTAATCGTCGTCACGTCGGTCCTTGTCGGATTGAATAGAAATAAGTGAGATGCGAGATATTGCAAAATTAGCCAAATGTTACTAAAATATGTTTTCAGTTGTTAATATTTAATAGTTCGTAAATATAATTGGAATTACGTTACAGCTTGTATTGTGGCAATACCTTTGAACAAAACTAGATTAAGTTGATTATTTCCGTCGACAACCACCTTAATGCGTATGGAAAATTTATGAAAAAAGTCAAGATTTATTTCTATCAAGACAACTTTTTCATTAAGTGTTTCGTTTTCGAAGAAATAATAGTGTGCTTTGTAAACATTTGCTAGACTTTTCTTTGATTAATCTGAGACGTCTAAAATCGTTCTATTTGATCTCACTTCATCCCAAACAAAGTTATGAAAAAATAAAGTACCTACCTAAAAAGACTTTGACTAAAAGATTAGTTGGTCTAGCTATACATTCATTTGCAACTATAAATAAAACTCCTCTTCAATTTTAACGAAAATTGAAAAGCTAATAAAGATTGAAACGCGACCCTCTAATTTATTTTGTACCATCAAGTTTTAAAATCTGATTACTGTTATTAATGAAATCTCATTTATAAGGTAGGTTATAATTATTTTGGCTCAATTTTTTTACTATTTAACCGACTTTAAAACAAGGAGGAGGTTCTCAATTCGGTTGTATGTATTTTTTTAGGGTTCTGTAGGTACCTCAAGTGGAGAAAAGTTAAGTCTTATGGGGATCACTCGGTTGTTCGTCTGCCTGTCTGTCTGTTTTATACATTTTTTATTTTTCCAAGGTCCAAGGTTTCGGCTGCGGGAAGTTAAAATGGAATTTAATCCACCACGTCGGCCGAATTTCGGGTCAAAATAATATATTTTTTTTTCCAACAAAAGAATCCGTTGAAGGCGATAAATTGCATACCATTATTTGTTGGGAAGTTCATTAAATACTTTAGATCAAAATCGACCAAGGAAATTCAATTACAAAAAAAAAACAGCCTAACGCGAGTAAAATGCAGGGCGCAACTAAAAAGTAAAATATAACACGTTAAGCGAACGCTCGACCGAGCTACATGGTAGGCGGAGTGGCGAATGCTAGGTTATATTTTCGTCACGGAATTCCTTGATTCGGTCGCCGCGCTCAAATCCCGCTATGAAAGCTATGCAATAGCATAATAATTAAGCCCTGTTAACCTAACCAAACATAATTAAGTTTATATTTACTGAAAAATCGGAATACTTACTAAACTTTTAGTTTTTATCTATTTTGTAACTATTTTTTGGCATTTTTTTTATATCTGACGTTTTGTGCAACTTACTCAAAAAAAACCTATTTAAAAATATACCTAATATCTATAGACCAAAAAAACATTAGGTTCACAATCTATTAATAGGAAAGCTTCTTAAAAATGTATGTAAATACAAGGAAATTAGGCAAAAGATAACTGAAAGTTTTATCGGAAAACGATCTCTGCTACGAAAAGTGTCTTGAACTTTAGGAAAATAGGATTTCCATTTGCAAATAACCATCTTGTTGAAATTTACATCACATTTCACATTAAATAATAAATAAATATAAATATTTCAGGACATTCCACACATCGCTATCTAGCCCCAAGCTAAGTAACTAGACTTGTGTTATGGGTGCTAGATAACGGATATACTACTTATATACTTTTCTTTTGTAAATATATACTTATAATACATAGAAACAACCAGACCACAGACAAATATCTAAGCATAAATACTTATCTGAGGCGGGAATCGAACCCGCAACCCTGTGTTTGGCAGTCCGGCATTGTGACCATTGTGCCAACTGGGTCGTCATTTAGGAAATGGTGTGGTTAACTTTGTAATTACGTATTTAGAGAGTTTTTTTTTAATCTTTCAAAAAGTTATTAGAGATAGGCGCTTTTGTACGGTCGGCTGCATAATTGTAGACCCACCGTAGAGCTCTAAAACGGCTGTTATAAGAATGTTTTCAACAGAAGCAAGATTCTAGACACCTGCTTTAGTTGAAGTTTAAAGTCTCCTAACTCATCAATTTATCAAACAAAAATTATTAGAATTAAAACATTCCATTTATAGTAATTTTCGAACTCTACCGGGGGCTGCAATTATGCAGACTGTACTTTACTTCCATTTTACGAAAAGGTCATTATCAGGTATCTCTGGAAGAACACAGCGGAAGCTGACCTGTGTGAACTTCAAGTCAAGAAATAGCGCAGGACAGGAAGCCTCTCTTTTCAGACTCTCTTTTCAGAGGCCAAAGACTCTCTTTTCAGAGGCCAAAGACTCTCTTTTCAGATGCCAAGATCGAATTTATGTCGCTTAGCTAGCGGAGTAAGTATTTTACGATAAATCGACAAATCGTGATATCTGCGATATATCCTGGATGATGCTACCATAGACGTGTATAGCATGAAGTTATAGCAAATTAAATGCGCTTCCGCGTACGGTGCCGTGGTGCCACGGATATTATAAAAGCACCCCAGAAACCCGGCTTTAGAAAAGGTTCTCGGGTGCTATTATCATTTCTTGATGTAGTGGAATAATAATAGTTAAAGTATTTAATTATTCTGTCGGTTGTCTGGGCACTATAACATATACCTCGTTGCTTAGCTTGAGGCTATATGACAGTGTCCTACAATATTATACCTATTTATTAAAATAATCTACATTTTCAATGATTAAATTATGTTATTTTTACTTAAAATTAGATAGGTAAGCACTTACATTTAGTTTGGATACCAATTTCATTCCTTTCATACAATTTCATTCCAAAGAGAAAACATATGACACAATATATTCAGGTAATTTACCGGATTAGATTTAAAAAATATCCTGAGCAGATAGACACTTTATGGTTCCTTTTGTCTTCAAATGGATGCTTATATGGATAAAAAGAAATAACCATTTTCTTCCCTTAATATTGTCCAATATCTGTGTGTATTTTTTGTGTAATTAATTCAATATATAATTACTAATCTTGTATTTCTTCTTTTTACCCAAATGCAAGGAAAGGGTTATGTTTTTTCACGCCAATCTTCTATATGTTTGTAATATTCTTTATTCTCTCATATTTTCTAAACTACTCGATGGATTTCTTTAATTAAAGTATCTTTAGATTCGTCTTATTAGTCCAAGTGTTCTTAGATAGGTGAAATAAAAAAAATAAAATCTTTTTTTCTGCATTAGGGGCTCAAGTTCATTAAATATTAAGCATTTCAAAAGAAAAAACACAAGACTAGTCATCACTTAAAAGTTATACTTTTGAAATAAAACATGTACCTAATCCTAGGATAACATAACATTTTGTTGCAATCGAATGGATGAAAACAGGTATGCCCGGAACGAAATCTCCATCAAAAACTGTCATGTGATCCTTTACGATCGCAATATGGTTTTGTAATGCATTTGCTCTTATAAGCTATTTTCCTTTATTTTCTATACTGAATGTGTGTTGATTCCTTTGTGTGTGATTGTTGTAATTACAAAAACTGCTGCAGTATATTCGCATGTTTCTCTTGTACGAACCTTCCTCACGGTACCGATGACTTCGCGCTGAAAAAATAAACATTTGTAATTAAAAAAAATGTTTATTACAAGATTTAACCAATTAGACCAAGATCCCGCGTACCACCATACCTTCGTTATGTAAATGTTATGAATGAAAAGTCATTACCCTGGTCAAGAATCAAACCTTTCAGAATCCTTAAGAAGAAGGGGTAGCGGGGGCTCTCTCCATACAAACGTAGTCGACTGTTTTCTCCCTGGATAATGACACTAGAGCAAATATTTTTGTTGCATAAAACTTATAACTGCCATGACCATGCCGCTATGTTTTGTTTTTAAAATCTTAATTTCATGGCATAGTCATGGCAGTTATAGGTTTTATGCAACAAAAATATTTGTGCTAGTATCCAGGGAGAAAACAGTCGACTACATTTGTATGGAGAAAGCGCCGGTACCCTTTCACCTTAAGATATCGCTTAGGAATAGTTTAGGAAACGACCTGGAGTTCCAGCTTTGCTACTTGATTACTCTCGAAGCTACTATAGCCTGAAGTTCATAATTGAACATCGTTCATAACTATGTCGGGGGCATGCGCAAAGAAATTCTCAGCTTTTATAAAATAACAAAGCTATAGTTGTCAGCGAGATTTTTATAAACACAGATCGCGATCGTGTTTATCAAATATTTATTATCGCGTAAAAATGAGTTTAACAAGATTTAACCTATTTCTGGTTTATTTGCACAGCCACGTACCTACCTATACTTTGTTATTGTCATGATGATCCCGAAACTTTATGGAGTAGTGGGCGCTTCTACGAGTCACCTATAAAGACTAGAAGTCCATGCATCTATGTTTTGGTTTTTTTTTTAAATCTTAATATCTACGATAATTTTATCTACGTCGACTACGTTTTTATGGAGAGAGCGCCCGGTACCCTTTCACCTTAAGGCTGAAATTAGATTGCAGACCTTAGACAACAGTTCTATTTGAAGGCATAAAAAACGAGTGATTCAAATTAAATGGTCTGCGAGCGATATCATTGGCCGATAGAAAAGTTTGTAGTCTGCTTTAATTCACCCTAAATACATAAAGTACCTATTAACGAACACCTGCGATAATTTGAAACATTTGCTAAATCGGGATTAAAGACAATTTCGGCGAGAATGAGGTGTTTCATTTGTGTTTGTGTAAAATAAATACAGAAAACGATGATTATGGCTTTCGTCTCTTGTTTTATTTTTAATGTTCTTTTATTTTATGAAGAACGTAAAACGTGTGAAATATTAAAACTAAAATAGAAAACACTGCAGAATTTAAAATATTTCGGGCGTAACTCCAAACCACTGTGGTCAGATACTGTCCAGTAGAAATCACTCGCACCAAAATAGCTCGTTATTTACCCTATCTTGAAGGAAACGTTGAATGATGACGTTGTGCGTATACTCACGTGTTTTGTCCATCTGAGTGAGAACCTGTTGGTGGAGGCCACCGATGGAGATGTGCCCGCCACATCATCTGTCCGAAGGTCATCCTGAACTGCCGCGACATCGAACAATACAGCACGAAGTTAATCGCTCCATTGAGAAGAGCTAACGCATCCATCAGCTCGCCAAACAAATCGTAGCAACGCTTGAAAAAGCATCTTCCGAGCAGACCACTTAACAGCCCCAATATCCCTTGAGGAAGTTCAGTTACAAGAAACAATAAGAGAACTGCAACTAGCATCTTCGTGGTTCTATTTGTTCGTCTGTCAGCTTTGTATTGCCGCTTCACTGCCTTCGTGTTTGTAGGGCAAGCGTTGTAGATTCGTATCTTCTTCTGATGCTGGTTTGCGCTGTATACTTCTCGGATAAGCCATAGACTGATTATAGTAAGTATACAGCATGGGAGTAGCTTTATGACGACAGCGTGAACCCAAAAGTTTATTTGGTATAATCGACCTTCTTGGTCCGCGTCCACGTGATACAATATCATTGGGCCTGATGGTTCTAGAACGACTGCTGTGTGAATATCGAATACCTGTAGAAAATAAAGGAAAGATTTAAACAATTGCCTCAAATAAATCTTGCAATTAAAAAGTTTTCTTGTTTTAAGGTGAAAGGGTATCGGCGCTCTCTCCATACAAACGTAGTCGACTGTTTCCTCCTTGGATAATGACACTAGCACAAATATTTTGTGCCATAAAAGTTAAAACCTATAACTGCCATGACTATGCCCCTATGTTTTGGTTTTTTTCATTTTCTAATTATCATAGAAATTATATTTAAAAACATAGGTATATAGTCATGGGAGTATAAGTTTTATGCAACAAAAATATTTGATCTAGTGTCATTATCCAGGGAGAAAACAGTCGACTACGTTTGTATGGAGAGAGCTCCAAGTACCTTTTCCTTTTAATTGGGAAAAATTTGTATCCAAATATTGTATAATCGGTCTAATTACTTTTTGGTGGAAGTATAAGAAAATTAAAATGAGATTTTTTTGTAAATGATTGCAGAGGGCAACTTTATTTGTTTTATAACACACCTATATACATTAATTTCAAGTTACATTAGGGTGAGCTTATCAAACATAGTGTCCCATATTTTAGTTATTTGTCAAGACTATACCACCCGAAACTTCATAATGCTAAGTAATGGGCGGATAAAATTTGATCCACAACTTTTTGGGATAGGCTAGCAATGGTTCTTTGTTTTGGTTTTTGCAATGATTTTATAAATTTTTGGTAAAAAGATTTTATAAAAAGGTTTTTAACTAGCTAGGTACTTAGCGTAGTTAGCTCTTGTTATGTAAGTAGTAAATAAAATAAATAAATATTGCAGGACATTCTACACATTGCCATCTAGCCCCAAGCTAAGTAACTAGACTTGTGTTAAGGGCGCTAGACAACGGATATACTACTTAGATACTTTTTTTCGTAAATATATACTTACCAGCTGCGCCCCATGGTTTCACCCGCGTTAGTCCCGATCCCGTGGGAATATCGGGATAAAAAGTAGCCTATGTGTTAATCTAGGTCTTTAGCTATCTAGATACCGAGTTTCGTCGCAATCGGTCCAGTGGTTTTTGCGTGAACAAGTAACAAACATACACAAACTTTCACATTTATAATATAAGTAGGATAACACACAGAAACAACCAGACCACAGACAATTATCTAAGCATAAATACTTGTCTGGCGCGGGAATCGAACCCGCAATCCTGTGTTTGGCAGACCATTGGGCCAACTGGGTCGTCAAATAATGTCAAACTTGAGTTCATTAATCTTTGAAGAGTTTGGGATGGCTGCAATGAACTCACAAGAGCGTCTAAGTGCGAAAAATTTGAGTCCAACATTATACAACAAGCCAACTTAAACCTCAATCTTGCAAGTTAGGTATAAACCCGGGTTTCCAGCGATGTAGGTTTGTTAAAACAAAACATTGCAAGATAAGACAACACATCCATTACATTACTTACTTTGTACATTAGATGTAATTGAGAGAGATACCTAAGTAGATGTAAGTAAGTATGTAGTGGTACTAGGACTATTGTTTTGTTTATTTTCCTTTGAGAAAAAAGTATATAAATAAGTAGGTTGTAGATTATATATACTGTATTAGTACATTGCGATACAAGTGTGGTAAATTGATCATTGCATAGAGACGGCTTATGACGCGCGAGCGGAACGCGAGTGCGTTTATAGAGCCGAGATGCAATGATCAAACCACACGTGTATCGTACGACGTTTTTTATCACTGTTGCAAATAAAAAAAAAGACTTGAAATAATAAAAAGTTAACAAAATATTTGTATAATTTTTTTAGGTAATATTTTTTTGTTGATTATCTTCCCGAAAGGGCAGGCAAAAGAGTTTTAGCCTAAACAGCCTCGTCTGACATACAATATTTTTTAGGATTTTTGTCTATTTGTTTTTGCGTCGGGGGTTAAAACAGAATATATTGGAAACAACAAAAACAACAAAGCTGAATTTTTAAACGTTTTCTAAGACGTTATCTAGCTGCGCCTCGCGGTTTCACCCGTGTAACTCCCTATCCCGCGGGAATATCAAAATTAAAAGTAACCTATAATATTCTTCCTCGATAAATGGACTATCCAATACAAAAATATGTTTTCAATTTGAACCAGTAGTTCCTGAGTTTAGCACGTTCAAAAAACAAACAAACTCTTCAGCTTTATAATATTAGTATAGATGTGAAAGTTTGTTTGTTAGTGTGTGTGTTTGTATGTTTGTTACTCCTTCAAGCAAATATTACTGAACCGATTGCAAACGATTGCAATGGTATGTAGATTGTAGATAGCTGGAGACCTGGATTAACATATAGGCTACTTTTTATCCCGATATTTTGATCGGGACTTACGCGGGTAAGACCGCGGATCGATGTGATTTATAAAATAACTAAGCTCTAAAAGAGTTTTTCTTAGTTTATAAAATCTGAATTTTTGGGTGTCTTCCAAAACGTTGTATCGCCGAAATTAATTCACTCGTAGGTACAGACAGTTTGACACCCTTGCTTGAAATATTACATTTTCTTTGAGTAAAAATATATCTAATAAATGACATCATAGTTTCCTTTTACAAAGCGAACTAAAACACCAGTGAAGAAAGAAACTGTACAACTTTCCAGACGTGACAACTATGTTCCAAGTTATAACACTTGATACCTACTCGTATTTTTCAGAAAATATCAAATTGAGACAAGAATATTGTGTAAAAGATAAAGTTAAAAGAGTAAGTATTTCTTGTCTGAATAACTTTTTCATAGGCAATTCGATCAGGCTCGATTCCTGCCAGATCAAGTGGAAAACCCTAGTTCTTTTGTCAGTTCGATAAAATATTGAATTTTCAGCTTAATAGTGTGTAAAAATGAGACTTAGGGATCAAGACCAAGGGTCTCGCCTCTACGTATACTGTATACAGAGTTATTGGTAATCATATAAGCGAGCGGGGACCATTTCTTTCATAATCATCAGCATCATATCAGCCACAGGACGTCCACCTCTAAACATAGGCCTCCCCCAAAGACTTCCAGAGCGATCGGTCGCAAGCTCTCTGCGTCCAACGACTCGACCTTAATTAAGTCGTACGTCCATCTAGTCGGAGGCCGTCCCGCGCTGCGCTTTCCGGTACGTGGTCTGCAATCTAAGACTTTTTGACCCCAACGATTTCTTTACACCTAAACAAACAATTTTTGTTCTTCGCATTTTTGGAAATTCGAACGTGTTTTATAACATTTTGAGGTTATTTTTACCTGAAAATCAGCTGTTCCTTACACGGAGAGGTCATTAATCTTAAGATTAAACTTTTTTTAAAGTTTTATTCACTATTATAAATCTGCATAGCCTTTGCTTTAAAAATCAAATGATTTACAAATTTACAAAACATTAATTTAAAAAAAAATCCAAAAGTCTTAGAACAAAAATTATTTGTTTAGGTGCACAGAAGTGGCCCTCAATCGCTAATATGATTACTAAATAACCCTGTATAAAATCTATACTAATATTATAAAGTTGAAGAGATTGTTTGTTTGTTTAAACGCGCTAATCTCAGGAACTACTGGCTCGAATTGAAAAAATATTTTTGTGTTGGATAGGTCATTTATCGAGGAAGGCTATAGGCTACTTTTTATCCTGATATTCCCACGGGATCGGGAGTTACGGGGGTGAAACCGCGGAGCGAAGCCTCTATCATATATTTTAGATCGTTTATGGACGGGTATTTTTCACCGTACTTATATAAACGATCATCTTTTATCGATGATTTTTTTTCATACAAATGCCTAAGTATTTTGGGTTTGATGGGCTCGATCCAGTCTGTTGCCGAAACGATAATAGAAGCCTGAATTCTTAGTAGGAATAGATATCCTAACTTCCTTATCCTAACTATATTATAAATTTGAAGTTTACTTAAGTTTGTTTATTTGTTTGTTTGTTCCCACTTCACGGTCAAAATATTGGACCGATTTGGATGAAAATCGACATAGTAGTCGTTTGAAAGGATTAAGTTATAGGATACTTTGGATACCAAAATTTCCGCGATATCGGTAAACCGCGTGGCGCAGCTAGTTTTTGTATTACTAGCTGCGCCCCGCTGTTTCACCCGCTTAAGTCCCGATCCCGTGGGAATATTAAAATAAAAAGGAGCCTAAAGCCTTCCTCGATAAATGGACTATCCAACACAAAAATATTTTTCCAATTCGAACCAGTAGTTCCTGAGATTAGCGCGTTCAAACAAACAATATATAGAGTTAGGAACTTCATTTCCCCACCAACAGACTTCTATATAAAGCGGTGCGCGCGCTAGGAACGGCCATTTGCTGCTTGACTCTCGTAGTGGACGGTTGTGTGACGCGACTTGTTTTAGGGTAAAATTCGTAATATAGGTGATTCTCTGTGAGTACTTTTAGTTATTTAATAATTGGTGATTTATTTTTGTGTAATAATTGATTTAGTAGTTAAGGGTATTTTTGTTTGTAAAATCGTGTTTCTCTTTTAAAATAAATAGGTTTTAGAGTTTCTGTTTTTTTTTAATGCTCTCCACTCCTGGATTCTAAATTCAGAAGTGGGATAAATTGCCCATTATTTGCCCATTTTGGCCATTTGCTGTGTAAAATTTTAAGAAAACAAGGGTACCCACATTAAAAAAAAAAAAAATAATAATAATAATAATAAAACACCAATTTTAGTCTTAATAACAGTTTTTCTTATTTTCTCGTTTGTTTGTGAGTGATTATCATTTAAAATATGTCTGATTCTCAACGTATTATAACGGAGACCAGTTCGCGTGACAAGTCGCGTCGACACGAAACCGACAGTAGGTCTCTAAGACGGGGTAGGCTAGAAACAAATAGATCGCGTTCTCGTTCGCCAAATAGGTCTCGTTCGCGTTTAAGCGATGGCGATAATAGATCGCAGAGGCGAGATAGGTTGAGAAAGGAATATAGGTCCCGTTCTCGTTCGCGTAATAAGTCTCGCTCACGCGATGGGTATTATTCTCGAGGTAGGTCGCCGTATAGCAATAGGTACGAAAGTCAAGGAGACACTATGCAGCATACTTTAGATGCAATTCTTTCTCGATTGAATACCCTCGAAAATAATCATCAAAATCGCAGTGTAGCTAACGAGAACAGGGAGGAATGTTCTAATGGCCCGCGAACGCCGCCGCCGGCTCCGCTTGTGTTGCGTAACGACCCTGTTGTTTTAAATATCAATGAGCGTCAAGATAAATCAACTGATTTAAACGATTCATATCTACCTTCGAATCGAACTCCAATTTCTAGTGATTGTCCACCCGAAAGCTTAGTTGTTAATAGCGCCGCTAGTAATAATAACATCGTACTGTCTCAAAGCGAATCAGTCTCGATGGATCCAACGCGCGCTTTAGCCGAAGCAATAAAGTCGTTAGGCGCGGCAAGAAATCAAAAATTATTTCGTGTCCAATTTCGATCCCACCGTAAATGATATCGATGCATGGTGTGAGGAGGTCGAGCCAGGGCTAGCGCGCACTTACGCGAGAACCAGGCCAATCAAGATTTACACGTTAACCGGGAGCGACGACCACCACGTAACTTCAGTGAAAACGATCTGGTATTTGTGATCAAGTATTCACAGAGTACGGGAAAGCTAGATTCCGGCATGAGAGGCCCCTATCGGGTAATCAAGGCACTACCGAGTGGACGTTATCAATTAAAATTATTGAGTGGATCTTATGGGAAGACCACGCAAGCAGCCGCTGAATATATGGTGCCTTGGCACGGTGAATGGTGCCCCGAGTCTTGTGCAGCCTTCTTTGAGGGTGAGTTCTATTATTGTTTTAGTAAGACGTTTACAGAATATGCCTACTGAGCGACGCCTCTGTTCTAGTAAACTGTCGGTTGCAGAACATGCCTACTGAGCGACGCCTCTGTTCTTGCATTGGTTGGACATGCCTACTGAGCGACGCCTCTGTCCGAGTAAACTATCGGTTGCAGAACATGCCTACTGAGCGACGCCTCTGTTCTTGCATTGGTGGGACATGCCTACTGTGCGACGCCTCTGTCCTAGTGAATAGTTGTTCACCGAACATGCCTACTGTGCGACGCCTCTGTTCATTTGATATTTTTACTGTTATTGAGCAGGCCATACATTAGTGTGGCATCATAATAAACGGTTGGGACGCCTTCCGTGTACTTTGTTCACAGAATTCTCCACAAGGTAGTTGACCAGCATGCTATGGAAGTTCACGAAAACTACAACTGAAAAATTCCGGTGGTGACGTATTGGGGTTAAATGAGAGCTCTCAAAATATCATTTTATTACTTACTAGACAATAAATGTGCATGTGTCGCTAAAATATAAAAAGCGACCAAAATTAAAATGTACGACTATTTTCAGATGTTGATGATTCCGGAACAGGTTTGGAGTCTTCATTAGCTGTCCCATCCGGCTCCGGTGAACCTGGGTTGGTTGCTTCATCCGAGCCTGAACATGCTGACTTGGAGATTCCAACCGAGACTGGCGGTGCTGACTTCGGACAAAGCGACACCTCGAGGCCTTAGACGTCGAGGTCGACGGATAGTCAGGAGAGGCCGAGTTAGGAACTTCATTTCCCCACCAACAGACTTCTATATAAAGCGGTGCGCGCGCTAGGAACGGCCATTTGCTGCTTGACTCTCGTAGTGGACGGTTGTGTGACGCGACTTGTTTTAGGGTAAAATTCGTAATATAGGTGATTCTCTGTGAGTACTTTTAGTTATTTAATAATTGGTGATTTATTTTTGTGTAATAATTGATTTAGTAGTTAAGGGTATTTTTGTTTGTAAAATCGTGTTTCTCTTTTAAAATAAATAGGTTTTAGAGTTTCTGTTTTTTTTTAATGCTCTCCACTCCTGGATTCTAAATATAGTATATATGTGAAACTTACCATGTAAGTTGGAATGCAGAGTATTGGTGGTAGAATAAAACTGCTCAAAATAGCAGTGCTGCAGCGTCTCTCTGTGCAGAGGATGTGGTTTTTGTCTGAATATCTGTAAATAAATATTACATTTGATACGTTAAAACTATTTATTGGATTGTATGTGGTTTTATTTTAGCTTTAAGGTGAAAGGGTAGCGGCGCTCTCCTCATACAAACGTAGTCGACTGTTTCCTCCCTGCATAATGACACTAACGCAAATATTTGTGTTGCATAAAACCTATAACTGCCATGACTATGCCCCTATGTCTTGTTTTTTTTTATTTTTTAATTATCATAGAAATTAAAATTTAAGAAACAATAAAAAGAAAAAAAAAGAAAATATAGGGGTATGTTCATGGCAGTTATAAGTTTTATGCAACAAAAATATTAAAATTTGCTCTAGTGTCATTATCCAGTGAGGAAACAGTCGACTACGTTTGTATGGAGAGAGCACCAGGTACCCTTTCTTCTAACTTAAATGCACAGAGCAAAAGGAAGAGAAAAAGCTCTTGTTTAAAAAATACCGTGTAAATATATAATTCCCGTATTTATTATATAGATTACTAACTTCGCCCCGCGGTTTTACCCGCGTAAGTCTCGTGGGAATATCGTGATAAAAAGTAGCCTATGTCCAGGTCTCCAGCTATTTACATACTGAGTTTCACCGCAATCGGTTCAGTGGTTTTAGCGTGAAGGAGTAACAAACATAGGTACACACACACATGCACCCACAAACTTTCACATTTATAATATTAGTAGGATTAGTAGTTGACAGCTGATGGATAAAGGGGTCAATGAACCTTCCTTTATAGCGCACATGACACACCCAGGCAGTGGACCAGCCAAAGGATCGGTTAAATGTGGAAACAGATTGCCGAGCTGAGCAGAACACAGACGAAAAAAAAAAAAAAAGTAGGATTCCTATTATTAGATTAAATAGGACCTAACTTAAATACTTAGGGCAACTATTCCCAAACTCTAGTTAAGATTCTCCGGGAGCATCGCCATCGGTTCTACGTAGTTCTAATAAATAGTTAAAAAAAAACTAAAAAAACACGCTTTTATAAAAAATCCAACTAAAAAACAATTTAATTAAGGATTAAGAATATTGTAAATAAGAAATAAATGTATAATATTGTAAAAATCGTGATTAAACTAAAACTAGCTTAATATTTAAATCCATTAAAAATAATAAAATAGTAAAATATAAAATAAAAATAAAATTTTCTAAAAACAAGTTTTTATTATGTTCTTGTTGAAAAAAAAAGAAATAGAATTAAAAAAAAATTAACTTGATAAGAAATAAAGCTAATTGCAACTTTTAACGATAATTAACCATATTCGTCACAATAACCCATATCGTACATATATTAAACCCTAAAAATTTACTGCTTATGTTAAATCTTTGCGTTTTTATCACATACAATGTTACTTTGTGATTGCAAAGGAAAATAATAAAGGTGTAGCATTGTGATGTAGCACGCTTTTTTATTTCTTATCAAGTTTAAATTAATTATTTTTAAATTTTAGTACTTTTTATTTGTTTAAAAGGAACATTGAATTAAAATTGTTTTTATTTTTTTTTATTCTTTGGCAATGAAACAAAATCTTTTATTTGAAAAGCTTTCTTTTATTTTGATTACGCTTTTTTACAATAATATACATTTATTTCTAATTTACAATGATTACCACATACTTTTGTTTCAAAACTGTAAAAAAACATACCTTGTTATTTTATTCAGTAGGAATACACAATGCGAATGCTCGTTTAAATTATGCTATATGAAAGCTTCATATTTTCACGAGACAAAAGCAAGGTTGTGGAAATGAGAATATTTCAGCACGCATCAGAGAGCGGAACTGAAACTACTGTTCTAATTATACTTGTAAATTGTCTTACTATTGTTTTACTGAATTTTCTATGCTTTCGACATATTCTTCCATTACTCAAGAAGTCAAAAGTCAATATTTTTTATTTCTTGGATGGGTAATACATTTGTACAAAGATCACATAGAAACGTCTAAAAAAAAACTAAGTTTGGATGTGAAGTCTACCGAGTTATGTGATTTCACAATAAAGCTGAGTATAGCCTAAATTATTTCCTCGAGCATTTCAATGTAGTCTAACGTTATTACGAATGGTACAATTCAGGCAAACATTCGAATTGTGATTCAAGTAAATTTAAAAACAGCAAATGCACTTTTGACGTTATAACGTCTTATAAATCGATGAACACCGGCAGCACTCACAAAAAAGTGTGACATTATCGCTCACGTTCCGTTATTGATAAGATAACCATAGCAACGTCACTCACGTTACGGGAACGTGACTTATTGACAAGGTAAACATAGCAACGTCACTCACGTTCCGGGAACTTGACTTATTGACAAGGTAACCATAGCAACGTCACTCACGTTCCGGGAACGTGACTTATTGACAAGGTAACCATAGCAACGTCACTCAAGTTCCGGGAACGTGACTTATTGACAAGGTAACCATAGCAACGATAATACGTTGCTATGGTTACGTGAATGTGTTCTAATGACGTTATAAAATTATCGTTCGTAAACCGACTTTATAGACAACCATTTTTTTTAAACAGAATATCAAGCATTCGTTCGATCATGCATGCAAAAAAATCGAAAATTCACTATAATGGTTCGAAAATTTACTAGTAAGTAAATGTTCGTATCTTTACCCACCTTTAGATGGCACAGCGAATACATACTATTGAATACCTACTTAATACTTAAAAGCAAAAAAGAAGTGACTAGTCGGTGATTTCTTTTATATTAACCAGCATCGGTCGATGCCTAATCTGTAGTGTGTGTTAGCCTAAAAGTAAAGTTTAGGTATCCTAGTCAAATCAACAAATAAATATTTTTACAGGAAATTAATCAGCATGAGTACCTTAACAGTTCATTTATTTTTATGAAAAGCCTAAACATTCATGTTTTCTATTCATTTCAAAAATGAATTCTGAACATCGTAAAGGTTGGATGATGAACCATTGATAAAAAAGAAAAATAAATAGTAGGAATCTTAAGAGGACAGGGTGCACCGGCGCTCTCTCCATACAAACGTAGTCGACTGTTTCCTCCCTGGATAATGACACTAGCACAAATATTTTTGTTGCATAAAAACTATAACTTTCCTAAAAATTTGACGACCCAGTTGGCACAATGGTCACCATGCCGGACTGCCAAACACAGGGTTGCGGGTTCGATTCCCGCCTCAGACATATATTTATGCTTAAATATTTGTCTGTGGTCTGGTTGTTTCTATGTATTACAAGTATATATTTACAAAAGAAAAGTATATAAGTAGTATATCCGTTGTCTAGCACCCATAACACAAGTCTAGTTAGGTACTTAACTTGGGGCTAGATGGCGCTGTGTTGATTGTCCTGCAATATTTATTATTTATTATTTATTATAACTGCCATGACTATGCCCATATGTCTTAGTTTTTTTCATTTTCTAATTATCACAGAAATTAGGATTTAAATAACAAAACATAGGGGCATGGTCATGGCAGGTATAAGTTTTATGCAACAAAAATGTTTGCTCTAGTGTCATTATCCAGGGAGTAAACAGTCGACTACGTTTGTATGGAGAGAGCGTCGGTACCCTTTCCTCTTAAATAATTTACATTTCGTAGATGTCTTTTACTACTAGCTATTTATTTAACTCTTCAACACGACGTGTTTAGGTTAACTATAAAGAAGTATTTTTTCGACACTCTAAAAGTTTGAGTATGGTTTTTCTCAAATCCCTTCTTAGATCAGATAAGTATGTATTTTATTTTAAGCTAGTGCATAACTTTTATCGCGGGTTTTGAGCGCGGGGACCGAATCAAGTAATTCCGTAACGAATAAAAACCTTAACACCCCCCACTCCGCCTACCATGTAGCTCAGCCGAGCGTTCGCTTAACTTGTATGTATATGGTACGACTGTACGAAGCTCGCAAGATGCAACAGCTTCACCGCGACAGTCCCCGAGTGCCACACGTTTTTATTTAATTAAGGTTTATGTTTAGGTGTTTATTTTTGGAGCGATTAGCGTACAATCGAATTTTTATTTAGTTTTGGCTCAAAATGAACAAAGCCTATCTAAGAATCTACCTAATTGTGCTAGTCAATCCTACTAATATTACAAATGTGAAAGTTTGTGTGTGTATGTATTTTTGTTACTCCTTCACTTAAAAACTACTGGACCGATTGCGATGAAACTCGTTATCTAGATAGCTAGAGACCTAGATTAACACATAGACTACTTTTTATCCCGATATTCCCACGGGATCGGGACTTACGCGGGTGAAACCGTGGGGCACAGCATGAGATTTATATATAAAATCTAACACACAGCCAAATTACTAGTCTAGAAAGCTTATATTTGAAACAAATGTTTATTTTATAACGTGCTAAGAAAGGATTTTCGGCACTTTCAAATTAACACACGATTTTTATTTGTATGCTATGGGAGTAGTCCCTTAATCTGATGGTAGTCATGAATTAAATAATATTCCGACGGCGCGTGAAGGTGGAATTTTTAATATCATCTACGTACTACATTGTTGTCACTCCTCTGATTTCATATAAAATCCATCAATACATTTCATATTTCTAGTGAAATATGAAAATAAGTACAATACCATAATGTCTATGAATTGAAGAACGCAGATTACGGAGTCTTCGATCGGATGACGGCTCGTCAAACGTTTAATTTGTTTTGTTCGTCTTTTTTACACAAAAGCACAAAACGTAAAAATTCACCTGATGGGAAGCGACAATGAGGATGTAGCACGCTTGCCTATAGAAAAGGAACGGCATGGACAACATGATGGAATGAGATGAGTCACTTGGCACCAGGGGGTGGTGTTAGAAGCCGCGGATCAAGGTGTTCCAGCACTTGATTATCTACTCTTTTAGCGCATCCGGGAGCTACGTGAAGGAGATCAAGGGCTAAATCCTACGGACGCGAGCAAACCTGAACCCCCCAAAATTCCTTAATTGAACGAGCGGGCGAAATGTCTGTGGTTTGCGACCGCCTTTAAAACGTATTAACAGATTTAACAGCATTAACCACAGGCACAAAGGAATCCAACGTATTTTTAAAACGTAATAACACGTACGAGCGGATATGAGATTACTAGCTCATTAGCATATGACCGTGAAAAAGCTTTCTATGAATCTGCTATTAATCAAAACATGTCCGTCAGAACATTAGTGATCCACACCCATAACGCAATCAAGGGTTACGTTAAGGGAAGTAATGAATGGTGCTGATACTTGTTCCCTGCAGACCTTGTCTGTGCTGGTTGATATTTAGGTCAAGTACATAGGAACAATTAATGAAGAGGAAGGTAGTACATTATCTGTAGAAGGTCTTACTATTAAAAAATTCAATGAATCGAATTGTTAAATTTGCTTAGTAATAAATGTACTTAAGAATATTAACTTTAATGTAACTACTAGATCGATTAATATATTTTCATTACTCATACTCCGAAAGTAGGTCTAAAGATGCCTGAAGAGCGTGTAGAAAGAAAAACTTTCAGCCCTAGGGAAAATCGCTTTCACTGACAGCTGTCATGTCAAATTATGGCTTCGCGCGGCTTGTGCAATGTGCTTGTAGCCAGTATCAGTATCATTACTCATCAGAAACTTCAAAAACCTAACCTCCTTGCTTTGGTTTTCACCAAAGAATAACAATTATGGCTTCACACAGCTCATGCATACTGCCAGAGGTAGTATGGAGTCTCTCATTCACTCTCGTTATTATGAAGAATTTTATGTATTATTCGTAATGAAAAGCACAGTGTTTACCTCGGGTAAAAGACTCATTAAGTCCCTCGAACTATTAGCGCCCTCGCTACGCTCGGGCGCCAACCTCCGTCTCGGGACTCAATGAGTGACTTTCACACCTTGGGTAACAATGTACTATTATGTATGGTAAATAAATGTTATAAATAATAAAATTGAATTAACTTAAAACTAAATATGAATACTACCGTATTTTCTTTGGAGTTCCGAAAAGTAACGCTTGACGTAATCAATTAAATTTAATAAAAATTTGCCATATCGAGAAACATAAATTAACATTATAATTGCCCCTTTCATTTTCAGAAAACTTCAAAGAGCTTTTAGCAATTTAAAATTTCTAATCGAAATAACAGTGAAGCGGAGTGGCATGGATCTTAATTACATTTTACAAACCTAATATAATAAATTCGAAAGTATGTTTATTTATTTGTTTGTTCCCGGTCAAACGACTTTACCGATTTGGATGAAAATCAGCATAGTGCTAGGGGATTGAGAACTAAATATGACACTTTTGATTTTGAAACGCAGGATCGTGAATGAAGCGGATGAAATCGCGGAGTTCTATTGAAAAAAATACAAGGTACTGTATTTTATATATAAAAGTACCAGACATTACGTAGAAACTATTTAATAGGTGAACTGGGTTATGAATGGGAGGCAGTGGCGTAGCTAGGGGGGGGCGGCGGTCCACACCGGTTGTCACCCGCTTAGGGGTAACACCCGGGCCCCGTTTCACAAAGGTACATTACAAATTTACTATCCTATGAAGGTAAAATTAGTGAAAAAAATGGCAACATTGGATTACATTAAAGAAAAAAAATAACCTAACCATAGTGCATTTTTTTTTGTAGTATTAAACCTTAGTCGAGTTAATTTTTCACTGGAAGTCATAAGATTTTTCAATATTTATTTGTAAAATAGTAAGAAAACATACCTAGCTTGGAAGATCGATAAACTTGTAATTTTGAAGTAAAATTTCATGAGGACTCAAGAAAATATTATGGTTTAATAGGTTTTTGAGGTAAAGAATAGTAGAAATACAAGTTCTTTTGCCTAAAAAGTAATTTTAATTTAAGTTTTGGGGTGACACTTACAATATTCGCCCTGGGTGCCACCCATGCTAGCTACGCCACTTATGGTAGGTATCTTCAAATAACAAATTGTAGTCTGCACTTACTTGATTGCGATGTATCTCCAAACAGCCAATGATAAAGTGAGACATATAGAAGCCGTGTGGAAAATTTGAGTAAAATGCATGTGGAATAGAAGATATGCGGCCCATTTGTACGGCATTTCACGCTGTCCTGGCAAGATCTGAAACAAAAATAAACCTTAAAACAAATCAGACAACGTCTATTTTGAAACGAATGTTATAAACGCCAATAAGAAAACTGTTCTGCTTTTACAATGAATCTTTTTGATTGCTGCGATTTTTCAAAAAACAAACGAAAATAGCTTGCACTTTCAATGCTTTTTAATTAAACTGAGGTACAATGCTGCGTATTCAATTATTGTTACAATTTTAAGTCTATACATTAAACAATAATTTAATATGAATTTGCAACTATTTGTATAATGGCTATAGTCATTTATGAAGTTCTTCTTCTTCTTTTCGTATTGTGGTGTGGCTCACCTATTGTTAGAGTTTTCAGATCGCCTTAAGGCCTAACTTGACCTAACGATTGCTACTAGAGGTAGCAACCGGGACCAACGGCTTAACGTGCCTTCTGAAGCACGGAGGGGCTCACAAAAATACATTTTTGCCACACTACTAATTGGTCACCCATCGAAGTAATGACCGTGCCAGGCGTCGCTGAACCCGCACGATCGTAAACGTTCAGCAAGCTTCGCTTAGCTGTGTCCCATTTATGAAGTTATACCTATTAATAACTAGTAGTGTTCCGCGGTTTCGCCTAACTCCCGATTCCGTGGGAATATGAAAAATGAAATAGCCTTCCTCGACAAATGGACTATCCAATACAGAAATAATTTTTCAAAGTAATTCCTGAGATTAGCGCGTTCAAACAAACAATCTTTTCAGCTTTATAATATTAGGATAGATTATTCATTGGGAGAAAACAGTCATGTAGCACAATTTTAAAAGGTCAGTTGTAGATAGATAGATATAACGTTTTTGTTTTCCATAACACACATATTGTTACATGAAAAATCTTATTAGTACAAATACTATGGTTGAAGTTGGAGATAATATATTTCCAACCAAAGTATTAACAATAGATATTTATGTGTGTGTTGAAGCAAAGCAAAAAAATACGCATCGTTACTTTTTTCACTAAGGATTTATTGCGATTTTGACAATACAACTAATAAAAATAATCCTCAAGGCGTCTATAAGATAGAAAATAAAGATTTAAATCCGAAAGTAGCTTTTCTTAGTCTCTCAAGAATCACGGCACATGGTATTGTTCGAGATTTCCCAAAAGATACAGTTTTATAAGGGAAGTGGCTATTCTTAAGAGTGTAGCGGTCACAAGTATGAAAAAGGTTTACGCTCTTAATGGGAAAAGTACAGGGTTATTGGTAATTATAGTAGCAAGCCATTGAGGGCTACTTCTGTGCACCATAACAAACAACTTTTGTTCTACAACTTTTGAAAATTCGAGAAAAAAATTTTTGACGTTATGTAAATTCGAAATTAGCAATTTTTTTAAAACGAAGGTCATTCAGACTAAGCTCAGTAGATAAAACTTAAAAAATAAGTAAAATTTTAAGGTTAATGAGCTCTCCGTATAAGGCACAGCTGATTTGCAGGTAAACCTAACCTCAAAATAAATAAATAAATGTTCGAATTTCCAAAAGTCGTAGAACAAAAGTTGTTTGTTAAGGTGCACAGAAGTAGCCCTCAACGGCTCGTAGTATAATTACCAATACCCTGTAAATAAAATACGAATTTATTTCGTATTTTATAAAAAGCGTATCAAACAAAAATTGAAGGTGACATGTTGAAGAAAATATCTTTGATGATATCAGTTTCCAAGATGAATAGGTAACACAAAAAAGAACTACAGTTTTTTTGGTGATAATATAATAGAAAAAGATTGAGAATATAAAAGGATTGAGATAAACATACGTGTAACCTGACTATTCCTTTGTTATCAATCGAACTTGAACATTTGCATATAAAAATTGACAAATATAACTAAATGGTATCTATTTCAGTAAACAATTTGCTTTCAATTTACTATTTTTCTTTCTTTCAAGAAATTCAACAACAGCATATTGAATTGATGATTGAATGTTTCAACTTATGCAATAGAAATTTATTTCCAGTGAACATTTTTGTAAAAAGTTTGTTTTTATTGAAAATGTACCCGAGCCACTGCGGGAGCGCTAGATATATAGGCATATTCCGATGCAGCCCCAAAAGAAGGAAAAGTTTTTGTTTCACTGCCGTCTTCGTACAATCAACGGTCAAAGGCCTCTGCACACCGTAACGTTTATAATATTGTGCAGCACTATTTGAACATTATAACTACGTAACCCACGTCGATTGGTGTAGCGGGTGGCGGCTTATATCACTCGGCCAACTAAAAACATAGCTAACATGTTGTAAATAATAATCACACTGAGTACTTTTTTTTTGTTGTCTAGCACCCATAACACAAGTCTAGTTACTTAGCTTGGGGCTAGGTAGCGATATGTGGAATGACCTGCAATATTTATATTTAATTCAAGTATTTATGTTTGTGTGTAACGTCTATTTGAAGAAGGTCGCAAGTCCAATACTTGTTGATAGTATTATTGTAACAAACTGATAATTTACTTATGACCCATACTGTCCCTCCACTCGCGTCTCTCTCGTTTATTTGGGGGTCTTTTAGTCACGACCGTATAGGTAGGCTTTAGAAAAGTGTGTTACGCCTTAGACCGTCACTTACCATCGCGTGCGATATTGGTCACACAGACCTATACATTATTTAATAGTACATTACGATATAAGTGTGGTAAATTGATCTTTGCATAGAGGCGGTTTATGACGCGCGAGCGGCAGCGAGCGTGTTAAAGAAGCCAAGATGCAAAGATCAATTCCACACTTATATCGTACGACGTTGTTTATCATAGTTGCGAATAAAAGAAAAGACTTGAAAAGAAAACAAAATAATAATTAACAAAATATTTGTGATAAGTCTATGTTTACATTTTTTTAAAGCAATATTTTTTTGTTAATTATGCTCCGGAAAGGCCAGGCTAAAGACTTTTAACCTATACAGCCTCGTCTGACATACAATATTTTTTAGGGTTTTTTCTATTTGTTTTTGCGTCGGGGGTTAAGAACAAAATACAATGGTACGGAAAAACAATATATTTAAGCAAAAAAAAAACAAAAAATAAACAACTCAATTTTTAATCGTTTTCTAAGTCATTATCACGTAAAATTTTCGTTCGTAAACCGAATTTAGAGACAACCATTTTTGCTAGCTAAAAAACTCTTTGGTACCTACCTTTTTCATACATCAAAACAGTATAACCCAGATAAATTAAGAATGTTTCACCTACCTAACATGTAATTAGCAGTAAGATACGTATTTAACTTATCGGGATAACTTTATAGCACTAGGTTGGCAATGTAAAACGCACGCGTGCATAATACGTTTGGTCCACTTTTGTAACTGATCTTTCATAACCAGCTATGAACACGGATTTTTATGTTGGATTATGAGCCTAAAAGCCGTTGAATAAGATCCACTTTATGAGCAACTGTGATAAAAAATATCTACAAAAAAATATTCGAATTTCCAAAAGTCGTAAAATAAAAGTTGTTTGTTAAGGTGCACAGAAGCCCTCAACGGCTTGCTAGTATAATTACCAATAACCCTGTATACTGTATATGTATGTTTTTGGTCAAAAGTTATTTGCAGCATGAAAATGCTATCAAAGGAAATTCATATAATCTAACATTCCTTTTGTAACACTACACTAATCTAATATTATAATGAAATCGATTTTTTCTGATTCTGTTTTGTTTCACTTTATGTGTACCTATCTCTTATTGTTTCTTAATTGTGTGTTTATTATGTCGTGTGTTTGTTATATTTAAACTATATTTTATTCTATTTTGTTTGTTTGGCAACGAATAGGTACCGATGTGCCCATACTACTAAACCAAATTTGGCGAAACTTAGTATAAAAAATCCTTGAGATGTGTCAAGGGACACCCGGATGGAACGAAGTTTCTTTCGATTAATTAGTGAAGGAATTGTAATAAAATCAAAAAGTGTCGTTACAACTTTTGGTCTTAATTGTTTCCGTCTAGCCTCCTTTCGCAACGCGCCATAAGGAACTTCGTTCCAAATATATTAATTTCATATGAGTAACATAAGCTACTTTTTATCCCAATTTTCTCACAGGTTCGGGACTTACGCGGATAAAACCACAAGGAGCGGTTAGAAATATTTCATCAATATGACTCCCGCTCCGGCTCATTGCTGGCGCAGAAGTTAGCCATCGCCATTCACCGTAGCAATGCTTCTAGCATTATGGGAACCTTTGTGCCGGGAACGATAAAGGGCGGGTTGACTATTGAGCTAGTCAAATTATTGACAAAAAGTATAGGTATTTTACCTAATAATTGTTATTGATGTTTAATTATGTTGTAATTAATTAACTTTGTTTGTTTCATCAATATTCATCACCACCACAATGGTACAAAAACAATATTTCATCAAACGTTTTGTTTAATCATCGTTGCATTTCATGCTATACTACGAATACATCAATTACCTGCACATTAATCAAACCCTTTGTCTGAGTTTATTGAAACATGTAGCATTATCAGTTTGATATGATAGCAATGGCGGGTGCACTTACAACGCTGATTGATTTTCCTATGAGTACCTAGCTAAAGGGTGTCCCAGTAGAACCGGAGAACAGGCGCAAGCAGAGTTGGAAACTGTGACGTCGCAATCGCAACTAGTGTTGCTGAACTATTTTTATTAATTCCAATACAATAAATTTAATCTGGTACAAAATTAAGGTGCAACAAAACTCTTCCGAATTTGTCCGTCCACCAGCGAGTCGTAGGTAAACAAAAAATAGTTAAAATTTCATACAACACAAAAAAAGAACAATAACATAACAAAAAAAAACTAAATAATAGTTTTACTATCGATAGTTCTCATCTGAAAAAGCCAATACTAGTGATCGGTCTATGGACAGTATTGATATAATCGATACTATCGATAACTCAAAACGTAGCAATACTATCGATACCATCGTTAGCTCAAAACGTAGCAATACTATCGATAGTATTGTTGCTCGCGAAGAGTAAACTATCGATACTATCTACTAATAGTTTTTTATTTACGAGCAATAATAGTATCGATAGTATTACCTCGTTTTGAGCTATCGATACTATCGATAGGCTATCGATACTTTTTTTAGTGAACTATGGATCGACTATCGATAATTCAGCAATAGTCGACTATCGATCGGTAACACGAATCGCAACGTATACCCCTCCCCGCCTCGTCTCGGCAGATGCAAGTCCGGTGCACCGCCGCAGCGCCATCGCCACATGAGTAATGTGGTAACGCATCGTATGACATGCCACACAGACTTCTATGTAAGACGACGCAGCGACACTAAGAGTGCACTTCCCATCGACATCTACATTAACATAATAAAGATAATTTTTTTCTCAACTTCCCCAATGCTCAACTAAATTGGTCAACTGCAGTTGAGCAGTGTAATACCCACTACTAACCACTGCTCAGCTGTTTTTTCTTTTTTTGTTTGTTACGAATAGGTTCCGAAACAACTGGACCGATTTTGATGGAACTAAGTATGAGGATGTATTGATTTATTGGGAGTGACATAGAATACTATTATCCCAATATTCCTACGGGATCGAGAGTTACGCAGGTGAAACCGCGAAGCGCTGTCAGTTTTAAAATACAAACACGTAATATTTTGTGATATTTTCTGTTAGTGTAAAATATACATGTTCCGATTACGTTTGGAATAAAATATTCGGCAAATGGCCCCGATGACAGGCCATTACTCTTTTCATGAAGTATTCCATTACTTTTTCACAGAGATGTGGCTGTATCTCACTGTTGACGCATTAGATCTCAGATTTTAGCTCAGGAATTCTTTTTGGTATATTCGCATAAATCCGAGATTCAACAAAACCCCAAATAATAAATCGGACGACGTTAAATCGCACGATCTTGGTGCCCATCAGAATTTCGAGAGATTATTTGTTCGGGAAATCGTTGCTGATGCATTTGATCGATTAATAATTGCTTGTCATCAGAGTCATTTGCCAAATCTTTTATTTCATACGTATAATCGGAACATGTGTACTTTACAATCCAATAAAAAATATTAAAACTCACTCAAAGAATACATGGTATTGTTAAGGAATTAAAAAGTGCACTCTTACTGGGACATCCTATATATTCTCCGTATATTTATTACGTCATCATCTACGTAGCTACTATTACGTAACAATTTTCCTTCTTGGCAACTGACTTTTGTCGATAAGTTAAATGAGTTTTCTAAACAATAAATTAGAAACCTATTTATTGACGACGACAGTAAACTCTGATGTAAACAAAACAAATTCAGAAGGTTGTTTCCGCTATAACTTTTAAAGGGTTATGCTACAAACAATTTGATAAATATTCTCCTATAATGGCCCCTCTACATGATGGGCCATCATGCTGGCCACTAATATGGGTCAGCATGTAGAGGGCGTAGTGGTGTCTGATGGCATAACGTTCGTGGGATGGCGACTGGATGGCCTTTTTCGGTCGCACATCAAATGGTCCCTCTACATGATGGCCCAGCACTGGACTAGCGAGATGGCCATGCGATGGTTGATACGCAACTACACGATTGCCATGTTCAGCTTTCGTTGCCCACTTCCTTTGATGTGCGACCGAAAAACTGACACCGTGGCGATGGCCACGGTGTCGGTTTTTCAGTTTTTCGGGTTTTTCGGTTGTGGCTTATAGTTCATGGGATGGCAACTGGATGCAGTTGGCATCCCATGAACCATAAGCCATTGGACACCATGAACCATACGCCCTCTATATGCTGCTGCTGCTGGCCCATATTAGTGGGCCAGCATGATGGCCAATCATATAGAGGGGCCAAAAGGAAGTGGGCAACGATGGCTGAACGTGGCCATCGTGTAGTTGCGTTTCAACCTTCGCATGGCCATCTCGCTAGTCCAGTGCTGGGCCATTATGTAGAGGGGCCATAATACTGCAAACTAGATACCTACTTTCATACAGTCAAACTAAATAAAAGTCAAGGAAAAATTACGATCGCAAATAAACGTTTATCGTTTAGTTTATTTTTACTGCCTTTGAAGAAGCTTCAAGTGTAAGTTGGTTCATTACAAAACGTATTTTAATTTATTAAGGTTGCTCCGACTGTTACTGTTGCTATGAAAAGGTTAATTGATATTTTTATAAAATAATGAATGAATGAATGTAATTTATTTGCAAGAAATATGGTACAAAGAAGTCACTTAAAAATAAGTACTTGAGTGAGCGTTCTTTGCTCGGTAATTCTATGTTTTTTTTACCTCGCTGAATCCCGAAAAAATACTAAAAACATTCAAGAAAATAATTGGAGCCATTTCCGAGACCCTGATTACAAATATACCAGAATTTCTCGTTTAAATATATAAGTTATAGTTCAATATATTTCACCAGAACTTTTCTTGGCATGAAAGTATTTAAAGAAATTAAATAATTAATAAGAGGCAGGTAAACTAGGCATAGATTAAAGATTTTCGCTCCGATCCGTCACTTTAATAAAATATGGCTCTAAAGGTCTATAAAAATTAAGTGGTTAAATGTTTTTTTAACTCACCAGGTATCTGTAGATAGCGAAGGGGACGTACTCCATCATGACAAAGACGTCAGCAACTGCGAGCCACTTGAGCAGACGGTTGATGGGAGCTGCGGCCAGGTCACGCCGCGTCAGAACTGCTACGTTCAACGCATTTGCCAGGCTACCGAAGAAACATACCTGAACAAAAATATATTATCTTCTATAATATAAAAAATAATAGCTGAATGTTTCGCTAATTCTTTTTTGTTGTGTTTGTTATTGTCAAGAGAAGGTTCTTATGAAAGAAAAAATTAAGAAAGTTGAGCGGAACATTAGTTAAGAAAACTTAACGACACTATTAATTTTATATAACTTCTAACTGTCCTGTAATTTAAAAATGGTATGTTCTTTTACTCCAAAACATGGCAACCAAGGAGGTAACTTATGAAAGGTTTTATTTAAATTTCGAATTAGCTAGCAAAATGTAGATAGCTGTTTATGAAAAAAAAAACAAATGAATACTTTGACGTGGGAAAAAATATTGTTATTTTTGTACTTAGTTTTAATTTCTGCGCATTTTTTAAGAAAAGTATGTAAGTAAGTGTCCAGAAATAAATTATATGGCAAAACAACATACTTATATTACAAAAAGAGGACGGGTTCACTGCAGTCTGACTTGACTACCTTCATTTGCGTCCCTCGAAGGCGGCCGTTTATTTGGGAAAGCGTGCTATATCTTTGACCGCATCGTCTCTTACTATCGTGTGAGATAGTGGTCAAACACAGACCTATTTATTATAAAAAGCTATTTTTTTTTAATCTTTTTTAATCATTATCTAGTAATCGCTATCGACTGCGGTAAAAGCTTTGTAAGTATACTTACCAGAAATATTGTCAAAAGTTTTGAATTATTCATATAATTTTTCATAGATATTATGCAAAAAAAAACAACAACAAACAAACAGCTTAGAGCACAGAAAATAAACGCCATTCTGTTAAGTTCTTTACCAAATAATGAAAATTTAATAATTTTGAAAGATTTTTTTGATATTTTAATAAAACGTTTTATAGGCGATTTAAGTATTCTTTTTACGGACGTGAAAATGTATATAGAAGCTCAGTTTTATTAAATCTAAGGTCGTGAAACGTCCGATAACCAGTTGTCATTAAGAAAGTGCTTTTTATAAACCATATAAAAGCTTGTTTACTGGATAATTTTGAACTTAAACTCCATGTACTGGCTTACCGGCGGGAAATCACAATGTTCAGGTGAGTTTAAACTATCCTACTAATATTATGAACGTGCAAGTTTGTGTGTATGTATGTGTGTGTGTATGTATGTTTGTTACTCCTTCAGGTAAATACTACTGTACCGATTGCGATGAAACTCGGTATCAAAATAGCTGGAGACCTGGATTAACACACTGGCTTCTTATTATCCCGATATTCCTACGGAATTGGTACTTACGCGGGTGAAACTACGGGGCGCAGCTCGTTATTATATAAATGCATCATCTAAATAGACCTATGGTATTCAACTATGGAGAACAGCTGCGTACTTCAATATAGATGTCATAGAAAGTTTTCAATCGAAGATTCTGAGATGCATAGTTGATCAATGCTCCATAGTTTGTGACAGACTCCACTATTCACAAAGACCTTAAGAGGAAAGGGTACCGACGCTCTCTCCATACAAACGTAGTCAAATGTTTTCTCCCAGCACAAATATTTTTGCACATACTCGTAAAACTTATAGGGGCATGGTCATGGCAGTTATATAAAAATATAAAATATTTATGCTACTGTCATTATCCAGGGAGGAAACAGTCGACTACCTTTGTATGGAGAGAGTGTCGGTACCCTTTCCTCTTAACATTCCCACAATTCCAATTCTTACTTCAGGAAATTAAAGCTGCCAGAGATAAATACAGAAATCGTATCTCAATTAGCACGCATCCTGAATCCTGATGAACATAGCTACGTAGATTAAAGCGCAGAAAGCCAGAAGACCAAAGACTGGTTATTAACCATCCTTCAGGACCATCTACGACTTCCTCAAAAATACATTGATAAGATAAGATAAAACTATTGCTTAAAAAGGACAAAAAAAATTAAAAAACTGGATAAGAGTATATTAGACCACATCATCGAAGTTGGTCAATAGCTATATGTATACCTTTTTATCTAATTAGCCCATGCTGTCCTACTGCTGGACAAATGCCTCCCAAACCTTCTTGCACCTATACTATGGGAGACCACTCTTCTATGAAATAATCCCGCCATTGTCTTTTGGTGGCGTTTGACGTTACTAAGGTTTCTACAAGGTGCCAATTCAACTCACGTAGGACTTTTTAAAGCTCTACTTGACTGGAAAACGTTCTCATACCTACACTTACATGAATGTAAAACCATACGCGATAATAACATAATAACGACAACACAACGAGCCTTCAGGCATAAAATAAATGACATTTCGTTGAACCGAAACGCGATATAAAAGAAATTCTGTAAAAGAGTATCATAATATACCAGATACATAGTATTTTTTAATATTTGTATTTGCGATGGTAAATAAAATTCATCCATATCGTATTCTTCTAGATTAGCGTGCTACATCTTCTACAGAATTGTCACCTACCATCAGGTGAGATAGTGCTAACCCGCCTGTGGGTAAGCTTAATCTTAGCTCACTGCCAGTCCCAAGCCCAGATAAAGGAGAAGGATTCGTACGATTTCTCGTACGAATCCTTCTCCGGTACGAGAAAAAACAATTTTGAAAAGGAAAGAACGAAGACTGATCTTTACACAAGACCTTTATGCGATTTTTAATTTCAACTGTGACAGTACTGGACTGAGTGGCGTAATTGGTAAGCGCACTTGAACGTTTCAAGGGATGCTAATTCAAATCTTGTCTCAGTTGCAAATTTTGTAGACGCATTTTTCCTTAAAAAAATATTTGGAGACGTATAGTGTCTAGCAGATCGATCAAGAAAGAAGCCAAAATGCACACCGGGTTATAGCGTCATAGGAAAAAAATTAAAGTAGGTTCTGTTTTCCGCGATGGATGAACGACCCTAAAAAATTGATCAGCATATTTTTCCTAAGTAGGTACTTATTTATTCAAAGTGATCGAATGAATGAAAAAGTTTTATAAAGCTGAAACTGAATTTCGCAAATCATTTTCTTAATTTCTGCAAAAGGAAATCTTTCGAACGGCTTTTGAAAACCGTATCCTTACCTTTGTAAGGCTTTATATTTCAATATCCCTATTACAAGGACTTTTCCTCTGAACAGTTGGCAAAATGACCTCAAAGACACAATGAAGTTGATTTTGATGTACGATTTTACAAATTCAGTTTAGCTTTTATGTGTGACATATTATATAAATTAAAATAAAAAAATTGTAGAACGTTTTACACAGCGCCATCTAGCCGCAAGCTAAGCAACTAGGCTTGTGTTATGGGTGCTAGATAACTAATGGAATAGGTACATAAATAGTCTTTTTTGTAAATATTATACTTAATACACCTACATACAGCATATATTCACCCAGGCCAGAAACAAATATCTATGGCATAAATAAAGGTGAAATAGCGAATCATGGCCCCTGGTGGAAAGTGGAAGGGGGGGGTCAATCACCGCGAGCGCCCTTGTCGTTTCGAAGCCAAAGGTTCCGAACGACGAAGATGATGACGGTTTTGTCAAGGTGCAAAAGAAGCGGCGACCAAGACCTATCATGAATCGTTGCGGTACAGCTCCTACTGATTCTAGTCAGGGAGTTCGTGCTGCGACGCCTAACACTCCGGTGTACATCTCCCGCCTGCACTACACTGTCGGGACGAAGGACATCGTCGAGTACGTACGCCGGAAGCTGGGTTGTACGCTGAGGGTACATATGCTGGAGTCGCATCGAAACGTCAATTTCAAGGCGTTTGTGGTGCGAGTACCGAACAGCTATCTGCCTCGCGTTATGGACGAAAGCTTCTGGCCGAAGGACGTGGTGTTCCGTCGCTTCCGCGGACAAATTCCACAAGAACAGACTAAGACGAAAGTGTAGTGTCATGGAAGTGCTACTAACATAGTTCTAAGATATCTCTTTAACACATTCAATTATTATTATAAAATATGTATGTTAGTCTATAAGGTATGTATCTATGGGACTTTGTAGCCTGAAATAAATGATTTATTATTATTGTCTGTATCACGGGGCTATGGAGCCCCGGACCTTTGGAAGGCATGCGTGGAGCCGAAGCCAACACGTAGAGGCCCTTTACAATAACAAGTTTAATAGCAAACAATGGGGTGGATTCTAAACCGGCGATTATCCCTGTCTACACTATAAAGTGCAACCAAGGACAACCTCCGGTTTGGATAAAACTATTGATAATCTACAGAACAAAACTACTTGAGCTATTGTGATGGGATGGTAGTGGACTAGATACTGGAGAACTATGGATACTATGGCACCTGCCGTAACAATGTTCAATAAACACGTAAAAATGGCAGGCGGAGACTCGCCAACTCTCAGACTGGGCCACCCTAATAAGCCGAGTAAATTACAGCAAGGGGGCAACAGGAACGTGAGTGGCTGAAGGATGGAGAGGCCTCACTGGATTTTAAGTCATCGCTGGTAGTCCGAGCGAGCGGGCCAACTCATCACTGACGTTCAGCATCCATCCTTCGAGCATTTCTGCTATAGTGGCTCCACTCTGGACGGCCGGTGAAGGCAAGCCAGAGGCGGGGGACCGCTTCCTCGTCAGGTTTCACTCCGACCAACCAACTAAGGCAAGCCGGAGATGAGGAACGGTGACTTCCCCCTGGAGAACTCGGGACCGCGGGGTCGTTACTCCCCGTCACCTCGCCTCAAGGTGCCCTGCGGGCTTATTATTATTATTTGTTTGTTATATGTCCTATATCACGGGACTATGGAGTCCCGGACCTTTGGAAGGCATGCGTGGGGCCGAAGCCAACACGTAGAGGCCCTTTACAATAACAAGTTTAATGGCAAAGTATGATGTGGACATCAAACCGGCGATTATCCCTGTCTGCACTATAAAATGCAACCAAGGACAATCTCCGGTTTGAATAGAACTATTGATAAACTACAGGAGAAAACTACTACTTGGGCTATTGTGATGGGATGGCAGTGGACTGGATACTGCGGAACTATGGGTACTATGGCACCTGCCGTAACAATGTTCAACAAACATGTAAAAGTGGCAGGCGGAGACTCGCCAACTCTCAAACTGGGCCACCCTAATCAGCTGAGTAAATTACAGCAAGGGGGCAACAGGGACGAGAGTGGCTTAAGGATAGTGATACCGCACTGGGTTTTAAACTCAGGTCACGGGCTCCCTGAGGGTCCAGCCTACCTGGCCCACTCACCACTGACGTGCGGCATATATCCTTCGAACGTATTCTTGCGACTCCACTCTGGACGGCCGGTGAAGGCAAGCCAGAGGCGGGGGACCGCTTCCTCGTCATTTTTCACTCCGATCAGCCAACTAAGGCCAGCCGGAGATGAGGAACGGTTGCTTCCCCCTGGAGCACTCGGGAACCGCGGGGTCGCTACTCCCCGACACCTCGCCTCAAGGTGCCCTGCGGGCTTTATTATTATTATTATTATACGCAGAACTCAATTTTTAGGTCCCTTTGACGGGGGGACAGGAGTGAAGGGAGAGGCAGTTGCTCACATCATCGCTTTCTGTTCCGCGTCTTTAGCCACGCTCTGTCCCGCTCTCGCACGTCTTTAGTCGTCTAAGTACTGTCGCGCACATAAAACCCACACACACCTAACTTTGCCTAAGTCTAAATTGAAAAATTGAATAGTCTTATACCTTAAAATTTAATATCATTTTAGTTCCGTTGCAATAAAATGCCTAATTTCCCATTTTAAAGGAATGTTTTTCGGGTTGGGTATAATATTAAACGAGGGTAAAGTTAGACGATGAGGCTGTAGTAATTCTGTCCGCGATTGTACATGCGCAAACCACCCCCACCAATTTCCGCTGGGGGATATCATTCGTTGGCCGACCTATACTTGTTTGAGGCGAGAATTGAACCCGCAACCTTCTGTTTCGCAAGCGGGTGTTTGCCCGACGCGCCAAAGAAGTAAACATAGAGCTTCATAAGGTTATGTATATACTCACAAATAAGCTAATAAATCCATGTATATTATTATACGCCAAGACGACATCACGAAAATTTCCTTCACAGTAATCGCATGGTGCTTCCGTCGACTTGGTAAGGTTTAATCTATTTCTCAGCCCGTCAACTATTTTGACTAAAGTTCCAAAATCAAGCTCATGACTGCTGTTCTTCGTAGACTGCCCTCTGAGTGCTGAATCACAAAAAAAATTGTTAAAGTAGGTAAGCTTATTATTTAAATAATTTGTTATGATTATTATATTACAAAATATAAATAAATAAATATTTCGGGTCTTGTATGTTACTAGCTGCGCCCTGCGGTTTCACCCGCATGAGTCCCGATCTCGTGGGAATATCAGGATAAAAAGTAGCCTATCTGTTAACCCAGGCCTCCAGCTATCTAGATACCGAGTTAAATCGCAATCGGTCTAGTAGTTTTTGCTTGAAGGAGTAACAAACATACATCCACACACACAAAAACTTTCACATCTATACTTATATTATAAAGCTGAAAAGTTTGTTTGTTTGTTTGAACGCGCTAATCTCAGGAACTACTGGTTCGAATTGAAAAATTCTTTTTGTGTTGAATAGTCCATTTATCGAGGAAGGCTATAGGCTACTTTTTATCCTGATATTCCCACGGGATCGGGAGTTACGCGGGTGATACTGCGGAGCGCTGCTAGTTTATAATATTAGTAGGATTAGTAGGAGTAGGATAGGATGACTGCAACCACCTACTTATCAAGTTGCGAGTTATCATTTTACGAAATAAATCCTATGTACAAAATGGTTTTGCTAAAGAGGCACAGGAAGTTTGAATGGGGTATATATACCTAAGCACTTTGACATTAATTTTTAGAGTTCCGTCTCCAAAGGGTAAAATGGGACGCTCTTACTAAGACTCCAATGTCAGTCTATCACCAGGCTGTATCGCATGAACCGTGATGCTGGACAGTTGAAATTTTCACAGATGATTTATTTCTAAAAAATGAATGGTACGGAACCCTTCGAGACCGACTCGCACTTGGCCGGATTTTTTTTAGAAATACCCACCAAATACCCAAATACCCTATTACTACGAATTAGAAATAGATTTTATTATATTTAAGGTTTTTTTAAATGATCTTCAAATAGTAATTACCTAAGTGTAAGTAATTATGGTGATTACATACCTGATAAAAACTGGGAGAAGTCCACATTACTTCGGTTCTCATTTTGAACCTCGGTTTCCAGGAGCATTTCTTCAAACAAGTTGGTTAATGTTCTCGTTATATTTCCTGGATTATCTTCTAACATTTTTGTGATTCATTTCAGAGATTCTGATCATAATCCCGACAAAGGCGGCTCTTGAGCTTCCTGCAAAGAAAAGTCCCTTTATATAACTCTGCGTCAATCAAAATATTATTACTTTATAATATTATAACTTCAATTATAACTTAAATCAAGTACTTAATTATTAATTTATAGTGAGTTTTATTATAATTATCAAATATTCAGGCGAAACAAATTTCTCTGGCGAGACCGGCATGGTCTTGAAATGACACGCAAATTTTAAATGAGACCATAAAAGCTAGTACTTCAAACATTTATTTATTACAATCTTTACAGGAAAACCCAATGCGATAGTGTAGTTATATATATATGTCGTATCCGATTTATTTGAATCGAAACGGAAGACGCGTCAAGTGCTGCTAACTTCACTCCGACGTGTCTGGGCAGAGCCGTGAAGTCGGCCGAGTGTTGCTGAGTAGAGACATCACCTCGACATTCGGTGTGACAACACAGAACTGTCTCTCCGCTTCGATACGTTTGTGAAAATAATTAGGCGTGCGATACCTATCTTCAATTTAGTGGATTACTTCATTTGTTAACTACATGGTAAAATTAACGAATATAGAAAAGTAATTTCTTGTGAAAGAGTCATTTTTGCACGTTACCCACACACGCCCACACCATGTCATTAGAAAATGGCTGCTCAAATACTTCTGATCGGACATATACAATCAATGATAACTTACACACGAATAATACGATATATTACAATACTGAGATAACAATAAACTTTGATAGACCTTAAAATTGAAGCGATCTGTTATGGAACCACAATAAATATGATAATTCATCTACCATTTGCGGCACCACAACAGAAAACATAGCAAGTCACTCTAGCAAATTCACTCAGAAAGCATGAGAACAAATCCGTCAAGTCAGCAACCCGATTTAACATATAATAAGATAAAAAATATGCATTGGTATCCTGAAAATGTCTCAGATAAATACTTAAAATAGGCCTTGCCTACATCAAATAAACGAAGGGTACGGATAAGATAAGTATTTTCCCATATTAAAGACGCAATTGTGACGCTTCAAAGAAAATATCGTATGTTAATATCAGATCACTCGGACATCCCACGCGTAAGCTTTGTGTAAAACAGTTCCTATTCCAAACTAATCTCAAAGTAGGTAAATCACATCCTAAAAATCCATCTCAAAAATAGTAAATTTATTCATTGCCAACTAGTAAAGGTCAGACACATTAATATTAATATCTTTTTTATTTTATTACATACATATTTTTTACATTAAAAGCACCATGTACAACTTTTTCCGTACTATTACATATATATTCTGATTTTAGCCCCCGAAAACAAATGGAAAAAGCCCTAAAAAATATTGTATATCAGACGAGGCTATAAAGGTTAAAAGTCTTTTAGTGTACACTAATATTTTGTTAACTTTCACTGTTTTTTATTTTAACAAATCTACTTTTAATCGAAACTGTGATAAAAAAAACGTACGATACACGCGTCGATTGATCAGTATATCGGGTTTTTTAAACGCGCTCGCTTTCCGCTCGCGCTTCATGAACCGCCTCTATGCAATGATCAATTTAGCACACTTGTATCGCATTGTACTATTTCAAATTCATGAACCATTCCAATTCGAAAACTATTCAGGAAAAGTTCACAAGAAAAGCAAAAGAAAAGAACAAAAATTATTATGAGTGTGATTTGAAAATGTCGTCCATGTTATTAGAAAGTAAATGACGAGGATAACGAAATCCTTGTAGGTAAAGTTTTCGTTATCCAAGCGTTTTTATATTCTGTAAAGGTACTTACCTCAATTTAATGATCACTACGAGTGCAAGCTGTAAATTTTATTTCCCTAAATTATGAATTTACCTACATTTTAATGTTAAGCCGAAGTGGTAAGACCAGAAGTGCGATAGAGGATAGAAACAGTTTTTGGGTATCAACCGCTAAAATCCATAGAATGATATTCCAACTGTCGTAAAGGTGAAGAAATGCTTTGCACTGTCTTAGACTTCGAAATACGATCGAAGTGATTTGCCTCTATAGAAAAAATTGTGAAAATCTTAAAAAAAAAATCTTTTTACGGCGGTTGTAAAGAAAAAACAAGTAACACATTTATATTTTTATAAACTTTACATCAAATCCCATAAGGCAGTACAGATGAGTTTTCACTAAAATAGATGTGTGTCTTTTAATTACATAAAACAGTTTTTAACACAGTTGCTCATAAAGTGGATCTTATTTAACCGCTTTTAGGCTCATAATCCAACTTATTAGAAACGCGTGCGTTATGCATTACCTCGAGACGCCACTAGTGTGTTATAAGTTATCCTGATAAGTTAAATTGGTAACTTACTGCTAATTACATGTCAGTTAGATGAAACATTCTTAATTTATCTGGGTTATACTGTTTTGATGGATAAAATAAAGTAGGTACAAAAAAAGAGGTTTTACTCCAGCAATAAAGGTTGTCTATAAAGTCGGTTTACGAACGATAATTTTACGTGATAACGTCTTAAAAATGATTAAAAATTTAATGTTGTTTTTTCTTGACTTAAATATAGTTTTTTCCGTACCATTATATTGTTTTTAACTCCCGACACATGGAAAAAACCCTAAAAAATATTGTATGTCCGACGAGGTTGTATAGGTTAAGTCTTTTGTCTGGCCTTTCGAGAGTATAATTAACAAAAAAATATTGCCTAAAAAAATTGTAAATATAGACTTATCACCAAATATTTTGTTATTTATTATTTTCTTTTCTTTTCAAGTCTTTTCTTTTATTCATAACTAATCTTTAATCTCGGCGATATATACGCACTCGCGTTCCGCTCGCGCGTCATAAACCGCCTCGATGAAATGATCAATTTACCACACTTGTATCGCAATGTACTATAAAAGTACAGTGGGAAAAGGAAAAAGGATACAGGGTTTTCAGGTCCAACTTGACCTTAACCTTTATATCTAATCTAAATTATTTATACACCTACAGCAATTATAATTCATGCTTTTCTGTAGTGCCTAGGGCATGTATTAGATTGAGTAGGATCGTCGAATGAACTTTGTAATATATTATCTGGAGTCGACTAAGCGGCAAATTCCATCACGATGTTTTCTTTCACCGAAAGAGCAATGTTCATAGCGAACATAAATACGTAAGTAAAAGCCATATTATTGGTGCAAGGCCGGGATTCGAACCCACGACCTTCGGAATGAAGGTCGACCAACATCTCTATATATAAAAGCCACGTCATAACCACAGACAGATATAGGTACTTCTTCTGTCTGCTCTTATTCCACATGTCTTGTCTCACGCAGTCCATCCACCTTTTTTTAGGTCGTCATCTTCCTCTCCATCCTTCTACATTCATACTCTCACATGAATGTCCTCTCTCCTCATCACATACCAATACTAACTCTAACGGTTCTCTTTTGCTTTTTCAGTAACTAGTGCTACTTTCAGGCTTCATCCTAATATACTCGTTCCTTATTATCCGACTACAGCGATGCCAAAGGGTAGGGTTATGTTTTTTAACCATCCTCGTAATACTATAGATCTCTAAAAGATACATGTATTTATAAACCTACAAACTCAATATTTTATGTATTATAAATAAATAAATATTGCAGGACATTTCACACATCGCCATCTAGCCCCAAGCTAAGTAACTAGACTTGTGTTATGGGTGCTAGACAACGGATATACTACTTATATTACATTTCTTTTGTAAATATATACTTATAATACATAGAAACAACCAGACCACAGACAAATATCTAAGCATAAATACTTGTCTGAGGCGGGAATGGAACCCGCAACCCTGTGTTATTATTATGAGGAAATGTTACCGCGGGGGCTCTCTCCATACAAACGTAGACTGTTTCCTCCCTGGATAATGACACTAGAGCAAATACTTATGTTGCATAAAACTTATAACTGCCATGACCATGCCCCTATGTTTTATTTTTAAAATCTTAATTTCTATGATAATTAGAAAATGAAAAAACCAAAACATAGGGGCATAGTCATGACAGTTATAGGTTTTATAGCACAAAAATATTTCTGCTAGTATGATTATCCAGAGAGGAAATAGTCGACTACGTTTTTATGGAGAGACCCGGTACCCTTTCACACCTTAACTATCCATGATTGATCGCGATATAATACGTTCAACTTGTCTTATGCCGTGGTGAATGAAACACGCCCTAAAAATATAACCACAAGAAACTCATTGAGTATTTTCTCCACAAACTTTATCTCTAATATAAATTATCATTATTGACCTTGGCATTGGCACCTAATATTAGAGGGAAAACTTTTCCCTGATTTTTTTCCGTAATAGAGCGGCCTAATTTGGTTCAGTGCCAAAGTGGTTCAATTGGAACATTTACACAAACGTTTCGATGCCGTGTCACAAAAAAACCCTTTTAAATAGTCAATAGAGTCTGTGGAAGTGGTTTTTTGATCTGTTTATTTCCATTTTCGGTTGAAATGGTGAGTTAAATGAGATTTCCGATTGACTGGATTCAAACAAGGTTTCTAGGGTAATGTGGGCTAACTTTAGTATTATAGGCAGTATCGTTATGCAAATGATTTTTTTTAATTAGTATTTTTTTTTTAAATAATTAAAAATGTGACTTAAAAAATGGTTATCTGTAAAGTCGGGCTACGGAAGATAATTTTACGTGATAACGTCATAAGAATACGATGAAAAATTGAGTTTTTTTTGTTATTCCTATTTTTTTTACTTTATACATATATTTTTTTATAAAACTCTTCTATTCGTCACTCGTCACCATACCACAAGCCCAGATGAGCGATATTATTATTAAATACTCTCATGGCACCATGACGCATACTCTCATGGTACCATGACGTTTTGGATGTCACACATCGGTAACGGGACGCGTCATGCTATGGTAACATGACATTTTTGAGTGAATGCAGGTGTTCCATCAATTCATTAGACGTTATCACGTCAAAAAAAAAACTTAAAAACAGCGCAAGACAGGCGATGGAAGATTCTAGTTTTGGAGCCCAAGGTCCACTTTAGGTCGCTGAGCCAGCGGAGTAAGTAATAAGTAAGTAACTTAAAGGTTATCTTTGTTTTTTTAAACTTATACTCCAACTCCTTTGACCCTTAATTAAGAAACTTTAAAAAATCTGTCAGAACTTATCAGTGTTTTGCGGTCGCAGAGCTTATAAATTAAATTATGGATAAATTATATCCAGCTAAGTAGATAGTAAAATTTTGCTAAAAAAACTAAGAAAATAGAATAAACTAACGAGGTTAAACGTAATATAAGTGGGTACTCTTAATAGAAATAATAATTCACACCTATTCAGCGGTGCTTCTAAAAGATACCATACTAATAATAATTATAATCATACTTTGCTATTAAACTTGGTTTTATAAAGGGCCTCTACGTGTTGGCTTCGTCTTCACGCACGCCTTTCAAATGTTCGGGGCTCCATAGTCCCGCGATAGGGGAATAATAATAATCTTTATTTCCCAACGAAACATACAAAGTTATGAAAATTGTTACAGTTAAATTAAGGCTATAAAAAGTCATAGCTTAGTTAGCTAACTTAACCACAAACAACTTTTGCATGAAATCATTCGGATGACGCTACCGTTAAGGTAAAGTAGGACCTGAAAACCCTATCCCTTTCCTCCGCGCGCCGCTCAATGGCCGTTTTAATGTTTTATGTAATTAAAAGACTAACATCTATTTTAGTGAAAAACCATATGTACTACCTTATGGGATTTGATGTAAGGTTTATGAAAATATAAATTTTGTACTTGTTTTTTCTTTACAATCGCCGTAAAATAGAAAAATTTCATAAAAATGATGATTTTTAAGATTTTCACGATTTTTGTCTATGGCGGCAAATCACTCTAATCGTGTTTCGAAGTGTATGACAATACAAAGCATTTCTTCACCTTTACGACTGTAGGAATATCATAAAACTGTTCCTAAGACACCTCTATCGCGCTTCTGGTCTTACCACCTCGTCTTAACCCAATTTCTACTTTATAGGTAGCTTCATATCCTACTACTATTATAAATGTGAAAGTTTGTGTGTGTGTATGTTTGTTACTCCTTCACGCAAAAACTACTGGACCAATTGCGATGAAACTCGGCATCTACATAGCTGGAGACCTGCATTAACACATAGGTTACTTTTTATTTTGATATTCCCACGGGATAGGCAGTTACTCGGGTGAAACCGCGGGGCGCAACTAGTAACTATATACATAACTAGTGGTAGAAAGTTAAAATTTATTGCACTTTCTAAGTACTTAGGACAACTTAGTAACCTGAAAACTCAACCTCAACAAAAGAACACTGAAAACTTACCTTTATTTAATTAATTTTAAATTAGAATTAGTTACCTAAATGTTCTAGTAGTTTACAGCCACTTTAATTAAAAACCTAAGTGTTTTTTTCGGTAGGTAACGTACTTTAAAGAATTTGTTACAAAAATAAATCTAGCGGTAGGATACTTAATTAAATAATGGCTGTAAATTAATATAATTTTAAACTTCTTATTAAACTTTAGCTAAAATAAATATTAAATAACCCCATTTTACGGCGACCAAAAATCATTTTTTAACCGACTTCAAAAAAAGTAGAAGGTTCTCAATTCGGTTGTATGTTTTTTTATTATAAATGTTCGCGCATATCGTCTTTGTCTATCAACAGATTTTGATGATTCTTTTTTTTGTCTAGACGTCTAGAATAACCCCCTTTGCTGAAACACATATCCAACTCACGTTGCTCTAACGCAGTGGTTCCCAAACTTAATTTGTGTACTTCCCACTTTGAGAATTATTATTTAGCGCCTCCATTTTTTCACCTACTTAAAAACCACTATAACGTAAAATTAAATTGATTAATCCGAACATTTCGTTCAAAATTTTTGAATGAAACGATTTTCAAGAAAAAATTCCCTCAGAATTATCGAAAAAAAAGTTCGAATTTCCTAGAACAAAAGTTTTTCGCCTAGACGTCTAGAACAACCCCCTTTCGTATTGAAAACCCCTTTGTTGAAACACATTACATAGTTCGCAATATACGTTATTCAACTCACATTGCTCTAACGCAGCGGTTTCCAAACTTATTTTGTGTACGGGCAGTACACAAAATAAGTTTGGAAACCGCTGAGAATTATTATTTAGTGCCTCCATTTTTTCACCTACTTAAAAACCACTATAACGTAAAATTAAATTAATTATTGTGAGCTATATTAGCGGAAATTAAACATTAATTTTAAACGAGACTTTTACTATAACCCGCAAGAATTAACTTGAAATCTGAGCGTAGTAGGTAGTACATTTTTTTGGGGCTCTTACCGCCCCTCTTTAGGCCTGCAGTGCCCACAAGGGGGCGTCATCGCCCACTTTGGGAAAGGCTGTCCTAACGTCTATCCTGTCTCGAACTCAAACATTATTACAACATAGGAATATAATAATATTCCTGAAATTTCAGCATGACTACCTCAATTTACTAACAACAGAATTGTTTTCAACTACATAATTCGAATTTGCTAGCTTATGAACGCTTGAGGTAGTTTGAATTTTTTTAGCAACAGGCGGTGTTCGTGTCTAAATATTTGGAGTTCACAAACTTTACTAGATATGAGGCATATAGTTAATTTTCTAATATTATAAATTTGAAAGTTTGTTTATTTATTTGTTTGTTTGTTCTCTCTCACGGTCAAATGACTGGACCGATTTGGATGCAAAACCGGTATAGTGGTAGTTTAGGGGTTTGAGAATGACTTACTTTGGTTTCCGAAATTCCCGCCGGATCGGGACTTACGGGGTTGAAACCACAGGATGCGGTTAATCTACACTAATATTATATAGAGGAAAGATTTATTATTTGTTTGTTTTTTAACGTGATAACGTTTAAATTGGTGGAGCACCTGCATTCACATAAAAGTGTCACGGTAATATTGTGTGACGTCATGCGTCATGGTAATGTGACCAGACGAGTCATGGTAACTTAGGAAAAGAGTACCAATTTAATAATAATATCGCTCATCTGAGCTTGTGTTATATTGTGACGAGTGACGAATAGAATACTTATATAGAGGACAAAAACAAAAAAGGAAAACAAAAAAATACTAAATTTTTCATCGTTTTCTTATGACGTTATCACGTAAAGTTATCGTAAACCGACTTTAAAGATAAGCATTTGTTTTTTAAAGGTAAGCGTCCGTTATGACATCAGTACGTCATCGGTAATCGAAACATAGGTAGGCACAATTTGCATAATGTTTGCCGATGAAATGGCACAGGAGCTTATGAAAGTACCATAGGATGGCACTATGCCAAACGGTATTTGCTAAACTAGCGTACATACATTTATACACTAGTAGGTACGGTCGGCTGCATAATTGCAGCCCTCGGTAGAGTTCGAAAATTACTATTATTGGAATGTTTGCATTCTAATCATTTTTGTTTTATGCTGCGCCCCGCGGTTTCACCCGCGTAAGTCCCGATCCCGTAGGAATTGACTCTAGAAAACATTTGTATGGGAAATAAAAAAGGGCTGTTTTTAGGGTTTCCCCGGAAATTATTCGATTTTTTCTCGCCTTTTAAACCTTCCCTAGACCTCCACGAACATTTCAAGACTAAGATAAGATAAATCCGTTCAGCCGTTCTCGAGTTTTAGTGAGACTAACGAACAGCAATTCATTTTTATATATAAGATGAGTTAGAAGACTTTAAACTTCAACTAAAGCAGGTGCCTAGAATCTTGCTTCTGTTGAAAACATTCTTATAACAGTCGTTTTAGAGCTCTACGGTGGGTCTGCAATTATGCAGCCGACTGTACATTGTTATTAGAGCTTATTCATTGATGAAACCTTTGCCTACTTTTACGAGGGTATCCGGAGATCATCTTTTACTTTCATGTTTTCCCCGGTTCCATGAATATCAAACTTATCAATATTTATTCTATAAACAACTAGTAGGTCTAGTAAAATGCGACCCGTGTTTAAGGAATGAGTAGAACAAATTTGCTAATATCAATTGGTTAGACAAAAGGATCACACGGCAAAAAAATATTTATCCTGTTTGATTAAATTTACAATCTACCATAACAAAATCAGTATTTTTCCATTCAAAGATTGCCTGGAAGAAATCGCTTTCAGCGACAAGATCGCCCACTTGTGCTATTTTGATTTTCTAGCTATTACTTTACTTTATGTATATCATGTTCTATGTTCCTTACTGTGTTGTACAAATAAATTATCTATATATTCAGAAAGTGTTTTGTTCCTTTTCATATTCGTCCATCACTGTATCAATTTTCTTTGTATTTAAACCATAAAAAACTTTTAACAAAAAAACGAGAAACTATCACTATTTCTTTCTTTCATTGTCTTGATTTCCGGCAGAATTTCCGTAGACCGAGAAACAGAAATCTAAAGTGACGCAATAAAACTTGCTTGCCCTGAAGTTTTCTGATATTTGTTCAATATGAGAGTGCGAAGAATCAGTCCAATTAGACTGGGAAAGCCAAGCTTTATTAATTCACTCGCGATCAATAAGGACGAACCACACATTCAATCTTTGATAAGACGATAAGCCACGACCAAACACATCTATAGTTTTCTTTAGTCTGTCAAACAATTATTCGAAGTTCCTATTTCGAAAAATCTATTTCAAAACCAGAGCAAATTTTCGAAACTGTGCATCATCGAATTTTCGATGATGATTGTATTTACAATAATTCTCCATAGAAAAAAGTGCACATTCTTAACTCGTAATCTGTCAAATGCACATTCTTAACTCGTAATCTGTCTCGTGTCTGTCAAACCCATGTGCATAAGACATCGAAATAAAAGTATAAAGTATTATATATAACTAGCTGCACCCCGCGGTTAAACCCACGTAAGTCCCGATCCCGCAGGAAGATTAAAATAAAAAGTAGCCTTCCTCGACAAATGGACTATCCAACACAAAAATATTTTTTCAATTCGAACCAGTAGTTCCTAAGACTAGCGCGTTTAAAAAAACAAACTCTTCAGCGTTATAATATAATATAATATAACTAGCTTTTGCCCGCGATTCGTCCGCGTAAAAGTTGAAAATGGACCAAGGAATCACGTTGTCCCATACAAACTTTGCCCCCTTTTTTACCCCTTTAGGAGTAGAATTTCGGAAAAATCCTTTCTTATCGGATGCCTACGTCACACAAAGACCACCCTCCAAGTTTCAGGTCTCTACGATCAGCGGTTTAGGCTGTGCGTTGATCCGTCAGTCAGTCAGGACAAAGGATTTTATATGTATATAGATAGAAGAAGATAGTTTAGATTTTGTTGTAACTTATATATTCATTCGATGTAGGACAGTTATGACACCTTAGTACTATAATTACCCAATTTCTCTCTGGTTTTAGAATAGTCTGTATTATGATGCCCTACCCAAGTATTGTATATTTGTAAGGGAATTCAAAGCACACAGGTGTGTTAAAAGTTACAGTCGGGCGCGGTCTAGATGACGGGAAAAAATAGTCGAGCATAAAACAAGTAGGTGCATATAATGCATAAGCAGGTATTAAAAATAGTTGTGTTTACACACGACTAAATTATTTTGATCGACTAATTCTTGAATCTTCAGTTAGGGAAAAAAGAAAATGTATTATCTCAGTAATTGAAAGCAAATAAAAAGCATCTTAGAATAACCACAACAACACGAATTCATAGTTTTTGAAGTCACCTTTGTCAGTCAGTTCCCTAATTTAAAAGAATCCTATTAAGTTTAATTGGATCTATTATCTGGGAAACTCGTAGTATACTTTACATCAAATGCATTAAGTTGAACCTGAGTAATCAACGAAAACTTGCATCCCCTCGCGTACTGCGCGCTACGAAAATCCGCTATGGAGCCAGATAGATAAATTATTTACTGCAAAAACCATTTTCAAATTACATAAAATATAAAAAACAAAACTCAAGTCTGAGTGCTCAAGTCTGAGGCGGCCTTATCGCTCAGAGCGATCTCTTCCAGGCAGCCTATGGATGAATGGAGCTGCTGGTTTATCCCGATTTTACCACAGTATCGAGACTAGCGGGTAAAACTGAGGGGCACAGTTAGTAGTACTAAACAATATATTTGTTATTTAGGTATTTATTTGTGTCGCATATTATCAAAGCGTGTCACTTGGGTTACATGAATTCCGAATTATTTCATGTAGGTACATGACGTAAGGAAACAACTCTAGAAACCTCTATAAGTTTTAGAACAACTTTCAAAAAGTTTACAAGTACACTCGAAATTTCCTCAGAAAAAGTGTCCTAGGAATGACCTAAGGTTGAATAACCCACCTTACATCATAAAAACAAGTTTACGTCAGTTTTTATAAGGGCATCTGCAGACTAAAGACTTGTTGTGACTTTTAGATGTTATCTGTATGAAGTAGAAAATAAACTTTCTATCGATTGCTAAAGTCAAGGAAGTCTGAAGTCCCTGAAGTAGCTAGACAACAAGTTAAATATTTCTTTGAAATGTGAACTGTCGGCCAACAGAAACTCTATATTCTGCGAAGGAAAGGATACAACTTTTGAAAGAGTATTAAGTATATCCTCCTGACAATATATATATTTTATGATTGAATACCGCAAAGTTTCAGTTTACTACCAATAACTTCGATTTTAGTTTAGGTACTCGAGAAAGGACGAAGACCTTTTCATTTCTTGTTATTATATTATATTACGTAACTGAATGAAGGTTTTTATCGAAGACATTTAATGAACAGAAAAACATGGTCTATCAGAATTCTGCCGTCAACCGATAGAGACCAAAGGAGGAAGATGGTTAATCGACTCCAGCATCGAGAGAACGAAAACGAAGGAAGGTCATTTTAAATCTTAATTTTGTAATAATCACAACAGCATAAAACAATGTTGCTTCCCGCAGTCTATCTGTCCCTATTTATGCTTAGATCTAAACTACACAACGAATTTTGATACGGTTTTTTAATAGATATACTGATGCAAGAGGAAGGTTTTAGCATATAAAATAATATAAAAATAAATAGTGCAGGACATTCCACACATCGCCATCTAGCCCCAAGCTAAGTAACTAGACTTGTGTTATGGGTGCTAGACAACGGATATTACTACTTATATACTTTTCTTTTGTAACTATATACTTATAATACATAGAAACAACCAGACCACAGACAAATATCTAAGCATAAATACTTGTCTGAGGCGGGAATCGAACCCGCAACCCTGTGTTTAGCAGTCCGGTATGGTGACCATTGTGCCAACTGGGCACGTCTAAATATATAATTATAAAACAAAATTACTAAGTATAAACACAAACAAAAAACTAAATATAAAACAAAACTACCACGCGTACGAAGTTGCAGGCAAAAGATAGTTTTGTAATAGATTGTGATTCCTAGCTAACGCAAGGTAAATCGATTTTGCTATCAATGGGTATCTATGAGTACACTTACTAGGTAATCTATGGCACCGATTCCCACTAAACTTAATATCGTGATAAAAATGATTAGGTACTACCTATTATCATTCATTATCATTTGCATAGACATACGTAGTTCAAAAGTAATCCATCATTATTCGCCGCGCCCTGAAAAAAAATATCATTCATGAAACGAGTCAAAACATTATGTGGGCGTTAAAGGACATCTAAATATTAAACCGATTTTAAAAAAAGTGGGAATTCTCTATCTGTGTGTTTTTAATTAAAATATTCAGTTATATTTACTGAACTATGTTTTATTTACGTTGTGTACATTGTACATTAGTCGAAACTCATAAAACGGAAATATCCAGTTGCCCTCTTTTTGCCTCTTTTTGGAAAAAGTAAGTTTTATAAAAAATCCGCGACAACAAAAAAATCTATAAAATCTTTAAACGTGTACCAAGTTTAGTCCAAGCAATCTGGACTAAACTTGGAACTTTATACCTATAAGCTATAATGTACCAAGTTTAGTCCAGATTGCTTGTAAAATAAGAACTGTAGAGGAGTACCAACATACGTACATACTGACAGAGGAAAGCAATTGAATAACAGTAAGATGGCTTACAGACATAATTTAAGACGAACCCTGTCTGGTTATGAAAATAGGCTTGAGAAGTTTAAAATCACTTCTTTATCTACTCGTAGGCAACGTACAGATCTTCTTTACTTACATAAGATATTGCATTCATCAATAGACTGTCCCAACCTACTATACTGCCTCAACATCAATACATATTACAGAACACGTGACCCCCAAACGTTTGTTTTGAAAACATACAAAAATAACACTTCCTTTTACAATCCCCTAACAAGAATGTGTCGACTTTATACTTGTCTCCAATAGGTATCCCAATCTAGACATCACTGCAGCTGCATACTTTATAGACGTATTCGACGGCAACTATACCCGTTTCAAAAGTCTCTGTGTTATCTTATAAAATAATGTCTTATTATACTAATTATTATTATTATGTAAATTAATCTTTATCTGTTTTAATTATTACTGTAACATACAAGGAGCTTTTATATTCGCATTTAGGATTACAGTATAGATCATAACCTGTTATTGTATACTTACCTACTTTTTGTGATTGTAATCTGCTGTGTGAATCTATACTTATATTATAAAGCTGAAGAGTTTGTTTGTTTGTTTGAACGCGCTAATGTCAGAAACTACTGGTTCGAATTGAAAAAATCTTTTTGTGTTGGATAGTCCATTTATCGAGGAAGGCTATAGGCTACTTTTTATCCTGATATTCCCACGGGATCGGGAGTTACACGGGTGAAACTGCGGAGCGCTGCTAGTTATTAATAAAATAAAAATAAAATAAGATGTAATGTTCAAGAAAGCAAATTGAAGCACACTTGAAGTAGAGACGCTTCGTTCGCTCGGTTAATTTAAGGCTTCAATTTATCTGTTTGTTGTAACATCTCAATTTAGCTTAATTTGAACCAATAAAGCAAATTATTTTATTTGTTTTAGCCGATCTGCCTGTTGTTTATCCGAAATACGTGCCAAGGTTTAAGCACACTTCGCTCACATTATTCTGGCTTACAAACAATTTAACTCATAAAGCTTAACTCTAGCAAACAAACAAAACCTAACTTAAGTAAATAAACGCTACCGGATGGTTGGTCTAAGATTAAGTAAGCTTTCGAAGCTGATTTTATCGTTTGAAGTTGCTCTCACAAAGAGGGCCTTCGGGATTCGAAATATAATCTTTTTAGGTTAGATAAAAATAGGTTTTATTTAACACTAGCTTTTGCGAAGCGAAGTCGAAAATAGACCAAGGGATCACGTTGTCTCATACAAACTTTGCCCCCTTTTTCACCCCCTTAGGGGTAGAATTTCGGAAAATCCTTTCTTATCGGATGCCTACGTCATACAAGGAATACACCCTCCAAGTTTCAGGTCTCTACGATAAGCGGTATAGGCTGTGCGTTGATCCATCAGTCAGTCATTCAGTCATTCAGGACAAAGCATTTTATATGTATAGATAATACCTGCCTCTCTTTTATAATATTAACTATTTGTATATGAATACATTAGATGCTTAAATATCGTAGTACCTGGGTGACCAAGCTTTGCTTTGTTATTTTACGTTGGTTTTTACCTCGCCCCCGAAACTCTTACATACTAAATTTCATGAAAATCGTTGGAGCCGTTTCCAAGATCCTGATGACACATACCTATATTTATACCTATTTACAAGAATTGCTCGTTATATGTACTAGCTGCGCCCCGTGGTTTCACCCGCATAAGTCCCGATCCCGTGGGAATATCAAAATAAAAAGTAACCTATAGCCTTCCTCAATAAATGGAATATACAACAGAAAAATAATTTTTCAATTCGAACCAGTAGTTTCTGAGATTAGCGCGTTCAAACAAACTCTTCAGCTTAATAATATTAGTATAGATAAGTATTTATTTAGTAAAATGAGGTAGGTATTTGCGGTGAATGTCAAAAAGTTTTGAGTAGGTATTTGACGTGAATGTCAAAAAAGTTTTGTTGCGCAAATACCTACCTCATTTACTAAATACTCATATATACTAATATTATAAATTATCAATGCACGTAAAAACATAAAAATTCCTCGTCGTATACCAGAAAAATAACGACTTAATATTTTCATAGTGAAGTTACCCAATATTAGGTAACAATAAGAGTTACGTTTTTTTGTTGCCTACGTTTGATTTCATAATTAAAGTTTACAATAATTTCGAACAGAAACTATTCTAATCTAAACCACAAAAAAAATCAAAACACATGCACACAGTTATAAGTTTACAATTTTTAAACTTACGTCTTTCATCTCCCAGCTACGAGTATTAAGTACACAAACAACTTAACAGAAAGTAAGGTACTTAATTGTAAGTTATTTATTAGTTTATCACTCGCGTATTGATGAATGTAATCAGACACGGAATGTACGGATAGTACGTACAACGTGACGCACTGGTCGCGCTCCCAAATACAACTGAGAGATCGGAACCTCGGATCCGAATACTGAAATATACAGATGTAGCGTGATAGCGTGACGTTGGCGTATCAATTCCTCTCTTTGTTAGCCTGATTAGAAATGGCGTGTGAAGATCCCGATCCCGTAATGATTCCCAAAAATTCCATTAAAACTCTTTCATAAGTATACCAATGAAAGTTTTAACTTTGTTCCCGCTGCTTGTTGTGAATCACTGTTTCTGCTTGAACAGTGGTCGTTCCTTTAACTGACTACCGCCTTTTGTGGTAATTAATATTTATTTTCCTATCATCAACTTAAAAATTGTATGCTAATATTAAATCTACAATACGTAACACTTAATGTAGTGGTTACACGAGGATTATACCTAAAAAGTATTTAATTATGTTCATTTAACTTTAGATTCTACCTTCCAGTTATAAGTTTTTCTTAAATGCTAAAGAGCTGTAAAACTTCTATAATACCATTATGTTGAATTAATAGGATTAACTTACACTATTATTTCAAATGTTTCTTAAGTTCTATGTTAATAAAGATATTTATAAAACAAACAATTAAAGTTTGGGTACCTGCGGGTTATAAGAGACGCTAATAAATTACCTATTAGTATGTACAGTCGGCTGCATAATTGCAGCCCCCGGTAGAGTTCTAAAGTTACTACTATTGGCATGTTTTCATTCTAATAATTTTTGTTTGATAAATTGATAAGTTAGAAGACTTTAAATTTTAACTAAAGCAGGTGTCTAGAATCCTGCTAGTGTTGAAAACATTTTTATAACAGCCTTTTGGAGCTCTACGGTGGGTCGGCAATTATGCAGCCGACTGTACCTGTACCAATTTAGTATAATTAGTGTTTTAAGTTTTAAGCATCTATGTTTTAAATATTGTATATTAAAAATGAGTAATCTTTTGGAACCATATTATTTGTGAGATCTTTATGTACACAGATAGAACAATTCTATTATATTCTAAAAGGTTATTTTAAACCTTGATATTAGTGACAAAATAACAAAAAAATAAATTGTTTTTCAGATTGACATTAAAGAAAATAGGTATTCATCGAATGACCTGTTTTTGTTTTAACTGACTTCAAAAAAGGAAGAGGTTCTCAATTCGTCGCGTATATATTTTTTATGTATGTTTACGAAACATTTAGTTTTTAACGCAGGTACCTTTTTTAAAACGGGTTTTTACCATGGTTTTTATTGTGTGAAAGTGATGCTTGTAACAGCATCGAAATATCGAGCTAAATAAAAACACGGTAAATATCCAATTTTAAATAAGTAGTAATTTTTAGTCGTAAAAATAACAGTGTTTACTATACTTTTTTATCGCATCTATTCTTAATAATCTGTAATTTCGGAAACCTATTAGCTTTTATAGGCATGATGGAAAATTATAAAGTGATAAGATAGATAGAAAACCCTTAACTTTCAGAAAGAAAAAACTTAACTGAAATTTATTATAATATTATCTATATCTATTTTATATGGGTCTGTACTAGGGCTTGAATGTCGGTCCATTTTTCAATTCCGGATTTGAGTTTCAATATTGATCTATTCAGTTCCGGAATTCCGTAATTCCAGAATTCGATGCTTCCTTTAAACATAATAGGTAAGAATACAAAATGCATATTATTTATTGAATAACTGATGTTATCGAAATGTACCTATAATACCTACCTTGACGACCCAGTTGGCACAATGGTCACCATGCCGGACTGCCAAACACAGGGTTGCGGGTTCGATTCCCGCCTCATACAAGTATTTATGCTTAGATATTTATCTGTGGTCTAGTTGTTTCTATGTATTATAAGTATATATTTACAAAAGAAAAGTGTATAAGTAGTATATCCGTTATCTAGCACCCATAATACAAGTCTAGTTACTTAGCTTGGGGCTAGATGGCGATGTGTGGAATGAAAAGTAACAAAACCTACCTAGGAATAATAAATCCATTAAAATTGTTCAAAATTGTAATTATAAATAAATATCTCTCCGAAAAATCAAACAATCAAATATTTAATCAATATTCTGCCCATCATTGGGATCATTCTTTTCTTCTAGACAATACCTGGGAAACCACAGGTTCTGGAGATATTGAAGGTCAAAGTGTCCATTTTTTTTTCAACTTTTTTGCAAAATCGAATTCTAAGCGTTAACACAAAATTTTCTTCAAAACAAACATTACCAAAATTTTTAAATTTTCTTAAAAATTACGCATTTGAAGTTACAGAAATGCAATGCATGCCCAAGCGCTCACCCACACTGACATAGCCGCGAGCTCGTTCCACGCACACACGCGCGCGGTATCAGCTGTGCCCGCTGTGCGCGTGACCTCGAGTCATTCGAGTTCAACGCATAAATGAATGCGAGCGGCCGTGTTACAACCCCGCGCACGGCGCCGTAGAGGGGATAGCTGTCTACTCTCCATCCGTCTTACGCTTTTTCGATCAGGTCACGTGTCCTGACGCGAGTTTAAGATTTTATACCCATTACAGAAAAAGTGCTCAACGCCGCTAAAGAAGTTTTCACTTCAAAAATATGGAATTTATCATCTACGACTTTTGTTGTGATGTGAAATTAAAAAAAAACAGTGCGTTGAAGCTGTTTTCTGTTTACAAATGTACTACACGATTGCAAATGTAAGAAACTGCTGAAAAGTCGCGTTCAGCCTCGACACTAGATTCGGTATTGTTTTCTTTTTTTCTTTTTCTTGAAGCATTGTCCCTTAACAAACGATATCGAAATTCCGGTTTTGCTCTCACCAATTCCGGTATTACAAATACTGAAATAAGTCGGAATTCCGGAATTTTGTTAAAACCGGAATTCCGGAGCTCAGGCCCTAGTCAGTATTTATTTTATAAGGCCGTTACCTGAAATAAACGATTTATATTTAAATATATAAGTCCCGTAAATAAAAACGATAATAAGTAAAACATCGTACATATTCCAAAATGTGGCTATCCCTTCTCAGTACTAATCTAACTATGCTATGAGATATTAAAGTTTAATGTTTCTAGGTCCAGTGATTTGGACAGTGTTATCTTTCAGACAGTATCAGATGTTGAATGTCAAGGTAAGCTTAATTCGTTTAGATCTTTACGTAATTCACCTTGTTATTGTCAGAGTAAATCCATTTTTAAGTTATCTAAGGAATTCTACTAACGAATTGCGCAATGTTTACGGATTTTTTTAATAAGTTTTCTTTTTTCGAATCGGGAAATAATGAGGGTTTAAGAAAAGTTCAAGGTGATTTTATGACATACAACCGAATTGAGAACCTCCTCCTTTGAAGTCGGTTAAAAATTATATTAGTCTTAAATGTTAGTGGATTTGGACACAATTTAGGCATTACATGTCCAAACTGCAACTGACACCGCGTAAACAAACCCTGGTTAAGACAACAATATGATCTAATAATAAGGGAGTCATTATTATTATAATTACATACTGATTACATTCGATTGTTTGTAACATTGACTGTTATTTCTGTCTATTTACTTTCTATACTTTAGTGTGTTTATAACTTTTGTTCGCTAAAAGTATATAGATTTTTATCTTACTAGATACTTTAAGGTGAAAGGGTACCGGCGCTCTCTCCATACAAAAGTAATCGACTGTTTCCTCCCTGGATGATGAATGACACTAGCACAAATATTTTTGTGCCATAAAACCTATAACTGCCATGTCTATGCCTCTATCTTTTTTTTTCATTTTCTATTTATCATAGAAATTAAAATTTAAAAAACAAAACAAAGGGTCATGGCAGTTATAAGTTTTATGCAACAAAAATATTTGATCTAGTGTCATTATCCAGGGAGGAAACAGTCGACTACGTTTGTATGGAGAGAGCGCCGGTACCCATTCCTCGTAACATTTCAATGTATACCTGTGTGGGGTCAAGGTTATTGTATAGCGCATAGGTGTAGGTGCAACAATTTTGATGGCCTACAAAGAGTGCAAGGACAGAACTAGAAGAGCACTGCACAAAGAGTTCGGACTCGCAAACAGTGTTAACGTACAAGGTGTACCGGGTGTGAATCATATCGCGTAAATGTTTCAGTTATACTGTGCATCTATATTTTCTATTTTTTTATTTAGAAGGGGGTGTATGTGGGGTCAAGGTTATTGTATAGCGCATAGGTGTAGGTGCAACAATAAGCCAGTCACCCGCGCACTGCATCGTGTGACGCGCATACTGAAATTATAAACTCACTAGAACCCGCTCCGCGGTTTCACCCGCATAACTCCCGATCCCGTGGGAATATCGGGATAAAAAGTAGCCTATAGCCTTTCTCAATAAGTGGACTATCCAACACAAAAAGATTTTTTCAATTCGAACCAGCAATTCCTGAGATTAGCGCGTTCAAACAAATAAACAAACAAACAAACAAACAAAAATATTAGTATAGATTTAAACACATAATCTGTCTTGTTTCTTTAATAACATAAGTAGGCTAGGTAGAACCCTACACCTGTTAGCTTGGTTAGACAGTTTAAAAGTAATCAAATCTTTTACGACGCTCCGCGCTTCCTTCCAGAATGTTTGTGTAATATTTTACAATACGAACATATTAATTTAATTTTAATGAGTCATCTAAGTATTTATAGATGATTTATATAGCAACGACTATTTATAATTTATTAATAAATGAAAATGTGTCTCAGCGAAGGGGGTTGTTCTAGACATCTAGGCAAACAATGTTTGTTTTACGACTTTGGAAATTTTGGAAATTTGAACTTATTTTTCGATAATTCTGACGGAATTTTTACTTGAGAATCAGCTGTTTCATACAAAAAATGTTCGAATTCCCTAAAATCGTAGGGCAAAAGTTTTTCGCCAAGGGAAACAAACGTAAAAATAAATATTGCAGGACTTTCAACACATCGCCATCTAGCCCCAAACTGAGTAACTTAACTTGTGTTATGGGTGCTAGACAACGGATATTACTACTTATATACTTTTCTTTTGTAACTATATACTTATAATACATAGAAACAACCAGACTACAGACAAATATCTAAGCATAAATACTTGTCTGAGGCGGGAATCGAACCCGCAACCCTGTGTTTGGCAGTCCGGCATGGTGACCATTGTGCCAACTGGGTCGTCACACACGCTTAACACGCTTTATTAGTTTTACCTGTATGTTTGCTTGTATGTAACATGTATGTAACCAACTCTTTTGGGCTCGATTTTTAACTACATAAGTATAGGTTATATGTGTAAATATACGAACAAAAATGAAATAAATATACCCGATTATTTAAATTGATAACCCAAAGTGTGCTAAAGGAATTGCCACAATATTATTTCAATTAAAATCACAAACCTCGCGTCCATTGTTTTTCTCGACGTTCAAATGTTTTTGTTATCTATAACATTATATTGAACTTACATTGAATCAACAATCCATCCCAATCAATATCCCTTTAAAACAAAACTTATAACCATTCTAGGAAGCGTGATTTTAGCGACCTAAAAAAATATAAATAACTTTATTCATACCAGAAAAAATACATACGTACACAGAATAACCTAATCTTCTATACATATAAAATTATTTGTCCTGAATGACTGACTGACGGATCAACGCACAGCCTAAACCGCTGATCGTAGTGACCTGAAACTTGGAGGGTGTGTGCTTTGTATGATGTAGGCATCCGATAAGAAAGGATTTTCCGAAATTTTACTCTTAAGGGGGTAAAAGGGGAGCAAAGTTTGTATGGGACAACGTGATTCCTTGGTCCATTTTCGACATACACGCGGACGAAGTCGCGAGCAAAAGCTAGTACTAAACTATATCTATTACTGAACACAAAACTTGCTCCTGCGTATACAATTCTGACACGAAATGACTTTAGCTCAGCTAATAATGCTACAGATGACTGTAGCGCTGATTTTCAGCAGGAGACTCAAGTGACATACAGACGAAGTTAAGATAACCACATGTTTCATTATGAAATTTTATTAAAATAATGAAGAATTTTAAATATGAAATCCAAACCTTCAGGCGTCCAAATTGGCCTGTAAGTAGGTACCCATGGCTTAATTTCTTGTTTGGTGAAGATCCTCGTTAAAAGTAAAACAGACTACCAACTTCTCTATCAGGCGATTCCTCGCCGACCGTTGAATGAATTATTAGTATTATTCGTCTTGTATCACGGGGCTATGGAGCCCTGCCCCCTAAGACAAGATTGCTTTCTATTAGCGATGTCGCCAATAGATAGATTTAATTGTATGAAATTGACATAAAACATTGTATAAAATTAGCTTAAAATGGAAATTATCTATAAATTTTTATGTCTTCAACGCAAGACTAGGTGACTTTTCGTTGGCTTGTGTCAATTTCATACAAAAAATAAATTCAAAAAAGTCGTCGATTGGCGATATCGCTAATAGAAAGCAATCTTGTCTAAGGGGGCTGGACCTTTGGAAGGCGCGGCGGACCTGAAGTCAACACGTAGAGGCCCTTTACAATAACAAGTATAATAGCAAACAATGGGGTGGATTCTAAACCGGCGATTATCCCTGTCTACACTATAAAGTGCAACCAAGGACAGCCTCCGGTTTTTAGTATTATTTATTTTTAGGTTATTCCATTACATTGCAGGGCAAAGCCTAGTAGTTTAGTTTAGTTTAGTTTAGTTTTACGGGGCTGTTTCCGCACTTAGCCTCATTATTTGGGCCATTGTGCGTGTAAAGCCTAGTAGACCTGCAAAGTAGACCGGCAGCTGGTTCGCCTGCAGTTCGGGACCCAATCCATGGTGGTTTTTGCCCACATGTGGTCAGACATGCGGCAGACATGGCTAGCCCACTTCCATTTAAGGTAAAAGGGTACAGGCGCTCTCCCTATACAAACTTAGTAGACTTTTTCCTTCCTGAATAATGACACTAGAGCAAAATATATTTTTGTTGCATAAAACCTATAACTGCCATGATTATCCCCTTGAGCTCATGAGCACCCGGTACCCTTTCCTCTTAAGTTCGGCAGCAGTTTGGCCAACGTCCTTGATTTTAGTATAGGAGCGCAGTTCCGTGTTTCTGACACAAAGTATGCTGCTCTCCATGGCACGTTGGCAGACCCCGAAGTCGGTCTTTTGACGTTTAGTTAATGACCATGTCTACGCTCCGTAGGTGAGAGTAGGTATTTCCCGCTGCTACTGTTCAATGCATGAATGAGAAAAAAACAGTAAAAACGTCTGCTTTTAATCAAAAACGACGGGGTGTTATAAGTTTGACCTGGAGCCCAACCGCGCTTATTGCGTCGGCTTCAAGTCGACGTCGATATCCCAACCCGCGCTCCACACTGGGCAGAACTTTGAGCCTACCTTTCATAGAAAGTTTGAAAAATTAAGTTGTTTTTCCGTGTGTTTTAAGTAAGCAGGATTTTTGGGGACATCAAACTATTCAAAAATAAGTTATTTTGGTTGTATTTAAAAAAAAAATAACAATTTCGTATTTTGTGGTGTTTTTAAAAAATAACATAACCAGAATTGCTTATTTTTGAATGTTTTGATGTCCCCGACAATCCTGCATACTTAAAACACACGAATAAAACAACTTAATATTTTAAAAATCCTATGAAAGGCGGGCTCAAAATTCCGACCAGTGTGGGGCGCGAGTCGGCATAAGCCGACGCGTTGGCTTGAAGGCGACGCACTTATGGCGGTAGGGCCCCTGGCTGTGTGGGTGTGTGTGTGTATGTGTTCTGTCTGTGGCACCGTAGCTCCCGAACGGATGAACCGATTTTAAAAGCTTTTATTTAACTTGCCGTGTATGTATGTATGTTCGGGTGGAATCTTGCAACTTAATTTTGACCCACTTCCTGGTTACCAATTGAGCTGAAATTTTGCATACATGTGTATATCGGGTGACAACGCAATATTATGATAACATGGTGCTGATCTGATGATGGAGCTGGAAGGTGACCATAGGAACTTCGCAATGAGACGACACAACCTCATCGAGTTTGGGCTCGTTAGAATCGTCTTGACGAGTAGTTTCTATTTCAATGGTAACCATTGTCTGATGATAGACCTGGAAGGTGACCATAGGAACTTCGCAATGAGACGACACAACCTCATCGAGTTTGGGCTCGTTAGAATCGTCTTGACGAGTTGTTTGTGTTTCGATGGTAACCAGGGTCTGGTGATGGAGCTGGAAGGTGACCATAGGAACTTCGCAATGAAACGACACAATCTCATCGAGTTTGGGCTCGTTAGAATCGTGTTGACGAGTTGTTTCTGTTTCGATGGTAACCAGGGTCTGGTGATGGAGCTGGAAGGTGACCATAGGAACTTCGCAATGAAACGACACAATCTCATCGAGTTTGGGATCGTTAGAATCGTCTTGACGAGTTGTTTGTGTTTCGGTGGTAACCAGGGTCTGGTGATGGAGCTGGAAGGTGACCATAGGAACTTCGCAATGAAACGACACAATCTCATCGAGTTTGGGCTCGTTAGAATCGTGTTGACGAGTTGTTTCTGTTTCGATGGTAACCAGGGTCTGGTGATGGAGCTGGAAGGTGACCATAGGAACTTCGCAATGAAACGACACAATCTCATCGAGTTTGGGATCGTTAGAATCGTCTTGACGAGTTGTTTGTGTTTCGGTGGTAACCAGGGTCTGGTGATGGAGCTGGAAGGTGACCATAGGAACTTCGCAATGAAACGACACAATCTCATCGAGTTTGGGCTCGTTAGAATCGTCTTGACGAGTTGTTTGTGTTTCGATGGTAACCAGGGTCTGGTGATGGAGCTGGAAGGTGGTCATAGAAACTACGCAAAGAAACGATACAACCTCATAGAGTTTAGGCTCGACTAAGTTAAGACGATTAAAATGAATGATTTAATGATGATAGACCAAGATCCCGCCATCACCGAACTTTCGTGATTTTATAATAGCTGAGAATTTCTCAGCGCATACCCCCAGCACACTTTTGAACGATGTGCATTTATGAAGTTCCGGCAATAGTGGCTTGGAGAGTTAGCAGGTAGCAAAGTCAAAACCGAATCTATCGATTTGGCAAAAAAATAGCCTATATTTTTGTAGCAATCGATAATGTTGCTAATAGCCAAACAGTTTCAATAGTTCCAACACCTTCCAGACCATCGAAGATAAAATGGAATATAATACTAAAAAGTTAAAAATAATATAAAATAAAAAAAACTTAAAAAAAAAGCTTTTATTTAAATGCGCTAAAAAAATAAAAAAAAATAAAAAAACTTTTATAAACAAGCTTTTCTTATTTTCTTATAAAATAAAAGAACTAAAAATTTAAAAATAATAATTTAAACTTGCATTAGAAAAACTAAAACTTTACACATTGTATTAAATCTTTGCGATTAAATCACATACAGATTTTTTTATAAATAAAAGCGTGTTACATTGTGATTGCAAAAGAAAAATAATGGTGTAGCATAACATAAGAAAAGCTTGTTTATAAAAGTTTTTTTATTTTTTTTATTTTTTTAGCGCATTTAAATAAAAACTTATTTTAAGTTTTTTTTATTTTATATTTTGATTTATTACTTAATGTAAATCCTTTTTTCGCTTGAGATACATAATTACCTACTTCAGGCATATATGTTATTTTTGTTGTTTTTCATATTTTGTTTATTTTTTAGTTTATTATGTAAAATGAGTTTCATTAAATATATTTGTTCTAGCTTTTGCCCGCGTAGAAGTCGAAAATAGACCAGGTAATCACGTTGTCCCATCCAAACTCCCCCCCCCCCCACCTTTTCACCCCTTTAGGAGTAAAATTTCTGAAAATTCTTTCTTATCGAATGCCTACGTCACACAAAGAACACACCCTTCAAGTTTCAGGTCTCTACAATCAGCGGTTTAGGCTGTACGTTGATCCGTCAGTAAGTCAGTCATTCAGGATAAAGAATTTTATATGTATGGAAGATTTGTATCAGCCGATAGCCAAGTCGCAGGTATAAAGGTCCTCACAAATTACAAAGTTCCAACATTCAAGTCTGGGTGATGGAGTGAGGAATTTTTAATAAGGATAAGAAAAAGATTGCTTTCTGAAAACCTTTTATAAACACTTGATACCAACGTCATATTTACACACTTTGTTCAAAACAAAATTAAATGTTCTTTCAATCTTGTCTACTTAAGCTATAAGCGCCAAAACAGACAATGTATGATTCTTCTTTTGATCACAACTTTGTGAGCATGATCACATGACAATGTATGATCATTCTTTTGATCACACCTTTGTGAGCATGATCACATGACAAAAAAACCCTATAAGTTTCTTGTGCCTTCTTCTCATTGGTGGGCGCGTTCCGAAGGCACACATCCGAGATTCATCCAGAGAAAAATATTCCTCGCGAAATATCTGAAACATTGTATGGTCGAAGATCTGAAACTAAAAGAGCTACGAGTCTGAAACTTCGCATGGGGGTTTTTAGGACTAAAAAAGCGATTTTTGAGAATTCGACCTCAAAAAGGGTAACAAAAAGCCTTTCCAGCCAGCGCTCCGCAATTTCACCCGCGTAACTCCCGATCCCGTGGGATTATCAAAATAAAAAGTAGTCTTATAGCCTTCTTCGATAAATAGACTATCCAACACAAAATATTTTTTAATAAGAACTAGTAGTGCCTGAGATTGGCGCGTTCAAACAAATAAACTCTTCAGCTTTATAATTTTGTATAGATAGGTACCTAACTACATTGTTGTCTACTGATTCAATTACCTTCAAGTAGGTATGTTAAACTGAAACTAATCGAATAGTTAGTTCCCATGCCCTTAGGCTTTCAATTACACAGTTTCGCTGTAAAACACACTCATGTTTGTATCTATGTGAAGTGAGTAAGTGTGGTAGATTACAGACTTTATATATGCCGATGGTTTAGCATTTAAGGCTGCTTATGCTACCAACGCAACGCGCCAGAAATACCCGTCGATTACAACTAACATTGTTGATTATAACGTATATTTGACGGCCCAGTTGGCACAATGGTCACCATGCCGGACTGATAAACACAAGGTTGCGGGTTCGATTCCCGCCTCAGACAAGTATTTATGCTTAGATATTTGTCTGTGGTCTGGTTGTTTCTATGTGTTATATGTATATATTTACAAAAAAAAAGTATATAAGTCGTATATCCGTTGTCTAGCACCCATAACACAAGTCTAGTTACTTAGCTTGGGGTTAGATGGCGATGTGTGAAATGACCTGCATGTTTATTTATTTATTTATATGTTTTGTTTTTCTCAAAAGTGCTGAGATGGAATTGTAGGTGAAATCTTTACCAATGTTTTAGTGAAAATTCCTCGTCATTTCAAAGCTAGACTAGTTTTAACTCTTAATTTTAGGATATCTTCACAACTATAGGTAATTTTTGGCTGAAAGTTACACCAAAATGTCGGTAAAAATCTTACCTACAATTCCATCTCAGTATTTTTGAGAAAAATAAAACACATTCGTAACAATCAACAATTTTCACTAACGAAGGCGACCGGTGCCGGTAGTAACTATTTAGTAAGCTGTGTAGCACGGTCGTTGGCGTATGTACTCCCCTTAAGCTATGCTTTCACTGTGTTTTAAATTCTGTGTGGGATCAGTATGACTCCTTTAACTATTTTAAGTGTTGCATAAACTTTATAATTAAAATAAAAATAAACAGTGATGGTACAAGATTTAGATTAGAAAGATCAGAGACCGACCACGCGACATACTGCGGCATTAAAAACAATTTTTTGGAGTTTCTTGAATCCCGAATTCCTGTGTCCCAGTATCGCTCGACTGAAACTCCAAAGGCTGCGGGAGGCCTAAGTAGAAACATGCAATAGATGACAAGAGGTTCTATGTTCTACAACACATTACTCTTACATATGTTACAATAGAGGGATTTGTCTGTCAGGAAGACTAAACGTTATACAAATGTGCGCTTTATCTTATAAGAATAGTTCTCTTCCGGATAAAATGGTTCATACTATCCTCACTATGCTTAAATTAGTAGGTAGGTAAATAAGTGTTTAGTGACTTGGAATTTGGAAATCTCAAAAGTAGGACCGCCATGTTAAAAATCTGCAGGAGAATAAACGTAAAAACCCTGGATTTGGAGCTTCAACCCAGACAATCGTGTTTTTAAGTTACTAAGCAAAGAAAACTTTTAGTGTAGCGAGCGACACTAACGTGTAACTTTAAGTTGATTTGTTACCAGTCGGTGATCAGTCCAAAGGCGAAACGACTATCAAAGAACGCTAGGAATTTGCGCCTGGACAGTGTGGGTGAACCCTGGGTGAACTCTAAACTAGGTTAAATCCTGGGGAACCCCGACGGATGGCAGCCCTACTCAAAAGTGATCTTCTAATTCAGTTTCAAAGTAGGTAATACAAATAGTGACAATGCAGACATTACATACACTGGTTGTAACTAGTTCTATAACTATAGTTTTGTCGTGATAACGTCTAATAAATTGGGGGAACACCTGCATTCACACAAAAGTGTCATGTTACCGGAAAATGACGCGTCCGTTCCCGTTAGGAAATAAGGTATTTAATAATAATATAGATCATCTGGGCTCAATAGTAGAATTATATAAAGGGAAAAAATATGAAGGAAAAAAAGATAAAACAAGAAAAAAATTAAAGGAATTCCAAAAAAAATCTGATGTTATCACGTAAAATTATTGTCCGTAAACCGACTTTACAGACAATCATTTATTAAATTAATTTAACGTCTTTAAAAAATAATATGCAATACGAAACCCTCGGTAGAGACAAGGTGAGAGAAACCATGGAGAAACCTTGCACGCGTCTGATGGAATTAGACGTTAATTAACTATCAAGGGCTTTTTAAACGGTAGGTAATTTACTGAAGACTTTAAGGCAATAAGCTTTATTTCTTGGCTTTCTTGACGTATTCTGAATGAGAAGTACTTGCTTATCTGAAAACAAAAGTTATCGACCATTATTTTACCCAACAACAGAGAAGCCAAAAGGGAGGGTTTTTTTATCTAAATTCATCTGTTCCCGCATATTTTATAATCTATCTATACATATAAAATTCTTTGTCCTGAATGACTGATGACTGACTGACTGACGGATCAACGCACAGCCTTTACCTTGGAGGGTGTGTTCTCTGTATGACGTAGGCATCCGATAAGAAAAGATTTTCCGAAATTCTACACCTAAGGGGGTGAAAAGGGGGGGGGTGTCAAAGTTTGTATGGGTGATTACTTGGTCTATTTCCGACTTATACGCGGACGAAGTCGCGGCCAAATCATTTACAAGTTTATCATAATTTGACAAATGAGGTATAGTTAGACGCATCTTAATGATAATATGGCAAGAACAACGTTGACTACTATCTATATATATAAAAGAAAGTCGTGTTAGTTACACCATTTATAACTCGGGAACGGCTAAACCGATTTGGCTGAAAATTGGTGGGGAGGTAGCTTACAATCAGAAGACGGACATAGGATATTTTTTTCGATATTCCCACGGGATCGGGACTTACGCGGGTGAAACCGCGGGACGCAGCTAGTTTTGAATAAAACGGTGACGGTTTATTTGCTCAATTTGTGAAGCGAAATCACATCTGTAATTTGAAAAACTAGCTAAATCATATTGAAAAGCGATTATATTTCAGTCGGCTGTCTCAACAGAAACTATTTAAATTATAGTTTAAAGTTTCAATTTCAATAGGTCAAATACGAAATTATCGAATCAAACAATCAAGCCGATACTAAACTTCCAGGGTAAGATAGCCAATAGAAATGTCCAATACGAAAATTTTACAGAGACCTCAGTTTTCAATAGATTTCGACTACTTTGTCTGAAGAGAAAGGAAATAACCTCGGAATATTTCAAATACCTACGAATAGCTTAGCTTATTTGTCAAGATATGTATATAAATAATGTTAATAACGAGATTATCTACCACAAATATATATTTTTGAAAAAAAAAAACTTGAAAAACCAGATAATATAACTGCTAGGTTGACAACTGACATTCGGCCATCGACTCTCAATAAAAACGAAAAAATAACGTTCCCGAGTTTTTTGTTGATAGTTTTAGAGACTGTAAGCATTATCGTGAGTTTTTCTCTTTCATATTGTGTAAGTTCGAACAGGCTAGATATAGTGTATATGCTTGACTTCGACTTTGAAATACGCGCTAAATGATAGACCTTATTAAGGTGGCCCGACAGTCAAGCAGGTGAGACGTTTTGCATTAAAAAAAACAAGTAGACATATTGCGAGTTACCAGGCTTACTGACTTTAATGTTTTGTCTGCGTTCTTACACAAGTCCCTTCTTGAAAATCTCCGACATAACTAAATGTGAAAATTTACTATAATGAGGGTCCAAAACCGTAAGTCGTAACACCCTGCTTCTGACCTATCGTTAGCGGTCACAAAGACTTCCTTTTACGTATAATAGTTTCTTTTATTGTTATTCTGTTTCAGATGTGGGTTTTAGATAGAAATAAATTCAAGTTAATAGTTAAGATGGGTTTAAGTGAAATAAAATTTATTTATTTAGGTTATTTTAATAAACTTTTTACATGATAATTGTGGCGGACACATATTCCTGTGTGTCAGCACTTTCCGTCACACTCTGTAGCAACCGCAGAAATACGTGTCTTTATCATACCTTATGAATATCACGTGTATACGTGATAGTTGGTATATCAGATGCGCTACCTACTGTTACCCTTACCAATCTAGATTTCTGTGTAGTATATATAAGCTATAATCTGTTATACGGAATCAGGTTATTACTAAGAATAATCCTACCATCAAAATGGAAGACTAGTTTCATTACTCTATCTGGGCACCCCACAGTAATAATAGTTACTGAAACTAATTTATGATGGAAAATATCGCGGGCAAAAGACGTATTGGTGGGAGGAAAAAATCTTGGTTGCGTAAAATCCGGGAGTGAACTGGGAAAGTTTCGCCTCTCCAGAAATAAAGAAGAATAATCTAAATTGACTGCCAACCTTCGTTAGTCGGAGAGGCACCTTAAGAAGAAGTGAAGAAGAAGAAGTTAAACTTTTTAGACTCTCGCGATTAGTTTTCACATACCTAATTAGTAGGTATTAAAACCACGCGATAGTCAGAAAATAATACTAGAGTATGTTGAACAACTGGTTCGAATTGAAAAAATAAATTTTTCATGGTTTATTTTTCGAAAAAGGCTATTTTATTTTGATATTTCCACGGGATCGAGTAGTCTCGATCATACACGTTAGTCTAGTCATGTTAGTCTTTATTTTATTCCTTATCGCGCGTTGCGAAAGGGGGCTAGACGGAAAAAATTAAGACCAAAAGTTGTATCGACACTTTTTGATTTTACACACTAATTATATTAAATAATAATTGTTATTTTTAAGCAAAACATCAATAAAAATCGTCGACGTTTTTTTCCTACTTAGTCGTTTTCCCTTCATGGCAAAATCTTACTTTGATACTTAGAACACTTTAAGTGGTAGTAAAGGTGATGAATATTAATAGCCAAACAGGTGCGGCTGGATGTGCCCTGCCTGGCTAATGGAACGTCAATACAATTAATTTTATTGTATCGGACATTCAATTTGTTAAAGGCCTAAATACAGGCTTCATTTTAATGTTTTGGTAACGGATTGTTACATTTTAGCACCTATAATAAAAGTACTAAAATGGTATTTAATATTAATTTATTTATTTCCAACTTATAACTATCAGTAACCAATTATTTGCTTCCTAAGATGACCCGAATAATAATACACAAGCGATAGAGAAACATACGTAACAGAAACGCGATCGAAAAAAGACCAAAACACGATTGTACTGTCATACAAAAAAATCTCTCCCCTCTAGACGCACTAATTGGTTTGTTTCTAAAAAGCCTTTGTAGTTTCAGAAGAAAATCGAAAACAGTTATACAAAAATCGACAATTTGGTCTCTATTCTAATTTTCCTTATTCGACATGATTCTTGTGCAGGGTGAAATATTACAAGCAAGCCGTACAAGCCTCATTAAGGTGAAAGGGTACCGGCGCTCTCTCCATACAAACGTAGTCGACTGTTTCCTCCCTGGATAATGACACTAGGACAAATATTTTTGTGCCGCCATAAAACCTATAACTGCAATGACTATGCCCCTATGTTTTGGTTTTTTTTCCATTTCCTAACTATCATAAAAATTAAGATTTAAAAAACAAAAATAACTTGAGAGGTGTCAAGGGACACCCGGATGGAACGAAGTTCCTTTCGATTAATTAGTGAAGGAATTGTAATAATAAATAATCAAAAAGTGTCGTTACAACTTTTGGTCTTAATTTTTTCCGTCTAGCCCCCTTTAGCAACGCGCGATAAGGAAATTCGTTCCAAAAAAAATAACATAGGGGCATGGTCATGGCAGTTATAAGTTATAAGCAACAAAAATATTAGCTCTGGTGTCATTAGCCTGGGAGAAAACATTTGTATTCGACTACGTTTGTATGGAGAGAGTCCCTAGTATCCTTTCCTCTTAAGATGCTGCAATTTTCTTCTATACTCTACTTACCGAGTTATCGAGAAAGGTTTAGTAATACGAGTTGCTCTTATTCACAAGAAATGGTCCATAAAGCGGACACTAATCACTGCTATAAATTCACAATGTTGGAGCTTCCGCCACTTGCATGCAACTACCCTACACCACCTAGTGAAACTCTTTTGTTGATGCAAATTATTGCAAATCTTGGATGGAAAATTGCCAACGTAGTTGGAATTTTATTTATCGTTTTTTAGGGTTCCGTAGTAAATGGAAATGGTTGCTGGATTATTGGCTGGGCTTAAACGTGCTTGTAAGCCGGATTAGTGACACTATTTAAGTAGGTAAAATCATAGAGCCCAGTAGTTTGCATGTGTGACTGCGTAACCTGTTATCAGCTGATGCACCGATCGTGCGCTTTCTCACTCCATTTGCCCTACATACCTAACTATTTGTTATTTGTTATATTCGGTATTTAATGGTTTTTATAAATTTATATTATTTTTCGTTTATATTTATTTATATTGATTTAAGTTTGTATATTTATGTTTATTTTATGTTTTAGTTTTAGACTAATGTACTTTTTATTTATTTAAAGTTGATGGCAGTGACGTCCGGTAAAACTCTAATGAGTTTATGTAGCGTCTTTATTATTTAATTTGATATATTTTGTTTTTTATATGGTAATAAAAAATAAAAATGTTTTTTCTATCTATCAAAATATAAATCAGAAACGAGTAGACACATTTAGAAACTATTTTCAGATATTTTCATAAAATACAATATTAACTTTTGTACCTACAAGAGTAACTCAGCACTTTCAAGATTTATTTGATTTTCGTAAAGTAAACATAAGTAGGTACGGTCCACTCTTTTCACTTCGATATTGATGAAGAATTAAATTTTTAATAATAGATTTAGCAAACATTTTCGGGGAAATTAAAGTTGGAAATTAATTTAGACGTTTTTTACTTGTTTCTATATACTTAGCTAAGTAGCAGTAACCTAAATTACGAGAGTCAAGAGTTTTTAATAAACTTATATTTGTTTGTTGAATTTTTATTTTTATATTGTTGTACTTAATTGCCTTTAGTTGCTGACTACCTTAATCGCAGTCTGCCCTTTTCGCGTTCTGTCAATTTCGACTAAGCGCGTTTTTGTCTATGTCGCAACAGATCTAATTCTCGTATTGCCCATTTAGCGATAGGACTATCGCAAAATAAACCTTTTTCTCATAATGGACATTTAGCGATATGTCTGTGTCGCAATAGGTCTACTCCTCGTAGTGCCCATTTCATGCCCGCAATTTGTAAACTTTTGTAATATAATTTTAAAACCTACCTACCATGCATTGTACACAATTCATGTGATAAACATTAATTTTCTTATTCCAAATATTGTACTACATTGAGACTGCGATTGAGATCTTAAATATTAAGAGGAAAGGGTACAGGGGGCTCTCTCCATACAAACACTAAAACACAGATAATGACACTAGAGTAAATATTTTTGTTGCATAAAACTTATAACTGTGCTAGTGTCATTATCCAGGGAGGAAACAGTCGACTACGTTTGTATGGATAGAGCGCCGGTACCCTTTAACCTTAAAAATAAAAAAAATAGCTGCAATCACATCAATCACTTACTTCTACAAACATACAATATTTACAGTTAACGGGCGTTATCAAAAGCCAAAAATTAAGTATTGTTTTGGTAATTAATAGGTACCTATATCGTACTAGTAGAATATCCCTGAAGAAATGAGTTTCCATTAATACTATAGTGATCACCTGATACGTTCGTGATAGCGGTGGATATAATAACGACCTGAGATTGCTTATTCTTTAATTTAAACTAACCTCGGTCGGTTGCTGACTTAGTTAATAATAATGGTTGAGAAAAACCTAGGTATCTATTACCTATCCAATTCCCATCCGAATAAGTAAGGTCTCTACTCTCGATACATAACAGATTTTAGGTAGATGTAATCTTTGCCGTAAATAAATTGGTTACACTAACGTTTCTGTTTATATTAGCTGTACTAAACCAAAGTGAATCTATTAAGAATAGAAGCCAGATTTTTTCTAAAGTGTATGTACGAGGAAAGTGTAAATATTTCTTATAATTAATAATTATGAACCTATATTTTACTAAGAAGGTACCTACTTTTATTTCATTATCGTGTGCTTCTCACACTAAAGGCAGATACAAAGCAAAACAACAACGTCTCTCACGTGAGTCGGTGCCTGTAAAAGTAATTACAAAAAGATCATTAAATTGAACCGTAACAGCAAAGCCAGCAGATCCACTTGAACGTAACCAGAAGACAGGGGACGACGATTAAGTACCTACTCTTACCTACTTGAGATCAACTGAAGGTCGGAGCTTAACGTTAGATCCTGAGTATTTTCTTGAGATACAATGGGTTATTGTAGATTTATATTAAACTAGCTGTTGCCCGCGACTTCGTATGCGTGGTAGTTTTGTTTTATGCATTAAAATATTCCTCTTGAATCACTCTATCTAATAAAAAAAAATAGCATCAAAATCCGTTGCGTAGTTTTCAAGTTCTAAGCATACATAGGGACAGGTTTTGTTTTTTACTATGTATTGACTAGCAGCGCTACGCGGTTTAACCCACGTAATTCCCAAACCTGTGGGAATATTGGGATAAAAAGTAGTCTGTATTATTGTCATTGAATCAATGTATTCTTATACCAAGATTCATCAAAATCGGTTTAGTAGTTTTGGAGCCTATTTGTTACAAACAACAAAAATCTTTCCTCTTAATTTTTATGGAATTTTCTCCTACTCGGGTTTTTGAACCTGGTATAAATGATCACTTCGTCTCGTAACCCACGGGAAAAAAGATGTCCATTGATATATTAGTGTAGGTAGATACCTTTTATATATTATATTTTCTATTTATCGAATAATTTATGTGCGCTATTGCATTGCTTTTATGGTGAAGGGAAACGTTATCGTGATGAAACACGCGGCTTAGTTGTATCCAGACTTATTTTTCCTTTCCTCTGGACACGGTCGTCTAAGCTGAGAGTGTAGGTGCTGGACAAAGCTACTCCATCTTACACAAGTTTCATGCACTACAGGGCCCAGCATGGATTTAAGTTGCTGGCCATTGGTCCCGATTGCTACCTCTAGTAGCAGTCGTTAAGTCAAGTTAGAGGCCATGAGGCGATCTGAAAACTCTAACAATAGGTGAGCCACACCACTTTACGAGAAGAAGAAGAAGTTGCTGGCGCTGTATAGATCCTATAGATTACATGTAAATGCCAATGTTTGTTAAAATGTGTGCCTCTAGTTTGAGGCCGTAATTTAAATAAAAAAACAACATGGTAAACGAGATCATGCCATTAGCGCTAAGCGATAAACTCTGTTATTGTTTGGGATATGAACTGTAATTGATAGAATCACCTACAAATGTTGTAGTTAAGTAAGGTACTTGTCATGTGATCAAATTATGATTGTAAAGGCTATTCTTGCACAATAATAAACTATTATCAAACTTTGCCTGTTTTTTAATATTTGGTAAAAAATAATTGTTGAGCATTATTGTGTGTACTGTTGTTAGGTGAGTTCTTGTCCTAGAAGCCTGCCTTTTTGGCATAGCAACTTAAAATGCCGCGGTGCATTTCGAGACCCATGCCAATAGATGGTGGGTGTTACGGCGAGCAAATAATGCCTTCACACGGAACCTCTAAAGCGTTTTGGAAACGGAATATTTAATCAAACGTGTTGTTGTTGCCAAAAATGCGCGGTGTATTTTGAGACCCATGCCTATTGATAGAGGGCAATATGGCGAACAAATAATCCCTTTTTAAAGAACCTCTAAAGCGTCTCGAAAACGGGATTTACCTATTTGTTGAATCGTGTTGTTGAACGAATCACGTTTCTTTGTATATTCCGTATTTATTATTTGATCACTGTAATGCCCTCTATCGATTGACATGGGTTTCGAAATGCACCGCGCAAAAAAAAACACTATGCCAAGTTCCCATACTAAATGTCTGGACCCCTTTGGTAAATTTAAAGATGAAAACTTCTTGTTGTTTCTAGGCGTATCCAAAACTGATGTCGAAAAAAGACGGCAGTAAGTGTTTTTTACTAAAATTTTAGATGGATTTAGAAACGTCAGCAATTTTTCGTCTCTTAATTATTCAGAAACATATAAATTATTTTAAAATATAAATTATTCCAAAATTTAGGCAAAAAAATCACCTACAAACGGTACACAATAACATTTAACAACAATTATCGATGGAATAATTAACAACTTTAGATTACGGCGACAGGCATTTTGCAATATTGCTTGCCAGCATGTCGGTCGTCTATCGTATTCACTTCGGTGAGTGCTCTCAGGAACTCCATGAGCTCGTTCCATCCTGCCCTTTCTTCCACAAGATAACGAAGTGCACGAAGGATCGCCATCCACACATGGTGAAAGTTCCAATTTCACGCACAAAGCGTCACGCATCCACCTTTCTCGTGCGCACTGCTAAGAAGAAACTACAACCTTGGAGTCTTCAAGTTTAGAGTGAATAGAGCGAATAAGAGCGACCTTATCTTCACTTCCCATCAGGTGAGATGAGGTCAAATGCAAGCCAATTTTATGTTTAAAAAAATATATATTAAGACCTTCAATACTAAAATATGCCTGAAAAGAAACCAAATTATCCCCAAAGGGTAAAAGATATTTCGTCATTCATTCCGCAATGTCACCGAATCATATTTATTGCAGTTAACTGAACATAATGGGATAAAGGTTCGTGCTCCCAGACAAGTATGACGTCACAAAAAATATAAATGGTTCCCAGTGGGCGGTGATATTAGCACACGTAGGATTAAAGGGTATAATTTTTTTTAATGCTAAGTTCTGTATACATTTTGTTAAGGGTCCTTATAGAATTTAACTAGCTTTTGCCCGCGACTTCGTCCGCGTTAAAGTCTCACCTACAATTCCATCTCAGCACTTTTGAGAAAAACAAAACACATTCGTTACATACAATCAACAATATTAGTTGTAAGCGACAAGTATATCTGGCGCGTTGCGTTTGGCAGCATAAGTAGCGTTAAGAGGAAAAGGTACCGGGGGCTCTCTCAATACAAACGTAGTCAACTGTTTTCTCCCTGGATAATGACACTAAAGCAAATATTTTTGTTGCATAAAACTTATAACTGCCATGACCATGCCCCTATGTATTGTTTTTCTTTTATTTTGTTTTTCAAATCTTAGTTTCTATGATAATTAGAGAATGAAAAAACCAAAACATAGGGGCATAGTCATGAGAGTTATAGGTTTTATGGCACAAAATATTTGTGCTAGTGTCATTATCCAGGAAGGAAACACCTCTAAGGTGAAGGAAAACATCGTGATGAAACCCACGGTTTAGTTGGCTCCGGACGTTATTGACAATTCCTTACTCTGGACATGATCGACTAAGCTCAGAGGGTGATATATCTAATACATGTCCCAGGCACTACAGAGCCTTGAATAGAGCATGGATTAAAAAGTTGCTGGCGCTGTATAAAACGTCTAGATTCTATTTAAAAGACCAATATTAGCGGTTCTTAGATAAGTGGTAAATTTAACAAAAGAAACATAAACCTGCCTTTCGGCTTTGCCGTAGTCGGCTAATAACAAAGGCACAAATCTAATCTTTTCTATTATACTATTAATATTCTATTCAAACGTGATTTGAAACCGCAACCCTTTGACAAGGCGCGTCTATTTACCTACCTCTCCTATAAATATGCCATATTCTACTATAGCTATTATCTGAAAATAAGACAATTTCTAACATTCCTTGAAAACAAAACAAAAAAGTATACTTACCGCGCATGCAAGTTGAGAAAATAACAAAGTGAGTTAACGTTTGCATCGTAATTGAATCTGTGTAGACTAGCTCTACCTCGCAGTTCCACTTTCTTAAACCCCAACGACCCAGTTGGCACAATGGTCATCATGCCTGACTGCCAAACTCAGGGTTACGGGTTCGATTCCCGCCTCAGACAAGTATTTATGCTTAGATATTAGTCTGTGGTCTGGTTGTTTCTATATATTATTATTTATTTATTTTAGCGTATTCCGTCCCACTGCAGGGCAAAGGCCTCCCTCCCCTCCTTCCACTGTTCCTGTCTAGTGCCAGCTGGGTCCAGTACCTACAATGTGACTCCAACTCGTCTCGCCATCTCCTGCTGTTCATCAACCAGTCCGTGGTGGTTTTTGCCCACATCTGATCGTCGAGATATGTCAAGCCCAGTTCCATTTCAGTTCGGCAGCAGTTTTATATATTATAAGTATAATATTTACAAAACAAAAGTATATAAGTTTATCCGCTATATAAGTATATATACACTCCTTAAAATCGGTAAAGAAATCAGATTAAAAGTAGCAAAAGTATGTGTTAAGTACTGTTCATCTATTTTAGAATTTCATAGAAATCAGTTTAATATAGTTTTTGTATGATGAATCAACAAACACCTAGACTTTTCGAATGTAAGCTATAGTTAGTAGGTACATATTTATATTTAGATTTCATATTGTTTCATATTGCTCTACTACCTCGTTCTTCCCCCCACAATAGACTGTAAATGTCGAGAATCCGTTTCATAGTTTACACGCGGCATCCGTTCACTGTAAACAATTTTGATGTAAATGTCATGAATTATAAGGTATTCTGAATATCATTTTACGCTTGCAAGAATGTTCCTACAGTAGTTTAGTGCGAGTTAATATGAACTGCGAACATTGTTTACGTCAGTATCGAGTTTAAGTCTGGGCTGATTTTGATGAAACTTGGTATGAGGATACATTGATTCATTGGGAATAACATAAGCTACTCTTATCCTGATATTCCCACGGGATCGAGAGTTACGCGGGTGAAACCGCGGAACGCTGCTAGTTTTCTTATGGATTATTAAAAAACCGCCATAACAGATTTCTACTTTCGCACAAACTTCACCGTGTCGTAGACCTAATAGTAAACTTAACTTGCTAGAAAAAAATATCTCTATGTATGCCCACATAATAAAATAGGTTCCCACCTATTATTTCTAAGTATTATGATAAGTTAGCTTAATGGTAGACTTCAATTCAAAGATCATGAGTTCGAAACCCGCGACCAATGGGATTTACAATGCTATACAATTGATCTGCTCATTAGACACATGTTTTAACGGTGGATGTAGCAAATCTAACCTCAACTCTCATCTTGTACTTGTACTTGTACGGGCTGATTTCGCAATAAGACCCTTTTTAATTTGGCTCTATTTTGCGTGACAATGGAGTAGGATTGCCCAGCTCTACTACCCTGTCAGCCTAGTCGACCATTGCCAGAGGAGAGAACTTGTCAATACTTCTGGAGCCTACTAAGCCGTGGGTTTCATCACGATGTTTTCCTTCACCGTAAGAGCAATGTCAATTAGCGCACATAAAATTTTCTTAAGAAAAGTACATTGGTGCACGGCCGGCCGGGATTCGAACCCACAACCTTCACAATGAAAGTCAAGCTATCTACCACTAAGCCAACAACTTCTTCTCACTCTCATCTTACTTCAAGACGATAGAATTTTAACGGATACTAACTCGTTGTTAGAAGGACTTGATAGTTATGACCTTTTACGAATATAAGGTTGCGTCTCAAACACATCCTACTGGATTTTTAAAATCCTGAACTCTTTTTACAAAATATACACTGGCACATAATAAAATTATTATTGACATTAAAAAGTACCTAACGAGTAGGTAGTAGATAAATTATAAGGCCCACGCTTATTTAGGTACTTAAAACTGTGAGGTTAATTTAAATGCTAATTTTGGGTGGATACGAATTATTTCAAATTTACCATGGAGATTAGGGAGCTGGTATAAAAATAACTCGAAAAATTCTCGACATACCTTTACCTGGTTCCGTGGGCATGAAGGTAATTATTATCCCGTGTTATCTACGCATTACGGTGTTTTTCATTATTTTTCTGTGATATATTTTTATAATAAAACACATAGATTTACGCCTGTTATAGGTATTCTACTAGAATCATCGGCGGCTCAGCATTTTGCGATCTTCATTTGTGGACGCGTGTACAAATTTATTAAAAAAATATATTTTTAAGGCGACAACAGATCCATTCCGCGAAAAATAACGCCAGCACGTTATTTTTCGCGGAATAGATCTGTGGTCGTTATCTCAAATACGATTATAATAAGCTGTTTATACCGTCTCCTTGGCTGACTTAAGTCTCCCACGTAAGTCGTTTAAGCTTACTTTCAGTACCATTTCGTAGAACTAATAAAGTATGTAAAACAAACCTAAGCCAAAAAGATGGCGAACAACATGGCGCAGCCACTGTAGAATGTTAAGTAATTTTGAATATTAGCTCTCCATATTCTTTGTCAAAAATAAAAAATCCAAGTGAAAGAATTACTTCGATACGTCAATTAGTTTCCGATTTATAGAAGTAGACGTGCGACGCGGACTCATACTCGATGCGTTACTAAGCAGAGCGGTGTAAATTGAAGTCACCTGCGGTCACGTAAGTTTAATCGTCTGTAAAATCAAAACTAAAAGGTATTTTTGACTACAACAAAAACTAGTGCATTTGTATACATACAAGCTTTACTCTAACCAACTTTCAACCGATTTGGCATACCTAGTAACATTTTTCGTTGTATTTTTTGGTCCATTTCCCAACTGTTTTTCATGCGAAAACTAAATAGGTTAGGTATTCTGCTGTCTACCTGTCCAAGTATCTAATCGAAATTCCCAGTTGAGTTCAACAACTTCTAAACTATTAAGTAACTTAAAGATTAGATATCTTTTCTTCTTGGGTGGTAGCATGTAGTTCAGAATATAAGTAAAGATGACGGATCCTCTAGCTAGATCCATAATTGCTATTTTTTTGTGAAATTGTGGACTACTAAGACTTTTTTTATGACTATTGCCCTGTTTTATCGAGGATGTGATAGGAAATTACCCAATATCCATAGACTTAATTTTCGTTTTTTGATTTGCTTCTTAGTACAAATTTATATTTTTGTCTTCCTATATTTTATGTATAGGCTAGCTGGACCATGGAATCACGTTGACCTATACAAACTTTGCCCCCCGTTTTCGCCCTCTTAGGGGTAGAACTTCAGAAAATTCTTTCTTATTGGATGCTTACGTCACACAAAGAACACATCCTCCAAGTTTCAGGTCTCTGCGATCAGCGGTTTAGGCTGTGTGTTGATCCATCAGTCAGTCATTCAGGACAAAGAATTTAAATGTATAGAAGAAGATATATATATTTAGAAGGTTAATTTCAATCATAACCAAATTACGTTTACCTACTTGATTACTCATATCCCCGATTGCAAAGTCCACAAACAAACTCTTGATCATAATTAATTTGTCATTTTTCATGTCCAAATGACAGTCCCACGCATTTTCCGTTTAATCATTATTTATTGGTGGCAGACGTAAACATTGGATTGGTCAGAATTTACTCAGAATGGACATAAAACACAAATGATTTACTCAATACTAAAGGTAGGGAATTTGTAAAACACTTTTGCGTCGTAGATGACTTTGTACTGGTTAATTTATAGGTCTGAGTTATGTTTCTTCTTGTGACAAAAATAATTTTCCATCTCAGTTCACTTTAAGATTTAGACTCAAAAATAAGGAATATAGACTTTCGCTCCATGTTTACTTTTGGCGGTAATGATGTTAAAAAAAATATTTTTGACCAATATACACAGCGCCATCTAGTCCCAAGCTTAGGAACTAGGCTTGTGTTATGGTGGTCATACAATGGACGGAATACTTATATACTTTTCTATTACATAAGTCATATAGGTACATACATTAACACCCAAGCCAGAAAAAACATCCGTACACAAACATCTGTTTGAGGTGGAAATCGAACCCACAGCCCTCTGCATCACAGAGTCAATATTATACATCATCGATCTGTAGCTTAGATTTATTTATTCCTACCTATCTGAAAATAGCTTTGAAAATGTCCTGTAAGACGAGATTCACCTTTTTTTATTTATTTAACTGAAAAATAGTACACTTCACAAAGTACTTTCAGAGCTCAGGTGGAAATAACATAAGTTGCTACTATACTAATGTAATAAATGTGAAAGTTTATGTGTTTGTGTCTGTGTTTTTTACTTCTTCACGCAAAAACTACTGAATTGATTACATTAAAACTCGGTATGTAGATAGCTGGAGATCTAGATTAACATAAAGGCTACTTTTCATCCCGATATTCCCACGGGACAGGGACTTACGTGGGTAAAACAGCAAGTAATCATATACGAAAGAGCTTTATATATGATTACCTACTTAGGTACAACTTACTTGATAATTGACGACCCAATTGGCACAATGGTCCCCATGGCGGTCTGCCAAACACAGGGTTGTGGGTTCGATTCCCGCCTCAGACAAGTATTTATGCTTAGATATTTGTCTGTGGTCTGGTTGTTTCTATGTATTATAAGTATATATTTACAAAATAAAGGTACATAAGCAGTATAAGAGTTGTCTAGCACCCATAACACAAGTGTAGTAACTTAGTTTGGGGCTAGAAGGCGATGTGTGGAATGACCTGCAATATTTATTCATTTATTATTTATTTCTGCAATATTTATTGTCAAAATAAAATAAAGGTGTGGAATGTAAAAAAAATACTTTATTTGCGTAACTTTCGTTTACATAATTTCTGTCTCATTATGTAACGGAAATTGGTCGAGTCTAATGCAATTATGTAGGTAGGTCTTAAGTAAGGGAAAATTATTCACCCTTTAATGTTATTAGCAGTAGAACGTTTCTTCAATTTTAAAAAAATATAAGTAACTAGCTGCGCCCCGCGGTTTCACCCGCGTAAGTCCCGATCCCGTAGGAATTGATAGGGTTTTCCCGGAAATTATTCAATTTTTTTCTCGCCTTTTAAACCTTCCCTAGACCTCCACGAACATTTCAAGACTAAGATAAGATAAATCCGTTCAGCCGTTCTCGAGTTTTAGTGAGACTAACGAACAGCAATTCATTTTTATATATAAGAAGATTGTTGAATTTCAAGTATAGTGAACCGTTCTAATGATTTTAAGGAATTGGTCGTTTTGTTATAAAAAATGTTTTGTAGTACTTAATACTTATTAGGTATTTACCTACTTATTCAAAATTCCAAGACTTCCAACACAAGTATTCAAATAAGTATTTATATAAAGGTATTAATAAAAATGTTTATACGTTTCCGATCGTCTTTTGTTTCCAAGTAATGAGTCAGCCTGGTTCTATACAAGAACGGCAAATCCTATAATCAAAAAAGTTAAAATCCCAATAACGCCATCTGTTAAAAATGTTTTCTCTAGGTATAGGTAGATGAAGTATGAATTTTTTTTTCCAGTTTTTGATGCTTTAAATGGCTAAAAAAAAATTCAATGCGTGCAATTTTTAAATTATTAGATGAAGACAATATCCATGATTACATATCCGAATAAATATTGCTGAAAGAACAAAATGCATTATTTTGTTTATTTCGAATGCGCCAGATGAAATCTTGAGAAAAAAATCCCATGGCGTAATTCCGCAACCAGGAGTCGGATCCCAACTAAATTAAGGTCAGAAGGTGGCAGGAAGACTACCCTGTCATATATGTCAAATTGCCCTACTATCTACCAAACACTCTATAAGTATATCAGGTAAACAGTAAGAACTTTAATTTTTTATCAATACATTTGAACTCGTTCAATACAATACTTACCAATTTCGTTCAAAACTTCCGTAAGTACTCTGGTAAGTATATTGGAATTTATCTTCTAAATTGCTAGGGCAACAACGCCATTCAACTGGTAATTTTATAAAGCTCTTAACCAACAGACACGACTAGTCGCACGACCCAAGCAACACGACTAAAAGAATATTAGGTAGTCTTTAGTGAAATCGTCGGAATCGCTTGATTTGTCCATGTTTGAACGGAGAATAACACTGATTAACCGACAGACGTAAACAACATTTGTTATTTCGGACTGTTGTTTAAAACTGGGAGATACGTATACTCATTTCAAAGAGTTAACGCAGCTTTTGAACAATGTTTTTTTGTCTGAGGTTTGTGAAGGCCGATTTATAAACATAGTCACCTAGATAAATATGTTTATTTAGTGAAAGCAGACTGCATAAACAGACAATCCGATGTGTTAAGATTCTATAATTTGCGTAAGTCCCGCTCCCGTGGGAATATCGGGATAAAAAGTAGCCTATGTCTTAATCCAGGTCTACAGCTATCTACATACCTAGTTTGAACGCAATCGGTCCTGTAGTTTTTGCGTGAAGGAGTAACAAACATACATACACACATACACTCACATGCACACACAAACTTTCACATTTATAATATTAGTAGGATAGGATAGGGTTAGTAGGAATAGGATAAATATTTATATAATGTTACAATATATATTTTCAGCAACAAAGGCTTAAATAAATAAAACAATTCCTTCAACAACAATTTATAAACTAAACATATAACATTTAGGTATTGTGTTTGTTATGAATTGAAAATTTACCATACAAAAACATCAAAATCACTAATTGTACAAATTGAGAATTTGAACGGATGCTCCCTGTGAAAGAGGCTTTAAGATGCCTAAGCACCTGCGCTGTGTCATTCTTGAATTAGATTAACAACTTAAAATAAAGTTAAAATAGCGTTTAATTTAAGGGCGTTTAATTTTCGTCTTTAATTCGGGCACTTTGTAAGCTATTTGTATCGTGCCAATTTGGATAAGAAGTTAAACAATCTGAATAAATTATTTATGTTTAAATAGGTTTTCTGTTTATAACTACTGGACTGATTTTGATGAAACCTGGTATGACAATATATTAAATCCTTGGGCTACTCTTTATTCTGAGATCGGTACCTAAGTGGACGAAAATTTATCAAGAACTAGCTTACACCCGTGACTTCGCCCGTGTAGAATTCTTTCTTATCGGATGCCTACGTCATACAAAGAAGTTTCCCTCCAAGTTTCAGGCCTCTACTTGGGCCTCTATGATCTGCGGTTTAGGCTGTGCGTTGATCCGTCAGTCAGTCAGGACAAATAATTTTATGTGCATAGATGAAAGATAGATTAAAAGTAGCAGATTTATGAGAGATTACTACTTCGTTCCGATGTTGAACAGTAGGTATATTATTATTCAAAATTCATAAAAATTCCCTACATTGAAAGCGAAAAATTATTTGACAAGTATTGCCATTTTCAAAATACTTCGAGTTAAAATTTTCGGTAACTTTAGAGATGTGAAAGATGAAAGTCGGAAAAATTATGCTTCGAATCAGAATTCAGAAAAGTTCAGTCAAATAAATATTGGAAGTTTCGCTTGCCAATTTTACTTGCCGTTTTGCTTTATTAAATGGTTCCGCATGATGTTGTAATAACTTTGACTTAGTATATTTCGATCATTGAACATTCATATAGGTTTGCATACCATATGTAATGATACATAGGTAGGTACGGTCGAAGTCAGAGGGTTCCGGCGACTGGGACAGTAACCAACTGGAACCGCGGTTATTTTTATATTTTTCTTCCGTCGACTGGTTCTTCCGTCTACTCGCAAATAAACAAACAAATATTTTGTTCTAGAAAAACAGTACAATCAAATGAAAAAATGGTACCCGGTAACCGGGACCGCGGTTCCAGTTGATTGCGGTCCCAGTCGCCGGAACCCTCGATGTCAGAATTGCAGATGCACTGTAGATCTTCAAAACTCAATCACGATTCTAAGGTCTTGCTCGATTTCAAGTTTAAAGTCTTTCAGGTCATGAGTTTATAAGATAAATATTATTAGAATACAAATACAAATATATTTATTAAAACTCATTTTACATAATAAACTAAGGACTAAATATTAAAGAGAACAAAAATAACACATATGCCTGAACTAGGTAATCCTGTATCTCAGGCGAAAAAGAACTTACATTAACTTGTAATAGTACATTACGATATAAGTGTGGTAAATTGATCTTTGCATAGAGGCGGTTTATGACGCGCGAGCGGCAGCGAGCGTGTCATAAGAAGCCAAGATGCAAAGATCAATTCCACACGTATATCGTACGACGTTTTTTATCACAGTTGCGAATAAAAGAAAAGACTTGAAAAGAAAACAAAATAATAATTAACAAAATATTTGTGATAAGTCTATGTTTACATTTTTTTAAGGCAGATTTTTTTGTTAATTATGCTCCGGAAAGGCCAGGCTAAAGGCTTTTAACCTATACATCCTCGTCTGACATACTATATTTTTTAGGGTTTTTTCTATTTGTTTTGCGTCGGGGGTTAAGAACAAAATACAATGGTACGGAAAAACCATATATTTAAGTAAAGAAAAAACAAAAAATAAAGAACTCACTTTTTAATCGTTTTCCAAGTCATTATCACGTAAAATTTTCGTTCGTAAACCGCCTTTAGAGACAACCATTTTTGCTAGCTAAAAAACTCTTTGGTATCTACCTTTTTTATACATCAAAACAGTATAACCCAGATAAATTAAGAATGTTTCACCTACCTAACATGTAATTAGCAGTATAAGATACGTATTTAACTTATCGGGATAACTTTACAGCACTAGTAAACAAATCTAAAACGCACGCGTGCATAATATGTTGGATTATGAGCCTAAAAGTCGTTGAATAAGATCCACTTTATGAGCAACTGTGATAAAAAATAAATTAAAATAATTGACTTGCAAAATACTTACTAGAAACAATAATTAGGTAAAAATATGTATAAATATTAAATGCTACAAGCTGTGTAAAATATTAAATTGAACTAACTTATCATTTAATTAATTAATGAAATGATAAGAATGAAATGAATAGAATGAAAATATTCCAATAACAGTAATTTTAGATCACTACGGTGGGTGTGCAATTCTGGCTTCGACCATACCTACTTATAACTTTATGTGCTTGTAAGCATCAATACTCGATTCTACCGAAAATTCCGTCGGTAGGACTTTTCAAGTTCCTCTTAAAAGTTTTGTGGAAGTGGTTTCGAGGGAAAATTACATTAACCCAGCCGTATTCAATGGATATTTATAGGAACCCCAAATTAAACAAACAAAAACATTCATTTTTATAATAATTACTGAACGTTATATGTATGTACAATTTATTCGTAACTTAATTAAAAAAAAATACATACAACCGAATTGAGAACCTCCTTTTTTGAAGTCGGTTAAAAACTTAACTAATATAATTTTTACAATGCAGCGCCGTCTTGTGACATTACAACTTTAAACTCAACTTTTCAAGAAATATGGCTTTATTTATACTTAGTATAGTAGACATTTGGTTCAGTAAAACTTTACACCAAAAAATAAAAAACTCTTATGTAATCTTTATGTGAAAGTTTACTTTAACAATTAGGTACTAAACAAAAAGAAATTACTTATCTGACATTTTATTTTACTTTGAAATATCATATATACCTATATTTACACAAAACTTACCTACATCTTATACCTACCATAGTTTACTGACATAAGCAACTATTAAAGTATAATATAGTGGTGTGGCTCACCTATTGTTAGAGTTTTCAGGTCGCCTTATGGTCTCTAACTTGACCTAACGACTGCTACTAGAGGTAGCAACCGGGACTAACGGCTTAACGTGCCTTCCGAAGCACGGAGGGGCTCACGAAAACACATTTTTGCTACACTACTAATTGGTCACCCATCGAAGTAATGACCGCGCCAGGCGTCGCTTAACCCACACGACCTAAGTTTTCTTGTTTAATGTAATGAAGACTGTTGTGTTGTTCATTGATTGACTGGATGTAAATAAGATCTAATTTGCCATTCGTCTTTCTGTTTAATTTCTAATATCAGCCAAAACTGTCAAGATCCACCCGCACCCGCATTATTGCAAAAGCCGGGAAATAAGCAATTGCAGGTCGAGTATGAGTTTGAAGGCCAATCTGTAGGCGAGGACTTATTAATACGAGACAGGCAATTGCCATTTCCGCCGAGGTATTTATAGTGCTTTTCTCAAAAGGGAAATAAATTTTTGACATTATTTTCGAGGAACACGCGAGGTGTCGGGTTTGCGGACTAGGAGAATCAAATCCATTACAAGGGCGGTATTTTGAATTCAGAACATTACAGCGCTCCAGCAATGTTGTATGAAACAGCGTGCAAACCATGTGGTGCTGACGCTCCTGCAATGGATTTGATTTTCTTTGTCCGTAAAAAGAACATGCATTTTCGAAAAAAGAACACGCGTCGATACTACGCGTGTTCTTTTTCGAAAATAATGAGAATATTTCCGTGCGTGTTTGAGAAAATAATGTTGTAACAACATCAATAGGTATATCTTCAATAAAAATTATAAATATAATCCCGTTTTAATTAACTTTAACAGCAACTATATACATAACCACAATTATTTACATATACTTACCAACCTACCAAATGTATCTTTTTAAATTCTGTTTCCTCTACATTTCCGGAGCAAATAACTAAATATTTTAATAAAGCAGCCAACAATGAGGCTAAGCAACGAGGGTATATCCTGTTACATGAAACCGGCCTAAAAGAACACAATGGTTATCGAAAAACTATGCAAATTTCATTGCGGTTCCTGTATAATCATGATTTATAAGGTCCCTTAGATTTTATATGTGAGAAAATTGAACAAAGAGTCCTTATTTTAATGTGATCTCTATATCCGAGACAAATTCTAAGGTTTTTAGTAATTGTAATGCCTGCGTATAGTTACTGAAAATTCAGGTTTCTAGTTTCATCCACATAACGAAGTTGGTACGGCAGTGCCGCTTTTTTGCTCGACTTGGTGGATACATACTAGAAACAACAAGACCACTGACAAATATCTAAGCATAAAAACTTGTCTAATCGAACCCGCAACCCTGTGTTTGGCAGCCCGGCATGGTAACCATTGTGCCAACAAGATCGTTAATTGGGTAAGTAAGTATTTAAAGTTATCTGAAGGTAATAGAACCACGGACTTTGGTAGGTGCAACTTGATCTATACGTCGGGTAAATATAATAAATTAACCAGTTTTACCGCGATGACCCATTTCTATAAAAAACTAGCTGCGCCCCGCGGTTTCACCCGCGTAAGTCCCGATCCCGTGGGCATATTGGGATAAAAAGTATCTAATGTCCGTCTCCTGGCTCTAAGCTACCTCCCTACCAATTTTCACCAAATCTGTTCTGCCGTTCTTGAGTTATAAGTGGTGTAACTAACACGACTTTCTTTTATATATATAGATTACTTAAAATAAAAACGACTTTAAGGTGTTTAAGATTTAGCCATAAAATACTCATAAATCACCAGGAAGAAGTTTCAGTAAGAATTGTCCAATTTATCTTCGGCCTATAAACATAGGCATTATTCTATGGCAATCTAAATAGTTTCGGAAACTGAAATAAATTGCAGACATTAGTGAGTAGTGACATTGATATAGTTGTTTACAGGGTTTTATCAACAAAAACTTATGGAAACGAAACGAAATAGGAAACTCCTTGTTTTTCAAACATTTTTCCAACATCTGGTCTTTCGATTAGTTAAAACATTACGTTGTTAGCCCCCGAATGAATAAAGCGTATTACAAGTGTCCGTGTTTGTTGGCTTATAAATTGTAATACTTAGGTTGACTTGCACGACAAAAAATAAATTCGTTTAGTTAGTGTCGAACTGGTTAAGTAAAATCAAATAATATGGTTATTGAAATATAATTTACTAGCAGCGCTCCGCAGTTTCACCCGCGTAACTCCCGATCCCGTGGGAATATCAGGATAAAAAGTAGCATATAGCCTTCCTCGATAAATGGACTATCCAACACAAAAATAATTTTTCAATTCGAACCAGTAGTTCCTGAGATTAGCGCATTCAAACAAACAAACAAACTCTTCAGCTTTATAATATAAGTATAGATTTTTGATTACCCGTTAAATATATTGAGCTAAAATTCTGCTAAATTTGTTTTAGCACAATATCATGCAAGCTCTAAATTGTTAAATATATTGTATGTAATTTAAAAATGATGATTGTTTTAAAGAAAAACTTTATATCTATGTCAAGCTCGCCGATAAATGAACCAATTTAAATGCTGATTATTAATTTGAAAGCTCAATATTCATGTTCATGTCTATGTTCCGACAAATAACTTGTTTTATTACCCGAATACGGCGAAGCCAAATGGGAGGGTGATGTGTTTGTATTTTACCTTACTGGTTCAGATCAAAAGAATACTAGGTTTTTTGATTAATTTTACTTGATTTAATTTTCCTTTCATTGGTCAGACTGTTTTTTAGATTTCATATTGGTTTCAGATTCTCTTTTTATCGAAAATCTTTTGTGGGAGACTTTTTGAAAAGTAATCATTTTCAAAATTAGATATAACAAGTAGGTATGTTAAATCCTACTTTAATATTAATAATATCCTACTAATATTATAAATGTGAAAGTTTGTGTGTGTGTGTGTTTGTTACTCCTTCACGCTAAAACTACTGAACCAATTGCAATGAAATTCGGTATGTAGATAGCTAGAGGCCTACTGGATTAACATATAGGCTACTTTTTATCCCGATATTCCCACGGGATCGGAACTTACGCGGGTGAAACCGCGGGGCGCAGCTAGTCCTACTAATATTATAAATGTGAAAGTTTGTGTGTGTGTGTGTTTGTTACTCCTTCACGCAAAAACTACTGGACCGATTGCTATGAAACTCGGTATCTAGATAGCTGAAGACCTAGATTAACACATAGGCTACTTTTTATTCCGATATGCCCACGGAATCGGGACTTACGCCGATAAAACCGCGGGGCGCAGCTAGTATATTATATTTCCTGAAATCTGCAGACGTAATCCCGCTAATTATCAATTTACTGCGTAAGCTACTACGAAGAAAACCGCTGGTATATGTAAAGACAATGAGTATAATCAAAGCTCCATAAATCCTTGTGTAAACTTTGTTCAGAGTAAACTAGATTACAAACTGTGAGGTCTGCTGATAGCTTGCCAATTTGAAGGCAGATTCACTTGATTTTTTTAATTATACAGTCGGATGATCCAAAAGTTTGTAGTCCGTTTGTCCATAAAAATATTTTCGCTATTTTTAAGCATTTAAACTTGTTTCTTTTCTCCACAAATTAACGGGTGTTTAACTAGTTAGGTACGCTTTGTTGCTGAACGTTCGAAGACATAAAATACTATTGGTCATTTTGGTGTGTTATCTGAGAATCTTTCTAGCAACATCGTTTATTCTGTTCTTAAAATTCTAAGAAGAGTTTCAGGCGAAGTTTCATACATGACGTTTTCTATGTAATTTACTTGAGGCTCTATACAAATAAACTGGCACGACTAGTCTTGTGGCTAGTCGTGCCAGTGTCTTGCGTCTTCGGACGTAAGTTAAACTTTCACAACTTCCGTCTTACCTTAGACCAGGGATCGGCAATTTGCGGCTCGCGAGCTACATGCGGCTCTTTGGATGTGAATCTGTGACTCTTTAGTTCTTTAAGCAAATATTATGTGTTTAAAGAAATACCGCGAGTTTAGGCACTTATATTCGACGCATGGAATAGTCTTCCCAATTGCTACAGTGAGGTGAAGAAGGTTGCATTTGGGGTACTGACTATCTTCAAAAAACTTTATTTAAAAAGTATACTATTTATTGTTTGCAAAAAAATTGTGGATCTTTAAAAACTTTTAAATTTTGTAAATTGAAATTTTTACTCTTCCGGTTCAAAAGGTGGCCGACCCCTACCTTAGACGGAAGTTGTGAAAGTTTGTCTTGAGCTTACGTTTTTATGTGACGGCAATAGTTGTGTTGAAGTCATTCACACATTTCGTGAGCATAGGTATTTTTCATGGGTCGATTTTCCAAATGATTCACAGACAGGCAGACGCAAGACATAAGTCTATAGTTTTATTGGGCTTCTTGTTACAGAACGTGCTTCGTTTAACTAACAATTATGTTTTACGTCTGTCTTAGTTCAAATGAGCTAAAGACTGATAACAACTATATTCCCAAAATAGATAATAATCCTTTAGTCCTTTAATCTGTTTGAATTAATAGTTATTAATTCAAGGCTTTTTTCTAGCTGCACCCTGCGATTTCTTCTTTCTTAGGTACATTTCTTAGGTCGACACAAGTTCTTAGGTATAAAAAGCCTATGTCTTTCTCCAACCAAAATTGGTTCTACGTTTTAAGCGTAAAAACGTAACAGAGTTATTGGCGTATCTATACTAATATTATAAAGCTGAAGAGTTTGTTTGTTTGTTTGTTTGTTTGAACGCGCTAATCTCTGGAACTACTGGTCCGATTTGAATGATTCTTTCAGTGTTGGGTAGTCCATTTATCGAGGAAGGCTATAGGCTATGTTTTTTTTTTCAAAATTAGGGATCCGTAAGAAAATTACTATTTTGTAACACAAGGTGTAAAATCGAAAACCTATTTTGGCGTGCGCTGCAAAAACTATTGACAATAGAACAAAATGATGTACTACGGTTTTGTAGATCCCATTAAGACCTACAAAAAAGTTCGCGAGAACATATATCTAGCTATCATGGTTTAATCACAATAACCGATTTTGTGTTCAAAATAATTATTAAATCGTCTGAAGAAAAAAACTACGTTAAATGTGTATCGTAATATTAAATCTTTATCAAAATTAAGCATTATGTTATCAAGAGTATTTATGTAGAAGAAAAATACTTTTTGTTTCATCTCAATCGGATATTTCGTTTAAAAGTTATCACGTGTGTAAGATGTTAAGAGTTGGCACCTATTAATGAGTTATGGGCCATAGAGTTTTTTATCAACATAAAATCCTGTAATAATCTTTTTCGAAATATATTTGTTGATGATTGTAAGTATAAGATCTTTAAAGAGTATCCTATCCTACTAATATTATAAATGTGAAAGTTTGTGTGTGTATGTGTGTGTGTGTATGTTTATTACTCCTTCACGCTAAAACTACTGAACCAATTGCAATGAAATTCGGTATGTAGAATAGCTAGAGGCCTGGATTAACATATAGGCTACTTTTATCCCGATATTCCCACGGGATCGGGACTTACGCTGGTGAAACCACGGGGCGCAGCTAGTTTATAATATTAGTAGACTTTAGCCTTCTATTAAAAGAGCTACCTTCCTTATTTTCAAGTTAATTCAATCTAGATCCTTAATTGACCACATGGCCAAAATATTCTTCATAAATGCTATATACATTGTGCGTTTTTATTCGATATATTCAGACATAAGTAGTCTGTAATTCAGTCTGTGAGGTGGCTCTAGGAGCGGGTGCGCATCGAGTCCGCATCATCTGGCCGAAGGTAGTCCTGAATTGCCGTGACATCGAACAATACAGCACGAAGTTTATAGCTCCATTGAGAAGAGCAAGTGCATCCATCATTTCACCGAATAAGTCGTAGCAGCGTTTGAAGAAACACCTTCCTAGGAGCCCGCTTAGGAGACCTGGAAAATACGTGAAATTGGTATTAAAACTGGGAACTTGTATATTACTAGCAGCGCTTCGCGGTTTCACCCGCGTGATTCCCGATCTCGTGGGAAAATCGGGATGAAAAGTAGCCTATGTAATTTCCAATGAATAAATGTATCCTCATGCCAAGTTTCATCAAAATCGTTCGAGTAGTTTCGGAGCCGTGCACTAGTGGATTAAATAACAAGTTAGGTTTAAATAGGATTTTAAACTAAAATGTATTTGCTTAAACATCTGTAGGTACATTAAATAAATAGAAAGAAATAAAACAAAATTAATAGTCTAAATAAATCTAATAAGAGATTAAAATAAACTGCCTGTCTACTTTAATCCCAAGTATTCTATTAATTCTCATCGAAGTTTCATAAAAAATTATCCAGGTGTTTCAAGATACTGTCATGTTTTTTTATGGTATATTATAATGAAAAGCGATTGTTAGAAGAACAGTAATAAAATTTTAAAATGTTAACTATTATTATCCATTTGGACAGCACTAATTAGTAAGGAAACTAAATCTGTGAAAATGTGTTGAAAATCACGAAATTTGATACGGTTATCTCTAACAATGATGTTTTTCCGACGCATATTTTTTTTCGTTTTAAGAAGTCCATTGAAATATAAATATCACATAACTAGTTGCGCCCCGCGGTGTCACCCGCGTAATTTCCGATCCCGTGGGAATATCGGGGTAAAAAGTCTATGATAATCAAAGGTTTAAAGTTATCTACATAGGTACCGAGTTTCATCGGAATCGGTCCAGTAGTTTTTTGCGTGAAGGAGTAACAAACATACATACACAATAACTTTCACATTTATAATATCTATACATATAAAATTCTTTGTCCTGAATGACTGACTGACTGACAGATCAACGCACAGCCTAAACCGCTGATCATAAAGACCTGAAACTTGGAGAGTGTGTTCTTTGTGTGACGTAGGCATTCAATAAGAAGGATTTTCCGATATTCTACCCCTAAGGGGGTGAAAAAGGGGGGCAAAGTTTGTATGGGACAACGTGATTCCTTGGTCCAATATACTAATTATACGCAGACGAAGTCGCGGGCAAAAGCTAGTCAGTAAGATAAATTAAAATGAGCACAAGTCCCTATGTTTTGTAAAAGTGAGCCGAGTAACTGAAGTGAAAACACTTAGTGGAACTGCTGGGAGTTTTCCACCAGAGTAGGTACACCGACTTCAATTAAGTATTTTAGATCCAGTGAAAGATTACGGACGACGTAAACTACGGACTCTTTGGTCGGCCAATAGCTCACTATTCAATTTGACGTTCACTTGGTTTTTGACGTGATAACGTCTTATAAATTTATTAGTTTTTGCCCGTGAAGTCGGAATGGACCAAGGAATAACGTTGTCCCATACAAACTTTGCCCCCCTTTTTCACCCCATTGGGAGTAACATTACGAAAAATCCTTTCTTATCGGATGCCTACGTTACGCAAAGAATACACGCTCCAAGTTTCAGGTCTCTACGATCAGCGGTTAAGGCTGGGCGTTGATCCGTCAGTCAGTCATTCAGTCATTCAGGACAAAGCACAGGTCCCTATATTATATGAATAGATAGATATACCTACACCGGCATTCACAAAAAAGTATGAAGTCATGCGTTACGTTAAGTGTTATTGACAAGGTAACCATAGCAACGGATTGAAGTATGCAAAATGAGATCTTATGACGACGTTATCACGTAAAATAATCGTCCGTAAACCAACTTTACAGACAACCATTTTATTACCTTCCAACCTGAACGCTGCCAGCTATTGACTGAAGGAAAAGTTCGTATTCTGCGTTGAATTTTAGATCCAGTGAAAGATTACGGCAACAAGTGGTTAGATTCAAATTACACTGAACCTCGGTAACGTGAGGAGGAGCGTAGGTACAATTTTCCAAGACATTTTACCGTAATTGTCACTTCAAATTATTTTGCTACCGACTCAAACAATTTAACCGATAGCTTAAATAATGTAATTACCTAAAATTCCTTGAGGAAACTCGGTTAGCAAAAACAGCAGTAGAACAGCTACTAACATCTTTGTCGTTCTGTCTGTCCGTCGCTCTGCTTTTGATCGTTTTGTTGATTTTCTTGTAAATACGTTCCCGTTGCCATTCGTGACTGCTTCAGCTGGACATGCACTGTAACCCTTGAGGGCTTTCTTCTTTGTATTTACTCTGTACAAAGTTCTTATAAGCCAAGCGCTGATAACCGTTAGTATCAAACACGGCAGAAGTTTTATCAATACAGCGTGCACCCAAAAATTAACCTGATACAGCGTTCCGTCGTAATCAGAATCCACAAAGTACACCCTCGAAGGTCGAAAGTTTTTATCCAAAGCAAAATCTTTGTGTATCGTGAACACCTGAAAATAACAGAATAACCTTATTTTGTTAGCTTATTGAAAGATAGCGTGACCATTGATCGTATTGAACACACGGAAACAGGAATCAATTAATTTAAGGTGTGACCGAAATAGCTTTTGCGATAATTGTACCCAATTGTATACTATACTGTGATGCCATCGAAACCTTTATCAATCACCGGGAGTAGACACAAGTGTGTTTCAAAATCAATTTAGCCAAACGATTTGTCATTCATCCAGTCTAGGAATAAACATTATTGGAGGCACATTGTGAGAAAGAATAATTTTACCATCAATTGTGGTTACCTATATTATTGTTTTGTGGTTGTTTTGGCACCCGTTTCACCGTGACTGATGTGTTTCATAAATCTTTATAAACGTTTTCGGAATACGTGAATATTTGGAATTTGCTATGCTAGACTCAAAATTATTTAAAATTGATATTTCCATAACAAAGTCTGTTTATTTGAAGTTTGGACTGGTTTAAATCTTTTGTTGATAAACTACAGTGATTCAGTCTTTGTTTCGGGTTTTAAATATAGCATTTCAATATGTATTTTGCCTGTCTCTATGGTCGGTTTAAGACTATACTCTTTCATATTATATTTAAGAATTTTACAATGATTTTTCGGTTACAAATTTTGAGTAAAAGTCACAAAAACTTTGCTCTTCAAGCGATAAAAATATCTCGTAAAAGCTTCGTTTTTTATTTACGATTGAAGTCTTTATTATGTGAGTACTCTCGTTTTCGTAAAGCTTTTAAAAAAGGGAAATTTAAATGAGATGAACAATGTGGTGCCTGAAAAATTGCTTAAGATTCTTAAAAAAATTCAACAATTGTTGAACTTAGTTTATACCTACTATTCTCTAACAATAAATTATTAATATTGTTTGTAACTAGGCAAAGGTAGTAAATTTATTGCTTTAATCTAACTTCTAAAATAATAATTAACGAGTTACGTCCGCTACGATTCACCCGGCGTAAATCTGAAATGATCCTGTTGGAATTTCTAGAAAATCTCTTATAATTATAGTGCTCATTTCGACTACGCCAATTTTCAAGTTCCTAAGCTGGGATAGGTCGGAGACGTAGGTTAGTCAGCAGATAAAATATTATGTTTTAAAATATAAGTTTTTTGTTTTCGTTTTAATAGATTTATTATTATAATAATAGAAAACGACACCACCCCTTGTCATACCCGGCGTAAAGGTTCCCATAAAGCTAAAAGCATTGCCACGCTGAATGGCGATGGCTAACCTCTGCGCCAGAAAAGAGCCGGATCGGGAGTCACCCCCATTCCCCCAAATCCTATCACCCAACTCTTTAACTAATTTAGTTTTTGTTAAATTATTATGTTTTAAAATATAAGTTTTTGTTTCACTGCCGTCTTCCTACCTTCACTCGGGGGTCTTTGGGGGTCTTTGAGTGACGAGCGTATATTTATCTCACTCAGCTACCACCCACTTACCATCGTGTGAGATGGTGGTCCAACGCTGATCTATTTTATTTATTGACTTACTATCCGTATCCGTGTCTGTGATGTAACGCCTAAATACTGACAAACTTATTTTTATAACTTTTTTTTATTAATAACTAAACTTTATTTTATTAGTATTTTTTACAACTTTTTTACAACAGTTGACACAATGGTCACCATCGCGGACTGCCTAAAAATACACAGGGTTGCGGGTTCGATTCCCGCCTCAGACAAATATTTATGCTTAGATATTTGTCTGTGGTCTGATTGTTTCTATGTATTATAAGTATATATTTACAAAAGAAAGGTATATAAGTAGTATATCCGTTGTCTAGCACCCATAACACAAGTCTAGTTACTTAGCTTGGGGCTAGATGGCAATGTGTGGAATGTCCTGTAATATTTATTTATTTTTATTAATTATTTTTTTGCATTTTTTTAGATATTTATATTTATCTGTAGGTAAATTTAAAATACAAATTTCTAAGTAACTAGGCTAATTTGCCAAAAAATGCAAGTTAGATAAGTAAATACTTACAAAATAAGAAGGAATGCATAGTATCGGTGGCAGTATAAAACTAAGCAATATAGCGAGCGTACACCTGCGATCCGTACACAGAGCGGGGCTGTAGGTCGGGTATCTGAAATATGAGGATTGTTTCAATAATAGCGCCATTGTCTGCCGGCTAGTCTGTTCAGATTTGGAAAAACAACACCTGGTAGCCTGTTACACAATACTTTAGTGTGGATCTTTGATGTAGGTGCTATAACAAGAAAAATATTCAAAGGATATACTTTTGTTTGAAATGTCAAAGAATTGTGCCCACTCGTGACGATTATTCAAGAGGAAATGTGTTTCGATAACTTTACTTACCTACGTATGCTAACAATTTTTAGATAAGATTTCATAAAAAAGTTTGAACTAAAGAAACCCTTATGAGGAAAGGTTACCGGCTCTCTCTCCATACAAACGTAGTCAAGTGTTTCCTCCCTGGATAATGATACTACCACGAATATTTATGTAATGGTTTTTTTTTCATATTCTTATTATCATAAAAAGAAAGAGCTAAAAAAACAAAATATACATAATACATAAAAGAAATAAGATATGGTCATGGCAGTTATAGGTTTTATGCTACAAAAATATTTACTCTAGTGTCATTATCCAGGGAGGAAACAATCGACTACGTTTGTATGGAGAGAGAGCCGGTACCGTTTCCTCTTAAGGGTTTCTTTAGATCAAAAGATCTGAAAATTGTTAGCAGACTTAGGTAAGCAAAGTTTTCGAACAAAAACATTTTACAACCAAAAAAATTGGAAAAACTGTTCACTATTTAAAAAATGTTCTTATAAGGGTATTTCTGTGACATTCAGACAAAAATCAAGGGTAAAATGTCCTTATCTGCCATGTTATTGGACGGACACTGGCCCCTATCGACAAAGGTAGAGACCATAATCTCCCGTTATCAGGAGACCATAAATAACGATCAATGATCATGAAAATTGCAGTGTAAAAACGTTATTGTTTCATAAGCGTTTCAGTAAGTTTTTTTCAGTGACGTCAAACCAACACGATCGACGCAATCACACGATCCTTGATTTTGTATTTATTTATGAAGCTATCTGTATATATTTATGAACTTAACATTTAAATTAATAAAAGGTAAAAGCTGATTTTAGACATTATTAAACATCAAACATACATAATTTCTAAAGTAAAATTATTAAATAATTTCTTGAATAATATAAGGCAAACAACAAAATCCCAAAGTGCTGGTTGCATTGCCATTGCTTATTTGATTAGCAAAGCCTATCCGTTGGTAAAGTAGCAGTTAGCCCTTTGACCATTGGAAGAATAAATAAAATATAGAAACTTTTATTCAAAAGCACAAATAAACAAGTAGATATGCTTAAGGAACTTCTGTTCTCAATTACCTTAAACCAAATTGACTCTAAGTGATATTATTAACTGAGTCGCGGCCACATTTTGTTCTACACTTCCAAGCAACGCCATCTATTGACATAGTTGATGAACTATGTAGTTTTTACTAGGACTTTAATTATGAGGTACTTTACTTACTTGATCGCAATGTAACGCCAGACAGCTAATGATAGTGTGAGAAGTATGGACGCCGTGTGTAGTATTTGCGTGAAATGACTGTGGAAGAGGAGGTACACTGCCCAGGAGTACGGCCGATCCTGCTGTCCAGGGAATAACTGTAAAAAATTGAAAGTAAGAACCGTGTATAACTTGGAGGTCTTTAAGCCGCGAGTGAAGGTATCTTCTAGGAAAGCTTGCTTCATCTTAGGCCGCATCGTCCCCTACCATTAGGTGGGTGATTGTTACCAAGATAAAATGTGTTTTCCTGAGCCCCTCCGTGCTTCGGAAGGCACGTTAAGCCGTTGCGCGTTCGTCCCGGTTGCTACCTCTAGTAGCAGTCATTAGGTCAAGTTAAAGGCCTTAAGGCGATCTGAGAACTCTAACAATAGGTGAGCCACACTACTATACGAGAAGAAGAAGACCAAGATAAACAAATAAAAGAAACAAAATCAAAATCGGTTCATCCGTTCGGATGCTACGATGAAAGAAAGACACGTCAAACTTATAACATCACGTCGTTATTGCGTCGGGGGTTAAAAATGCAGTATATTTTAAAGCCATCTCTTACAGAAAATCTTATAGACGTTTTTAAGCAAATCTTTGAATCGTCGTCAGTTGCTGATGCCAAACTTTATATCGATTATATGATTTGGACCATTCAGACTAAGCACCCTGTGGGAGTCCATTTAATTCGAAGACACGAAAAAATCCGATATCAATTCAGGAATTAGACATCCAACCAAGAAGTCATTTTGCAAGGACATTACATTAAAGTAGGTATCAAATACCTAGCTATTCCAGCCGGAATGTCTCAAATCAACCATAAAAGTTTATATCTCTATCGACAGTGTACAGACAGTGTACGTTAGGGCTCTCTCAGACTACGTACAAAGGCTCAACAGGCATTGTGTGCATTATGTTAAAAAGCCGCAGTGCATTTTGAGCTCCATGCCTATAGATTAGATAGAGGGCAATATGGCGAACAAATAATGCCTGTACACTGAACTGCTAAAAAACCGTCCCAGATTTTTTTTAAAACATGGAACGCATTACGTTTCTTTTAAATATCCCGTTTCCGAGTCATTTGAGTTAGAGACGTGAAGGAATTATTTTTTCGCTGTAATGTAGAGGGCATCGATAGGTAGCTATAGGTCTCAAAGGGAACCGCGCAAAAAAAAACACTATACCAAGCTCCCATATGTCAGGACTTCTTCTTTCTGTCGATAGCCGTTCACATTTGAAGACAATTCACTTAGTTAGCTTCATAGGTAACCAATCGGTGAGTTATTATCTTATAGAAAATCTGTAGTCTGCTAGAGTCCGTTTCTAACAGCTTCTTCAGTAGTTTATGAGAGTTTCACGTAACGACTTCATTCTTGCGTCATTAACACGTAAGTTGAATCAATGTTTGAAATAGACTTGCATTCGACGAGATTGCATGACGGAATAGCATAAATTCTTAGTTGTTGCAACAGAATAATTTATTATCTTTCTTGTACGATATCGTTAGTATTAGAAAATTAATAGCAGAGTATTTTATAAGTTGCACAGGGTTGTTCCTCTATGTTTATTATTATTTCGACTGTAAGTATAATATTTTTCTCCAAATTATTAAAAATATGGATAATTTGAGATAAACTCAAACTCAAAATTCTTTATTCATTTGGAATCTAAAATTAAAACGTCTTAAAAACTAAGTTAAGATGTGTGCTTTCGCGCCTTAGTTTCGCGCCCACTAATGAGAAGAAAGCACAAGAAACTCAAGGGTATTTTTTATTAGAATTCAATCACAGATTAATTTAAAAATAAACTCGTTAATTAAAAAGGTGATATTAATTAGCTTGAAGTTTTCATTGCTGAAATTAGATTTTAATTAGTAATTTACTTATTACTTCTGAAAGATTCTGTGCACTCACCAGGTATCTGTAGATAGCGAAGGGGACATACTCCATCATGACAAAGACGTCAGCAACTGCGAGCCACTTGAGCAGACGGTTGATGGGAGCTGCGGCCAGGTCACGCCGCGTCAGCACCGCTACGTTCAAGGCATTTGCCAAGCTACCGAATATGCAGATCTGAACAGAATGGTTAGGTTAAGTTAGACTTCTCTTTATATTGTACTATTGCCCGCGATTTTGTCCGCATAGATGTTGAAAATGGACCAAGGAATCATATTGTCCCATACAAATTTTGCGCCCCTAGCATGTGCCCCTAGCTGGGCAAGCTTACTTCATCTACCTAATAAATGTATCAGGTACTACAGGGCCCTGAATAGTAAGGATTATATTACATACTACTGTATTTCTTTATTGTATTGCTACTTCGAAAAGTCCAGAGAAAGGAAAAAAAATGTACTTGAACTTATACTTGTATACGGGCTGTTTTCCGCAATTAGACTCTTTTTAATTGGGTCCATTTTGCGTGAGGATGGAGTAGGCTTTCCCAGCACCTACTACCTTCTCAGCTTAGTTTACCATATCCAGAGGAGATAACTTGTCAATACTTCTGGAGCATACTAAGCCGCGGATTTCATCGCGATGTTTTCGATCACCTAAGAGCAATGTCAATCAGCGCACATACATTTTTCTTAAGAAAAATACATTATGGAAAAATATTTATTAGAAGCCGTCAAAACTGCTGGTGTAGATTTTCCAAATGGATCTCAACTATACCAAAAGTTCTATTAAAGGAAAATAGGCGGCTTTTGCACACAATTTGCTTGTTTCTATATGAATGAACATATTCAAACAGTTAAAAGCCTTCTTCATATTCCAAAAGATTGCGAAATAAATGAAACGATCCTTTCGTTTATTTGAACTTCATTTTAAATGCCATAGATAAATCCATCAGAGAATTTATAACGTCGTTAATTGAATGTTTAATATTGAAGTGTAAACAATTTTATTGGTAAATTTTCCGGAGCTAAGCAATCTTTATTTATTAAAGTTACACCCCCTTATTACAAAATGAGGTTTAAGTTGATGTGGATTTAAACCTTAGATTTAGACACAGATTTACTATAGTCTAAACATTATCCCAATAGATTATATAGGGAACTATAGTCTATAGTACTATAGTACACTATCCCTATAGATTATATAAACCTATGGATAAAACCTTATGGATTTAGACACAGATTTACTCGTGAACTATAGTCTAAACACTATCCCAATAGATTATATGGGGAACTATAGTCTAAACACTATCCTTATAGATTATGTAGTGAACTATAGTATATACTATAGTAGATTAAGACACATATTTACTCGTTAACGTATTATAGTTCACGAGTAAATATGTGTCTAACTAAGGTTAAATCCACATCTCGGACTATTCTTAAACCTCGTTTTGGAACAAGGGGAACAGGGTTTTGCGAGTCGGTGCGTAATAATGTTTTTTTTTTAATCTATGTGAAACAATATTCAAAGAAGCATTTCTCTTGGTTAGCGTTTCATTTGCTCTTAGCATTTAAAATTAAAATTTACGAAATTTAAGCTTAACCGTCTAAAAACAAGCAATTTGTTATAGACCTATATATAAAAAGTTATTGTTACTCAGACAATGGATGTTCATGGCAGATCTGATGACGCAAGATTGCGTTAGTATTGAATAACAAAGATTTTTAAAACAAAACTGTGAAACAGTTCATAGTTTGTGAACGCCACATGGATCCATTCACATAGGATTTATAGAGTACCTATGGATATTTTATCAAGATATAGAATAATACCTATCTTCATTAAATGATTTAGATACTCTATTTTTCTGTATTTATATTCAATACAAACAATCTTGTTCCAAACTTATCGAACTCACACGATTTGTATTCGTAGTAAATATTTTTCCGGGTGTTAAGAGGTGTTAATCTAGGGCTTACTCCATACAAACGTAGTCGACTGTTCTCTCCCTGGATAATGACACTAACACAAATATGTTTGTGTCATAAAACCTATAACTGCCATGACTATGCTCCTATTTTTTTATTTTTTTTTATTTTCTTATTTTCATAGAAATTAAGATTTAAAAAACAAAAAGGAACATAGGCGTATATTTTGTTGCATAAAACTTAAAACTGCCATGACCATGCCTCTATGTTTTGTTTTTTTTTCTTTTTCTTTTTTTTATAGGACATGGTCATGGCAGTTATAAGTTTTATGCAACAAACATATTTGCTCTAGTGTCATTATCCAGGGTTATTTTTATAGGTATGTTTGTATGGAGAGAGCGCCGGTATCCTTTCGCCTTAACAAAGTGTTTATTAAATCGAGTGTCGGTTCTGGACCTACCCTCGATTACTACACTCAATCAGCATGAGATGACAACACTCGCCACTGCTCTAGTCTCCTGACGACCATGACTGTTGAAACATTGTCGAAATGTCAAAAAAAGAAAAGAGACGTAAGATAATTTAAAATACGCGATAAAGATTCGGGAAAATTAAGGTACCTGCGGGCAATAAAGGCTACCTGCCGCCTTAATTAAAAACTAAATATTTCATAAAAATTTTGGAAAACTTTTTAAAGACAGGTCATCATGTCAGAGACAGGTGCTGGTCTGTGTACCCAAGAGTCTTAAGACACTGGGGTGACGTGGGCGGCTTCTGGCACAAGACAACAAACATACAAGTACACTATACTACACATACGTGCACCAACTAAATAATATAATATTACACTCTATTTTTGTATAATAATTATGAGCAAGTGGCAATCTTATGTATATTTTTTTTATGGAAGAACCTACCTCTTGCAACACAGTTTTCCAACAAACGCAAGAGGTAGAGTCGTATAATTGTTATTTTATTATATTTTTTGTGGTAAATAAAGTATTTGATTTTATTAGATTAAAACAATGTTTGCTTTATTGTCAAACAATGTTTGATTTTTTAAAACCTGTTTTTTAAATATTTTATTGGCTCTTATTATCCGGTAGGAAGATACCTTACTATAAATACTATACCAATATACAATTGAATACGATATATTAACACAGACACGTTTCAATTCGCAGCCAATTCAAATAATATGATACCGTAACATCAATAAAAATGATTGAAATCCTTACCAATAAACTGACATATCCATGAATACTGTTATAAGCAAGAATGAAATCTCTGAACTCCCCGGAGCAATATTCAGAACGTTCGCATTCCTTCAACACAGATATGTTATATTTATTCCGCCAATCTTCTAATGCTCTGAGAACTTCTCCAATATTGGCGCTATGGTTCGATCCTCGATGTTTTAACACGGATATGAAGCTGGGTTCGTCGAAGAAATCATACGTTCCATTGTCGGTTCTATTCGTGTCATTGTCCGGCAGCATTGTGATGTTGATCTTTGTTCATCACTTAGAATTCTATGCGGGCGTCCACTTGAGAGATGTTCAATGCAAATCTATGCGTTCGTATGCTCATTCTCGATGACTGCAGCCCTAGAATGATGAACAAAGTATTGAGGTTCAAATCTACAATGTTAAAACAAACGGGTCAGTGTAGTTGGTTGAAATTAAAAAATTAACCTTAAGTGTAAGGCGCCGTTTAACTACAATCGCTGATGTTTTTTCATTGGACTCACTGAGCTAGGATTTTTACATAATTTCACAACAATCATAGTAGTATTTTCTAAGGTTTTCGCGACTTGAACTCATAATAAGCAGATGAGCGCTGACTAGGAAGAAAACGCGAACGCGTTTAAAACGCGAATATATCTTTTAAAATAAATATAAATATGTACAATCATTAATTCCATTTCAAAAGCGCCAAAATGTAAAAATAAATCCAACAATGTACTTAAAAATCCATGCGAAACAACAAAACAACATTTTCAAACCGAAGTTTTTCTACGCAATATCCCGCTAAAATTCTTTCTGTTAATAAAAGTGAACGTAACGCGTTGACTATGATGAACAATGTGGATTTTTGTCAAAATATTTTAAACCCCGTCTGTTGCAGAAAATAAAAGAATGGACTTGGCTTGGCACTCAATTGCGAGAGCTGTTGTAATAAATCATAGAGCAAAGAGTAGTTAAAGTTTTATACGAAACCGTTTCATTGTGTTATTTTGCATAGTTTTGTTTGATGGTCAAATTATTGTATGATTTAGATTTTCACTGAATTAAGTTTACGTATAAATTGAATTGGTTTGGATGATAAACAACTAACTCAAAGAAACCTCGATACTTGATAAAAGTCTTCGCTCTTTCGCCGACGACACACCGAACACAAAAGACTGCATTGGCTCAGTGGTTTGTATGACAAAAGAAAACTGAGAACATTAGTACGACGCGTCGTACTAACTAATTCCGGTATATATGCGGTTCTTGTAATAACTATAAAATCCTGGCAGGGTTGCCATATAAAGTGGGAATCAAGTCAAAGTCAAAAATATTTTATTCATTTGGAAATATGCATGCATGAAATCACATTGAAACGCCTTCAAAAACTAAGTTAGGGTTTGTGACTTTGGAACGCACCTAATAATGAGAAGAAAGCACAAGAAACTTATGGGGATTTTGTTGTGATCATGCTCACAAAATAAGCCTTTTGAAAATACTGATTTGGAAATATGCATGCATGAAATCGCATTGAAACGCCTCCAAAAACTAAGTTAGGATGTGTACCTTCGGAACGCACTCACTAATAAGAAGAAAGCACAAGAAACTCATGAGGTTTATTTGTGATCATGCTCACAAAACAAGCGACTGCCTTTTAAAAATACTGATTTATTATAAAAGATGTTAGTGAAACATACGATTTCTTACTAAGATAAAACTACCTTAAAAAAAAAGTACCTACGAACCTTGACATTCTAAATTATTGACAAAACATTTTCAGTAAAGCACTTACATAAATATCTACCTAAGTTCAATTCAGTTAGCCACGTTGTTAAAGCAATAAAGTTTGATGGTAGACGAACCAGTTAACTTTGCAGTGAAATAACTGAGATACTTTCTGTCCAAAACGTTTATTGGACATAGCCAACGAATTTCTCTTCGTATAAAGGTGTGCAACTATTATTGGAAAACTTGTTTTAGGTATTTAAAATTAAACGACGTCGTTTTCATACGAACTAATTGTACAATTTGAGGTTCTTCAAGTCGCTAGTGAACAGGTATTTTCTAAGAAAGAGTGTTACATCTTAGACCGTATCGTCACCTAACATTAGGCAGGTGTGATAGTGGTTAAATACTTGCCTATCATATATATCTTGTTTATTTGGAAAATTGCTTTACCTACTGGTAAAGCAATTTTTAGTAAATTTCTGGTAAATGAGTTTCTTGTGCCTTCTTCGCATTGGTGGGCGCGTTCCGAAGGCACACATCCTAAGTTAGTTTTTAAGACGTTACAATGTGATCTTTGTATAAAATATACATAAGCATCCAAATGAATAAAAATTGACTTTGACTTTGGTAATTTTTTAGAAGAGCGATTAGCTATCTAGGGAAACTTTAGGTATAATGCCTTATTAGGGATTATAATGAAAAAAACGTGTGGCATTCGGGGACTGCCGCGGTAAAGCTATTGCATCGTGCGAGCTTTGTACAGTCGTACCATATACATACATGTTATGCGAACGCTCGGCCGAGCTACATGGTAGGCGGAGTGTTAGGTTTTATTTTCGTTACGGAATTTATTGAATCGGTCGCCGCGCTCAATAACTTAAAAGCTATGCAATAGCTTAAAAGTTATTTGGAAAGTCTTAGCGCTGAAAGGTTAAGGCCATTATGGGAACGTTTTAACTAGTATTGATATTATTATAAAACTTTAACCACAGTAAATAACTATCAGTGTAGAAATGTATGTACTATGTAGGTATATCCTACTAATCCTACTCCTACTTAATATTATAAATGTGAAAGTTTGTGTGTGTGTATGTGTGTGTGTATGTTTGTTACTCCTTCACGCAAAAACTACTGGACCGATTGCAATAAAACTCGGTATGTAGATAGCTGGAAACTTGGATAAACACATAGGCTACTTTTTATCACGATATTCCCACGGGATCGGGACTTACGCGGGTCAAACCGTGGGGTATTATTATAAAACTTTAACCAAAGTAAACAACTAGAAATGTATGTACTATGTAAGTATATGATTAACTAGCAGCGCTCCGCGGTTTCACTCCCGTAACTACTGATCCCGTGGGAATTTTGGGATAAAAAGTAGCCTATAGCCTTTCTCGATAAATGGACTATCCAACGCAAAAAGATTTTTTTAATTCAAACCAGTAGTTCCTGAGATTAGCGCGTTCAAACAAACAAACAAACAAACTCTTTAGCTTTATAATATTAGTATAGATGACTGTCTAATAATAATTTTATCCATATATTCCCATTTAATTTATTCATATGGATATTTCACAGATGATGAAGGTCCGTTATGGTTGCGGCTCGACTGGCCGACGTCGAAACGTTGAATATTCATGGTTGTTTACATTTCAGTTAGATTATCATTTCGGGCTGTTGGCAGGAAAACGACAGCATCGATAACCAAAGCTTTGGCCCCGTTAATCCTAATTTAGACGTTACAATGGTCGTAGAAACTTCTCAACTTTTAAAACTGACGAAAAATAAGAATATAGGATTTTGTATAGGATATATAGAATATAGGATGGTTACTTTAATACCAAAGTTGTTTAAAACGATATATTCATCATGCTGTTTCAAGAGACCTGGAATAACACATAGACTACTTTTTATCCCGATATTCCCACGGAATCGGGACTTACGCGGGTGAAACCGTGGGGCGCAGCTAGTAATAAAATAATAATAAAAAACAAAGCTTGCTACAAAGGGCGGCCTTATCGCTCAAAGCGATCTCTTCTAGGCAACCTTTGGATGGACAAGAAGTTGAGGAAGGTGAAGGGTAGGGTGTTCAAGCTTAGGAAATTAAATAAGATGCAAATAACAACAAAAACATAATAATAAATACAAACTAAACTACATACTAATAATAATACAGACTGGAGGTTGAGGGTAGATCTTTATCCATTTATCTTCTAAATTGTCACTTTTAGCGGATTTTTATCATTTTTACGATTTCAGTCTGATATGTATCTGTTGAATATGTAACGAAACCTTTCGGGAACCATCTTAGGTAGGTAAGCTTATTTTTGACCGAAAATCAGCATTCCTAATTATGATTCCGTGATATCGGAAGACGACTTCCTCTATCAATAGGTTTAATCTTTTATCAATTCCACAATCATTTTCTTATAAAGGACTATTTCAAAGTTAGGTACAATTACCTATCTTGGCTCCGCTAAACTTAGATGGCGCTAGCGTAGCAAAATCCATTATATATAGAGGTATTTTTAAGCTATTGCATAGCTTTTATCGCGGGTTTTGAGCGCGGCGACCGAATCAAGAAATTCCGTAACGAAAATAAAACCTAACACGACCCACTCCGCCTACCATGTATCTCGGCCGAGCGTTCGCTTAACGTGTATGTATGTGGTACGACTGTACGAAGTTTGCACGATGCATAATAGCTTTACCGCCGCAGTCCACGAGTGCCACAAGTTTTTTATACGTAAAATAGCTTGCATTTGACCTCATCTCACCTGATATAAAGCGACGATGAGAATGTAGTATGATCGCCTAGAAGGAGAACGCCATGCCTGAACAATATGGAACGCGACGAGTAACTTAGAAACAATTAATAATTGTCTCATTTTTTAGTCTTTTTGAGCTCAAATAAAATTTTTAGAATCATTAAATTATTTTAATCATAAATTACATTTTTGCTATAGTTGTCCTGAAAATCGTATAATCCAATTTCTGATCACTTTAATACAATATAGCGTGTTATCCATACTAATATTATAAAACTGAAGACACGTTTGAACGCGCTAATCTCATAAACAGCTGATTCGAATTGGAAAAAATAATTTGAGATGGATAGTGTTGGACATTTATCGAGGAAGGCTATAGGCTTTTTTTTATTTCGATATTCCCACGGAATCAGGAGTTTTGCGGAGGGCTGCTAGTATTTAATATTATAAAAAATATCGCGTACGAAATCACATGAAAATCACAAAGTTTTAGAAACTTGGTACCTACTACTAGCGCCACTTTGGTAATTGCCAACCCCATTAAGTATATACTTGAACACAAAGTAATTTATAATTTTATTGCGAGATTTAAAACAGCGTCTTTAATTACAAACACCCGGCGCCGTAAATCGGGCATAATCAAATTGACAGAATCGAATTCATGGTCATAAATTAAATTGTGACAAAGACATTAAACAGAAAAGTTATTTGTTCGCTTCAGATCCTTTGCAGTAAATAAAATAAACAAGGGAAACCTTAGAAATAAAAAACTTGAGAGGAGTCAAGGGACACCCAGATGAAATGAAGTTCCTTTCGATTAATCAGTGAAGGAATTGTAATAAAAAAAAATTAAAGTAATAATAATATTTTTTATGACTTAAAATCCAGTGAGGCCTCTCCATCCTTCAGCCACTCACGTTCCTGTTGCCCCCTTGCTGTAATTTACTCGGCTAATTAGGGTGGCCCAGTCTGAGAGTTGGCGAGTCTCCGCCTGCCATTTTTACGTGTTTATTGAACACTAGCTGCGCCCCGCGGTTTCACCCGCGTAAGTCCCGATCCCGTAGGAATTGATAGGGTTTTCCCGGAAATTATTCGATTTTTTTCTCGCCTTTTAAACCTTCCCTAGACCTCCACGAACATTTCAAGACTAAGATAAGATAAATCCGTTCAGCCGTTCTCGAGTTTTAGTGAGACTAACGAACAGCAATTGATTTTTATATATAAGATTGTTACGGCAGGTGCCATAGTATCCATAGTTCCCCAGTATCTAGTCCACTACCATCCCATCACAATAGCTCCAGTAGTTTTGTCCTGTAGATTATCAATAGTTTTCATCCAAACCGGAGGTTGTCCTTGGTTGCACTTTATAGTGTAGACAGGGATAATCGCCGGTTTAGAATCCACCCCATTGCTTGCTATTATACTTGTTATTGTTAAGGGCCTCTACGTGTTGGCTTCGGCTCCACGCACGCCTTCCAAAGGTCCGGGGCTCCATAGCCCCGTGATACAGGACGTATATTTTTTACTATTAATAAATATAATGTAATATAAACTTAATCAGTAGGCTTAATTTTAGTAAACTGGCTTGCTTTCTATGAGAGAGAGAGAGAGAGAGACAAACACGCGCACGCCGCACGGCTTACGCAACTATAGCAAAAAGTGTCGTTACAACTTTTGGTCTTAATTTTTTCCGTCTAGCCCCCTTTCGCAACGCGCGATAAGGAACTTCGTTCCAAAAAGTATAAATGTTGCTAAGTACGAAGTGAGGTTCTAATTCGAATGTCTCTACCTCGACAGTACGTTTCGTCGTTGGGTCGTTACCTCGAAAGTTGTAGATGTAAATAAAGTCGATGTAGTTAAAAAGAAGACTTTATCTGCATCTACACTAATATTATAAAGAAAAAGTTTTCGCTTTTTTGTTACAAAAGGCTCCCGAAACTACAGAACCGATTTTGATAAAACTTGATATGGTTAAAAGTAACAGCCATTAAATCAAAATACATTTATTCTTACGGGATCTGGACTCCCTAGTAGCATTTTACAGAGTTATTGGTAGATTATTATATAAGAAAGCCGGTGAGGGCTTCTGTGTATCATAACAATCAACTTTTGTTCTAGGACTTCTGGAAATTCGATAAAAAAAATCGAATATTTTGACAACATCTATAGTTAGCTCGTTACGTGAACTATAAAAATTTAACGACTTGTTATGATGGAATCATACTAAGTTCTTCAATAATATTACTATAAGCAAATCTTACTCTACCTACTTTATTAGATATTCTACGCCTGTGCGAGTACTTACTCGTACGGATTACTCACGCATCGAATAATCGCACGTACCTGAAAAGTTTTCCTACGAACCTGACTAATATGATCACCGAGTCACCAAGGATGACACCTAGTATGACTGAACCACTTACTGAACTAGTTAATATGCAAATAAAGTAGGTCACTAAACCAGATCGAGGGTTTCGGTTTCCCCCATTTATTAAGTTTTGCGATAGTAAATTCTGACGCCAATATTTATAAAAAAAAAAACATTTTTTTTTAATATGTGAATAAGACCCGGAAAATATTTAGAAAATTTATTGTTTATTCTTAATTATTTTTTATTATACAGATCATAATTAAAATAATATACCTAATAAAATGTATTATTTAGTCATGTGTTTTGTCTCTGAGTTAGTTTTCATAAAACAATGTCCAAAGGTATTCCATAATAGTACATTACGATATAAGTGTGGTAAATTGATCTTTGCATAGAGGCGGTTTATGACGCGCAAGCGGCAGCGAGCGTGTTAAGAAGCCAAGATGCAAAGATCAATTCCACACGTATATCGTACGACGTTTTTTATCACAGTTGCGAATAAAAGAAGACTTGAAAAGAAAACAAAATAATAATTAACAAAATATTTGTGATAAGTCTATGTTTACATTTTTTAAGGCAATATTTTTTTGTTAATTATGCTCCGGAAAGGCCAGGCTAAAGACTTTTAACCTATACAGCCTCGTCTGACATACAATATTTTTTTGGGGTTTTTTCTATTTGTTTTTGCGTCGGGGGTTAAGAACAAAATACAATGGTACGGAAAAACCATATATTTAAGTAAAGAAAAAACAAAAAATAAACAACTCAATTTTTAATCGTTTTCTAAGTCATTATCACGTAAAATTTTCGTTCGTAAACCGACTTTAGAGACAACCATTTTTGCTAGCTAAAAACTCTTTGGTATCTACCTTTTTTATACATCAAAACAGCATAACCCAGATAAATTAAGAATGTTTCACCTACCTAACATGTAATTAGCAGTAAGATACGTTTTAACTTATCGGGATTACTTTATAGCACTAGTTGTCAAATGTAAAACGCACGCGTGCATAATATGTTGGATTATGAGCCTAAAAGCTGTTGAATAAGATCCACTTTATGAGCAACTGTGATAAAACTAAAAAAATTAAATCAATAATGGAGATTAATATTTAGTTTTCAGTTTCGAGCCTAGTGTTAAAACACAAAATGCAATGTGCACCGCCCACTTGAAAATGCATGCAACTTGTAAATAAGTAACGCCGGATTTAATCAACTATAAAATTAAATCAATTAAATATATACCTATATATTTTTTATTGCCACTTGACTTTATATAGCAATTCTCAACTAAGTTAATTTTATGACTAGAGTAACGGTAACTTTGTGATAAAGGGGTGAAGTTTACTAAAACAAAAGGGAAGGGATTCGTTCCAATCCAAATGCTTCGATAGATAGCAGCAGCATCTTTAAATCACGGAAAAAAAACATGGATGCGTGCACTTAAGTACGCTCGTGAGAAGTTATACTTCTAGAAATTATCCGTCTGGTATGTTTTGACGAACCAGTTGGCACAATGGTCACCATGCCGGACTGCCAAACACAGGGTTGCGGGTTCGATTCCCGCCTCAGACAAGTATTTATGCTTAGATATTTGTCTGTGGTCTAGTTGTTTCTATGTATTATAAGTATATTATTATATTTACAAAAGAAAAGTATTTAAGTAGTATATCCGTTATCTAGCACCCATAACACAAGTCTAGTTACTCACCTTGGGGCTAGATGGTGATGTGTGGAATGTCCTGCAATATTTATTTATTATTATTATACGTCCGTTTGTCTGTCCGTCCGTCTGGTATTTATTTTGCGGGCAGCTTCACCCTGTTACTTTTGTGTTACGCAGCTTCAACCTGTGACTGTTACAGTGATGTGCGGGCATCTTAAAATTTTGCTCTCATAATTATTTCAAAACGAGCCTAAGGAGTTTAACTTCAAAAACTGAAAGATGTCTGGTAAAAATCAAGTACCTATCATTGGTTTTTGTAACCCAAACCATTTGACACTGAAAAGACGCAACTATCCGCCTACGTTTGTAGTTTTAACTTACCTAGAAATTTTAATGATTCCCAGAAAATTAAAAATATATAGTAGCTTTTAAACAATACATCAAAAGTACTTTTATACAGTTTATTAGAGAATAACCTTTGCAAAAGTAGGTATAGGTTCTTCAAAAGATGAGACGTAAAATGGTTGGAGCAGTTAGTAGGTTTTCGCGAGTGTTATTTTAAAATCGTTGTGATAATATTGGTTGTTAACAAAATTTGATCGTTAATTTCAATGGAGTCTTACTTGTCAAACACCGATAATTATTATAATGACTACCTCAAAGAGAAAAAGACTCATTACAAAAGCTTTCAACTACAAGGCCTAATTCCGAACTTCAGCATGGACGTAGGTGGGGGACGTAGTTTCCGCACGGACAAAGGGTTTTTGGGAATTCGATCCCTAAAGGGCTGCTACTGACATAGAAACTCTATTTTTCTATTTTCGATGGTTTCAAGTAGGTAATATAAAGCCAAATACTTAATAAAAGAGGATTAGCATAGTATTACCATAAGCCTACAGTTATTGGAACGCCACACTTGTCTAATCTCTAAATACCGACTACAAACATTTTTAAAGTATGGTAGGCTGTAAGTGATTTTGGAACGAGGTTCCTTATCGCGCGTTGCGAAAGGGGGCTAGACGGAAAAAATTAAGACCAAAAGTTGTAACGACACTTTTTGCTATAGTTGTAAGCCGTGCGGCGGGCGCGTGTTTCTCTGTCTCTCTCTCTCTCTCTCTCCCTCCCATAGAAAGCAAGCCAGTTTACTAAAATTGAGCCTAATTATTATTCCTTCGCTAATTAATCGAAAGGAACTTCGTTCCATCCGGGTGTCCCTAGACACCTCTCAAGTTTTTATAAATATTTAATTTATTGTTGGTTCTCTTAAATGTCACAAGGTATAGAGATAAGTACTTGAGAAATAATATTTAGTTAAATGAGGTTAGGTCAACTTTTATTTTGTCCAATTGGGAAGCACTTAAACATAATGTTTTCGTTAATTATGAGGTTGTCCCATAATTGTTTATTTATTATGCTATTGTAGCAGAAGACCTGAAGAGTATGTGATCAAACAAGCTTTAAACCGGAACGCAAAAGAAACAGCGCGGAGTGTGAGTTCTCGCGTATAGTAAACGCTACTATCACGTTTGCGTAAACGAGAAAACTGTATGGAAAGTTCAAGCTTCACATTACTTTTTTCGATTCCTGCCTCAGACAAGTATTTATAAGTATATATTGACAAAAGAAAAGTATATTATAAGTAGTATATTCGTTGTCTAGCACTCATAACACAAGTCTAGTTACTTAGCTTAGGGCTAGATGGCTATGTGTGGAATGTCCTGCAATATTTATTGGTTTTATTTATTTAATAATAGTACATTACGATATAAGTGTGGTAAATTGATCTTTGCATAGAGGCGGTTTATGACGCGCGAGCGGCAGCGAGCGTGTTAATGAAGCCAAGATGCAAATATCAATTCCACACGTATATCGTACGACGTTTTTTATCACAGTTGCGAATAAAAGAAAAGACTTGAAAAGAAAACAAAATAATAATTAACAAAATATTTGTGTTAACTCTATGTTTACATTTTTTTAAGGCAATATTTTTTTGTTAATTATGCTCCGGAAAGGCCAGGCTAAAGACTTTCAACCTATACATCCTCGTGTGACATACATTATTTTTTAGGGATTTTTCTATTTGTTTTGCGTCGGGGGTTAAGAACAAAATACAATGGTACGGAAAAACAATATATTTAAGTAAAGAAAAAACAAAAACAAACAACTCAATTTTTAATCGTTTTCTAAGTCATTATCACGTAAAATTTTCGTTCGTAAACCGACTTTAGAGACAACCATTTTTGCTAGCTAAAAAACTCTTTGGTACCTACCTTTTCGGGATAACTTTACAGCACTAGTTAACAAATCTAAAACGCACGCGTGCATAATATGTTGGATTATGAGCCTAAAAGCCGTTGAATAAGATCCACTTTATGAGCAACTGTGATAAAAAAGTATATTATAAGTAGTATATTCGTTGTCTAGCACTCATAACACAAGTCTAGTTACTCAAGCTTAGGGCTAGATGGCTATGTGTGGAATGTCCTGCAATATTTATTGGTTTTATTTATTTAATAAATTATTTAATGAACCTACCTATCTATATAGGACTAGGCCGTGCATTAATTCGTATCGCTATCGGTGACCACATACAAACAGTTAACAAGCGGTGTCCAACTGCAAATTCGACTAGACTAATTAATAGGCAGATGGACATTATTACATGATTAGTTGTCTGCCTATATCGGTTATTTGAACAAAATTATTAGGGTAAACTAACGAGATTGCTGTTATACGTTTAAAATTAATGTTTACATTGAATTATGATAAATTTTCAGTAAAGCGTAGATACAAAGTTGTATCTATTTGTACTTGTATACAGGCTGTTTTCCGCCTTTTTAATGAGGCCCTTTTTGCATGAGGATGGAGTAGGCTTCCCCAGCACCTACTACCCTCTCAGCTTAGTCGACCATGTCCAGAGGAGAGAACTTGTCAATACTTCTGGAGCCAACTAAGCCGCGGGTTTCATCACGATGTTTTCCTTCACCGTAAGAGCAATGTCAATAAGCGCACAAAAATTTTTCTTAAGAAAAATACATTGGTGCACTGCCGGCCGGGATTCGAACTACCGACCTTCAGAATGAAAGTCGAGGTATCTACCACTAAGCCAACACCGCTCAAAAAGTTGTATCTTATTCTATACATATAAAATGCTTTGTCCTGAATGACTGACTGACTGAGGGATCAATGCGCACCCTAAACCGCTGACCGTAGAGACCTGAAACTTGGAAGGTGTGTTCTTTGCATGACGTAGGGATCCGATAAGAAAGCGTTTTCCGAAATTCTACCCCTAAGGGGGTGAAAGGGGGGGGGCAAAGTTTGTATGGGACAACGTGATTCCTTGGCCCATTTTCGGCTCTTACGCGGACGAAGTCGCGGGCAAAGGCTAGTCTAACAATAAAAAGTAAAAAAAAATAGTTGATCTGTTTTAATTAGTGTGACGAATTGCAAAAATGGCCAGTTGATAAAATGACGAGATACGAAAATGACAAGTTACGAAAATGACGAGTCGCGTTTATGACGAGTTGTGCGCTAGTGTGACGAGTTTGCGTTTATGAGCGACCTAATATTAATCCTTGATTTCAACTAGGTATTCGCCTTTCAATGAGTTTAAATGGTACCTTTACCTATTTTCTGTTTACCTTTTTTTCAACTGAATAAAACATCTTCACTCAATCTCGCGGTTTCAGTTCTAAGAAATCAGCAAATTCTGTTTTATTTGATACTTCTGTTTGTATTTACAAATCAGGGACTCTATCTCTTACTTTTTTTTTACAGCGAAGATTTAATCTTCATTTCGCGAGAAATATAAGTAATAAAAATAAACAAGCTGCGAAAGAAAATGACAAACGTATATAAGAGAAATACAAGTACCTACCGATAGGGGTCAAAGTAGACAATAGATTTTTCGGCGACTGTTTAATCTGCAGTAAATAAATATGGTGAACATCTACTTTCATAATAACGGATGGCGAGCTATCGAACGATAGAAAGCCAGTAGTCTGCGTTCATTCTAACATGGGCTGGAAACATCTTAGGAAATATGATTAAAACCATTAAGTATAACTTATTTTACTTGAGTGTTCAAGTTTTTATGTAACTTTTTACTACTTAGAATAATAACGTGACTTGAAGTTGACGTGAAAGGGTACCGGCGCTCTCACCATACAAACGTACTCGACTGTTTCCTCCCTGGAAAATGACACTAGCTAAAATATTTTTGTGCCATAAAACCTATAACTGCCATGACTATGCCCCTATGTTTGGTTTTTTCATTTTCTAATTATCATAGAAATTAAGTTTAATAAACAAAACATAGGGGCATGGTCATGGCAGTTATTAGTTTTATGCAACAAAAATATTTGCTCTAGTGTCATTATCCAGGGAGTCATCGACTACGTTTGCATGGAGAGAGCCCCCGGTAAAATGAAACTTCAGATGCTCAAGTAAGCTTAAACAATACAGCGGTACCTTCATAAATAACTCTCATTAAACTATTCATAACTCATAAATAACACTGTATTATAGTGACTAGGACCTCCGGTTCGCCATTTTTAACCGACTTCAAAAAAAGGAGTAGGTTCTCAATTCGGTTGTAGGTATGTATTTTTTAATAGCATCTTTTCCTTAAGCCTATTTCGAGCTACTTCCCCGGCCAACTCAAAAAAGTTTAAAATCAAAATGTGAAAAATTTTGTTAACCGCCCGGTTATAACATAATTTTCAAACTACTAAAATATGTATTAGGCTTTAAATCTATCCAATAACGTAACAGTGTACCTAGTAATTAATAATGATTGTCGGTTAATTCATAAACGAAACTTTGATTTAATTTTGGGATAATTATAAAACCTAATAAAGGTTTTAAAATAAATATTGCCTAGATTAATTTTTATAACTGGGTCATTTTGCGAAAAAAAATTGTCTGGCCCGCTACCTTAAAATCTCATGTATTGTCTGGCCCGCTACCTTAAAATCTCATGTTGGTTTTTGTAGGGTAGGACGGGGGAATGGCTTTAGGAAAACACGCTGTATTTTTTTAATTACTTATTATAAATCAATATTGAGAAAAGTAACAAAGTCTATAACTATCTAGTTATCAACCATTTAACACCAAAAGTACATATAAATAAAATAAATAAATAAATATTGCAGGACATTCCACACATCGCCATCTAGCCCCAAGCTCAGTAACTAGACTTGTGTTATGGGTGCTAGACAACGGATATACTTATATACTTTTCTATTGTAAATATATACTTATAATACAAACAACCAGACCACAGACAAATATCTAACCGTAAGTACTTGTCTGAGGCGGGAATCGAACCCGCAACCCTGTGTTTGGCAGTCCGGCATGGTGACCATTGTGCCAACTGGGTCTTAGACCTATTAATAGTAGGACAACTATAAAAAAACACGTTTGCGCGGCATTACCCCTGACGTTGGGTAATGACGTTCAGCTCGTTCAGCAATTCTAACTTCTTGCTGTTGGGTGAAGATGGGCTTGCAACCTAGAATCAAGTGCATCTTCACCCCTCAACAGTGAGCGCCATTGCTCCTGCCTCCCCTACCTGTTAACTAAGTAGTCCAAAAAAATCTCAGTTACTTAAATATTAGATACCTAACAATATATTTCATATGGTAGGATTATACAGTATTTCTAACAGTGGGTACCTAAATAACCATAAACAATGTTCAGTAACATAAGCTTTTTAAATGAAATCGTGCAAAAGAACATGTTGAACAAGCCATCTTTTATATGGAATAATCCTATTTGTATTCAGAAAGAATTAGGTGCTAACTCTGTTACAAAGTTTTCGTGTAAAAACGTGATAAAACGACCACTTCCTTTCTTCTAACTTATGCTGAACAACCACTGAACATTGAACAACCAACAGATGTCTGAAACATAAACCATAGTCAATAAACTTTTATACCAACGACAAAAACGGAAAACAATATTTACGCGCGTATAATAAAGTCTGTAACAGGTCATGGTGAGGTCTACCCTGCATTTTACCCTCGACTAACTAAAGAGGTAGGTTAGCTGGTACTGGTGAAAGGGTACCGGCGCTCTCTCCATACAAACGTAATCGACTGTTTCCTCCTTGGATAATGACACTAGAGCAAATATTTTTGTGGCATAAAACCTATAACTGCCATGACTATGCTGCTATGTCTTGTTTATTTTTCATTTTCTAATTATCATAGAAATTAAGATTTTAAAAACAAAACATAGGAGCATGGTTATGGCAGTTATAAGTTTTATGCAACAAAAATATTTTCCTAGTTTCATTATCCAGGGAGAAAATAGTCGACTACGTTTGTATTGAAAGGCTAACGGTTAATACGTGAGGTAAGTACCTAGATTAATTATTTAGGTACTTGGTTTTTTTGCACATAAAAAGTGGTGACGATGCCGTCTAAGATGTAGCATGATTACTTATAGAAGATACATTATACTCTTGAATTGAAGACCCCCAAATTTACTTTTACCACCAAAGCAATAACGAAAATGTAAAATAAATACGCTAACGGGGCATGGAGAAGAGGTGTATCTATGTTAAACTGATTTTGATGAAATTTGTTCTAGAGATAACCGGAATATTGATATATTTACTTTCCGATATTCCAAAGGCTATAAGACATACATTGGTGAAGCAGTAGGGTATAGTGAGTACATTATAATATTGTCTAATTATGTCGGCGTTGACCTCAAGTTAACTTTAAATAAAAGGCCTTGAAATTACTGGACCGATTTTGATGTAACTCGGTATGAGGATACATGGATGGGGAGTCTTGTTTCCATTTTGATCCCCTTTTGTTTTCCTTTTTATCCCCCTTTGTTCCTATTTTGATCCCCCTTTGTTCCCCTTTTGTTTCCATTTTGATCCTCTTTTGATTTCATTTTGATTCCCCTTTATTCCCATTTTGATCCCCCTTCGTTCCCATTTTGATCCCCCTTTGTTCCCATTTTGATCCCCCTTTGATCCCATTTTGATGCCCTTTTGTTTCCATTTTGATCCCCTTTTTGTTTCCATTTTCGAAACCCAGATTATAATATAATAAAACTAGCGAACCCGGCAGATTCCTGCCCGGAATAGCAGCGCCGATGATTTAACCATTTCAAAAATGTATTAGTAGGCTTCTCACACACTGTCAAGTGAAACTACCCTGACAAATTATAGGTATGGGCAACTCACTTATGAGTGAGATTGTGAGTAGGTGAGTAGCCTACTAAGCCACTTTTTTTTAACACGTTTTTATTAGGTCGACCTGTATGTATGTAACCTAATATGCAATAAAATCTTGCAAGTTAAATTAGATCCTATTCCCAGTTATTTCAAGATAATGAAGATCCATAGGTTTAATAAGTAACCTATATAATGTAATTGTTGGTAAAGCTTGCGTAAGCTGTCGTTCTTATCTCTATAGACTGCCAAACATTCAAGAAGTTAAATTTTAATATAAACCTTAATTTCGGCCTCATTCATCTCGAATCTACTTATCAAAGAGGTTGTTTCATGAAATGGTATAATTCGAAATTCCAAACTTCAGCCAAGTTTGGTGACTTTGATAATGCTTATATTTGGTATCTGAATTTATTGTTTTCCTTTGAGTATCGTTATGAAGTTTTAATTAAAACACCACTGTGCTTCAGTTATTTTTATTAAGCGATGATAAATTAATTTTTAACCACTAAACGGTACTTTTCAAAAAGCAATAAGGTAATAAGGTTTTTGTGTTTTTACATGACAAATCTGATATTATGTAGATTGGATTACAAAAAAAATCTAGTGGAAAACTGAAATCAACACTACTGAAAACTCGAAAACCGTATATTCGAATAACTGTGTGGCAAAGTACTGACTCTTTTAGTAGCTTTAGCTCTTATTTGGAACTAGCTGCGCTCCGCGGTGTCACCCGCGTGAGTCCCGATCCCGTGGGAATATAAAAATGAAAAGTAGCCTATAGCCTTCCTCGATAAATGGACTATCCAACACCAAAATAACTTTTTAATTCGAACCAGTAGTTCCTGAGATTAGCGCGTTCAAACAAACAAACTCTTCAGCTTTATAATATTAGTATAGATTCCAAAACCCTTATCGTGTTTTCGTTTTTAAAACAGATCCCATAACATTCTTTTACATTCATTTTCTCCGGTGGCGGAGTCTGTGGGACCCAAAATTTTCTCGGTTTTAGATTAACGGCTTTTCGAATTCGTACCACTTGCGCGTACCGTCAGTACCATCAGCGTGCTTCGTAACAATTTTCGTAACATTTTTATACATGTCAGTTCTAATATTTTGTTTTGTCAACAACTTTCAACTGTTCGCGTAGTATTTAAATTCTCTTTGAACTGTTCTAAATATGTCTAGTCATGTGCTTGTGCAAATTAATGTTTTTCTATTCTATTCTAACAACGGAATTCGAATCTATATTGTCATACCCTGTTTTTGATGGGTAAATTAATGTGAAATCATTGTAGTAGATATAGTATATACCTTTGACTATTTAATTAAAGCTGTTAGAAGGGTTAGATTCACTACCTACCTTCAAAGGTTAACTCACATTTCACATTTGAAAGGGTATCACCACGAAACTATCAGTGTTTCACTATCTGAAACAAACTGAAGTGATAACAGCGATCGTGATGTCCGAAAATAATTTATTGAAACAAGAGATACCCTTGTTCAATAATGAGTTTGATAAGTTCAATGGGTGTCTTTGATAACTGGACTCAGCTCATTATACATTTCTGTTTAATTAAAATTTGAGACTGTTTCAATAATAAAACCGGTCAAGTTCGAGGCGGACTCGCAAACGAAGGTTCTGTACCATTGTATTTCGTTTTTAGTAGGTAGGTATTTGTTGTTATAGCGGCAACAAAAATACAGCATCTGTGCAACTGTCTAGCTATCGAGGCTCATGAGATACAGCCTGGTCACATACATACTGACGGACGGACAGTGGATTCTTAGTAATAGGGTCCCGTTTTTACCAGGGTACGGAACCCTAAAAAGGAAATTCGAGGCAATATAATTATGGGGAAAAATAACTAAAACTATGTAACTCAAAAAAAGCGAGCTTTGTACAGTCGTATCATATACATACACGTTAAGCGAACGCTCGGCCGAGCTACATGGTAGGCGAGGGGTGTTAGGTTTTATTTTCGTTACGCAATGTCTTGATTCGGTCGTCGGGCTCAAAGCCCGCGAAAAGCTTTGCAATAGCCTAAAAAAAAAAAACCATTAGGTATTTGAATAAGTGATCCTACGCATAATCATAACAGGATTTGTCCTATCGTATTTAAAGTTTTTTTGAAGAAAATGCTAAAAGAAAATTCACACCCCTTATTCCAAAAACGAGGTTTAAGAATACTCCGAGATGTGGATTTAAACCTTAGATTTACTCGTGAACTATAATCTGAACACTATCCCTATAGATTATTTAGGGAACTATAGTCTAAACACGATCCCTATAAATTATATTGGGAAGTATAGTCTAAACACGATCCCTATAGATTACATAGGGAACTATAGTCTAAACACTATCCCTATAGATTATTTAGGGAACTATGGTCTAAACACGATCCCTATAAATTATATTGGGAAGTATAGTCTAAACACGATCCCTATAGATTACATAGGGAACTATAGTCTAAACACTATCCCTATAGATTATGTAGGGCACTATAATTTAAATATTATCCCTATAGATTATATAGGGAAGTATAGTCTAAACACTATCCCTATAGATTATGTAGGGAACTATAATCTAAACATTATCCCTATCTATACTAATATTATAAAGCTGAAGAGTTTGTTTGTTTGAACGCGCTAATCTCAGGAACTACTGGTTCGAATTGAAAAAAATATTTTTGTGTTGGATAGTCCATTTATCGAGGAAGGCTATAGGCTACTTTTTATCCCGAAATTCCCACGGGATCAGGAGTTACGGGGGTGAAACCGCGGAGCGCTGCTAGTAGATTATATGGGGAAGTATAGTCACGAGTATCTGTGTCTAAATCTAAGATTTAAATCCACATCCCGGACTATTCTTAAACCTCGTTTTGGAATATAGGGGACAAGGTCTTAGTTAAAGGCGAAATACTTGTTTATATGTAAGGGTAAACCGGAGGAAATTTGATAGTTTCCCTTAATTAAAGTACTCTCTACGTATTTACGGATAAAACAAAAAGAAAACATTGAAAACTATCCGAAAATAAAAGTATGAACGAACAATGGTGACCAGTAATGACAGCTAAAGGCCAAATAATGTGACCGTGCGATGTTTACACACCACTTGATACGGTGTAACTAGGTAGGTATCAATATAGGAAGCAATATATACCTATCTATACTAATATTATAAAGCTGAAGAGTTTTTTTGTTTGAACGCACTAATCTCAGAAACTACAGGTTCGAATTGAAAAAATATTTTTGTACTGGATAGTTCATTTATCGAGAATGGCTATAGGTTATTTTTCATTTTGATATTCTCACGGGATCGACTAATTATAGTTATACTAGCTGCGCCTAGCTATGCAACACATTTTTTTTTAATTCGAACCAGTAGTTCCTAAGATTAGCGCGTTCAAACAATCAAACTCTTCAGCTTTATAATATTTGTATAGATTATTAGTATCTAGAATGTACTCTGTAATGACAAAATTGCCTAACCACCGTCACTAACTAATTAAATTAAATTCTTGGTAGAAAGATACCTACGTCAACGACTTTAGGTAGGTCAGTATATGCTATCTTCTTCTTCTTCGTATCGATAACACAAATTAAAGGGTATATGCTATAGTGTTTATACTATAGTAATTAAGTTAGTCCTGAAGTTTCTTCACAGAAATAATACCTACACACTTATTAGTTACGGCACACGGTGGATGTAATTTTGTCCCCTAATTATAAATATTTAAGGCATGCATTGAACTTAATAACGAGAAAAAAAAATAGTTCGAGAAAATGTTGACTCCACATTTTCCAATTCATTCCTTTTCCTGGTTGCTGATAGCGCATACATACCAATTAAGTGACGTCACACTTAATAGGTATGTATGCACTATATAAAAGTATGTGGTTATTGTTAACCACATACTTTTATATACAGAATGTAGATACACAACAATGGGACTACGAGAAATAGTTCTCCCTTATGGTCCCATTAATGGGACAAAATACTGGGACCACGAGAAAATAGCGTGATAGCACATATATATCTATTAAGTGTGACGTCACTTAATTGGTATGTATGCGCTATCAGCAATCAGGAAAAGAAAGGAATTGGAAAACATAGAGTCAACATTTTCTCTAACCATTTTTTTTCTCGTTATTAAGTTCAATACATGCCTTAAATAACCCACAGGTATAAGAGCATTTATAAATTCCCTTCACAACACTTTATCTATCTAAAGGATGCCTAAGAAAAACGTGATGGTCAGTTATCGTGACAGAAAACGGTTGCTTATTTACATTTCACAATAAAGTGCGTTTGCGAATAGAAATGCCGCAGGGACGTGGGTAGGTAATAAAGTACCGACGACACTGCGACAAGGTTCTTAACAAACGTGACTGAGAAAGCTAATAAGCAATGATATTAGACTTTTTAACTAATCTAAAGCTTTTATTCGGCAATCCAAATCTTTGGCTGTTTTTAAAGCCAATGTGTACAAGCATTACCTTGCTCTCGCTGAAGCTCGTCAATTAAACATATAGATGTCCTATTGTTTCATTGTACGTATATATTTATGTGTTGGTATGTATTTTTTTATTACTATTTATATATTAATATATTTTATTAATTATGTATTTTAGTATTTATTATTGTATGTTATATATTATTTTAATATCTATTTAGTATTATCTTCCTTATATTTCTATCGCGTTATGAACAACCCACCCATCCCCTTCCTTAATTCTTGTCCATCCAAAAGTTACCTGGAATCGCTTTTAGCGATAAGGCCGCCCATTGTGCCATATTGTAAGGTATTAAATATGAATTTTCTTTTAGCATATAGGTAGTTACTTAAGTTAGAATTAATTTTAATTTTGTTATATTATGTAATCATTTTGCGTTTTGTTTTTATGGTGCAATAAAGTGTTTATCTATCTATCTATCTAAAGTCGGCGCGCCTTGTCGAGGCTACTGGCGATCCTAGAGCTGGCGGCTTTTTGTCCCAGCGACTCAGTATTGCTATTCAGCGAGGGAATGCTGCCAGCATTTTGGGGACAATGCCTCGCGAGGGTATGGCCGAGGGCTTCCTTTTGTTTTAATGGGCTGATTTTTAATTAATATAATTTTATACTAATTTTATTATTTATTTGTTATGTTTAGTTTTTTATTTAATTTCTGGGTGGGGGGGATTTTTTTTGGCGTCTTTTCAATTATATTGTGATTATTATTATTATTTTTAATTTCGTCTAATTTGATTTGATGTATATATTGACGTTTAATTTTGTGTACTAATCTATACATATAAAATGCTTGGTACTGAATGACTGACTGACTGACGGATCAACGCACTTGCTAAACCGCTGATCGTAGAGACTTGAAACTTGGAGGGTGAGTTCTTTGTGTGACGTATCCGATAAGAAATGATTTTCCAAATTTTAACTCCTAAGGGGTTGAAGCGGGGTAAAATATTGTATGGGACAACGTGACTCCTTGGTCCATTTTCGATTTCTACGCGGGCGAAGTCGCGGGCAAAAGCTAGTCTAAAAGACATAATCACCAAATTCTCATGCTATGAAGTGCCTGGGCTTGAGGCTCACAGCTAAGCAACGCTCGCTGATCGTTTACGGTCGTGCGGGTTAAGCGACGGCTGGCGCCATCATTACTTCGATGGGTGGCCAATTAGTAGTGTGGCAAAAATGTATTTTCGTGAACCCCTCTGTGCTTCGGAAGGCACGTTAAGCCATTGGTCCCGGTTGCTACCTCTGGTAGCAGTCGTTAGGTCAAGTTAGAGGCCTTAAGGTAATCTGAAAACTCTAACAATAGGTGAGCCACACCACTATACGAGAAGAAGAAGAAGTGCCTGAGCTGTATTAGATGGAGTAGGCTTCCAAAACCTATACTACCCTCTCAGCTTAGTCGACCATGTCTAGAGAAAAAAATGGCTGTATGTAAAGTCGGTTTACGGACGATAATTTTACGTGATAACTTCATAAAAAGACTTTGATGAAATAATAACTTGCTATGGTAACATATCATGTCAACAAAACCTGACACATTACCATTTTGCATACTTCAATATGTTGCTATGGTTAAATTGTCAAAAACGTAACGTAACGCATGACGTCACACTTTTTTGTGAATGCCGGTGTTCATCGATTTATAAGACGTTATCACGTCAAAAACTGTTAATACGTCTTAAGCCAACTAAGCCGCAGATTTCATTACGATGTTTTCCTTCGTCGTACGAGCAATCCGAGGGCTAAAGTTCTTACTAATTCAACAATACAACCCATGTAACGGCCTATTAGTTTTTAGGGCTCCACTGTCCGTTTGTCTGTCTGTTTGTCACCAGGCTGGTATCTCATGAACCGTGATAGCTACAGTTGAAATTTTCACAGGTTATATATTTCTGTTGCCGCTATAACAACAAATACTAAAACAGAAAAATAATGGGGTTCCTGTACATACCTACAACATATGTACAGGAACCCCATGCGCGAGTCCTTTTGCTTTTGCCCGCGACTTCGTCCGCGTAAAAGTCGAAAATGGACCGAGGAATCACGTTGTCCCATACAAAGTTTGCCCCCTTTTTTCACTCCCTTAGGGGTGGAATTTAGGAAAATCCTTTCTTATTAGATGCCTACGTCACACAAAGAACATACCCTCCAAGTTTCAGGTCTCTACGATCAGCGGTTTAGGCAGTGCGTTGATCTGTCAGTCAGTCAGTCATTCAGAACAAAGCATATATATGTATAGATAGATAAATTAATTGAATCTAATTGGATTGCAGCTCCCACTAAACCTCAATTGTCACCTTGATCAACTTACTACTAAGTTACAAAGTCATACAAAGTCAACGGTTTCCATAGGACAATAATAGATTAATTATGGTGCAGAGAAGGAATCAACCACGTCCATTCGGGACCCGGTACAATCATAGTTCAAAAGTCACCAGCACTGTAACGTTTACAATCCTGTGCACATTATAACAACGTAACCTTTGGATCGAACCCACGTCGGTTGGTGTAGCAGGTGGCAGCTTATACCACTCAGCCAAATACATAGCTAACATGTTGAAAATAATAATCACACTGAGTACTTTTAATTCAAGTATTTATGTTTGCGTGTAACGTCTATTAAAAGGTCGTAAGTCCAATACTTGTTGGCAGTATTATGGTAGTAAACTGATAGTGTACTTATGACACAAGCTGTACAACCTACTGTAGAGGCGGAGAAGCCTTATGCGTGAAAAGTCTATGTAGGAGTTCGAAGTAGGTATTGTGCTTTTAGGCTTAAGGCTTATTGCTTGAACTTCGCCGCCTCCGTAGTACGGGTCTACGAATTCTGTAGCATTGTACTAAATACCTATCTACGTACCTATTGATCTATTAATAGAACGTAGCACTACAAGGTAAAAACCGATTTCTCTCTGTAAGAAAACAATCTCCATATGATTGCTAAAGAACAAATTCTTGTTTTTAGTAAAATAATCTACTAAGAAAAAATCGTCTTGCAAATGATTGATAATATTGCCTTTGAATTAAAAATACTAATTATCATAGGTCGTGGGTTCGAATCCCGGCCGACCGTGCACTAATGTATTTTTCTTAAGAAAAATTTATGTGCTCTAATTGACATTGCTCTTCCGGTGAAGGAAAACATCGTGATGAAACCCGCGGCTTAGTTGGCTCCAGAAGTATTGACAAGTTATCTCCTCTGGAAATAGGCGACTTGGCTGAGAGGATAGTAGGTTCTGAGTAAGCCTACTCCATTCTCACGCAAAAAAGACCCAATTAAAAAGGGTCTAATTGCGGAAAACCGTCCGTTCAAGTACAAGTACAAATTATCACTCTAAATAAGATGCTTAGATAAAAAAAAGAAATGATTCTCTAGCGTCTAGATATGAGATGATTTTTACCGTGTAGTGCAATTGACAGTATTATGGTAGCAAATTGATAGTGTACTTATGACGCAAACTGCACATCTCCCAGCCTACTATAGAGGCGAAGAAGCCTTATACTGAAAAATCTATGTTCCTACATAGACTCATTTGCAAGACGATTTGTTCTCAGTAGATTCTTTTACTAAAAACAATATTTTTAGCGTCTGTGGGGAGATGAATTTCTCACTGAGAGAAATCGGTTTTTACCTTGTATAAATCTATGACTATCTACATGCATATACAAGAGAAAATCCAACAAATAATCTGTACTTATTTAATACTATGAACTAATAATAACTAATTATAATCATAAATATGGTCGATCGTTTGTATTCTATTACCATTTCGTATTGTGACGGTGGTTTTGCATAATTTAAATCTCTAATGTTTATATTATAAAGTGACGTTGCAACCAGTTTTTTATTGATGTTCAATCCACCTGTGTTTATTGTTTTTAACAGGTGCTATCATAGTGGTAGGTAAAACTTGTGAACAGCTTAATAAAACGATTTTATTATGATTTTATTTTATAATAATTTAAGTGAATATAAGTATACTAGTTTTTGCCCGCGACTTCGTCCGTGTAGACGTCGAAAATGGTTATTTTAACCAGCCATCCCCAAAATAACTTTCTCCCCCTTTTTAACCCCGTTAGGGGATAAATTTCAATAAAATACGAAACACGTCTTCCATTAATTCTGTTAAAGAATGGTTATGCAAAATTTGAAGTAGATTGGACCAAAGAATCACGTTGTCCCATACAAACTTTGCCCCCTTTTTTTAGGGGTAGATTTTCGAAAAATCCTTTCTTATCGGATGCCTAGGTCATACAAAGAACACAACCTCCACGTTTCAGGTCTCTTCGATCAGTGGTTTAGGCTGTGCGTTGATCCGTCAGTCAGTCATTCCGGACAAAGAATTCTATATGTATAGATATATATATATAGAAGATAAGTGTCGCAGAATATAGAACAAGTAGGTAAGGGCAAACGTGGACTCCAGACTTTAGACTATTAGCTCGCCAATTTGGAGGCAAAAGCAATGCAAAAGAGTTTGTATTCTTATAAAACGATCAGCCTACCTGGCAGCATACTGTAGTGATCAGATCTGACCCCACCTAATAATTTCCCCTTTCATTTGTGCTATCGATACGAAGAAGAAGAAGAACGATCAGTCAACAAGATAATCGGTCGATCAAAAAGTTTGCAAGAAAATATTACACTTACGTTGCATATATCGGTATCTATACTAATATCATAAAGCTGAAGAGCTTGTTTGTTAGAACGCGCTAATCTCAGGAACTACTGGTTCGAATTTAAAAATAATTTGTGTTGGTTTTTATGTTGATATTCCCACGGGATCTGGACTTAAGCGGGTGAAACCGCGGACCGCAGCTAGTATTATATAAATACCTGCCTACTACTCTTAACTATATAAATCAAGAGTTCCTAAGTTTATGCAAAGTTTAAGCTCTCCTTCTCCCTTAAGAACATGATATTTTGATGGATGATGCAGCCTCTAACAATCATAATTGCCATCTCAAGTTTTCTTCTACGTCAGTTAACTGATTTTCCAACTGGAAGCCGACAGTCGCCTAATGGCAGAGCAATTTGCCCATTGGCTGGTTTTATTTTTATTTTATTTATTTATTCAGATAAATAAAATGAAAGTAAAAGCACCATTCTGTTCCGGGTCGTTACTGGCTTAGAGATTAGCTATCGCTAGCTATCGAGTAGGTAAGTTAAACCAACTCCGTGAGGTAAACTTTAAAAGTAACAAAAAGAGCTAATCAAATAAGTTTTGCCTCAGATTGTACAGTGATTCAGATCGATCAGTGTTGGACCATAAAAATAGAGATGCAAGTATTACAGGATACACCCAGATCAATGGTGGATCACAGTGAACTTCAGCGTGCAGTTCAATGCACAGGTGGATTATAAAACGCAAGATGCGAGTATCAAAGGATCCACCCATAACCAATGGTGGATCACAGCCACAGTGAATTTCAACGTGCTATTTTTTAATCCACTATTGTATCGAGATGCTGGATTACCAATGGAGAAGAATATTATTGAATATAATCTATATTTAGTCAAATAACCCACCCCTTATCGTACCCGGCGTAAAGGTTCCCATAATGCTAGAAGCATTGCCACGCTAACTGGTCACTTCATTTCTTTGTATTTATTATGCTAAATATGTTATATGTATGTCTTTTTCTATTTATAATACTTAATAATAATTTTAATAATTTATATTAATATATACCTAGTAAGACTTAAAGTTAAAATAGACCTTTATAAAACCTTAAAAAAACTATATATTTAATGTATAAGCCGAAACTTACACCAGATTTAAAAAAAAACAACTATTTCAATCGAATAATTAAATTCGATTATATTCGTTTAGTGTGTGATGTAGTGTGATATATTTACGATTCAAATGAGATAAATTAGGTAGGTCATAATAGGTACCTACTGTTTCACGTCCTTTTATCCTTTGATCAAATAATACAGTAACATTTCCTCAAATTTAAATTAAAAATCTAGAGATCTGTAGACCGTCATTAATTCTTTAAACAAACATACAGTAGCAACGTGTTTATTCTAAATCAACGTATTTGAACCACTCTGTATTTAATACTTATAGTATTACAAAGTTTGTTTTATTTTATCATTCTTGCCTTGACTACGTAAGTCTACGTAACATATAGAAATTAATTTATTGAAAGAGGCACACATATTTAGTAATTTATTTTTATTTCACTGGTTTCCTGAAATATATATAGTGAAGCATACATCTTAGAGGATTTATTGCTTTGTGTTAAATTTTTTTAGACGTCAATCAACACCGGCGTAAATCTGTATTGAGAATCTATATAGACGTGGGAAAAATATTAATTAGGTACTTAAGTCCTTTTTGGCGTTTTTGGAAGCACACAGCTCCTAAGATCTTATTTTTATGTTTCTATTGTTATATTCACCAAATTTTTTGTTTTATTTAATACTTTTAATTTTTTTGTTCATACGCACTTTAACACGTTACATTGTAAACAATGTAACATATCAAAGTCAGAGTCAATTTTTTTTATTCATTTGGATGCTTAATACATTTGTAAACATATCACATAGAAACGTCTTAAAAACTAAGTTAGGATGTGTGCCTTCGGAACGCGCCCACCAATGAGGAGGCACAAGAAACAGTGTTCTTATGTTGCAAAGAGAAATAGATCCCTTTAAGGACGACCTTCATCGAGCTGTTTAATAATCTATATAAATAAAAATGAATTGTTGTTCGTTAGTCTGATTAAAACTCAAGAACGGCTGAACGGATTTATCTTATCTTAGTCTTGAAATGTTCGTGGAGGTCTAGGGAAGGTTTAAAAGGCGAGAAAAAATCGAATAACCGATATTCCCACGGGATCGGGACAAACGCGGGTGAAACCGCGGGGCGCAGCTAGTAAATAATAAAATTCCTAATACAAATAAATTAAATAAATCAAATAAAAAAAAACACTTAAGTTATAAATTAATAAAATAAAATATGGATTAAAATTTAAAAAGTCATCGCTATTGAAAAAAAAAAAAATTATAAAAATAAATAGGCCAATTAATATTTTGCAAATGGATTGCCTAAAAAATTTCGGTCCAGATTTTTTTTGTCTTAGGTTACAGCAGAGCTTATAAGATGAAAAGGTACCGGCGCTCTCTCCATACAAACGTAGTCGACTGTTTCCTTACTGGATAACGACACTAGTACAACTATTTTTGTGCTGTAAAACCTATTACTGCCATGACTATGCCCCTATATATATATATTTTTTCATTTTCTAATTATCATAGAAATGAAGATTAAAAAAAAGACATGGTCATGGCAGTTTTAAGTTTTATGCAAAAAAATAAATTGCTCTAGTATCATTATCCAGGGAGAAAACAGTCTACTACGTTTGTATGGAGAGAGCCCCCGGTTGAATATGACCTTAATATGACACAACAACTGCAACAATTACTGTAATATTTGGAAAATTTCGTCGCGTCGTTTCGATCGTCCGACTAGTCGCGCCACTCGTTGGCCCAGAGCTTTACAATAAATCCTAATGGATCAGTCCTTAAAAGAACATTTAACTTCAAAAAAAAAGAAACAACAAAACTTTCGTAAACAAATAAGCTCTTTGGTCTGCAGGTAAATTAATGTTTTCAACAAAATTTCATATTAGGCTGGCAGCTACTTAGTAAGCAGGTTGTATTTTCATAATCTTATCGCTGATAGAAAAATTCCAAGTTTTATTAAATAAGTTCAAAAGAAAAAGTTTTGGGATTTTTTTATACATATTTTATTAAACGTCTGATTGGTTTTGCTCACCTTATTGGTTGGTAAGTAGCTACATAAAGATTTTCAAAAAAGCTTATCAGCTTTCATAGTTATTATCGGAAATCGAATTACTTAGTAGGCATTTTACCTAAATAGGTATTCTATAATCCTACCTAACTTACCAATTAGGTTTCTATAAAATAAAGTTATGAAAGTTTAGAAAGTTATGAAGAGCCGTAAGGGCAAATTTTAATGTAAATTAGTAAGATTTTTAATTAAAAAAGCTAAGTCATGTAAAAAATGTTAGTTCATCACTACTCTGTAGTTATTATGTCGCAAAATATGATGGAAAAATTAAAAGTCAATATGTAGGAAGTAGTCATCAAGTTAAAAGTTATTAAATTATGATTACTTACATGTAAATTTTTGTAGAGTTCACCGAATCACCGTTCCATATTATAATAAGTTCAATTTCTGTTTATTCAAAACTCAGCACAAAGTTTACAGTAGCGAATGTTGTTTTTTTTTCTTTTTACCAAATAACTATTTGTTTACATAGCGAAACGTTCGAACCGGCAACAGTTACTGTTTAAACACAGATTGGTTCCGAGATAAAAAATATTGTTTAATAAGAACTTACAAACTAATCTGGTACATATCAATGTAAACTTTAGTTATTTTTTCGTATTTATGAAGGAATTAAAGACGCGGTTTTATGGGTGAGAGTGCGATACGGCCGTGCGTCGCGACGTTCGGTTTCGAATTGATAGACCTACGGCAACCTTGTCTGTAAATGGGTATGTATAGGTATCAAAGACTTTTAATATACTTGCTAGAAGTAGACCGGACAGTAGTATAAAGGTTTATCACAAACGAGGTTGTACTTGTAACACTGTTTAATGTAACGAAGTTATAGCAAAGCGGACAAATATTTGTGATTTTTGGTTTGCTTTTATAGTAACTTATTGTTGTAATTTTTTAATAAATGAAATGAACAATTTTTTTTTTCTTTCTAACTAGCTGCGCCCCGCGGTTTCACCTGCGTAATCATTTTCTGCGCAACTTTCTTAATATTTTCTTTCATAAAACCTTCTCTTGACAATATCAAAGACAACAAAAAAAGAATTGGCCAAATTGGCCTAGGCGTTGTTGAGTTATGCGCTTACCAACACATTTTGCGATTCATTTTTATATATATGATGATGATAATTGAGCAGCCAATCCTTTGCCCATGTATATAAAGGATATTTACCTAAATTGAAAGTCATGTAACAAAATTTTCTAAAAGTCAGTGTTCTGTTTTATGACAAGGAAAAAACTACAGGGAAACTTGAAACACAAGTACAAGATTTTTCTACGTGGTCGATACATGGCATTTGTTGTTTGTAGTAAGGTCGTCTATACACTGCGCAAATATAAAAAGATTGAGGGGACTACTATGCCAGTCTTCATCAAAATATGTTACTAGGTACCTCAAAGTACTTACTAGTACCTACTAAACCGTTGTCTAGTGTATGGTTTGTGTTCTACGCAGAGTGATACTTCTGATAAAAAGAAAAACAAGGACAAATGGTACGGAAAATGTCACCTCTATTATTTGTACTTTCAGTTTCTTTGATAGTTACATTAAAAAGTGAAAACGGACCACAGACTTTTCGATTGATCTATTTAGATAAAAAGAAAAACAAGGACAAATGGTACGGAAAATGTCACCTCTATTATTTGTACTTTCAGTTTCTTTGATAGTTACATTAAAAAGTGAAAACGGACCACAGACTTTTCGATTGATCTATTTAGTTAGACAGCAAGGGAATTAAATCAGTTGCCTGCGTTTATCTTTCCTGACGTGTACAATCAACGCTCAAAAGTATTAGCCTACCGTAACGTTTACAATCCTGGCAGCACTATTTGAACATTATAACAATGTAACATGTGAATCGAATCCACGCCGGTTGGTGTAGCGGGTGGCGGCTTATACCACTCGGCCGACTAAAGACATAGCTAACATATTGAAAATAATAATCACACTGAGTATTAATAATTTAAGTATGTATGTGTGTGTAACGTCTATTAGAAGAAGGTCGTAAGTACAATACTTGTTTATAGTATTATTGTACCAAACTGATAATGGAGTTATGACGCATACTGTACACTTGGGGTCTTTAAGTCGCGAGTGAATAGGTATCTTCTTGGAATGCTTGCTACATCTCTATCCACATCGTCACTACCTATCATTTGCAAAAAAACCTTTAGTTATGAGAAAAGGGTACAGACGCTCTCTCCATACAAGAGTAGTCGACTGTTTCCTCCCTGGATAATAACACTAGAGCAAATATTTCATTTGCATAAAACTTATAACTGCCACGACCATGCTCCTATGTCATGTTTTTTTTTATTTTTTATTTTTATGCAACAAAAATATTTGCTCTAGTGCCATTATCCAGGGGGGAAACAGTCGCCTACGTTTGTATGGACAGAGCGAATTAGACATCGGTATCCTTCGATCAAAACGTATTCAATCTGTATTATCCCTAACAGAAGTTGTCAGCATACAGCCTGTTACTGATTTCCATTGAATCGACTTGTTACTATCTTTTATCGAGCACTTATCTTCGATTGTTTATAATGTGGTTGTACAAGCTCGAGTAAAAGCCTATCGTTGTACGTTCGATTGAGCTTCCAGCAAAGTATCGTAAAGAGCCACTCGTAGAGGTATGATTCTTGCTTCTATTTTTTACGTTTTTTTTTTCTACGTCTAATATTGATGGAACACCTGCAATCACAAAAAAGTGTCATGTTCCGGTAAACGTCATGCGTCTCGTGTTTATTTTATATTGTTTAATAATAATATCGCTCATCTGGGTTTGTGTTATGGTCACGAATGACGAATAGAAATAATAAAAAATATATATAAAGGATAAAAAGACAAAAATAAAGGAAAAACGAAAAAAATCTAAATTTTTCATCGTTATCTTATGACGTTATCACGTAAAATTATCGTCCGTAAACCGACTTTACAGACAATCATTGTTTTTTAGACTTAATGGTTATTTGAATAAATAAATACTTAGTTTAGTTTAGTTTTACGGGGCTGTTTCCGCACTTAGCCTCATTATTTGGGCCATTGTGCGTAAATAAATACTTATTGTAGGACATTTCACACAGCGCCATCTAGCATCAAGCTGAGCAACTAGGCTTGTGTTATGGTGACCAGACACCGGATATAATACTTATATAGGTACTTATACTTTTCTTTTTAATATGCAGATGAAAATTCGATATTCCTCAGAGATCGGGACTTACGCGGGTGAAACCGCGGGGCGCAGCAATAGAGCTATAGATTAGTATAAAACCATATCTTTAACCATTAATTAGTCGTACTATAAGTGGGATTATAAGTGGGAAAATTCAACGCTTAATTAAAATTCCTTCAGGAATATTAGGACAGCGTTTCAGTGATTGCGTAACGAATGTACCTAGACACCTAACTATACCTAGATTTTGTGGACAATTGTACAGTCTAACTAAAGGAATGCATGTCTATTGTCTCTGGTAATTAAATTTTAGGTTTCCTCATTTACAGAGCTACTATTCAGTGAGAGAAGCACTATAGAAATTATAGTAACAATAGAGCAGCGATCCGTGGTTTTAGCCGCGTAAGTTCCGATCTCGTCGGAATATCAGGATAAAACTAGCCAACTACTTCCAATGAATCAATGTATTCTCATGGAAAGTTTCATCAAAAGTAGTCCAGTTATTTCGGAGCTCGCGTTTTGATGTGATAACGTCTAATAAAGTGATGGAACACCTGCATTCACTAAAAGGTGTCATGGTCATATTGTTTGACGTCATTGTCACATTCCCATTATGATGTCACACATCACGTATATAGTTTAACTAGCAGCACTCCGCGGTTTCACCCCCGTAACTCCTGATCCCGTGGGAATTTCGGGATAAAAAGTAGCCTTTAACCTTCCTCGATAAATGGACTATCCAACACAAAGAGATTTTTTCAATTCGAACCAGTAGTTCCTGAGATTAGCGCGTTCAAACTCTTCAGCTTTATAGTATAGATAATAATATCGCTCATCTGGGTTTGTGTTATGGTAACGAGACGAGTAACGAATAGGAAACAGAAATATGAAAGAAAAAATATAAATTTAAATAAAAAAAATGACGTTATCACGTATAATTATAAGACGATTTTCGTTTTAGACCGTCTGATACTAACCTAAATTATCGTCCGTAAACCGACTTCACAATCAACCATTTTTTTTTCTATTGAACAAAGTCTCAAAAACATCTCTTAAAAAATCATATTGGTAGAATCTGTCTACATTATAAACCAACGTACAATCAACCTGTGCAGCATTATTTGAACATTATAACAACGTAACCTGTAAATCGATCACACGTCGGTTGGTGTAGCGGGTGGCGGCTTATGCCACTCGGCCAACAAAAAAATAATAATCACACTGAGTACTTTTAATTCAAGTATTTATGGTTGTGTGTAACGTCTATTAGAAGAAGGTCGTAAGTCCAATACTTGTATTATCGTCGCAAACTAATAGTGTACTTATGATACATACTGTACCTAATCCAGTTCTCTGGTCTCAGTTTTGTATAGACGGACACAAACGATTGTTCTACGATAATGTGCTTGAATTCAAATGCATTTGGCAAAGAGTTTCTAGGTGTTTTGAATTTTAAATTAGAAAAGTGAACGCTTGGCGCCACCGTTAATAATTTACGTTGGCACCATGCCTAAAAAACAATTAATATCTACGTTGCCTAACGACATGCCTTTAACGTTATTTCTTAAAACCACAAAGATAAATAAACAGCTTTGCGTCCAAAAGGAAGAATAAATCATACCTAGCCTAATTCTGGTTCAGTAGATACCAGAGATAATAACACATTACGCACGCAGTAATTCTTAGGTATGAGTAGGTACTTATAATTAATTAGGTATTTACCGACTAAGGTCAGCCATCTTTCGAAAAATGTCGCCATAAGTAGGGACTTAAGTGTACAATAACCCTTTACCTCCTTATTCCAAAACGAGGTTTAAGGATAGTCCGAGATGTGAATTTAAACCTTAGATTTAGATGCAGATTTACTCGTGAACTATAGTCTAATCACTATCCCTATATAGATTATATAGTGATAGTGTTTAGACTATAGTTCCCTATATAATCTAAAGTGATAGTGATTAGACTATAGTTCACGAGTAAATCTGCATCTAAATCTAAGGTTTAAATCCACATCTCGGACTATCCTTAAACCTCGTTTTGGAATGACGGGGTAAGTGTTTCAGTGGTGGGCGTAAATTTTTAAGAATCTCTATTATCTCACCATTTTGTATAAAGAATTGGGACCTACCTTATCTACCTTTTTTTACATATGTATAAGTCAGCGTTTGCTCACTATCACACCTGCCTGATGGTAGGTGACGATGCGGGCTAAGATGTAGCACGCTTTCCTAGAAGATATCTATTTAAGACAGATTACAGTTACAGATTATTACAGATTATTATTACACATATAAGATACAGATTATTACTTTAGCACCTTTTTCTATACATACTTTTTTTTTGAGATATGACACTATTTGAGCTGAGGTGCGATGTTTTACATTGCAATAATAATGTTATTTTTTTACAATCTTAGAATTAAATTGAGTCACTAGTAGCGCTCCGCGGTTTCACCCCCGTAACTCCTGATCTCGTTTGAATTTTGGGATAAAAAGTAGCCTATAGCCTTCCTCGATAAATGGACTATCCAACACAAAAAGATTTTTTCAATTCGAACCAGTAGTTCCTGAGATATAAAAACCACGTGGGTTTGACGTGATGCTAAGTAACAGATAAGTTAACATCAGAACAACATAATTCAATAATAATAATATTCAAAAAAGTAAGTAAATAGAACAAAAGCTTTTAAAAAAAAATAGGAACCAGGTAGGTACAATCTTAAAAATGTTAAAATACTTACTTTGGCTGTAGCAATGAACACCGCTACGGATTATCTCTACAGATTTTTATTTGAAAGGAAATTGGATAAACGAAAGCTTAGAAAGCTGTGGTGCGGTCGGCTGAATTTGCAGAAATGTAGGGAACTGAATTTAATTCAAGACCGAGAATTTCCTCGGTTGAGCTGTTAAAAAAGAAATATACTGGAATGTACACATATGTAATGCTTGGGTAGGATGAAGTAGGTACCCATTTATAGGCTAAGCGGCACTAAAACTAGAAAGAGTAAGGATGTTCTGAAGAATTCAAGGTGTACCGTTCTTTTTTACTACCCACATTTATTGGATAGAGTAGATATAAATGTAGGAAGGTAGATACATTCTAAGCTTTGAATATACAAATACTGACCTATTTGTATATTCAAAGCTTAAAGGAGTAAATGATATATGGCCTTGCTCATGTGATCGTGGTAGTTATTAGGTCGGGATACCCATTCGATTTTGAGGTAGGTTGGCTAATAGGTACCTGCAGAAACATAAGAGTGCATAAATTCTAGTCTCATGAACAAGGCGCTTTTGACAGTACCGATCTAATAAACTTTACTCATCAAACTTTTTTTTCCAAATCGGTCCAGACGACTTCGAGTAATCGAGGAACATATATAAAAAAAGTAATAAGAGAAAATAAGAGAAAGATATATTCTTTCTCTTATTTTTTTAACAGTTTAGTCAGCTTAGTTTAACATCTAATAATATTCTTGCTATCCTCCTTAATTTTTGTAATGTCGCCATCTAGGCTAAGCTGCACTAACTATTTCACAATTATACAACGGTATAATTCTAAGTTTTGCGAATAGATGTCGCTGATATCAATTAAAATTGTACTCTATGCTTCTCATAGATGGCGCAATTATAAACAGTGCAGTGACAGACAGCAGCACATACCAAAGACAAACGTCGATTTTTTCCAAATGTTTAAAAAAGTTACGAAATTGTTTATGGCATATCAAAATGGCCGACTACAGTGATGTCCGTACGGGAATTTTTATTCATTGTTTACGTTGAAAATCTTTATTTTTGTTCGAACCTAAGACTTTTATGTGATAGAATACAATGGTTATAGATGTTAAGACATTGGACATTCGTAAGGGTTCATACAAGTGTGTGATTTCACAGAAATAGTGCACCCAGTCTCACCTTGTAAAGAGAAAATGGGGAACTGCTTTAGTAGCACAGGAGAGAAGGATTCGAAAAACAAAAATGAACGGGCGATCCCTCATGAGGAAGACCCCAGACAATTCCAATCACCAGTCCCTACACCGCCTCCGGACCCAATAAGATCGACTGTGAATCAAGGCACTGATACAAGCGAGGTGCCTCCCACCCGAATTTTTGTAGCTTTGTACGATTACGATGCAAGGACCGACGAAGATCTGAGTTTCAGAAAAGGGGAACATCTGGAGATTCTGAACGACACACAGGGTGACTGGTGGCTTGCAAGAAGCAAGAAGACCAAACAAGAAGGTTACATTCCATCGAATTATGTCGCACGCCTGCAATCCATAGAAGCCGAACCGTGAGTAATAATACCTTTATGCAATCATATCGATAGTGAACGGTTCCTGCGCGATTTCTTTTCCTTTACATGTGTAACCAGTAGAACAGGATGTGATGTTGTTTGTAATGCAGTCATTTTTACATTATATGTACCTATTTACACTGTTATACATAATAGAGACAGCAAACTCCTGTTATTATTACAATAATGATAACAACAATGCATCATATCCTTTTACTTTACCTACTGTATGATATTGATTGAACAATTTGTTTAATTGTTTAATTTCAATGTTATAATCTTGAACTTTAGACATTTTTAATCGAGCTCTACCACAATGTGATATAATTAAGTTATTAGGTCTGCCAGTTTGAATAAACATATTCTGCAACTATTGATTATTATTAGGAGAAATAAATAAGGGAAAAAAATTAGAGTTAGATGTGGACACTCCTTCAAATTCATTTTAAAATCTTCCCTATGATATTTTTTAAACTTGAAATAAACATAATATGCTAAGTTTTTTATTCATTACAATAAAAAAAATGTTAACAAGAAAAATACCAAGAATTCAAGCAAAACTCGGCCATCTGGCAACGTAGCAACCATAAATATAATAGTTGTAAGTACCTACACATTTATTAGTTGTGCATACATAGTTTATTGCCACTTAAATTCAATAACTAAAAGGTTATTGAAAGCGTAACAATCATATTTTTTTTATAACTCACCATAAGCCCTTGGGTACACCGGTAGCCCATGCTATGTGTATACCGGAGGCTGTGATCCCTCATGAGAACACACAATAAGATATGTTAGTTCACAATATGTTAGGTTCAAAAAACGACCAAGTGCGAATCAGACTCGCACATGAAGGGTCTGTACCATTACATTCTGTTTTTAGTATTTGTTGATAAAGTGGCAGCAGAAATTCAATATCTGTGAAAATTTCAACCGTTTAGCTATCACAATTCATGAGATACAGCTTGGCGACAGACAGATAGTGAAATTCTTAGTAAAATGGTCCCGTTGTTACCCTAAGGGTATATTGACATTCATTTTTGGGTAACCCCAAAAATTTATGTCATTATAAACACAAAGCCAAACTTAACCAAACAACAGCATACCTTGCCTTCCAAAGCACGGAGGAACTTATACAAATGATTCATAATACTTTATCTTATCACCTACAAGTTCAATTCAAAACTTTTTCATTCAATAAGATAATCATTAGGGGCTTAGTTGACTTCAGACTTATTGAAAAGTTCTTTTCTATGTACACGGTCGACTAAGCTGAGTAGGTGGTACGGGTACAGGTGTTGGGCAAAGTCCCAGGTGCTGCCTTACAGAACAGCATAAATTAAAATTGCTGGCAGTATAAATCATCTACGTTAGATAAAAAAGCCAATATTAGTATTAATGAGCAGATTGAGTCTTCTTAAAACAAGTAATAACCATGCCAGATGTTGCCATGGTAGCCCATGCTATGTGTATACCGGAGGCTGTGATCCCTCATGAGAACACACAATAAGATATGTTAGTTCACAATATGTTAGGTTCAAAAAACGACCAAGTGCGAATCAGACTCGCACATGAAGGGTCTGTACCATTACATTCTGTTTTTAGTATTTGTTGTTAAAGTGGCAGCAGAAATTCAATATCTGTGAAAATTTCAACCGTTTAGCTATCACAATTCATGAGATACAGCTTGGCGACAGACAGATAGTGAAATTCTTAGTAAAATGGTCCCGTTGTTACCCTAAGGGTATATTGACATTCATTTTTGGGTAACCCCAAAAATTTATGTCATTATAAACACAAAGCCAAACTTAACCAAACAACAGCATACCTTGCCTTCCAAAGCACGGAGGAACTTATACAAATGATTCATAATACTTTATCTTATCACCTACAAGTTCAATTCAAAACTTTTTCATTCAATAAGATAATCATTAGGGGCTTAGTTGACTTCAGACTTATTGAAAAGTTCTTTTCTATGTACACGGTCGACTAAGCTGAGTAGGTGGTACGGGTACAGGTGTTGGGCAAAGTCCCAGGTGCTGCCTTACAGAACAGCATAAATTAAAATTGCTGGCAGTATAAATCATCTACGTTAGATAAAAAAGCCAATATTAGTATTAATGAGCAGATTGAGTCTTCTTAAAACAAGTAATAACCATGCCAGATGTTGCTTAATATCTGTTGAATCATTAACCTCACCTATTCATTTTATTTAATTTTATAATATATTTTCTTCCAATTAATTGTAGGTAGTTATTTTGAGATAGAAAATTATCTCAATACAATAGAAAGACACAGTTATGTTTCATCAGTGCATGTGAAGTGAAAGCAATATTGGAATGCTTATTATCATCAGAAGCACTTACACTGGTTGTTAATGGGTTGTAATTAAGAAAATTTAAGTAAAATCTGTGATTCTTTCAATCGGGTGTCTCAGATTCTTGCTATATTGCTTTTAATTTGTCAAAAATTCTCGTTAATAATCAAAATAGTACAGTAGATATCATATATATTAAGCAGGCACTTAAATTTATTTATTTTCCTATGGAAGTGCCTACCTCTTTTATAGAGGTACTTATTTATAATTAGGTAATTAATTACAGTTATTTAATTAAAGTAATTGTTAGATAATTAATTACAGTTATTTAATTAAACTAATTGTAATTAAATCTATTAATTTTTGTTATTTCTATTTATCCACTCTTATAATAAAGAAAGGAAGGTTAAATTTTTCTTGGAAGCGAATAAAAAATCTGTTTTAAAAAGTCATGTCCGTCTGTCTTTTATTTTGTTATGTATGCAATTAAAAACAACTGAACCTATTGAAATCCTATTTTCATCATTGGATAGCTCTATTTTTAGGAAAGGTCGCAGTATAAGTACTTTACATTAAAATCCAACAAGTTGAAATTAATTAATAAAAAACAAGACTAATGGGGGTGTCTGCAGGGCATAGCTTTCACATATATTGGTTCTGTTTTGTAAAAAGTAGTTTAGTCTATAATTAGCTTAAACTGTTACATATTAGTTTCTACTTGCAGTCACTAGATGGCACTATGTGCACCAATCCAAAACTACACCACATTGATTGTATTGATTACATACAGATTTATATTAATTATTTCAGAAGATATATTTATACTATATACTTAAAATTTTATGGTTTTAATTCATTATTAACTGATGCTGTTATGTAAGTCCATTATATTTAATTGTAGATTTATGAAAGGTTTATTAAATACATACCTCCTAGTTAGTTGAAACTATCTTTCTACAATAATTTACAATTTCAACTAGACAACAGATGGATAACATAGTATTCCTGTTTTAAGGGTAAAAAACCCCTTTCTATGGTCACTGATTATCCGTCTGTCTAGTTTCCTCTTTTGGTATAAAATCCTAATGGTTTCGGTTTTTATACTAGTTCCGAATCCTTCCCTCAAAAGGCAAAAAAAGCAAAAAAAGTAAATGGTTGTTTGACCCTGGGTTTCATTTTCTTTTTACCTTTTCAGGGAGACTTAATTATAAGCCCATCGTTACACACTACGTCGATTTTTACACACATTTAAAAAAAATGGAATATTTAAGTATTTGTTAGGGGATACCTGGGCCATTGATTCGGCCCAATTTACCAACACTCCGTTTGAGACGGTGTAAAGCCAACGGTTTAATCACACCCTAAGTCTAGCGAACTGGGTCTGTCATTGATAGAGGCATCAGTATGTAGTAATTATTTTTTTTTCAGTAAGCGTTATTATATTTCAAATGAAACTTACCATAGTGCATTCGACTCCATTATTACAATTCCTTATCATATAACCGCATCATTACATTATCATAATTATATATTCAAGAAGACACGACTTGCTTCTCTCATCTTATAATATAAAAATGAATCGCAAAATGTGTTGGTAAGCGCATAACTCAACAACGCCTGGACCAATTTGGCCAATTCTTTTTTTGTAGTCTTTGATATTGTCAAGAGAAGGTTTTTATGAAAGAAAATATTAAGAAAGTTGCGCAGAAAATGATTACGCAGGTGAAGCCGCGGGGCGCAGCTAGTATTACAATAAAATTATGGTTTAGGTACTATGGTTATACACTTATAGTTAAGTATGGTCTAAAATTTTCCTTATTTTTTTTAAATTTAGGTATTTACTTACCTAATTTATTTTAGGTTTTGTGTTTTTTGTTTGCTCAAAGTAATATTATTAAAATATAAACCTAACCCTACCTTTCTGCATTAAATAGGGAATTTACAATTGCTGAGATGTCTCACTACTAAATACTAATTACTAGGAAAATCACAGACTATAAAAAAATCTTAACAATATCAAAAGTCGTAATGTAGAAAACTGCTAAAAGTTTTATCATTATTAAAAACGTTTAAAAGTATGTTGTGTATGTTTAGCCGGATGTATCATATAAAGTGCACACCAACTAGTTGACCGTTGAGAACCTGTTTTTTACGAAAATTCCCCATTAACAATATCGTAACTTCGTAACAGATTGAGTTTATTCGGAAGTTTATCAATAAAACTGTTTCATACGAGTGGCGCCAGTGTGACTTCAGCAATTATGTTTTTCTACATTTAAGGAAAAAACATAACATTACCCTTCTATAGGCGTGTAAATAGGAAATTTTCAATGGAAAAAACATTGGTCACGAATAGTCTAGATACGCCTCATACTAGAAAGTAACTGGCTAATCGATCTTAGACTATAAAAAAGCCTCTATCACTCCCGAATACTGAAAAGCTTCTTATCTTAAGAGGCAATTAAATTTACATTTCAGTGTATGTAATAGGATAGGAGCGTCTTAAATATTTAGGGGACCCCTAAAGTTTGACAGTCGTTTGAGTATTCATCGTTTGGGCATCAATGTCATAAGTCGTAACGTAGAACTCAATGAACTTAATAAAAGTTTAATCATAAGTGGGTTGTATATTCTTTTAGCCGGATGTGTCGCATCAAGTGCACACCATCTAGTTGACCGCTGAGAAGCTGTTTTTTTACGAAAATTCCCCATTAACAACATCGTGACAGAATGAGTTTTCGGAAGTTTATCAATAATGCACTTCCTATTATAAAACTGTTTCACACGACTGGCGCCAGTGTGACTTCAACAATTATGTTTTTCTAATAAATCTCATCATAAAACATTAAATCATTTGGAATTATGTAAGCAATATAATATACCAACTGTTACACAGAATAAATTAATTTCTTCTAATATATTCACCTTAGTTCATAGGTACAGCGATCTTATTTGACCTCTGGGCATATTTGAATAAAATAACAATAAAAATGACATTTAAATAACATTTTAACCTAATTTGAAACTATTTACCTAGATTTTTGGCTTTTGTGCCCACCGTTACCTTAATAGGTTGGTGTAAATAAAATATGTACTAAATAAATCTTCTTTTATACATATAAAATTCTTTGTCCTGAGTGACTGACTGACGAATCAACGCACAGCCTAAACCGCTGATCGTAGAGACCTGAAACTTGGAGGGTATGTTCTTTGTGTGACGTAGGCATCCGATAAGAAAGGATTTTCCGAAATTACCCTCTAAGGGGTGAAAAAGGGGGGCAAAGTTTGTATGGGACAACGTGATTTCTTGGTCCAATCTACTTCAAATTTTCGACTTCTACGCGGACGAAGTCGCGGGCAAAAGCTAGTTACATATAAAATGCGTTGTCCTGACTGACTGACGAATCAAGGCACAGCCTTAACCGCTGATCGTAGTGACCCGAAACTTGGAGAGTGTCTTCTTTGTATGACTTAGGCATCCGATAAGAAAGGCTTTTCCGAAATTCTACTCCTTAGGTGGTGAAAAAGGGGGGCAAAGTTTGTATGGGACATCCTATTAGAACCATTAAAATCTACCTTCCTGTCAAACAATTGATTTTGATTATCTTTATTTTAAACACGCTTTTATTGGACGTCGACCCGTATGTAACTAACTATGTAATTTTAAGATACTTAAAGTTTTATCTTGATTTCCGAGAAATCACTCAAAAACATTAGATACCATCTTGTCACCTGGTCGTACCTATGCACTAACCGTGCTAAACCATTTTTAACACGCTTTTTTATTATTTATTGTTTGTATCGTTGTTTCCATTTTCATCGTCGCTATTGTTTCGATCGTCTTTGGAATCTATTTTAATCGTCTCTTGTTCACATTTTGATCGCCTTTTTTGGATCGTCTTTTGAATACATTTTGATCGTCATTTGTTTCCATTTCGATCGTCATTTGTTTCCATTTGGATCGTCCTTTGTTTCTTGGAATAAAATCTCTGTAGTTTATCAGAGCCGAATATAAAGAAGCAGTGGAATCTAATCGATCGCGGTAATGGATTAGAATGAAACAAAAAGCAGAAACAGAAACTTTAATGAAATTTACTCCCTGGATTGGAGTGGACCAGAGTCAACCCGTAGTAAGCGTCAGCCGACATCTCTCTGAGAAGAGACACGAAGATACAAAGCTCGGTAATATCAATGACTTTATTGTCTTCGCGGAATTAGGTGACGTTTTGTCGGTTTTTTTTGTTTACTGTACGATGTTGTATTGGCGGTATTCGTCTATAGGTACTTACTGTATCTTTGTTCTAAGGTATATAGACAAATATTGTAGTGAATACTGTTGCTCTCGTTCCACTCCATCCGATTACTCTTTAGAGGTAGTCAAACATGAAGGTCAACATCAATCATCTCATTGGAACAACATAATAGTTGACGACCCAGTTGGCACAATGGTCACCATGCCGGACTGCCAAACACAGGGTTGCGGGTTCGATTCCCGCTTCAGACAAGTATTTATACTTAGATATTTGTCTGTGGTCTGGTTATTTCGATGTATTATAAGTATATATTTACAAAAGAAAAGTATATAAGTAGTATATCTTTCGTCTAGCACCCATTACACAAGTCTAGTTCCTTAGTTTGAGGCTAGATGGCGATGTGTGGAGGTCCTGCAATTTCTTTTTAGTCCTGTCCGCATATGGTTTTTGTAAATTTCTTATTTCAAATTTCAGCCATGCATAGACATAACCATTAGCTGTTAGATTCTACAACTTCGACGACGATCCCGCTAAACTTATGGTTTTCATTTGTAAATCACTCGCCTTGGGTTTTAATGACAAGTGGTAGCGCAAAGACGGCCTCGATAATTAAAACTGCATCGCGTTCCGCACGAACTACTGCAAGTCGCGCCGACCACGCCGGCCGCACAAACGAGGTCAAATGCAGCTAGCACTGTTAAATTACCGATGAAGTTTAAACAATGCTCGACCAAATAGACTAAGTATCATGCGTACTAAACGCCTACTTATCACTTCTCGTAGTAAATCTATTTGCAGTTGGAACGAAGTTCCTTATCGCGCGTTGCGAAAGGGGGCTAGACGGAAAAAATTAAGACCAAAAGTTATAACGACAGTTTTTGATTTTATTACAATTCCTTCACTCATTATTTTTATCCATATTGGGTTTCCGATCATTAAAACGGCAAGCTATATACGAAATGATTCACCTCTTCATACAATCTTAACTAAGCATACGACCATGACCATGTCCCCACCAAATTAGAAGAGGAACGGGTGATTCGCTTTTACACCATTTCGTTACCTTAAAACTAAAAACACTATTTCTGCAAACTCATAATTTTCCTAGAATGTTCGTTTTTTTCCCTATAAACACGATATCAAAAACTAAAAATTGACAAATGGTAACTTAACTGTATTTTAGCTAGTGGACGGTACGACAACTCTGCCACTGGAACAAACAGTACTTAATAAAGCTCACGTAGATGGGCCCACAAGGAAACGGTTCCTACACAAATACGCAAATTGTATGGCAAATATTAAACAGCTAAGTCCCTTAGTTTAGCCTCCGGACCGACAACCGACAAATAGCAATTTCCAAGCTGCAGACTTAACGGTTTACAATGATTCGATTAAATGCAAACGAGGCAAGCAAAACAAATATTTATAGGCACTCGGAGATGTTAGAGCTCGTGCAAGATTATTAGGAACTTTAATTGTAATGCTACCACTGAACTAGTTATTTATTTATAATGTTAACGGTCAGGATGGAAGACTGTTTATTCATGCCGCACGCCTGGGCTACAGGAAGTTCTCTACTTCGGCGAATCCAGCAACACAACCTCTAACAACATACCTATACCAGATACATCACTGCATTTTGATCAACTCTTGGTTTACACAATCATTATTCATCTACACTTTGTAAAATCCTAATATTATTAACAGATTTGTAAATTTGTAAACTGCATATGTATTTGCTTAAATATGCTAAATATAGAAAACTGTAGAATCAGTGTCCTTGCAAATGTGATATGGGCAAATACTGTAAGGTTTATTATTATTACCCGCATATTATGTTAATCTAATGCATATTTGGCCAATTTCCACTTAGATTTAATGTAAAGGTATGTAAGAAATTTTGAAATAATCAGGTAAAATATAATTAAATTTGTTCATATGGAATGAAGGACGTAGAATCGATTATTGAATTATCTGGGATATTTGATTCTCGGTATAGAGAGCTGACCGGCACAGAAGTCTCACTGATGAAGTATGAACCGGGGTGTGCCACTAACGGTCTCTAAAAACCCACATTTCCTAGTTAAGATGTGTGACACCGGAGACAGGATGCGTGTGAGTTCACCGGCCCGTCCCTGCTCTCGTCCCTCACGCTGTAAACCTACACTCACTAGACGTAAATTGTGGTTACAAATAGATGTATTGGCTCGCCTCTGTTACTGTCTGAAACGCAACTATTTTCTATGTTGCATGGCATTAGAATGTTGAAACTAATTTAAACTGCATGTAAGAACAAACTGGCCTAATTAAATGTGGATGTATCTTCTGTTCATCAACGTAGAGATCCTGATTTAAACAAACCACAGTGTTTTTAACCTACAAGTAAAGAAAAATGGGTTTGAACGTAGTACAAAATAAGCCGTAGCGTAAAGGAAACGGCAAGGCTTTTTTCAAACTCCACTATTAAGTTACCCACATTCACATCAGGAGGTTGTTGGCCTTACTGCATAAGCCATACATAACATGAGCCACCAATATTGTTCTAATGCTCAACTATCTAAATGTTTATGTTGATAAGTAGGGTTTTAGGGCTTTCGAGATTGATTTAAGTGAGAGCAGTGACCTAGATCACATATGCAATTAGGGTCATTGCATAGAAGACGAAGCGTTGAGCCGTGTATTTATTTGCTTTTTATTGTGTCCGTACAAGAATCGTGTTTCTCTAAAGACTACTGCAACTTAAGGAATTCTGATTGATTGTGGTAACCCGTCTAAAATTGAGAATGGAAAAAAGCTCAAGATAGCGTAGAGACAGGAGATGAAGAAATTAAAATTTAATTACCTAGTTGAGTTTGTTATAGGTAAATCTCTGAGCCGGTTACAGTGAATGATCAGCCAGCATAGTCACTAGTCGCCACGTTAATGATAACTTCCCTAATGGTATGAGCCGTAGGGAAAATTCACATGCACGCGCAGACTGACGACGATTAACCACTGCCTGGCGCCAATGATGTATTACTTCACGTTACGGATATACAATATTTCTGCAAAATAATAATTACCCGATTGCTAAGGAGGGTAATGCTTGCTTTGACTGTAAGTAGGTATGTATGCGACATTGTTGGGACGAAACCGCCCAACAGAATGATACATCGTTGACATCTTTAGATTTGTCAAGACAGCTTGAGTACGAGAACTGAAAGACGAAGAAAAACCTTAATTACACCGTAAATACTATGTCACGTGGAGATCAATTGAAAACTGGAAATTTGAATTTTGTAGTAATTTGAGGGTGGGCCCAAGCCCACCCTCCTGCTTCCAACGTTTTAGATACCGATGATCGAAGTCGGAGCCGAAAACTGAAATAAGGTATGTTTTGCTCATTTAGGTAAACTATGTTGAAAATTAATGGTCTTTACTTTCTCGTACGATCTCAGTGGCGCCAATGTCTGCAAAGCCTACGATTATTTTTAGATTAGAAATGGCTCAACCGCTTTACGTAATTACACAAGTCGCATGCGCAGCTGGTTCCAGAATATTTGCAGCTAAATATAGGCACAGAGTTTGTAAGTAATTATGCCTTATTAACGCATGTTTCCACTGGAAGCCAGGCGACGACATCTTTTGCTGTCGTTTGTTGCTTGCATATTGCAGTTTCTTTAGAAAGTCCCTATGTGACGAAACTATAACTGCAATGTTGGACGAATTACAGAATCGGCAATGAGCAGTTTCCCTGCTGCATGTAGTAGCACTACGTAATGTCGCGTGCGTGCTACAGGGAGCTGCTTAAAGAGTAACTGCCAATAGAACTCTACTTATCGTCATTACTATAAATTAGACTAGAAAAGTGTTGCCTATTTCAACGCCTTCTTCTCATATAATTATTTTTGCAAAATACTTTGCGTGGGCAACAAACTATCTGTGCTTTTAATAATTCTAAGAATGAGTAAGGAAATGTTTTGCATTGCCTTTACGCAATGTTTTCCCCCAAGTTTTGATATTCGAGAGTCGAGAGGACAATAATGTTAAAACGCTAGGCTACTTAAATCCACGCGCCCATCTCATAGATCAGTAAAGAGCGAAGACCGTGAAACGGCTTGACACACATTTTATTTGGTACATTACATAGTGACTGCATGTGATGACACTTTCAATTATCATTGCACTGCGAGACCATCGCCAACGCGTTTATCATTTCCGATTACCATATTTTCACGTTAATTTTTTAGCGATACTTTCTCTTCCCAGATTTTTTAAACTTGACAAAGTATATCAAAAACATACACCTGTCATAAAATTAATTCTCTCCGATTCGCTATCTCCTTTATACCATTTGCGATATCGTAATTACTAATCTTATTTATTAAATTAGATATTCGAGAAATTGAATCCGACATTGCATCACGACTTAACTTTTGTCTCTTTAAATTCATTACTAGATACGCCACGTCGCATTAACAAAAATATCAATTAGTTATTTTGTGATATCGTCAGTGCAGATTGGATCCTGGTAGTGCCAGGCTTGATCTCTAAACTCGGTGATGTAAAAGCCTTTCAGTAAATCATTCGCTTCGCAAAAATTCCGTTGACCTAGATGTGACGTGATTAGAAACGTATGGACGTCAACATAAAGCGAAAATTATATTTTTTGTTGGTGCCAATTTATCGGTAATTGAGCGTTGTGAACATTAGATCCAATGCGACATCCGTTAGTGAGAGTTATACCACTTGTCACCAAAATTGATATGTAGACATTACCAGGAACTTGAATTAAATTTTGTAATACTTTTTTTGTATGTGACTGTCAGGTTAAATTTGCCTGCAAAAATGATATGCGACGATGGCAATCTCTATGCATATCAAATGCTAAGTCCTGACTGACTGACGGATCAACGCACAGCCTAAACCGCTGATCGTAAAGACATGAAACTTGGAGGGTGTGTTCTGTGTATGACGTAGGCATGCGATAAGAAAGAATTATGGAAAATTCAAAACCTACGCGGACAAAGTCGTGGGCAACAGCTAGTACATATATAAATATAATTACAAAATATTAATAATAATATAGTTTTCACTTTATCAGTAGGTAGGTAGGTAATACAATATTCTACTACATTGTATTATTATGTGAAACGGAACGAGCCCGGATTGTGGATCCGGTGGCAAGGAAGCTGCCTCGTGATCAGCTAGGTCGTTCGTCGACCCGCTCGTCGCGTCTCGACCGCAAACCCGATTGTTTATATCTGCACCACAATTATCTAAACAACGCTCTACCACTTCGTGACATTCTTTAGTAATAATCCCTCTACTTATTTAGGTTAAGGACCCATATTGTCTTACAAATCTTTTTCTTGCAATCTTGCCATTTACAAAGTAGGAAAAATATGTTTAGAAAATAAAATAAAAAATACTATTTAGTAGATATTCTAGATTTTTTTTACCAGCCAGTTGTTTTCTATTCTAGGTATCCGTTTAAAATTACTTAAACCGATTTAGTTTATTCACAGCCGAGAATATAGTATCACCTTGGTTATTAAAGACTTGCGTCAGAGTAACATCTTTTTTTTTCAAAATCATTGTTTTCAGTTTTTGGAATATACACCGGAATTGTATTAGTCATTTGACTTTACCCACTTGAAGGGGAAGTAAATAATTCAGGCCTGAGAGTAAATCTTCGTACCAAAGAATTATTATTACTACTCATAAATCCTGAAATACCAAGATCAGTAACTTTGACAAGGTTGATTACTCTAATAGACCTGCAATCAATAGAATATATTTCTATTTTATAGGTCTACAATCTAAAGGAAGATTCTGTAGGCGTATTACGATGGTCGGTTTTATATTTTTTATTGTTATTTTAAATCTTGTAAGGGAATGCGAGTCGCAGGACATGCACGGGCGCCGTTCAGTCGCGCCGCAAGCAACTTTCTACACCCGCGTCTAGAGCGCTCTTAAACAGTAATCTTCAGATTGACGTACCTTCTTGATGATTACGACAAGCTAATTAAATTGCACCTTTTGTTTGATTGGCAAAATCTCAGTTGTGGATATTTACGGCTTTTACAACGTCGTAAATACTTTCGTCTATTGATCTACCAGACATTAAATAAACTGCAGGAAATTAATGGCTAATGCAGCTGTTAATTCAGTGAATCTCTGCCTCCGTTCATTTATTTCCCTGTTGGAGACCGTTTTATGACATTAAGAATCATTGCTCATTTATAATATTTGTAATTGCTTTTGCAATAGTCGATACATTATAATTATTATTGATATCAATAAAGTTTGTGCTTTGTCTCCGGGCGCGAATATGTCAAAGCTCTCAATTGATAATAAAGGATGCTTGCGTCATAATCAGTTAGAATGAATAACATAAGGTAAACCAAACTGCGGTTTTATCAATTTATTAATACTGAGGTTTATGTTTATCTGAATCAAGAATTTCTTAGTACTTATTGACGTTTTATTAGTTTTAGCAAAAAGTGTAAAATAGCAAAGGTCTTACAACCTTGCAATTACTCTGTGATGGGTAATCCTGAATTCAAAATTGTTTTAAAGCAATTGTGGAATTCTAGAATTGTAGGTAGGTATTAAGGCTTATTCCCAAAGCTCCATGACTCTCTTTAAAATTGTTCCTAATGGGTCCACGACCAATCCTACTAATATTATAAATGTAAAAGTTTGTGTGTGTATGTATGTTTGTTACTCCTTCACGCAAAAGCTACTAGATCGATTGCGATGAAACTCGGTATGTAGATAGCTGAAGACCTGGATTAACACATAGGCTACTTTTTATCCCGATTTTCCCACGGGATCGGGACTTACGCGGGTGAAACCGCGGGGCGCAGCTAGTATGAATATAATTTTAAGTGTTCTTACATTAACTCCCAATGGGTCCATGAGATTAAACAAATGTACAAACGTAAACTTCAGATTCTTGGAGTCTCATTGTCACTGGCAATCTTTATTTGAATTAAATATATGTACATACATACCAATTAACTACTGTTTCCCCATTGTTGTACTTATTTTGAATAACCTCAATAAAATCGAACCAAGGCTGGCACCGAACTTTATAATTGTCCTATTCCAATGTCAATTGAGTATAAAATTCTTTGTTATCTGTAGAGTAATTATTTTAATTACCTGTATAGGTATTACTCTTATTTTTGTCCCTATTCCCAAACATTGTTGTGCGTAATCGTTTTGACATGTTCTTATGGCATCTATTTTAAGAAATTTCATTATTTCACGAAATAAGATGCAACGAGCTCAAATGTAGAACCCTCTTAACCTTTTTTTGCATCCTTGATTGTGCACCATATTAAAAAATATTCCACTGATTGAATCGAACACAATACCGTAATCAAACAGTAGCGTTATTAAATTTGAAATTATTTATTGATGATTCCGGATAATAATTTTATGATATCGATCGAGAAAAATCGTGCGTCTCGAATTGTTGGGTCGGGCGCCATGGTCTGGCGCCGCTGTGGTCTCGCTGACGATGTCTGTGCCAGCGACCGCTTGCTTCCTCGAACTCCACTATCGTTGACCAACATTGCTGTCATGCACACGTATGATGCATCTTTTACAGCGCCTAATCACACTTTAAATATCAAAGCTTTTGCATTTTTGCTATTCTGTTACCGATTGGCACGGTCGTTTGCGCTTTTGAGCTGAACTAGAAACAATGGCTTTAGAAACTATTTCCTTTTAATTTTAACGTGACTTATTAATTCATAATTATTTATACACGAGCGTACCATTATCCGGAATATCTAAGAAATTATCATAATGCTTTATGTTCTTAGATAAAAGATGTTTATCGTTGATCAGACGTGTTGCGGAAATTGTTTGTTTTCGTCTCAATAACAAAACCTGGAGTGGAACCAGTGTTTTGTGTCAGAGTGTTTTGTGTTAAATGTTTGACACGCTTTTATACCTACTAATTTTATACATCGCATGTGGGATATAAAATACAATCAAGTAATTCCGAAGTCAAAGAAGACTCTAGAAAAAATATCTATCCTCAAACACCCACTGTCCTCGAGTATTCTTTGCAGTATTAAAATGTTGACTAACCAATGTTTAATAAGAATATTCGCTTCTTAGAGATAAATAAAATCTGCATTTTCCTCAAATATCCGATCGGACTTCCCCAGTGTTAACCGAACTGAAAGCAATTCTTTGAATATGATTCGAGAGTGTTTGGTTATCGATATCTGAGGTCGTTCGCTTCACGTCACCAATGATACCCTCCTACATTAGTTTTTAACAAATGTATCCACTTTACTCACGAATGAGAGAAGACACTGGATTATTAGACGTCAAATGTTCATGTTCTGTCCAATATCGCTGCACTGCTCTCTTTTATTAATTATTATTTTGTTATGAGCCTTTAGTGTCCTACTGCAGGGCAAAGACCTCTCCCCTGATCGCGGTCTTGTGCGATGGATTGCCAATTCCATGTCTCTCTTAGTCTTAAAAAACAATAACAATAGAAAAGGAGGCTACTTATTTGTTACTCCCGGGACCAATTATCTAGTATTTTCATCACAATTAGTTATACAGGTTTTATTATTTCTATCATCTTTGATATTAGTGTAGTCACATCAATCAAAAATAGTTAATCAATCATAGAATGAAACTTACATGGTCTTTGCAAAAACTTTCTTTTTTTTCTAGGAAAATTGTCTTAAATAACTACATACTAGTAGGTACATAATATTATGAATTGTATACATACATATTCTTGTCTTGTCTACTTAAGGGGCACTTATAACGTAATTTTAATATGTATGTATATTTCGTGAGGATATATCAACTGTGTCTATTCCCATAATTTTATATTCGACTGATCAATGCGTAGTGATCATCACATAAAGGGCTCATTAAGCGTCGTATGAGTAATTAATACTTGTTTCGCCCGTCCCAGATACGGGTGGCGCATCGCAAACTGCGCCGGCGCCGTTCCTAACTGTCCAATGGCATTTGTGGTGATTACAAGTACTTACACTTAAAGGTAAATTAAATACTAATATCCAAGAATTATTACTTTCATACTATTAAAATTTCATCTTCGGTTTATTTATGGTTAACAATATGCTTGGAATAGGATTTATAAATTAGGTAGGCTAATTAAAATCATTTAGCGGGACCTTTAATAGCATAAAAATAAAACTTGCATATCTGTTTTATGTCACCAAATTAAGTCCTAGTTCAGATATGGAGTATTTATCTACCATTTGTAAACGCGGAAAATTTAAACCCAGTCTTAACAAAAGCGAGTACAAAAGCATGCGGTATTGCATCGGCTAAGTCGTCGGTACACCTAAGTGATGGACTGTCCTGTGTACTGCTCGACACAAATAGGGCCAGCACAAAGCCGGCTAACTGTACATGACAGGATGACCAAACAAAATAGGGTGAATTACGGTTTGAATTTAAAACTCATTTATCTTTTATGTGCCGTGCGCTCCTCTTCTTAAATCACCCGACTTGCATCGAAACTCCCGACATGCTTATCAAGTGCACCGAGTTATTAATCACCAAGAATCTAAATCGTCGATAACGACTATTAACGACGTCCGCGATCGACGATTGTTTTACAAATTTTCTTTCGTATTGGTTACGTCACTCTGCAACGAACCCACTTGAATTCCAGTGCCCGCATATTTTATGCAAATAAAATGAAGATTGCAAGACAAGAAACAATTGGCATCAGTTTCGGTCTAGACTTACAAAAGTAATTTATTAGACGTTTACACGTTTGCAAGAAATAACGAGTGCATTCATGTTACTGAGATATGCGTACAAAATGATGCTCGCTTCATAAGTATCGTAAGAAATAATTACCTAGTTAATCAAAAACCAAAATTAATTTAGTTCATTAAATAAATGAATATGTATGCATCCTCGTTATATGGGTCAGAAATACCGTTACATAATTCGCCTGCGGACTGCATCGGATGAAAATTGATGTATGATCGAAGGTGAGCGTTGTGGTGTGGCGGGGTAAGCGGCGGACGCGATGTTGCGCGTGCGACTCTCACCGCCTTATCTCGCGCGACCTCCGCCGGACGCGCACGCACGCTCGCGCTCCTACCCACCGCGCCGTTTACGCTATGCCTTCGTTTCAACAACAAACTTTTGTGCACGTTCGTCTAAACTCTTATTGTTATCGAAGTGTTGGACGCAACACTGAAATACAACAGTGAACTGATAATAAATTACTGCGTTTGTTTATATTTGTAAAAACTTTTAATAAGTAACGTACACTTTGACAGTTTATAATTGATACGATCCGACGATGGTGTCGGAAGGGGCTTTGCCCGTAGTTTGGTGTATTCGCGATAATCAACTAGTGCCTCATCAAGTATCTGGGGTGAAATTACAAGGAGCTGTAACAGGAGCACATATAGCGGCCGTTACAGATTTTCTGCGTATGGTAGCGGGGACGCCCATTGTTCTCCCGCACACGACGGTTCCTGAGGACGTCGATAATGATATTAATCAAGAAAAAGAAAATACAACACGACAACGAAAGATGTCTATGCAAGTTGAGGTACCGTGTGTTTTTCTTACCGAGAGTGCATTACAAAAGGCGAAAAGCCGGAGTAATTCTCGTGAGGAAAAAATAATGTTGGACGATTGCATATCATCCACAACCAAAAAATATTTAAAAGAACTAGATAGTAGTAACTCTTCATTTCTAAGTTCAACTGAAATTTTAGAAATTAAAGAATTAGAAGTCAGTGATATCAAAAAAGACAATTATAAATCAGCCGATTGTCAGAAAATCACCAGAATTATAGAATTAGATGATATAGAAAATAAACCAATAACTACAGATTTTGATAGAGAACCACTTCAAAGGAGAACTCGAATAATCGACTTCGAAAATAATCAACCGATATCTGTCGAATCTGACAACGAAATGCCACAAAGAATAACGAGAATTATTGAATTAAACGAAGATAATTCAGTTTCAACTGTAATAGACAATAAAGATAACGATGTAGAATGTCCTCAAAAATTAACTAGAATAATAGAATTTGAAAAAGATTGTAGTTTTCCTAGCATGGCAAAAATAATAGAAATGGAAAACGACATATCGAACGAACGTAGAATTTCTCTTACAAATGAAAGAGAAACAGGCGGCGGAAATGTAGAAAATGAAGATATTACTGTTAGGCCTAGAATTTGGCACAGAAATACTCCTAGGTTTAGTCTTGACTCATCATGCTCCGAAAACTCTTATGTTAATATAGATTGTATAAAGAGTTTGCAGGATGTTAAAAATGAGGATATCATGGAGGATGATGTAAGTCCTGAACCAACACCCACTGGTAGATCAGTTCGTTCTCGATTCCCTAAGAAAAAGACTTCTGTTTGTTCAATCGCATCTTCAGATTGTGATGATGAAATAGATGTCATATTTAAATCAAAACCCAAATCTAGTCAGTGGGTCAGTCTGGATTGGATACCACCACCTCCCAAAGAAGAGCCAGTGATTACGCAAGTCTGTGATAAAAATGATTTTATTTCGAAATGGATAGCTGAACAAAACGCCCAAGAATCTTTACTTATTGCGGACGAAAGGAGAAAAAGCCTTCCACCAAAATCAAACGAAGTATACCTTCAAAACATGAGAAGATTTAGTGACAGTCTTCAAATATGCAAGGAAGATGCTGCAAGTGATTCGCCGGCTACTGTAAAATGGAAATGGCACGACATTGTCAAACGTCATATTCAATTACTTAAAAATGACAAAGGATTTAGAAGACAAAGAGGCAGTTGGATGAGGACTGCTCGAAGATTGTCCGGAACTACAATAAATCATAACAACTTAGAATCGTTGCCTTTGGATTCTTACATGAAATTAAATACAATGCCGTAAGTAATCTATTATTATTTTTTAACTACACGTTATGTATTTTAATGTTAAATCTTACTTTTGCTTCGTGGAAGCTGCATAAAATCGGAATTAAATGAATTTTAATAGTTTTTTGATGTACTATTGCATGCCTGTAACAGCCCCATCAGTCTACTTAGCGAAGACAACCAGTTCAGCTAGTGAAACTGGTTATCATCTGGCAACGGCCGTAGTCCACTACAACTTTGAGCTATGCTAATCAATTCCAATGACTTATGTCTACTAAGCCAAGATATTTTCATGATGAATATATCTTGCTTCACCGGAAGTCAATAGACACTATTTGCAGGAATCATTAGTATAATTTTGGTAAAGTTTTTATTGTGTATCTTCTTGATAACATGGGTGCATGCAAGCTCAGGTTACAAAACAACAAAAATTAAACTTCTCGTCACACGGAGACGTTGAATGTATTCAAATATCTTAGCTAGGTGATTATCATACATAAAAGTTGCACAAATTAACATAATTAGCCTATCACTATCGCTCTTGGCGCCATCTCAAAAGATTCCTATTAAAATTATCTGAGTGGCATCCAAAATGCGCGTGTCTTTATTGTTGATCGATTTAAGCATTTTGATAAGAGTTCTTGTTCGTTACGAGAGCATGCCCGAAGCACGCGTTTCCGCAAGGCCGTACAATTAGAATGCAGGGAGCTCGCGTCCAAGGCTACGGTTGCGCGGTCGGTCGGTGCACCGGCGGCGGTCGCTGTCTTCCTCTCCGCACTTAGGCGATTGGTAGCCACAGGAAGTGAACCATGAAGGTGAGCCTAACAAAATACCCGAACGATCGGAAGCAACTGTGATTTGAATTTTGACGTAGTACCTTTGTTTGCAAAATTGTGTACAAGTTTCCTGTGTCTTCTATATGAATATTCCGATAGTTCTATTGTTTGGCTTTGTTCCAGTTTTATTGAACTTTGTTTCTATTTATTCAATCAATTTGAAAGGTTATTTATAAAGATTTTGTAATCAATTAGTATAATAAACAAAATATGAGATTTCTCTTTAGCTATATTTCCAGTTTTGAACTATTTTATCTGAGATCAATGATCTTCGTTGTCTTCGTTATGTGGGTGTTTAGTTTACAATTAAAATTAAGCTGAATTAAGTATCTGAAGTTAATTACAAAACTGAACCATAAAACTCAATCGATGAATAGAGAATGTAGCGAATCTTTAAAAGTTTTTCAGCAAAAGTGTATTTGCCAGTCAATTATTGTCAAAGTATGAAAACTTGATTGGTTTTCCGTTACATTTTACTTAACAAGTTCCAGTGCCCTGTATGTTTGGTTTGTAACTCGCTTACATTTCTGAAAACACGAATGTTGTGTTCAAAACGCATCAACATTTACTATTGTAATGAATGAGCACACACTTTCTTAGGAAGAAACAAATGCATTCACAGCTAAATATTTGCCTGTTTTGCCAATTCTCACAGTTCTCATTAGTTGGTCATGTTTTTACTCGATTGATTTAACGATTTTTAACCGAACGACTTCTGAAAAGGATGAGCGTCTCAATTCAATCAGTCTGTAGACAAGACACCTACCTGTTTTTGTGTAACTTGCACAACATCTCATATTAGTATTTATTTATTAAAGTCAATTAACACGATTATAAAAACTAATTACAGCAATTGACAATTACAGCAATTGAGAGAAATGTATGAAAGATTTGTCCTAATTAGGACAAATCTTTCATACATTTCTCTCGAAAAAATTCAAACACTGACAATATCAATCTTCATTCGTCCGCCAACAGATAGTTTCAGCACTTGCATTCAGGAGAGCGTTAATCAAGCCTAGCATATCCCATATATGTCAATATTGTGATTAAAGATAAAGACACCGTCTAAATAAATGCATGTCTCAGCCAAATTTTACTTAGACAAAAGTTAAGTTAAACAGAAATTAGAGTGAAACAACTACGAAAACAATGTAATTTGTTATTCTCCTTACCATTTTCTCAATTCATTACTGATCCGAAAAATACGTATGCTTAAACGATACGTATGAAGCAATCATAGATAAGTCACAAAAATACCTATTGTTTTACGAAATTATCGTTATTAAATTACATTGATAAGATTCGAATGATAAGATTATCATATTATGTATTAACAATCTAAATTATTTATTTTGTTGTTTAAATTGGTGAAACAGAGTTGTATTCTACATGTTTGGTTTTACTTTGTGCTCAATTCTTTCCTCTGCCTATTCTAAAATCGTGTGATTAGGAGTGTTACTTAAATGGGCATAGCGTTTAGTGAATCCAACTATGCAAATTCATACGGAGAACCATGCATGCAGACTTGACCTTTGAATTCGAAACAGAACGCATATGGAATGAAAAGTAACTGGATTTTCCTTATTATTTGTTCTTCCATCAATCACCCTGTCAAATCATGTCAACAATGTTAATTTGAAATGAAATGATTGAGAAATCGCCAAAATTTAACATGGAATTCGTAAATTGTTCGTGGCACTCGAAGAGTAACAAAATTATATGAAATTTTTTAAATAACATCAATTACTTTGTGCTCACTTTCACTGTCGATCGACTTAGGTTCCGTTTCGTGACGTCTAAGCTCTGTAGCGTTAAAAAATAGGTTCTTCTTTTTTTGCAACTTCACTTTGAATGATGTATTATGATCATAAAGATATAATAATTTATCAACGACTGCAGCATAAATACAATCAACTTAGTTAAATACTGTGTAATTAACCACCATATTGTAAGTGGACTGTTTACTAAACAATTAAAAAAGTTTTTTGCAATTGTAACGATTATCTTTGTTACTGTATTAGACACGTGTTAGAAATAGATGAAATACCTGTTTCTTATCAATCGCATTTCCTGAGGTCGTATCTCGAGAAAGAACAATACAATAGGGTTTTATTTTTTGTTTTTTTTTTTTTGTTCGGTGAACGTTGAGCTTGGCTCATATCGCGCTTAGTTCAACCGGCTGCATGTAATTGCTTTTACGGATATACACATGCAACTCGTTTAAGTCAAAGTCAAAATTCTTTATTCCTTTGGATACTTAATACCTAGGTACAAAATCACATGGACACGTCTTAAGAACTAAGTTAGGATGTGTGCCTTCGGAACGCGCCCACCATTGAGAAGAAGGCACAAAAAACTCATGGGGTAGGCATAAGAAACTCATAAGACTTAGAACTAACTGAGTTAACTGGTTTAACTTAGATTAATTTATTAAAATAAAAATTAAATTATACCTACTTGTATGGCTCCTCAGGCGTTTTGGTCTTGGGCTGTAAGCCTGAGAGCAACTGTTTTTAAATAAATAAATAAATAAGAACCTCTATAATTATAATACAAAAACTTAAAATAAATCATTTTACGTATTCGATTTGTTTATAAACTGGCTGGGCGTCAATTACCGTTTCTAATGCTTGATAAACATCAACGAGTATCATTGCTTAACGTGTAGGTATATAGAGACGATTACTATCGAACTAAACGCAATTTGATTACCAATTCGCAGTATCTACCTACCACCGTTTGTTTTACGTTTTGCACGCATCATCATTGTCCTTAATTGTTTAACAGGAGGCAGTAATATTTAACGACTCATTGTCGACATTGCCAATAGTATAGATTCGCTACGCTATCAGCTTGCCAAATGTCATCTTAAACATTTCCTATTACGAAGTGTCTCTGAGCTTTTATTAGTTTCTCTATCGCTTCAAACTGACGAAAAAAAAACATTTTTTTTTATTAATTATGGCTTCGCACGGCTTGTGCATTTAGCCAGTGTCAAATTGTATTTTGCATCAAATTATGACCCGATTTTTCATAAATCGGGCCTATTGTGTTTCAAAACAGTCAAAGTCGTCATAGTCCATCAAGTCAGGGGCAAGCGGCGGTGCGGTGGCAAGTTTACCATAATCTTAATAGGAGATTTGGAGGCAACGAGAAAAATTCATGTTTGACACTGATTTTTACTTTCACTACACTTGTGCACCTTCACAGAACCAAATTGAATAACATTCCACCAGAATTATACAATTCAACTCGGGTTACAACTAAGTTTCATGAAAATAAAACTGCAGCACGACATGTTGTTAACTCGTTCCCGCCAAAACTCACTGACGTTGTTTAGATGTGTTTTGTTCATAGACTCTATCGGTAACTTGAAATTCATGTGGTGTCGCGATTTTTATGATTATAACGGACGTTTTGACGAAAATACCGTTCTCAACGACTGAATCAGGTTTCTCGTGCAATTGCTAATTTTTCTTGAAAAAATGACTAGTGTTTTACAGTTCTTCGTTATTTTCTTTCAATTTTAAATACTACAGCTGAACTGAACAAGAAATCAATTACAGTTTAGTAGAGTAGGAAGGTACTTATTTACCTACTTATTGTGGGGTGTTCTCCCACGGTATTTAATACTAGCACAATGCAAGATGAGTAATGAGAGATGATGAGACTACTAAAGCGGTATCAACTTCAATTTACTTGTATAACAACACGCACAAACTATTAAACGACTACTGTGACACGTGTTCTATTCCATGTTGTGTGCAAGTACGATCGAAGTCAGAACTGCAGACCCACCGTAGAGCTCCAAAACTCCTATTAGAATGTTCAACTCAAGCAAGATTATAAGGTCTTGCTCGAGTTTAAAAGTTTAAAGTCTTTTAACTCATTAATTAAATATTAGAATACTAAAAAAACTTGATAGATGTCAAGGGACACCCGGATGGAACGAAGTTACTGTCGATTAATTAGTGAAGGAATTATAATAAAATCAAAAAGTGTCGTTACAACTTTTAGTCTTAATTTTTCCGTCTAGCCCCCTTTCGCAACGCGCGATAAGGAACTTCGTTTCAACATTCCAATATAGGATTAATAGAACTATACGGTGGGTCTACAATTCTAACTCCGACCGTACCTTGTCGAACCAACACATTCACATAGCAATTTTCTTATTACTAATAACAATAACGAACTCCTCATACAAAAACCACTTAAACCTTTTAGGGATAACGGCTGCCTCACTTCTATGTTTCTTAGACATCACTGTCTAAACCTGATGCCAGTCTTTGTAATTCTAGTCGATGTCTATCAAAACGGTATCGTAGGTACAGAAAAACTTGTCTAGAAGTTTATGGCTATGCACTTAACCATCGTAGGGAGACCCTATAATTAGATTACCCATCTAGAAACCATCCTGGAGCCAGCCGCGACTGGATTAGCAAAAAAAATAATGGCTGGCCACATTGGCACGCGAAGGTTGTTGACCGTCCTGCGCTTCTGCCCTAACTCGTTGTAAAACTTTTAAGACGTAAAAGTTATGTATAAGCCTTAATACTATGTGTTTAATTTAATAGGTAATACTATTTTTAACCCCCACGCAAAAACGACGGGGTGTTATAAGTCGGACGTGTCTGTGTAGACACAAAATAATAAAAATAGTATGAACGTAAAAAGCCTAAAACAAGCAAAAAAAACTATGAAAAAATATTAATTAATAGTCTCTAATATTAAAATAGGTATTACTTGCTTTTACATTTTAACACTTTACGTAAACTTATTTTGTGTAACAGTAATCGATCAATACAAATTCAAAGTAGATAACTATGATATAAACATTGTGTCTTACTCTGCATTATGTAATTGAAATATTGATTAGGAATATCCGTTTCCCCACTACATCTCTCCACTTGTGTTTCATTTATTCAAATTACATACTAATTCATAATAGTTACAATGTTATGTAAGTTCATAATAAACCACTTGACCTCATTTCCTTCGCTGTTAAAAACATTCAAACATTATTATTATCAATCATTCATTATACACAACATAAGTTTTGTTTATCGGAATAAATTTCACACACCCCTCCAATCATCATTATGTACAATCAGGCAACAAAGGTGCAGACCCACCGTAGAGCTGTAAAACTGCTAGTAGAATGTTTTCTAGCAAGCACTCAAGCAAGATTCTAAAGTTTAAAAGTCCTAATTATAGTAATTTTAGAATTCTACAATGGGTCTGCAATTCTGTTGCCGATTGTATAATAAGGCGAAAAAGTGCAGACCTGCCGTGGAGTTTCAAAATTGTTATTTATACCTAATGTTTTTAACTCGAGCAGGAGTTTATTAATTAGAATTAATAATAGTCATTTTAGAACGCTACGGTGTACCTCCACTTTTGTGTCCTACTGTACCTATGTTATTTGTCACTTTTACTATGAATTCTAAATCTGGACAATGAAATTAAATAAATTTGCACACTGAGTTTGTACTTTCAAAAGTCTGCTCAAACATTCGTTCGCAAATATTAATTTGTATCGAATTAGCTTGTTTGATTAAGATCGATGTCAAAATTTTATTTGCTCATGTTGGTTTTTACTCTTTGGAGTTTATACCTTTACAATCGATTTCATTTAAATCCCCCGGTATCTTCTTCTCGTATAGTGGTGTGGCTCACCTATTGTTAGAGTTTCCTGACCGCCCTAAGGCCTCTAACTTGACCTAACGACTGCTACCAGAGGTAGAAACAGATTATGAGAGGCTCACAGATAAGCGATGCTCCCTGATCGTTTATGGTCGTGCGGGTTAAGCGACGCCTGGCGCGGTCATTACTTCGCTGAGTGACCAATTAGTAGCGTGGCAAAAATGTTCGTGAGTCACTCCGTGCTTCGGAAGGCACGTTAAGCCGTTGGTCCCGGTTGTTACCTTTAGTAGCAGTCGTTAGGTCAAGTTAGGGGCTTTAGTGCGATCTGAAAATTTTAACAATAGGTGAGCCACACCACTATACGAGAAGAAGAAGATGTCCTTGGCATTACAGCGCTCTGTTTAAATTATCTGGATTAGATTTAAGACACATCTAAGTGATGTCATGCAATTTGTAGAGCAAACAACACCCTACTTTTATTTTGAAAAATCTTGCCAGTAGTAATTTTTTTCCCGGATCTTAATCGCATATTTTAATTGACTGTGAGTTTAAAAAGGTTTTTTAACTAGAAAGATATCATAATTTATTCATACTTATTCAATTGTATCAATATGTCAAATGGACGATGACGATTTCTCCTCGGCTAGATGGAGGTCAAGGCCGATCTAAGTCTGCCGCAGATTATTTGTCAGACAGTATAAATAACCAAGTGGAATCTAACGTTTCTAATAACACAAAATATTTGTTTTAATCACTTTCCAATTTGTATGCTAATGTTTATTTGAATATCTTGCAGCGGTAAAATCTACTTAAGGCGCTCTTCCAGTACCGTGTGTAGGTATTCACATTACCTTAGCCCCCGCTCTCAAAAACGTAGCGTGCTGCGTGCTAACTTTTATATTTGATCGATATGCAAAACATTTTAGCATTATTATCCACAAATATAGTTCCTAGAGGTCAAAACCTATCATTTGATTCATTTTTGGAAACAAACGTTAACTATTTTTGAATAAAACCCGATAAACGATCTACTAATTCTCTGTTTTCTAACATTTTTTTTATCGACCGAAGTTGTTCATATCATGTTTTCAACCACAATAAACAAAAATATGGTTATTAAACTACGTTATCCATTTATATCCAAAAAACAAAAAAAGAGTATTTGATTACTTAGAGTTGCTTAAAACAAAGGTCGATTTTGGTAGCTTTATTAGCACCTGCCCTTAACTAATCAATTCCGTATAGGTTTTCCGCACGTAGATAGTCGACATTATCGGGTACTAACCGATCTATGACCCTTGGGATGCCCTTAGCACGTGACGAGGTCTTTGCTACTCGATAGTTACTAATCGGGCACCCTTTTCATGTCTCGGTTTTACGACTCTCGTGGCATTGCCTTTAATAGGTAATGATATAAAATAAATAATACGTAGCGTTTAATGCTTACAAAATATGGGGATTTAAGCCTAATTCATATCAAGAAACTGCGAACTATGTTTTAGTTGTTTATTGCATGATTTTAACTAGGTCGTGTCGATATTCGGCCTTTTAATTGCATAAATGTTTCTCTCTGGTTGTTTCTAAATGATTACAAAATTAATATTTACATTAATTTTGTGAACATTTGTATGAAAATGAAAAGTTTCAATACGATTGTGTTGATTAATCCTCGACGTTACTAAATCTAGATCGATATTTTTGACCTATAGATGTTCTAGCGTCAATATATTTAAAGACCGCCTTTACAAATATAGCTACATTTTTACATCTGATACATGTTATGATGGCTTTTTGAGGTTAGGTACAGTCGGATGTACATCCGTTACATTTGATTTTTGCATGTTCACTTTTTTCTCTTTATTGTGTTTATATTCAAAAAATACAAACATCACTATTTAATTTGATATTTAAATTACATACTTTCAATTGGCGTATGTAATTAATCTGTAGAGTAATTCGAGAGAGAAATTAGAATTCTTTCATTGAGATGATTCTTATATACTTCACGCTTGCCATTATTGGAAGTCAAAATATTTAGACAGGCGGATTTCTTAGCATTGAATAGCTGTTCTCACTGTTACAGGATGTAGGTATTCTCACTCGAATGTGGAATTGTTCATCAAACAATAGTAATCAATTCTCAGCAGTAGTTATCGTCACGAACGCGATGAAATTGTTAACCAACATCGTTGATAATATCTCTCCGTCAAAACCTTGAGCTCTTTAAATATTCCTTCGCTGGCTCCTTTGAAAAAAACGGTAGAAAACTAACAAGGATTTTGCAACTGGCAAATTGGTTAACTAAGCGCGTTAGTCGCTTAGTAATTCCAATATATTTTTGATGGCGTAACAGATTTACCTTTTGATTTGAATAGTAAAATGCTTCCAACTCATTTTAAAATAGAGTTACATTGTATTGGGTTGGAACAGAAACTTGACGACCTCGCTCCTCTTGCGAATTGTTGCCCAGGACTTCGTGCAGTAACTGAAATTGTCAAATCTATTGTTTTGCAACAGCAGAAAATATGGTACCAATCTGAATCAGTCGCTCACGTCGCGTCGACAATGACAAAAATAACTATACTGTGACAAAGTGTTAAATTCACTTCGTCCGACTTTCTATTTGTCTAAAAACTTGTAGAAATAACACTGTAAGTATATCGCTTGGAGACAAATATGATTCATATACTCATGCAGTTTGTCGGTCGAAGCACCGTCAAAACAAGCTTATCTTATTGGCTGGTTACTGTTCAGAACATTATCACGTAGGGTGTGAAGTTGTGAACATACGAATACATCCACTGAATGCAGATTATCCATGCTTGTTGAGTCTCTGCTTGACACTTTCTGTTCATATATAGACCTGTATTTATAGACCTTTAGCACTACCTGCAGATTCCGCGAATATTTCGGGAAATTAGCCTATTGTTCTTTTTACATCATAGACTATTTATATACTTACTAAATGTTCGTCCAAATCGGTGTGACCATTTGACCGCAAAGAGGCAGCACACAAAGTAATTTGTTTTAAATTGTTTCTTTTTAAGGCTCTCTCCATACAAACGTAGTCTATTGTTTTCTCCCTGGATAATGACACTAGAGCAATTTTTTTTAATGTGCATAAAACTTAGAACTGCCATGACCATGCCCCTATGTTTTTTTTTAACTTAATTTCCATGATAATTAGAAAAAAAAACCAAAACATAGGGGCGTAGTCATGGCAGTTATAGGTTTTATGTCACAACAATATTTGTGCTAGTGTCATTATCCAGGGAGGAAACATTCGACTACGTTTGTATGGAGAGAACACCGGTACCTTTCATCTTAATTGGCTTAAATAAATGGAGGCACTAGTTAAACAATTAGATATTATTACAGATTGCTCTAACACTGTTTTGTTTGTTACAGATGGTATTTCCGTAAAATTAAACGAATCGAAGCGGAGAAGAAACTGCTGCTCCCAGAGAACGAGCACGGCGCTTTCCTTATCCGCGACTCTGAAAGTCGTCATAATGACTTCTCTTTATCAGGTTAGTTTTAGATACTTCTCTTCACCATGAAAATAAATAAATAAATATTGCAGGACATTCCACACATCGTCATCTAGCCCTAAGCTAAGTAACTAGACTTGTGATATGGGTGCTAGACAACGGATATACTACTTATATACTTTTCTTTTGTAAATATATCCTTAAAATACATAGAAACAACCCGACCACAGACAAATATCAAAGCATAAATACTTGTCTGAGGCGGGAATCGAACCCGCAACCCTATGTTTGGCAGTCCGGCATGGTGACCATTGCGCCAACTGGGTCGTCTTTGACTTGAAAATGATGTCATCTTTGATTCTAATCTGATAATAAGCTTGCCTTAGATCTAACAAGAGATTATGCTATTTATTCCATCCCTAGATTTAAATTCTTACTTGTTAAGCACTATTCCAGACGTACAGTTAAGGTATCTTGTCTAATTTTCCTGTAGAGATCTTAACTAATTCAGTAGCGATTGATTTCACTACCTCAGTGCGTGTAATTAAACCTTGTTGATTTTCCTTATGTTGCGAAGTTTTCTGAATATACAATTTATTTAATCAAAATTCCAATGGACTTTCCTAACACATAGTTCTGGCCGCGTAAACATTTCTTTAGGTAGTCTTAAATGATATCGCCCGGCTACGTGTGGGTAGCAAGTATTTTTTTTGAGTTTACGGTGCATGCGAGTTAAACTTTTTTTCGACATATTTGTCATTCATCGTCATATTTTGGCCAATCTACGCAAAACTTTAATGAATTGTACACATAAACCTTTCTCATGAATTACTCCGTCCATTAGTGAAAACCGTATGAAAAACAATTCAGCAGTTTTTGAGTTTATAGCGTTCAGACAGACGCGCGGCGCCTTTGTTTATAATAAGTAATAGATGGAAGATTATGATAATATCACCAACTAGCTGCACCCCGAGTCTCATTGAAACAAACTTTAACAGCCATTGTTACCCCTTTGAAGGTCGAATATCCAAAAACCCTTTCATAGTGTGCGCCCAGGCACACCTAAGCCTGATGCTAAGTTTCAGACTCGTAGCTCTTCTAGTTTCAGAGATTCTTATCCTCAGTTAGCACTCTCCATTTTTACATTCTTTACTCTACTAAAACTATTTGTAATCTCACTAATAATGATAATAACTTATACTTTGAATCCATTAACTCTATTTTTAGTAGTTTAACTACTCGTGTATAAAAGGGGCATAAACCAAAAATAGCTTGTGATTACTAGGCAATGATTCACCCGCGAGTGTTACAAGATAGCTTGCTGGTAGATTGTAGAGAAACTTGAGGTTGCTCGGATTGTTCGGTAAACCGGTTGAGGTTTTTCTAAGACGAATGAACACAAGTTCTTGAACAAAGTATGAGCTCGGTTTATAATATAAAACTACTAATTAGTTATACACAGGTAGGTGTTTATAACTAATCAGTATATAATTATAAATCATGTATTTCAGGCTACAAAGGCCCATAGATAAATACCTTATAGACTAACATACATATTTTATAATAATAATTGAATGTGTTAAAGAGATAGCTAGTTACTATCTCTTTAACACATTAGCTAGTTAGCTAGTTACATAGCTAGCTAGCACTGCCATGACGCTACACTTTAGTCCTAGTGTGTTCAAATGGAATTTGTCCGCGGAAGCGACGGAACACCACGTCTTTCGGCAAGCATTCATCCATAATGCGAGGCAGATAGCAGTTCGGTACTCGCACCACAAACGCCTTGAAATTGACGTTTCGATGCGACTCCAGCTCATGCACCCTCAGCGCATAGCCCAGCTTCCGGTGTACGTTCTCGACGATGTCCTTCTCCCCTACGGGAGCTGTACACCGGAGTGTTCGGCATCGCAGCACGAACTCCCAGACTAGAATCCAACCAGCATATAGCAACCGTGATAGCTAGACAGTTGAAATTTCACAGATGATGTATTTTTGTTGGCGCTATTACAAAAAATAGTAAAAACAAAATATAATAATACAGAACCCTTCATTCGCGAGCCCGACTAGCACTTAGTTGGTTTTTTAAACTTAAGAAATACGTACCAAATTGAAAAAAAATTACATGAAAAATTTATACCTACTTATCTATAATTACCCGATTGCGAGTAAAGGGTTAGGGTAGTTTTTTAAATAAATATACTTAGAACAATTTTCATAAAAAATTTAAGATGAACATTGCATTTGTTGGTATAAATAAATAAATAAAACAAATCAACTGTGAATATTATTTAGCGATTTAAATGTAACCAACTAATGCGAGTAAAATGACGGGATGCAGCTAATACAAATTTTAATGTATTCGTCAAAATGATGGAGTGTGACGTCAAACATAATTAATTGTTGCAGTTTGAAACTCACATTAAATTAATACATCAGTAAGTAATTGTCCATTGTTTGATAAATCTATACTAATACTAGCTGCGCCCCGCGATTTTTCCGTAAGTCCCAAACACAGCGCCATCTATTGGGTGTATTTCCAACCTAGATTTCAAACACTATTAAAGAATTTTATCGATGAATCACCGCCATCTATGAGAACTTCATAAAACTAAACAGTAAATAAACACTTGCTTAAGAAACCATTAATTGATACATTTTATTCGTTTAGTAAGTTAGACCAAAATACGGGTACATGTGAAATTTGATTGAAATCGGTTCATTAGTTTTGGAGTTTATTGGCAACATACATCGTGACACAAGATTTTTATTTATACAGATTATAAAGCTGAAGAGTTTGTTTGTTTGAACGCGCTAATCTCAGGAACTACTGGTTTGAATTGAATTTTTTTGTGTTGGATAGTCCATTTATCGAGGAAGGCTATAGGCTACTTTTCATTTTGATATTCCCACGGAATCGGTACTTACGGGTGAAACCACGGAGCGCAGCTAGTTATCTATACAAATGTAATGCTTTGTCCTGAACGACTGTCTGACTGACGGATCAACACACAGCCGCGCTGATCGTAGAGACCTGTGTTCTTTGTATGACGTAGGCAAAGGCATCCCATAAGAAGGGATTTTGAAAAAATCAACTCCTACGCAGTCGGTCGTAAAAGCTTGGTATCATAAAAATTCTAAGCTAAACGCTTGCGTATAAGTTTCATTGTGGATATTTCTTAACGTTTTCTAGAACTACTTACAATTAATTTATTTAAAAATGTCATTTTTTTAATGACTTTTAACAACTTTATAAGAAAACTATTGCACCATTACTAATGCAAATTAAATTACCTCGGATCGGAGCTAATTGAAGTTCAAACTTGTGATTCATCCCTTACTGGAAATGTATTAAATTGAATAAACTACAAAATAAATGAACCAGTTTTCCTTTTTGCAATTTTTGATAGAAATAGAAGCTGATGTTTGCAAGTAAATATGTTAAAAAAATGTCGAGCACCATAAAATACGAACCCGTTTTACCTGTGGGTTTACTCGCAAATATCTTTAGTAATGAAAATAACTAGAGATGCCATACACGAGTAATTTTTTCGAATACCTATTGGATATTGCAGTATTGGTATATAATAATCTTTTTAACGCATATTTTGTAAAATCCTCTCCATCCTAAAATTGCCTTGAAGATACCCCTTTCAGCGGTAAGGCCGCCTATTATTTTTTATTTTATATCGTAACTTGTTCCCATTTTTACCATATCAGATTTAAGATTATATTATTGTTTGTGCGTGTACAATAAAGTGTTCGATCTATCTATTCGGCGGGCAAGTATTCTTGTCATTTCTAACAACAAGAGAGTGATCTTACAAGGGTTCCTTTTTTACCTTTTGAGGTACGGAGCCCTACCAGTATGCATCATAGGATCAGTTTTCTACAATAATATTACTATAAACTAGTATTGGACTAACAACCTTCTTCTAATAGACGTTACACACAAACATAAATACTTGAACTCAAATTACTCAGTGTGATTATTATTTTCAACATGTTAGCTATGTCTTTGGTTGGCCGAGTGATCTAAGCCGCCACCCGCTACAACAACCGACGTGGCTTCGATTCACAGGTTACGTTGTTATAATGTTCAAATAGTGCTGCACAAGATTGTAAACGTTACGGTGGACAGAGACTTTTGACCGTTGATTGTACTTTTAATTACTATATCAAAGTTATGATTTTATAATCTAATCGCCTGTCTGGTTATATTTTACATTAAGCACTATTAGATTTAAAATCCATTTAAATACGATGTTTTACATGATTTTTCGATTTAACAACGAGTATTATGATAAGTGCATCGTAAAAAGAAGTATCTTTTTTAAATTGTATATGTATACATAGATACCTACTGGATTTTTAGATACGAATATGTTATCCTTTGATAAGGTAAATAAGTATGTAATTTTAAATGTATTTTTAAGATTAGTTAAATTAAATTGACGTTTTTAGATTTTCATATAAATAATCAACCTCTCTAATAATTCATTTATTTATTTATTTTATTTATAATTCAACTTTTTGAACCTGAATGTTATCATCATATCAAATACAGGATCCACTGCTGAACATAGCTCTACCAGAGACTTACAAAGCGATAGGACCAAACTCTCTAAATTTAAATAACTAGCTGCGCCCCGCGGTTTCACCCACGTAAGTCCCGATCCCGTGGGAATATCGGGATAAAAAGTAGCCTATATGTTAATCCAGGTTTTTAGCTATCAACATACCGAATTTCATTGCAATCGGTCCGGTAGTTTGAGCGTGAAGGGGTAACAAACATACATACACACAAACTTTCACATTTATAATATTAGTAGGATAAACTTACTAATTATGGGGGATAAAAATCTCCCATAACTTTCAAACGGCTAAACCGATTTCGATCAAACATAGATAATTGTAATTGTAAAAATTATGCCCTTTCATTTGATACCCCACTCGGGCATATCTACGTACATTCGGTTGTTAATCTTGATTTTTTTCCCCATAACTTTCAAACGGCTAAACCGATTATGATCAAACATAGCTAAAAACACTCCCGCCTAATTCACCTTTCAAAAAAAACTAACTCTAAATCGGTTCATCCGTTCGGGAGCTACGATGCCACAAACACACAGACACTTCGATCCCTCGGTCAATAAGCATTTTACCATAACTACAAAATAAATCAAATATTATTATAAAGGAAGTTTTAACTCTTAAATAATGCAATAATTATAAAATTATGTTTCCCTTCGTACATGTAAGTGTTGAATTCAACCATTAATTTCTGCTTTTATCGATATTTAATTTAACACAGCTATATCGTAAATTATGGTATAGTAAATTATAGTAGAGTACCTCAATAAAACGTTGTTTTCACGTGCATACCGTTTAATTTCCTTATTCATGGTTTTAATTTTTATAAGTAACTAGCTGCGCCCGATCCCGTGGGAATTGACTCTAGAAAACGTTTGTATGAAATAGAAAAGGGCTGTTTTTAGGGTTTTCCTGGAAATTATTCGATTTTTTCTCGCCTTTAAACCTTCCCTAGACCTCCACGAACATTTCAAGACTAAGATAAGATAAATCCGTTCAGCCGTTCTCGAGTTTTAGTGAGACTAACGAACAGCAATTCATTTTTATATATATAGATACTCAACCATATTATTGTAAAAGAATATGTCAGATATTGTCTTATTTTTGTTCAAAGTATCATAAGCACTTTGAAACTACTGAAATAAATTATGTTAATTAAAACAACAATGTTTAAGAAAGTAAACAATTAAATATACACATTTAATAGTTGGTATCGTATTGTTTACAACATTTAACAAAAATTAAACAATATCTGACAAATGCTAAATCTGTTTGTTTGGTCCGTCAGAAACGGCTCGTTTGATCGACTTCGATAGATATTTTTCGTATGTACCCACGGGTATTGTTTTTCCACACGACTACATATATGTATTCTCCTATTTCTTCCTAAAAATAATACCTCTAAACTTTTTCTTCATGAAATCCAGGTTTGCTATACAGACATGGTTTCTCTTTTTTACCGACTTTAAAAAAGGAAATGGTTCTCTATTCGATGCGTATGTTTCAAGGTTTTAGTCTAACTCATAATTAAAGAAAATTTGATCCTCTTAAAACATAAAAAAGTAAATCGCAAAGGCATGTGTACGGCATGCCTTGATTTTGTATAAAAAAAGAAAGTGTTCTAGCTAGGCATTATTCCAAAAGTAAAGGGGGTAATTATACTCCAGTTTGGATAGAAATTTTGATAAACTACAGGTCCTTAAGACGCTCTTCCAGTACCGTGTGTAGTCCCATACATACTTATCCCCCGCTCTCAAAAACGTAGCCTGCTGCGTGCTAACTGTTATATTTGATCGATATGCAAAACATTTTAGCATTATTATCCACAAATATAGTTCCTAGAGGTGAAAACCTATCATTTGATTCATTTTTAGAAACAAACGTTAACTATTTTTATTAAAACCCGATAAACGACCTAATAATTCTCTTGTTTTCTAACATTTTTTTATCGAACGAAGTTGTTCATATCATGTTTTCAACCACAATAAACAAAAAAATGGTTATTAAACTACAATATCCATTTATATCCAAAAACAAAAAAAGAGCATTTGATTACTTAGAGTTGCTTAAAACAAAGGTCGATTTTGGTAGCTTTATTAGCACCTGCCCTTAAGAGAAAAGGGTACCGGGCACTTTCTGCATACAAACGTAGTCGACTGTTTCCTCCCTGGATAATGACACTAGAGCAAATATTTTTGTTGCATAAAACTGCCATGACCATGCCCCTATGTTTTGTTTTTCTTTTTTTTTATCTTAATTTCTATGATAATTAGAAAATGAAAAAAAAACCAAGACATAGGGGCATGGTCATGGCAGCTATAGGTTTTATGGAACAAAAATTTGCTCTAGTGTCATTATCCAGGGAGGAAACAGTTGACTACGTTTGTATGGGAAGAGCGCCGGTACCCTTTCACCTTAAAGGCTATTGTGATGGAATGGTAGTAGACTATAGTGCCTGCCATAACGATGTCCAAAAAACACGTAAAAGTTTACTGTCAATATTATTATAGGTAAACTAGCTTTTGCCCGCGACTTCGTCCGCGTAGAAGTTGAATATTGTCCAAGGAATCACGTGGTCCTCCCATTTTTTACCCCTTAAGGATTAGAATTTCGGAAAATCCTTTATTATCGGATGCCTGCGTCATAAAAAGAACACACACGCCAAGTTTCAGATCTCTACGATCAGCGGTTTAGGCTGTACGTTGATCCGTCAGTCAGTAGTTCAGGACAAAGCCTTTTATATGTATAGATTATAGAAACCAACTATATTGTGATAAAGATAAGATATTCTCAATATTTTGCAATACATCACGTATTGAAACTAGTTTACAATAATCAGTGTTAACTGGTCGATAACTTCAGCAAACATTGTTACCTTTTATTTTAAAACCTTTGTTGCAATAGAATGATTCATTCCATTCGTTATCGCTTCTTACTTCTGAATGGATTTAATTCAGTATGATTACGTTGAATAAGGCCAAGTTACCACCAGTATATTTCTAAAAATGTTATTAACGCTCCTGTAATCTTCAAGTTTTAGAGTCAATAGCGAAATAGGAAATGGTCATAGTTTTGTTATTGACTAGCAAGTAAAGCGTCAAGTTTTGCAGAATTTGCTTTCCTCTGTCAGTATGTTTATTGGTACTACCCTTTTAGGTCATATTTTACAACCAATCTAGACCAAACTTGGTTTAAAGGTTTTACTATTTAATACTTCTTCCAAAAAGGGTTACTAGATATTATTACCTCCGGCATAGAGACCCCATTTCGATGACTATTTTTTATTGGAACGAAGTTCCTTATGGCGCGTTGCGAAAGGGGGCTAGACGGAAAAAATTAAGACCAAAAGTTGTAACGACACTTATTGCTATAGTTGTAAGCCGTGCGGCGTGCGCGTGTTTTTCTGTCTGTCTCTCTCTCTCTCATAGAAAGCAAATCAGTTTACTAAAATTGAGCCTACTGATTATAATATAAAAATATTATTATAACATAAACAAAAATTAAATTTTATTACAATTCCTTCACTAAATAATCGAAAGGAACTTCGTTCCATCCGGGTGTCCCTTAACATCTCTTAAGTTTTTTTTTTAATTTGGTAACTTCAAGTTGGTCTCATAATTTGTAAATGATCTGATGAAAATCTTTGGAGTGATGCTCGCAAAGTCTTTCGCATAAATAATTGTGTAACTTAATGCTTATCATGTTATGTCTATCCACTGTAGTCTTGGAAACTGGTGACTTCGTTGTTTCTGTTCTATTAATAGATCTGAATATTATAAGTACGTTGTCATTACGACTAAATATAACGCAATGATCACATAATATCTGATGTGACCTATAAATGAATGCCCATGCTGTTTAGGTGAAAGGGTACCGGCGCTCTCTCCATACAAACGTAGTTGACTGTTTCCTCCCTGGATAATGACACTGGCACAAATATTTTTGTGCCATAAAACCTATAACTGCCATGACTGTGTCACTATGTTTTGGTTTTTTTCATTTTCTAATTATCATGGAAATTAAAATTTAAAAAACAAAACATAGGGGCATGGTCATGGCAGTTATTAGTTTCATACAACAAAAATATTTGCTCTAGTGTCATTATCCAGGGAGAAAACAGTCGACTACGTTTGTATGGAGAGAGGTACCGGCACCTTTTCCTCTTAATATGAATGCCAGTCCGATTTACCTTCATCAACACAAAATCTAAGATCTGTCAAAAGCTTGAAGTTACATTTCTTGGAATGACTCGACACATTAATTATATTCAGAATTGTATTCATATTTACCTACATCACTTTACGTTAATAATATTTTGTTTAAATTGGATTTCAATATTTATTACTCATGTAATTTATGTATTACAAAATCGTTTTAAATACAGTAGCGCTTCCGCGAATATAACTTTCATTCTCGGCAATGTCTCACACGGCATTAAGATTCCTTTTAAGAGGAAAGGTACCCAGCTCTTTTTCCAGACAAACGTATTCGACTGTTTCCTCCCTGGATAATAACACAAGAGTAAATAATTTTGTTGCATAAAACCTATAACTGCTATGAATATGCCCCTATGTCTTGTTTTTTTTTTATTATTTTTTATTATCATAGAAACAAGAGTCTTAAAAAATAAACAAAAAATGTATAATAGTAGACATGGTAGTTATAAGTTTTATGGTACAAAAACATTGATTCTAGTGTCATTAGAATATGAAAATAAATCAAGACATAAGGGCATGTTCATGGCAGTTATAAGTTTTATGGTACAAAAATATTTATTTTAGTGTCATTATCCAGGGAGGAAACAATCGACTACGTTTGTATGGTACCCTTTCCTCTCAAATATTATTTCTTATATTTGCGAACCGTTTCTGTTATAAATTAAGATTATTTTTATCACAGTTGCTCATAAAGAGGATCTTATTCAACGGCTTTTAGGCTCATAATCCAACATATTATGCACGCGTGCATTTTAGATTTGTTAACTAGTGCTGTAAAGTTATCCCGAAAAGGTAGGTACCAAAGAGTTTATAACTAGCAAAAATGGTTGTCTCTAAAGCCGGTTTACGAACGAAAATTTTACGTGATAATGACTTAGAAAACGATTAAAAATTGAGTTGTTTATTTTTTGTTTTTTCTTTACTTAAATATATGGTTTTTCCGTACCATTGTATTTTGTTCTTAACCCCCGACGCAAAAACAAATAGAAAAACCCTAAAAAATAATGTATGTCACACGAGGATGTATAGGTTAAAAGTCTTTAGCCTGGCCTTTCCGGAGCATAATTAACAAAAAAATATTGCCTTAAAAAAATGTAAACATAGAGTTATCACAAATATTTTGTTAATTATTATTTTGTTTTCTTTTCAAGTCTTTTCTTTTATTCGCAACTGTGATAAAAAACGTCGTACGATATACGTGTGGAATTGATATTTGCATCTTGGCTTCTATAACACGCTCGCTGCCGCTCGCGCGTCATAAACCGCCTCTATGCAAAGATCAATTTACCACACTTATATCGTAATGTACTATTATCTTATCGCAGTTCTACTAATTAACCTTCTATAGAAGTTTGATCGATCTAATGCAGTTTGTCGAATTTCTACTAAGTTATTTGGGACAACTTCGTATGTTGTCTCACTGCAGCATGTACTAAAAATAATTTCTAACAAAATGATTTGAATGTGAATTCGCATTACTGTCAGTCGTGTATTATCTATCTATCCTTTTATTATAAAGTGTAAAGATTTAATTTGAATTGAATAAGCTCCGAAACTACTGGACCGATTTTGATGAAACTTGGTATAAGGATACATTGATTCATTAGAAGTGTTATAGGCTACTTTTTATCCCGATATTCTCACGGACGGGAGTTACGTGGGTGAACTCCCGATACCGCGGAGCGCTGTTAGTTGAAAATAAACATACTACTTGTTCCGTAATCAATTGATTCTTTGTTATGCAGTTAGGTGTAACTTGCAGTATCGAGTACTTACTTGGACATTTTCAGTAAATACATTGATTTTAGCTATTTGATTTTATAGGATAGAAATCCCTTTCTTTTCTTATGTACAGAAAAAAAAAACTTGAGAAGAGTCAAGTGACACCCGGATCGAACGAAGTTTCTTTCGAGTCATTACAACTTATGGTCATAATTTTTTCCGTCTAGCCCACTTTCGCAACGCGCCATAAGGAACTTCGTTTCAAAAGGTTTCTTTCAAGATCTAATCATTTCTTGGTTTTAGTTCAATCTTAGTATTCTTAATTCAAAAGCTATATTCTTAAATTATTCTCTAGCGTCTACAGGGAGAGGATTATTTTTTCACCTTTTTTTTCTGTGTGCAAGTTAGATTATTCCAAATTACACAGTTCTAGACCGAAAAGAGTTACATAATAATTTAGTTTAAAAAAAATTCAAGGGTATTTTATTAATTACCTATTGTATTTTGTTTGGCAGTGCGTGACGGTGACACAGTAAAGCATTACCGTATCAGACAACTGGACGAGGGTGGATTCTTCATCGCTCGCCGCACCACTTTCCGAACACTGCAAGAACTCGTCGAACACTATAGCAAGGACGCTGATGGACTCTGCGTCTCATTGAACAAACCCTGCGTACAGGTTAGTCACATGTTAATCCCTATCTATATAAGATTCTCGTGTCGTGTTATTGGCCGAACTCCACCTAAACGACCGATTTGTATGAATTTTTAACCCCCGATGCCAAAACGACGGGGTGTTATAAGTTTGACGTGGCTGTGTGTGTATGTCTGTGGCATTATAGCTCCCGAACGGCTGAACCGATTTTGTTTCTTTTGGTGAATTAGTCTGGAGTGTTCTTAGCTATGTTTGATCGAAATCGGTTCAGCCATCTGAAAGTTATGGGGGATAAATTCTAAATTTATTTTTTTAGGATAATTATTTTGTTGCAAAATCAACAGGTTCGATTCCTGGCTAGGGTTATGAATTTTTCAAAAATCTATTAATGCAGTTTTGGTTTTTATCAAAATCGGGCACGCAACTCTTTTCAGCATTTTTCGCTATTTCATATAGTTTAGAATATAGCCAAGACCCACGTAAAAATTAATTCTTTATATATATAAATAGTTATATATTTTGTAGGTATATGGAAAAACAACGTTTGCCGGGACAGCTAGTAGTCATTCTAATATTGTATGTAAAGCCTCTTTATCAATTCCGAACACGATACCACGGTCATCTCTCTCACAATTTCAATATGACATTCCAGCATTCCACTGTGTTATTGTAAAGATGATTCATTCAATCATGAACAAATACAAACTTGACCCGACCTTCCGAAATTATCGTCGATTTATAATATTTTGTAAAATCAAAGTTGTTTAAGTAATACAGTTAGGCGCCATCTCGGGCGCCTTATTTTAATAAGAATTCTGTCAGATCAAGGCCACATGATCGTGAAAAAAACTTGATGTTATATTATTATTACGACTGTGCATAAATTTCAAAATTCAATATCTGGACGGCCGTAAAATTTATGAGTTTTCGACGGTGTGCCTTTGTGCGCCGCGTGAGAAATATTACAAGGCATTGAACCAGCTCGAGGATACTTTAAATTCACCGAAGGACTCCCCTTTCCTGGACAAAGAATATTGTCGATTACTTGTTAGGAACACACTCGACATACTGCAAATATTTTTTTATTTTAACCGACTTCAATAAAAGGAGTTCTTAATTCGGTTTATGTATATTTTTGTTAATGGATGTTCGCGCATATCTTCTTTTTTTATCAACCGATTTTGATGAATCTTTTTCTGTTGGAAAGGGCTTACCTCATTACTAAAAGAGTAATTTCTAATTACTCGATTCATTATTTTTTGCAAAAGTATGGAAAAACAAACGTTTATGTACCTACCGGTGATTACTACTCGTCTGGAAGAATTTAAAATGATTATTTATAAAATTTTAAGTAGTTGTTTCTTAAGTTAAAACGCAATTGCGTATCTGCTTTATAGGAATACAACTTTAAATTCACCGAAGGACTCCCCTTTCCGGGAATAAGAATATTGTCGATTACTTGTTAGGAACACACTCGACACACTGCAAATATTTTTCAATTTCATTACCTTGTTTTAGGTATTCGTTCGAACAACGAAATATTGCTTCATTAATTAATGTCACATTTTATAATAAAACTACTACATTTTGCTCAAGAGAGACTAAATGACCTGCTTTTGTAATTGAGTTTGCGTCACTTACATATTTTAGCCATTTAATTCTCCGGTTATAACACGTATAAATTGCTAGAGTATGAATCCGGCTACATTTAAGTAATCAATCGGATTCCATTTAGATGACAGAGTTACGCACGTGTTTAATATGCTCTGGTTATTATTTGTAGAGTATTACGACTTTGGTGTTTAATTTGGGTAGTTACCTTCTATTAAACTAGCTTTTGCCCGCGACTTCGTCCGCGTACACCCCCGAAATAACTTTTTTACCTCTTTTTAAACGCCTTTAGGGGATGAATTTTAAATAAAGTCTTCCGACGAATCGTTTATTGTAGATTGGACCAAGGAATCACTGTGTCCTATACACACTTAGCCCCCCTTTTCTACCCCCTTAGGGGTAGAATTTCGGAAAATGCTTTTTTATCGCATGCCTACGTCATACAAAGAACACACCCTCCAAGGTTCTTCCTTCAGGTCTCTACGATCAGCGGTTTAGGCTGTGCGTTGATCCGTCAGTCAGTCAGTCATTCAGGACAAAGCATTTTATATGTATAGAAGATAACATTCGACTACAAGACAACAGTAAGGCTCTAGAAATATGGAATTCCTTCAATTACCTACAAAGATAAAAAGAAAATTTGGGAGAATTCTTTTTACTCGGGTATTCTGGGGCGTACATAAATCCTGTCTAAAGATATTTGGTCCCTTTAACTTGGACAAAATGTCTCTAGACCGTGTTAATATGTAGTTGTCTTTTTATTAATCCTTTTGCCACGCCGTTGTGCCTTACCTGAACGTCCTTGCTTTTGTCACGGGCTATGAATTTTATCCTCGAAATCTCTCCATACAAACGCAGTCGACTGTTTCCTCCCTGGATAATGACAGCACAAATATTTTTGCGCCATAAAACCCATAACTGATATGACTATGCCCCTATGATTTGACTGTTTTCATTTTCTAATTATCATAGAAAATAAGATTTAAAAAAAAACTGAACATAGGGGCATGGTCATGGCAGTAATAAGTTTTATGCAACAAAAATATTTGTTCTAGTGTCATTATCCAGGGAGAAAACAGTCGACTACGTTTGTATGGAGAGAGCCCCCGGTGCCCTTTCCTCTTAATGTCATAAGCCAGACAAAACAATGACATCTTGGTATATCATTTAATTTAACAAAAGATTATACCTAGGTAATTAATATTAAGATTTTATCACAAAACACTTCTTTAAGTGTTCATTACTGCTTATATTGCCCACAAAAATGTTTTTCCAAAACCGACCAAAATTATGAAATTTTACACATTTATAACCGAATTCAAAAAAAGAAAGAAGTTCTCCATTCGGTTTATGTATATTTTTTTAATGGATGTTCGCTCATATCTTCTTTGTTTAACAACCAATTTTGATGAATCTTTTTCTGTTCGAAAGGGCTTACCTCATTACTAAAAGAGTAATTTCTAATGAGTCGATTCATTATTTTTTGTAAAAGTATGGATAAAAAACGTTTATGTACCTACCGGTGATTACTAATCGTTTAGAAGAATTTAAAGTGATTTTTTAATAAAATTGTAATTAATTGTTTCTCAAGTTAAAACGCAATTGCGTATCTGCTCTAAAGGAATGCAAATATTGTATAAGTAGTTGCAACAATGACAGTAACCGGTACCTATCTACTTAAAGTAATTTCTATTGTTTAACTAAGAAATCAATTTTACACTATTATCGTTTTTTGTTCTAGTGTTGTGTCATAGTCACCATGTCACGCTCTTATACATGTGATTAAGGACTCATCTTCTATACATATAAAATGCTTTGTCCTGAACTACTGACTGACTGACTGACGGATCAACGCACAGCCTAAACCGCTGATCGTAGAGACCTGAAATTTGGAGGGTGTGTTCTTTGCATGACGTAGGCACCGGATAAGAAAGGATTTTCCGAAATTCCACCCCTAAGGGGGTGGAAAAGGGCGGCAAAGTTTGTATGGGACAACGTGATTCCTTGGTCCATTTTCGACTTTTACGCGGACGAAGTTGCGGGCAAAAGCTAGTCATCTATATAATTCTACTGTACGTGTGTGTGTATGTCACTGAACTCCTCCTAAACGTCTGAACCGATTTGAATGATTTTTTTTGTATGCGTTTGTGTGGCGCCCTGGATGGTTTAGATTCACAAATGAGCCTGGTTTTTTTTATTGCAAACTAGCTGCGCCCCGCGGTTTCACCTGCGTAATCATTTTTTGCGCAACTTTCTTAATATTTTCTTTCATAAAAACCTTCTCTTGACAATATCAAAGATAACAAAGAAAGAATTGGCCAAATTGGTCCAGGCTTTGTTGAGTTATGCGCTTACCAATACATTTTGCGATTCATTTTTATATTATAAGATAACGTTTGCCGGAACAGGTAGTCTATTAATATAAAATTCAAAGTTCCGACTGACTGACCGACTAATATCACAGCTCACGACGGACAACGGACAGATCGGGTTTAAAATTTGGCATATAGACAGCTGTTATAAGGAGGCATTCGCTAAGAAAGAATTTTGGGTAATTTAAACCCTACACGGACGTATTTGCGAGCAAAAGCTAGTGTAATACCATAAGATTTTAATTATATTTAGAAACTAGCTGCGCCCTTCGCTTTCACCCGCAAACATCTCGATCCCTTGGGAATATCGGTGTAAAAATATGCCTATATGTCTACATACCGAGTTTCATTGATAGATAGATAAATTCTTTATTGTAATGTAAACACCTTTAAATAAAAACAAAGCTTAAGTCTAAGTGCTACAAAGGGCGGCCTTATCGCTCAAAGCAATCTCTCCCAGGCAACCTTTGGATAGACAAGAAGTTGCGGAAGGTGAAGGAATTTCATCGGGAACGATCCTGTAATATATTATTTTTGCGTAACTTAACCGTTTATGCAGCGCACGCAACGGAAGCTCACAAAATGTATATTATTTCCCGTTTTTGCAACATTTTTCATTAATGCTAATCCTATTGGTCGTAGCATGATGTTATATTGCCTAGCCTGTTATAGCCTTCCTTGATAAATGAACTATCCAACAGCAAAAATAATTCAATTCGAACCAGTAGTTCCTTAATTTGCGCGTTCGACGACACAAACTCTTCAGCTTTTTAATAATATATAGATACTAGCTGCAAGGCAAACGTTGTTTAACCAAAAAGGGGTAAAAAATTACATTGTGTGATTGACAGACCTAACGATTGTACACAAAAAATTTAATACGATTAGTATTAAATTTTTTGTGTCCCTATGTCCCTATATGCACCTAAAAACCTATGTCCCTATATCCACCTATGTCCACCTAAAAAGCTGAACCGATTAGGTTCAGCTTTTTAGGTGGACATAGGTAACTAACACTGCGACACGAGAACTGTATGTAAACAGGATAAAAAATTTTGGGCCTTCAAAAATTTTAATATCTTATATTATATATATATATATATAAAAGAAATTCGTGTTAGTTACACCACTTATAACTCAAGAACGGCAGAACAGATTTGGGTGAAAATTGGTAGGGAGGTAGCTTAGAGCCAGGAGACGGACATAAGATACTTTTTATCCCAATATGCCCACGGGATCGGGACTTACGCGGGTGAAACCGCGGGGCGCAGCTAGTAATTTATAAAACAAAACTAAAACTTCATCATTAGATTTTTAAAAAAGTCATTACTCTAGCCAGATATCAAATCTGTTGCTTTTGCAAAAAAAAAATCCTTTATTTTTATACCAAAAGTGTTGCTAATAGAGATCAATTGCTAGATTTATTTATGTACTAAAACCTTTTTCTTGAATCACTCTATTAAAAAAGACTGCATCAAAATCCGTTGCGTAGTTTTAAAGATCTAAGCGTACAAAGGGACAGACAGTAGTGTTACAAAAATGTTGACGCAAAAATATTTCAATAACCGTTACAAAGTAAGGTCTGGTTTTGTACTTGGCCCTACATAATTAAACCGATATATGTATGTATATTGACGTCAATCATATTGAAGCCACATTCTTAATACAATATAATTATCCTTTCGGTCGTAATATTATAAATATGTAGGTGTTATGAATATTAATTAAATAAAGCGAATCTCCTTATATATCAACATCAATGCACAGCTCAAACCAATAGACGGACTGCTTATGAGGAAAGGGTACCGTGGGCTCTCTCCATACAAACGTAGTCGACAGTTTTCTCCCTGGATAATGAGACTAGAGCAAATAGTTTTGTTGCATAAAACTTATAACTGCCATGACCATGACCCTATGTTTTTTTTGTTTTTTTTTTTCAATGTTAATTCCTATGATATTTTTTTTATAAAATACTAGTTTCAATAGCTTTTAGTTTTTTGGTTTTTTAGTTTATAAGCTCACTGTGAGTTTTTGTTGCGAATAAATGTTAATTAGAAATTTCTATAATTAGAAAATGAAAAAAAAACAAGACATAGTGTGTGTGAAACTAGTGTGTAGCTAGTATATTGATCGAACTTCATTTTGCAAGTTCATAATCACCTATTACGTATTTAAACTCCATACATGCATCGTTCTTGTACGAGATAATAGCCGACAAAAATGAAGTTCAAGGTCTAAATGTTGATCTTTAAATAAACTTGAATGCAATACCAACAAAACAAGCCGTAAGGCCGCAACATCAAATCATTGTTAAATTAGTTTCTGTACAATTGGTATTTATACAAATGTAATTTTGTCGAATGACAGACGCATTTTCAAGTACATTCACGGCTGTATTATGGTGAAGTGAGTTCCAAATCGAACGTTTTGGACTATTCGACCTCAGCTTTATTAAAAAATACACTTTTAAGAAGAAAGGGTACCGGCGCTCTCTTCATACAAACGTAGTCGACTGTTTCCTCCCTGGATAAAGACACTAGAGCAAATATTTTTGTTGCATTAAACCTATTACTGCCATGACTATGCCCCTATGTCTTGGTTTATTTATTTACATTGAAATTAAGATTTAAAAAACAAAAAAGAAAACATAAGGGCATCGTCATGGCAGTTATAAGTTGTATGCAATCAAAATATTTGCTCTAGTGTCATTATCCAGGGAGGAAACAGTCGACTACGTTTGTATGGAGAGAGCGTCGGTACTCTTTCCTCTTAATAGGGTTTTCAAATTCATAGACAATTTTAATGAATCTTATTTCAGTAGTACCTATAAAATATATATTAATCAGACTAAAATAATTAACTGCCAACTGTACATAAATCCCCATATCTAGGATCGGAATACTATTTAATGGATAGACTCGAATGTAATAAGAGAAACCAATTCAAGAGATCGTTATGTTTACTATTAAAACGGTAATTGATAATAGTAGGTATTACGCGCGACGCGTCATCAATCATAGTCTATTACGTTTTGATGCAAAAACATATATTTTGATATAAGTCTAACGTCATATGACGTAACTAAATTTTAGTACAGTATGACCTAATGTTGCCCCTTCACTCTATTTCGTTTTATCGGAATACTGTTAGCGCTTGTATATTTTGTGGGATTTCATTGTTTCTTTACGTTTATTTACACTCACTATTTCCCAACTTGAATGCGGTTACAGAGGTGGTTACGATTGCATCGGTCCGTCGAATCATGAAATTGTGAGGCATCTTTCAAAACGCGTCTTTATTAATGCATAGATTTAAGGTCTATAAGTCATGCACGCTATTCAAACTTCGAAATTGTCAAGATGAATCTAATAAAGTTTCAACATTTAGGATCATGCTAATCGCATCTCGACAATTTTCTTCGTCGTGAGTCAATTTCATTTTGTACCCGACTAGCTTTTGCCTGCGACTTTGTCCGCGTAGGATTCGAAAATAGTTCTAATAGTATTTTTTGTTGACTTAAAATTGGATTGAGTTTCGAACACGTGTCAAAATAAAATGTACGTACTTGCTTAATTTAAATCAAAAGCACTAAGGAGTTCGAGTCGAAGGAAATTCCCCCTAAAATAACTTTCTACCCCTTTTTAACCCCGTTAAAATACGTGTTCCATCAATTTTAAAGAATATTTATGCAAAATTTGAAATAGATTGGACCAAGGAATCACGTTGTCTTGTCCCATACCAACTTTGCCCCCCTTTTTCACCCCCTAAAGGGTGGAATTTTGGAAATTCCTTGTCGAATGCCTACGTCATACAAAAAACAGACCCTCCAAGTTTCAGGTCGCTACGATCAGCGGTTTAGGCTGTGCGTTGATCCGTCAGTCAGTCAGTCATTCAGGACAAAGCATTTTATATGTATAGAGATAAAAGTGAGAATGTTGGGACAGATTCATCAGTAGTAACATCGTCGCTCACAAATCACTTGCCATTCGTATCAGACTTGTTTATTTTGTTTTCTCTGTTAGGAGTAGATCTCGTGTAGAGTCCTTCAATATGTAGGCTAGTGTAAGATTGATTTTCACTTGTTCTTTACTTGTACATATATTGCACGACAATTCACACATCGCTTGAGTTATGGGTGCTAGACAACGGATATACTACTTATATACTTTTCTTTTATAAATATCTTCGACCTCTATACCTCTATGGTAAATATGTACTTATAATACATAGAAACAACCAGACCACAGACAAATATCTAAGGATAAATACTGGTCTGAGGCGGGAATCGAACCCGCAACCCCGTGTTTGGCAGCATGGCATGGTGACCATTGTGCCAAGCGGATTGTCAAACATATAGTATATAAATATTATGTACTTGTTATACATAATATAAATGCATATGTATATGCATGTCCATTAACAGGTTTAAAAAATTTAAAAATCATAAATTGTGCGGTAAGGTTTACTATGACACTTCATCTTACTTTAATGATAAGAGCCCATGAACATGACTTTAAATGCTCCATTTTAAATATACTTTTAAAAATATTTGTAATCTTGAGTTTTGTGAGCATGATCACAAAACAAACCCTTTAGTTTCTTCTGCTTTCTTCTCATTGGTGGGCGCGTTCCGAAAGCATAAACCTAACTTGGTTTTTAAAACGGTTCAACATAATTTCATGCATGTTTCCAAATGAATAAAGACATTTTGACTTTGTCAGAGGACCAAAGGCCTCCAATTTCAATTATATTGATTGTAAATCAATTTACACTTTCTGTGATAAACCTAGCTCGGTATATCTTAGCTGTCTTTCGATACACGTTTAAAATATGCAGCAAATTACTTAAGTAAATAAAAATAAGGTCTTCGAAAATGTATTTCCTTGGTTAACATAACAGTTTATTGAAGTTTAAGTAATATTTCCGCATCTTTTGTATCTGTGATATTTTGTTAAATGTTACGAAAAAACAATACGAAATACCTCGTTTCTCTGTTTTGATGTTTATAAATGGTCACAATGCATATCGTTAAACACTGAAGTTAAAACGTTTTTGTTGTGAAACTTAGTTTCCTAGTTGCTCGCCTTGTGAGTATATTTACTTACATACTGATGCAGTGTGTTTACTTCAGTATTTGTTTTTTGGTTTCCGTAACCAAAGGGTACAAACGGGAACCTTTTTACTAAGACTCCACTGTCTGTCTGTCTGCCGCCAGGCTGTATCTCATGAACCGTGATAGCTAGACAGTTGAAATTTTCACAGATGATATATTTCTGTTGCCGCTTTAACAACAAATACTAAAACCAGAATATGATGGTATGTCACTTAGCTGGTTTTTTATTATTGTCTCCTTGCTCATTCGACAAGGCTCTTTGCTATACATTATCATTATAAATACCTTGTACATCGATAGCGTATGTCATTACAATAGTGTTGCAAACCGTGACATGCAGACTGACGGTCGTGGTCGGTACCCACTGAGTTTCATGTTACATCTGCCAACGTGGCGTGAATAAAGAATTAAACGGTTATCATATTGCAGGACATGCACTGCGATCGGGATCTTAATGACCGTGGCTTAAAGTTGAACCAATGTGCTGTTTTACAAACCATACCTAATTTTTTGCAAAAAAAACTTGAGAGGTGTCAAGGGACACCCCGGATGGAACGAAGTTTCTTTCGATTAATTAGTGAAGGAATGAAATCAAAAAGTGTCGTTACAACTTTTGATCTTAATTTTTTCCGTCTAGCTCCCTTTCCCAACGCGCCATAAGGAACTTTGTTCCAAAATGTGGGCATCGTCCCCAGGAACCTTACATTCATTCTCCCTCTGGATGATCAAACTGATCCTCTGAGTGAAACCGCGATCAGGTCTTCAATCACAAGAAGCCTCGTTGAGACGCTTCCCCAGATCACTGAGGCTTCGAGACCTCACAGTCCCAAAGTCGCCACCCAGGTTCAAATTGGGTTGAACTGGTAGAGTTTTAGTGGGTAAACTTCTTTCCCCCCGCCTCCCCGGGAGCGGCGGCATGATAGATAAAGCTCATTTCTCCATCTTCCTTTGGGTTGGGTTATTCAATTACTGTAGACGCTAGCGCCCTCACTTAGGTTCATTAAGATTCTTGTTGCAGTGTATATTGATGTATTGACGCCTAACAGTCTGATCTTAAGTTATACAATGGCTAATACTTCATTAGATTAAGACAGCTAGAGCATGTCATGATATAGGTACCTAAAGTACTGTTTATGTAGTCTTATGTAATCTTAATGACATTTTGCCTTGAACGCGAGTTTAAATACATGATTAATTTTTAAAAACTTAGAGTTGTAAGTTACTAGGCTATTTCCGCCATTGGACCCTTTTTAATTGGGTCCTTTTTGCGTGAGGATGGAGTAGGCTTGCCCAGCACCTACTACCCTCTCAGCTTAGTCGACGACGTCCAGAGGAGAGAACTTGTCAATACTTCTGGAGCCAACTAAGCCGCGGGTTTAATCACGATGTTTTCCTTCACCGTAAGAGCAATGTTAATTAGCGCACATAAATTTTTCTTAAAAAAAATACATTGGTGCACGGCCGGCCGGGATTCGAACCCACGACCTTCAGAATGAAAATCGAGGTGTCTACCACTAAGCCAACACCGCTCTATTCAGAATATTTTTTATTAAGTAAGTAATTATTTTCCCGGGTCTTAATCGCGTATCACCACCAACAGTCGCCGCACGACCATGACTATTGTAACATAGTCGAAACGTCGAGGTAAGAGAAATAAAAATAAAAAATACGCGATTTAGACCCGGCAAAATAATGACTATGAATACAAATCGTGTGAGTTTAAAAAGTTCTTTATTTATTAAGTCCGTTAAATTAATAAAGGACGTTAACAATGTCCAGTTAACAATATCTACACTAATATTATAAAAAGGAAAGATTTTATTGTTTGTTTGTATTTGATAAATTCAATTGGAGGTTGTGGTGTTTTTGGGTATCTCGCAATGAATACATTTTAATAAAAAAATCTTAGGATCCTATTTTTACTTAAGCAGTTATTAAGGTCAAAAAAGAAGTTTCAATACATCTACCTTGAGTTTTGTTTTTTACATTTTGTTAATATAATTAGAAATCTCGACCTTCATCATTGCCAGTTTCGTAGAAATCTGTAGGGCCCGTTTATGTTCGTGACATCTGACATACTTACCAAGACGCAGTGTTAATTTAACTGAGGAATTTAATGGGTTCGTTTTATTACTTGCATATTTACTTGATATCGTTTACAATCTCGACAAACGGAAAGTTTATTTCTGTTACAGTTATTCTCTTACTAATATTATAAAGAGGAAATAAATAAATACTGCAGGACATTCCACACATCGCCATCTAGCCCCAAACTAAGTAACTAGACTTGTGTTATGGGTGCTATACAACGGAAATACTACTTAAATACTTTTCTTTTGTAAATATATACTTAAAATACATAGAAACAACCAGACCACAGACAAATATCTAAGCATAAATACTTATCTGAGGCGGGAATCGAACCCGGAACCCTGTGTTTGGCAGTCCGGCATGGTGACCATTGTACCAACTGGGTCGTCATCAAATATTTGATTGTTAGTTTGTTTGTTTGCATTGAATACGCTTTGAAACTACTGGTTTTGATGGAACTTGGCATGAGAATACATTGATTCGTTGGGAGTATTAGGCTACTTTTTATTCCGATATCCCCACGAGATAGGAATTTACGAGGGTGAAACCGCGAGGTGATGCTATTCTTGACCTGGTCGATCATTATTTGCAAATTTGTGATATAATTATATACAATTTGTTTCAGCGGAGGGGTCTTAATACAAAAGGGGGTTGTTCTAGACGTCTAGACGAACAACTTTTGTTCTACTACTTTTGGAAATTCGAACTTTTTTTCAATAATTCTGACGGAATTTTTACTTGAAAATCAGCTATTTCATACAAAAACTTTAACTCTAAATAACTAGACATGTGTTATGGGTGCTAGACAACAGATATACTACTTAAATACTTTTATGTTGTAAATATATACTTATAATACATAGAAACAACCAGACCACAGACAAATATCTAAGCATAAATACTTGTCTGAGGCGGGAATCGAACCCGGAACCCAGTGTTTGTCAATCCGGCATGGTGACCATTGTGCCAACTGGGTCGTCAATATAGTAGAGTTCTCTAAGAATTTTCTCTCGTGGTGACTCAGGTACGTTCATTACTCTCTCGTGGATAAACTTCATGTATTTTTAGTGCTATTGTTCTATTCATTCCGATTATACAATACTTATTAAAGTTTTCAAAATACAACCATGTATTTAATTAACATTTTAATTGTGATATTTATGTTGTTATTGGCAATTGTTTGTTTGAAACCGTTATGTTCTGGTAATTTACCGTATATAACGATTATGAAATTTACAACTTATGAAATTGATTTAATTTTTAGCACGCTTTGTTTAAGAACTAAGTTATGTTACGGTTCGGAATTAGGGCTTGAATATAGGTCCATTTTTCAATTCCGGAATTGAGTTTCAATACTGATCTATTCTGTTCCGGAATTCCGGAGTTCGATGCTTCCTTTAAACATAATAGGTACTTATACAAAATGCATAATATTTATTGAATAAATGATGTTAATGAAATGAAGGTAGGAATAATAAATCCATTGCTATTCAGCAGCATCTGTTTAGAAATATAATTATAATTATGGAATCTATCATCTAGAACTTTAATCGGATGTGAAATTTAAAAAAAGTCTGTACTTTCAAGCTGTTGTCTGTAAGAGAACTTCTTACACGATTACAAATATAAGAAACTGGTGAAAAGTCGCGTTCAGCCTCGATACTAATAGGCGGTATTGTTTTTAAGTACTTGAAGCATTGTCCTCTATGAACTATAATTATAATTAAAAATTAAGGAATCTATCATCTAGAACTTTTTTCGGATGTGAAATTTAAAAAAAGTCTGTACTTTCAAGCTGTTGTCTGTAAGAGAACTTCTTACACGATTACAAATATAAGAAACTGGTGAAACTAATAGGCGGTATTGTTTTTAAGTACTTGAAGCATTGTCCTCTATCGCCGCCATCTTAGAAAACTACCTTTTCGACTCTTAACAAACGATATCGAAATTCCGGTTTTGCTCTCACCAATTCCGGTATTACAAACGATACTGAAATAAGTTGGAATTCCGAAATTTTGTTAAAACCGGAATTCCGGAACTCAAAGCCCTATTCGGAATTGATAAAATTATATATTTTTAATCGTCACTAATATAATTTTAGTTGAAGTTTGTTTTATTGTCACGGTAGGTACTGTCAAATGTCTCGACGAATTGTATAAAAAAGTTTCTAAAGCGTTTACATATACTAGTTTCATCCAGGGGTAGTGAAGCCGTAACTGAGATGTAATTGGAACACAATGAGTATATTTTCCAATACTAACTATTGCATTTTTTTGCAGATCGAGAAACCAGTAACCGAAGGTCTATCTCACAGAACACGCGATCAATGGGAAATCGATCGTACTTCGTTGAAGTTTGTTCGGAAACTCGGCCACGGTCAATTCGGCGAAGTATGGGAGGGTCTGTGGAACAACACCACTCCTGTCGCTGTGAAGACATTGAAATCGGGGACTATGGATCCGAAGGACTTCCTTGCAGAAGCCCAGATCATGAAAAAGTTGAGGCACAACAAGCTTATTCAGTTATACGCTGTCTGTACTCTGGAAGAGCCCATTTATATCATCACGGAGCTCATGAAACACGGATCCTTATTGGACTATTTACAGGGTAAGTTCATTATTTTTAAGTCCCTGAATAAAAAAATATTATTAAACCCTATACTTGTACAGGGTTATTGGTAACTATATCAGCAAGCCGTTGATGGCACCTTCTGTACACCTCAACGAAACAACTTTTGTTCTATGGCATTTGGAAATACGACATTTTTTTTTGTTTTGAAGTTTTTTAAATTTGATAATCTGCTGATTTTTTAAAACAAAGGTCATCCAGACTTGGAACCGTAAATAAAACTTAAAAATAAGTATAATCTTAAGGTTAATGATTGCCGTGTCAGGAACAGCTGATTTTCAGGTAAACATAACCTCAACATTTCCAAAAAACTTTGAATTTTCAAAAGCCGTAGAACAAAAGTCGATTGTTAAGGTGCACAGAAGTAGCCCTCAACGGCTTGCTAATATAGTTACCAATAACCCTGTATATAAGTTTGTTTGTGTGGCTCTGAAATATAATTTGAGTGCTTATATATTATAGCCTGTGTACCGTCTTCGCGGTATATTTTAAACTTTCGCGCCGCTTTAGTCGGTGCCTCTGCACGAATCGAAGACCGCTCCACCGACCTGGAATTTCAACCAATAGGAGCGCGCCATTCACTGACGCGCAGCACTCGCATTGGCTAATATTGACAGCCTGGCGACATCTACACCTCAAAGAAAAAACCTTCCTCTCTCGTTGTTAATGGAGAACGGTTGATGCGGCGCCGCTTAAAAACTAAAATTCTGAAAGTGATAGTGTTCCTCAAAAAACGGACTCATCCAGGAGCGCAGAAGGCGAGTCAGGTGCGTGGTGCTTTTGTATTCTATTGGTTTGTCTCTAGGAAGCTGGGGTTCTTTAGAATCGTGCAGAGAAAAGTAATTTTTCCCTGAACCAAATGTTGAAAAATCATACATTTTTCTGGTGCCGAAACCCGGGAATTTGGATTGAGATTAATTAATCAAACATTCGTATCATATTCTTTTATTGTGTAATTAGTCTCATCGATTTCCTACCGAAAATCAATCTAAAATCTAGTTCAAAGTTCATAGTTTCATTTTGCGTGATATAACCCAACCAATAAAGGTAGACACTAAGTACTTTGGCGAATCACACTATCGTGAGTCATTCTTAATTCGTTTGGTTAATACTTCCACGTGCATTTTCGAAGTATTAAATCGTTTTGTATCTTAATTCGGAAGCGGAAGCAAAATCGTAATTCATTAACTTCGTATTCACCGACAGTTGTTATTCATTCGGCCGTTTATACCTATTCTTTTGTTAACGTCAGCAGGTTAATACGGATCTAAGTGGGTACCTAACTAGGTGCAATCGGTTTAGCATCTCGTGTAGGTATAATCTTTCATTCATTACGTGTATACCTACACTTTTCGTGGCTATTCCAATCAAAATAACAACTTGTCTTTCTCATTTTCGTTATCAAATTCAATCGTTCGTTCGTTCTTTATTCAAATAAAGTACCCATCATGGCTTATTCATTAGGCAAACGAAAGCAATCTCTGAAGAAGAGTAAATCTATAGAAGTAGAACTAACAATTGAAGACCTACCCGTTTTACGTCGTAAACGTACACTTGCGATTAATCGATTAAAAAAGGCGTTAAGTATAGGTCGATTGTCGAAAACCGACTCCGATCAAGCAAACACTTTTCTAGCTTATTTTCCGGAGGTGAAAAAGCTTGTTTCTAGTTTCGAAGCAGCTCATGATGACATCGTATCTTTATTAGACAGCGACACCGAAGACTTACTTAGGTCAGAGTTTGACGAAATTCACTTAGAGATTCTATCTATCTATAGGCAATTAACTACCAAAACGTGTAGTGATTTGAACACATCGTCTGAGTCTTCTAATGTGAAGTCTAAGAACATCAAACTACCTAAAGTAAACATACCAACATTTGACGGCAATATTAAGACATGGTCGCATTTTTATGATGTTTTTAATTCACTCGTTCATCACAACGATTCACTTTCCGACTCGGAGCGTGTGCATTATTTAATGTCATGTTTATCGGGCGAAGCTTTGACACTGGTTCGTGCGTATCCGTGTGAAGGTACCTACTATGCAGAGGCTTATCAATCATTAGTAGATAGGTATAAAAACAAACGTGAGTTAGCTTTTACTTGTTGGAAGGAAATATTGAATATTAACCTTAAGACTGATTCTCCTACAGAATTTCGCTGTGCACTCGATTTATTAAAGGAAAATTTAAAAGTTTTAGAACGTTTAGACCTACCGGCCCAACATTGGGGTTTTGTGTTATGTTATTTAATACTTTCCAAACTCGATTCAAGCACTCGATGCGCGTTTGAACAGGAGTACCCCGACTCGGAGATACCCGTTTATGAGCAGCTTTCGAGCTTTTTATATTCAAAGTGCGAGTCTATTGTCCGTGATAGCCATTTCACGCAACAAGATCGTGCGTTAACTGATAAGAGTGATAAAGCTCGCGTCAACACCCGTCAATCTCATACCTACACACCTAAGAAACCTGTTTCTACATTTCTGTCTAGCGCTATTGAATCCAAGCAATTTAGTAAACAATCAAAATCGATTAGTGTTAATAATGATAAGGTTTTAAATAGTACCTCGCCTACTTCTATTCCTATTACTAAATGTTCGTTCTGTCAACAAAATCATTCGATCAAATCATGTGATGCATTCATTAAGAAGTCTATAGAAGATAGATATAACATAGCAAAGGTCAATCGTTGGTGTTTTAATTGTTTGAGGCCGTCTCATCAATTAAAAGACTGCAAGTCCATTTTTTCATGTCAGGTCTGTCGACAGAAACATCACACTCTTCTTCATAAAGAATCTTCAACGGCCGTCATTCAATCCTACGTATCGACGGATCGTTCGGAACCGAGTTCAACGGAACCGGAACCGCTCACACAAGCGTTCACAAACATGAGTAGTAGTTCAGTAGTGTTACTGGCTACAGCAAACGTGGAAGTGCGTGATTCAGCCGGTCGATTTATCTCTTTACGTGCGCTCATCGACTCGGGTAGCCAATCTCACTTCATCACCGAACTAGCTTTAGAACGTTTACGTGTAAGACCACAACCTACTTCTCGCGACATACACGGCCTAGGTCAATCGTCAACAACCGTGTCAGGGGTGGTCAACCTTGAGTTAGGGGTTGATGGTAGGGTTTTGTTTGATGTCAATGCACTCACATTGCCAGCTATCTGTGGTAAGATGCCCACAACTCGCGTTAATCTTTCTTCATGTGAACATTTACGCAACTTAGTACTCGCAGATCCCGATTGCGACAAGCCGGGTCCTGTTGACATGTTGATAGGTGCGGAAATCTTTTCGTCTATCCTGGTGCCTGGGAGTATTCCTGGTGGTTCAGACTACCCTTCGGCATTGAACACGGTATTCGGTTATGTTATTTTGGGCAATGTGCAGTGTAATCAAGCATCATTAAACACACGTTCTTTTCTTGTTAACGAAACGAATCTTCTTCATGACGAAGTGAAGAAAATGTGGGAGCTAGATTCTTTTCCTCAGGCATCGTCGCTAGCTCCATCAGAACAACAGTGTGAAGACTTATTTGTTGAAAACCATACTCGAGATGGTTCGGGAAGATATATCGTGTCGTTGCCATTCAGAGAGGATGGTACGAATCTTCATTTTCCCGGTTCGCGTGAAAACGCATTACGTCGATTTCATTCGTTGGAGCGTAAGCTTCAATCTAATCCAGAGCTCCATGAACAATATTCAGAGTTCATGCTGGACTACTTGAAGAGTGGTCACATGACTCAGGTTTCAGCAAAGGATTTTCGTAGCGGTAAATATTACATACCGCATCATTGTGTAATACGTCCTAGCAGTTTGACTACTCGGTTAAGAGTAGTGTTTGATGCCAGTGCTAAGGACGCTCGTGGTCGTTCTCTGAACGACACCGTTCATATAGGTCCCAAATTGCAGACTAATATTGCTGAGTTACTACTACGGTTCCGCATTCATCCCGTTGTATTTACTGCCGATATTAAACAGATGTTCCGGAATATTGGACAGAACAAAGCCGATTGTGTATTTCAAAGGATTTTTTGGCGCTTCAACAAGTCTGAGCCTATTCAGGAATACGAACTGAATACAGTCACTTATGGAATCGCGTCTTCTCCATACTTAGCATGTCGTACTATCAAACAGCTCGTCGAAGACGAAGGTTCAAACTTTCCTCATGCAGTGGACGCGCTTACTTCCTCGACGTACGTCGACGACGTAGCACACGGCAGTTTTTCCCTCGATTCAGCTCAGTCAATAAAATCGGACCTCATAAACATACTGAAACGTGGCTGTTTTGAGTTAAGAAAGTGGGCAAGTAATAGGAAGGAGTTACTCGCAGATTTGCCTGCTGATCATTGCATAACTGGTTGTGTATCTATGGATGTTGAGAATACTCCCACGCTAAAAATATTAGGTCTTAAATGGGAACCGAGTGATGACATCTTTTCTTTCGAAGTCTCCCCAATCGATAGAACTTGTACTAAACGTACAATTCTTAGTGAAGTAGCTCGTATTTACGACCCTTTGGGTTTCTTGTGTCCTTTGACATTCATCCCCAAGTTGTTGGTGCAACGCTTGTGGATATCAGGTATCGGATGGGACGACGTTCCTCCGACCGAAGTTATTCGTCAATGGAATCAATACGTGGCTGAACTCCCTTCAATCAAACAAATTCGTATTCCTCGTTATGTATCCATAGACTCTATGGAATCGTGTGAGATTCACGGCTTCTCGGACAGTTCGGAAGTTGGATATGGTGCGGTAGTCTACATACGTATGCTTGATTCTCACAGACGTATCCACGTATCCTTCCTCTGCGCAAAATCTCGTGTTGCGCCTGTAAAGAAAACATCTCTACCTAGACTCGAGCTTTGCAGTGCTGTCCTTTTAGCAGATTTGCTCAAATTCGTCAAGCAAACATATGCATCTTTCTTGTCGTTCACTGACACGTATGCGTGGTCAGATTCAACGATCACTCTCTCATGGATTCGTAGCCACTCTTCTCGGTGGAAAACGTTCGTGGCCAACCGTGTTAGCCACATTCATGAAACTGTCCCCGACGCTCGCTGGAATCACGTGCGTTCTGGTGAGAACCCTGCGGACATAGCGTCGCGAGGTATGTCTCCGGTCGATCTCCTCCAGTCAGAGCTATGGTGGACGGGACCACGTTGGCTTCGGCAGTCTTCGTCTTCGTGGCCTCTCGCTCCTTCTCTCATTGCCGACGAAATCGAAGTACGGGCCGAGGAACGTATCGTATCTTTTGTTGTAGATGACGACATTAATTTTATCGATTCATTATTAGAAAGATTCTCTTCAATTCGTAAAGTTCAACGTGTCGTTGGCTATTGTCTTCGTTTCATTCGTAACTCGAAATGTAAGCAAAATCGCAGCTCTGATCATTTTCTCAATCATGCAGAGCTTCACACTTCTTTGATGACAATAGCCAAACGAATTCAAATCATTCATTTTCCCGAAGAGATTCGAAAGCTCAAAGATGGTAAACTGTTACCCAAATCATGGAGGAAACTTAATCCGTTCATCGATAGCCATGGAGTCCTCAGGGTGGGCGGTCGACTCTCCCGATCTGGCCTTGAGTACAATCACAAGCATCCTGCTCTTATTCCGAGAGATTCTACGTTCACGTACATGGTCATCGAAGCAATTCATAGGGAACATTGCCATCCTGGGTTAAACACAACGCAGTATCTTTTGACACAACAGTTTTGGGTTTTTTCATCGAAACGTGCTATTCGTCATTGTTTGTCAAAATGTATACAATGCTATAAAACTAAACCAAGTAACCTTGAACCGTTTATGAGCGATTTGCCTGCTTCTCGCGTGAATCAGGTAAAACCTTTTTCAGTAGTTGGCGTGGACTACGGTGGTCCATTCCAAATCAAATTAGGTAAATATCGTGGTGCTAAAATAGGTAAAGCTTATCTCTGTTTATTCATATGCTTTAGCACCAAAGCAGTTCATCTCGAAGTAGTAAGTGAATTATCTGCGGACGCGTTTATCGCTGCTCTTCGCCGATTCGTAGGAAGACGAGGTAGAGTTAACGTTATACATTCAGATTGCGGGACGAATTTTGTCGGGGCTCAGAAGATTCTAGATTCTTACGCTCATGCTGCTTCCCAGTCTCAGAACATCGAATTTAAATTCAATCCCCCAGCCGCAAGTCATTTCGGAGGCGTATGGGAGATTCAAATTCGCGCCGCGAAAACTCATTTACATCGCATCATAGGTAATCAAACTCTTACGTTCGAAGAACTGACAACACTCTTCGTTCAAATCGAAGCCATGTTAAATTCTCGGCCACTTTACCCTTTGAGTTCAGATCCTAACGACATGAACGTTCTAACACCCGGACATTTCTTGGTTTTAGAACCACTTACTGCTGTTTCAGATTCTAATTGTTTAGATGTCAATATTAATCGACTCAGCCGTTGGCAATTAATTCAACGTTTCCAACAAGATTTCTGGAATCGGTGGAAGACTGAATATCTCAGTTCTCTAACACAAAGGGCAAAGTGGAACAAACACGATTTGATCTTATCCGAAGGTTCTCTCGTACTGATAAAGAGTGAGAATACTATACCGTTACATTGGCCTTTGGCTCGCGTTTCTCAATTACACGTTAGCCCCGATGGTGTGGTTCGCATAGCTACGGTTCGCACTGCTAATGGTAACACGTATACGAGACCATTGGTCAAATTGTGTCCTCTACCCATTCAATCAGATTAACGTACTTGTCAACTAACTTTGAACTAGATGTAAGATAGATAAATGTAAGGTAGCGTAATCATATTCATGTAAGCATATCCAAATAGAGTTATATTCATATAATCATTTTCAAGTTAAAGTAAAGTTTTCAATTTTAACGCCAGCATCAATCTTTAAGTTATCATTTTCTATGTTATCATAATCGAAAATCCAAATTCCTTGTATTTTGGTGGGCGGTATGTACCGTCTTCGCGGTATATTTTAAACTTTCGCGCCGCTTTAGTCGGTGCCTCTGCACGAATCGAAGACCGCTCCACCGACCTGGAATTTCAACCAATAGGAGCGCGCCATTCACTGACGCGCAGCACTCGCATTGGCTAATATTGACAGCCTGGCGACATCTACACCTCAAAGAAAAAACCTTCCTCTCTCGTTGTTAATGGAGAACGGTTGATGCGGCGCCGCTTAAAAACTAAAATTCTGAAAGTGATAGTGTTCCTCAAAAAACGGACTCATCCAGGAGCGCAGAAGGCGAGTCAGGTGCGTGGTGCTTTTGTATTCTATTGGTTTGTCTCTAGGAAGCTGGGGTTCTTTAGAATCGTGCAGAGAAAAGTAATTTTTCCCTGAACCAAATGTTGAAAAATCATACAGCCTGGTTTTTTGGTTAAGCTGTGTAAAATTTTGTGATTTTCCCCATCGCGCGGAGGTTTTTTTAATTTGTATAACAAATAGCTTGTTCTTTACCACCTATAAAGTAAATAGCAACTTATCCCTGTCGTGACATAACAAAGCAGTAATTAAAAAGATTTTTCTTTAAGGAAAATTAAATGGATTCTTTCCACTTTATGTAATCGATCCATATTAAATAGTTCCTATTATCATTTCTTATGCAACAGTGGTTTAATAATGCATAAAAATGTCACAAGATGTTTTGGTATTTCTGTTTGTCAAGAAATTGTTGCATTTATTAATAAACTTAGCAACCTTCGCCTAATGATTTATTAAGCACTAGCAGCGCTCCGCAGTTTCACCCGCGTAACTCCCGATCCCGTGGGAATATCATTATAAAAAGTAGCCTATAGCCTTCCTCGATAAATGGACTATCCAACACAAAAAGAATTTTTCAATTCGAACCAGTAGTTCCTGAGATTAGCGCGTTCAAACAAACAAACAAACTCTTCAGCTTTATAATATAAGTATAGATGTAGATAATACTAGCTGTGCTCCGAGGTTTTACCTGCGTAAGTGTCGATCCCTGGAATGAATTTGAATAAATAGTAGCCACTGCGCATTCTCGTAGCGCGTGCTCGCATTAACGCTGACGGCTGCAGTTTTTCGTTGATAATTCAGTTTCTACTTGGTGCATTTTGATGTAAAAGATACCACGACCTTCCTGTTAACCTTCGTAACTACTTATTTAACAATTAACAGAAATTACAAATGATTGAAACCTCTTTCAAAGTAAAATTAATTTCTTACTAACATAGAATAGTTACTATAAACTGAATAACTTTACAGTTTTGTCCCTTCAGAGTACGAATTTCCGAAAATTCTTTTTTATTGCTTGCTTACGTCGTCATACTATAGGAAAAATTTCAGTTTCAGACTCTTAGAGAGATTTCGTGATGAGACTTTCGTTTTTATATAGATTTATTTTACCTAAAAGACAGAATAGAAAAGTCTTAAGGTAAAAGATTACCGGCGTTCTCTCCATACAAACGTAGTCGACTGTTTCCTCCCTGGATAATGACACTAGCAAAAACCAAAGCACAATTTTTTCACTTTCTAATTATCATAGAAGTTAAGATTTAAAAAACAAAATTAAACACAAAACATAGGGGCATGGTCATGGCAGTTATAAGTTTTATGCAATAAAAATATTTTCTCTAGTGTTATTTTTCAGGCAGAAAACAGTCGAATACGTTTGTATGGAGAGACCTTCCGGTACCTTTTCCTCTTAAGCGCTACGCCCTAAACAGGGAAATGCAAAAGTATAGTTGCATAACTCAAATCTCGTGATGTTCAATGAACAAAGCATACATTATATTTTATTAACGTGGTCACGTTTTCTTTTTAAGATGTGGTTTACCAAAGTCAATTCTTGAAAGTTCTAAAATTAAATGACCTCAGAACCTACCTACAGTTTTTATTTGCTTAACGCCTGTTTGTTTTTTTTTGCCAGAGCTGAAAAAATTGAGAAAAGCTTTTCTAATATTTTTTTTAATATTTCCCGATGGTTTAACTAACTAAGCAACGACTCACCGAGTCAAAATGACAGCAATGTTTATTTTTAAGCTTTGAGCGCGGCGACCGAATCAAGAAATTCCGTAACGAAAATAAAACCTAACACGGGGAGTGTTAGGTTCTGTCTACCATGTAGCTCGGCCGAGCGTTCGCTTTTTGTATACTTATTTATTTATACTAGCTTTTGCCTGCAACTTCGCCCGCGTAGGGTTTCCCAAAATCCTTTCTTAAAAGTATTGTGTCCGTTATTTGGCCACCATAACACAAGCCAAGTTGCTTAGCTTGGGGCTGGATGGCGCTGTGTAAAAATATCCTGCAATATTTATTCATAGATATATTGTTTCCAACAGGCAAAGGTCGCGGGCTGAAGTTACAACAATTGATAGACATGGCAGCCCAGATCGCCGCGGGTATGGCGTATTTAGAATCACAGAACTACATCCACCGTGATCTGGCAGCCAGGAATGTCCTCGTCGCCGATTCTAATATCGTGAAGATAGCTGACTTTGGACTCGCTCGGCTTATCAAGGTAAGACACAGATGTACACAAAGCCTTAAAACACTTAGGGATAACTGGGCTGTGATATTACTGAAGGCCTGCGTAAATGCGTAAGCATATCTACTCCTTCTTAAACTTGATGCTCTATAAATTATGACGACGCAGTTGGCACAATGGTCACCATGCCTCAGATAAGTATTTATGCTTAGATATTTGTCTGTGGTCTGGTTGTTTCTATGTATTATAATATATTTACAAAAGAAAAGTAGTATATCCGTAGCACCCATAACACAAGTCTAGTTACTTAGCTTGGGGCTAGATGACGATGTGTGGAATGTCCTGCAATATTTATTTATTATTTCGATGAAAATCGGTTCAGTCGATTAAATATTATGCTCTTTCTTTCATTGATTGACACAGATTTTTAAGCTTTTTAAAAGAGAAGTTACGTTACTCGCCTTTACGTCGACACACAGCGTAACGTGAAATGTATAAAACACTTCATTACCAATATGCAAAGTCTGCATCTTTAAAGCTCTTAGGTTGATTTCGTTGACTTGCACAATAATAAAGATTTATTAGGACATGATTAACAAAATCATAGTATCAAACTGATTAAATAATATCAAACTTGTGATTATTGAAACAGAATGTAATTTTTAGATTGCCGGTTAAATGCATTTAGCTAGAATTTAGCTAAATTTGTTTAAGCAATTAGGACGTGATTAACAAAATCATAGTGCCAAACTCATTAAATAATATCAACCTTGTGATTATTTAAACAGAATTTAATTTTTAGACTACCTTTTAAATGAATTTAGCTAGAATGTAGCTAAATTTGTTTAAGCACAATGTCTTGCAAGCCAGCATTTCCTAAACTTCTTTGACTTTAGAGTAATTATTGTAATGCCTAATCGATAGGTACCTATAGGTCTCTAAATGCATCGTACAAAGAAGTCACTATACTAAGCTTCCATAGTAAATATCAGAACCACTTTATTTAACAACAAATTGGACCAATAGATAAAAATAAATTCCCAAACTATTCAATCAATCTAAAGTAGATAAACCTTGTTGTGAAGTATGGTGTAACTTCAATGAATCAGACGAGCAACCTCGTTTTAAACAGTTCATGATAAAAATAAAGACGGAAAATATCGTGCGAAATCAATATATTTCCTTGAATCTATTTTTGTAACTATGGTAAAAACAAATTTCACATATTCAATTTCACAATTTCAATATAATATTGACCTTAATCTAGATGATTTATTGATTATAATCCATTCTATTCTGGGCACTTTAGTGCCTGGACCATGTATTAGGTAGAGTAGGCTTGCCCAGAACCTATACCACCCTTTCAACTTAGTCGACCGAATTCAGAAAAAAGAACTCGTCAGTACGTTTGAAGTCAAAAGCCGTGGGTTTCATCACGAAGATTAGCTTCACCGTAAGAGCAGCCCATACTACACCGCAACCCGCCTCAGTCGCAGTACCACCCATACAGCACTGCGACCTACCTCTCGTACCGCTCACACCGGACTTTGCGGTGGAGCGGTCCCTCTCGGGCTAGCCAGCTCCTCCAGCCTGGCTTGGCCCGGGGTTCCTCTTGGCTTCACCGTGGTTGGCAAGGCCACGGTTACTAAGCCGTGCCACGACAAGGCGGGAACCCACGGGGAGGTCATTTGTTTGACCTAATTTAACTTAATTTTACTCTATTGTCCTATGTCCCCATGCTATAGGCGGGGAATAGATGTCCACGTGTTAAGTCAAATGTGGATATACTTAACCTTTCCCCCTTTGCCGTGCTTTAGCAGGTGGACAAAATAATTTTCTTCCTTGACAGAGGACATAACGGGTGGACATAATTTTTATCCTCGGCCCATGCTTGCCCTGCAGATGAATTTATCGTAAGGAAAATCCATTTGGACACGACCGACCGGGATTTAAATGTCGAGGCAAACACCAAAAGTAGTTTAAGTACATATAAATAATATAAGTATTTAATATCAAACTATAACATTGAATGTCTTGTCCGTGAGAGTTAACCTATTTCTATATATCTATTGAGATACAAATCATCATTTTAATAGCCTGTACCCTAAAAGCCTAGCCCCTACCACGAGTTGTTTAAGCACTCGATCACACGTACCGTATTGAGTATTTACCATGAAATATTTAGACTAGAATCGGCCAAGACGCGAGAACTACACAAAATAATATTTGGTAATCGGGGTTACCAAATATTTTGTGTAGATTGGTAAAATAGACGACGCGATAAACACAGATACTGTTTCAAACTGTCTATCCCGGTTAGCGTATTTGCTGATTCCTATTGCAAAGTTTCGCGGAAAACATTAAATGCGTAAACAACTTGTGGTAGGGCACTACAGTATCTAAATTTGACATTTTACTGCTTAATCTAAAATCACCTGCTGTTTGCAGTTAGCTTTCTATATTCTAGGAAGCAGTTGTCATGACAACTCAACAAATAAATTATAATATTATTCCAAATTTGTTATTCTCGTAAAATCAAAAGTAAAAGCATTCGAAATACTGTTGTATTTTCTGATGAAAGGTACAAAAAACTGATATCATAAGATTGAAAAGCTGTGATTTACATAATATTCCGAAATCACATATCCTAATATAATTTTTGAAAAGTGTGACGCATTTTAATGATTTTACCCACATTTTTTTTAAACATTTAAACACTACATTCTGCCGTAAAAAATGACAAAAAAGCTTTCATTGCTAGTACCGAAAATCTCGGGAATTCCAGTTCTCATGAAAACCAAAATCGAATTTCCGTTTCAAAAGATTTGAGTACTATTTGCATTCTTTTTTCTGCCTACCCTTATCCTAATTTGGGGTCGATGCAGCATGTCTTCTTCCATTCACTTGTATTAGCCGTCATTTCATCCGTTCACATCAATCTCTCTTATTTATTGTCTCACACAGTCAATCCAATTCTTAGGTCGCCCTCTTCCTATTTATCCCTCTACATTCATATTAATCACTCTTCTAGTGTCTCTTCACACTTCATCCTACTCAGACGGTTCCCTTTCACTTTTTCAGAAACTGGCGCTTTTTCTTTAGTGGATTAGGATGTGATACTTTCTGCGTCTTGCGATTTCACCCGCCCAATTGAGCTTATATCTATATTGACTACTCCTGTATAAATTTGTAATAGAAATCGATCCGTAAAGCCTGAGTCATACGTTCAACATTGTTCCATCAATACCCACGTTTCTTTAACTACCCTTTTAATGCTCCACGATAAATAAACCACAAATGCATTTCAGTCATTATTTGCGGTTTTATGGGATATACTCATTGATGTCACCTCGAGTTCATTTAAATCTTTATATTAATTGCAACTTATTATAAATAATGAATCGTCATCAATGATGCTCGTTTCATTTCTGATCCCGAGTAATTATTATAATATTGGCCTTTTCTAATCTCGATGATTTAAACAGCGCCAGCATTAATCCCTACTATTGAAGTTGGTATAGCGCCTGTGATATGTATTAGATAGAGTATACTTGCTCAGCACCTATAAAACATCTTAGCTTAGTCGACCGTCTCCAGACGATATAACTCGTCAATACGTCTTTTGTGATTTTTCCTTAACCGAAAGAAGCAATGTTAATTAGCGCACATATTTTTTCTTAAGGCAATTTATGCTGCCAAACGCAACGCGCCAGAAATACCCGTCGATTACAATTAATATTGTTGATTGTTACGAATGTGTTTTGTTTTTCTCAAAAGTGCTGAAATAGAATTGTAGGTGAAATCTTCACCGATATTTTGGGTTAATTTGAGACGAAAATTCCTTGTAATTTCAAAGCTAGACTGGTTTTAATTCTTAATTTATCCTAAAATTAAGAATTAAAACAATAGGGAATTTTTGGCTCAAAGTCACACCAAAATTCGATAAAAATCTCACCTACAATTCCATCTTAGCACTTTTGAGAAAAACAAAACACATTTGTAACAATCAACAATTGTTCACCAACGAAGGCGACCAGTGCTGGTAGTAACTATTTAGTAAGCTGTGTATCTAGGTCGTTGGCGTATAGATCCCCCTTAAGAAAAAGCCATCGATACATATAAAAAAAAGTATTTTTTATTCTTCTTCTGCTTCCTTAGAGTTTGCACGATTCCAATCCGGATTTGACATTTAATTTTTAAGAATTGTACTAATATACTATTTGACCTCTAAAGGAATGCGGTAGATTCTACACATTCTTTTGACGTTAGATAGACATCCAAAACTGGCTTATCTCGCATACAATTTAAATTAAAATCAGATACAAAAGTTATGCAACATAAAAACTGGAATTAACCCACTTCGTAACATAAAATGATATACAGTCCGAAAAAGGTTCACACGGTTAAAAATAAGTTTAACGGTACTCCGTCTTGAAATAAATCAGTTATTATATTTTCCTCAATATATTTCGGCCCTTCGCGGCTCTCTACACGTTGGTCAGGCAAAATTAAAAGCTTCACTTACTCATTTGTATTTTTCTTATTTAGAAATCAAGGTGAAAGGGTATCGGCGCTCTCTCCATACAAACGTAGTCGACTGTTTCCTCCCTGGATAATGACACTAGCACTAATATTTTAGTGCCATAAAACCCTATGCTTTGTTTTTTTTTCATTGAATGGACATGACAGTTATAAGTTTTATGCAACAAAAATATTTGCTCTAGTGTCATTATCCAGGGAGAAAACAAAAGACTACGTTTGTATGGAGAGAACCCCCGGTACCCTTTCCTCTTAACACACAATATTTAAGATATTGTATGGTACACGTTTTTGTTATTTTTAACACAATAATGTTCTGGAAAAAATACAATGCAATTATAATTTACAAAAGTTTGCCTATTTCACGGCCTTTGTTTTTAAAATAACGAATATTTTAAACAAAAATGCATAAATCAGAACAGTTTTATCAAGTTTTGATAATTATATTTTTGAAATATTAGACTTAATAAACTGATTTTAAATAGAAATCAGGTTGTAGGTTACTTAGATACCAAATACAAATTAAATTAATACTAGTAGGTTCTTAGTAGGAAAAAGGTTTTATGCTTATATGATGTGTTTTCCATTCCGTACCTCAAAAGGAAAAAAACAAAGAAGGAAACGCACTTAACCGGTTTTTTCTCAACGTCTCGAAAGTCACGAATGGAGTTCTTATATTCAGTTTGTATGATTGTTACAGGAAGATGAATACGAGGCCCGCGTCGGTGCTCGTTTCCCGATCAAATGGACGGCACCCGAGGCGGCGAATTACAGCAAATTCTCTATTAAATCCGATGTGTGGTCGTTCGGTATTCTCCTCACTGAGCTGGTCACTTATGGACGAATACCTTATCCAGGTGAGTTATATGCATTTATTTAAAATAGCACGCTCCGCGGTTTCACCCGCGTAACTCCCGTTCCCGTGGGAATATCGGGAAAAAGGTAGCCTATGTTAGTCCCAATAAATCAATGTATCCTCATACCAAGTTTCATCAAAATCGGCCCAGTAGTTTAGGAGCCTATTCGTTACAAACATATAAAAAAAAATATTTTTTATAATATTAATACAAACAAACAAAAAAACTTTCCTCTTTATAATATTAGATAAATAATAAGTATAGATCAAGATCCGCCTATCTAAAAAAAATGCCGTCAAACTTGGGGTCAAGTATTTGATATTTCTTGTATGTTCAAGTCAGCCCAAAGTATGGTCGAGGCATAATTGAAAACTTGGAATTTTATTCGCCCGGTCCTTTTAATTTAAAAATATGTATACGTCGTTGGTTTTATGTCATTTATGATTAGGCCTGAAAATGACGTCTGCGCCATAAAAACTCTTACGTAAATCATATTACACGAGTACGATGACAGAACCTATGTTATGCTATGTTGCATAAGGTTCAGATTTGGTGAAGAGAGGGACACCGAGGAGTTTTAGTAGTAAACCTCTGGCCGCCCACCATCTCAGGCCAGCAGGGAGCCCCACCCATCCCCGCCGCTCCCCCCGGAGCGGTGGAACGTGCATAAGGCGCATTTCTCCTCGTAAAAAAAAAGGTTCAGATACGGTTGGATTTATAAGGCGCTTAGCGATCTTTCATTAAGACCCTTGTTGGTCTGACTTTGATGAATGGGTGGAAAAAAGTCTGTAAGAACACATAGTCGATTTCAAATGTTGTTTATTCATTGATTGTCTTATGCCAATGAACTTATAGTTTGACTCATTATTTTGTTTTGTCGCAAGATCTTTGATGACTATACAATGGTATCTACTTAGTAATTTTAAACAATTTCTCCCTTGACTGATTCGTGCCTAGTCATTATTATGGAGTTGAACTGTAGTTTAAATTGCGTAATATGTACGCACCACTTGTTTGATATTAACGAATGGAATCGTTTTTATAAGGAATATAATTTAAACAATCCTATCGGTAAAAATGTCTGAAAAAAAATCTAAGGTACCGAAATGACCACAACATAACATTTATTTACAATTAATATTTCCAGGCATGACGAACGCGGAAGTCCTCCACCAAGTAGAGCACGGATACCGCATGCCGTGCCCGCAGAACTGCCCGGCGGCACTCTACGAGATAATGCTCGAGTGCTGGCACAAGGATCCCCTGAAGCGGCCGACGTTCGAGACTCTGCAGTGGAAGCTCGAAGACTTCTTCACGATGGACAACTCCGAGTACAAGGAGGCGTCCGCCTACTGAGCCAGGCCCTCCCTGCCGCCCCACCGACACGCGCACCACCATCACCACGCCAATTTTGTAAGTTCACTTACCGCATATTACCCTATGGTAGATCAACGGGCTCGGCCTCTTCATCCCAGAGGCCTGCAGCATCCTAAAAAGCTGCAGACCTTCTGATAGGACCTGGCATGGTTGAAGTGACAATGGCCCAAATGCAGAGGCTAAGTGCGGAGCCTTCCCCGTAAAACTAAAATAAACCCTATGGTAATGTTTAAAATGTTTTAAACCGGACTCAACAAACCGGAAACGAAGGAAACTTGGAGCACTTTACCCAGCAGTAAGACACGACAACCTAGCTCAATATAATTTTAAAACCCATGCTTAGATTTTTTTAAGGATAACTCCTGATCCCGTTGGGATATCGGGATAGTAAAAAGCCTATAATACTCCCAATGAATCAATGTATCCTCATACCAAGTTTCATCAAAATCGGTCCAGTAGTTTCGGAGCCTATTCAGTGCAAACAAACAATCAAATCTTTCCTCTTTAAATATTACTAGCTGTCCCAGCAAACATTGTTTTGCCATTTGAAAAAAAATAGAATAGTGTTCGATTCTCAGACCTAACGAATATGCACAAAAAATATAAAAATCGGTTCAGCCGTTTAGATGGAGTTTGGCAACTAACACCGCGACCAGAGAATTTTATACATACAGGGTTATTGGTAATTATACCAGCAAGCCGTTGAGGGCTACTTCTGCACAACCTAACAAACAATTTTTTTGTCAATAAAAAATTGATGTTATGTTAATTCAAAAACAGCAGATTTTTAAAAACAAAAGTTATTCAAACTTAGAACAGTAGATGAAACTAAAAAAATATGTAAAATTTTAAGGTGTAAGTTGTTTGTTTGGGTGCACAGAAGTAGCCCTCAACGTCTTACTAGTATAATTACCAATAACCCTGTATAGAGATTAATATTAGTATAGACTAGCTATCACCCGATTCGTCCGCTTAAGGGTTCAATTTTCCGAATTCCTTAACGTCATAATATTATTTTAGCCTAATACGTCTATTAGGTTGAGCTGTGCCTTGATATAAGTCAGTCAGTATATTAATAGGCGAGACGATTTTATACAGGTGTCTATGACTTCATTTTGTAAATTAGTTAATTTAAAATAGATATCACGTTGCATCTTTGCATTTGGACAAACACGTGAGACTAATCTCACGTGTTTTACCGAATGACAGTCCATATTTCGTATTTTTTGTTTCTTTTGTCAAATAAATAATACCTAAAAGAACATTAAATGATAAAAACAGAAATTAAGATAATTAAAAAATGAAATAAAATCCAGTTGGGTATAACCAGTTTAAATAATGTTAATTTCATTTTAAATTAGTATTATTTTAATGTTATGGGAAAAACGTGATGCAAATTGTACAAAAAATGCAAGAATTATACCAAAAAAACCCAATAGCTAACAGGTTTAAGAGGTTTGTAAAATTTCGTCTGGTTTGATCGTTTTATGTAGGCACTAGGCACTACCCCCGCTCCCCCCCCCCCCCCATTTTACCAGCATCGAAAAGAAATAGGATAAATGGTGCTTACGTATTATTAAGAGCAGTGTTGGCATAGTGGTGAATTTGACCACTATACCAACACTGCTCTTGAAAAGAACCAATGAATTTTACCACGAAAATAATTGTACGCTAATTAACTTTGCTCTTACGGTGAAGGAAAACATGTGATGAAACCCGCGGCTTAGATAGCTCCAGGCGAATTATTTCCTCTAAACATGGTATAAATATGGTGAATAGCATGGATCAAAGTTGTTGGCGTTTTATAACTCATTTAGATTAGATGTCTTAAGGGCAATATTTATATTATGTAAAAGATAGATAGATAACTTTATTCATACAACACAGTAAGAAACAGAACACTATATACATAAAGTAAAGTAATAGCTAGAAAGTATAAGTTGCACAAATGGGCGGCCTTATCGCTGAAAGCAGTAGGTAGTAGTAGTAGTAGGAATATGTAGGAATATCGAAAAAAAAGTAGCCTATGTTATTTCCAATGAATCAATGCACCCAATGCATACCAAGTTTCATCAAAATCAGTCTAGTAGTTTCGGTGTCTATTCGTTACAAACAAAAAGTCTTTCCTCTTTAATATATTAGTGTAGATTATTCCAGAGCTCCAGTCACTAAGTTTCATCGCATTTACTTCTGTATTTTTAAGTGCCATAAAAAATTCACACATTCGTAATCTTTTGCGTAGTACTGAAAGATATTTGTAATTAAAAATATAAACAGGAAAGTTAGTAATACAGTTTTCCGTGATACCATATTGTATCTATTGTTTATAAACATTTGATTAGAACGGGAAATTAAAGTAGAGGAAACCAATTGTGGCTTATTGCTTAAGCAAATTACGAAATATCCTTCAGATTATTGATTTGTGTATTGTGGTAATTTATGTAATCAGTTGAATCAATCAATAGAAATTGTTATTTTGTACTTGTACTTGAACGGGCTGTTTTCCGCAATGAGACCCTTTTTAATTAGGTCCTTTTTGCGTGAGGATGGAGTAGGCTTGCCCAGCGCTTACTACCCTCTCAGCTTAGTCGACTATATCCAGAGGAGAGAATTTATCAATACTTCTGGAGTCAACTAATTGTTACTTTGTTCAAAACAAGCAGTGTTCTGTGGTTTCGAACGCATAAGTCCCGATCCTGTTTAAAAAGTAGACCATGTTACTCCCAATGAATCAATGTATTCTCATAGTAAGTTTCAAAATCAGTCTAGTTGTTTCGGAGCCTATTAGTTTCAAGCAAACAAATCTTTTCTCTTTATAATATCAGTGTAGACTAATTGCACTCCCCAGTTTTACTTGTTTTATGCGCTTGGTAAAATGTAACGACCTTCCCAGAAAATAGAGCTATCTAATAGTGAAAACCAAATTTCAATAGTTCCAGTAGTTTTAAATTGCATAGGTAACAGACAACATGTATGCTAAAAACTATGAATTCGTGTTCTTCTGCTTATCCTAGACTAGATTTTTTTACATACATACATATTTTTTTAAGTACAGACTCTTGTCCTTTCTTCCTTTTGATAAATATAGATGATAATAGATTTTTATAGTAACAAAGAGAGATCAATGCGCTTTTATAATTGAAAGGAAATATTTTATTGTTCGAGACTTGGGGTCATTTAATCAGCTGAACTAACAAATTCTACGGTTTAAAACAATATAGAATACATACATAGACAACAAAAGGAACAATTAATACTCATATTGGGACATAAAGGTGCTTTGACAGTTAAACAATTAACTATATTTATTTTATTCTTTACTTAGAAGAACCTTTTTATACCTACTTTGTTTATATGCCTTTATGAAATTCGAAACTTAAAAACTACACAGTGTTAGCAACATTAATCCGTACTTTTCTAGATGATATTTTTATGTCTGGGATATATGTATTTGATAAGATATGCTTACCCAGCAACAACCAATAGGTTCAGTCGGCTGCATAATTGCAGCCCTCGGTAGAGTTCTAAAATTAATATTATTGGCATGTTATCACTCTAATAATTTTTGTTTGATAAATTGATGAGTTAGAAGACTTTAAACTTCAACTAAAGCAGGTGTCTAGAATCTTGTTTGTGTTGAAAACATTCTTATAACAGCCGTTTTGGAGCCCTACGGTGGGTCTGTAATTATGCAGCCGACCGTACTTACGCTCAGTTTAGTCAATTGAATCCAGAGGAAGACAACTTTGTCAATACATCTGAAGTTCACTGGATTTTGATGAAACTTGGTATGAGGATACATTGATTTATTGGAAGTAACATATGGTACTTCTTATCCCGATATTCTAACGGGACTTGCTGATGAAACCGCGGGTCGGTCGGTGCTAGTCTTTCATCAAGATGAACTTAATTAACTTATATTGTTGTATATTGTCAACAGACGCCCGGGCTATACCACATGCCGCCTGAACTGATGTTGCACAATAGCGCATCAATGCAGTTCCTACAGATGCACCCGATGGCTTCGACTACCCTCGGACAGATGCAGGCGGCGCACGCGGCCAGCATACTACACCAGGCCAACGTGCACCAGGCGAATGTACACCAGTCCAACGTGCACCAGGCGAACGTACACCAGCCCAATGTGTTGTGTCAGCATCACGCGCCCAGGCTCACCTATAGAACACCCTAGGCATGCGCAGATGACCAATACGCCACTAATATGACGTCACACCGGTGAGCGGACTCACCGATATTGCTATTATTATACTCGTTGCGAGAACACTGTATCAGAACAATTAAGGTAGAACTACATCTGCGCATCACACGTTTGAGATGTTCAAAATCTATGGAACGAAATATTAAATTTAAGGACAGCTATAAGTCTTGATCAAATGTAGCTCTACCTTTAAATATCCTCGTGAACTTTTCTTACAGTTCTTTCTTCGTAATACATTGTTTTATAAACACGTATCGATAGCAAACATTGAAGCAGTGGTCTCGCAAATGTCTGCCGCGTTCAAACAGTTTTACGATTGTTGTAATATGCTTTGAAAGCGACAGACTGTACTTCATTTAGAAGAACCGAGTTATAAACACAGAAATAGTGATAGGTGCTCTCGCCTCTCCAATACCAATATTTATGTACCTTCTTTTTAAATTATACTAACAATTCAGAGTGGGCGAGCGGCCCGATTTAACTAAAAATGATGCCTGAATGTTGTACAACGTCCGCTAAATCGTGGAATATTGTCGATGTTCAGGCAAAGTACGTAACTGATTCTTACGTATATCCTCCCCTAATAATACATTCCCAAGAGTTTCCGCTGTAGGGAGATTCCGCGGAACATTTTATAGTTTGCAAGGCGATGATAGTACGATGGATTAGCGTCTTGTAACAGCAATATAGGAAGTAATCATGCTCTTCGATCGGTAATAAGTTTAGTTAGACTGTTCTACAATTTTTCTAAATATATTTAGCGTACAATAGGTTAACTTTTACAGTTTTTGCAAGTATTAAGCCCTTTATAGTATGCCAGTTATATTTAATCTTAAAAGTCGATGATGTGAGCTTTCGCGTGTGTAATAGCGCCTTTGGTTTTTTATTTGTATATTTTTAAATTTTCGAATATTTGAGTGACATATCGGATCGTGCTTCATCAATCAAACGCCGCCCATCGCTTTCTGTTCAGAAACATTTAATAATGTTTAGATCCGCTTAGCAGCCGATTAAGTATCAGGCATAGAATTAAACGAATTTTTCGTAACGGATATTTGTTCGAATCGGTATTCGTTGAAGTTGAGGTTAGAGGCTATTTCGTGTATATATCCAAGTACAATTGGTTTATATCGAGTTTGTATCGGAATGTTAGTGGCGCTATGGTGTAGCAGTGTGCAAGTGTAGAGTGTAAGATGAGAGGGACGCGCGAGTGTGCGTGACCGGAGGAAACTCAGGCTCGGCAGGGAATAACCACCACGTGGTCGAGTCGCTACTCGACCGCATGGTCTCTTCATAATTAAGTTGAAACGAAGCGCATAACCGATTAGGTATTTTCACCTTCGTATACCATGTTAAAACGTAGATTAACGAATATTGGTGATATATGCCAAATAATCCTAATAAAGAACTGAATTTATATAACATTAACTGTTCTGAGGGTAAATATTTATCATTTAGAACTTTTATTTATGTAGTTCTATTTTGAAAAGTCATATTTATAAAGTCGTTACGTTACAGTGGAAAATTAGGTCGCTTTTCCATACTTTTTAATCATAAAAATATTGCTCATATTTTAATCATAATAACAGCAACTAGGTCCGAAACTGAATTAATTTAAGTGCCAATATATTAATTTTAAGTGAACGTTTGATATTGTATTGTAATCTTAGTTGTATCAAACGGCACAAAACTATATATTCGATTTAACTATTTTACATATATAAGATACAGCTGGCCTAAGTAAATAGGTATATATATGAGGTTTCGTGCCTACTCTTATATACAATTATACGGCCAATGTCACATTATTGTGCAATATATGATTTAAAAAAAAACCGGTGCTTTATAAAAAAACGAATATACAATTCAAATCCTCAGAACATTTAAAATAAACGAGTAGCTGTCGTTGTAAGGCTTTTCAAATAATTTAGTTATGTATGAATCGAATATTATTTTCTTACGATTTATTAAGTGCGTTTCATTTTGTAAATTGATAGCTTTTTTTAAATCTTGTATATAACTTACTATTGAATGTAGGTTGTTTGTTTGTAATAGAATGATATTAGAATGTTGGTATTATTGTTGTAATAATTGTCCTTTACCACACTATCATTCCAATTGGATCACACAATCTGTAGTTTAAAATAAAGACAGTCCAGTAGCGAGGAGTCCATACCCTTACGGATTTAGTCTATTGGTATTTTTAATCGGCTTACGTTCAAAGAAATTTCATCCCTCACAGATAGATACCTAAAATTAGAAATAACAGAATGCAACGACAAATAATAAAAAATGTTATCGCACAAATTTAAATTAAAGAGAATTATTACTACGTATAGGCCTCGAAAATTATTGCATTTTATACGTCACAATAATACACGGAGATCTGATAACGAGCGGTCGACGGTCGAGCGAGTCTGTTATTTTCGAGTGGGAGTTAATTTTAAAGCAAGGACTGCATTTATATTACATGACTGTATATCTTTCATTTATAACGCTTCCTTCTCCGCCCATACGCCCAAATAATCGACCGCTTGTTTTCGTTTTGCGCATCTTCAATTCAAAACACTTTGGAAAAAAACAATAACTTTGTACAGAAGTTAAAATTGACATCTATTTCTACCTGTTATTCAATTTATGTCTAGACGAGTATTTTGTATAACTAATACGTAGTTTAGTAAGATACTCCATCATTATTTGTAATTATATTCTCTCATATTTACATTTAATTTATTTAGTATTTTGAAACGTTTTAAGTCTTAGCTGTATATTGCTTTTATATTAGGCTTTTGCTTGTCGTAATTCGCTAAGTTGGCAATGTTTATTCTATATTTAATTATGTTTGTATTCGATTATATTATTTTATTAGTTAGCCAATTGTAAGGTCTTAGGCGCCATCACAATTTATAAGAAAGATATGCTTAAGATTATGCTATTTTGAAAGATGAGTGTTTAGATTATAATAACTAGAATTTATTTAGTAATTGTTGCTGTATTAGACTACTAAATGGTTTGCAGAGTACTATCGTACTGGACATGATTATAGCGATATGTGGAGTGTTCATATGCGACTGATGTTGGTTGATACTGTTTGACAATCTAAGGTCTATTACCTCCGAGTATCAATCTTAATATAATATTAATTTTTCTCTTCGTCTGACAACTGCCGTGCCCATAAATCCCTTCTCGACACGATCTCTTTAATTGCGTCTAACTTTTATCAAAATATTAATAGTTATTTTCTTATGTGCACGGCAGTCGATCAGCATTAAGTATGGTTATGACTATTATTATATTTCACTTATTTGTATAGATTTTTTTAACACAACAATAAACATAAATGTGAAATAAGTTTTGTTTTATTTCAAAAGATTTCTCCGTAACAAAAACAAATGGTTAAACAAATGGCTAAGGTGATAGGGTACCGGCGCTCTCTCCATACAAACGGTCGAAGAAACAGTCGAATAGACTGTTTCTTCAGTCGAATAGACTGTTTCTTCCCTGGATAATGACACTAGCACAAATGATTTTGTGCCATAAAACCTATAACTACCATGACATTTCTATATTTAGAAATTAAGATTTAAAAAAAACATAGGGGCATGGTCATGGCAGTTTTATGCAAAAAAAATATTTGCTCTAGTGTTATTATCCAGGGAGAAAACAGTCTACTACGTTTGTATGGAGAGCCCCCGGTACCCTTTCCTCTTAATGCACTAATCAAACTTCAATTTATTAGGTTAGTCAATTTATCACAAATACACCTAATTCTTGTTTTGTAATCTGACGTGAATACATTCTCTTTTACATTACTTAATTGAGACGCATCATTTTCTAATCTACTTACTATAATTTCGATCTCATCCAATTTCACTTTTTTGCACATCGGCTCTTCACTTTCTTTATCAAATACCATTTCAACGTCGAAATCAAAATTACTGCTATTAGTTTTTTTTATTTCTTGTACAGAATTAGTCGAACTCTGAGACGATTTTTTTATTTCTTGTACAGAATTATTTGAAATCTGTGACAGATTTTTTATTTCTTGTACAGAATTATTTGAAATCTGTGACAGTTTTTTTATTTCTTGTTTAGAATTTTTTGAATTCTCTGATAAAGATCGAATTAAATTTCTCATATCTAAACATTTATGTTCATATTCTATTGTAAAATTAACACTGGAAACGAGTTCACTATGTTTTCCTGATTGGATCTTTGACCATATCTCTTGTATTTCATCATTCATTTTAGAAAATATATCTTGAAAATGTGGTATATTTCGGCATTCAGTCAGAGTGATGATCAAATTATTTCGTACAATCACTTCAGAGGTTTGTAACATGTTTGATAAAGCGTTGAAACAATCTGAATTCATTTTACTTCTGTAATTTCCATCGTAAGCTATTAATTTGCAAATAACCTTAGTTAGTATTAACCTCAGTTCAGTGTCACCTTTTTCAATGAGATTGGTGACTGTATGAAGAACCTGAAACATTTTAAAGAATACAAAAATGTTGAAATCTTAATTTATTACTTGCAGTTGGCTTTACACGCGTAAGTCCCGATCCCGTAGGAATTTCAGGATAAAACGTAGCCTACGTTACTCCCAATGAATCTATGTTTTTTTAAACTTAGTTTCATTAAAATCAGCCCAGTAGTTTGGGAGCCTATTTGTTACAAAAAAACGAAACAAAAGATATTTTCCCTTTTTAATATTAGTGTAGATCTGACTGACTTACAAATATCACTGTCTAAGGGGGCGTCCATAAATTACGTGAGATGTTTAAGAGGGGGAGGGGGTCGAGTTAAATCTCATCTAATCTTACGTTGGAGAGAGGGGGGGTCTCGGCAAATATCACGCAATTTTTTTCTGATTGATTTTCCGGCTTAGAGTGGCTAGATCAGAACGAAGTTAAAGGAGCAGATGATTTTACTGAAAATCAAATGGACATCAATAGTCTCTCTTGACACCGCGTATCATTCTCAATGGACTGAATTATAGAAGATATTCTTTTTTTTAATCACAGTAGTCACGATTTAAGTATTCTATTGTTAAATTTTTATTACACTTACAACTCTCAGCAATATTGATTATTAGTCTTTGAAAAATCTCACGTGAGATTGGGGGATGGGGGAGGGGGTTGAATAAAATCTCACGACATCTCGGGAGGAAGGGACAGAAAATAAAAAAAAACACCTCACGTAATTTATGGACGCCTCCTAAACCAGTGGATCTCTTTGAAAACACAAATTTTGTGTCGTAAGCACTAAGGTTCTATTTGAAAATAAATAACTTATAAGTTCAAGACTCTGCAGGCATAAATTTATAGATAAATCTGGGAAATCAGCGGGCTGTGACTAACGCTTATCTACTTCCCCGGATCCCCACAAGAACGGAACTTACGCGGGTGAAGCCGCGTACCACTAGTAGTATTCAACAAATGCTCCATACTTAATTAAAAGATGTTCAGTAACAGAGCGTAGGTTTTAACGTATATATTAGACATTTTTGACATTTTCAGAATTTGTAATTTTCGGAATCTATCATTTTAGGAATTAGTCATTTCAGGAATTTGCCATTTCAGTAATTTTTCATCTTAAAATTGATGAGTTTAGAATACATGTTCTCGGAAATTGTCGTTTTCGGAAGTTGTCGTTGTCACCCTGAGGGAATATTAGTATGGTCCAAACAGAGCGCGGAGTGCGAGTTTTCTCGTATAATAAACGCTACTATCACGTTTTGCGTAAACGAGAAAAATGTATGGAAAGTTAAAGCTTCACATTACGTCGGCTAGGAGCGCTTTTCAAGTTTACTATTTTCGTTTACTATGAAAGAAAACTCGCACTCCGCGCTCAGTTCCGTATTTTCCACATACCTTTACAACACTAGCGCCATCTACCCGCACCTTATCCAAAACAGCTTCAGTAACCTTCGCCAAAGCAGCTACATAATCATAGAACCATATCGTGCTATTGTCAATATCTGATAGAGATTGCTGAATGGGACATATTCTTAACCAAGCTTTAACAATTGTGTTTACTATACGGTTATTTGTGTAGGTACATGTTGCGGATAAGTTTAGAAGATTTATCTAAAAAATAAAGAATAAAATAAATAAATTAATTATAATAATAATACATTTTGACCAACGACATTGTAGCGGTGGCGGGCAGTCGGTGGATGGAGGCGGCTCTGGACCGCTGTTTGTGGCGTCGTTTGGAGGAGGCCTAGGTCCAGCAGTGGACGTGTATGGGCTGATATGATGATGATGAATAAATTTGATAAATAAAGTCACCTGTGGCATCATTAATTAATTGATGATTTTTACCACGCGCAAACTTTTCTGGCGCGCACCTTTTAAAGAATAATTATTTGATATACTTTGAGAGGTGATGGTTTAGTGGTAGATCTCGGCTTTCATTTCGAAGGTCCTAAGTTCGGATATGGGCCAGGCATGCTCCAATGAAATTTATGTGCGCTATCATTATTCTTTGAAGAAAAACATTGTGATGAAACCAGCTTAGTTGGTTCTACACGATTTCTTCTAGACACGGCCGACTAAGCTAAGAGGGTGGTAAAGATGGAGTTAGCCTATTCCATTCAATACAATGTCCCAGGCACTACAACGCTCAGAATAGCATGGTTAAAGTTGTTGGCGCTAAATAAATCATCTGAATTAGACATCAAGGCCAATATTATTGTAACAAGAAAAAATATCAAGTCGATGAAAACAAAAAAGTAGTCAAGACTTAATTACTTACCAAATTGTCTAAAGCAATTCTACTGTTATCATTATTCAATTCCGCAAACTGCGTTTTCAATTTCTCAAAGACTCCATCTTCTGCGACGTTTTTCATTTCATTCGGCAACTTATTTATACCGATAGCAATCCAAAGCAGTAAATTATCATCGTCATTCACTCGGAATTGCTTACAAATCTTCATTTTGTCATCATCATCGAGCACTCCGAACAATTTCTTCAATGTGTACCCTAAATGGACCTATAAACGATAATAACACTTGCTCAATGACGTCATCTAGGAGTTAAAGGACAGATTCCACAGGAAGAAATCTGAAAGTGAGCTATTTATTGCATTTATTCTGATCGTCACTCCGAAGATGAGCATCAGAAGGCTAATTCTGGTAAATAACATTGTTCAAATTACATTGCAATATCATTCCGAATACATATAGATAGCAAAAAAATTTAAAAAAATAAAAATCTATTAATTATGGCCTCGCACAGCTTGTGCATTTAGCCAGTGTCAAGTTATATTTTGCATCAAATTATGACCCGATTTTTCATAAATCGGGCCTAAAGTGTTTCAAAAAAGTCAAAGTCTTCATAGTCCGTCAAGTCAGGGGCTATAGTAAAGCGGTGGCAAGTTTACCATAACCTTAATAGGAGATTTGGAGGCAACGAGAAAACTTCATGTTTGACACTGATTTTTACTTTCACTACACTTGTGCACTTTCACAGAACTAAATTGAATAACATTTCACCAGAATTATACAATTCAATTCGGGTTACAACTAAGTTTCATGAAAATAAAACATTCCCGTTCCCGCCAAAAAAACCAGATTATTTATTTCACGATTATTGACAATCAAATTTTAATTTTACCTTTTGCGGTGATCTATAAAACATCCTGGTTGTACATAACTTCTTATACATAGTACATAGCCAAATTAATTGATTGAAAACTAACTGCGGACTCGTGCATCTACAACAATGGAGACACGTAACTTTAAATTAATGGGAAAAATGGAAAAAATTGTATGAGAACAATGGTGTCTAATCGTCAATAGATTGTGATTTAAGAAAAAACGCATGAGAAAGTACCTAGAGCATAAGATGACATAGAGATAAGGTTGCGGGTTCGATTCCCGCCTCAATCAAGTATTTATTGTACTCTCTGTATGTGTTTTAGGTATATATTAACAAAAGAAAAGTATTTAAGTATTATATCCGTTTTCTGGCCACCATAATACAAGCCTAGTTGCTTGGAGCTAGTTGGCGCTGTGTAATAGTAGTATGCATCAAGGGAAAAAAGCATTGTCTTAAGTTGCGGGTCAGTGTAGATATTTGCTATTATAGGCAAAACCTATTTGCCTAGACTTAATGTAACAATCGAAATGAAAAAGACAAATCGTAGCCTGCTAGATTTGGGTTTGTATCAACGGATCTCGTGATTAGATGAATTTGCCACTGATCATGCCAAGTTTATCCACCGATAACGTGATCCGTTTCATTATGTAGACCAATCAAATGACTTATTATAAATAAAACCTATTTGCTGAGACCTTCAAAATGAAAACCAAGAGGTGTCCCACAAATTTCAACGTTCCAAATTCAAATCACTTTATTTCCCTTGGGAATTTCATACAACATTATTTGCTTTGGGTATAAATTTTGCTTTAAGATGAGATTAATAGGTCTTTAATCAGCGATTAAAGTGCTGCAGGTGTGAAAAGTAAGTTTGGTAACTTACCTAGCTAAAAGCATCCATAAATTAGCAGAGAACATGGCTTCCTCACATCGCGTGCCAAGTAGAGATTCAACCATGCGTTTTTCTAATTTATTAAAATCTTCATTGTTCAACGTGGTTGCTAAGGCTGCAGTATGAACTAACATGTGCTCAAAGAGTCCTTGGATTTTGAAAAAGCTCGTTTGTGCTGTAACAAGTTTGGCACAAGTAAAAAAAACCGGTTGCACTCCAGGAGTGCTGACAGAAGTAAAAACTTATAAAAAAAAACTTTTAACTTATAAACTTATAAAAAAACTTTTAACTTAAAAACTTATAAAAAAATTAAACTTATTTAAAATATATGTAGTTACATGCATATATGCACACACTGTAGCTGCGTCTCGTAACGGTGTCGCGACTTCAGAGATTTTATCTCACACTAGCTCCGCGGTTTCACCCGCGTAAGTCCCGATCCCATGGGAATATCAAAATAAAAAGTACCCTATAAATGGACATTCTGACACAAAAAGATTTTTTCAATTCCATCAAGTAGTTCTTGAGATTAGCGCGTTCAAACAAACTCCTTAGCTTTATAATATTAGTATAGATAAAAATATGCGTACCTACCGCGCTAAAAGAAGTTTTCACTTTAAAAAAAACTAACTTTACAAGATTCGACACCAGTGAATATCCAACTTTATAGGTTCAAGTCATAGGAAAGAAAAATACACAATTTCGTTTACTTGAAGGATTTTACCCAGTTATTTTGATTTAAAAACTAAACTACTGAACCGATTTTGATGTAATATTTATGGGACTAATCTAAAAGTATAACTTCTTGAGAACCTGCTTCTTATTTGCATAAGGTCTCCTTTTTCACGGGTTTTAATTTATAGTTTAGCTTTTGACGACTATTGATGGTTAGTGACGATGCTATCTAAGATTTAGCAAGCTACCTAGACAATACTATTTCTTAATTATAACACACTAGCAGCGCTCCGCGGTTTTACCCGCGTAACTCCCGATCCCGTGGGAATATCGGGATAAATAGTAGCCTTCCTCGATAAATGGCCTATCCAATACAAAACGAATTTTTCAATTCGAACCAGTAGTTCCTGAGATTAGCGCGTTCAAACAAACAAACAAACAAACTCTTCAGCTTTATAATATTAGTATAGATTATACTAGCTTTTCCGGCAAACGTTAATTTGCCATTTACAAAAAAAAAATGGAATAAAAGGAAAAAATAATAATTGATTCTCAAACCTAACGAATATACACAGAAAATTTCATACAAATCGGTTCAGCCGTTTAGGTGGAGGTAGGTAACTAACACCGCGACACGAGAATCTAATATTATATAGCTGAAGAGTTTGTTTCGAATTGAAAAATTATTTATGTGTTGGATAGTCCATTTGTCGAGGAAGGCTATAGGCTACTTCATATTTCGATATTCCCACTGGATCGGGAGTTACGCAGGTGAAACCGCAGAGCGCTGCTAGTTATATATATAGGAATTTATTTAACGGATATAATCGCGTAGCAACAGCTGCAAGACCTCGGGACACCGTTAGTCAATTCTGCGTTCGATGAAACTTATTGATTAATTTTAATCAATAAGTTTCATGTAGACGGTAGTTTGATAGCATTCCGCCTCTTCCATTTCGAGTTTGTCACCTCAGTCTGCCTGTGACCATGGGATCTCCAAACTTCCCGAAACGTCAGGTTTAAACAAATTATTAAATACGCGATTATATCCTTTAAAATACATATAATTATGAGTTCAAGTCGCGAAAACCTTAGAAAATACTAGAACTTGTGACTTAATCTATGCTTGCTTGATAAGATCCATAAATAAGCGAAGGCCTTCGAGGGACGCGAGTGAAGGTAGGAAGATGGTTTCCAAAACTTGAAAATAGCTCGACTATTTTGATGGATTTTATTGACGACCCACTTGGCACAATGGTCACCATGCCGGACACAGTGGTCTGGTTGTTTCTATGTACTATAAGTATATATTTACAAAAGACAAGTATATAAGTAGCACCTTTATCCGTTGTCTAGCACCCATAACACAAGTCTAGTTACTTAGCTTGGGGCGATGTGTAGAATGTCCTGCAATATTTATTTACTAATACTAATATTTTAAAAAGGTAGTATTTTTTGTTTTTTCTTTGTAACGAATAGGCTCCGAAACTACAGGACCGATTTAGATGAAACTTGGTATGACTATACATTGATTCATTGGGAGTAACATAGGCTACTTTTTATCCCGATATTCCCACGGGATCGGGAGTTAGGCGGGTGAAACCACGGACCGCTGTTAGTAAGAAAGTAAAGAGAACTTACCGCAAAATATGTCCAAAGCACAATTAATGATCATAGACTTCGATATAAACTCATCAGAGTGCAGTAAAGATTTCATTGCTGAAGTATGAACTAAGACGTACACTGTTGTCAATTTAACATCAGAAGCCTCAACGCCAAGTATAACCTAAAACAAAAACCGGTCAAGTGCGAGTCGGACACACGAAGAGTTCAGTACCATGTTGTATGGGACCTCCACTTAATTTTTTTTCTGTTTGTATTTGATATTATACCGGCAACAGAAATACATAATCTGTAAAAATTTCAACTCTCTGATAGACAGACTAAAAAAATCTAAGTCTAGAAACAGGTTGCACAGGTTCCTTATGAATAAAAAACCAGGACAAGTGCGAGTCGGCCTCGTGGACGTAGGGTCCCGTATCATGTTGTATGGAAGGCCCAATTAAATATACATATTATCTGTTTTTGTATTTGTTGTTATAGCGGCAACAGGAATCTGTGAAATTTTCAACTTTCTAGCTATCACGGTTTATGAGATACAGCCTGGTGACGGACAGACGAACTGACGGACATACCCTTCAACCTTCCCATGGCCCTTCCAACCTTTCGGTTATTAGGACCGAAGCACGAGAGACATCTATTCCAACGCCTCTGTGAACTGAACGGACGGACAGTGAAGTCTTAGTGATAGGGTCCCGTTTTTAACCTTTGGGTACGAAACCTTTAAAACCACTGCAGTTTGGCGACCCAGTTGGCACTGTGGTCACCATGCTGGACTGCCAAACACAAGGTTGCGGGTTCGATTCCCGCCTCAGACAAGTATTTATGCTCAGATATTTGTCTGTGGTCTGGTTGTTTCTATGTATTATAAGTATATATTTACAAAAGAAAAGTATATAATCAGTATATCCGTTGTTTAGCACTCATAACACAAGTCTAGTTACTTAGCTTGGGGCTAGATGGCGATGTGTGGAATGTCTTGCAATATTTATTTATTTAGTACTAGCAGCGGTCCGCAGTTTCACCCGCGTAACTCCCAATCCCGTGGGAATATCAGGATAAAAAGTAGCCTATAGCCTTCCTCGATAAATGGACTATCCAACACAAAAATATTTTTTCAATTCGAACCAGTAGTTCCTGAGATTAGCGCGTTCAAACAAACAAACAAACTCTTCAGCTTTATAATATAAGTATAGATACAGTTAGTGAAGGATTAGCGTCATCTAACCCCGAACTAAAAAAGCTTGTGTTATGGGAACAATTACTGAAATATGAGAATTTTCAATTTTGGGTGACTTACGTTATGAAATCTAACATCCTCAATCAACTCCTTGATCAAACAGTCTGTAGGAACAATTATGTTTGTATTCATCAGTTGCATGAACTGACTTGATTTTGAAGATTCGCCGTAAAGCTCGCTGTCCCTGAAGACAATAACTTCAATAAGACGATGCAATGTAATCTCATGTGAATGATTCATAAATAGCAGTGCTACGCGGTTTCACCCGCGTACTTCCCGATCCCGTTTAAATATCGGAATAAACAGCAGCTTAAGTTATCCCAATGAATCAATGTATCCTCATACCAAGTTTCATCAAAATCGGTCCAGTAGTTTCGGAATCTATTCGTAACAAACAAAAAAATTACCTTTTCATTACTCATACTCCGAAAGTAGGTCTAAAGATGCCTGAAGAGCGTGTAGAAAGAAAAACTTTCAGCCCTAGAGAAAATCGGTTTCGCTGACAGCTGTCATGTCAAATTATGGCTTCGCGCGGCTTGTGCAATGTGCTTGTAGCCAGTATCAGTATCATTACGCATTAGGAACTTCAAAAAACTAACCTCCTTGCTTTAGGTAGCACCAAAGAATAACAATTATGGCTTCACACGACTCATGCATACTGCCAGAGGTAGTATGGAGTATCTCATTCACTCTCGTTATTATGAAGAATTTAATGTATTATTCGTAATGAAAAGCACCTCGGGTAAAAGACTCATTAAGTCCCTCAAACTATTAGCGCCATCGCTATGCTCGGGCGCCAAACTCCATCTCGGGACTCAATGAGTGACTTTCACACCTAGGGTAACAATGTACGATTATAATAAATAAAGGAGAAAAATTACATATGTGGTATAGATAGATATAGAAAAGTCTATCAATTTCGCCATGCCTAGACAAGTGAAGGTCTAGTTTGAAGTTAATATAATTACCTAACAAGTACTTACTTATAAGTTGTTTTACTTAACTTTGTTTTGTAATTTGTAATCGTGAACTATAGTCTAAACACTATCCCTATATAATCTATAGGGATAGTGTTTAGACTAGTTCCCTAAATAATCTGCAAAAAGCATAAAAATGATAACATACCTATGAACGAAAACATCATAAATCAAATCCATAATATAGCTATAGTCCTTTTTCTTCAAAGCCTTCAATATGTTGCATATTTTAACTAGGATTTTGATCGTAAAACTGGCCACTTTTAGTGATCTCAAAACTACCTTTTCTTCTTGATTTTCCTAAAATATTTTTTAATAAGTTAGTAATTTGGTGATTTTAGCTGGGAAGTTAGATCAAAGATATTGTTGACTAGAAGCGCTTCGCGGTTTCACCCGCGTAACTCCCGTAACTCCAATGAATCAATGTATCCTCATACCAAGTTTCATCAAAATCGGTCCAGTAGTTTTGAAGCTTATTCGTTACAAAACAAAAAAATCCTCTTTAAGATATTAGTTTAGACTATATTCGCCTGTGCCTTTACCGGCGCAATTGTGCTACAGTTAATTGCAGATAAGGTTCAAAATGGACAAATTAGCCGCACGCATGCGTTCTGCTAGCATTTGTATTACGCTCACGCTAGTAAGCACTTTAAGCGCTGTTCATTCAATTTGGACCGCAGCCTTCATTTGGCTGTGAAAATTACATGAAAAGATATCCCCAACTAACAGCAAGCAAATATGAATATGAAGACTTCATACAACTAACGGCAAGCAAATATGAATATGAAGCCAATATGAATATGAAGTCTTCATATTCATATTTGCTTGCTGTTGTGGTGTTATCATACTTATTCTTCATACGTGATAACACCGTACGGTAAGCGAGAACTAGCGAGTTTAAATCTCGCCGTATGGTATAAAAGTTTGAAGATGCATATTTCGTTGAAAAAAGTTCCAAGTTCTTATAATCTTATCATATATCTTTAAATGAGCAATTCTTGTATATATATAATTGGAATCTCGGAATCGGCTCCAACGATTTTCATGAAATTTGGTATGTTTCGGGGTTCCAGGGGTTTCGGGGGCGATAAATCGATCTAGCTAGGAATCATTTTTAGAAAATGTCATTTTATTCGTGTTTTATCGAAACATACTTTTTTTTTATCTGAAAAATATTATAGATAGATAGATAGATATATCTTTATTTGGCCAACAACAAAACTAAAAATTAGACACAGCTTATTTTGACATCACTAAAAATAACAAACTTAATTAAATAATATAAGCTATGTTATTTATAACACAGTAACAGTGTCGCCGCCAAATAGGCTCCTGCTCAGCTATGTGTTGCATAAATGCAACGCTGATTTTCAGCAGAGACCCTGTGATTGGAGAGAGTAGGACGATGCTGTAATTTGGTTATAGTAGGCAGGAAACACTGACACTAACTTTATAACCAAATAAATATTCTAAATTGTTTTAATAACCATAAATATAAACTGAAGATAATGTCTACAAAAAAAACAAGCAAAATGCTAAAACTAGTGATTAGGCAATCCGACACAAACAATATTATAGAATTATACACAAAGACTTAAAGTATTACAGGACACATCATTATCTGCATATCAGCTCACATGACGCCGACCGGGCAGAGGTTTCAATATAGTAAAAAATAAAAGTAAACTTAATAAATACGCCACCAAATGAAGCTTAAAATTAATAGAAAAAATAAAATAGTAAACCACTCAACATACATAATATATACTTCTGCATAAGCATATATACCTCTCGCATCAGAAACAGCCATGTCTTAGTTCAGCTAATTGTCTACCCATTAAGAGAAGTTTATATGCAGACCTGAAGGAATTAACTGTGCGATGCTGTCTCAGTGGTGGTGGCAAGTCATTCCAACACTTTGTGGCGCAGTGTTTAAAACTACCCTTAAAAGCCTGCGTGCGACCGACACTTGTAACAATTAAATACGCAGAAGCCCGTGTCTTTATAGGATTTTTATTACTCTTCCTGACATCTATTGGCGAACTACTAATACTATTTTTATGAGCAATAAAGTTATTCTAGCAGATGGCGTTGTTAAGTAACACGAAGTCAATGAGTGTTTGCTTTGAGGTTAGACTAAGTAAAAAAAAAATACCGAGCAAAGCTCGGTCATCCAGGTACTAGGTTATCAAGTTGCAGCATTAGGGTTCAGAGTTAAATAAACTTTCCTTTTCTTTCCATTTGAAAATTAATAAGCCTTCGAGATTTGATCTAAACAAACATACGAACATTGCAAGTAAAAAAAACTTGTATAATAAAAAAATATTCATACTTCAACTGCACAAGAAATGCTCTTTTTAATCATCCTGCATAGAATCTTGGTGCAGTGTTGAAATAGGTTTGTATCAGTCAAATGGTAACTGTATTTCTCACATGTAGCTGTGTAGGATTTCCATTGTTCAGCCATGGTTTTAACGTCGAGAGATTGGACTATTTCACCAATTTTTAAGTTGATTTTTAAGGCTACAACAAAAAATATGGAAGTAAAATAAATACATACTAGCAGCGCTCTGCGGTTTTACCCGCGTATCTCTTGATCCCGTGAGAAAATCGGGATAAAAACCAGCCTATGACACTCCTAATTAATTAATGTATCCTTATACCAAGTTTCAGTAAAATCAGTCCAGTACTTTCGAAGCGTCTTCAATGATAAAAACAAACAGTCAAATTTTTCCTCTTTATAATATTACTAGCTGTCCCAGCAAACGTTGTGTTGCCATTTAAAAAAATATATAAAGGAAAAATAAAGGATTTCTTTTGAGTTTTGGCGGGAGCGAGTTAACAACATGTCCTGCTGCAGTTTTATTTTCATGAAACTTAGTTGTAACCCGAGTTGAATTGTATAATTCTGGTGGAATGTTATTCAATTTGGTTCTGTGAAGGTGCACAAGTGTAGTGAAAGTAAAAATCAGTGTCAAACATGAAGTTTTCTCGTTGCTTCCAAATCTCCTATTAAGGTTATGGTAAACTTGCCACCGCTTTACTATAGCCCCTGACTTGACGGACTATGACGACTTTGACTGTTTTGAAACACTATAGGCCCGATTTATGAAAAATCGGGTCATAATTTGATGCAAAATATAACTTGACACTGGCTAAATGCACAAGCCGTGCGAAGCCATAATTAATAGAAAAAAAAAGGATTTCTTTTTTAAAACAAACATACAAATCTTTCCTCTTTATAATATTAGTACTTATAGACAACGAATTTATGTGTCTTTGCTTAAATTGCTACTATTACTTTCATTATATTTTTAGTTTGGTCATTTTATCTTAACCATCTCGACAAAGCTCAAATATTATGCGTTTAGCTGTGAGTGTAGTCAAATCAATTGCACTGTAACCACTAATAACGCGGAACACCCCCTGCGGCGTAGAGGTTTTATATTGGTATAGGGCAATATCCTTAATTTATTTATTTAGTATTAACATGGAGAGTTTACTTGCCTTCAGTCAAAACCTTCAGTTCAAAGCCAGTACTGTTATACATCAAGTTATGCTTCTCTAAGATTGACAGGTATATCAGCTGGAGTTCATGGCAGCTCTTGAACAGATCCTTCAACTGTGCCTCAAAGGTCTTCAAGTTATCTCCGTAGAGTTTTTCACTGAAATAAATAGAAAAAATAATAATATTAGAAGTGAATAAAATTTATAGACTTTAAAATATTGAAATTAAAATTTTTACTTTAAATTCCTACCCCCTTCGAGATGTGGATTTAGATTTAGATACAGATTTACTTGTGAACTATCCCTATATAATCTTTATGGATATTGTTTAGACTATAGTTCCCTACATAATCTATAGGGATAGTATTTAGACTATAGTTCACGAGTAAATCTGTGTCTAAATCTAAGGTTTAAATCCATATCTTGGACTATCCTTAAACCTCGTTTTGGAATAAGGGGGCTATAGACTAAAGGTGGTGGGTTAGAACCTTACCTGGATGGATATTGAAATGCACTTCTGTTTTGTATGAAAAAAAAAAAGGATTATCTACTAATATTATAAAATGGAAAGTTTTATGTTGAAAGTAGCTTTTGTGTTTACCAGGATTCCAGCTGTCTATGTTACAAAGTTACATCACAATTGGTTCAGTAGTTTTTGCACGAAGAGGTAACGGACATAATCCTACTAATATTATAAATGTGAAAGTTTGTGTGTGTTTGTTACTCCTTGACGCAAAAACTACTGGACCGATTGCGATGAAACTCGGTATGTAGATAGCTAGAGACCTGGATTAACACATAGGCTACTTTTAATCCCGATATTCCCGCGGGATCGGGACTTACGCATGTGAAACCGCAGGGCAGAGCTAGTAATCAATGAAATATACATACCTGTTACTACAATGACTAAATACAGTAATTATAATGTGACCAGTTGTTGTAGGAAAGTTTTCAGGAAAACTTGTATAAAGATCAGCTCTATGACCATCCATAGATAATGCCATAACATTTTTATTGAATTCAGATAGCATTTGCAGTAGAGAGACAGCATCATTTAGGTATTCAGTTGTGGTGTTTGTGTTTGTTTTATCCCGCAGCAAGTTGCTTACTGTTTCTAAACTCTGGAAATATGACCAATTGATCATGTTAGAGGCAGTATACTAAATAAATAAATAATTATTGCAGCACATTCCACACATCGCCATTTAGCCCCAAGCTTAGTTACTAGATTTGTGTTATGGGTGTTAGAAAATACTGCTTATTTACTTTACAGGATTACAGCAAAGCCAAAAGGGAGGGTTGTTTTGTAGAATAACCAGACCACAGACAAATATCTAAGCTTATCTGAGGTAGGAATCAAACCCAGAACGCTAAGTTTAGCAGTCTGGTAAGGTGACCATTGCACCAACTAGGTCGTCAAAAACCTGATTATGTTTTAGGTCAGCAAATTAAACCATTACTCATAGTTGCTTTATTCCTGTGGTATGGCAGCTGTTAAGCTTGAGGTCTTCAGACATCCCAAAAACCAGTGTATTTATACTTGAAGATAGTGCTTAGGAGATACACTACGGTAGGACTACAGTATATTTTTTATTATAAAATAGAATACTAACCTGATCCAAACAGATTATGCAATTATTCAGAAGTTCAATAAAGAAAACTGTGAATGAAGACTTATTAACTTCTGTAGATATATCCGCACTTAGAGCGTCTCGTACTTTATTTACGAGTGAGTGATACGATATTGTGTCCATCTGATCAGTTTTATAGGGAATTTATAGTCAAGAAACATAAGTTTGTCTAAAATGTTTTTGTAATATAAAAGGATACGTCTGTGTTCTTTGCAAACGATTCCATGTAATCAATATCGGAGAGTACATCACATTCTTCCGAACTCTCAGAATCATTCATTTTTTCCTCAAATAGTGTTTTTCTGTAATAAAAGCACAGTTTATTCCCGTTCCGATAACTAGCCCGCGAAAAAAGTAAACAAACAATGATAGATAGACATTGACAGCAACGAATTTTATGCCCAGAAATGTCACCATTGACATTTTTTGTCACTCATTGGAAATCCTTACCCTATAATCCAAAAAATTGGAGTTTTGGCGGGAACGAGTTAACAACATGTCGTGCTGCAGTTTTATTTTCATGAAACTTAGATGTAACCCGAGTTGAATTGTATAATTCTGGTGGAATGTTATTCAATTTAGTTCTGTGAAAGTGCACAAGTGTAGTGAAAGTAAAAATCAGTGTCAAACATGCAGTTTTCTCGTTGCCTCCAAATCTCCTATTAAGGTTATGGTAAACTTGCCACCGCTTTACTATAGCCCCTGACTTGACGGACTATGACGACTTTGACTGTATTGAAACACTTTGGGCCCGATTTATGAAAAATCGGGTCAATTTGATGCAAAATATAACTTGACACTGGCTAAATGCATACGTGCGAAGCCATAATAAAAGAAAAAAAAATAATTCAGTTTTCTGTCAATCACACGTGTTTTTTAGAACAACACGCGGCCGGTGCCGCAGTTTTTTTGTGGAAATTATTATATTTTTACTACGAAAACTATCTAATGGGACCACAAAATGTCCGTATTAAACATCCAGTTAGCTCTTGAAAAGATTGGCCTGCATACAAGGACCGCAGACCTTCAAACAGCGTGCCAGGAACTCAATGTAAGTTTGGTTGAATGTAAACACAAATCACATTTTCGTATTGTTGCCTTTTAGACCAATTAACAAGAATATTTCAGAAGCAATAAATTGAGTTCTTAGTCTAATAAAAGTGTCCATAGTATACAAATGTATTTTTCATGGTTTTGTGTCCTCAAAATTCCTTTAGCAAAATTGTTTTGTACTCCCAACTCCTTAGGTAATTCTTAATTCTGCTAGGAATAAATACGGTATTTTTCTCTTTTATTTAAATAGAAAAGAAACTAAAGAGTTCAAATGATAAGTAGATATTAAAACTGAAAAGTGGTTTAATATCGATAAATAAACACCGAAAAGATGACATCACTGTTCTTGTGCACTTAAAAAATGTTTTACTCACTGTTAAATGTTATTTGCATATGTATCTCACGACTGAAGGTCATTTACCAAGGTTTGTTGGTTTTGTATTGATAAGTATATTTCTTATTTCAGGAATCTTTAATTTCGCAATCAATTGAAATTCAACATGTTGTTACGAAACTCTCAGAGTTCATAATCAAAGTGGATGATGCTAAACTGTTCAAGCAATATTTGTCTAATATCCTTCTAGCACTGGTGTCTGCTAGGATTCCTTTAAAACCAGTATTTTCTGGTAAAAACTTTGACACATGTAATGATGCAGAGAAGATATCTCATTTGGAACATTCAATCACTTTGGCTGTGTTGAGCGATCATCCTGATGTTTTGCAGTAAGTAGAACTATTTCAAGTCTCTTAAGTAAGACTTGCTTAAAACTGTTCAAGTTTGACTTGCACAACAAAAAATGTCAAACTGATAAAATAATATCAACCTTGTGGTTATTGAAATAGAATTTAATTTTAGTTTACCCATTAATTGCATTTAGCTAGAATTTAGATAAATTTGTTTAAGCAGAATGTAATGCAAGCCACTCTAAATATTATTAGACTAGATTTAATATAAATATCTATAATTAATATAAAATTTAAAGTCCTGACTGTCTGATCGGGCTAACATATGTGACATAGTTAACTATGAAAGAATTTTGAAAAATTCAACTGCTATCCAGATTAAGACGCTGGCAAAAGCTAGTTCCATATAATATAGGGCTATCACAGGCTTTGGTCACTATAGGTTTATTATTTTTAACAACTTCTAGTTGTTAATTTATCATACAACAGTTCAAAATTTCATGTTCATTGGTTGAGCATTTTAGGTGGTAATTCAGTCATAACTAAGTTGTATTGAATAAACTTTCAGGTACGCTCTAAAATATTTCGAAATAAATAAGGTACCACCATTCGAAGTATTCATACACCATGAAGACTCTTATAATGTGGCTCCGAAGAAAAGACGGCTCCTTGACTACAAGCACAAAATCAGCGATCAACAGATAGTATCATGCTGTTACACACTCCTGAGCAAGTTGCCTAATGAACTGTGTGTCAAATGGGATTGGACTAAGTTTGTTAGTAATTTCAGAAATAATGAGAATGCTGAAATAAGATGGTAAGATTTGAGTTATTCAATTCACAAGTGTATAAGTAGGTGTTTTAATGGTTAAATTGGGTAACTATCACCATTTTAGGAAATTTTATAGCGAATTCAGAAAGGTATAATAATGCTAATGATAAATGCAATAAAGCAGACTGCCTCCCTTATGTCAGCCTTTTTGTTGTTATTGTACATGAAGCGAGTGTGGTAGGCGTAGAAGAAATACGACAGCTTTTCACTCACTTAGTTTATTAGAAGGAGAAAATATAGCCAGGAGAAGAAAGTCACAGTTCGTAGAATTAAGAGTAGAACGAAACAGGAAGGCACAGATCACAGGTAAAAGTATAGGCGAAGATAACAGATAGAAATACAGTACAGTTAGCAATGCGCGCGTCGTAATATCTAGCTAGGATTTTTGATCAAAGCGACGTGCATCAGAGGTCGAGATAGATTATCGACTAGCGACCGGTTCAAGCGAGGCTAGCGAAGGGCGCCGCGGTAGATGCGCGGGCGCGCGGTGGGATGCGCTGCAGTATGCACCGCGCGTCATTGCTAACTATATACAAGAAAGTAAGGTCTGTCCGTGGACAGACAATATTATTAAGTTAATAAGATAATTATGACTAACTAGATGTATAGTTATTTAGGTAGGGTTGGTTAATACATTGTTTTTTAGACACAATATTTTATACACTAGGGTTAAACGAGTAGATAAATACCTATTCTAGTAAACATTAAATATCTTTAAATATTTAAATATATAATATAATGTAAATATATTTTTAGGTTAATTTCTAGTCTTTAAGCAATTAATAGTTATAGCTTAGGTAGTAGGTAATTAGGTAGGTAACAGTAAATATCAGGAAGTTCCCTACATCACCCCCCTCCAGAGACCGGGTTACGGGCGATAATAGTCTGGGAAATTAACCTTACGCCCTGATCTAGTCCGTCGGATGTGGTCCTCCGGTTCCGGTAACTTCCGATCATCTGTGTGTTGAGTATGTGTTTGTGTGTCTTGTGTGAGTGTTGTGGTACCTGGGTCGCACAGTATGTAGGCCGGTTTGATGCGTTCTACCGATACCGTGACCTTTTTACCATTAACTTTTAATGCGAAGACCTTATCCCCACGCTGAACCACTTCGAAAGGTCCCGTATACGCCGGCTTCAAAGATCCGCCGACAGTACAGTCACGCAAGAATACGTGACTGCAAGTGGCTAAGTCTTTGAAGACGAACGTGTTATTTTTCTTACTGCTATGGCGAGCTGCAGGTGAAGGCCGTAAATGTTGGACAATACTACGCAGCTTTGACGCAAATTCCGTCAAAACTGGAGTACTGCCAAAATTTGGCTCATTGCTGAAAAATTCGCCTGGTAAACGAAGTGGCTCGCCATAGAGTAGCTCAGCGGAGGTGGTCTGTAGATCTTCTTTAAAAGCGCTGCGGATGCCCAGCAGGACCAATGGAAGAGAGTCGACCCAATTCGCGCTCTCGTGGCAGATTATGGCAGCCTTTAGTTGCCTGTGGAATCTTTCCACGAGTCCATTGCACGACGGGTGGTATGCAGTAGTCCTTCGGTGCTGGAAACCTACAAATTGCGCAAGACTTTTAAATAGGGCTGATTCAAACTGGGCTCCACGGTCGGTAACTATGTCAGCTGGACACCCAAATCGCGAAATCCAGCCACTAACTAAAGATTTAGCTACGGCTTCCGCGGTAATGTCAGTCAAGGGGATAGCCTCTGGCCACCGGGTGAATCGATCTATCGCTGTAAGGCAATATCGGTAGCCCTGAGAGACAGGCAGTGGGCCAACCAGGTCAATGTGGATAAACTTGAACCTGGCTGCTGGTAGTTTGAATGCTCCCGTAGGAGGGTTCACATGCCTCGTTACTTTAGAACGTTGACACGCCAAGCATGTACGGACCCACTCTCGGCAGTCGCGTCGAACACCTGGCCACACATACCTCTCCGAGACCAGTTTCGCCGTTGCATTAGCGCCTGGGTGGCTTAGGCAGTGTAAGCTCTCAAAAGCTCTTCGTCGTAGCATTTTGGGCACGAACGGTCTCAGGGTCTCAGTAGTGTCATCGCACAAAAGTTCATATCGCGACCCAGGCAGTTTAACTTTCTTTATGCGCAGTGAGTTGGTACCCTCTTCACTCAGTTGTTGTAGTTCTGAATCGGACTGCTGGGCCATAGCCAGCTGGTCCAGGTTCAAAGGCTGAACAATTTCGTCGATACGTGAGAGGGTGTTAGCCACCACATTAGCCTTGCCGGAAATATGGCGGATATCGGTAGTAAACTGCGCAATCAGGTCTAGGTGCCTGAATTGCCTGGGGGAGCAGTTCTCTTTTCGGTTGTGAAAGGCAAACGTTAGCGGCTTGTGATCCGTATAGATCACGAAGTCGCGAGCCTCGATCATATGCCGGAAGTACTTCACGCTTTCGTAAATCGCGAGTAGCTCTCGATCGTACGGTGAGTACTTCTGCTGGGTGGGACTAAGTTTGTGGGAGTAGAATGCAAGAGGCTGCCACGCCTCTCCGTCATGCTGCTGGATGACAGAACCGATAGCGCTGTCCGACGCGTCAGTCACTAACGCCAGTTTGGCGTCACATTTCGGATGAGCCAGCAAGGCGGCCTGACATAGACCTTCTTTGCAGGCTTCGAATGCTTTTGACGCCTCACCTGATATGTCGACTGGGTAAGAGCCTTTCACCGATCCGGTGAGCAACGCATTGAGGGGAGCTTGATGTTGTGCAGCGTTAGGTATAAAACGTCTATAAAAGTTTATCATCCCCAAAAACCTACGTAGCTCCTTGACTGTTTTGGGTTTGGGAAAGTTCTTAATTGCCTCGACCTTTTCTGGAAGAGGAGTGGTTCCTGCAGCCGAGATGCGGTATCCTAAGAACTTTACCTCCGAGGCACCGAACACACACTTAGAAGTATTAATGACCATGCCATACTTACGTAACCTGGTAAACAGCTGATCAAGATGGTCTTCATGTGTCTCCCGGTCTTTTGAGAAGACCAGAAAGTCGTCAAGATATGCGTATGCAAAATCTAGGCCCCGTAGCATCTCATCGACGAAGCGCTGAAACGTCTGTCCGGCATTACGAAGTCCGAACGTCATGTACGGAAATTCGTAAAGGCCGAACGGCGTTGTGATCGCAGTCTTCGCGATATCATCAGGATGCACAGGAATTTGGTTATAAGCCTTCACCAGGTCGATAGTGGAGAATATGCTGCTACCAGAAAGGCTGTGGGCAAAGTCGTGTATGTGTTTAATTGGGTACCGGTCGGGGATAGTACGAAAATTCAGCATACGATAATCGCCGCAGGGACGCCATCCGTTGTCCTTTTTAGGGGCGAGATGAAGCGGTGATGCCCATGCTGATTCCGATGGACGACAGGTACCTATCTGTAACATCGCATCAAACTCGGCTTTGGCAATTTTTAGTTTATCTGGCGCCAACCGGCGCGGCGTACATGATACAGGCGGCCCAGGTGTGGTGCGTATGTGGTGTACAGTGTTGTGTTGGGAAGTAGTGTGTAACCCGTGTGGACGGGTAATTTCGGGGTATTTAGCTAGTATGCTATGATATACCGAATTACCGGAAATTACCTTTACCGAAGAAACATCTTCCTTCGTGCGAGCGAGCAAACCCGGGGACGCGAGCATAGTGCTACCATCAATTAGGCGTTGATTTCTGATATCAACAACAAGATTGTAAAAAGAAAGAAAATCCACGCCTATTATCGCCTTCGTAACGTCGGCTACAATAAACCGCCAAGCGAAGTCGCGGCGCAAGCCTAGGTTAAGTACAAAATGAGCGTACCCATACGTATTTATTATTGTACCGTTCGCTGCACAGAGTTCATAATCGGTTTTTATACGTCTATCTCTAAGTAAAGTTTTAGGAAAAACACACAGGTCGCTTCCCGTGTCCACTAAAAACTGTATTTTTGTCCGACGGTCTACCACAAATAATCGGCCGGTACCGGGGCAGTCGTCGGCCGCCATTACCGACTGCCCGCACCTTTTCCCGCGTAGTCACAGGGTTTCACACATCTATTCGCCTTCGGTCCAAATTTTGCATGGTACCAGCAGGTGGGGTGCTTCCTGTAGCTGGACTGCGATCTAGTAGACGATGAACGACCACGATTGCGAGACATCGATCTATTTCTCGAACGTGACATTCGTTCTATTTTGTCAGTCAGTACTTGTACCTGCCTTGTAAGCGCTGCGATCTGCTGGTTTTCTGTTGTACCTGGACCAGTGGAGGCTGCTGCAACCTGCAAACTGGGTGCCGCTACGTCGAGGATCTGGTCCGCTAGCTCGGAAATCTCCTCAAGTTGCAATTTTTTCTGCGACGCGATGATAGTTTGTACACTGCTAGGTAGGCGGCTTGTCCATATTGTCCTGATGAAGTCATCTGGAACACCTGGTCCTGCAAGCTGCCTCAAGTATCGTAGAAAGTTCGACGGTTTCCTGTCTCCCAGCTCCTCATGGTTTAACAGCTGCATGACTTGGCGTTCACGTGATGCTGTAAGTCGTTTTATCAGCTCTGTCTTCAAACGGTCGTACTTCCCAGCTGCCGGAGGTTCTGTGATTATATCTTCCACTAGCTCCGCATAAGTTGCTTCCAGCTGTGAAATGGCATAGTGGTACTTGGTCTCGTCCTGCGTCACCTTTGACAAAGCAAACTGGCTTTCCAACGCAGCAAACCATATTGCCGGTTTTGTAGGGTAGAAAGCGGGTACACGCACGCTGACGCGGCTAACGTACGTATCTTCACCTTGGTTTCCCGAACCTTCTTTGGTATCTTCTTCCTCTGCCATCGTGCTCAATAGGGGTCACCAGTGAAGCGAGTGTGGTAGGCGTAGAAGAAATACGACAGCTTTTCACTCACTTAGTTTATTAGAAGGAGAAAATATAGCCAGGAGAAGAAAGTCACAGTTCGTAGAATTAAGAGTAGAACGAAACAGGAAGGCACAGATCACAGGTAAAAGTATAGGCGAAGATAACAGATAGAAATACAGTACAGTTAGCAATGCGCGCGTCGTAATATCTAGCTAGGATTTTTGATCAAAGCGACGTGCATCAGAGGTCGAGATAGATTATCGACTAGCGACCGGTTCAAGCGAGGCTAGCGAAGGGCGCCGCGGTAGATGCGCGGGCGCGCGGTGGGATGCGCTGCAGTATGCACCGCGCGTCATTGCTAACTATATACAAGAAAGTAAGGTCTGTCCGTGGACAGACAATATTATTAAGTTAATAAGATAATTATGACTAACTAGATGTATAGTTATTTAGGTAGGGTTGGTTAATACATTGTTTTTTAGACACAATATTTTATACACTAGGGTTAAACGAGTAGATAAATACCTATTCTAGTAAACATTAAATATCTTTAAATATTTAAATATATAATATAATGTAAATATATTTTTAGGTTAATTTCTAGTCTTTAAGCAATTAATAGTTATAGCTTAGGTAGTAGGTAATTAGGTAGGTAACAGTAAATATCAGGAAGTTCCCTACATACAGTCTATGAGGGGAATAGGCAAGAGGCAAGTCTCCCAACGGAAAAAATGAAGTATACATTTGCAAATTACTTTTTAACTAATTACATAACTTAATTCTTTTAATGTATTAAAATTAGATTAATTGAGAAAATTTGGACTTTATTGGGTTCTAGTTTGGGACTAAGTATAGTCATACTTGAGTATAGACTGACTGCTGCACATGAACCCATGTATTTCTTCAAGAACCAACAAACTTCACATTACAAACCATTAAATTCTAATTTCAGGATGGTAAAAGAATGCATGGTAATTCTAACAAACATGACTGATATACAGTCTGAAATATTGGCTGAAGACTTAAAGATAACAGAGCAGGATTATTTAAACTGCATTGCAGCACACAAAACAGTTCCAGTACACACTATGAAAGAAATTATCAAAGACGAAAACTTAAATAAAGATAGTGTTGTTAATATTGAGGGTATTTTATTACCTGTCTATGATGCAAGTAATATTCAGAATGGTAACTTGGTACCTGTGAAGTCTACTGTCAATAATTTGAGGAGTTTGGCTTTAGCTGTTGCATCAGGTGAGAGAATAATATAGATAAATGTTACTTCTTTGCACCGCAGTTTCACCCGCGTAACTCCCGATACCGTGGGAATATCGAATGAACCAGACTAATTTTGACAAAACTTTGTATGAGGATACTCATACAAAGTTTCATCAAAATCAGTCTGGTAGTTTCGGAGCTTCAAACAAACAAACAATCAAATCTTTACTCTTTATAATATTAGTACTGATCATTTTATTTCTTGACTTGTGTTAGATTAGATAGGTCCGTAAAGGTAAGCCAACCGGTATTTGGTTAAATGGATTCCTTGCTACTGAAACATATGCAGCTTAAATTGATTTTTCAAATTGTTTTCAGGTCAAGCCCTCTCACTAATGGGTCCAGTAGGCTCCGGCAAAACATCCCTTGTGGAACATCTAGCAGCAATCACCGGACGGAAGGGTGTTGCGTTCAAGAAGGTGCAACTCGGTGACCAGACTGATTCCCGTATGTTGCTCGGTAGTCATCAGTGTACCGATGTACCAGGAGAGTTTGTATGGAGGCCAGGGGTCTTGACTGAGGTCAGTGTATTTAAGTACCTGAATTAATGAGTATATACTTAAAAACTGCGCTGTTTAAACTCGACTCAAGTTAACTTGAGTAACAATCCACTTAACTCGAGTTACGACAACTCGAATTGGCAGAATGTGTTTTTAAGATTATGGCTTCATGCACGCCGAAACTACTGAACCGGTTGTAATGAAACTTGGTTTGTAGGTAGCCGGCGCGGTTTCATTCGCATAAGTCTCGAATTCGTAGGAATATCGGCCTATAGCATAATAGCCTGTGTAGGGCCTATAGCATAATAGCCTGTGTAGATGGGACTATCGGGACTTTTTATCCCGAACTTTCCACGGGATCGGAAGTTAGGCGGGTGAAACCGCGGAACGCTTCTAGTATGTAGATCTATTAACTTACTAACGTTGCATAATATTATGCATGCATTATGAAAACGTTAGTAAATAATTAGTTCCTTATTGCCTTATTGGCTGCAATATTGCAAATTGTTTAAACTCAAACATAATATAATATTAATTTCAGGCAGTACAAAACGGCCATTGGCTATTATTAGAAGACATAGATTCAGCCGCCCTAGATGTGGCTTCAACACTAAGTTCGCTGTTAGAAAGGAACACGCTCTGTGTGCCCGGTTATAGAGATGCGCTTCCAGTTACACCTGGTTTTCAACTATTCGTCACACAGAGGTATGTCCATTTTATGACTGATTGACAGACTAAGAAAATCTAACAGGTTGCAGAGGTTCCTTATGAATAAAAAAACTCGGAAAAGTGCGAGTCGGACTCGTGGACGATGGGTCCCGTATCATGTTGTGTGGACGACCCACTTAAATATAAATTTTATATGTTTTTAGTATTTGTTGTTATAGCGGCAACAGAAATACATAATCTATGAACTCTCTCTAGCTATCATGGTTCATAAGATACAGCCTGGTGACAGACAGACGGACACAGCGAAGTCTTAGTAATGAGACTGAAGTCCCGTTTTTACCCTTTGGGAATGGAAACCTAAAAATATGAAGAATTCAAATGCTCGAATACTCAAACGTTTAGGGGTCCCCTCAAAATTTAAGACACTCCTATCCTATTCAAACATGACACTTAAATGTCAAATTAGTCGCCACCTTTGATCAGTTGCCTTTCAGTATTCAGGCGTAATACTACTAGATTATGGAAATATTCTCGATTCAATGAATAAAACTCGATCTAGTAAGATTTTTCCAATTTTTTTTTCAGAACTCTTACAACAAACTTTGGTTTCCAAAAGAAACTGTCAAACTCCAGTACATTACTCCAAAAACACTTGGCCCAAATAAACGTCGAACCATTATCTCGATCTGAGCTATCAGAAATCATCCAAACTATGTACCCTAGTCTTAAAACAATATGCTCTAGAATGATCGAAGTTTTCATGATGTTTTCCGTTGGAAGTCACGACACTTCCATACAAGCCGTCGATTCAAACGTAACTATTGAAAAAGATAGTGTTAGTATCATTAGAGGGTCCAGATTGATATCCACTAGGGACTTAATGAAATGGTGCGCAAGATCTGTTGTTGGTTTCAATATAACAAGTCCTGAATCTGCGTTGAAAGTGTTACAAGACGCATTGGATATTTTCACTTGTTCTGTAGCATCGCCAGAAAACAGATTAGAGTTGGCCAAAAAAGTTGGCACTTGTCTTGGGATTGTCGAGACGAAATCTGAATTTTACTGCAAGCATTACAAACCAAATGTCTCATTGACACCAACTTATTTGGAAGTGGGTAGAGCTAAAGTTCCCAGAGTAGAAAAGAGCTTAGATGCGATCGATTTTGATAACAAACAAGTCGTATTCTCATTTACGCGTCAATCAGCTTGCGTACTTGAGAGGATCGCTTGTTGTGTTACTTCGAGTGAACCTGTTTTATTGGTCGGTGAAACTGGAACTGGGAAGACCTCATCAGTACAGTACTTGGCTAGACAAACTGGACGCAAACTCATTGTCATCAATATGAATCAACAATCCGATTCGGCAGATTTACTTGGAGGCTACAAACCAGTAGAATTGAAATACGTTATCCGTCCTATGAAACATGAATTTGAAACGCTTTTTAAAGGATTCTACAACGTAGATAAGAATAAGAAATTCCTTGGTCACATTGAAACGTGTTACGATACAGAAAATTGGACTGCTTTATTAGCACTTATGAAGCAAAGTTACAAATCAGCCATAAACAGACTATATGCTGAAAAAAGAGAACGGAAACTAAAAGCTTGGCTAGCGTTTGGCCATAAACTTTCTAAACTAGAACAGCAGATAAATGCCGCTTCGAGGTTAACCTTTGCGTTTATCGAAGGATCTCTAGTTAAAGCTATGCAAGAAGGTCATTGGGTATTACTAGACGAAATAAATCTCGCGTCAGCGGAGATATTAGAGTGCCTCGCGGGGTTATTGGAAGACAAAAACGAGAGTATCGATTTATTAGAAAAGGGTGATAAAGTTCCTATAAAAAGACACCCAGATTTCACTCTTTTCGCATGTATGAATCCAGCTACAGACGTTGGCAAGAAAGATTTACCAGTTGGACTTAGGAACAGATTTACAGAATTCTTCATAGATGAATTAACGGAACGTAATGACTTGATGCTGCTGATTGGTGATTATTTGTACCACATGAACCTGGGCGGAGCTATTTTGGAAGCTATCTACGTCTTTTATGCAAGTATCAGAAAAGAAGCAAAGTTGTCTCTTGTAGACGGAGCAGGTAAATTTGACCTTGAAATCTGTAGAATATGGTCTAATTTTCCATACTAATTGTAATTTTTTTATCAGGTAATGCTCCACATTATTCGCTCAGGACTCTTTGTAGAGCATTGACAGCCGCAGCGAAAGCGAAATGTGGGACAGTAGCGAGATCATTATACGAAGCTTTTTGTCTTTCGTTCCTTACTCAGTTGGATAGTTCGTCACACCCTGTTGTGGAAGCTATGATTGCCAAGTAAGTTAATTTAATTTTAGTAATACTTATGATTCCGTGCATTCATACTACTTAAATTATTTATATGATTTTTAATATTATGTACTATATTTACATTTTCAGGACCGTAATCGGAAAGAAACACCTAAAATCAGTATTGAACCAATTGATTCCCGAACCACAAGTGACTGGTCAAAATTATTTACTTTTTGAAGGGCACTGGATCCCTCAAGGAAAATTAGAGATACATATTCCAGAAGGTTATATCCTCACGCCTACTGTTAGGAAAAACTTACGCGATATAGCCCGAATAATATCTCTTGGACGTTTACCTGTTTTACTCCAAGGTGACACTTCCGTAGGTAAAACGTCTTTAATTACCTATATTGCCAAGGCATCTGGAAATTATTGCGTTCGAATAAACAACCATGAGCATACTGATCTTCAAGAGTACATTGGTTCATACGCTGCTGATGCAAATGGCAAATTAGTGTTCAAAGAAGGCGTCTTAGTTGAAGCTATGAGAAAAGGCTACTGGATTATCCTCGATGAACTAAATTTGGCCCCTAGTGATGTTTTAGAAGCGTTAAACAGAGTGTTGGATGATAACCGTGAATTATTTATACCAGAAACTCAGCAAGTCGTTAAAGCCGACCCTAATTTCATGCTATTCGCGACCCAAAATCCTCCAGGATTGTACGGTGGACGTAAAATGTTATCCAGAGCGTTCAAAAACAGATTTGTGGAACTCCATTTTGATGAGATACCAAAGACAGAGCTAGAAACGATTCTACATCAACGTTGTCACGTACCTCCAGCTTATAGCAAGAAAATGATAAATGTGATGTCCGAATTGCAAATTAGAAGACGTGGGTCTGCAGCCGTTCAAGGAAAAGATGGTTTTATTACCTTGAGAGATTTGTTTCGATGGGGTCAAAGATACAAACATGCTTCCAAAGAAGCATTAACAGATGATAAATTCTATGATTGGGATCAACATATAGCTGATGAAGGCTACCTAGTTCTAGCTGGTAAAGTAAGACAACCTGATGAAAGAAGCATTATCGAAGAAGTAATAGAAAAATACATAAAGAGAAAAGTTAATCCAGATAACTTGTTCAGTCTACATCAGACAACGTCACCTGTAACGAAGCATGTATTGGAGATGATTTTGAATAACCAAATGCAGGAATTTTCTCATGTAGTATGGACGTATAATATGCGGAGATTAGCTGTATTGATAGCTAAGTCTTTCACGTTCAATGAACCTGTTTTGCTTGTTGGTGAGACTGGTTGTGGCAAGACGACAATTTGTCAAGTCTTAGCTGCTTTAAAGAAACGACAGCTTCTTTCGGTTAACTGTCACATGCATACGGAAAGTTCTGATTTCTTAGGAGGCTTAAGACCAGTCCGCCAATACAATAATGATGGTAGACTTTTTGAGTGGGTTGATGGTCCTTTAATAAAAGCGATGGAATCTGGCAATATGTTTTTAGCTGATGAGATTTCTTTAGCTGACGACAGTGTTTTGGAAAGATTAAATTCGTTATTGGAACCAGAAAGACAGTTGGTGTTGGCTGAAAGAGGCATGGAAGATAATTCAGATATCTTTGTTATAACAGCTGAGGAAAATTTCCATTTCATTGGTACTATGAATCCAGGAGGCGATTTTGGTAAGAAAGAACTATCGCCAGCCCTCAGAAATAGATTTACAGAAATATGGTGCGATAGCGTTACGACAAGAGAAGATTTGCTAAGAGTTCTAGAAAAAAGTGTAGAAAAAGGAATATCTTTGGGTAACCAAGAAGACGGGAGCTCAGGAATTGGCAATTCTATCCTAGAATTTACAGTTTGGTTGAAGAATTCGGAAGTAACAAACAAGTTTCCGTTTAGTATCCGAGATTTGCTCTCGTGGGTTCAATTTATAAATCTGACCGTCACGAAAGGTTTATTGGATACCCCTGAAGCTTACGTACACGGTGCGTGTATGACATTTTTAGACTGCTTTGGAACCGCTTTAACTGGACATGTTGACACTGAAACACTAGTTGTTTTAAGAAGAACAGCTATCAATTTCCTTTTAGAACAAATAAAAGGCGTTGGAAATGAATATACGGAAACATTGAGAGAAATGCTTAGCAATAAACAGACTACATTTAAAGCAGAGAGTGATGATACCAAGTTTGGTATTAAACCATTTTATATTGAAGTTGGCCCTAATATGGATATTTCGGAATCTGTGGAACAACACTTTAAATTTACTGCCCCAACCACAGGGTCGAATACTTTGAGGCTATTGAGAGGAATGCAGTTAAATAAAGCTATCCTTTTGGAAGGAAATCCTGGAGTTGGAAAAACCAGTTTAGTTACTGCGTTAGCAAAATCGTCTGGGCATAGAGTTATTAGAATAAATTTGAGTGATCAAACTGTAAGTATACTAAATAGACCCTTTTTATTGTTTTGTTAAGTGTATTTTTCTTTACCATATTGTTATTTTCAGGATATAACAGACTTATTTGGCACTGACTTGCCCACAGAAGATGGATCTTTCATATTCAAAGAAGGTGCTTTTCTAAATGCTCTGCAAAATGGAGATTGGATCCTATTGGATGAACTGAATTTAGCACCACAACCTGTGCTAGAAGGTCTAAATGCATGTCTTGATCACAGAGGGGAAGTATACATTCCAGAATTAGGTAAAACTTTTAAAGTTAAGAAAGAAACAAAGCTATTTGCTTGTCAAAATCCGTTAAAACAAGGCGGTGCTCGAAGAGGTCTCCCCTTATCGTTTCTAAACAGATTTACTCAAGTCTACATTGATACTCTGACAAAAGACGATCTCATTTACATTGTTGAATCCCAATACCCAACAATATCAAAAAACATTCTTCACAGAATTGTTAGATTCAACTGTAAAGTCGCTCATGAAGTGACAGAAATACAATCTTGGGCTCATAGAGGAGCTCCTTGGGAAATGAACTTGAGAGACATACAGAGATGGTGTAAAGCCATACTCGATGATAAAAATAGTGGCAATGGTGAGAATCCAGGAAAATTAGCTGATATACTTTACGTCAACCGTATGAGAACACCTGAAGATAAAGAACGGATGATAAAAATGTACAACGAATTCTTCTTACCAAACTACCCTAGAAGTGATAGCAACCCACTATTCGAAATCACAAACTGTTACATTTCTTTCGGTGACGTAACTTTGGAAAGACACATTGAAAAAGACTTCAAAAGCTACAGAGTTTCAAACGCTAATCTTCTTCTTCTAAGAAATCAAATGCCAATTTTAAAGGCTTTAGCGCAATCTGTAAAAATGAATTGGCTTTCTATTTTAGTTGGTCCAACAGCTACTGGGAAAAGCAGTGTTGTTCAGGTGCTAGCAGATTTGACAGGGAACGATCTACAAGTTGTGCCAGTCACATCAGCGATGGATGTATCAGATCTACTAGGTGGATTCGAACAAGTAGACTACAATAGAAATTTAGAGAACCTGTACGATAAAATAGAAAAAATAACAATACAAACCGTTAGGAATCTTTGGTTATCCAAAGATGATCAAAAATGGAAATCTAACAAACTACTAAGTCAGTTATATGAGTACAAATCACTACAAATGAATGTTGAAGATTTAAATGATATAGAAAAGTTTAAAGCTAGGGTCCAATTCTTGACTGCACATTGTAAGAAATTACTAGAACATAACGGAACATTCAATGAAATTTCTAATAAATTAAAAGAATTTATCTTCAGTCTAGAAAAAATAGAGTCAAAAGTATTCCTTGGAGCAGGAGTAAACGCTGGTGGGAAATTCGAATGGGTTGATTCTCTACTTGTAAAAACGTTGATTGAAGGATCCTGGTTGCTCTTAGACAACGTCAATTTGACTTCAGCAGCCGTTTTGGACAGACTCAACGGTCTGTTAGAACCTAATGGCGTACTAAGCATTCCTGAAAGAGGTGATATAAGTGAGATTAAACCTCATCCTAACTTTAGAGTTTTCTTCACAATGGATCCGAAATACGGTGAAATTTCAAGAGCAATGAGAAACAGAGGTATTGAAATATTTATTCTCAGGCCGGATGATTGGAATACTAAATTGTCTGATACAGTTACCAACATGGATCTAAAGGCTCTGTTATCATCTTGTGGACTGCCTTGTCAGTACCATGAATTGTTTGTGGAGTGTCATGAGTTGATGGCTTCTTATGTTCAGGGTAAGTTTTCAACTTAATTCTTAATTTTGTATTACATTTCTTATATGATTTTCTTCAATAATTTAGATAATTTATTTTTCTTTAGGCTTAGAAAGACCAACTATATCTCACTTGCTTCAAGCTGCTCATTTATCATGGCAACAAATCGTTAGAGGAATCGCTGAAGATGTAGCATTTATTAATAGTTTCTCTGACGCTTATATCAAACCAAGATGTGGTGCTGACTTCACGTCAAATCACATGTCTTTATCTGAAATGAAAAATTCAATGTTAAGCGCTTTAAAAACGAAATTAGATGATTTCGAAGACAATTGCGTTAATCCGAAAGATACAACACATACATTGACAATAAGAGGATTACAGACAAACAACTCATTAGAAATTGCAAAGCAAATAACCTTCACGGCGGTCCAAGAATCATTTGAATTAGATTTAGAACGTGAGAACAGATACAGTCATGTTCTGTTTGCCGTTTTCAATGCATACCAAAAATCGCCTAAATATTTACTCGGCCTCTGTTATAATATCATTAAAAACCGTTTAACTGAGCAATCTTCAAATAAATTGAATGGTTTTGCTTTGAAACTAAACGAGTGCGCCTACGCATTCTTGCTTGACAAAATCTGCGAATCATATATGCATTTTTATCCAGAGATTTTTACAATTAGAAAAGATGAGTCTAACAAAGTTAATTGCGAAGCCATTCTTCTATTGAATACCCTTTTGAAATCGTTTGATGAAGCTACTGTAATTAAAAGTGGCTTTTCTGTATTAGATTACTCTAATGCTGTATTTTCTGGAAGTTTAACTGACGATTTCATTGAGTACCCTATTCTAAAATATTGCCAAAATTATTTAGACAAAATCGAGTATCACATTTTGATAATTATTGATAGTGCCAAAGATTTAGACGATACCAGCGTTTGTAGAATTCTCCAGCTTCTAAATTGGCGAAGTAGATTCTTGAAGCTAGCTTCGGAGAGTATGTTCGTGGCCTCTGGTGCTAGAAAGAGACAGCATCTCAGAGAAGAGTTGGTTCCATTGCTCCATGTTCACAGTAAATGGTTACATAAGAAATTAATGAGGCCACTATTCAATCTTTCGAGTGACAAACAACAAGAAATAGAATTTAACGCATTTGTTGAGCGAATCACTAACGAAAACGATGTAGATAATTCTGAAACTATAAAGATAAGTAAAAAGTTCAGAAAGTTGTGCGGACAACCAAAACTGTATGCGAACAAAGAAGAATATGAACTATGCTTGAAAAAGACTGAAATCTACAACAGATTGACTTTGAATTTGAACCAACATGTTAGAAATCAAATAGAAATTTTAGCAGTCGATATAGCAACAGTTACAGATTATAGTCTCGCGTTAGATGTGCCAGAAGGCGATAAATTGACGATCATAGAAGAAAATATGTCTAAAACTAAACCGACTATTTCACCAGCTCTCATTTCGGAAATAAAACTTTTGCCTATAACTTCTCACGTCATACAGAGACTTCTAAATATAATGAAATTTGAAATCCTGATGTTTGTTACGAAATTTCCATCAGATGATAAAGTGAACGTCGATGAAAGTTATAGAAATTTGTTATTGAATTTAGTGAGACTGGTTAAACTAAGCAAAGGATTTCCTGACGCTTTTACGAATATTTTAGAAGTTTTACATAAAATTATGGAGGGGAACACAAACATGGAAAGGTAAGTAACATCAACTCAATATTAGATACTGACGGACGCACAACTTGAACCGCTTTGTTTAGAAACGTGAAATTTTATGAAGGTACTATCAGCGCTCCGCGGTTTCACCCCCGTAACTCCTGATCCCGTGGAAATTTCGGGATAAAAAGTAGCCCATAGCCTTCCTCGATAAATGGACTATCCAACACAAAAAGATTATTTCAATTCGATCTAATCTCATGAGATTAGCGCGTTCAAACAAACAAACAAACTCTTCAGCTTTATAATATTAGTATAGATTGTTTGAGTCACAAAATTTGGATATAGATATAAGTGGCAGGCGGCTGAAATCAGCCACTTGATTTCATCAAATACAGGAAAACCATACTTTAGAATCTATAGTACTAGCAGCGCTCCGCAGTTTCACCCGCGTCACTCCCAATCCCGTAGGAATATCAGGATAAAAAGTAGCCTTCCTCGATAAATGGACTATCCAACACAAAAATAATTTTTCAATTCGAACCAGTAGTTCCTGAGATTAGTGCGTTCAAACAAACAAACTCTTCAGCTTTATAATATAAGTATAGATTAAGTGTTATTAATCGCGTATTTTTTATATCTTTTACCTTTCCGCTATGTTGCAATAGCCGTGCTCACATGGAGACCGAACTCGGCCGTAATCTTCTCTTGATCAAGAATACAAATGGTGTGAGATTTAATTTAGAATCTCTATCTCTCTCTCAAAAAATCATATACCTACATGCCTATTTTGCTAACTTACAGAATATCGTCAATTCAACCAAAATTCTGGAATGAATTCTACAAAGTGTTAGTGAATTCACCTGCATTTTATCCTGAACCATTCTTTGCTATTGAGAATGAGTCTGATGAGGAGAATCTTACTGATGACATTCCCACTGCTACCAAAAGATTGTCGAAGAATCTACCTTTGATGTTGTATTATGTGCAGAAGTTAACTGTGTCTATGGATAACGAAGGTAAATTAATCATAAGAAACCGGCCAAGTGCGAGTTGGACTCCACCACTTAAATTTTTTGTTTCTTCTGTTTCTAGTATATGTTATAGCGGCAACTGAAATTCATTATCAACTGTCTAGCCATAACGGTACATGAGATACAGCTTGGTGACAGACAGGCGGACAGACAGACAGCGAAATCTTAGTAATAGGTTCCCGTTTTTACCCTTTGGGTAAACGGAACCCTAAAAGAATCAGATCATTTTAAACATGTGTTTACATCTTTACATTTGGTGTTCTTACTCAACTTCCTGGTTCATTTTTACTATATCTAAAGAAAAATAAGGTAAATAACTTGTCTTCTAGGTAATCATCACCAACTAGCATACGAGACTGTATCAATGGAAAATCAATCTAATTATTCTACGCAATTAAGTACAATTTTAAATATCCTATGGAAAAACATTGCAACTTTGGACTCTTCTGCTGCTTTAAAAACAATAACGGATGCTAATTTTGAACTAACGAAATGTGAGCAGCTTATTGACTTTTTACATTCAGCAATAGATAAAAATACTATCGAAGATTCAAACAATGTTTTTGATACTCTGAAAAACCGTTTCAAGGACACCTCATTTAGTACAACTCTCAATAAAATACATGAAATATATACCGAATTGAAGGTTAAAATTTCAAGAGAAAACATAGACAAAACTAAAGTGAAGATACTAACATCAAAACTGTGCATATTATCCAGTCTCCTATTTGCTAAAGTATTAGCTGAAGTCAATCCAGTAGACCATGTTGAAAGATATCGGTTAAAAGTTAAATATATTGAAGAAGATGTAGCAATGTTCGAGGCTCTACTTAGTACGTATTACTTTCACGGCTTAGTCAATGGAACTATACATGATACGAGAAATATAGAGAAGCCTTCTCAAATCACAAATGACTTTTATAAAACCGAAGATGGTAGGAACAATTTGAAGAAAATACACCCGTATTGTAGTGTTATATTGGAATTGAAAGAGCAAACGGCTGATAGTATTCGTAAATACGCGCTGGATAATACGTTTAGGCCTGTCGAACCTTCTTATAATAGTTTTGTCAAGGTAAGTCCTATCAACCATAAATGAGAAACTAGTATGTTTTTATTGTTCTATTACGCAAAAAATACATGACACGTTTCAATACATTTTAGTATGGCCTATATTCTTACAAGGTCCGAAATTCTGAGGTTAAACCCGCGAGAAGCAGCTGGTAGCTATTTTTCAACACATTATTTTTCTGTTACAGGATTGCAAACATTTCACAAAATCAATCCTCTCAGCAAAAACAACAACAGATCTAACAACAAACTTAATAAGAACCTGTGACGTACTCTACGAAAGTTTACAAGAAAAACCACCATCTATAACAACGCTTATAAATAAAGCTCATACAGTCGTAAAAGAAACATCGTCCTGGCTATACTCTGTTAACGCATTTTATAAGAAAATCGAAAGTGTTTACTCTGATGCTTTTCCTGATCTCGCGAAGCTATTACAAAGTTCTCTATCACAGATTATCTATAGCTTTACAACTATTAATGATTTGATAAAAGAGTTGATAGTTAAATTAGAAAAAGGGTCAGGTCTCAAGAAAGCTGTTAAGGACTTAATGCTATATCCTATCGCGGTTCCCAATAGCAATGAGAAGGAAAAGTTTGTCAATAGATTCTTGACCAAGAGTTTGATGAAAATTTTGTATAAGAATTCTACTACTGAAAATGATGGTGAAACGATTGCTGAGATAGAGCGCATTCAGTAAGTATTTTCATATATTTAAATAGCATGGTTTTTTGTTGTCTAGATGGCGTTTTTTGGAAGTTATACTTTAGTCGCATTTTGAAAAATGAGAGTGAAATTTTAAGATACGCGCGCATCACTATTACACATAAGTGACAGGGAAAGTACCAGCTTGTAGCTGCCCGCAGAAAAAATTCTGATGGACGGGATGATACCAAAGAAGTATAACTTCTCACGCGCGTTCATAAGTACACGGACCCATTCTTTTATTTGCTCGTTTTAGTAACAAAGGAATAAAATATTCTTCAAAACAATTAATTAATAAAAAAAAAGAAAATGAAATATCCTTCCTACATACAGAATAAAAGCCCAAATGGGTCCCTAGGAAGGGTGCCCAAAAGGCTGGCAGCGTTACCTCGTTGGATGGCGATGCTTGTTGATGATTGCTGGGGGAAAACAGTTGAACATCAGGGAAAAGAAGTAAGACGTGGGGAAAACTCAGTCGAATGAACCAGCAGAGGGATGTAGTGAAAGCAGTGGGACAATATGGGGAAAAGCAGGGAAAGTGGGGTAAATGGTGAAAGCAGTTATCAATCCGTCGTTATTAAATTTTTATTTTTATTTCACAGAGTTTTAAAAATGAACCTCTCAGAGATAAGAATGTATTGCACAGCAAAAGAGCACGTCGATAAAGTTAGCGTAGATGCTGTTTTATCGACACTCAGTGTATTGGTCAAAGTATGGGAAGATCAACAGAGCGCTATTGAGAAGAAGAAACAGGATGATGAGGCTCTATATGTTACTAAGTAAGTACATTTTTATTTGGACGACATGGCTCTATTTAATCAAACTACAGCGGTTATGCAGTGTATCGCTGCCTTAACGGACAAACATGTCCGAGAGTTTTCTTTTTCCGAGCCATTTGTACAATAATTTGAATTATATTTTTCAATTTGAATAAAAAAAGAGCTACTTTAGAGCCAAATAGCCTTTAGGAGCTAAAGAGCCTCTTTGGAGGCACACGGCTCCTTAGATCCTATTTTTATTTATATATTTTTTTCAACTGTATCCTCTGAATGTTCTGTAATTCTATTTAATACTTTTGTTTCATATTTGTTTCATAATCTTATCCATGTCAGTGTTCCTAAGTTTGTTTTGTCAACAACTCTCAACTGTTCTAAATATTTTGTCGTATGGACAAGTCCTAATAAGCGTGTTTGTCAATATGCGTTTTTGACATTTTGCGAAAACTTACATGCTCTTGTCATTTTGAGTGTTTGACATAATGCGAATTTGACCTTCCACGTATACATAAATAAATACATAAGTATTGCAGGACATTCCACACATCGCCATCTAGCCCCAAGCTAAGTAACTAGACTTGTGTTATGGATGCTAGACAACGGATATACTACTTATATACTTTTCTTTTGTAAATACATACTTATAACACATAGAAACAACCAGACCACAGGCAAAATATCTTAGCATAAATACTTGTTTGAGGCGGGAATCGAACCCGCAACCCTGTGTTTGGCAGTCCGGCATTGTGACCATTGTGCCAACTGGGTCGTCGTATGATCCAATGTTTTTCTATTCTACTTTATTACAGGTCTAAATGTGAAGACGAAGATGAAGACGCTATGGCCGAAGAAGAAATACAAGAAATGTTCCCGTCTTACTCTGACCAAGATTTCTCAGACTTCAAACCGCCCACTCTAGAACAAAAGCCCGCGAAAAAAGCCCACATTCCTTATAAAAAGACAAAATACCCTCTAACTTCTGAGGACGTATCTATAATCTATAAATGGCACACGTCATTTGTTAAAAACATGACGTCAGCGGAATGGTTACCCAGCAAAAAGAAGTTGGTAGGCAATGACGTGATCAGTTCCTTTGTACAGAGGTATCCTACATTTAGTAGGGCTATACAAAATGCATGGGAAGCCCTAGATGATGATTTCGAAGGAACTCTATCACCGAGTATGATGGTTTTAATCTCACTGATTAAAGCTAAAGTTGATGGAGATGGTAAGAATTAAACTAATAAACCTTAAAGCTTTGAAATAAGATTTCTTTTTAAACTAGCTGCGCGTCCCCGCATAATTACCGATCCCGTAGCAATATCGGGATAAAAGTATATCGGGATAAGCCTATGTGTTAATCCAGGTCTCCAGCTATCTATATACTGAGTTTCATCGCAATCGGTCCAGTGGTTTTAGCGTGAAGGAGTAACAAACACACACACACACAAACTTTCACATTTATGATATTAGTAGGACTAGCTGCGCCCCGCGGTTTCACCCACGTAAGTCCCGATCCCGTGGGAATATCGGGATACAAAGTAACCTTTGCGTTAATTCAGGTGTCTAGCTACTTACCGAGTTTCATCGCAATCGGTCCAGTAGTTTTTGCGTGAAGGAGTAATAAATATACACACAAACTTTGACATTTTTAATGTTAGTAGGATATTTTTTTTAAGATGAACTTTTTATCATAGAAAAAACAGTAAATTAAAAATATTTATTTGTAGATTCGCCGAGTAAAGTAGATTTCTATAGAACAGCTTGGGTTTCGGAAACGAAGCAATGCATACCTTTATTGCAGAAAGTTAAGGAAAATACAAATGAGTTGTTAGATCAGTGGCCGGACTTCCCTACTTTAAAAGAGGTACTAAGATTCATTATTTTACATTTAAATATTACTGCCGAACTCAGAGACTTCCCTAAGGAAGACTTAAGCTAAGGAATGCCTTATCTCACTCTTGTAAGTGATATTCAACGCCAGCGTAAATGTGATAATACCTTTCTTTAGCCTCTAAAAAACTATTATTTTGCCATCGCGACTCAGGTCTAAGGGCATATAGGGATATTTGTAATATTGACCTTTGTGAGCGTGATCACATGAAAAAAACCCCATGAGTTTCTTGTGCCTTCTTCTCATTGATGGGCGCGTTCCGAAGGCACACATCCTAACTTAGTTTTGTGTCCAAGTGATCTTGTACCTAGGTATTAAGTATCCAAAGGAATAAAGAATTTTGATTTGATTTGGCTACTACAGCTAAGTTGCCCTTAGACCTGAGTCGCGATGGCAAAATAATAAATTTTAGCGTAAAACTGACAACAGCAGAAAAAAAACGATGGTTTTATTTGTAAATTACGGCAAATTCGTAATAAAAGCCCACATTTCAGAAAGTTGAAAAATAGACATAAAGTATGTCTATTAAAATAAAATAAAATCTTTCTTTCATATATTCACTTAAATTTTACAGAAAATTATTCATTTACAGTAATATCCAGTAGGAATGACTGGTGTGCAATCAATGGAAGAAAGGCTTCTACCCTACAGTGGGACAGTGTAGGCTCTTAATAATTACATAGTATAAAACATAGTCACTTTCCGCTGTCCTATGTATGCTTAAATCTTTAAAACTACACAACGGATTTTGATGCGGTTTTTTAAATAGATAGAGTGATTCAAGAGGAAGGTTTATACATGCATAATATAGACGTGCGAAGCCGGAGCGGGTCGCTAGGAATAAATAATTATCTCATGCTGTTGACTGTACCTAAACAAAACTTACAAATATTTAACTTTGATTTTGTACCTTCAATTGCAGATTATAGTAATAGTAAACAGAATACTAAGTTTTCCAATAACCAGCCCAGTTTCTCGGTTCCTAACTGGCTTAGAATTGTTAAGGGATAAAATAGAGGAGTGGAATAAGAACGCTCACAAAGGCAACAACTTGATTGATATATCGCTGTTGGTCGGACAACAAATAATTAATTGGAGGAAGTTAGAAATGGGGAATTGGAAGGAGTGTTTGAATAATGTTTATCAGAGGTAAATAGAATGATTTATTGTACATTATACATCCGACAGAAAGAAATAAATACAAAGAACTTAACCTAATGTGTAAGTATAGTCGGAGATCTCTTTAAGGACGCCCTTCATCCAGCTGTTTAGTGGATGAAAAGTAATTTATACCAAATTAAATAGTTGAATAAATATATTGCAAATGGTTTCCTAAAAAATTTAAGTCCAGAATATAATTAGACAAAACAAAAAATTAAATTGGTAATTAATCATATTCTGGACTGAAATTTTTTGACTGAAGCTAGCCAGAATTGTAATCATTAGACACAACTCTGGTAAGCCAGAATTTAAACTCAAAGTAAGGAATAGGACAAGGCTCGGCACTGGCGACGGTGGTATTCAATTCTATTCTTACCTAAACTATATAGCCAATAATAGTGCTGCTTTATGCTAATTGACTTATCTATTAATTACTATTATCTTTAATCCTTTTACTTGGATGGATGGACTAAGGATGTTTATTTTGTAAACATCTTATCAAACTTAGCAGATTTTGCCTGATTTTAGTGCGTTGATATATCAGTGTTTAGTTTAGGCTCCAGTTCTCCCACAAATAAACTAACAATTATATGGAATTACTAGTATTTAATTTGTGTCATAATAAGTAGGTAGTTGATGTTTGTTTGTGGAGTAAAATAAAGAAATATTTATTATCTTATTATTTACTAGCTGCGCCCCGCGGTTTCACCCGCATAAGTTCCGATCCCGTGGGAATATTGGGATAAAAAGTAGCCTATGTGTTAATCCAGGTCTCCAGCTATCTACATACCGAGTTTCATCCCAATCGGTCCAGTGGTTTTAGCGTGAAGGAGTAACAAACACACACACACACACAAACTTTCACATTTATAATATTAGTATGATAACAGTCAGTCACATTTTTTTTTTTCAGAAAACAATCGGAATCCCACAAATACTGGTTCCACCTATACTCCGTGATAAATGTTTATCTACAATCGGACCCAGTTGAAGCTGCACGAGTGTTACCCATTCTTAGAGATTTTATTGAGAAATCTTCTCTGGCGGAGTTCGAAGTTAGATTGGAAATTGTCTATGTCTACCATTGTCATTTGCTTTATTTGGAGAGGAGTGAACGAAGAGGTAATCAAAGTTTTTGACGTGATAATGTATTATAATTCGATGAACACCGCACTTACAAAAAAGTGTGACGTCACGCTCACGTTACGGTAGCAACGTATTATCGTTGCTATGGTTACCATGAACGTTTTCTTTTGACGTAATCACGTAAAATTATCGTCCATCAACCGACTTTACGGACAACCATTTTTTTACTAAGCGTCTTTAATATTGCATTTACATTTAATCAAGATGATTTATAGAGCGCCGGCAAGCTTTATTCCATGCTATTTAGGGCGCTGTAGTACCTGGGACATATCCTATCCTACTATATCCTACTAATATTATAAATGTGAAAGTTTGTGTGTGTGTATGTGTGTGTGTGTGTGTGTGTGTTTGTTACTCCTTCACGCTAAAACTACTGAACCAATTGCAATGAAATTTGGTATGTAGATAGCTAGAGGCCTGGATTTAACATATAGGCTACTTTTTATCCCGTTATTCCCACGGGATCGGGACTTACGCGGGTGAAACCGCGGGGCGCAGCTAGTAATATTATAAATATGAAAGTTTGTGTGTGCGTGTGTGTGTGTGTGTGTGTGTATGTTTGTTACTCCTTCACGCTAAAACCACTTAACCGATTGCAATGAAATTCGGTATGTAGATAGCTGGAGGCCTGGATTAACATATAGGCTACTTTTTATCCCAATATTCCCACGGGATCGGAACTTACGCGGGTGAAACCGCGGGGCGCAGCTAGTCTATAATATAAAAATGAATCGCAAAATGTGTTGGTAAGCGCATAACTCAACAACGCCTGGACCAATTTGGCCAATTCTTTTTTTGTTGTCTTTAATATTGTCAAGAGAAGGTTTTTATGAAAGAAAATATGAAGAAAGTTGCGCAGAAAATGATTACGCAGGTGAAACCGCGGGGCGCAGCTAGTATTACATAAAATAAGCACCTACTCCAACCTCTCAGTTTAATCGACCGTGTCCAGAGGAAAAAACTCGTCACAACGTCTGAAACCAACAAAGCCCCGGGTTTCATCACGATGTTTTCCATCACCGTAAGCAATTTTAATTAACGCACGCAAATTTTTGTAAGAAATATCCATCGGTCCAATGAAAGTAGCCACTAAGCCTCCTCTAGATTCCCTATTTTTATCAGGTTTATGATTCAGGTCTAATACTCAATACCTGTTATTTGCAGACGAACTAATCTCAATCCTATGGAACATCTATAACTATTATTCACAATTCAGCGCTCAAATCGCTGCGTATATAAAAGAGAAACGTGCGCCTATTGAGAAGAAATTACGTGATTTTGTAAAGATCTGTACTTGGGATAGAGATCTTAGTTACTGGAGCGTTAAAGATACGGTCGAGAAAGCGCATAAAGCGCTGCATAAACATACTAAGGAGTTTGAGGTTAGATTTTTATTCTACATAGTTTTATAGGGCTTTCGAAAATGAGCTTCAGAAAATGGCTTTATTCCAGTAGTTCAGTTGGCAGTCCGGTTACCAAACTACTGCAATTTTTGGCTTTGCCCCAGTTGTTCGGGTGCTAGCCCGGTTACACCTTTTTTACCAGTAGTTCGGTTAAGAAACTGAGAAAAGTAGCAATCATCATTGCACAAAAGTAAAATTTGACATCAAAATGTCACACAAACCGAAAGATGAGCCGCCTTTGAGGACCTGTGTGCGTACATACGTGGTCCGGACACTAAGGTATCACCTGCACCTCAACCACATCACCAAGTCCTTAAGGTGGAATAGAGCGAAGTTGCGTACATGAAATTATTACTGCACTTTGTTTTTCTGAAATTCCATGCATGAAGGTTTGCAGTTTTTCCTGTAAACTGACTAACCCTTTTTTTAGATGTGAACATTTTACCATTTTATAATACATCGTCACTCCCAAGCGGATGGACTGTTTTTGTACTGATTTTTTTAAGTCTATTGATTTCTAACATTTCAGAAACTCCTAAAAGAGCAAGTAACCAACCACTTAGTAGACATCGGCTCCGAATCAACAGTGGACCATGTCGGTATATGGGACCGTCCAAAGCGGGCCACCACGAACGCACCCGCGGGCGGAGCTTACATGATTGATCCGCAAAACCATATCGTTTTAGCCAGGAACGTTAAGGTAGGTGATTTTTATGTTAGAGTACTTCCTTTCAACAAGCCTTACAGCCCCCTTATACAAGATTATTTTCAATTAGCGATATCGCCAATCGACAAATTCAATTGTATGAAATTGACATAAAGCGTTGTATGAAATTGACATAAGATGAAACTTGTCTACCATTTTTTTTCTTCCCACGTGACTTTTCGTTGGTTTATGACTATGTCGATCGGTACGACTAGACGGACGAACGTGTAGGTACTCGATCAAACATATCATAAGTATTTTTCTAAATTGTTTTAGACTGGAATATAATTATGTGGTTATTTTCATGATTTTAAATCATATACATAATTCAATAAATATAAAAAATAACCATATATAAGTAACTTACTTACTAATGCTATAAAAAAATACATTTACTAAGGGGAATTTTAACAGCATGAATCTAACAATAAAATTTCTAACTTTGTCTTAAAATTATACTCGATCAAAAATACCGTAATGTATTTTTTTTTAATTGTTTTAGACAGAGTGTTATATAATTTTGTAGTTATTTTTCATTATCTTAAATTACATACATTATTTAAAAAATATAAAAAGCGACTTATGTATACATACTAATGCTATAAAAAAATTACATTTACTAATGGGAATTTAAACAGTATGAATTTAACAATAAAATTTATAACTTTGTCTTAAAAATTAAACGTTTTTTAACTGACAAATCCTATTGCATGATTACTATTCATTCTTTCTATGCTCTTTTGTAGTACTTTTAACATTTTGTTTACTAAATACTAATTAATTTTCTTTTCTTTTTAATCCACAGCATTTGCAGGTAGTTATAACTTTTATTATTTTGCACTAACAATGTAGTTTGTACGTAGTTTAGTTTGATATTATTATTTTAGAAGTAAAGTAACATTCTACTAATTCTGATTTTTCTAGGGGTAACAAATAAAATATAAAATATGTTAAAAAAAGGTAGATAATAGGTTTCCAATAACCATTTTTTAAGTTAAAATATGTTGGTATTTTATTTTTGCCTGTTGATAACAAGACACAAAACACGATTACCGGAAAAAATACAAAACCTTAATGGAGTGAGCCTCCAAATGAACTAGTGACGTCATCGATTGTATTCGTGCGACAATTCAAATGAATAAAGATCTTTTTTCTAGAAGAAGTTTCTAAATGAATTCATGATTTTCAAAAAAAAAAAACATAATTGTAAGAGGTTTATAACAATTATTTTCGGCGTTTACAATACCTACTAAAACTATCGAGATGTTCATTATTATAAATACGAAAGTTTACATGTTTACATTATGTTTGTCACACCAAAAACTACTAAACCTATCAGTAGTTTTTGTATGGACTACTCATCAGTTCAGTAGTCCACAAAATCATAGAGGCTTTTTGAATTTCCCTTACATATTTTAGTACCTATCGTTAATTAATTACAATAAAATGTATTTTCAAAAACAGAAATATCTAGACGAAGCCGATGCTCCTTCAAGTGTAATCACCGAAGGAAGCCTTCTATCCAAAGTTGGTGGTCTACTAAACAAAGCGAAGGTTCTTTGTAAGGATACTATTACGAATACAGGGTATCCATCGCTTGTACAAGCGTTAGACGACTTCGTTACATTGGTTATTGAGACTAACACACATCTTGGCTCTTTAGAGGTATGTATAGTATTAGTTAATCAGCATAATCACAAGAGAAAACCCCATGAGTTTCTTGTGCCTTCTTCTTACTGGTGGACGTGTTCCGAAGGCATCTCCTAACTTAATTTTTCTCAGGTAAATGAATAATGAATCTTGAGTTTGACTTGGTAGATCAAATGTTGTTAAGAGGAAAAATTTTCTTTGTAACGAATAGACTCCGAAACTACTATGTTGATTTTGATGAAAATCTGTATGGGGATACACAGATTGATTAAGAGTAACATTTATTTTATTTATTTTATTTGATTTTATTCGGAAAACATACAGTGATCTATAACTAAGTAACAAAAAAAATTAACAACTATACACCATTTACACGTTTTCGCACATAATCTCTAAGGAACTTGCTTCTCCAAAGCCTAAAAAATGTTAATAAAAATAATTAATAAACTACAGCAATAAAATAAGAAACAAAAAACAATGAAGCAAGATAGGACAAAAAGAAAACCGGTAGTAACATAAATAAGGACATATTAAAAAAATAATAATAATAGTAAAAAAAAAAATAATAAAATAATAATAATTGGAATAGAAAATACTTATTTTAAATGGGCTACTTATTATACCGATACTCCCACGGAATCGGGACTTGCGCAGGTGAAACCGCAGAGCGCTGCTAGTAGATCGCTTAATTTACATACAAAACAAAGTACATCTACATACGTATAAACTACTGAACCAATTACAATATTTGTTATGTAGTAGATAGCTGGAGTCCTGAATGAACACATAGGCTACTTTTTATCCCAATATTCCCACAGGATAGGAACTTATGCAGGTGAGACCGCGACGCGTATCTAGTTATCGATCTAATTATTATGTATTCTAGGTTGACGCCTCATTACCCAAAGAAAAACAAACATCTCAAGCCAAGAACATAGTCCAACAGAAACGGAAATCTCTCGCTGACTTATTCAAATATTTGACTAAAATGGGCCTGAACTATAGAACCGGATTGGTTGTATTAGCCGCCGCTGATAATGATTTGTATGACTTTAGTATACAGCCCATTGATTTCGAAGCTACTATGAGTTATTTGAAGTCTAGGTAAGAGCTTGTTATACTTAAACAATGGTTGTCTGTAAAGTCGGTTTACGGACGATAATTTTGCGTGATAATTTACTTGTTAATAACATGACTCACGACGGGAACGTGAGTGATGACGTCACTTTTTGTGAGTGCCGGTGTTCATTGGTTTATAAGACGTTATTACGTCAAAAAACTGAGTGGGTGTTTTAAATAAGTTTGAGGCCTACATCTTGCTGTGTGTATATGACATCGCAATTTGGTTTGGGAACTTATTGGTTATAGTATAAACTAGCGACCCCTCCCCACTTCACACAGGTCAAAAAATTCTACTTTAATTCAGGCAATTTACAAAAAAATCCTAAATACATTATGCACCTTCCTCATGATTCCGATTTCTCCGTCCATTCATGAAAACTGTATGAAAAATCTGTTTAGAGATTTTTGAGTTTACACAGACAGAACAGACGCGCTGGGAAGACTTTGTTTTATAAGTATAGATAGATTGTAATTTGTACATGTTAAAAACATTTATTTGTTCGTTATTTAATTACAGACGTTGTGATACTTCACTAAGTCAACTATGGTTAGGCTGTGAGAAATACTTTCAAAAGAACATAGCTAGACACACACTCTTATCTAAAGCTTTGCTCACACCGCATCAAGATCTAGGCATTCAAAACATCGAGAGATGCAAAGGATTCTCCGCCCAATTACTGGTAAGTTCTTTCTCTTTTTTTGCTAATAAATAAATAAATAAATATTGCAATACATTCCACACATCGCCATCTAGCCCCAAGCTAAGTAACTAGACTTGTGTTATGGATGCTAGACAACGGATATACTACTTATATACTTTTCTTTTGTAAATATATACTTATAATATAAAGAAACAACCAGACCACAGACAAATATCTAAGCATAGATACTTGTCTGGGGCGGGAATCGAACCCGCAACCCTGTGTTTGGCAGTCCGGCATGGTAACCATTGTGCCAACAGGGTCGTCAAGTAATATTACTATTTAGTTCAAATTAGGTTTCTAATGTAACTTATTTTCTTTTTAGCAACTGACTATTACTCAAAAGAAATCTATTGCAAAGTATTCTAGACGTCTTTGCGATCTACGCAATCTTACCACACATCTCACCAACGCGCTCGAAATCGATTCCAAAGCAAACATCTTGACTTTAAACCAAAAACTAGAATTGTTCACTGATTGCTATGCAAATTCGAGTATTGTACTTGAACAATTTATTGTCTTATTAAAATGTTTACCTGAAAAGGAAATAGGCGCAGATTACGAACCAGACTTTGACGCCGTCATATCGGACTCTAAAATAGTTGCCTGCTACAAAAATACAGATGAATGGAAAGATTTGAACAAGAAAATCAAGTCTCTTATCTCTAATGTAACGAAACAAAAGAATTCGTTACAAAAAGTTACCAATAACATCCCTAAAAGAATTGGTGAAGTTAAAAACGTAGCAATAGTTTCACAGAATCATATTGATGTAGCTATTGAAGCTAAAAACAATCTTGAATCAATGATTTCAAATATTGATGATTTATTAAACGAATATCAATTAAAGTTGAAAATAAATGCTGAACATATAGAACCGAGACACCCTCTATTAAGAAGCATATTTGAACTATCTGTATACCTAAAAGACACTCTACAACAAATTGAAAAAATAGATGGAGAAAATGAAATATCAATGGAGATGTCGAGTGAAGAAATCGTAAATCAATCTGAAGATTTAATAGCTACATTGCTTCTGATCATACAATCAGTGTATAAGAAACACTTGCCTCAAGAAAATGAGAATTTAGAAGTGATAAATGCAATTGATGAAATTATACATAACGGGGAAAAGGTACCTGAAGAAACAAAAGACATTTTAGAAGATAAACATTTGAAAGAACTTTTACACGAGAAGTTAACTACTGACTCTAAGATGCTGCAATTAAATTCTATTATTAGTAAAATGGAGACATTACTAAGTAATTATGTTCAGTTTTTATCGACCAAAACAGATGTTGCTCAAGTTAAAAGCAGTGTAATGAGACTGGTGCCAATTTTAGAGCAAACTGTATTATTTGTGCAATACTTTATTACGCAAAAAGTTGCTGTACACAGAGTGTCTTGTAAAATGCTTTCTATTTTGTTGAAGATATTCTCTGATTTAGCGTCTAAAGGGTTCTGTAAGCCATCAGATTTGGATATGGATGAAGGTGAGGGCGAAGGTGGGCCAGGAAAAATGACAGGTGGCACTGGTCTTGGTGATGGGGAAGGACAGAAAGATGTATCAGAAAGAATCGAAAATCAGGATCAATTAGATGATGCCCAACGTCCAGGCGAAGAAAAGAAAGAAGAAGATAGAGATTGTAAAGAAGAAGAGAAAGGAATAAATATGACTGACGATTTCGATTCGCATTTACAAGATGTTGATAAAAAAGAAGGTGAAAATTCGGATGAAGAAGACGACAACGAGGACGCTGATAAACAAATGGGAGATATCGATAATGCTGCTGAGAAATTGGACCAACAAATCTGGGGTTCGGAAGACGAAGAAGAACTCGACGATGGTAGAAAAGAGAAAGAAGACAAAGGCAAAGGCGAAAGTACAGGTGAAAAAGAAATGGCTGCTAAAGAAAAAGAAGAAGGCGCCGATGACGGTTCGCAAGGTAAAGATAAGAAACAGAAAAAAGATGTCAATGAAATGGAGGAACCTGAAGTTGATGACGATCATCCGGATCCATACTACGGTAAGCATCAAGAAATGCCTGAACCAGAAGACTTCGAAATGCCAGAGAATATGGATGTTGATGGTGAAGAAAATGAAGATAATGATGGTGAAACCGAAACAGAAAATCCATTCGAAATAGACAAAATGAAAGACATGCCTGAAGAAAATGAAACCGAAGAAACACAGGATAAGGAAGAGAACAGGAACGGACTCGATGTTTCTAGTGATGAAGAGGGTGATATTGGAGAGAATAGGGACGAAGATGGTGGGAATACAGAGGGTATGAATGAAGATAGTAAAAAAGAAGAGGATACGAATGAAGGCGATGAAGAAAACGATGACGGAGATGTAAGTTTTTTTGTTCATATTGGTTTTCAGAATTTCAAAGATTATAATATTTTAATTAAATAGTCTAGACTAGATACGTTCTCAGGGGTTCTCTGTAGATAAGAGTTTCATTTTTTTTTACAAGATTGAAAGCTAGTTACACTGATAAATATTATAGTGTCACATATAATATAGTAATATAGGGACATAAAGCTAGTATTTATTTTAAAAAATAATTGCAGGAAAATAAAGATGACGAAGGTCAGGCAGAAATCCCAGACAATCAAGACGAACAAAATGCTCAAACTGGTGATCCTGAACCAGAAAAAGATCAACTACCACAGAACCATGAAGAAATAAATGAAGAAGACAATGTTGAACAGAAGAGTCATGAAGCGAATGCAGAGGCTAATCCGTCTGACGATCCATCGGCTGAAGATAAGGCAGAGAATGCACAAATGGATCGAGGGACCAATGATAATGTTGAAACTAACGCTGAACAGGCTAAAGATGAAGAAACTGCTCCATATGTAAGTACATAATTGTTGATTCTTGCTTGCTAAGTTGAACTGCTAGAAGAAACGGTCGCACTTTCTGCCCGCTAAAGGACACATTTGATTGGTCAACAGAAATCAGGTAGTCTTTGAAAAAACAAAAACGTGAACAAAACTGTCATTTGAAAAAAAAACAAGTTTTTCTTTATTTATTTGTTTGCTGCAGCTTGAGCATGCAACTCTGTCGTATGCAATCTTACTTAAACTATATAAGAATTTTATTATTTCCTTGTAATTATAAAGAAAAGCACTTTACCATTTTTTTTACAAATAGGTTTGCATTTGACCTCATCTCACCTGATGGGAAGTGAAGATGAGGTCGAGGATGTAGCATGCTAGAAAGTACCTAATCACTCTAGACTTAAAAACTCCAATGTTGTAGGTTAACGTTTCTCGGGTGAAAAACATATGATATCCCTCATGGTACTATTTCTAAACCGACTTCATAAAGAGATACTCAGTTTAAATATTGAAACTATTTACTAAATAAATCACTTATTAATTATTATATCACAGGAACAAGCGCAAGAACAAGTAGGCGAAGATAAGCAGTCGACGGGTAGATCTGAACTGGACAAAAGCGATAGAGGGCATCGCGGTGAGAAGCAGGCGGCTAGTCGCGCTGATTCACAGAAACAGAAAGATAAGAAACACGAAAATAAGCCAGGAAGAACTGATGACTTAAGGACGTTGGGTAATGAAAACTAATTTAGACATTTCTTTTTCATATTAAATCAACGGCTGTTTTTTTTAAATATCAGAACAGAAACAGACCGCAGTCGGATTGCGGTGATTTAAACTTTTTAAAATACTATATCATTTAGGTCTAAAGTGTCTAGAACAAGTACATATATTCACTTGCAACTTGAAATTAATATAATACTTTTTATATTTATTCATGTGCCTAAGGTAACAAGGTTTTTGCCTGGTATATATTATTTATCGATTGAATTAATATCATGAAATAGTAATAATACCACGTTCTTTCAGGTGACATAAACGAACAAAAACACAAACAAACTCACACGCTGAACGTTGAAAGAGAAGACGAAGGCGACGATGGAGGCGACAATCCTGAGGACACTGAAGCCGATGCTTACCAGCACGTCAAACAGGCGAAACAAGATGATTTACAGGTAAATTTGACCTTTTTGTGATATATAGAAGACGGATTCACACGCGTAACTCCCGATCCTTTGGGAATATCGGGATAAAAAATAGGCTTTGTTACTTCCATTGAATCAATGTATCCTCATACAAAGTTTCATCAAAATCGGTCTAGTAGTTTCGGAACCAAATCAAATCCTATTCGTTACAAGGCAAAAACATAATTTCTCAAAGAGACTCATTTAGCAGCAGCAGAGGAAAATATTTGTTATAAAGTACCTATAGTAAAATCGACCTTATTGTCTAAGTTCAATATATATTATTGACTCTTTTGTCCGTATATTTTATAGGCTTATTTTATTCTAATCTAGCGACCTCAGCCGACACCCGCCCATGGCAGAGAAAATTGTGGTTCGATTCGCACAGTGTCGACCAAATATTAGTTTCTAGTCTGGGTGTTTCTGTATTTATTTTAAAAAGAAAAATAAAAGCTCGACCATAGACAAGCCTTGTTGTTTAGTTTGGGGCTAGATGGCAGTGTGTGTGTCCTGCAATATTATATCTGTTAAATAATGTGTCTCTATCAATCAAAGGCGATAGACGCAGCAACAAAGGAGCAAGCTGAACAACAGCCGACTATACAGAACGAAGACGAAGACGCAGAGTCTTTGAAGGAGGATGAAAATGTTCCTATGGATGTTGACGATGATGATTTGCAAGTAAGAATAATCTATACGTATAAAATGCTTTGTCCTGAATGACTGACTGACTGACAGATCAACGCACAGTCTAAACCGCTGATCGTAGAGCCCTGGAACTTGATGTAATCTCCATCCGATAAGAACGACGAACACGGACAGACGAAGTCACGGGTGAAAGCTAGTTAATAATTGTAGTTTTGTTTACCTCATCAATTAGGATTTTAAGCCGTTTGATGACAATGAGGGAAGCAAACAAAGTAACATTTCTTCGAAGTAAATGGTCGTAAGGCGAAAGGAAGGCCAAAACAGGGGTCTTCACCTGTATTTTGGCAATCCCTTCAGATTGCGTAAGGGAGGATAAGGGAAAAGGAGAGTGAACGCGGACTTATCTGGAAATAGAGTGAAGTGAAGAAGTAGGTGTATGTTGTGCCGGCTTCAGTTTTGTCAAACTTTTCTCACTTTAATCCACAAACTGCGCCCCGCGATTTCGCTCGCGTAAGGCTTAATCCCCTGCAAATATCGATTAAGTATTCCAACTGTCTACCAATTGACATGGACAAGGTCACATAGTGACAAAAGTTCCCAATATTTAAAAATATTTAAAAAAACTCGCAATCGGTTTAGTATTTTTTTAAATAAAGAGGTGATATAGAAACTTACCAACATATAAACTTAGATTATTTTAGAGTTTTTCAACTTACAGGTTGAAAAATCAGAAGAATTGAAATCAGAAAAAGTGAAAGACTCGAAACAAAAGGATGAAGATAAAACCGGTAGTAAGAAAGAGAAAGGAGAAGAACCGAGCGGAGAGACTGGTGTAGAAGTCGAAGGAGAGAAGGTGCTTACGGATAACGTAGCGAGAGGAAAGGAGACAACATATCATACTAGGTAATCTAAATATTATAAAACTGAAGAGTTTGTTTGTTTGGTTGAACGCGCTAATCTCAGGCAGTACTAGTTTGAATTGAATATTTTTGTGTTGGATATTCCATTTATCGAGGAAGACTGTATGCTACGCCTATGTGACATCATGCTACGACCAATAGACAGATAGATAGATAGGTAAACACTTTATTGCACCGTAAAAACAAAAGGCAAAATAATTACTTATAAAAAAATTAAACATTAGTAACTATCTGCTAAAAGAAAATTAATATTTATTACCTTACAATATGGCACAATGGGCGGCCTTATCGCTAAAAGCGATTTCTTCCAGGCAACCTGGCAATGGACAAGAATTAAAGAAGGGGATGGGTAGGTTGTACATAAGGTGTTAGGAATATAAGGAGAAGAATAATAAATACATATTAAAATAATATATAAGTTTAATATAAGTAATAAATATTTAAATACATAAATAATAAAATACCTACTAATATTAAATTAATTAATAGTCGCGGGTAAAACAGCGGCACTCAGCTAGAGCTGTAAATGATTGCCGTATACAATGTAATTCAGTAGGTGCTGGACAAGCCTACTCCATCCTCACGCAAAAAGGACCCAATATAAAAGGGTCTGATTGCGGAAAACAGCCCGAATACACAAGTTCCCTCGCTGAATTGCGAGACTAACTCTCGAGTTATTGACTTATGGCTTATTTGTTTGGGTGTTTAAAATATTGACTTTTACCTACACAGATTAGAAGATTATTCCAATGAAACAGAAGATTTAACAATCGATGAATACATAAACATCCGTCAATGGCTCGTCTCGAAGCCTGGGTCGTTTCAAACAGCGACAGTTTGGCGGTCGCTATGGCAACAGTCTGCGGGCGCCGCGCGCGCTCTGTGTGAGAGGTTACGGCTCGTGCTGGAACCTACGCTCAGTTCTAGGAGAGCTGGTGAGTTGAATTATTGCATCTTATGATTAATAGGAATAATTTAAACTCATGCTCAATGCTGAGTAAAGGAACTCTTTTGTATCGTGACATTACCATTTTGCATACTTCAATATGTTGCTATGGTTACTTGTCAATTACGTATGACGTCACACTTTTTTGTGAAGTACACTCACCAATTTATAAGACATTATCACGTTAGAAATAACCTATTATTATCGACAAAAGAAAAACGGTAGTCGGTCATGAGTACATTTGCAGTTTGAAGTACAGTTCAGAATGCTGGTAGTGCCGCCATTTTATCTTGGTGTAGAATAAATGACTGATCGTGGGTCATTCTGTCTCAGTGTCTTCATAATATTTGAACCTTATAGTTGACTCCCAATTTATTAGTTTAAAGATAGCAAATAGTAAATTACGTATTGTGCAAGTAAAATAACCTGATCGTTATGTAATTGCTATTATTAGGAGATGTGCTGGGAGTGAGTGCCCTTAATACGTAACCTACGGACATATTTAGCTAGAGAGTCATTAAAAGTAGTTAACGTTGACTCTATCGTCCTATAGACCTTAAAGCTGGGAACATATTATCGGACGCGACTTACGGACGCGTCCGACAGCCGCGACTAATAGGCATCTGTGTAATGTAAATGTAAGTAACTGTGCACACTATCGGGCGTAAGTCGCGAACTTGACCTTGGGCCGCCCTTGAGCGTTCGGCCGTCCGCGGACGTTCTAGAGCGATCTGGGCCGCTGGATGCCAAACGACCGTGCACACTTATATCAGTCGCGGACGCGTCCGAGCTTTATTATTTATTGTGTCCACGGCCAATATACCTATAGTACTGGTTATTTTTATAACCTAGCTAGGGCACACCTTCGACCTATGCATGACCTAAAAGCCTTATATTTAAACTTAAATTTTAAGCATGCCCCTTTCCATATTTGTCGAAAATTTCTTGGAACACTTTCAAATTCAGAATAACCTTATTTTTTTGTTTGTATAATTCTTCATACTAAAATCCATAATCCGAAAACAAAACGATTTGACGAATTGTAATTTAAATGTAATAAATTGTATTTTTCAGGTGATTTCCGAACTGGGCGCGCTATAAACATGCGTCGTGTAATCCCCTACATAGCTTCTCACTTCAGAAAGGATCGCATATGGCTGCGACGGACCAAGCCGGCCAAGCGGGACTATAAGATAGCTGTGGCCGTCGACGATTCCAGTTCCATGTCCGATAATAGGAGTAAAGAGCTGGCTTTCGAGAGCTTGGCGTTAGTTTCACAGGTAAATATCGTGATGAAATCTCATGTTAAAAAAGTTACTTAGACGATTAAAACTAAAAAATTAAGTTAGAAGTGTTATATGGTTGTACTTGTACTTGTATACAGGCTGTTTTCCGCCATTGGACCCTTTTTAATTGGGTCCTTTTTGCGTGAGGATGGAGTAGGCTTGCCCAGCACCTACTATCCTCTCAGCTTAGTCGACCATGTCCAGAGTAGAGAACTTGTCAATACTTGTTAGAAGTCACGCTTAAAAAATTGTTCGTTAAGAGTTGTGAGTTCTAAGGATTTTTGAAAACAAAGAATTTGAATCTACGTAGCTTCTCTTTAAATAACTACAGCATTATGGTCAAGTATGTGCAAAACTCTTAGTTGAAAGTTCAGTATGTTTTTTTTTGTGTTATTTCTTTGTTATAAACTGTTCACAATTTAGGTGTTAGTTTTAGGTTAACTTTAGTTCGTACCTACTCTAATCTGAAGGTCAATTATATCTTTTGCTAAAATAATTATACAAAATCTCACCTTTAATTAAGGAGTTATAAGTTTAGCTTTTTTACTCAAACAATTAATTTTTTTTAAATAAAAATTTTCACAATCTATACTAATATAATAAAGCTGAAGAGTTTGTTTGTTTGTTTGAACGCGCTAATCTCAGGAACTACTGGTTCGAATTGAAACAAACAAAATGGCCTATCCAAAACAAATTTGTGTTGGATAGGCCATTTATCGAGGAAGGCTATAGGCTACTTTTTATCCCGATGTTCCCACGGGATCGGGAGTTACGCGGGTAAAACCGCAGAGCGCTGCTAGTAATAGATAAAGCTTATCTATGATACCTTCACTAGGCCTGTATGTGTCGTAAACCTCAATGATTCTTTTTGTAAGCAAGTTTGCGATAAGCTAGTTTATTCATTTAAAAAAATGGTTAGACAACTATAAACCGACTTTACGTCTGTAAAGTCGGTTAAGTAGTACAATAATTTTACGTGATAACGTCATAAGAAACCTTGTGAAAAATTCACGTTTCCAGAACGTGAGTGACGTTGCTATGGTTATCTTGTCAATGACGGAACGTGAGCGATGACGTCACACTTTTTTGTGAGTGCTGCCGGTGTTCATCAATTTATAAGACGTTAAAACATTTTACTGTAGGAATCGTGAGTTTCAATAAATCTACAAATTATTACTTGTATTAAAAATTAATAATTAATTATTTCAGGCATTAAACCTCCTCGAATCAGGCGACCTAGCAGTACTAAGCTTCGGTGAGAAACCGAATCTCCTCCACCCGTTCACCGAACAATTCTCTGAACATTCCGGCTCAAAGATCCTCGAACAACTACGCTTTGAACAAACAAAGACAAAGATCGCTCAACTATTAGACTTCTGCACTGTGTTATTTGAAGAGCAGAGTGTTAGAAGCAATGTGCCTAATGCGAAGTTGTTGATTATTGTTGGCGATGGAAGGAATATATTCGCTGAGGGTGAGAAGACGGTGGTGCAAGCTGTTAGAAGGGCGAGGCAGCAAGGGGTGTTCTTGGTCTATGTTGTTATTGATAACCCTGATAATAGGGTAAGTAAAAACACGTTTTTGTTTTAGTAGATCTGTGGGTGCTAACCTAATTTATCTTCAAATACACTGTGTTTCACGGGCACAGAACAGCTAAGTAGGACGCTTGAAGACCTTAACGAGGCGAGTCTTATATAGTATAAAACAAAGTCACTTTCTGCTGTCTGTCCCTATGTATGCTAAGGTCTTTAAAACTACGCAACGGATTTTGATGCAGTTTTTTTAATAGATAGAGTGATTCAAGAGGAGGTTTTATATGTATAATACATGCATAATATAGTCGTGCGAAGCCGGAGCGGGTCGGCTTGAATCACTAGTCTATCTTTGTCGAATAACCAATCTTTTGTTTCAGGATTCAATAATGGACATCAGAAAACCAGTAATGGATACAGTAACAAACAAATTAAGCTTCATTTCATATTTAGACGCGTTCCCTTTCCCATTCTACTTGATTCTAAGAGATATGTCGACTTTACCTAACGTTTTGGGCGATGCGCTAAGACAGTGGTTTGAATTAGCTGCTAATATAAGCTAAAACTTATCTTCAGTACACGTAATAAGGTGCATTTCGTGATGACATTATAGTTTTTATAAAGTATTAGGTTAGGGAATGATTGAGACTGCTTTTTATCGCCTTATGCAGCCTGCTAAGCGACTTATTAGTTACTCAAGGCTGTATGACATTTAACTTGTGGCAAAGCAGTAAAATAGTAGATAAATAATTAATTACATACCCGCACAGCATTATGTTAGTTTTTAACTATACAAAGTTGATTGAAGAAAATACATTGTGTATGATAAATGAATCGTCTATATTTTATTAAGACAAAATAGTAGATAAATAATTAATTGCCCGCAAAGCAGTATGTATGATTGCGGGCTGTAAGCTTTTGACTATTCAAAGTTGATTAAAGAAAGTACATTATGTATGATAAATAAGTCTATATTTTGTTAAGAAAAATAAATGCTTATACTTCAATTTTTAATGTTTTTTTTAAATACTACACACTACTACCGAATACCACAGATACTATATTGTTGGAAAAGTGACGTCCCGTCCGGCGTCCGTCAATATAAGCTAGAGATGTGGCGCAAGCCGCCGGCAATTTTAGGCGCGCCGCCGCCGCCGGCTTTTGCGTTGGCGTAATCGGCGCGAGATAAAAAAAAAATCTCATACCGGGCGCCTTATGTTATAATTTCAAAATTGCCGACAATATGGGCGAACTCCATACAGCCCCCTTAGACAAGATGAGTTTTCATTAGCGATATCTCCAATCGACAGGTTTTTTGTATGAAATTGACATAAATAATTGTAAGTTATTCCCATAAAATTTGACTTTCGTACCTCACGTTATTCCTCAGTCTGAGAGTTATTCTACCATATTTTGTTCTCTAACGCAAGACCACGTTGACTTATGTCAATTTCATAAAAAAAGAAAAAAAATCTGTCATGTTACTTTCATTTCCGCCAACCACGCCGATTACGCCACCGCCGTCGACAAATTATACGTCAGACGCCGCCGCCGATCACAAAACCATCGGCGCACACCTCTAATCACGCTCAGACGTCGGTCGTGAAGGTGGCTGGGTTCGACGCTGCATACAGTAAGTACTTTCCAAATTTTTGTCATAGTGTTTTGTTTTTAAAAACTAAATTTTGCTAATGTAATGCTAATTACGTTTAGTAATAAAAGTTGAACTTTTTTTCATGTTACCCGTTATTTGTGCTCCAAACAAAAAAAAACAAACAATACCTACTAAAGATATATTAGGTTTAACTTCTGATTCCTAAAAATAGATTTTTATCACAGTTGCTCATAAAGTGGATCTTATTCAAACGCTTTTAGGCTCATAATCCAATGCATTACCTCGACGCAACTAGTGAGTTATATGTTATCCTGATAAGTTAAATTGGTATCTTACTGCTAATAACATGTTAGGTAGATGAAACATTCTTAATTTGTCTGGGTTATACTGTTTAGATGGATAAAATAAAGTAGGTACCAAAAAAGAGGTTTTACTCCAGCAATAAAGGTTGTCTATAAAGTCGGTTTACGAACGATAATTTTACGTGATAACGTCTTAAAAAATAATTAAAAATTTAGTGTTGTTTTTTCTTTACTTAAATATAGTTTTTTCCGTACCATTATATTCGGTTTTTAACTGGAACCAAATGGAAACAAATGGAAAAAACCCTAAAAAATATTGTGTGTCAGACGAGGCTGTATCGGTTAAAAGTCTTTTGCCTGGCCTTTCGGGAGTATAATTAACAAAAAATAATGCCAAAAAAAATTGTAAACATAGACTTATCACAAATATTTTGTTATTTATTATTTTCTTTTCTTTTCAAGTCTTTTCTTTTATTCGCAACTGTGATAAAAAACGTCGTACGATACACGTGTGTTGATCATTCCATTCTCGGCTCTATAGACGCACTCGCGTTCCGCTCGCGCGTCATAAACCGCCTCGACGAAGTGATCAATTTACAACATTTGTATCGCAATGTACTATTGTTTATACGCGTTACTTGATTTACCCAGGTAAGAACCGATGTGTTAGAGACATTGGTTCTAGATTATTACAAGCTTTTATTTAGCTTCACCTGTCCCGATGTCTGTCAGGGAATCTTGCAAATATAATTTGATCCACTTCCCGGTTACCGATTGAGCTGAAATTTTGCAAACATGTGTAAATCGCGTGACAATGCAATAAAAGCTTGTTTTTAAAAAGATTTATTAAAAGCTTTTTTTTAACTTTGTGGTCCTACATACGATATTTGGATACTTTTCCAGTTTGCATAAAAAAAAGGTTATGTTGCGTAGCATACAAAATCTAGGTCTACTGGGCCTTATGGATTCTCTTTACAGATAATGATTATGCTACTAGCTAAATATAATTATGTAGTTCAACCTCTTTGTCCTTACCTAATTTTATGGGGTAAGATTTTCAGGAAAAATAATAAAATCAGATAAAATTTTAAAAAATATTATTGTATATTTGTCAACTGAAAATTAAACAATATTCTTAACATATTTTATCGCTTAGCTATTTTTTGTAAAGTTAACAGAACATCAATTATCTTTTCATTTTAGGCCTATGTTATTACTGTAGGGCTTTAAAACAGTCTACATACTTTTTATTGGTCGATAAAAAGTTTGTAATCTGCCAGAGCCCTTAATAAATTAGTCGGGGTTCAAATGATTATACCTTTAACTACCAACCAACATGCTATACATAACTTAATATACACAGAGTTATTGATAATTAACTAAAAAGCAGTTCAGGGCTACTTCTGTGCACCGCCAGTGAACTGGCAGATCGACTTATATAAGGTCGATTCATACATTTTCCAAGCAGCGCCATCTGGCTGCCAGTTGATGAATTAAAATTAATTGGAATTATTACTTTTGTTCTACGACCTTTGAAAATTCGAACACTAGTTGGAAATTTTTAGTGTAAGTTAATTCGGAAATCAGTATTTATAATAAAATTTAGAATAGTTGATTAAGGCTTAATAAATAAGTTAAGACTTTAAATTAGTGACCACTCCGTGTTAGTAGCTATTGATTTTCAAGTCGTAAAACAAAATTTCGTGCACTGAAATATCCCTTAATAGTATAGGATCCCGCTATACAACGACCTTCACCGAGATGCTTATTTAATGAGACGTATTTTTTATGTTATTAAATATGCCAATAAATATATCCTATATGGGTTGCCTAACAAATTTCAGTCCAGAGTATTTTTAATTAATAATTTAAAAAATTTTTTTTTTTAAACATTGCACCGGTGTGATTATTAAATAAATTTGATACCAATCGAAAGTTTGAAGCCCATAGAATATGCAAACGTTAGGTTGCCTATTTTTTTCCGGTCACAACCACGGGTTGCCAGGTGTAAACAGGTAAATCTATACTAGCATTTTGCAACGGTCTGATTATTGAATCAAACTTAGATAAACTGAAAGATTATTTCATAAGGAACACGGTGGTATAGGGTTGCCTGCGAAAAATCAGTCCCGAATTACGGTTGTCGAATTTTAAATAATAAAATATCGCTGCGAGTGAATGTGTGTGAGAGAGAGGTCCCACACCAACCATCCCATGCGGTAGAAAAGGACGCAGCGTAGCAGCTGTTTAAAGTCCGCCCATTTAAAGAAGGAGAGTGCGCATGCTATTTGTGCTTGGAAATGAAAAGGATAGCGATAGACTCGTATATGCTGTGCATTATTTTGGAGTAGATTGTCGCTATAGATACAAGTGAAAAAACGTGCTGCTATTTATTATTGGAAAAAATGGCCAAAAAGTGTTTTTTGTGTGATTCGGATGACGGAATAATTGATTTTGATGATGAAACTTTTAAAAACTGTGCATTAAAGTTAGCTTTTCGTAAAAAAAAACATTTTAAATACAATTTTGTTGAGCTACCCAGTGCGTCACTCCAATTTGTAGGTTATCATACCACGTGCTACAAAAAAGTGACTGTTTTGAATAAAAAATATAACGAAGAATTTCTTAAATTTATCGCTGAATATACAGTAAGTACATAATAATTGAATCTTTAAAATTATCTAAGCTAATACATCTTCTATATTTTTGTCATGTTGAAGTAATTGCTAGTAAAACTCACTTATGGTTTTGTTAATTTTCGACACACATATTTTTTTTGTAATTCACTTAAAAAACGGTAGTTGAAAATTGAACAAGAAAATGTTCTGATTTCCTTTTTTTTTTTTTTTGGAATAATTAAATGAGGATGTTTTAAATCAAATATTCTTATCAAAAATTTTTTAAAATTTATAATCAAACATTTTCATTTAATCGCAAAAATTGTTTTTTTTTTAGGAGCATACCGATGTATCTACTACTGAAGAAGAACCACAACAGTTGAATCCTAGTGTCGATTCCTGTGCTACAGTTGCTGAGGATGAAACGAGTAATGTTGAAGACCTGCCTCAAACTTCTGGGGGCTTTGACAAGGTAATAAAAAATTATTTTTTTTTTTAGCTTTTTTAAAAAAGTGACATGAAAATCTATTAATTGAACTTGTATTTTCATTTATATTTGTTTTTTTCCATTTTTACTCAAAGAATGATTTAAATTCTTTTAGGAGCAGTCAACATCAACAGCATCGACATCAACAGCAACGACATCAACAGCATCGACATCAACAGCAACGACATCAACAGCATCGACATCAAGCACAATTATTTGTCTTTTTTGTGACCACAGCCAAAAAAGATGTGGAAAGAAGCTGGTTAATCTTACTTTCCCTAAAGGTGACAAAGTACCACTACAGATCAAAAATATCGCCGAAAATTTAAGCGATTCGGAGATTCTCTCCAAACTTCAACATCAAACTATCGCGTACCATCTGCCTTGTTACGCACTGTATCAATCGAAAAATAAGCGGTCCACGGAAGAATCTACCGATTCAACGTATAGTAAATATCGACAGTTACATCAGTTGGCTTTTCAATCCATATCAAATTTTATTGAGACAGAAATAATTGAAAACAACCAAGTTATGTACTTGGCTCAATTATTTTTAAGATACCAAGCTTTATTGCTAGAGTTTGGAAATCATGAAATTGATTTCGATGATATTCAAGATTACCGATGTGAAACCTTGCAAAAAAAGTTAATGAAGAAATTTGGTAATCTTATTACGATTGAAGCGTCAATGGGAATACGTAACAAAAAAATTGTGTACAAAACAGACATGGACGTTTCTGTAATGGCTAACAATTTTAAATTTTTGGAGACAAGAAATGATTATGAGTTTGAAAATGTAGCATATTATTTGAGAAGTTGTATTAAAAATATAGATGTTCATCCGCTTTCTCGCAACGTAACTGCTGATGATGTCATTCGTGGAGAATGTGACATTCCTAAGCAATTAATAGATTTTATGCGAAACCTTATTGAAGGACCTAATCATTCTGATGAAGATTCGAACGGACTGAAAGCTAAAATAACGTCAATATGTAGTGACGTTATTTATGCTGTCACTAGGGGTGCATGTAAGCCCGCAAAAAGTTTATCTCTTGGATTGGCAGTAAAGTCTTTAACCAACTCTAGGCAAGTAATTACGATACTTAATAGGTATGGCCATACAATTGGATATAATTTGGCAGAAGAATTGGAAACCGAAATGACGTATACATCGATCCAAGATAACAAAGTTATACCAAAAGGCATCACTGCAGCAAATGGACACAGCACCCACGTAGCGTTCGATAATTTCGACCGCTTCGTTGACACAACTTCTGGAAAGGACACTATGCACGACACAGTTGGCATTATTTATCAATTCTCTAGTAATGGAACTGATAATTTTGATGATGGTGAAGCTACAACTTCACCAGCGCCTCAAGTAAAGGACAACACAAATGAAGAAGGGCCTACCCGCAAGAGAAGGCGTTTCAATGAAATATCACGAGAAATTCGACCATATTATTCGAAACCTAAGGCAAGTATGCAGCTGATTACTGTAGATTCGTTTATCAATACAACCGAGTTATGCAAAGGTGCTACAGAAATAGCTACAGATAAAGATTTATTATGGATAATGTCGTTATCAAGAATTGATTCTGTTCCTATGTGGTTGGGTTATAACTGTATGATATCTTTAGACCACAGTGAGAAGCAAAGAGTTGAATATTTGCCTCCCATAAATTCATCACCAACGTCGTATGCAGTAGTCAATGAAACATTAAACATGGCTAAAGAAATCGCTGAAAAATGTCAGCAGCCAGAAATTATTGTGACATATGATTTAGCGATAGCAAAAATGGCTATGCAAATTCAAGAACAAGAAAAACCGCTATACAATAAAATTTTTGTTAACTTGGGAGCGTTTCACACAGAGATGGCATTTTTTAGAGCCATCGGAAAATATATTGACTCCAGTGGATTAGTGGAAATACTGGTGCAAGCTGAAGTATTAGCCGGTGGCTCCATGAATAGCTTTTTGGACAGCAAGCACTTCAATCGCTGCAAGCGCTTACATCCGCTAACCGCTGCCGCATTACAAATATTACATTTTGAACAGTATTTATCGACAACTAATGTTACACTTGAGGCGATGGATGAACTGCTGCAAACACAAATACAGAATGCATCAAATCAAACTGCTTATGACGCCAACGAAACTATCGAGTTACCAGATGTATTGAGTCGAATTGTTAACGGTTATAAAGAATTCTGCAATCAGACTTTAGTCGGAGAAAAAGGGAAAACTGCTCAATTTTATTACCAGTACTGTGAGTTAATTAATTTATACCATCGGTTTTCCAGAAGTATCCGCACCAGTAACTTTGAACTGTACGTGGACTCGATTTTCAACATGGCTGATATTTTTTTTGCGTTAAACCAGCCCAATTATGCCAGATGGTCCTTGTTATATTTGAGCAATTTAATCAATTTGTATACTAATAATTCATCTTTGGTGGCTGAATTTCGTCGAGGTGCCTTTGGAATTAGACGAACTGCAGCGAATTTCGCTCGATCACCGGTTGACTTGACGCTAGAGCAAACCATCAATGCTGATGCTAGCAATCAATTGGCTGATAACCTTGCTGCGGATTCAATATCTGCACGTCAAAGATGGGCACTCAGTCATAGCATGAGGACGAAGATATTAACATCTATCAAACAAAAAATCGGATTAACGAAAGAGGATGATACTTCGCACTCATTGCAACGAAGTAAAATTAAGAAAGACAAGAAAAATCTTCAGAGTATCATTGAAGCAATAAAATGTACGATGAATCCATTTGATGACACTATTGACAAAGATACATTATTCAACATTTCAACCGGTAAAGCTGCATCGAAAGAAGTTACTGATTTTCTGCTGAACGTAAAAACAGCAGGCTCTCAACAAAAATTAAATTTTATCTCGGAATGCTCTTCAACTCCCGGAAGATTCGATAAATCAATAAAACGAAACAAAATCTGCAATTTTGCTTCTCAATGTATGACTAAAGTCTTGAGTACCAAAGACAAGAACAAGAAAGTATTGTTGAAAATGGAACGAGATGTATTTGGGCGACTTTTGGCAATAAGTCTAAACAAAAAAATTAATCTCGAATTTTGCCTAACTTTTCCACTAGCACCATTGCCCCCTGCTCTTTTTGCATGTACTGGAGAGATGTTAAAAACTTCAAAATCAACGTTAGCAAAGGTTTTGAAATCCAAAACTAAAATGGTTGAGCCAACTCATATCAACGTTGAAATAATAGATGGTTTTTATTACTTGCATATAATCGGAGCTGCTATAGCTCAAACTTTTGATAAAATTGCCGAGTCAATACTCATAAAAATATGTTCAACAAACGCGACAGAAATACATTTAATTTTTGATCGCTACTTATCACCGTCAATCAAAGATTCCGAACGTGAAAGCAGAAAAGAATTCGATATTCCGTACAAAATTTCAGGACCTCAGCAAACTAGACCAAAAAATTTTTTGCAAAGCCTGAAAAATTATCGCTTTAAAGAGGCTCTGGTGCAGTTTCTGGCTGATTATTGGCAAAACGACAGTTTGGTAACGATAATCCAAAACAAAAAAATTTTTTTAACCGTCGACCATCATTGTTACTCTTATCAAGTTCAGGAAAATTCCGTAAAAAAAACTGAAGAAACTAATTATGAATGTCATCACGAAGAGGCAGATACAAGGATTATTTTTCATGCTTCTAAAGCGGAACCAGGCTCAAGAGTTTTAATTAAAGCCTCTGATACTGACGTTTTGATTATTTTGTTAGGAAATATGCACAAACTTATCGGATCAGAAATTTGGCTTGCCAGTTCAGCTACAAAAAAGAGTAATAATCAAACTGTTGATTGTATTAATTGCACCGATTTAGCGTTGGAGTTAGGAATTAAATTATGCCAAAGTCTTCCAGCATTCCATGCATTTACAGGTTGCGATTACACGGCAGCATTTTACAACAAAGGGAAAGTAAAACCTTTTCAGCAATTTTCAAAAAATGAAAAATATCAAACAGTTTTTGCGTCATTAACAGATGCTGCTGATATTTTCATTGGTGAAAAAATGAAGACTGTTCAAGAATTTACGTCTAGTATGTATGGTATCAAGAACTGTACCAGTGTGAATGATGCGAGACATCGCATTTTTTTGAAGAATTACTCTGCAAAAGAAGACAGCGAGCACTTTTTAAAAAAAATAAAAGGCTTCGACTCCAACTCCATACCACCTTGCTGGATATCATTAACTCAGAAAATTTTACGAACTATTTTCGTAAATTCCATGTGGCTTAATGCAACGGATCCAATATGCGTGAAACTTCAGCCTGAGAACTGCGGTTGGTTCTTAGATGAATATTTAAAACCAGTAGGATTCATTGGGGATCATACACCTTTAAAAATAGAAGACATTGTCGAACAAACTGAAACGGAGAGTGATGACGAAGAAGATTCAGAAGTTGGAGATCACAGTTATATGTCCGATGACTCGGAACCTGAATAATTTTAAAAATTTTTGTATTTTAAATTTTTTTCAATAAACAGAAGTATTCTTTTAATTGTTGTTTTTTATTTCGGCTCCCAATAATAAAGATAAAATTTGCCAGATAAGTAATATATATGTTTTACTCTAACTGTCTTTTTTACTAAAGATGTGTATATACTTTAGTGTCACATAAACAATAAACATAGATAAATAATTAATTGATTAAAAAATGAAAAATTAAATAACTATTTCTGTACATCAATAATTAACTACTCCAAAATAATGCACAGCATATACGAGTCTATCGCTATCCTTTTCATTTCCAAGCACAAATAGCATGCGCACTCTCCTTCTTTAAATGGGCGGACTTTAAACAGCTGCTACGCTGCGTCCTTTTCTACCGCATGGGATGGTTGGTGTGGGACCTCTCTCTCACACACATTCACTCGCAGCGATATTTTATTATTTAAAATTCGACAACCGTAATTCGGGACTGATTTTTCGCAGGCAACCCTATACCACCGTGTTCCTTATGAAATAATCTTTCAGTTTATCTAAGTTTGATTCAATAATCAGACCGTTGCAAAATGCTAGTATAGATTTACCTGTTTACACCTGGCAACCCGTGGTTGTGACCGGAAAAAAATAGGCAACCTAACGTTTGCATATTCTATGGGCTTCAAACTTTCGATTGGTATCAAATTTATTTAATAATCACACCGGTGCAATGTTTAAAAAAAAAAATTTTTTAAATTATTAATTAAAAATACTCTGGACTGAAATTTGTTAGGCAACCCATATAGGATATATTTATTGGCATATTTAATAACATAAAAAATACGTCTCATTAAATAAGCATCTCGGTGAAGGTCGTTGTATAGCGGGATCTTAGACTATAACCTCTTTCTATTACTTATCATTAACTGTGTATACAGGGTTATTGATTTTAGAAAGCCATTGCCTGCAGGTCTAAAATGGTTACTTTCGAAGTATAATCGTATGCGAATTTGATTGTCAATTTAATTTCATTTTGTGTGTTATAAACCACCTTCAAAAAAGAAGGAGCTTCTCAATTAATTGTGTATTATTTTTCATTTCATTTTTTATCTGATTATCATAAATGGTCATACAAAACGGATTAGGATTCGTTTTTAATTCGAAGATGTTATATGGCAGAGTTGAGAGACGCTAGTCTGGATTAGCGTCGTTCAATTCTGCCATTTGACATAATTTTCCATAAGCACTTTTAAAGATGGCGACTTGCCGAGACCATCTCGATTTCTGTCACCATACAAATAACGATTGTCGCGGCAATTTGTAACGTCATAAATATCGCGACGGAATTCGGTTTTTAATAGTATAAAACACACACAAACAGGTTAAATCCAATTCGTATTACGATTAAAATATAATCGAATAGTCGTTTATTTGAGACAAAACACTCGACAAACAAATCACAGAAGAAAAAGACAATAATAATTGACAAGGACATTAAAAAAAACAACATACCAAGAAAAGCCGTGTGCTGTCCCAAATTCCAATACTATTCGTCGAAAGTAGTCATTTTAGACCCCCTGGTTTCTTAAACATCAATAACCCTGTACAATATATAAAACGTTTCTTAATGAAACAATTCCTTTATTTTATGCACCTCTTATTAACTAAAAAATCTAATATACAAATAAAAGTAGGAATGGTTATTTTACCAAGATGTGTGATGATTAAAAAATGGTACTGGTACAAATTCTTTTTTAAAAAACAACACCGATTTAAAGGGTTTTTTAACAGCTGCTTTTTAAACTTCTTTTGAAACTTAATTTACATAATAAACCATTCCATATTAAAAAATAACTACTAAATGTATGTAAATATTAAATAAGTTTTAATATAATAACTAAAACTAGGCTTAAATACGTGTAAAACAATCGTTAGAACCATGATAGTGTCTTATTTAGGTTAAACTCAGATTACAGACTACGATCGGTCGAGGCTTTATGGAACTATTCGTTTAGAAACTCTTTTTAGAAGACAGACGATCACACTTTCGACCGATCGAAATGTCTGCAGTCTGGTTTAGCCTAAGGAGTAATAAATATGCTTTTACAACTAAAATTATAAATTCTACCCCACATTGAGCGAGTTATCGAGGAAACTAGAAAAATTGTTATAGATTTAGCGCGTAAATCAGTAGGCTCCTTAGGTAATTACACATAATATACACACGTCCTTGCGTATCTACACATACAAATAGTTCCCACTTTAACATCTGGAAGTGCTTCCTTTTGCCCAGACTCTTAAGAGGCTTGATAACCTGAGACTCTTAAGAGTCTGGAGGAGCGTGATTGTCGCGTGTTAGGACGTCTTTCTTTTTTTAGTATTCCTTTTTGGTTATTTTTCTTCAGATTTATAAAAATCAAGTAATAATTCGATTAGATTTGTGTACATTATAAATATCAAACTGGATAAATAAATATACGAACCTCGTATGAATGAACATCCTGTGATATTAACTTAAGAAGCGTACAAAGTTAAGCGCTACCACTTTGAAAAACTGTAAACTCTGAAAAAATACGTCCGATAAAAATTTCGATAAATTTTCTAGCTTTTTTTTAAGTTATCTAATATAAAAAAACGGTTTAGGCGTTATTAATTCAATTCTCAATTCGTCCAGTAGTTTAAAAAAGTTTGAATTCATAAATAGACCTGCCATGAATTAGATGAACTGAGGATTGACTCAATTGCGCTTAAACTGATAATATATAAGGCCATTTTGGTGTAAAGACCTTTTGATCCTGTATTTTAGAAATAATTTAGATAATGGACAGATTGGTCTCATAGGGTTCACTTTGTCGAATCCTTGGACGAATGATTGTTGGTCTCGTCAGTCTTTTCGGAGTCATCGTAGAACTTTGGCTGAAAATGTAGAAAAAAATTGTTAAAACTAATTTAGAACTTTCTCTAAGGGCTCTACCTTACCGGGAGGCCATGGCGACGTCACCGGCTATGCATCCGACTAATGAAGTCACCGTCACAATTTAAATACGACTTGGTTAGACGTCGTAGAGTTCAAAAATTACTATTATTGGAATGTTTTTATTAAAAAACCAGCTTTTGCCCGCGACTTCGTCCGCGTAAAAGTAGAAAGAACGTTTATGAAAAATTTGAAGTAGACCAAGGAATGACGTTGACCCACAAACTTTGAAAAATCCTTTCTTATCGGATGCCTACGTCATACAAAGAACACACCCTCCAAGTTTCAGGTCTCTACGATCAGCGGTTTAGGCTGTGCGTTGATCCGTCAGTCAGTCAGGACAAAGAATTTTATATGTATAGATATATTTATCTAATAAATTAATGAGTTTAAAATGAGTTTAGTTTAAAGAGACTTTAAACTTGAGCAGGACCTTAGAATATTGCTTGAGTTGAAAACATTCTAATAATAGCAGTTTTGGAGCTCTCGATGGATCTGCAATTCTGACTCCGACCATACATACAACGTCGCTATGGCGTACAGGTGAGGTAAGGTTATTAAAAATAGTAACAACTAGGTTTCACCTGCATATGATCGGGATGAAATGTGTTCTCATCAACTTTCATTGCAACCGGTTCAGTAGTTTTTCCATAAATGAGAAACAAACATACATACTGTCATACAAACTTTTACATTAATAAATTAGTAAGATTGCGATGTGACGCCCGAAACTAATATTTAACTCGCAACTTAACACAAACTAATTTTGCGCTTAATGAATATTAGATAATCTATTTGGGGTACCAAATAGCAAATAGATTTTGGAATCTTGGAGAATTTTTCGGTACTCAGATACGTTATAAATCTCGAGTGTTAATCGAAAACAACCATGTCATAATTTTGTTAGAAATATAAATCTTTCTAAAGTTACGAAAAACTTAATACTAAACTATGTCTAATCTGAATTGAACTAGCAAATAAAACCATTCAAAGACAAATTATGATAAAAGAAAACAACACAAATTAGTGAAAAAAAAAAACCAATGAAAACCAAAACGAGCAGTGAGAAAAACTAACACAATGGTTACCTATGTTTTTGCGAACTATGTGTTGAGAAAAAATCGAAAAGTACTAATGAATTTCTTACAATATAGGTACTTCAAAAATGGTTCCAAATTAATATAATGGTTCAATATTTAATGTTAAAAGGCCTTTCTGTTGAAAAAATAGGCATCAAAAATAATTATATAATTGTTGTAAACAAACACTTTATTTAGAGTTTTGGCGGGAACGAGTTAACAACATGTCGTGCTGCAGTTTTATTTTCATGAAACTTAGATGTAACCCAAGTTGAATTGTATAATTCTGGTGGAATGTTATTCAATTTAGTTCTGTGAAAGTGCACAAGTGTAGTGAAAGTAAAAATCAGTGTCAAACATGCAGTTTTCTCGTTGCCTCCAAATCTCCTATTAAGGTTATGGTAAACTTGCCACCGCTTTACTATAGCCCCTGACTTGACGGACTATGACGACTTTGACTGTATTGAAACACTTTAGGCCCGATTTATGAAAAATCGGGTCATAATTTGATGCAAAATATAACTTGACACTGGCTAAATGCACACGTGCGAAGCCATAATAAAAGAAAAGAAAAACACTTTATTTATCAAACTAATTACTACTTGTTTTCATTGTTTCAATGGCCAACAGTCGTAGATCAAAAATATAAAGAAAAAATCTTGAGAGGTGTCAAGGGACACCCGGATGAAACGAAGAAAGACGAAACGAAAATAACTAGCTTGCTTTCTATGAGAGATAGAGAGTCATACAGAGAAACACGCGCACGCCGCACGGCTTACAGTGTCGTTACAACTTTTGGTCTTAATTTTTTCCGTCTAGCCCCCATTCGCAACGCGCGATAAGGAACTTCGTTCTAAAAATACTATACAAAATATTTGACAGGATTCAATTCTGTTACCTTTGATAAGTACTCTAAGTGTCGAAATTAATAACCTATCTCCCAGATACCAAGGTCTTTTTATATTAATTATGGGTTCGTACGGCTTGTGCATATAGCCAGTAAGCTACATTTTGCATCAATTGGCCCGATTTTCAGGAATCGGGCTCAGTGTTTCAAAACAGTCACAGTCGTTGTAGTTTGTCAAGTCAGGACTATAGTAAAATGGTGGATGCTTTAATATAATCTTATAGATTTTGAGGTAACGTGAAAAGTTCCTAGAATTATACATATCAACTCGGTTCACAACTAAGTTCTATCCGTTATTTGGCCACCACAACACAATCCTTGCTTAGCTTGAGGCTATATAGAGCTGTGTGAAGTGTCCCACAGTATTTATTTTATTAATTATTTGTTGAATAAAACTACAGTTTGACATTTTGTTGGCTCGTTCCCGCCAAAACTCACAAACGAAGGTTATAATCGGTTAATATATATAAAAAAATATAAGCGATGAATCGAGAACCTCCTTCCTCTTTTTTGACGCCTACAGCAAAACTGTCAGTATAAAAGCCTTGGTAACTGATAGATAGGTTAATGATTTCGATAATAACACGAAAACTTTGTATAGTGCTTAGAGTATTAAACCAAGGTCGTAGCGTCGATTCCTACCCCATATTTACGCCGTAAAACTTACCCAAAACTATGTATAATTTTCAAATCTCTCATTCGAACTTGGGACATTTCAACAGAAAGGCATTACTAAAAGAAACCATGAGAGAAACCAACATTCAAAAAAGGGAAATGCACCCAAATCGTTACGATCAAAGCATGATCAATGACCATACGTATTGGATCAAATGATCGACTTACACATCACATTGGACTATACTGTGGTTACTTTATTTCTGTATCCATTTTTTTCACCGTTATAACTTGTAAAGCCCTAGAAAATAAATAATTTTGACTGTAGAAATGAATGAAATACCCCAGTACCCATAAATGTTTGATATACCATAGAAACATCCCATATCAAATAGAATACGTATTTAGCGCCATATATTACTATCGAAAAGGTCCCACATGTAGAAAAACAGATACGGACAATATATACTTGCTTGAGTTTGAAACTTGGCAGTGTCTACATTGGTCATTATTAGCATACAACGAGCCAAAAAAGGCCCTTTCTCACCAGTATCTATGGCTAACCCTAGGTCGCCAAATAGAGTAGCCACTGGCTAATGTCTATCACAAAAAAAGAGCGTTCTTCCGCTTTGGCGACCCGTGTGAGGCCCAGCTTACACGTATACATTTTACTCTACTGTGGCTACGTCGCCAGGACGTCAGAGTATCCAGTCTCCATAAAGACGACCCAGTTGGCACCATGCCGGACTGTCAAACACAGGGTTGCGGGTTCGATTCCCGCCTCAGACAAGTATTTATGCTTTGATATTTGTCAGTGGTCTGGTTGTTTCTATGTATTATAAGTATATATTTACAAAAGAAAAGTATGTAAGTGGTATATCCGTTGTCTAGCACCCATAACACAAGTCTAGTTACTTAGCTTGGGGCTAGATGGTGATGTGTGGAAGGTTCTGCAATATTTATTTATTATTTATATAAAGCGCCTCATCGTCATACATTTCAATACGAATCCAGCAACGGCCCCATTGCGTCCCGACGTAGGGTCCTAAGAGTCGTTTATGTGCCAGCTAAAGCAAGATTAAGTGGCGAGCAATCATGACATCAGTGTCGACCAGGTCTATACTTGGACAAGTTCAATACCATAGATAAATAGATAGATAAAATCATTATTATAAACACCATTTTTAAATCACATTTAATATGCAAACAAAGCTTAAGTCTAAGTGTTACAAAGGCCGGACTATCGCTCAAAGCGATCCAGCAACTTTTGGATAGAAGTTGTGAAAAATTAAGAAGGTACCATTTTGAACTATACCAAGTAATTATTGCGCGAATCTGTTGTTCTACATGCGGCATCTATTGGCGAGCATCAACAACTATGTTTTCAGAAGACTATGCCGTAAAATAATAGTTCTAATCCTACGCGTTGTAAGAACAAATTAAATAAAAAACAGAGACTTAAGAGCATCAATTTGTGCTCCTAATATTTTGATGTTGCATAGAACACAACATCATCATCGCCAAGTTTTGAAGCTAAATACGCGTTCTGTTTGCCCAAAGATTCAAAAGTAATGACAAATCGTGTCTATGTTCTAATAAATTGTAAGTAATAAATAACTTACCTCGTCGTGTTTCTCCTCTGCGTTGACATCGTCATCGTCGCTGTCCTCGTCGGCAGAGGATTCACCGCCGGAACCAGCTACCTCCGATTTCACTGTTAATTTAAATATTATTATAATATTTTACTAGCTGTTGCCCTCGACTTCGTACGTGTAGTAGTTTTGTTTTATATACTAAAACCTTCCTCTTGAATCACTCTATCTATTAAAAAAAAACTGAATCAATATCCTTTGCGTAGTTTTAAGCATACATAGAGACAGACAGAGGGAAGCGACTTTGTTCTATACTATGTAGTGATAACATTTAATTGAAGTAATCACTAGTATCCCACTGCTGGGCAAAGGTCTTCCCCATCTCCATCAATTGCGGGCCTGGGTCAGCTCCGGTCAAGTTGGTTTGAGGCGGTTGAGCTCGTCTCGCCAACGCTTTCGTTGCCTATCTTGATGACGCCGAGCACCGGAAGGTGTTCAGTTTGTTGCTGTTCTAGCCCATTTGTCCCTGTCCATCTATACTAATATTATAAAGCTGAAGAGTTTGTTTGTTTGTTTGATCGCGCTAATCTCAGGAACTACTGGTTAAAACCGCGGAGCGCTGCTAGTTCTAAATATATGGCCCGCAAAATCCCATTTCAACATCGCTGATTTTAAGCCTACATCCCTTATTGTTATTTTGTTTTTTTTTTCTCGCAAGATGGTATTGCGTATGCGATCTGGGCACATGTTTGAGGGTATTTTTTGTAATTTAAATGCAATCGGAATGCTATTGCAACGTAATTTGAACAATTTTATTTACGAGAACTGGCCTTTAGAGCTTCAGTTAGTGACCAGGACGGGCATAATAGACATGATAAGTTTACGCTTTAGTGACGGGAAGATAGCCTTTCATAAGCATAATATCTTAGGTAAATGTATGTACGTATTTACCTGGTGTTGTAGCATTAGCGAGTGGTTGCGGCGGACGCGCGCGTTCGCGGTTGAGCACGTCGAAACACTGCAGACAGACGCGCAGCGGCTTGTCGCTCTGACCGCGCAGTATGTACTTCTTCGACGAACACGGCCCGCATACGACTGATCCGCATTTACGACAGTGATGCTGTGGGTATAATAGACGAGTGATGAGCACAGATGGACAGTCAGGGGCAAGCCATTTGCCTATAATCGATGCATATATGTCTAATAGATAATAAGCATCGACTGTCGAACTAATCGCGTGAAAATAAACCAACTTGTACTTGTATACAGACTGTTTTTCGTCATTGGACCCTTTTTAATTGGGTCCTTTTTGCGTGAGAATAGAGTAGGCTTGTTCAGCACATACTACCCTCTCAGCTTAGTCGACCATGTCTAGAGGAGAGAACTTGTCCATATTTTGTTGATGTTTTCCTTCACCGTAAGACCGAGCCAACACCGCTCTTCAAAAAACCAATAAAGAGTGCTCATAGATCAAAATATTATTCTCTGAAGTTAGACTAAGGCGCTAACCAACAGTAAAAAATTAGAAGCACATCTTTCTCACAGCCTGTGCAACCCTGGCGCAGTCCACCGTGAGTTTGTAAAATCAGGCAACAAAATTGAGGCTTACAATAGTGTTTAAAATTACTATCATTTTAGTTTAAAGTCATTCGACTTAAGCAGTACTTTAAAACACTACTTGATTAGAAAACATTCTATTAATTTAAATAGTACAACATTAGAGTATAAAGCACAGTTCTACTCACTCTCCTGTTAAGCACAGTGAACTGTGTCTTTTTGCAGTGCATGCAAATGGAAGCTTCATTGTCCGGCACCCACACCGCTGCATGCTCTGATGGCGGTTGTTTGCCACCTATAAAAGAAACAAGAACCGAATTAGTAAATATAGAATTGGTTAAGATACGTACTATTAAAACCTTTATAAACAACTGAAAGCATATAGACACCTACATTTAATTGAATTAGTAATGGTTATGCTATTTAGTAGTATGTATGGCTATGTATGGTATGTAGTACTATGTATGGTATGGACCCATAAACTGCATCAAAGTGCAGAATTACTATCAAATGAATATTTTATAGAGGAAAGAGTACCGGGCGCTCTCTCCATACACGCGTAGTCGACTGTTTCCTCCCTGGATAATGACACTAGAGAAAATGTTTTTGTAGCATAAAACTTATAACTGCCATGACGTATGTTGTCTTTTTATAGGGGCATAGTCATGGCAGTTATAGGTTTTATGCAACAAGAATATGTGTGCTAGTGTCATTATCCAAGGAGGAAACAGTCGACTACGTTTGTTTGGAGAGAGAGAGGCGGTACCCTTTCACCTTAATAAGTATGCAAACTATTCTTACAAATTTAAATTGAATCCATGTTATTGTACCGAAACTATTGTTGAGTTAAAAATCATAGTACAAGTCGACTTTGAAATAAATTATTTCAAAGTCGCCTTGTACTATGATATAGTTTATGTGTCTGTCAATGTATAATTAAATTCTATTTCAATAAACACAAGGTCGATATTATTCAATCAATTTGACACTTTGACAGTTTGGTTAATATTTTTTATAAACTCGATTTATTTTTTGTTGTGCAAGTCAACCTTAAGGTGAAAGGGTACCGGCGCTCTCTCCATACAAACGTAGTCGACTGTTTCCTCCCTGGATAATGACACTAGCACAAATATTTTTGTGCCACAAAACCTATAACTGCCATGACTATGATTAATTAGTAGATTATTATAATTATAATTAATTAGAAAATGAAAAGAACCAAAACATAGGGGCATAAATTAAGATTTAAAAAACATAAGGTCATGGCAGTAATAACTTTTATGCAACCAAAATATTTGCTCTAGTGTCATTACCCAGGGAGAAAACAGTCGTCTATGTTTGTATGGAGAGAACCCCCGGTACCCTTTTACTCTTAATTGTGCCATTTCAATTCTTTCGTCATACAACCAGACAGAGGAATATATGTCACTGATTCATGGTGGAAATCCCACCAGCACTGAACGTTTTACTTCATCGTTTGTTATTCATACTAAAATCGCGTTTCAAATCTACACTAATATTATAAAAAGGTAAGTTTTTTGCTTGTTTGTTTGTAACGAATAGGTTCCGAAACTACTGAACCGATTTTGATGGAACTGGGTATGAGAATACTTTGATTAATTGGGAATAATATCGGCTATTTTTTATCCCGATATTCCTACGGGATCGTGAGTTACGTGGGTGAAACCGCGGAGCGCTCATCGTAATGTCTAAAACATTGAAAAAATTGAGATTTTGTAATTTTTCTGCAAGTGGACCAAGTTATTTAAAGATAAATGCGAACTTACTCTTTCTGAGCAAGTCCTCTATACATTTCTCTATGTGCGCCATCCATTCTTCTTTTTCCGTAGCAGTAGCTGCGTAAACTGCGAATGACTTTGAAGCGGTGCGGATCAACCAACCGTTGCGATACTCTGAAATAAGAGTAGGTAGTTCTATACCAGAGGTTCTGAAACTTATTTCTTTTACTGGCCACTTTGAAAATCAATAATTTCTAGCGCTATTTTTTTTATTTAAACATGTTTTAAAACTACAACGACACAGCATTCATTACTTTAATTATAGTGCGCTATATTAGTCTAGTCTGGAGTTCAAACTTACATACTAAACAAGACTTTTTTGCTAGTTTTAGAGTTATAAAAACAACAGAACCTATTAAAGTGTATGAAGTAGGTTCTAGCATGTTCTATATAACACAATTTTGTAGGTACCTATAGAATTGGGCAGAGGTACTTAATACTTTGTATAATTTTCAAATTATTTTAATTTTATATAACAATACTGTTGAGTCACCACAACTTTCAAACATGTCAATAGATAATGTGAATGAATCATTAAAAGTCCATTCAAGTAATGACTAACAATCTATACATATAAAACGCTTGTCCTGACTGACTGACGGATCAACGCACAGCGTAAACCGCTGATCGTAGAGACATGAAATTTGGAGGGTGTGTTCTTTGCATGACATAGACATCTGATAAGATAGGATTTTCCAAAATTCTACCCTTTAGGGGGTGAAAAAGGGGCCAAAGTTTGTATTAGACAACATGATTCCTTAGTCCATTTTCGACTTTTATGCGGAACGAAGTCGTGGGCAAAAGCTAGTTTTATTCAATTAAAATACTAAAACATATACCTACTCTTTATGTTGTAGTATTTTTATCTTTAAAGTATAATCCTTAAAATTGGTTATCGAGATAAGAAAGATTAATTTGTTGAGTACATTTCATAAATAGTTATATTATGAACTTTGTTAAATTTTCTTAGGTAATATTATATTTTAAACTAGCTTTTGCCTGTGACTTCGTCCGCATAAAAGGACCAAGGAATCACATTGTCTCGTACAAAATTTGCCCCCCCTTTTCACCCCCTTAGGAGTAAATTTTGATAAAGCCTTTCTTATCGGATGTCTACGTCACACAAAGAACACACCCTCCAAGTTCTCTCTCTACGTTCAGCGATCGACCTCTCTACGATCAGCGGTTTAGGCTGTGCGTTGATCCGTCAGTCAGTCAGGACAAAAAATTTCATATGTATAGATTTCAAACCAATTTGGTCTCCTTATTATCATGTTAACGAAGACAGAATCGAAGGTGTACAGAGAAGATTTTTGAGACAAATAGACATTATTTTTACAATGAAGGAAAACAGTGTGATGAAACCTGCGACTTACTTGGCTCTACATACTGCATGTTATTTTTATTTTTTTTATCAACCTATGTTGTTCCATTGCAGGGAATTGGTCGCTCTTATGTTTGCAAGTCAATTAGATCAAAATTAGCCAATCTTTAACAAAGTTACGCAGATTATTATGGAGTATGTGCCTCCCTTTAAGTTAAAGTAATAACTTACGGCCTTCATCCTTCAAAGATTCTAGTTTGACTTCTTCTAATGGAATGACATGCTGTTTATTGTATTTCTTCTTGTTTATAACAATGTTGCCGTAAACGAGTATGTCATTAAACAAGTAGAACTGGCGAGCTTTCGGCTTTTTACGGCACATTTTTGTCAGGACACCTTCTCCGACCAGTACCCTGCCTGGTTCTGCCAAAGGCTGAAAAATAAACCATATTAATAAAGAGCTGTTGGAATAAAAGACATTTGTTTAGTATCTATTTTCCTCAAGTTATTTGGGTTGTGTTACTATGTTAGCTGATCATTTATGAATCAGGTAACTTCTGGAATGTTGTTAAGTGTCTTGTAAATGTTAAGCCAAAAATCAGTGAAAGTACCTAGATAGTATTCATTCTTGAAAGTTTTGTTTTCATTTTATTAAGTAATGAAAGGTGTTCAAAACTCAACAGTGAGCAGAAACATAGATTGAAAGAGAATGGTAATCTGTCACACTTCAGTGATCATTAAAAGTTATAATGCAGCTAACGAAAATGCATCAAAAGTTCAAGCACTCTGCAAGTACCAAACTGAACAAAGCATTTTCACAGCAGTGTAAACAGCACCGCCTACTGATAAAACGCGATATCTCCCTGCAATCTCTACCCGTCGAATAATTTTATCTTGCGTCGGTTGATAAAGTGAAATAAGTTCATCAACTTTCAGAGTCGAAAAACTTTTCCGAAGTTAGGGGTCTTTGAGGCTTACCTGTCCAGAACTGCCGAAGCAGTTCTCCACCATCGCGATCCGTCTTGCATTGGCCTCACTATTCACTGAAAAGGTGGAAACAATTACATAAAATTGCAGTATCAAATCAAAGACGACGTCAAATGAAAGTGAGCCACCGAGCAAACAATGCCACTTATCACCCACGTAACTGTTCCTGTTTAACTTTTTCGATACATAGTGGACTATTAGGTAAATTAACACATTTTACGGAGATACAACTGAATATCCTACCTAAACGATCCACCATTATCACAAAATATTTTTTTCGTAAATACGACACGAACAAGAAAAATGTGTCATTCACAGTGGAATGTTGCTAGCATGCTTGGATGTGCATTCTACCCTATTCTACCAGGGTTACAGAATTTTTAGTAGTAGGTACTCAAAAATGACCTTCCATTTAAACCTTCAGTCGGCTAAAATAGTGCAGTTATCTTCATGATTCTAAGCAGTTTTGATTTAAAATTAATCGAATTTGTCGTAATAAGAATCTTTATGTTATTAACATTATAAAAAGCATTTATTTTAATCGACAGACTGATTGCAGATTGATACATTAAAATATTTTCTTACTATTTCTACCCGTTTTTCATACTTGCAACATTACATTTTTACGTTCCGTTCTACGCTGATTTTGAATTCATTTTCTAGGTATTTTGCTTGAAACCATAGACGAGAAAATATTGACGAGATCATGTGAGTGTCCATTTTTGACACCAGCTGACAGCTCATGGTCGATAGATTTTATTTTTGCTGGCTCTAATTTCAGCTAAAATCGAATAAAATGGCGTTTACATTCTGTGGCCCTAAACTGTCCCTCTGCGGGCTTATATTGAGCGTATGGGGAATCATCCAGTTGGTAAGAAAAGTGATAATTTTCCTATATGTAATCAGTGTAATCGGTACTCATGGTTTTCGTGATTTTCAGACCTTGATGGGCGTCTTCTACTATATCAGATCGGTTGCTCTGTTAGAGGATTTGCCAGTTAGTGAAGGTGGAGCACACAGTATTGAAAGTTTCGTTGCTGAAGTTGAAGCAGGATACACTCAAGTAAGTCACACTAAAAAAACCTTACCCACTTAGTGGTTACAGATCTGTACCTTACCATAGAAACTCCTTAGTTTAGTTTCATAGAATTGGGGAGATCTTAAGAAAATTCCAACCAGAACAATAAACGTAATAGCCCCGGATTTTGGAGCCTAAACCTAGATTTGACAATCGTGTTCTAAGTTTACTGACCAAAAAAACCAATCCATTTACTAAATCAATGTCTTTATTTTTTAAAAACAACCAGTAAGAATGTTACATTTTATACCTCGGGCTTCTATAGTTCAGAGGGTTTCATTTGTAGGTTGGGTTTTGCTGGGACTACAAATGAAACCCTGACCGGACGGTCCTTGGACACCCTCTAAAGTAGGACAAATCCGGGGAAACCCGGACCGAAGGCAGTCCTAGATTTGGAACCTTTGTAATTCTGATAATAAATACTGTAAATATTTATTGTTTTCTATCCACAAATTGAAACAAAACTAAATAATTTGCTGGAAACTTTCATTTATATTTATGCAATGTATCCTCATACCAAGTTTCATCAAAATCGGTCCAGTGATTAGTATAGTATGTATAGATAAGTACATTTTTTTTTGTTAGTCTTTGTTGTCCCAATGCTGGGCAAAGGCCTCCTTAACATCTTTCCAAGCATTTTGGTCCTGGGCTAGGCTTAGCCAGTTTGAGTCAAATGTATTGTGATATACCATCCTATTGTTTACGAGGTCTGCCTCGATTCCGACGTCAGTCATCCGGCACTCAATGCGTAACGACCCTATAATAAAATGTATACTAGCTGTCCCAGCAAACATTGTTTTGCCATTTACAAAAAAATTTAATGTTCGATTCTCAGACCTAACAAAAATATACAAAACAATTCATACAAATCGGTTTAGGTGGAGATTGGTAACTAACACTGTGACATGAGATTTTTTTATATATAGAGTTAGGGATTCAGTTACTAATTATTTTTAGTACTATATTGCTTATATAAATATTTTCAGAATGCCTTCAACTGCTGGATCGCCGCATTGCTCTACGTTATCACATTGGTCATCTCCGGACATCAATTCTGGATGAACAACCGTGCGTCAGTTAGTATGTAAAAATGGTATTTTTTCTGTAAGTAATCATGTACTTTGCATGTTACAATTTGTTACTTTTAATTCCATTCCATTTTTAAGTTATCATAAATGTTACAGATAGAAATTAAAAAAGCAATTTTTAGTTCAATTCGAGTATTGGCCATAAGCACGAATGTGTGAAGCCATTACTTGAAAAAAAAGGAACATTAATGGGCTAGTGAGCCCCAAGGTCTACAAAAATTAGCATTTTGTTTCACACCAATGATTTGAGTGTTGTTTGACCCATTTTTTGTATGGATCTTGTACAATACTGAGTTTTTATTAATGTAAATTATTTTTAATTATCAAATGTTTATGAAGATTACTGTCCAATTAACATAATATCAATATTATGTATTAAAACATATTTTTGTGAGTAGTTGGACCTTATCCAATTGAAAAAACATATTTTGCATAAGAATAATTTGTGAAAAATCGCTATTAAAAATAACCCTTATTGTAGGCATGTTGTGATGAAAAATATTAAAACTATTTCTGTTGATAGGTAGTTTAATATTTTTGTCATGTTTTAAAATGCTTAGGTTTCTCTTGAAGTAAATGTATTAATGTTATTCAAAATGACGTCTCTTTTATTTTATACTAGCAGCGCTCCGCGGTTTCACCCGCGTAACTCCCGATCCCGTGCGAATATTGGGATAAAAAAGTAGCGTATGTTATTCCCAATGAATCAATGTACTTATCCTCATACCAAGTTTCATCAAAATCGGTTCAATAGTTTCAAAGCCTATTGATTAAATAAAAACAAAATCTTTCCTCTTATTATATTGGTGTAGACTAGCTGAGCCGCTGTTTTAGCCCACCGTTTAAGTTATTATTCTTACTTAAAATTTGTCAGTGGGCGATGAAGCGCAGCATACTTAGATAGAGTCGCATAACATCAAGCTGTGATAAAGAACGGGTATCGCTGAAATGGCCTCCCGGCGGTGGGGTGGCCACGTGTGCCGAATGCATGCAGATAGGCGAACGAAGCCACCCAGTGGGTCCCTCAAGACGGTAGACGTCTTCGAGGTAGACCTAAGGAACGATAGCGCGACAATTTGGATGCCTTCGACAGAGTAGCCAACAATACCTGGAGTGGCCTGGAGAAGCCTTTGCCCAGCTGTGGAAAACAGCAGGAAAAATAAATAAAATATATTAAAGTTATTGTAAAATATAAGTCATCAGGCTTGATGAATGTGTGATAAGTACACAAAGTGCTTTACAATCATTTTACTAGGTCTTTGGTACTTATTATCAAAGACTCTTTTAATTTTGGTCGATTTACTTTTTGGTCTTCATCTTGATTTGACACTGTCACATTTGACATTTCTTTGTTTACATGATGTTTTTCAGGCACAAAGTTACTTTGACTTAGTTACTAAGGTCCACATAAGTCCTTTAATTTCAGATTGATTTCAGAATACAAGTGTTCGTTTCGAAATGGGTAAACTAATGAGTTGTGGTATTTGTTGCATGGTTCTAAGTATTTGGGCGATAGTTCAATTGGTAATTTTATGACATCAATTACTTGTACCTACTGCCTGTTTTCGGCAACTAGACCTCTCGTAGGCTTGCCCAGCACCTATTTTAAGTAGGTACTCTTTTTATAGGTAGTTCAGTCGATTGTGCCCTGAGGAGAAAACTCGCCAATCGTCAATAGTACGTCTGGAGCCAACTAAGCCGCGGGTTTCATCACGATGTTGATGTTTTCTTTCATTGTAAGAGCAATTTAAATGCGAAAGAATATCTTGTGTGTTCAACTTATACCCCTAGTCCGATTTTAATAAATTTTGTTATGGAGATGGTCGGAACAATAGAACATATGCTAGGTACTCTTTATCCCGATCCCAGACTTGCGCGGGTGAAACTGAGGGACGCTGGTAATAAGTCTCACTAAATTCTTAGTTTTAGAAAGTACCTACCTACCTAGTTATAAACTTTTTCACTACCTACGTTGTAGGTACTTGACCACACTTATAGGTCAAAAAGTTTTATCTACTGTTCTTAGTCTGAATGACCTTTGTTTTAAAAATCTGCTGTTTTTCGAATTTACATAAGTAACCTCAAAAAATATTTTGTTTTTCGAATTCCCAAAAGTCGTAGAACAAAAGTTGTGTTTTACGGTGCACAGAAGTAGCCCTCAACGGCTTGCCAGTATAATTACTAATAACCCATATTAATCTATATACTAATATTATAAAGCTGAAGAGTTTGTTTGTTTGAACGCGCTTATCTCAGGAACTACCTACTGGTTCGAATTGAAAAATGCTTTTTGTGTTGGCTTATAATATTTAATATAATTAATTCGTTCAGAGTCTAATGGGCGTATTCTACAAAATGGAAGCTGTCACTTTGATACACGATGCCGAAGCGCACACATATGAAGACTTAAATAACTTTATAGATTTAACTAAGAAGAATTATGCTGCTGTAAGTTAAAGTATAGGTCGGGCAATTAATCATGGCCCCTAGCGGAAAGTGGAAGAAATATGCGCAGAACTAAATTTTTAGGTCCGTTTGACAGGGGGAAGGGAGGGTCAGTTGCTCACATTATCGCTCTCTGTTCCGCCCACACGTCTCTAGCCGCGCTCTGTCCCGCTCCCGCACGTCTTTCGTCGTCTAAGTACTGTCGCGCACATAAAACCCACACACACCTAACTTTCCCTAAGTCTAAATTGAAAAATTGGATAACCTAATGTATTAAAATCAATGTCTTTTTGGTTACGTTTTTTTCTAATTTAAATGAATGTCTTTGGGTTGGGCAAAATAATAAATGGGGATAAAGTATTACGATTTGGCTGTAATAATTCTGTCAGTGATTTTACATGCTCAAACCATCCCCGCCAATTTCCGCTGGGGGTCATGATTCATTGCCCGACCTACCTACTTAATATCACCACTATCTTTCTAAAATAAATTTAAGAAAATGTAAGTGGCTACTATAACCAATTTGAGATTTCGACTTTGACTAACTTATTCAACTTATTTGCATCATAATCATATTAATCATACCTACTTATAATAATCGTATTCAACGCAACATTGGGCTGTGGGGAAGGCCGCCTCCTTATCCACTACCGGGCTCCGTAGTTCAGGAAGGTCAAACCAGCTACTAACGTGGAGACCGAAGTCTCATCTTTAACCATGTTCGAGACCGATTTTGACTTCACGGAAATAAATTGCGTCAAATATACAATTCAACTCTGTTAACAACCAAGTTCAATGTAGGTGTACAATAGAATCTCACCACGGCTCTCATCATATTTGTCTAGTCTTTCCCGCCAAAAACACTAGGTATTTAATTACCTACTTATTTTATTTTATTTCTCTTTTTAAGTTGGCAAGGAATTGCTGGATCACGGCCGGAATTTACCTAATAACATTAATAATATCGATAGTGTGTATAAGAAAAGCTAAGAAACTTGACAAATTGTCCGACGAAATTAAGTTAAACGAAGAGTTGGCCTGCAGCCCGAAACAGCCGCTGGGGAAAAAGAAAAAAAAGGAAAAAGTAGAGGAATAAAGAGATTGTAGGAGTACATTTATTTTTACCTCCAAAATAGCCGTAATATTTTTAATTTTCTAGTATATTAAAAGGTGAAGTAGGAGCTGAAAACCCCTATCCCTTTCCCCCGCGCGCCACGAAATGGCAGCTTGAACTATTTTATGTACTTAATTAAAAGACTAACATCTATTTTAGCAAAAAATCTGTACTACCTAATGGGATTTGATGTGAAGTTTATGAAAAGATAAATTTTGTACTTGTTTTTTCATTAAAATCGCCGTAAAATTGAGAATAAAAAAAATGAAGAGTTTTTTCTATCGGGGCAAATCACTCTTATCTCACACAAAGCATATCTTCACCTTGACGACAGTAGGAATATTCTATGGATTTTAGCGGTTGGTTTTCAAAGACACTTCTATCGCCCTTCTGGTCTTACCACTTCGGCTTAAATTATACCTACCTATAATTGTGTATGGTGACTATTGGTGACATTTTTTTGTAATTATTATCTTATCAGGGTGTAGGTCTATGCCACGTGGCATTTTCTCATTAAACTCCACGACTAGGTTTCGTCGGGGCTTAGCGAAACGAGACTAAAAATAAAAGTCAAAAGAAATACTAACTCTTGATGCAAAGCGAAGCCCAATAAAAATAATTCGATGAAGACTTGTGGGAATTGTAATTAGGCTTATTTATTTTAGTCAATAATTTTTAGTAAGTATTTATCATGTTGTATTAAAATATATTACGTTTAATATTGTTTGTTTCTAATTTAACTACTACTTACATAATTTATTAGATATTTTAGGCCATATCTAATACAATACGGTGTGGTGTGGCGGTGGCGCCACCGGCACCGGTCGTGCTACCGTGGTGTCTTTAGCTACCAAGCGAGCAACACCGGACGACGTCCATCTTGACGTAAAAGAAGATTGTTTAAAAACAAAAAAGGCAGTGCTGAATGAATCCTTGGCACATGAGTAAAGAATAGATGTGTCCTTGGTAGTGCAACTGGTGGTGGAGTGAGTGAGACGCCAAATACTTTAACCTCCTGCCTACCAGAGAAACTTTTTTAATCGTATGTTTCTGAAACTTGAGTATAGTATTCCTGTCAGGTTAACATGTACCGGAAAAATAGTTAAAAAAATCTCACATGTCGGAAAATGGTTTTTCATTATGTCCTCTGCAAAGAACAAACGTAGGTAATTAAAGTTTAGACCACTTGACTGCCGTTGTACTATATGTAGTACATTTTCAAATATGTTTGTTTTTTTCAGTTGTAACAGATAACGACATATCTGAAGCTGTCAATGACTCTGAATTAGACCTTTCCGGAGATGATTGGGATGATGGTCCAGAGTTTCTACCTCCAGATTTCAACCAAAGAGCCACTAACCATGAGACTAGCGAATCTAGCAGTTCAGATGATGAGGACAATATGATATTTCCTCCAGCAGCTTCTCCAGCGCTGTCCAACAGTTCTGTATATGTATCTTCTTCATCACGGTCTCGCTCACAAGGACGTGGAAGAGGTGGCCGCGGACGTGGACGCGAAAGTAGACGTGGACGGGCTCTACTTGGCGAGGAAACACAACAGATGCAATCGTTATCTTTATCTACCCGACAGATTGCGGTCAGAAATCGCCAAATAAATAATGGCATTCAAGATACATGGACGAAGGACATCCTAGAATCAGAAATTAATGATTTGATGCAGCCAGCCTACATACACAAAGAAACTCAGGATTGGGAGTGGCATAAGTTCTATGATCAATATATCGACGATGACATTTTGACAGCTTTAGTTAACTGCTCGAATAGAACACATATTTTGGAGACAGGTAAATCAATGGGTCTAACTTTGAGAGAACTAAAAATATATATTGGAGTTACAATGATAATGTCAGCGTTACAGTATCCTCAAATTGATGTGTACTGGTCTGAAAAATGGAAGGTTCCTATCATTGCCATGGCTATGACGAGAAACAGATTTTATTTCATAAGATTACGCCTAAAGTGTGTTTATGATGCTGAAGTAACAGCAGAGCAAAAAAGACAAAAAATTTGGAAGATAAAACCACTCTTTCTCTCAAAGTTAGACCCATTAATTTACCTGTCTCCAAAATATGTGTTCTATTCGAGCAGTTAACTAAAGATGTCAAAATGTCATCGTCGATATATTGATCATAGAACTTATGCCACTCCCAATCCTGAGTTTCTTTATGTATGTAGGCTGGCTGCATCAAATCATTAATTTCTGATTCTAGGATGTCCTTCGTCCATGTATCTTGAATGCCATTATTTATTTGGCGATTTCTGACCGCAATCTGTCGGGTAGATAAAGATAACGATTGCATCTGTTGTGTTACCTCGCCAAGTAGAGCCCGTCCACGTCTACTTCCGCGTCCACGTCCGCGTCCACCTCTTCCACGTCCTTGTGAGCGAGACCGTGATGAAGAAGATACATATACAGAACTGTTGGACAGCGCTGGAGAAGCTGCTGGAGGAATTATCATATTGTCCTCATCATCTGAACTGCTAGATTCGCTAGTCTCATGGTTAGTGGCTCTTTGGTTGAAATCTGGAGGTAGAAACTCTGGATCATCATCCCAATCATCTCCGGAAAGGTCTAATTCAGAGTCATTGACAGCTTCAGATATGTCGTTATCTGTTGCAACTGAAAAAAAACAAACATATTTGAAAATGTACTACATATAGTACAACGGCAGTCAAGTGGTCTAAACTTTAATTACCTACGTTTGTTCTTTGCAGAGGACATAGAAAATCAATTCAAGGTTACTTCTACATTATTTATTTTTATTCAAAAATAACACTGTACATCTACATTTCCAAGTTTTAATTACTTCCTTTTTATTCAAAAATCAATAATTATTAGAAATTTGATAAGATTTCAATGGATAAACTTACCTCTGCGTAAGCGCACGGTCGCATCTTCACCTTCCGTCGCCATTTTGAAAAGAAATGACAGGTCGGAAGTGACACTTTAATTTTTTTTCTTAAGCCTATAAAGCCAATATAGGTAACTAGTAAAAAAAACTAATCGCGCCAATTCAAAAAAAGGTGGGAGATTTTTTTAATTCTTATGTTCTTCGAGTAGTACAGATGTAGGTAGGAGGTTAAGTGAAATACTAGCTGTTCCGGCAAACATTGTTTTAACATATTATACAAAGAAAATACACATACAGGGTTATTTTATACTAGCAAGCCGTTGAGGGCTACTTCTGTGCATCATAACAAACAACTTTTGTTCTACGACTTTTGGAAATTCGAACATACTTTCTATGCAATTTTTTGAAAATTTTGAGGTTATGTTTACCTGAAAATCAGCTGTTCCATACACGGAGAGTTCATTATCCTTAAAATTTTACTTATTCTTAAGTTTTATCTACTGTTACTTGTTTGAATGACCTTTGTGTTAAAAAATTTGCTGTTTTTCGAATTTACATAACCTCAACGTTTACATTTTTTTTTTCGAATTTCCAAAAGTCGTAGAACAAAAGTTGTTTGTTAAGGTGCACAGAAGTAGCCCTCAACGGATTGTTAGAATAATTACCAATAACCCTATATATTCTCAGACCTAACGAATACATTATACTTACACAAAACATTTATAGAAATCGGTTTAGCGGTTTAGGTGGAGTTTGGCAACTAACATCGCGACGTGAGGATTTTATATGTATACCTACCTAGGTAGGTGGTAGTTATTTATCGGGAATTATTGGTGGCGCCACCACTACATGATTCGATTGCTGGCAACTTTATGGCGCGACCAAGCTTACACCAGGTGAGAGAAGAGCCTTGTTCCTACCAGTTCCTACCGCTTTTATTTACTACTTACGGGATATTTTGCTAAGTAAAAGCGCCTAAGAAATAAATACTACGTACAAATAGAATTTTCAATAGGCGACCTATTGAAAATGTTGAATATAGTTACTGGTAATCCAATGGGATTTTTTTTCCCATTCGTTTCCACTTCCCAGTGTACATTGCTAGGTAGGAACGACTTGGAACAAGCATTATTTTGTTGGTAGCGCGACTGTTTGCGCCACACTGGTTTCCTAGTGGGACAAGGCCCATAATTATATTTATTAATTACCCATAGATTAATAAGGTACCTGCGGGTAATAAGGGCCACCTCCTGCCTTAATTAAAAACTTAAAATTACTTAAAAAATAGGGGAAGTACCTAAAAGCAGGTCAAATAAATATTTGCTTTATTATCAATCTGAAAAACAATTATCCTTGTTATTATCAAGGTTTTTAAAAACCTTTTAGTTGCCCTTATTACCCGTTTGACACAATGTTATATAAGATTTATTTTGGAAATTGAACAAAAAATAAGTACAAAAACTTATAATGATGCAATTTTTATTCAATACATTTGATATTGTGTAACAAATTATTTGTAAATGCGCTCAAATCTTTACTTCTTCCAATTTTCTGTCAAACGTAACTGTACCTATATTGACGCTCTTAATTTCTTCTTTACTGACTTGTGCGTTTTCCTGAAACGTGAGTTCTATTTAAAAATTATAGAAATCCCACGTATTAAATAAATTGAAAATAAAGATAAGTAAAAAAAGTTTTAAAAAAAAGTAGGTGGGTAGGTACTTCTTACTTTTGGATAGGTAGTAGGTAAGTACCTATAGAAATACCACGTGTTAAATAAATTGAAAATAAAGATAAGAAAAAAAGTTTAAAAAAATGTAGGTGGGTAGGTACTTCTTACTTTAGGGTAGGTAGTAGGTACCTACAGAAATCCCACGTATTAAATAAATTGACCCTACAAATAAATAAATATTACAAGACATTCCACACATCACCATTTGCCCCAAGTTAAGTAACTAGACTTGTGTTATGGGTGCTAGGCAACGGATATACTACTTATATAAAAAAGTAGGTTGGTAAGTACTTCTTACTTTTCTTTAGGTAGCAGGTACCTATAGAAATCCCATGTATTTAATAAATTGAAAATAAAGATAAGGAAAAAAAGTTTAATAAAAAGTAGGTGGGTAGGTACTTCTTACTTTAGGGTAGGTAGTAGGTACCTATAGAAATACCACGTATTAAATAAATTGAAAATAAAGATAAGTAAAAAAAGTTTAAAAAAAAGTAGGTGGGTAGGTACTTCTTACTTTTGGATAGGTAGTAGGTACCTCTATTTTTAAAAACATTCACAAATTTTTATTCATAATTTTATTTTTTTATAGAATTTGGATTTTTTGACATTCCGGAAACTTAGCTTAGCTTAGCTTCCACGGTCACTGGCAAAATTTGGGTACCTACCTACATACTTTCTAAGGTCGTTAACTAAAATGACTCCACTGGCTCGGTGATCCCAAAGTGGGTTTTGGTTTCTGTAATTAAACATATTATTACAAATTTTGTATACTCCGAATTATATAGATACCTAATTAGATACTCAATAATACTGCTAGGTAAGATATTGAACTGCTAGGTTACGGGAACGACCTGCGACGTTACGCAAACAAACTGCTACGTTACGGAAACGAACTGCTACGGTGCACGAACTGCTACGTTACGGAAATGACCTGCTACGTTACGGGAATGAACTGCTAAGTTACGGGAACAAACTGCTAGTTTACGCGAATTAACTGCTACGTTACGGAAATGAACTAATAAGTTACGGTAACGAACTTCTAGGTAACGGCAACTAAATGCTACGTTACGTGCATGAACTTCTAGTTTACGGGAACGATATACTAAATTACTGGCATGAGCTGTTTTGGTTACTATGGAAATAATAATTTGGTACCAACTTTAAGTTACTAATATTTAGCGATGGTTACGGGAGTGAACTGCTTTATTATACTACCATAAAAGCTGATTTTATTCGGGTCGTTGAAGAGTACCTCATCGTCTTTGGTCGGTTGCTGGTTAGGATTGAGCCAGGGGTCGGCGAGAATCTGCGGTATTTTTACTCTAAGCTTCAACGGTGCTAATATTTTAGTGATTAGTTTTCGACATTCAGCCGAGACCTTTGGCTCTCGTGGAAACGACACTTTATTTTGTACTTGCTGAAAATAGAGAAATAAAAAGAAATCCTACGATACTCTTTGACGGCCTCTGTGACGCTGTGTAGAGTTCAGGAATAACACAGTCTACTTTTATCCTGATATTCCTAAGGTATCGGGATTTACCGCTACGCTGGTAAAAACCATAGGGCCAGATAGTTAATAATAGAAGTGTTAAAGTAGGTATGTACCTTTAAAAGCTGTGTATAATTAGTGTCATCGAATGGTAGCCGTCCATAGACAATCGCGTAGAGAACCACCCCCATACTCCAAATATCAGAATCCTGAGGTCTATAAGGGACTCCTTTCAATATTTCCGGTGAGGCGTACGCGTAACTACCGCAAAATGTCTCGCTCAATGAGAATACACCATTTTTAGGCTTCATATGGCCCCTTGCAAAGCCGAAATCCGACAGTTTAATGTTAAGACCGTGATCCATGAGTAGATTTTCGCATTTTATGTCCCTGAAACGAAGTTTTCAATTTAAATGTAGCAGTTCGTTCCTGTAACGTAGCACTAATCAGTAATATTGCAGTGTTGCAAGCTTTGAAAAAAAAGCTGTTTTTTCTATTATCAAAATAATGTTGCCAATATTTATTGACCTAAAAAAATGAAATTGGTGAATATTCAAAATGTGACATCATTTACCGATGGCACAGAATAGATAAAACTACCAAATGGGCCCTGCCTGCCTGTACCGCCAGTGATAGTGTTGCCACATCTTGAACAAAATTCCTTAAATTTACAGTGAATTAAATTTATCATTCGTGACTTATAAATAAAATAATTATTTTTTATCCATGTAATAATATATTTTTTTTGTAATGCCTTCGGAGTACTTACTACCACAAATGAGGAATTACAGAGTTATTTTTAGATCCTGTTGTTCAGTTTAGTAATATAGTTTTATACTAACCTATGGACAACTCCTCGTTCATGACAATAGTCAACGGCTTCAACGAGTTGCCTGAACCAGCGACGACCACGGACCTCGTCAATGTGTTGGTCTTTACGGATTATGTCAAGGAGGCTACCATTTTCAGCGTATTCCATTACGATGTAAACCCTGTAATAATACAATGTTTATGGTTGCAACCCATCTGGCAACTGGCAGATCGATCTTATAGGTCGATTCATACATTCTCTAAGTAGCGCCATCTGTCTGCCAGTTTATGAATTATAGTAATATCTACGTCTTGTTAAAATGTATCTGCGGGTAATAAGGGCCAGTTTTTTAAAACCTTGATATTAGTGATAAAATAACAAATAAATAAACAAATTAATCAATAAATTAATTTCAGGTTGATAATTAAGCCAATATTTATCTAATAACTTGTTTAGTAAGTTATTTTCCCTATTTTTATAAAATATTTAGTATTTAATTAACGGCGGCTGATGGCCCTTATTATCCGCAGGTACCATATAGTAAATAATACGCGTATGACGCAAGTTCGTTGGCAACGTTGGTATAGTCGTTAGTAGTTTTAAAAATCTATTTTGTGTGGTTTTATTTTATTTTTATATATTCTTTTATTTTTATATAGTCTTATTTCGCTAGACATTAACAAATAGTCACACAGATTTGTGAGGACAAATACTTGCCCTGAAGTTGCAGCGATCGTGTGTTTGCGCGGCCATCAAAGAAGGTACGGTACGTACACATTTGTCTATGGTACACACACACAAGTAAATACATACTGTGTGCCCATGCTTATGCAGATACATATTGCTTGGTATACCTTCCTACACCAGTTTTATGGGTAGTAGGATGAATAGGTTTTCTAACCTGTGCGTTGTTTCAATCGCTTGTAAGAATCGTATAAGATTTTCATGTTTGAGGCCTTTTACAACTTCGATTTCTCTGGGTAGGAACTTTTTTAGGTAATCACCTGGTGCTTGAAACTTGCTTATTATTTTTATTGCCACTTGACAGTTGTGTCTGTCGCTTGTGGCTACCTGAAAATTCGTTAATAGTTTCAGTTTATGAAGTAAATGTGAGAAAACTGCAAGAAATCTGTGTGGTTAGGTTTTGATGACAATAAAGTAGGCTTCAATTGATCACAACACAGCTTCACGAATGCGGTATTTTTATTTTGACGTAAATAGTACCTTAACTGTGGCATATGAGCCTGATCCAATAGTTCGACCCAGTACATAGCCGTGAGTTTCAAGCACAGTTAACTTTCTTTCAGCTTTTGCTTCTACACCACTATGTACGGTCGCCGTAGGCTCAGTCGACATCTCGCCGAGGACATTGTCATTGGCTCTCACATCCGGCCCCGGCATATCACAGCTATATTTATTTTGAATAGAATTTAGTTCACTTTAGTCACATTATAAATAATTTAACAACATTTCTATTTTCAATTGATTTTTGTGGGATTTTATTCATGCTGACATTTTGTCAAAAAGTGATTGATTTGTGGTGACGGAATGATTTGAATTTTCCGCCGTGAAGCATAGACAATTTACTAATCGCCAGTAATAAATTATTAGAAAAAAAATTACCTTCTAATTATTATTTATTATTAACTTTTGATAAAATAAACATAATGCTATTAGAAATAAATGAAAATATCATTTATCAGTAGTACTAAGCTATACAGAATAAAACGAATTATTTAAATACAGTAGTGAAGCACTTTTAACCCGGAACTGCAACGAAACGACTAATTTAACCCGGATATTAATAAATCCTTAACAATTTTGCTGTCACTGTCAATGTCAAAATCAAGTAAATAGCGAACGGGCGGAAAATCGAAGTTGTAAACAAACATTAATTTTTAAAATTTTCCGAAAATCTCTGGTTTTAAACGTTAATTTTATTTCAGTGATATAATTTTACAGACAGTGCAAGTGGTATAATCGTTATAACTTCAATATTAACTATAAAATAGTATATTTCTGACAAATTTCTATTGTTGTTTAGTATTTTCAGTCATAACTATTTATTTATTTACCTCTTTTTAATTTAAAATAAATATTAGCAGTAAATTTAGTGTACCTAGTTAAATATATCAACTTTCCTTCTCTTCGACCTTTCAAGTAAGTATTTTAAAGAACTATTTATTGAATAGATTATTTTATTTCATAGCAAAGACCAATTATTTCTTCATATCTCACTTCCTTTCCTAGCCTATTATAATATTATACTAATATCTAATGTTATAAAATACGATATTGTCTGTCTTTCCATTTGCTACTAACCACTGTATGTCCATGCCATAGGCTACTTTTCATCCGAGAAGAACTGAGAGTGCAAAAGTAGCAAAACAAGATAAGTTTAATTTTGCTTAGGGTTTTATATTTTTGAAGGTTTTATTAAATTTTGTATTAGGTACTTGTACTTGTATACGGGCTGTTTTCCGCCATTGGAGCCTTTTTAATTGGGTCCTTTTTGCGTGAGGATGGAGTAGGCTTGCCCAGCACCTACTACCCTCTCAGCTTAGTCAACCATGTCCAGAGGAGAGAACTTGTCAATACTTCTGGAGCCAACTAAGCCGCGGGTTTCATCACGATGTTTTCCTTCACCGTAAGAGCAATGTCAATTAGCGCACATAAATTTTTCTTAAGAAAAATACATTGGTGCACGGCCGGCCGGGATTCGAACCCACGACCTTCAGAATGAAAGTCGAGGTATCTACCACTAAGCCAACACGGCTCTGTATTAGGTACTTATTTAGCATTCTAGTAGTGACTAACCCCTAAGAGGCAATCTCCAGCCCCTGTGTTTTTTGTTCGGAACTAATTTAACTGGCCAAAAAGATGATCTACCCAATATTATTCAGTATCCTCTGCCAACATGAATACACTTACATGAATTGCATTATTATAGAGTAATTGACTTGAAGGATTGCGTTGGGTAGGTTATGATAGGCAAAGGGGAGTAAATGCACTTGACGGGGAATACTTGTGCTGACCCCACATACGGGGAACAGGAAAGGAAGAAGAATTGACTTGAAGGGTTAACTAAGGCTTCTGAAGGCTCAAGTACCTGTAATGTCACTTATCAAGCAAATAGAATTTTAATGAAATTAATAATGTAGGGAGGTCACAGAGGACCGTTCAGAGTACGATGGCACAATAATAATTCAGATGAATAAAAAAAAATGAATAAAAATAATTATTAAGGTTTAGCTTTGCCACTTTTGAGGTAGGTACAGCAATTTAATGACGATAGAATCAGGGGGTGCCATATAGGATAATTAAAGTTTCAATTTTTTTTCTTAATAATTAAGAAAATATTATCAACATACTCAAACCCAAACATGCCAGATTAGTGACACTATAGTACTTATTTCAATGTAAATTAAAATTAATTTAAAACAGTGCAGTCTATGAGATTATTTTCTAATTAAGTAGGTAGGTAAGTACCTAGTTTTTGATAATAAAAGCAATTAGGTAATTACTAACTGCCCATAATATGCTTACAACAATAATTAACATCCTTCTACCATAGAGATTAAAGAGAAAAAAAAACTGAAATGTCTATGTTTAGGGGACTTGAAAACTTTCCAATTTTAAGGGTATTCCAGAACGCCTTATCTGCCTTAAGACACCAGTGTGTACCAGTGTCTAAATAGTCTTGTAAAAAAAATCTAGTTTATATTGACCAATCTATTGAGCGATTTGGAAATAAGTAGGACCTAAAAAAATGGTTGTCATTGAAGAAATGTTTCACACCTTTCCAGAATATAGAGAATAATTATAAATAGGTATTTACTTACAAAAAAAAAGTATTTAAGTATTCTATCTGTTGTCTAGTTACCATAACACAAGCCTACTTTCTTAGTTAGGGGCTAGATGTCGCTGTGTGATTTGTTCCGCAACATTTATTTATTAATTCTTCAGGCTACGATTGATATCCCCATACTCAGTATGCCACGTTGATCGGATATCATAAAGGGGATAGATTTGTTTGTTTATTTGTATTAGGCTACTTTTTATCGCGATATTCCCACGGGATCGGGAGTTACCTATGCGGGGAAACCGCGGAGCATTGCGTTTTTTATATTTCAAATCCTAGAGGTAGTATCGAATCGTCGCAAACTCATAAGCTTCAAAAAACTCAGGTCGTCTAAACTAAGGTAGCAATTCGTCTAAAAAGCTACTGGGAACTCGACTTAAAATAAATAATAATAAATATTGCAGGACATTCCACAAATCGCCATCTAGCCCCAAGCTAAGTAACTAGACTTGTGTTATGGGTGCTAGACAACGGAGATACTACTTATATACTTTTCTTTCGTAAATATATACATATAATACATAGAAACAACCAGACCACAGACAAATATCTAAGCATAAATACTTGTCTGTGGCGGGAATCGAACCCGCAACCCTGTGCTTGGCAGTCCGGCATGGTGACCATTGTACCAACTGGGTCGTCAAAAGCATTTCGTCTCACTCTCAGGTAGTCTAAAGTAGCAACTCGTCTAAAACGCAACTGGGAAGTACCAAGTAGCACACTACCGCCTCAATTGACGACCCAGTTGGCACAATGGTCACCATGCCGGACTGCCAAACACAGGGTAGCGGGTTCGATTCCCGCCTCAGACAAGTATTTATCCTTAGATATTTGTCTGGGGTCTGGTTGTTTCTATGTATTATAAGTATAAATTTACAAAAGAAAAGTATATAAGAAGTATATCCGTTGTCTAGCACCCATAACACAAATCTAGTAACTTAGCTTGGGACTAGATGGCGATGTGTGGAATGTCCTGCAATATTTATTTTTAATTCCTTTTGAATGGACCAGAAAGTTACGCAATACCTCTCAAGTCGGTAAAATGAATACCGAATGGTATAAAAACAAGAGTCTTTTTATATCAGAAAGGAGAGTGCTGCCGATGACCCCATTTCCGTAACGCCATAGTTTTTTTCCTTTCCTTTCATTCAAAGCTTTTCCTCACTAGATAGATAGCTCGTTGTCTCTTACTCTTATTGCTTATTCTGTTTGTTAGTTTTTGTGTTATGTTTTTCATAGTCAATGCGATGTTACTGACTTGTGTTATTTATTAGTTTGGCTTACTTATATGTTTTTACTTCGGTATAAAATACAGTGTAAGTTAATTTTTAATATGCTTTCTGGATATCATAAAGATGGACCTGTTACCAAATTTAAAAAAAAAACAACGTTTTTAGATGAATAGTGAACAGTTTATTTGTACAACACATTAAACATATAAAATACTAGCTGCGCCCCGCAGTTTCACCCGTGTAAGTCCCGATCCCGTGGTCGGGATAAAAAGTAGCCTATATGTTAATCCAGGCCTCTAGCTGTCTACATACCGAATTTCATTGCAATCGATTCAGTAGTTTTAGCGCGAAGGAGTAACAAACATACACACACACACACATACAAACTTTCACATTTATAATATTAGTAGGATTAGTGGGATTTTACACAGAAAAACGCCGCTAAAAGCTATAAGTACCAATTTTTTATTTGTTTTTTAGGGTAAAACGAGGCATTTTTACTAATATGCCACTTCTGTTGCCGCTATAACAACAAATAGGTACGGAACCTAGAATATAATGGTACGGAACAGTTCGTGTGCAAGTCCGACTCGCACTTTGCCGAATTTTTTAACCAATGTCAAATGTCTAAGGAAAAAAACTTGCTGATACAAAAAGCCAATGAACAGTTGCAGTTGGTATTAAGCAAATAAACTTAGGAAAGTTAACCGTAAACACCTTTAAAAAGTTAAAAATTTGTTCGTAAACAAGATAAAGGTAACGAGACAGCGCTCCTGCACGTCAAAGATATAAAATATCTATATATGTAGGTACTACAATAGAGAAAACATCTAAAGGCCAATTCTCATAAATGACATTGTTCAAAATACATTGCAATATCATTTCGATTGCATTTTAATTACAAATAAACCGATTTCGATAAAACATAGCTAAGAACACTCCCGACTAATTCCCCTTTCAAACAAAAAAAAACTAAATCAAAATCGATTCATCCGTTCACTGCGATACCACATACAGACACACATACACAGACACGTCAAACTTATAACACCCCGTCGTTTTTGCGGTATGAACGTGGTTTTACCCGTGTTATTCCCGATCAAGTAGGAATATCGGGATAAAAGTGTAGCCAATGTGGTATTCCAGGGATTCAACTATTTTCAGACCAAGTTTCATCGCAATTGATCAGTACTTTTTGTATGAAGGAGTAACATACACACGTAGGATTTGATGTATTTCAGAAGGCCAATTCTCGATAAAATTGTCAAATAACATTGCAATATCGAAATCGAGATTACGAAAAATATTCTTCACAATACCAGAAGCTGACTTTGAGGGTATTTAAAGCTACTTAGAGGGTATTTTAAGCTATTTTGAGAGTATTTTAAGCTAATTTGAAGGTATTTTAAGCTATTTTTTTGGGGTGGGGAGGGTATTATAAGCTAATTTGAGGGTAATTTTTTGTAATCGAAATGCAATGCAATCAGAATGATTTTGCAATCTAATTTGAACAATTTTATTTACGAGTATTGGTCTTCAGGGCAAAGTTAACCAAGTAATTAAATAGGTTCTGATGTTTCCTTTATTTCACAATAACTTAAACATCTCTCCTGCACGTCTCCACCAAGCGTCACATCAAACAATTAAGAGGATCTCCAGAGTTATCTCCCGAGTTAGGTGTGCGAAACGATATATCGTGGACTTGATTACTTTTTCTACTTCACCAACTAATAAAAGTTGACCAGCAAAGCGAGAACTTGCCCCGCGTTTTTAATTGAAACAGTATTTTCATCGGGAATTGATGCGACGAATATTGTCAGGTGGGTAGAAGGAATTCTATACGTAGGAGGTACTGTTTGTTAATCGTTTATTGATTGAACTAACTTTGCATTGTTAATTTTATTCACACAAAATAAATAGGCCTGCCTTTGACATTAACTTACCAAAGCAAAGATGAGGTTGAGGATGTAGCATGCACGCCTAGATGTACGGTCGGCTCATCGGCTACATAATTGCAGACCCACCGTAGAGCTCCAAAACGGGTGTTATAAGAATGTTTTGAACACGAGCAAGATTCTAGGCACCTGCTTTAGTTGAAGTTTAAAGTCTTCTTACTCATCAATTAATTAAGGAATGTTTGCATTGTAATAAACAAAAATTATTAGAATGCAAACATTCCAATAATAGTAATTTTAGAACTCTACCGAGGGCTGCAATTATACAGCCGACTGAACCTATTCATTTTAGACTTGAAGACACCAAGGTCGTGACTCGAAGACCCCACCGTTTCACCCGTGTTAGTCCCGATCTCGTAAAAATAGATGAGCAAAATTAAGTAGCTTTTGCGTTAATCCAGGTCTGAGGACTCCAGCTATCTACAAATAGAGGGGAGCACTATTGCTCCCATAATCTTTTTTAGCATTATGCCGTTTGGCATAACAGTTTTAGCCTAAAGTTTTTTTTTTGCATAAATTCTGATAAGCAACACTATGCTTATCATAATTCTGATAAACGCTCTTTGGCAAACGGTTTCTTTGGCATAATTATAATTTACTATAATTTTCTTTATCATCATTTTAATCTCTTCGGCCGCATAAGGAACCGGAGTTTTTTTCTTCTTTGGTAACTGGTTACGAACCTCCGGTTTCGTATGTGGCCGAAGGGATTTTAATCAGCATAAATGTAACAGAACGCTCAGCAATTTGACAGATGTCAAAGTGACATTTTTTTCCCTATATACTTGACACTTATCGTTATATTTTGGACATTTCATACAATATCTATTAAATTATAGCCTATGTGCTATTCTGGTGTATAAGCATTATTGTAAAGTTTAATTAAAATCCATTCATTAGTTTTTGCGTCAAAGAGTAACAAACATCCATCCATCCATACATTCAAACTTTCACTTGTATAATACTAGTAGGATAGGATTAGCTGCGCTTCACATTTTTAGCAGCCTAATGCCCGAATACTGAAAGGCTACTTAATCTTAAGTGGCGTTTAAATTGAAATTTAAGTGTAAGCTTCAATAGAAAGCATACACTTAACGTCAATTTAAACGCCACTTAAAGTAAAGTAGCCTTTCAGTATTCGGGGGTAAGACTTGAAGAAGTGTCATATAAAGTAAGCAGCATGTTTGAGTTATTATTCTACAAGATAGATAGATAGATAACTTTATTTGTACAACACAGAAAGAAACAGAACACGATAAACACAAAGTAAAGTAATAGCTAGAAAGTATAAGTTGCACAAATGGGCGGCCTTATCGCTGAAAGCGATCTCTTCCAGGCAACCTTTGGATGGAAAAGAACTGATTCAGCTTTATTGGTAGGTTGTGAATAATTTAACTTATATTAATTTAACAAGATTAATCTTTTTCTTAGGGGAATAGTAGTGTTAAACTACAAAAATGCTTGATTCTTTCGGTCTATCGTTCTTTATCGTCAATAATAGACAGCAAAAAGTTACCGTCAGACAAGTTATCTCGAAGTCTTCCCAGTTTTTCATTCATTTATTGCACGCAGAACGGAAATGCTTAATGGTTATTCTCGTGGTCGCATTTGATATAAAAGCTGAACTTTGTTCGCTTTGTCTCCGCTAAGACACTTTGTCCGAACAAAGTGCATTTTTTTTTGCAAGTTTTTGGTTTCTGGTCTCTGGATTGTTGTAAACCGATTTGTTGAGTAATTCGAATGGAAATTGCCGTTTTGGTTTCAATAGCTACGCATTTTCTTTGTTCATTGAGTATGAAGCCTTTTGTTTTCTAAACGCTTTGTTCTGTAATAAAAGGCTAAGTTATAAAATTGATATATCTATCTATTATTTATGATTGAATATCATTGTTGTACTTTTTAATTGTTTACATATTTAGACTTAAGTAACCTGATATTAGCTAATTGAAAATTGAGAAACTTTGTGTTACTTACCTACAATTTTTCGCAAAAATCAAAATTTGCCCATATCTTTTTATCGTGTTGACTCAGAATCTTGATTTTTATACACCTAATAGGGACTATAGACCTCAGTATCTGGTATTTTCAACTTTCTAAATCCACCCGTTCCTTAGAAAATCGGTGGTGACATGCCCTTATAAGATCAAGTGATCTTATAAGGGCTCCTTTTTAACCCCCGACGCAAAAGTGTTATAAGTTTGACGTGTTTGTATGTGTGTGTGTGTCTGTCTGTGGCATCGTAGCTCCCGAACGAATGAACCGATTTTGATTTAGTTTTTTTTGTTTGAAAGGTGAATTATATACCTTTTAAATTACGGAACCCTAAAATCGTCGAAAATCAGATAAAATGAAATCGTCCGAAGATGTTCGATTATACTTAGTGTGTGCTGTTTACAGAGACTAATTAAAAACCCGAAAACAGCCAACTTACCAGGAAAGTTTAGCCTACCCACCTTGCGAATGCAACTCGTACAAACCTGGCCCGTTACGTTTGAAATAAACAACGAGTTGAAACACACGGCTTTGTTTCTATAAACGGTGTCCGTCCGCATCCCGGAACTGGGAGTTAGTTTTACGAGTTTCTACCTGCTGTGGTCGGGGACGTTTGCATAGGTTATGTTCAAACACCCCCGCTAAATGAGCAGGGGTGATACCTATAAGAGATTTTGTACTCGAGTTTCAAGGGCTTTTTATAATTAGGTTAGTATTTGACCGCTGATTTTAAGTGCTGATGTGACCTTCAGTTGAAATACATCTTACAGTAGTAACTACTCTTTCGTAGCTAGCTACGAAAGAAATAGACCTAAATGACTGATTTTAAGTGCTGATGTGGTGTTCAGGTGAAATACATCTTACAGTAGCTAGCTACGAAAGAAATAGAACTAAATGACTGATTTTAAGTGCTGATGTGACCTTCAGTTGAAATACATCTTACAGTAGTAACTACTCTTTCGTAGCTAGCTACGAAAGAAATAGACCTAAATGACTGATTTTAAGTGCTGATGTGGTGTTCAGGTGAAATACATCTTACAGTAGCTAGCTACGAAAGAAATAGAACTAAATGACTGATTTTAAGTGCTGATGTGGTGTTCAGGTGAAATACATCTTACAGTAGCTAGCTACGAAAGAAATATAACTAAATTACTGATTTTAAGTGATGATGTGGTCTTCAGTTGAAATACATCTTATATTAGGTATGTACACGTTTATTTAATGTGATATGGACAAAACAATTATGCATTTTAATGATCTTTAAATAAATAAAATAAATATTGCAGGACATTCTACACATCGCCATCTAACCACAAACTAAGTAGCTAGACTTGTGTTATGGGTGCTAGACAACGGATATACTACTTATATTCTTTTTTTTGTAAACATATACTTATAATACATAGAAACAACCAGACCACAGACAAATATCTAAGCATAAATACATGTCTGAGGCCGGTATCAACCCGCAACCCTGTGTTTGGCAGTCCGGCATGGTGATCATTGTGCCTACTGGGTCGTCTAATCTTTAGAAACTGCACATAAATATGCTGTACTTAAATTTCTTAAAAGGTTGTCATTGTAGAAGCAATTTCAATAACCTAAAGATTACACATAGTCTGAGAATTTTTCGATCCAAATTTCAGTTTCAAAGACATAAATGTTTATAAAGCATAAAGAATTTACATTAGTGTCCCAAAGACGACCTACGTAAGGCGCGGAGCGCGGGGCGTGCCGTAACAGTTGCAAACTAAAGGTGCTAATATAAAGTTGAATAATGAAAATAACTGGGATTGTATTAGGTACATTCCTTTTTAAACGAAGGCCAGGTAAACAGACAGGGGCAACGGGTCCCTTTATTTGCAGAATTTTAATAGAAAGGTTCACAACTCCGCCGTGTCATGTGCCCTTTGTAGACTTGTGAAAAGTGTATCCGTAGGTAAAAAATGACATATATCAGTTCTTCTTCTTCAGCAGTATAACTGTGTTAGCTCTGTCTAATGTCTCCTCACACCTTCTTATCACAACTCCGCCGTGTCATGTGGCCTTTGTAGACTTGCGAAAAGTGTATCCGTAGGTAAAAAAATGACATATATCAGTTCTTCTTCTTCTTCAGCAGCATAACTGTGTTAGCGCTGTCTAATGTCTCCTCACACCTTCTTATCGCAACTCCGCCGTGTCATGTGCCCTTTGTAGACTTGCGAAAAGTGTATCCGTAGGTAAAAAAATGACATATATCAGTTCTTCTTCTTCAGCAGCATAACTGTGTTAGCTCTGTCTAATGTCTCCTCACATCGTCCTATCACAACTCCGCCGTGTCATGTGCCCTTTGTAGACTTGTGAAAAGTGTATCCGTAGGTAAAAAAGTGATACATATCAGTTGTCCTTCTTCAGCAGCATATGTCAGCCCACTGCAGGGCATGTGCCTCTCTGATGTCTTTCCACAATCTCCTATCACCGGTTTTCCTGGACTACGCTACCCTAGCATGAACTCAGCTTTTCTCCACCTTTCTCTTTCCATAACATTTGCTTTTTTCAAATTACTTCTTTCCTAGCCTTATCTATTATTTTGTCTATGATTATTTCACTCTTTAAAATTTTTACAGGTCTTTTTGGTGTGTATGTCCACGGCGAGGTCTACCACGTCTCATATGTGGGGTTCACTTAGTTTTAAATTACTTCAATTTATTCATATTGCTATAGATTACGATAGAATCTCTTTTCGTACCAGATATATATCTTCAAATCTAGATCACATCTCTATTTCCGTTCATATTATTTTCAACAAAGCTCATTTGTACGTATCGCGGTGGTTCTATTATAATGACGGTCAAAATCATCTGTTAAATCTGCCCCTTGAATTTGTTGAAATTCTGGTAAACAACCGTTTTTTACTGTTGTCTCAGATTTGTTTGTCTTGAATTATGTTTCGCTGGTTGTTCTGCCGTTTAGGCCGCTTATTAATATTGAATGGGAACAGATGCTTTATTCAGTACTTATTAGATACGATTTTTAATTAAATTAATTAAGTGTATGTAAGTAGATCAGATATATATGATAAATTCGAAGAATTATCAAAATTTTGAGGTGATTTTAATTCCATTATTAGCTAATTATTTTTACAACAAAGGTCATTCAGACTTAGACCAGTATATAAAACTTAAAAATAACTATAATTTTAAGGTTAATGACCTCTTCGTATAAGAAATAGCTAATTTTCAAAATTTTCCAAAAGTCGTAGAACAATTTTTTTTAGTTTGTTTAGGTGCATAGAAGTGCTTGCTAATATGATTACCACTAACCCTGTATAAGTGTTGACGTGATAATGTCTTATAAATCGATGGACACCGGCATTAACAAAAAAGTGAGACGTCGTCGGGTAACAGGAAGGTGAGTTTTATTGGCAAAATAGTTACCATAGCAACGATGTTTTCTTATGACGTTAACACGTAAAATTATCGTCCATAAACCGACTTTACAGACAACCGCTTCTTTTTATCATGTCCAGAGTTTCATTAATATAGAAGATTAGCTTTTGACTTCGTCCGCGTAGAAGTCGAAAATGGACCAAGAAATCACGTTGTCCCATACAAACTTTGCCCCCCTTTTCACGTAGGATTTCGGAAAATCCTTTCTTATCCGATGTCTACGACATACAAAGAAGACACTCTCCAAGTTTCAGGTCTCTACGATCAGCGGTTTAGGCTGTGCGTTGATCCGTCAGTCAGTCAGGACAAAGCATTTTATATGTATAGACCAAGAACTTTATATGTATAGATAAAACAAGTCCTTACTAAATATCTTTCTAGCTTTGTATCTGCGAAATGTTGACAACAAACATTTTGTACCGTTAATGGCCTCCATTCGTAGCACGCTCGTAGACTCGCTACGTTACCACTACGGTGCTACGGTATGTAGACACTCGTAGACAATCACTTTTACAGATTTACCTACCAAAGGTTTAACTGTAGGTTATGTTGAAAAAGTAACGCTTTGGGCTTAAAAATACTCGAAGGTTCAATTCGATTCATAGGACTTAAGAGGAAAGGTCTTTCTGGACTGTTTTCTCCCTGGATAATGACAGTAGAGCAAATATTTTTGTAGCATAAAACCTATAACTGCCATTTTTACTTGAGTTAAGGTGAAAGGGTACCGGCGCTCTCTCCATACAAACGTAGACGATTGTTTTCTCCCTAGATAATGTTGTCATTATCTAGGGAGAAAACAGTCGACAGGTTGCCTGGAAGAAATCGCTTTCAGCTATAAGGCCGCCCATTTGCGCAACTTATACTTTCTAGCTATTACTTTGTGAATATCGTATTCTATGTTCCTAACTGTGTTGTACAAATAAAGTTGACCATTTATCTATCTATCATGCCCCTATGTCTTATTGTTATTAAATACTAGCAGCGCTCCGCGGTTCACCCGCGTTACTCCCGATCCCGTGGGAATATCTAAATAAAAAGTAGCCTATAGCCTTCCTCGACAAATGGACTATCCAACACAAAAAAAATAATTTTTCAATTTAAACCAGTAGTTTCTGAGATTAGCGCTTTCAAACAAACTCTTCAGCTTTATAATATTGTATTCTTACAAGTCTTACGAGTTTTTAAACGACTAGTGACGTCATGTCCGTCAATATACGTCAAACATGCTGCAGGCATTGCCGATCCCCACCACCGCATATAAAAGCAAGTGCTTAGTGGTACACGGTTCACTCCACGTTCACTCGTTTGAGGACTCTGAGGTGTTTGGGTTCGACGCTGCTTACAGTAAGACTATTCCAAATTATGTTATAGGATTCTCTTGTATTCTCTAGGAAAGGTAACAATGTTGACTTAATAATAAAAGGTGAAATGTGGTTCAGTTCACCATCCACGTCAGTGGTTTATGTTGGAACCGTTTAATAGTGTTACCCCTCATTTATTGTGTTCTTAGCTACCTAGATACCTAGAGATTGAGTAGGTGTTGTTTCTATCCCTAAACTACCTAAATAGTATTATATATTTTTTGTTTTTTAGGACTCTTACTTTCTATGATAATTAGAATTCAAAAAAACCAAAACACAGGGGCATGGTCATGGCAGTTATAGGTTTAATGCTACAATAATATTTGCTCGAGTGTCATCATCCAGGGAGGAATCAGTCGACTACGTTTTTTTATGTTAGATGGTTGTTAATATTTGTTGTTAAAGCAGCAGCAGAAATACACAGTCTGTGAAACTTTCAACTGTCTAGCTATCACGGTTCATGAGTTACTGGTGACAGACAGACGAAAGGACAGTGAAGTCTTAGTAATAGGGTCCCGTTTTTACCCTTAGGTTTAGGTTTAAAGAATTTATTTACTCATAAAAGACATAAGTCCACTTACAATGAGTATTAGTAAGTACTTATCATTAGGTTAGTTTCAGAACTTTCGGATATCGTTTATCAAAATATCTTATCTATAATATATTCTCTAAGTTTGTTTTTATATTTATTTTCTGTTTTACATTGTTTTATCTCTTTAGGTAAGTCATTATACATCTGTGCACCTTCAAACATTATATTTGGGTACGGAACCCTAAAAAGAGATAGTTTGGACACTAGACTTCAAACATTTAGCTTATCTACTTAAGGCTATTTATTTTGTCTGTGGTCTGGTTGTTTCTATGTATTATAAGTATATATTTACAAAAGAAAAGTATTTATGTAGTATATCCGTTGTCTAGCACCCATAACATAATCTAGTAACTTAACTTGAGGCTAGATAGCGATGTGTGGAATGTCCTGTAATATTTATTTATTATTTCTTTATGCTGCCAAACGGTACGCGCCAGAAATATCATTCGCTTGCAACTAACATTGTTGATTTTAAAGAATATGTTTTGTTTTTTTTCAAAAGTGCAGTGATGGAATTTTAGGTAAAATCTTTACCGATATTTTGGGATAGTTTAAGACGAGAATTCCTTGTCATTTCAAATCTAGACTGGTTTAAATTCTTAATTTTTGAATAACTCCAAACCTATAGGGAATTTTTGGCTCAATGTCACACCAAAATGTCGGTAAAAATCTCACCTACAATTCCATCTCAGCACTTTTGAGAAAAACAAAACGCATTCGTAACAATCAACAATTTTCACCAACGAAGGCGACTGGTGCCGGTAGTAACTATTTAGTAGGCTGTGTACCAAGGTCGTTGGCGTATGGACACCCCTTAAGTAATTAAGCCAAGACAAATACCTAATTGAAATTTGCAGACCTGAAATTCGGCCACACTGACCTAATTCAACTTAAGTGACCTTGAGGTTTGTTTGTTCTATATAAAAGCTGAATTTTCTTTGAGAACTTTCTACGAAAAAGATAATTGATATCCTACAATGACTTATTATTTTACGTTCCAAGAAAAGACTTTTTGTGAAACTCTGTGAATTTAAGAATAAAAGGTATCCGTTTCTTATTTCCACGTAAAATATAGTTTTATATTAGCTGCGTCTTGCGGTTGCACCCGTGTCTGGATTATGTAGAGTTGAGAAGATAAATCTGAATAAAAATTGTAAGTAGCCGCGTATTGTTTTACCGCTCGCTTCGCAACAGATTAACAGAAATTTAAACTATTCTATTGCTTTTTTAAGAAACCTACGCCCGATAATCAAACGTTTAGGTGTCCTCTTAATATTTAAGATAGCTTTTGCCCGCGACTTCGTCCGCGTAAAAGTCGACAATAGACCAAGGAATCACGTTGTCTCATACAAACATTGCCCCCCTTTTTCACCCCCTTAGGGGTAGAATTTCGAGAAATCCTTTCTTATCCGATACTTACGTCACACAAAGAACACACCCTCCAAGTTCCAGGTCTCTACGATCAGCGGTTTAGGCTGTGCGTTGATCCGTCAGTCAGTCAGTAGTTCAGGACAAAGCATTTTATATGTATAGATGTGCCTACAATATATAAACATGAGAGTTAAATGTCAATTAGATCGCCACTTAAGATTTATATAGGCTTTTAGTATTCGGATGTTACACTGGTTTTCAGGGTTCCGTAAAGGTAGAAAAGGAACCCTTAAAGATCACTTTCTTGACCGTTTGTTTTATTTTTATTTGCTTACAAGTACAGTACATCCATCTCTCTCACACAGTACATCCATGTTTTCTTACATCGTTGTCTTCCTCTTCATCCCTCTACATTCATACGCATCACTCTTCTAGTCACAATATGTGTCTCTTCTCTTCTCATCACATATTTATACCAACTCAAAGGGATTCGTACATATACAATTTATATTCAACAGTTAACTTATTAAAATAGTAGCTGCCCCCCCATAAGTCCCGATCCCGTGGGTATATCGGGATAAAAAGTAGCCTATATGATAATCCAGGTCTCTAGATATCTACAAAACGAGTCTCGTTGCAATCGGTTTCGTAGTTTTTGCCTAAAGGAGTAATAAACACACACAAACTTTCGCATTTATAATATTAGTAGGATTTTTAAAACAAAATGCGTCTTCAAAAATTATAAGATTTGAATTCGCAGCCAGGTTTTCCCCACGCATTGAACCTAACGAATCAAATTTAGTTAGCGATTTTTGAAGACTAGGACAAAATATTTTCAAATAGCCCAGTGCAGGCAAAGTACTAAGTGAATAACAGATAATGTATTGTTGATATGGCTTTTTCATTGTTTTAAATTTATTTTTAACAGTACCCTCTGCAATCAAATAAATCTACCTACAAACTATTTTAGAATAAAGGAATGCCATCAATGCAACAATTGCAATTTAAAAAATAGCGTACGCAACACCGAATTCTGTGCCAAAACTAATTTTTGTGAAACGCAATAACGTACCCTTAACGCTTCAATGTATGAGAATGAAACTCATTTTATGGTGCGTGAGCAACATTTTTTTAATTTTAAATAGCGGGGCTCCTAAATAGATTTGAAATAAAATTGCTTTCCCTTGTTATAATCGGATAATATTGTTAGTTATATTAATAACTTCTTATAGGATACTAGCTTTCATCCGCGACTCCGTCTGCGTAGGGTTTAAATTTTCCTACAAGGTTTTTTAACTGCTTACAGCCTACGTCATAATAGCTAAGCCTGATCCGTCCATTTTCTTAAGGTGAAAGGGCACCGGCGCTCTCTCCATACAAACGTAGTCGACTGTTTCCTCCCTAATATAATGACACTAAAGCAAATATTTTTGTTGCTTAAACCTATAACTGCCATGACTATGCCATGAAATTAAGATTTAAAAACAATTAAAAAATTATAAAAAATGATCATAGAAATTAAGATTTAAAAAACAAAAAATACATAGAGGCTTGGTCGGTCATGGCAGTTATAAATTTTATGTAACAAATTTTTTTGCTCTACTGTCATTATCAAGGGAGGAAACAGTCTACTACGTTTGTATGGAGAGAGCGCCGGTAAAAGTCGTGAATGAAGTGTAACTCCACTTAGCGGGGACACCTGTTCTTTTGTAATAGGTCTTTCCATTAAATGAATCTATATAATTAGGCCTATCAATGGTTACAAAACTAAAGTGTGCTATATCTTAGGCCGCATAGTCACCTTCGATCAGGCAGGTTTGATAGTGGTCAAACGCTGACCTTTTCACTCTAACATTACAAAGAGGAAAGGTTTTTTGTTTCTACCGAATAGTCTCCGAACCTACTGGACAGATTTTTATGAAACTTAGTATGAGGATACATTGATTCTTTGAGAACAACAAAGGCTACATTTTATCCCGATATTGCAACGGGATCGGGACTTACGCGGGTGAAACTATCACAAGTAAAAGTCAGTCAGCCAGTAAGGGCTTTAAATTTCATATTCATTGATAGGTAAATGTGTAGGAAGGTATTTAAGTAAGTAACCTACGCATAGTTATATTTTTAAGACAGGAAAATGTTCGATGTTGGTAAAAGTTCTTTCAAATGACTCCATTGTGAGGAAAACTTCTATCGAGATCCTGGAATGGTTCGTAAAATGAGGACATTTGCAGAACAAAATGGTTTAAGAATATGGTTCGCTCACATTTACCCGTTTGCCGTATTACGGTCGAATCGTACGTACAATTTAAAATGTAACGTATTGTGGTGACATGAGTTCAATCTCAGAATGAGACAATGTTGTTGCAATGTTATTGTGTCTCATTATAAATAAATAAATAAATATTGCAGGACATTCCACACATCCAGCCATCTAGCCCCAAGGTAACTAGACTTGTGTTATGGGTGCGAGACAACGGATATACTACTTATATACTTATCTTTTGTAAATATATACTTAAAATACATAGAAGCAACCAGACCACAGACAAATATCTAAGGATAAATACTTGTGTGAGGCGGGAATCGAACCCGCAACCCTATGTTTGGCAGTCCAGGCATGGTGACCATTGTGCCAACTGGGTCGCCATTATGGCCTTTACATCTTATCTAGATTATTTAGCAACTGCCACACTATTCAGGGCGCTGTAGTGCCATTAGATAACAGACAGACAGTTGCTTTCGCATTTATAATATTAGTAAGGATAGAGTTTGGAATTAGGATGTTACGCTTATTAAATTAGGATAAGATATTCGGTCAAAAATAATGCGGTGTAATGCCGGATTAGCAAGACTTAGTTACTTAGTAAATAAATAAATAAAAATCTTTATTGTAACACAAAAATGGTTTACATTTCAAGTTTTAGCCCTACCAGCTACTTTAGCGTAAGTTGTGTTATAGCCGGCAGTTCATTCCTTACAATAATTATACAAACATTTTTAGGTTACAATAGTAACTAAGATAAGAACCGTACAGGAAAAAAAAAGTTACTTACTAGATACTTCCCTAACTTTAAATCAATCAAGTTTCCACATATAATAGGTATTCTGTGTCGTGATAACTCAACGAATCTTAACCACTTCTTGATTTTACACTTAATTTGATGGTTAATAAGGTATCTAAATTTACATTTCTTATCAAAAATATTATAAATCTTAGGTGCAAGAAAGTTGTATCTTTTTTTTGCATATTTATTACCTACTCTTGGAATATAGCATTGTGGACGTCTAACATTACTGTTAAGTGATAAAGAAACTTTCAATTTGTGATATTTACGCAAGCACTGATAGACAAAAATTTATAAAATTAAATTTAAAATATTTATAAATTACTTGGTTTTTAAGTAGGTATTCCAATAAACTAAAAACTTTTTTAAAGTATCATGGTAGTGGTAGTACGACTAACCTGTCTAATCTGTGATAGTTTACCTACACTTTCAACTGAAAATGATACAGTTTTCCAAACTTAACCACCTTTCTGCTAAGGGAGACCCTTAGCAGAAAGGTGAAAGAAAGTCATACTTATAAGTAGTATCATGGTAGTATGACTACCGTAGGGAAGGTATCCGTAGTAACTTGGTATACGTAGTATCATAGAGTAACATAATATCGTAGTAGAATCAAACCATCAATCTGTGATAGTATTTTTGATGCTACTAAGTTTATGTTTGAGTGAACGTTAATTTTTAAAGAGTAACCGTTATTGTGGATGTCCGCAGCACATTCGAGTTATGATGATTGTAGTGGTTTTTTACGAGGGCTACTTTATTAGGGAAAGTGGGAGTGACGTCTCTGCCATTCTCTCGTGATGCTAGCTGTATCTTTTATAAGCGAACTCGGACATTTGCGGACAGGTTTATAACTTGTCCTTTTGTTGGTAGAGAGTTATGTTTCTTGTTTGTGTTAAACAGAAACTTTTAGGTGTATTACGGTTCTTTCATATTTTCGGGAGGGAATTTATTACATTTTTTATAGTAGGTAGGTGTCTGATGAATGTCCCGTGCTTTCGAATCGAGTTCTGTAGAGTATGCGGGCCGAACGTCACACCATGTTTGAGCTGACTTTGCTTCTTATTAAATGTTTTATTTTTACCTATTTTGGACGAAGTTTTTTACGGTTAAATTCCGTGTAAGCGCTGATTTAAAGCGCTCGAAATCCACTATTTTTTGTTGAATCTAAAACGTCAATATCGATAAGTATTTCATTATTATGGCGGTTGTCAAACATTGATAACAAAATCAATTCATAGTGAACCACGAACTTACCAAAAAGGGTTATTTGAACAGTATAATAATAATGAAGAGTTCAAGGACGGGCAACAGCCGCCAACTTCAATATAAATATTATTGCAATAGAACGCTAAACGCAGGATAACATTTGCATATTTATAAGAGAGCAGCCCTCAGCAAACATGGAGGGAATTGGTTACGGGCCGAGTTTGTTTTTGACATAATAGGCCCTTTGTCGATGGAGGCTGTTCCTTATAGTCATTACTCAGCGGCTTCTACGTGTGAGTTAGCATATTCCGTTAACCGAGGCGTGGTTTCTTAGTATAAAGTATCCATAAATCCTAATTTACTTAAGTCATATGAAATAAGGTCAGAATCAGCTTAATATACGAGTATATTTCGGTTTTGAGAAAACTTTTGAGTGAAAATAGAGCTGATTTCTAAAAAAGGCACCCTACTTACATTTTTATGTTTTTTGTTTTTAGTATCTGTTGTTATAGCGGCAACAGAAATAGGTACATCATCTGTGAAAATTTCAACTGTCACAGGTGACAGACTGACAGACAGACAGTGAAGTCTTAGTAATAGGGTCCCGTTTTTACCCTTTGAGAACGGTACCCTAAAAAGCGACAATACTTAGTACTAATTCTTTAGGAATTATCTGATACTTACTAGTAGTTCTGAGAAACTCGCGAGTACAAACTTTGAGGAGTTTTCTGTAAGAATTGCTTCTTTAACTATAGGTAGGAATTAATGGAGTACTTAGAACTATCTAAGTACTCCATTAATCCCTACCTATAAAAAGAAAAAAAAAAAAAAAAGAAAGTAAAAGAAGCAATTCCACTGGTAAAAAACTAGAAGTGACCAATTAACTGCATTTTGAGGAGCTATTCTGTTTAGCACTCCAAATATCTTCATCATCATCATCATCATCATATCAGCCACAGGACGTCCACTGCTGAACATAGGCCTCCCCCAAAGACTTCCAGAGCGATCGGAAAGCCCAAAGAATTAGTAGGCTGAAGTGGCAATGGGCGGGACATGTGGCTCGTAGAACTGATGGCCGTTGGGGCCGAAAAGTCTTAGATTGGAGACCACGTACCGGAAAGCGCAGCGCGGGACGGCCTCCGACTAGATGGACGGATGACTTAATTAAGGTCGCGGGAAGTCGTTGGACGCAAAGAGCATGCGACCGATCGCAAATATCTTCAACAATACCTAAATATGATTTTCTCATATCAGTAAACTTAAGTAAAGTTAATCCAAAATTTAGCTACAGATCCGGGATAATCCAAATTTCTGCTCAAATTGTATGTGCCATGTGCTAAAGGTTTTAGAGCAAGTCATCAGAAACTTTATTATTTGCTCGGCATTTCCAAAAAATCATCAAGTGTTAGGTACATAAATCTGTAACCTTGTAAAGAAATTTCTGGTCTCTGGACTCTGAAAGAGATACAGGAAAAGCTATAAAAAGCGAAAGTGCTGAAGGGCTTAGAAAGCAAGTCAACAAAAACTTTATTGTTTGCTCGGCATTTTCAAAAATTGATCAAGTTTACATAGATCTGTAACCTTGTGAAGTAATTTCTGGACTATTTTTAATTATAAAGCAAAAATACTTAAGGGCTTAGAACTCAAGTCATCAAGAATCTTTAATGTTTGCTCATATTTAAAAAATGGATCGTGTTGACGGTTGTCAACAACCTTTTTAAGTCATTTCTGGACTCTGAACTCTGAAGGCGATTCAAGAAAAGCAATAAAAGCGTTGAAATTTTCTCTGATTTCATTATGAAATAGGTATTTATTTACAGTATTCACAAAGCTATTGTACAGCATTATTTGAGTTTAACAAATAGACATTCAAAGGACATTGTGTTAACCTTACAAGTCTGAGAGTCAAGCACGCGTAGCACATTAATTTTAAGTGATTGCTTACTTGCTTTGATAAATTAGCTATGCTTTATTCATGTCTAATATGTATTCTTGTGAATAAGTTAATTCATAACAAATTAGGCGTTCTAAGGTGAAGCTTAATTGAAATTAAGGAGATTTGATACCTGAGTTTTAAGATTTAGTAGTATGGAACTAGTGATAAAAAACATCAGTCGTTTCATCATGGAACTGTAAATGGTAATAGTAACAACGAAGCGCTTCATTTTGTTTGGTAGGTGTGTTCCTGTATTTTAATTTTTAGGGTATTTATTATATTTACATAATACATACTTACTGATACTTGTTAAGACTACCTATCGGTTTAATATACGCCTTATAAGTATCATATTGTGTTCCAGTCTTGTTCCAGTGAAGGGTTTTTAATAAGAAAAGAGGTTGTTATAGACGTCTTAACGAAAACCTTTTGTATGCCTTTTTTTCGACGATTTTTTTTTTTTGTAAAATTTGAGGTTAAGCTTGCCTGAAAATCAGCTGTTTTTTGAAATTATAGGTTATGAACCTTGGGGGTCTTCTTATTTGTTTTATGAACTCAACCAAATTTTTTTAAAAAATAGGTTCGAATTTTCAAAAGTCTTATAACAGCACAAGACATTTTAACCACCCCCTTTCCTAATACAAACCATTCCTTGGAACACATTGTAGTTATAAGATTTAGTAGTTCCTTCAATTGCACATACTTCCGATTTCGTATAGTAAGAAATTAGCATAAGTATTTAATTTGTCTCGTTTCAACATCTTCACACTCCCTACAAAAACGTCCTTCCTAAAAATCAATAAAGGTTATAAATTTAACTTCCGCGTACAAGAACGTGTGAGTTAAATTTAATTTATAAACATCCATAAGCAAACACAATGTTTTCAATTCTCGAAATAAACCCCCATTCCGGTGAAATGGTATTGAAGTGGTGTCACGAGAGGTATTATTTGTGAAATTCAGCACTACATTTACACCTGTCGTTACCAATCTAGTTTGATCCCTATAGCTCCTTCGCGCTTGAATATTCTAGGGCTGTATGCGAGTTGACATATGATATGAGGTGTCTAGGTATTTTGGTCTTGTTGTTCAGTTTGTATGGCTGTTAAGAACATGGTATTCGACGTCGTCGGCGCCCTTAGGTGGTGAATTGAGTATTCCATTGATGTCTAGTACATCCATTGCGTGGTCAGTTGTAATCATTTCAAGGGTATATGACTTCTAGTCTAGGTAGATAGATAGTTTTGATATTCTATCGTATTTCAAAGGTGACTGAGGTGAGTTCAATTCAAAGTTGAGAGATGTTAAGGTACAGTCACATTATCAATTAGCTGCACCCCACGTGACCCAGAGCTCATCCGCATATCTGTAAACAATATAGTATTCACCTATTTTGTTATTTTTAAGCTATTGTATAGCTTTTAACGCGGGCTTTGAGCGCGGCGACCGAATGAAGAAATTCCGTAATACAAATAAAACCTAACACCCCCCATTCCGCCTACCATATAGCTCGGCCGAGCGTTCGCTTAACGTACGGCTGTACAAAGCTCGCACGATGCAATAGCTTTACCACGGCAGTCACCAGTTGCTACACGTTTTTTTTATATTGTATTGTATGTTTAATTTCACGTATTCTTTAATTACAGAATCAGGTAACATTACTTTACACCGTACAGATTTGCGATTTGTAAAATAAACTAGGTGTGACCTAGTCACGTGGGGTTCAGCTAATTGTTAATGTGACTGTACTATCGGCGCTCAAAAGTACACTAGTAGCGTAACGTTTACAATTCTGTGCAGCATTATTTTAAACACTCCATGCAGTGTAACTACGTAACTTGTGGATCGCACTCAGTTGGTGTAGCGGGTGGCGGCTTATACCACTCGAGCAACTAAATACATAGCTAACATGTTGAAAATAATCATCCTGAGTACCTACTAATACCACAGCTTACTCATGTACTCATGTGCAATACTTAAAATTTTATCTGTGTGTGTAACGTTTATTAGAAGAAGGTCGTAAGTCCAATACTGTTTTATAGTATAATTGTAGCGCACTGATAGTTGACTTATGACGCATACTGTACCTAGAGTACCTACACAGTTTAAGTAATTTCTTTGAAGAATACAAATGGTAATAAATGTGTTTTGGAAGGTTTTATCTAAGACAACACTCATTCATTTTTCTGGAAAACTTCCAAATTAATTCTTTTGGCTGCTAGAATCAAAGCTTACGCAACGCCATTATGTCAAGAAAAAAAATCATTTATAAAATAAAATAGTTTCTTGGGATTATACCTACTAATCCTATAAGCCCTGTAATTTAAACTAGTGTGAAATTTATAGTATTATTTCTTTCTCATTTAGTGGTATCCTTACATAATTATATCCTGTAATGGAAGTATTCATATATAGTTTTTACAGTTCCGAGCCTAGTGCCAAAAATGCAATGTGCACCGCCCTCCCGCCCACTTGAAGAGGCAATGAGGACAAGCAAAAATTAGTATTAGTGACACCATTCATAAACTACGACACGCGTCTACTCGACGCATCATCAGGATTGGACCCCAACCGCGCTATATGGGCGACAAACGTTAGATACGATGTCGCTCTCCGAGATGTTGCCTCGCTGAACGCTGGAACAAGAGACAACTCTTGACTCTTGAGAGTCTCCAGCGTTCAGCAAGGCCAAAAGTTTCCAAAAGTCGTATAACAAAAGAAAGACGAAACGAAAATAACTGGCTTGCTTTCTGTGAGAGAGAGAGAGAGAGAGAGAGAAACACGCCGCACGGCTTACAGCTATAGCATAAAGGTTCGTTACAACTTTAGGTCTTAATTTTTTCAGCCCCTTTTCGCAACGCGCATTAAGGAACTTCGTTCCAAAAGTTGTTTGTTAAGGTGCACAGAAGTAGCCCTCAATTACCAATAACCCTATATAAATCGCATCGCATCGGTCGCGCGATAGAACAGCATCTAAGTAGAATATTAATTATCCTACTAAATTAAACAAATCAATTAGTTATTCGCGTCCCATATCGAATAGTAGTCATGGATAACTAACAGAACTGCAATCTGAATTATAAGACATTAGTATCATCGCACAAGCGTTAATAAAAAGCAACGGCGTACCGGAACGAATCGCCGGATCCCTTGCGATTGTTGGTGTGCAAAATTTAACATTGTAATTTATTTTTATGACCGTGATACGATCCCTTAGTTGCATCACGTCTAGGGAATTGGGGATTAAATAGTCACATCAGTTTGTAAGCGTTTATCTGTGTTGGTACAGTCACTGTCATACTGATTATGTGTTTGTTTTGTAACTAGATAATTATAGAGAAGGAGTTTTGGCGGGAACTAGTTAACAACATGTCGTGCTGCAGTTTTATTTTCATGAGACTTAGTTGTAACCAGAGTTGAATTGTATAATTCTGGTGAAATATTATTCGATTTAGTTCTGTGAAAGTGCACAAGTGTAGTGAAAGTAAAAATCAGTGTCAAACATTAAGTTTTCTCGTTGCCTCCAAATCTCCTATTAAGGTTATGGTAAACTTGCCACCGCTTTACTATAGCCCCTGACTTGACGGACTATGATGACTATGACTGTTTTGAAATACTTAAGGCCTGATTTATGAAAAATCGGGTCATAATTTGATGCAAAATATAACTTGACACTGGCTAAATGCACAAGCCGTGCGAAGCCATAATTAATAGAAAAAAAAGAGAGAAGAGTAGTGTTCTATGTGGCGGATAGATGGCATTAGTGTTGACGAATAGTACATTCTACTTTATATAAGTTGAAATAAGTTAAGTTTAAAATTGTGGAAAAAGCAAATAAAAAAGAGGAAATAAATATTGTTTATTGTATTGTAGGTACCTATCGCTAATATTATTTCGCATCGTGCTAACTATAGTGCCTATCAATAATATTGATTTTTAATGAACTATCGATCGGCAACCCTAAATGCCGGAATTACAATGAATTCCAGTCAAGTTCTAAGTAGTTTCCACTCTCAGTCTTCCCGTGACCACGATTGGTGCAACTCAATCATTCAATCAATCATTTATATTAAAAAACTAGTAATTACTAGCTGCGCCCCGCGATTTCACCCGCGTAAGTCCCGAACCCAGCGCCATCTATTGGGTGTATTTGCAACCTAGATGTCAAACAATATTGAAGAATTTTATCGATGAATCAACGTACACCGCCATCTATAAGAACTGCATAAAACTAAACCGTAAATAAACACTTGCTTGAGAAACCATTAATTGATACATTTTATTCAGTAGTTTTGGAGTTTATTGGCAACATACATCGTGACACAAGATTTTTATATACACAAATATAACGCGATCGCGATCCGCCTGTTAAAATGAATGTGAGTACAAGCAATTCTAAGTACCTAGATACCTTCTTACCTGGGTACCTAATAATTAAAATACAATCAATTCAGTAACTAAATGAACAGAACAAAGCTTATACAAAATTTCACAAAAGAGAATAACGTAGTACGACGTAGTCTGCTACAATTTCGCATATTATAAATACCGGAAAAATATTTAGCTAGGTTAATTTGATAACAGAGGACCGGAAGGCTCTATTACGCAAAAATACTCCACTTTAATAGGGAAACAAAATGTTACAAGGAAGATAGCACAATAAAATTGTAAAAACATGTGACATCTGCCAATTCAATAGGAACCCCATGGATACCAAGCCAACCCATATCGGCACTTGTCAATACCATGGAAACGTGTAAAATTCGATAAGAATATTTTCCACGATCAACTCTTATAAGGATAAACTTTTGTAAAGTGTCCGTCCATAAATTATCCCATATAATATTGCGATAAAACGTTAACGTCCCACATATATTATTTATTACCGAATTTTATTGTCAACCCAAGGCACGGGCGTGTTTTGTAATCGATGATTTTCCTTTTGTACCTACACTATACGACCTTAAGCTATTAGTACCTACGCATTCTCTTTGTGATGTCTTAAATAACTTATGAATGAACTTGTTGGTTCTCCGGTAAATCAGGAATCACGTAGTTTATATTTATAAGACATTTTATATAAGACACCTTTGACTATTTGGATGATTGCGTGGGTTCACTGTTTCCTTAAGAGGAAAGGGTACCGGCACTCTCTCCATACAAACTCGACTGCTTCCTCCCTGGATAATGACACTAGAGCAAACATGTTTGTGGCATAAAACCTATAACTGCCATGACTATGCCCCTATGTTTTTTTTGTTTTTAAACTCTTAATCTAGCCCCAAGCTATATGTAACTAGACTTGTGTTATGAGTGCTAGACAACGGATAAAGTACTTAAATACTTTATTTTGTAAATAATAAGCACTATATTCCAATCCTGAAATATTTGGCGCAAATTAGTATTAGTAATTACCACACTAAACACATATACTTCTAACTTAGTTTTTACACTTCTATTAAACTAAACTAAACCAATTACGTATCTATCTTTACGTTGTTTACCAACCTGAACAAATTAGGCACGTGAGAAAGTTGAATATTTAATGATACTACAGACCAGTGCGGCTTCCGTAATCCGAAACAGCTCATTTTCAACTTGGTTAGAGTTAATTGAAGTAAGCTAATGAGTAACCATTATTTCTGTGCCCTTGGAAGAGACGCTTTGAAGTATCAGGGCCCTTAATTCAGTTTACACTTAGGATCTCTGTTCACTGGCTTGTGGTTTTGCTCTCACTGACTTTCTTGGTACACCTTTGATATCCTTTGGTTTTCCCGAAATCGATTCTAGTCTAGTAAATTAATTTTTCATTACTCATACGCCGAAAGTAGGTCTAAAGGAGCCTGAAAAGCGTGTTGAAAGTCAAACTTTCAGCCCTAGGGAGAATCGCTTTCACTGACAGCTGTCATGTCAAATTATGGCTTCGCACGACGTGTGCAATGTGCTTGTAGCCAGCATCAGTATCATTACGCATTAGGAACTTCAAAAACCTAACCTCCTTGCTTTGCAAAACACTACAAGGTTGAGACCAAAAAGGTTATATAACCTTGTAAGAGGATCAGGTAGTATGGAGCCTCTCAATCACTCTCGTTATTAGGAAGAATTTTATGTATTATTCGTAATGAAAAGCACAGTGTTTACCTCGGGTGAAAGACTCATTAAGTCCCTCGAACTATTAGCGCCCTCGCTACGCTCGGGCGCCAAACTCCGTCTCGGGACTCAATGAGTGACTTTCACACCTAGGGTAACAATGTACTATTCAGGCCTCGGTTTTCGTTGTTCGATAAATTGTTCTTTGTTAATATAAATTTGGCGGTTTATCAACAAAAGGTTCAATTTTATTTTGTCTATGAACTGTTAAATAAAACATACGCTTTTACAGACATTATGGTAGGGAACACGGTTGATTGAACTGTTTTGTCATAAAGGAAATGTTAATTAAAAAGCGTCTGTGGATAATTTATACAAATCGGTGAAAAAACTCTATTCTTTGTTTGCTTAGATTTTCCTGTTAATTAGTTTAAGTAGTTTACTCTTTTGTTTGCCACTGAGTATTAGAAAATAGGTGCAGGTATAGTGGAAGCGAGAGCGTTTCGTATAGCGATATTAGGCAACATGCATAATTAATATAATCTTTGCAAAAATAAAAGTTTGGTATATAAAATATTCAAAGTCAAAGCATAGAACTATTATAGATAGATAACTTTATTTGAACAACACAGGAAAAAACAGAGAACACGATATACACACAGTAAAGTATAGCTAGAGAGTAGTTATGCCTATAGTGCATTTATTGTGTGCGTGAAATGTTTCTACTTATAAATAATTTATTGTTTATTTTTTCATATTGCATTATAAAAATAAATTAAAATAGATATAATGTTGAAAAACTATTTATTTATAAAGATTTCATATTGAGTCCACTGAACATCTCTCTCATATCGCTCGATATATCTTGGATTAATTACCTACGTGTGTATCGATACCCGCCCCCGCTTACCTCCCCGCGAGAGGGAGGTCTATGAGTTATGGTGCCGGACTATAGTATACTTACCTACCTACTAAGAAGACGATCACGATTTAGTTTAAATACTTTCACTCGCATAAAAAACATTCTCCACACTATGGATTAATCCTGTACAAATCATAATAATCAGTCGAGTCGTTTGATTGTGAAGAGTAAATTTTACTCTTTGAATGTTTTTTATGCGAGTGAAAGTACTAGGGCTAAAAATATTTAATATTTTTAGCCTTAGTTGTGATTTGTTGTGTTTATAGCATTGTGAGTTTGTTGTTTACCGCGACCATGCATGCTCATTGAAGATTTTCGTTATAAATTTACAATTTGAAAAACACCCGACTTTTTCCCCATAACTTTTAGACGGCTGAACATAGGTAAGAACATTCCCGACTAATTCACATAAAACAAAAGAAACTAAATCAAATCGGTTCATTCGTTCGGGAGTTACGATGCCACAGACAGACGCACACATAGACTCGTCACACTTATCGTTAAAAACATGCAGATTTGGTTATACCTCCGCGTCTGCTTCCGCTCTCGCTCTCGCTTACCGCCAACACTACTCCCACACCTTAAGCAATCTGAAACCCGACGCGATATCGCGAAGGTAAGTAAGGCTCTCTTAGCCGAGTGAAATTAACGGCATCCCTCTTATTAACCCCTTCGGAGCGAAGTCTCTATTCGGTAACTATTCGCTCCGTGCAACTTATTCACAACCACCTTTATCTGTTTAATTATCTTGATCCTATATTCTTGGAAGGCTAATTAGTGGTTAGTTTGTAGAGTTTTTACTTAGATACGTTTTTTTTTTCATTACTTACAGGTTTGGGATGTTAGATTTTAAAACATATACCGGACTATCCCTAAACCTCGTTTTGGAATAAGGGATTCCAACTTGGACTACGAGATGTGGATTTAAACCTTATATATACCTATAGGGATAGTGTTTAGACTATAGTTCCCTATATAATCTATAGGGATAGTGTTTAGACTATAGTTCACGAGTAAATCTGTGTTTAAATCTAAGGTTTAAATCCACATCTCGGACTATCCTTAAACCTCGTTTTGGAATAAGGGGGATAGAGATCAGGACGATGGAAGAAGCTTTATTTGTTTTTAGCTAGTAGGTAACCAGTTTGTTTATTTGCGCACTTTGTATTCCAAGAAAATTACTTAAGATTATCTTGACTTATTTTATTAGTATACCTACAGAATTTTCTTCCAATCAAATAACATAAACCTACTTTCAAACAAAATCAATTTCTCGCTAGCAATAAAAAGTTTATCCTTGTTTCATTCACTTCATCGCAATGTAACAATTTCTTATTTCAGTGCAATTCACGGTAAAGTATAAACTCAACTTAGGCGATTCTTAGACGTTGATTGGATAAAAAATGTAAGATTTAATTAACAAAGTTAGTTCAGGTAAAACTTGGGTGAAACACAAGTTTTACCTAAGAAAAACGAGTGAACTGACACGTTAATTTGATTCTGTTGAATTACAAGTGGTTAGCGTGTAAAACGGGTCGTGATAAGAATACACTATTTCGACCAATAAGGTAATGATTTGGATGGAAATCATCTAAGTTAATCATTCGTTTAGCATTTTGCTTGTTTTTATAGACACTATCTTTAATTTATATTTATGGTTATTAAGATAATTTAGAATATTTATTTAGTCATAAAGTTAGTGTCAGTATTTCCTGCCTACTATAACGAAATAACAGCGTCGTCCTACTCTCTCAAATCACAGGGTCTCTGCTGAAAATCAGCGTTGGATTTATGCAACGCATAGCTGAGCAGGCTATTTGGTGGCGACACTGTTACTGTGTTATAAATAACATAGCTTATAATATTTAATTAAGTCTGTTATTTTTGTTTTGTTGTTGGCCAAATAAAGATATATCTATCGATCTAAGTTCCGGTTTTTTTCTTCCTTACATATCAGAAGGACCTAAACGCAAAATGTCCTACAAATTAAAATGATACAATATCGAAATAGCCTAGTAGCAAAACATCCTATTATTAGGGGTCACAAGGACAAAATGATCCAGTAGCTTAACACTTGCGCGAACACCCTACGCTGTCGGTTCATTGCAAACTTTTTCATAAATATGTCCCAGTGCCATAAACTAACCCCCTTATTCTTAAACATTTTAAAACCTTCATTAGTTAAGATGTGTTTTGTCTCTTTTGCACGCCTGTTTTTTATTCGAGTACTGTGAACTCACCTTGGTATGCCAAAGATGCCTTACTGCTCGTTGCTTGCACTTCAATATCACCTCCGTGTAAAACAAATATGAAAGATCCAAGCATCGCTTCGTATCTTTCGGCATGTGCGAGCGTGTCTATTACCTTAAATTCTTTTACATGGAGATGACATCCTAGCTAAAGTGTTCCTGTAGGAACTGGGTGATATCACTCAGGAATAGACTGGTGGGAGCTGTAAGCTGCAAGGCATATTCGTTGGTATTCGTCTTTGGCATATTCGTTGGTATTTTAGAGTTTTCATGCCAGTCTAACGTTTCTTGATCTAACTTTTGTTATCTCTTCCACTGAACTTGCCTTCCGAAGCAAGGAGAATCTGGAACAGGCGTCTTGAAATTGATACACTTTGCAATTAGAACTGTAGCTAAAGCTATTGATACTCTTTGGTATGGCCTTATTATAAAGGAGAATACAGACACCAAACAAGCAAGCCAAAGTAAATATTCCTTTCGACAATAGAAGTCAGCAAGTAAATGACATGCTTACTTTAAGTTTAATTTATTGAACACAACTTGAGCTTTATTCGTGCTGCAAATACCTTCCATTTCCTTTTTCCTAGAATTAAAGTTTTATGAAATCACTTACGCGATTTGACTATCAGTAAGTTAACCGCACGTAAAATAATTATGCAACATTATAAGACTTTTTAAAAATAGAATCTGAAATTTAAACTAGAGAGGTACAATCGACGCTCAAAAGTACATCGGCACTGTAACGTTTACAATCCTGTGCAACAGTATATGAACATTATAACAACGTAACCTGTGGATCGAACCCATGTCGGTTGGTGTAGCGGGTGGCGGCTTATATTACTCGGCCAACTAAAGACATAGCTAACATGTTGAAAATAATAATCACACTGAGTAATTTTGAATTAAGTATTTATGTTTGTGTGTAACGTCTATTAGAAGAAGGTCGTAAGTCCAATACTTGTTTATAGTATTATTGTAGCAAACTGATAGTGGACTTATGACGCATGCTGTACCTACCTACATATATGAAATATTCCATCTACATGACATTGTCACAGAGTACAGAAATTGTTATGGGCTCGGCTCGGCATAAAACATAACATAAGAACATACTCATTCTGCCCTTTCCATCACTTTTTTGACTTATACATAACGACTTTTAGGCAATTAAGGCGCTCTACTTAGCAACAAGTGGGCATTGCATTACGTCTCGTAGTTTAATTAAAACCATATTGCCATGCTTCCACACCTATATTTTTCCCTAATCTTTGTCATTAAGATGACAAAGCGAGTGACCCAAATAGTCTGAGTCTTTGCTAATAGTGTAATTTGATGGCGATTTGTTTTCATATTAAACTAGCTGCGCCACGCTGTTTCACCCGCGTCCGATTTTTACTGGCAGCAAAGAATCCAAACTAAATAAAAAAAAAATATATCCAATTTGGTGTGTCCGTCAGGGTGGCCAGACCCCTGAATATATTTACACCAAAGTATACTCAATATTAACTACCTAACTGCTACCATTTGCTATTACTTTAAAAAAGTATTAGTACCTTAGAAATTCAAAGAATAAATGCAATCGTTCGGATGTAACATTTTGGTGAATCATTTTTTTTTCATATGGATAGACTAGCTTTTGCCCGCGACTTCGAAATAGTACTAATAGATTTTTTATGTTGACTTAAAATTGGTTGAGTTTCAAACAGATGTCAAAATAAAATGTACTTAGTTCGAGTCGAAGCAAAACAATAACCTTCTACCCCTTTTTAAACCCGTTAGGGAATGAATTTCGGAAAATCCTTTCTAATCGGATGCCTACGTCACACAAAGAACACCCCCTCCAAGTTTCAGGTCTCTACGATCAGCGGTTTAGGCTGTGCGCTGATCCGTCAGTCATTCAGTCAGTCAGTCAATCAGGACAAAGCATTATATATATATAGACTATATGTATATAGACAGACTACTTGCGCCCCGCAGTTTTACCCGCGTAAGTCCCGATCCCGTGGGAATATCGCAATAAAAAGTAGCCTAAAGCCTTCCTCGATAAATGGACTATCCAAAACAAAGGTTTTTTCAATTTAAACCAGTAGTTCCTGAGATTAGCGCGTTCAAACAAACAAACAAACTCTTCAGCTTTATAATATTAGTATAGATTGGTCAAAGACTGGGTACATACGAGTAGACATGTATTTACTTTTTGAAAAACCGCATACTTGTTTCGGAAGGCAAGTAGTTGGTCTGTTAATATTTCAGTACCTGGATGACCGAGCTTTGCTCGGTATTTTTTTTATTTTTTTTTACTTAGTCTAACCTCGAGGCATACACTCATTGAATTCGTGTTACTTAACAACGCTATCTGACTTTATTGCTCACAAAAAATAGTATTAGTAGATCACCAATAGATGTCAGGAAGAGTCATATTTTTCAGATAAAAAAAAAGTAAGTTTCGATAAAACACGAATAAAATGACATTTTCTAAAAATGATTCCTAGCTAGATCGATTTATCGCCCCCGAACCCCCTATATACCAAATTTCATGAAAATCGTTGGAGCCGATTCCGAGATTCCAATTATATATATATATACAAGTATTGCTCATTTAAAGATATAAGATGTACCTAATATTTGTGAGGTCTAGACCACAGACTCAGAGGACATTTAAGGTGACCTATATAAGTATAGTCACCGACATAGCTTTCAGGATTAGTAAGCTGAAGTGGCAATGGGCAGGTCATATAGCTCGCAGAACTAACCGCTGGGGAGTAAAGGTCTCGAGTGGCGGCCGCGATGCAATGCGAAACGGAGTGTTGGGAGACCAGCTGCCCGGTGGACCGACGACATTGTAGCGGTCGTGGGTACTCGGTGAAAGAAGGCGGCCCAGGACCGCTGTTTGTGGTGTCGTTTGGGGGAGGCCTATGTCCAGCAGTGGACGTGTATGGGCTGATATGATGATCATGTTATAAGTATAGGAAATCCAAAAAACCTACGTTATATGACGATAACTCCTCATCCCGTGGGAGTCATTACCAAAATTGCAATACAATTTGTTACTATTTAGAGAACGCTGAGTGGTTAATACCTATTGAGGTGCTATTGAGGTGTTAATCATCATAGAAAGTTATTCCTTTTAAGTATACAAGATCTTGTTTCTTGGTGAATAAAAAAGGAGATCATAATAAAATGATAGCATCCGACCCTTGTTTATTTTCATTATAAAGTGGGACGATCGATAGCTAACCGCCTCACGAGGTTCTACTTAATCTGCAATGCTGCACTTGCTTGATTATATTATCGCCGATCTAAGAAGTAATATTTACCTATGGCCATTTCATTTTGTTATATATAACTGAACTAGATAATAACTAAATAAAATGAACAGAAAAATTAAAAAAATAGTTAATTATGTTGTTGCTTGTTATGTGTGTGTAGATGCTGATTGATATTTTTGTTCTGTATTTAGATTTTAGTTTTAGTATTTTAGATTAATATATAGTTAGTAATAAGGTTATATTCTAATGGGCTTAAGCGCTACATCAGCGACAGTAGCAGTATTTTTAAGTAATATATGTAAAAAAAACCCCAAACTATCTCTAATCAAAATTTCATTTAAATCATTCCACTGGTTTCTAAAATTACCCCCTTCAAACTCGCAAACTTAACCTTTTTATATTTATTCATCAACTGGGCGACAGATGGCGTTGCTTGAATACGCGCGGTACGCTACCCAGTTAAGTACAGTGATATGTAAAGGCTGCTTATGCTGCCAAACGCAACGCGCCAGAAATACCCGTCGCTTACAACTAACATTGTTGAAGATCACACCTAATATTCTATCTCAGCACTTTTGAGAAAAACAAAACATATACGTAACAATCAACAATTGTTCACCAACAAAGGTGTCTTTAAACGGAACAAATTCTGTTTTCAGTATAATTCAGTAGAAGATATCCAGATCTAATTTTCTGCATCACTCATAAGTCCCCCAGACAGGTGATCCCGCTGGGTGTAAACACACGTCCGGTGCCAGTAGTAACTATTTAGTAAGCTGTGTACCAAGGTCGTTGGCGGAAGGACCCCCCTTAAGTATTGATATAGATAAATAAATTGTCAGATATCTGCTCTGTAATCTATTTTTCTCTTCTCCATAGAAAAAGTTTATAGTAATGTAGCTTTAAATCTATTTAGATTGCAATAAATCCAATGGACACAACATAGCTAATTTATTCAACGAAATTCAATAACGAGATCAATTCAGTACGATTTCTATAGCATCAATGAGGGTAGGACTTTAAGGTGAAAGGGTACCGGCCCTCTCTCCATACAAACGTAGTTGACTGTTTCCTCCCTGGATAATGACACTAGAGCAAATATTTTTTTTGCTTAAAACTTATAATTGTCATGATCATGCCCCTAGGTTTTATTGTTGTTTAAATCTTAATTTCTATGATAATTAGAAAATGAAAAATAAAAACAAAACATAGGTATAATCATGGCATAGGTTTTATGGCACAAATATATTTGTGCTAGTGACATTATCCAGGGAGGAAACAGTCGACTACGTTTGTATGGAGAGAGCGCCGGTACCCTTTCACCTTAAGAATGTGTACTATTCGATGTTCGCATTTTATAACCCTCTGCATAAATCAAATCAAGTCGTACTAATATTGAAGATGCGAAAGTTTGAATGTATGTTGCACTTATAACGGTTGAATGAATTTGGAATTAAATAAATAAATATTAAAGAACATTATACACAACGCCATCTAGTCCCAAGCTAAGGAACTAGGCTTGTGCTATGGTGGCTAGATAACGGACATAATACATATACAGGGTTATTGGTAATTATGCTGGCAAGCCGTTAAGGGCTACTTCTGTGCACTTAAACAAACAACCTTTATTCTAGGACTTTTGAAAATTCGAATATTTTTTTTTTGGAAATTTTGGGGTTAGGTTTACGGAGAAATCATTAACTTTAATTTTTTTTTTTAAGTTTTATCTACTGTTCTTAGTCTGAATGACCTTTGTTTTGAAAAATCAGCTGTTTGGCGAATTTACATAAACTCTAAATTTTCATTTTTTTTTTCGAATTTCCAAAAGTCGTAGATCAAAAGTTGTTTGTTATAAGGTGCACAGAAGTAGCCCTCAACGGCTTGCTAGTATAGTGACCAATAACCCTGTAATCTTTTTGTAAATATATACTTTATATATAGACAATTAGATGTATTGTCTTTGTATGTGGGCTGTTCCGCAAATAGACCTCCTCAGTCCCTTTTTGAGTTTGGATGGAGTAGGCTTGTCTAGCACCTATATTACTCTCTCAGCTTAGCCGACCGCGTCCAAAGTAAGAAATCGTCTATACTTCTGGTGCTAGCTCAGCCGCGGTGTTTTCTTCCCCGTAATTTCGTAATTTGAAATATACCTATTGCTGGAGCGAAGCCGTGAATAAACATATCGTTTTTATTCGGAATAATCCGGATTTGAGACGGGGAGACTTACGTACCTATGTGAAATTGCGGGGCGCAGCTAGTATATCAAATGAAACCTTTCCTAAACTCGCCTAGCGATGAATTGACGAACTTGTACGAAATAATAACGGTTTTGATTCTTTATATTTGTTTTATTCGAATTTTCAGTTTTGAATTCTAGACATGAGATTTATTCGGAATTTGATTTAGTACGCGTATTTGTGAATTCAATTCCAACAATGAAGGTTGTCAGAGAAAATGACGTTCAAAACCTGGTATTTGTATTGTTTGCCGTGAATAGAATAGCTATATGTGCGCTAAAATTGGTAAAGCTAAAAAAGTAAAGCCGATAGTCCACCGCCACTAAAATTATTTTGCTTAGCTCGCATAGTAGAGCCAGTTTTTTTAGTTTTATGTAGCTTAGCTGACATAGTTTGCGGTGGACGCACAAGTATGAAAAAATTGGTTCAACTATGCTAAACTAAGTCAAATTAAGCTAAACTAAGTTAGCTTAGCTTAGCTCACAGTTTTTCAGGTTTACGTAGCTTCGCTGGCATAGTTTGCGGTGGATGAACAACAAGTATGAAAAAATTGGCTCAACTATGCTTAGTCAGGCAAGCTTAGCTCACAGTTTTTTAGGTTTACGTAGCTTAGCTGGCATAGTTTGCGGTAACACATGTACCTTGTATGAAAAATTGGCTCAACTATGCGAGCTAAGCTAAACTATCTTACTTTGGCTTAGCTCGCTGTTTTTTAATTTTACGTAGCTTAGTTGGCATATAGTTTGCGGTGGACGCACATATATAAAAAAATTGCTTAACTTTGCGAGGTAAGCCAAACTAACTCCCCCTTATTCTAAAACGAGGTTTAAGGATAGTCCGAGATGTGGATTTAAAACTTAGATTTAGACACAGATTTACTCGTGAACTATAGTCTAAACACTATCCCTATATAATCTACAGGGATAATTTTTAGACTATAGTTCCATATCTATACTAATATTATAAAGATGAAGAATTTGTTTGTTTGAACGCGCAAATCTCAGTAATTACTGGTTCGAATTGAAAAAATATTTTTGTGTTGGATAGTCCATTTATCGAGGAAGGCTATAGGCTACTTTTTATCCTGATTTTATCACGGGATCGGGAGTTATGCGGGTGAAACCGCGGAGCGCTGCTAGTATAATCTATAGCGATAGTTTTCACGAGTAAATCTGTATGTAAATCTAAGGTTTAAATCCACATCTCGGACTATCCTTAAACCTCGTTTTGGAATAAGGGGGACTTAGTTTAGCTGGCGGTGGACAAACGGCTTTAAGCTAAGTAATATAAATTATATAACTAACTTACATTTATTTCACTTTGATAATACAGTTTTCTTTTAGAAAAAAAACAAGATTTTCAGACGAAAGTTTTTGTTGAACATCTTGAAAGGTAATTTATTTTTGACTGCGTTATCCATTGTAGTTTTTCACCGAAGAAAAATGTTACACAGCAGTACTTAGTCAGGTGTTGGATTCAGTTTATAAAAGGTTTATAATGTGTTCAGTCAGGCGAGTAATTTAAATATTATAAGTTAAAACGAAATAAAATATATACATGTCTTTAGATAAAACTGAAGGGATTTGCCCTCAGTATTATGAAAAATAGCTCTAGATCAAGATAATTTTGCCCTTTTTACTAAATCGTTAAAAAGTTTATTCACAAAGAACAGACCCTCGAAGGCTGCCTGTCCACAAGAGCGGAGTGAGGTAGCGGAGCAGTTTTTCCACCAATAGCGTCCCGCAAAAACTCCGGGTGCGTAGTTTTATGCAATTCTATTGGTGGAAACCGCTCCGCTCCTGTGGACAGGCAGCCTAAATGTCATATCTCTAGGACTAGGTAACGTTGCGTTGATGTATCAGTGAGTCAGGACTTTTCGTATTTATGGATAAAAATATGCAACTCATGTGGTATCGGCACGGGTTGGACTGCATAATATGATTGTTCCGTTGTGTGTGTGACCCACTCTTATCTCGTCAAGCAGCTGATCGTTATAATTTACCTATAACTAAATGTTTCCTTACAATGGATACAAGTGTACTATGGTCTGATATTTTATAGATCTTTATCATAACCTATGTATTATGTAATTTAAGTATTAGTTTCTACCCTCTATTTTCTTTTTTTTGTATGAAAATATTTGTTTTCCTTTTTTCCCCCCTTATTTTAAGTAAGTATCTTGCGCCTAGTAGGAAGAGACTAGTCAGCCACAACACAGGGTATCCTAGTGTGGGGACTAGAGTCTGTAACTAGATATAAGCTGTAGTAATATTATAAGGTTCCTACCTAGACATGTAAGCATTATGTATTTCACCTGTTTTGTTGAATAAATATATTTGTATTTGTAACGATTTTATTTATATTATTTACTAGCTGCGCCCCGCGGTTTCACCCGCGTAAGTCCCGAACCCGTGGGAATATTGGGATAAAAAGCCTATGTGTTAATCCAGGTCTCCAGCTATCTACATACCAAGTTTCAACGCAATCGGTCCAGGAGTTTTTGCGTGAAGGAGTAACAAACATACACACACACACACACATACACACACACACACACAAACTTTCACATTTATAATATTAGTAGGATTTTCTCGGGTTATTTTGTGTTTTCATTTCTCTTACTTCGAAGTTTCGATCATGTTACAATAATCATGGTCGCGAGGAGACTGCATAGCACAGACTGTTTTGTGTTGTTGTTAACAACACAACGCAGTCGAATAGTTGCAGTTGTAATATAGTCAAAACGTCGAGGTAAGATAAATAAAAATACGAGATTAAGGTGAAACCGGCGCTCTCTCCATACAAACGTAGTCGATTGTTTCCTCCCTGGATAATGACACTAGAGCAAATATTTTTTTTGCATAAAACCTATAACTGTCATGGCTATGTCCCTATGTTTTGGTTTTTTTCATTTCCTAATTATCATAGAAATGAAGACTAAAAAAAAACAAAATATAGGTGCATGGTCATGGCAGTTATAAGTTTTATGCAAAAAAAATATTTGATCTAGTCATTATCCAGGGAGAAAACAGTCGACTACGTTTGTATGGAGAGAGCCCCCAATACTCCTTTCTCCTAAAGACCCGGGAAAAAAATTATTAAAAATATGCAAGTATCAAAACTACTGCATCCGCATAGCCCAGTCGATATTCATATGATTGTAAATGTAGATTGATTGGGTGCATCGTCTCTTTTTTTGTCGCCTGCCAAGTTTATTACGACATTATTCTAGCGCGACGAATGGAAACGACAAACTTCATCAATTGATTGATACTACTCTTCTGCTTGTTTTGATTTTGTTCACTTGTATGCGACTGTACCGAGTTTCAAAACTACAAAATAACTACTTGGTTTTGATTTGATTTTAAAGTGATTTAATAATAATAAAATAATAAATATTGCTGGACATTCCACACATCGCCATCTAGCCCCAAGCTAAGTAAGTACGGATATACTACTTATATCCTTTTCTTTTGTAAATATATACTTATAATACAAAAAAACAACTAGAACACAGTTGTCCTCAGACAAGTACTTATGCTTAGATATTTGTATATCTAAGCATGAGTACTTGTCTGAGGCGGGAATTGAATCCGCAACCCTGTGCTTGCCAGTCCGGCATGGTGACCATTGTGCCAACTGGGTCGTCAAAGACTTAATCTGACGGTAAGCAACGTTTTGTATGCAAGCAATAGGTACCAATATTTTATAAAAACAGGTCGTGATCTCGTTAAAACTACTACTCTGCCTTCCCGCGACCATGGTAGGTGCAACCCGATCAAAACGTCAGTTAAATAAAAAAAAAATCCAAATCGGTCTAGGCGTTTTCGAATAATCGGCGAACAGACATAAAAAAAAACATACGCGACGAATTGAGAACCTCCTCCTTTTTTGAAGTCGGTTAATAATAAAATACCAAGTAGTTTTAACACGCTCCGTTATTTTATAAATAATTATTTTCGCGTAAAAATGAGTTCAACAAGTAAATACTTACCTACATTTAAAAATACGGTATATGGAACCCGGCGTTTGATGCGTTGTGTCTCCAATAATGCTCCGACCAACTGAATCCACCAATTTGGATAAATAGAATAGAATAGAATATAATTTATTCAAACAAACACACGACATAGTATAGACACAAATAAGAAACAGTAAGAAATAGTTCCGAAAAAAGTAATTACAAAAAACAGACATTAAAAAGTATCTCAGAATTCGTGTGTTGCCCGAATGGGTAAAGCCTCAGCATGTAAATACACAAGCAATACTTCTTTTAGCAAACCCAACACTGAGCTACTGCCGATTTGCATCACTGCGGCACACTGTTCACCATGTTTACACTTTTGCTTATATTATAATTTATTTTTATCTTTTTTTTTCTATTAATTATGGCTTCGCACGGCTTGTGCATTAAGCCAGTGTCAAGTAATATTTTGCATCAAATTATGACCCGATTTTTCATAAATCGGGCCTAAAGTGTTTCAAAACAGTCAAAGTCGTCATAGTCCGTCAAGTCAGGGTCTATAGTAAAGCGGTGGCAAGTTTATCATAACCTTTATTAGAGATTTGGAGGCAACGAGAAAACTTCATGTTTGACACTGATTTTTACTTTCACTACACTTGTGCACTTTCACAGAACTAAATTGCACCAGAATTATACAATTCAACTCGGGTTACAACTAAGTTTTATCAAAATAAAACTGCAGCACGACATGTTGTTAACTCGTTCCCGCCAAAACTCTTTTTTTTATCATTTATTAGTTGCTTTTTTATAAAATTATAATAGGAATTAGCGATAGTGCTACATATGTCTGTATGTGCCTCTGTGTTATGCAATAAATGATTTATCTATCTATCTATCAATACGCGTAGTTACAACACTCCTAACAATACAGACCCCTTTCTTAAGATAGAATATCTGTAACCTATCCAAACAGTTGATGCTCTGTTTTTCTTCCATCAAGTAGTAATTTTACTAGTTTAGTCAGAGAAATTGAATTTTTAATAGACATGATATTAGCCTTTAGACGCATAACACCAACTGCGCAAAACACCACCTTTATGCAAAAATGGGTTCGAATCCCGACCGGCCGTGTACCAATGTATTTTTCTTAAGAAAAATTTATGTGCGCTAATTGACGTTGCTCTTACGGCGAAGGAAAATATCGTGACGAAACTCGCGGCTTAGTTGGCTCCAGAAGTATTGACAAGTTCTCTCCTCTGGACACGGTCGACTAAGCTAAGAGGGTAGTAGGTGCTGGGCAAGCCTACTCCATCTTCACGCAAAAAGGACCCAATTAAAAAGGTTCTAATGGCGAAAAACAGCCTGTATACAAGCTTAGGTCATTCTGCCGGTTAATACCACGTGTTCAGTTGAAAAATTCAGTTAACTAAACTAGTTGAGGTCTCAACACAATCGATGGATCACCTCCTCCAATGTCCACTGTGCCTCACCACCTGTACTTTGGATGACTTGAATGAGGCCAATGATGATGCTGCCAATGAAACTGTGGCGCAATATTGGTCAGATAGAATTTAAAGGCCGTACTCTAACACGAAAAGAAGAAGGAAGAATTAAACTAGTATAAAAGTAGTTTAATTTTCAACTGACTATAGTGAAAAGAAATCTCACTAGTGCAGTTAACTGAACTGGTCAATTAAACTAGAGAAAATTAACGCATTTTATCGCGCAGAAAAGTAGTCGTAAGGTTAATTTTCAAATTAACGTTTCAATACACGAACCCAAATTATACACAAAAAAAAATGAAAATGTTGTTACTTACTTTAATCTATACATATAATAAATCTGTAGACATCAAAAAATCTGTAATTGTAAGATATCCAGAAAAAAAATACACAGGTCGTCTTTAAATCGTTAGCTGAACACGATAGGGTGGTTTTTAGAATTTTTGTCTGTTTGTCTGTTTGTCTGTTTGTCTGTTTGTCTGTCTGTTTGTTTGTTTGAACCAGGTAATCTCATAAACTACAGAACAGATTTCGACAAGGTCCACACAAATATGTTCAGGAAATATCAGATTAACATTTAGGGTATGTTTCAATTTGAGTTTAATACAATAATTAAGATATTTGATAAAAAAAACATTTAAAAAATGTGAAATCGAAACATTTTTCCGTGGTAAAACGTAATCGAACGTCAGAAGGGAACAGTACCCTTACCACGGGTTTTTTACGTATTCGATTAAACATAATATATTGAGTATTTACTATGAAACTTCCTAAAAATTAACTTACTAGGTCCACCCGTCTCTGAGAATATCGGTAGTGACACACTGACAGACAAACGGACAAGAAAGTGATCGAAAAAGTGTTTCTTTTTTTCGAGTTCTTCAAAAAGTCATGGTAGGGCTGCAGTACATGCCTCCGCTCAAGATGACAGCTGTCATAAAACCAAATAGTTTGCATTTAATACTACCTACGTGAAACTGAAAATGAGGTTGGTATAAAGAGGTACTACTACATAATATTACCGATCTTCTTTACCGAAGACCTCCGATGTTACACTTCTATCGCGCTTTTCTCCTCCTATAGTTTGAATTATGAGTTCAAGTAGCGGAAACCTTAAATAGTAAAAACAAAAAAAGAATTTTCCGAATCGCTCCAAGAGTATACAGATAGTTATTTGTAAAAATCATTTTTTTCCCAAAATTACGTAGGCCTGCCAGCTACCTAATAAAAAAACTAATTTACAAAAATCTAAAGATAACTAGGAAGACAAAGTATTTTGAAAAATTTGTGCGAATAGAAATTGGACTTAGTTTTAGCTTATCATATTGTTGTGTATTATGTTTTATTTGTGAAAAATTAACAAAAAAAGTACATTGTTACCCAAGGTGTGAAAGTCACTCATTGAGTCCCGAGACGGAGTTTGGCGCCCGAGCGTAGCGAGGGCGCTAATAGTTCGAGGGACTAAATGAGTGACTTTCACACCTTGGGTAAACAAAACAAACCCGAGGTAAACACTGTGCTTTTCATTACGAATAAACATAAAATTCTTTCTAATAACGAGAGTGAATGAGAGACTCCATACTACCTGATCCTCTTACAAGGTTGGGACCAAAGAGGTTATAGATTATGTAGATTTTTTTTGTTTTTGCTGTTTGTTTTCAATACTCAAATACGTCGGTACTTACCGAAGTGATTTTTATTAATTAGTTTATCCAACACTGAGTAATGACGCGAAGTCCGTAGATTTAAATTACAGTTTTTGTAACACGGTTTGTCTAGAAAATGTTATTTACACAAAATACACAATCATAAATGAAAAACCAGATTAAACTTAACACAAAAACAAAAGATAATACTAATTAAAATCATTCAAAATGCAAGCATTTCCTGCCAGTATTTTTTTACTCAAGGAACAACACTGACCGCACGGTCGCATAAAGCCACATCTGCAACATATTGACAGGGCGCCGGCAGAGGCGCAGCATGGTCATACGTCGCTTTGACCATTTTCACCTTTACATTTATTTTATTAAATAAGATATCTTGAACTAAATATATCTACCTGAATTCGATTACTAAGAAAAAACCTATTATGTACTCTCTGTCAGTACTCTGGCAGTATGGATGAGCCGTGCGAAGCTATAATTTGACATGACAGCTGTCAGTGAAAGCGATTTTCCCTAGGGCTGAAAGTGTTTCTTTCTACACGCTCTTCAGGCATCTTTAGACCTACTTTCGGAGTATGAGTAAGTAAAGTGCCTTCGCCAAATCAATTAAAAATATAGTTTAAAAACAATGTAACTACCTATTTTGTTTTATAACTTACACCGAATGATAAATTGTATCTATGCCGAAAAATGATAGGTATTCTATAAAACCCAAAACCACATCGCAAACGAAGTCGCGGGCAACAGCTAGTAAATACATAAACTTTATCATTTTCATTATCTGCGCATCGTTACACCTGTACATAACTCAAACGAAACAGCCTGAGCGATTTTCTACTAGTAAGGACTAAATTTTCAATTTGGATCAGGATGTTTAGAGTCAAACGTCCTTATAGGCATTTAGCTCCCAAGTCATAATGTCCGTTGAACTAAAACGACCTCATCGAAGAAAGACCAGAGAGAAAATAATCCGCTAACAAAATTTGTCGCTGTTGTCCGGTGTACCTACTTCTAGTGGTATTTATTATAGGCGTTTAATGTTTTGTTCGTCCAACCCCGTTTAGCCAACGTTCGATAAGAGCGTGTGTAGGATGTTTGCAACAGCTCACAACAAATCAAGAGTGACGTAAAGCTGTGTAACCAGAACCAAGTCTCTTTGTCCTGTCCTACTAACTCTTCGTATTATACCCGTTGAATAGGATTTTTACGTCACCACATTGCTATTTATTGTGCCGCTGACTGTACATCTGATATATATCTATATCTAATCGATTTCAGTAATCTAAATTTAATATTATAAAGCTGAAGAATCTATACTTAATATTAAAAAGTTGTTTGTTTGAACGCGCTAATCTCGGGAACTTCTGGTTCGAATTGAAAAAATATTTTTGTGTTTGATAGTACATTTATCGAGGAAGGTTATAGGCTACTTTTTATCCCGATATTCCCACGGGATCGGGTGTAACGCGGGTGAAACCGCGGAGCGCTGCTAGTAAAATATAAGTATTGTGAGACATTACACATAATAAATTGGTTTAGTACTTACGTGTCCAATCGAAACTAAAATAATTCATGACAAGTTGAAACGAAATAGACTAGTTAAACTATAGGTATTTTTATGTGACTAATAGTTTAAATTTCTTTGAGTCGTGACAAATTATTACTGATTTAATACATATTTGGCTCATGACCAATAAGAACATTTTTTGTTCAGTGTGCGGGGTGACCGGTTGATGCTTAATTCACGACGACATCTAGCCCTAAACTAAGCAACTATACAGATTACAAAATATTGTTGTATTTCGACTTGGTCATCTTTACGCAAAACACAGCAGCAATTAATTTTGCAGGCTGTTACTTCGACATCAGCCTAATGCTAGTACAATCAATAATATCACTGAAAGATCTGACGACCCAGTTGGCAAAATGGTCACCATGCCGGATTGCTATACACAGTGTTGCGGGTTCGATTCCCGCCTCAGACAAGTATTTATGCTTAGGTATTTTGTCTGTGGTCTGGTTGTTTCTATGTATTATAAGTATATATTTACAAAAGAAAAGTATGTAAGTAGTATATCCGTTGTCTAGAACCCATAACACAAGTCTAGTTACTTAGCTTGGGACTAGATGGCGATGTGTGGAATGTCCTGCAATATTTATGTTTATTTATATTTATACTAGCTGCGCCCCGCGGTTTCACCCGCGTAAGTCCCGATCCCGTGGGAATATCGAAAAAAATATCCTATGTCCGTCTTATGATTGTAAGCTACCTCCCCACCAATTTTCAGCCAAATCGGTTTAGCCGTTCCCGAGTTATAAATGGTGTAACTAACACGACTTTCTTTTATAAATATAGACTAGCTGCGCCCCGTGGTTTCACCCGCGTAAATCCCGATCCCGTGGGCATATTGGGATAAAAAGTATCTTATGTCCGTTTCCTGGCTCTAAGCTACCTCCCTACCAATTTTCATCCAAATCTGTTCTGCCATTCTTGAGTTATAAGTGGTGTAACTAACACGACTTTCTTTTATATATATAGAAGAGAAGATAAGTACCTACTTACTTATTAAACGCATTTTTACGCGATAATTAATTATTAATTTAAATTTTTTAAAGAAGGTATGTATTAAAAAAATTTTAAGAATTTTTTGTAGGTTTCAAGCTAGCACGACCCTGTCTTATAAAATGAATAATCACTGAAAGATATTTCGTTCCTAAATTTACTTACATTTAATTGTAAAAATAATTAGACAATGTTGAATGTTGATCTGACTGTGACTACTTGTACTTGAACGAACTGTTTTCCGCAATTAGACCCTTTTAATTGGGTCCTTTTTTGCGTGAGGATGGAGTAGGCTTGCCCAGCACCTTAGTCCTTCTCAGCTTAGTCGACCATTTCGAGAGGAGAGAACTTGTCAATACTTCTGGAGCCAACTAAGCCGCGGGTTTTATCACGATGTTTTCCTTCATCGTAAGAGCAATGTCAATTAGCGCACATAATTTTTTCTTAAGAAAAATACATTGGTGCACGGCCGGCCGGGATTCGAACCCACGACCTTCAGAATGAAAGTCGAGGTATCTACCACTATTTTTTATTTTTTTTGCTAACACGACATGCATGAATTAGATTCTATGATAATGATATGTTATTCCTGTCTCTTGTATAAACTAATTAACTTCACTAATTGATGTTTGCATGCCAAAAGTTGGCAAAGTATGTGAAACTCTTAATCCTAAGATCTGTACTTACCATACTTTATGCAAATAAATATCTTATTTTATCTTAAGCCAACACCACTCTTCTGACTATGACTAATAAATAAGTATTTTAAAAGATATGTGCAAACATATTTACATACCCACATACATTCATACGGGTCAAAAACATAACCCTCCTTTTTGGCTTCGCCATAGACGGGTTACAGTTTCCATGGTAACAAACTCGCTAAGAATACTTTTCCTCTTCCACGTATAATCTTCCTTCCTCCTGTAAAACAAGATCGAAAATTAAAGATAAACCGGCTGTAATTAAAAAATGCCTTATCAATACAAAGTGAGCGACCTATTAGACAGTGGGTGACTAAATTCGTCTTCATTAAAATTACAAGTAATCAATTAAAAAGTCTAAGAAAGACGGCATAAGTTAATTGCTTCGGCATCAATAAAAAGAATGAATTATGAGCTCGCCGGTAGTAAGTAGGGGTGGTCCCCCTTGGAAGATTTCGGACCGCAATCGTGTAATTGTACAAAATAAAGGATGGACATCGGCAGATATTCTAATTTAGAATAAAATAGAATATAATTTGTTCGAACAAACACACGACATAGTATAGATACAAATAAGAAACAGTAAGAGATAGTATTTTATCAGAGGCTTTAAACAAATAACAACTCAATTAATTATAATAACATTTTGATAATGGCGATGGGTCTAGGTAAATTTAAGGTTTATCAACGGCCATACTATCTACACTAATATTACAAACAGTTTTTTCGTTTGTTTGTAACGAATAGACTCTGAAACTACTGAACTGATTTTGATGAAACTTGGTAGGTATAAGGATATATGGGGTGCCCAGATAGAGTAATAAAACTAGTCGTCCATTTCGACGGTAGAATTTATTCTCCTAGTAATAACCTGACTCCGTATAACGTAGCTATAATCTGTTGATTATAGCTTATGTATACTACACAGATATCTAGATAGGAAAGGGTAACAGTAGGTAGCGCATCTGTTATACAAACTATCACGTATACACGTGATATTCATAAGATATGATAAAGACACGTATTTCTACGGTCGCGATAGATTACGACGGAATGTACTGACACACAGGGATGTGGGTCCGCCACAGATACATTGTTTCAATGAAAATAAAATAAGCTACTTGTCATCCCGATATTCCCACGGGATCCGGAGTTACGCGGATGAAACCGCAGAGTGCTACGGTCACTAGTTGTACGGTAAGAATAAGATACTATAAAAACCTTTCGTGCGGCTTAGATTTTTCATGGCAAGTCGATTTAATTATTAACTGGACTTAATTAGGAATTATTGGTATTTAACCAATATTTTATTAAAATGGGATAGTTATCATGTTTTTGGAGTTTGAATTAAATTAAAAACACATACAAATCCTGTTTCAAATAACTTTAAGAGTAAAAATGTATTAAAAATGTTTATTCATAAACACACATAAACAAAAATACAATAAAAAATACTATTAAAATACATACGAAAGAAAAATACTTAATAAAATAGTGAAAATGACCATGGTTGTTAAAAATCCAATCCTATCTAAGATAAAAAATCATTTTCAGGGCGGCTTGCATGAAATTGTGCTTAAATAAAATTAGCTAAAATCAAGCTAAATGCATTTAACGGGTCATCTTAAATTAAACTAGCTGCATCCCGCAGTTTCACTCGCGTAAATCCCGATCCCGTGGGAATATCGAAGTAAAAAGTAGCCTATGTGTTAATCCAGGACTCCAGCTATCTAGATACCGAGTTTCATCGCAATCGGTCCAGTACTTTGCGTGAATGAGTAACAAACATACACACACACATACACAAACTTTCACATTTTTTAAATATTAGTAGGATTGCTATTTCAATGACCAGAAGGTTGAAGATATTTAATCAGTTTGACACTTTGACAGTTTATAAATAGTGTTTAAGGTCTTAAATCATTTTTTCTGGTGCATGTCGTTTCTTTTGTCAATTTATGTTTCTTTTTCTTTTTTTACTACATATATATTTAACGTGTATTTCATTTCAAACAAACCATTATATTCTATTTAAATAGGTAAGTTTATTGTAATAGACAATTAACTACCCACACTGCTCCAGAATAAGAGCAGAGGAAAGGGTACCGTCGCTCTCTTTATACACACGTAGTCGACTGTTTCCTTTAGATAATGACACTAAAGCAAATATTTTTGCAGCATAAGACTTATAACTGCCATGACTATGCCCCTATGTCTTATTTTTTATATTTTGTTGTTTTTTACTCTTACTTTCTATGATGATTAGAAAATGAAAAAATCAAGACAAGTCATGGCAGTTATAGGGTTTATGCAACAAAAATATTTGGTCTAGTGCTATTATCCAGGGAGGAAACAGTCGACTACGTTTGTATGAAGAGAGCGTCCGTAGCCTTTCCTCTTAATTCAATTCCCTAAAATTCTTTCCCCAAGGATTTATTCCAGGAATATTCAAATAAGTATTCGTAGAATATCTTAGGCCTTCCTACGTACTTATTTTAACATTCTACGTATTACTGAAAGTTTTGTTCCCTGAAACCCAGAAACTCTTGGGTAACGATTTAAATGTTTTTACAACTGTTACACAATTGTGGTTACGTTGTAAGAATATGAATTATATTATCTTGATTCCTTAATGTTGAAAACAAATGAATTCAGTTGAATTTTACTGTAAAAACGTCTTATTAGGTGTTTTATGAAGTTTTGTAATTAAAAGTCTTCGACAAAGCTGTTGGTTGTTGTTAGGCTCACATCACTTTTTAGTCTTGGGTAAAAACGAGATCGTATTACTAGGACTTCACTGTCCGTCTGTCTGTCTGTCATCAGGCTGTATCTTATTAACCGTCATAGCTAGACAGTTGAAATTATGTATATCTGTTGTTATACTTTATGTTTATCGATACATGAAACTGTTTAATTGGCTTTTCTTTATTAACCCCTGACGCAAAAACAACGGGGTGTTATAAGTTTGACGTGTCTGTGTATGTCTGTGGCATCGTAGCTCCCGAACGGATGAACCGATTTTGATTTAGTTTTTTTTGTTTGAAAGGTGAATTCGTCGGGAGTGTTCTTAGCTATGTTTGATCTAAATCGGTTTATGTATAAGCTGTTGGGTATCCTAAAAATAAAGCTTTATTGACTTTTAGTTTACTAAAATTAAATTTCGACACTAATAAACTAATATTGTTACAATTTTTAACTCAATAGTTTGTAGCATACACCGCGTTAATTTCCTGGGAAAATCTGATAGGTATCCTAACAAAAATATCAGGAATAGGTATCCAAGAAGCGTTTAAGTGGTATTTCAAGTTACTTTAGATATGGCCTTCCTCTCAGTATCGATAGCACAAGATTAAAGGGGGAATAATTAGACGATGTCAGATCGACCCACCAGTATGCTGCCAAATCTTTTGCGTTGTAATGAGCTGGCATTATGTAAGCCAACGTACCTATAATGTGCCTACAGCTATTAGTGCTGAAGGGGCAGGTTAGGAGGCCTTAAGCAGAAGAACTTAGATTCAATACACAGGATTCCACAAGTCAAGGCAAAAACCATATTAAAATCTATACATATAAAATGCTTTGTCCTGAATGACTGACTGACGTATCAACGCTCAGCCTAAACCCCTGGTCGTAGAGACCTGAAACTTGGAGGGTGTGTTGTTTGTGTGACGAAGCCATCCGATAAGAAAGGATTTGCCGAAATTCTACCCCTAAGGGGTGAAAAGGGGGCAAAGTTTGTATGAGAGAATGTGATTCCTTGGTCCCTTTTCGACTTTTACGCGGACGATATCGCGGGCAAAACTAGTTACAGATAAAAATAAAAAAATAAAATAGATATATTGCAGGCACATATGACCCATACACAAAAAAAAACATACAAATTAAAGATTAAAATATAAAAAGTTACATATTAAATATTAATAATACAAGTCTGTCTATTTCTAGGTATTTCTAAAGTCAAATACAAGGTCAATATTATTTAAGATAAAATACTTAGGTACCTATCCAAAGGAAACTTAAACGTTCTTTATTACGATTAGTTACAATTTCTCTACGAGCACATCTTAAATTAACTTCTAATTATATTATTATGCAGGAAATGTGCTGAAACGTTGTCTGAACGTGTCTATTCTGCAAAATTACGTCTATCCAGGTCTTTGTATCGACTGTACCGAGCACACGGTATGACTAACTTTACTTACCTATTCCAAAAGTCTTGCTTTTAATGTAGTTTCGGATTTAAAGTTAGCGTTCTTAATTTCGTCGAGTTTCTGCGGATGTGCGAAGTTATTTCTTCTGGGGAACGTTTAAATGAAATAGTCTTCGTCTTGCATAGTAATTTTCAGCTATTAATATTAAAGAATTTAGTTTTTTCGTTGTTGGAATATTTAAAAAGGTTTTTGTTACTTACTTTCAGCTTATTTAAGTAAATTAGGAACTTACCTCTATAATACTCATTTGTGATGTGTTGTGTACTAGATACACAACACGTCACAAAATATGAGTAAACACATCACAATGAAAAAACTTCGCACATCCGCAGAAACTCGACGAAATAAAAACGCGAAAAGGTTTATGTTACCGCACACCCGCAAAAACTCGTTAGGTTCAGATTATTTGAGTAAATTAGGTACTTACCTCATTTAATACTATTATTTTATGTATTAATTTATGTATCTAGTACACAACACATCACAAATGAGTATTAAAGAAATAACTTCGCACACCCGCAAAAACTCGAACGCGAAAAGGTTTCTGTTACTTAGTTTCAGATTATTTGAGTAAATTAGGTACTTACCTCATTTAATACTCATTTGTGATGTGTTGTGTATCTTGTACTTATTTCTGTAGATTTTAAATACTTTTCTTGCACCAAGACAAAATCTCGTATTTTCTCAATAGAGATAACAATACTAGTTTAACAACTTTATATTATTAATCAAAATCAAAACAAACGGATTTAATCAATGATGCGGAAAAATATTTATTTTATTGATTTTCTCACGAACCAGCCGGACAATGCATTTCGATTCTCCATATGAATAACTCGTGTTACTTCGACAAGGGCCCAAAATGCTCCAATAAAAATACTAGGGAGCAACTTTGCCCAATTAATAATAATGAATAGCTACGCTTTGAAAGCACCCCAATGTTGTATGAAAACTTTTCATTACGATAAAGTTCTATTTGAATATTTTGTGGAAGGGACTTAGAACTTTATTTTAGCTAATTTGTTAAAGTTTTGTTTTGTATAGCTTTCTGTTACGATTGCGTTCAGATTATTAACCATTAAATAATTTTACGTGTGCGTCTGACATTGTAAATTGTCAAAAATATGACTAAACCCTTCCTTTCAATTCGAGTACCAAAGTACTTACTTTGGTACTCAACTTTCATACCAAAGTACTTACTTTGGTACTCAACTTACATACCAAAGTACTTACTTTGGTACTCAACTTACATACCAAAGTACTTACTTTGGTACTGAACTTACATACTTTGTTACTTTAGTATGCAAGCAGTTACTTAACTGCTTCCATCCTTTTTTATTTTGCATTTATATTTGTTAACATTATTTTATTTTCAGGGTTCTTCATAAAGCTTTAATAAACATAAAAATCGACATCCCTCCTTTAAACAGCAGTAAAATGTAACGAGAAATAATAAAATGAAGTCACGGTTAAGTATACGTTTTTGGCACGATCATTATGGAAAAATTTGCATGCCTCAATTAGGAGGAAAAGCACGATCAGTATTTTTACTGCCAGGAAGGGGAAGTACGGAGTATGTAAGCATTTGCCCCATCAAGTTCTATTCTAATTGCGATCTTACGATTCGCTGAACTGTCACGCCCTCGACATACTCTTAACGGATTTTTAATGTACGTAAATGCGTTTATAAACAAAGGAGGCATCGCCTCTGGCGGTTCCCTGTCGAGTTTAATTGCAGGTTTAGTGTCGGCGTTCATTAGGATATTGCAGGCAGTTTTTTAACGCGATTATGACGTCGCAGGGTCTGTGCTCGGTCGGGGCGACTCGACGCTCGGCGATAGTGTCGGTTGGAGGGTGAGCTGGGGCGAGGAGGGCTGCGACACGTGCGAGGTCCGCACTCCGCAGCCCCACGCATGCGAGACCGCGGGGCGCCGGCAGCGCAAGCGCGCCCGACTGCCCCCGGCCCGCCACCGCCAGTCCGCCGCCGGCCGCCGCGCGCCCCGCCAGCCTGTTCCGCGTAACGCCGCGCGCCGCGAGTGATCTTCATGTGATGTCGACTTGTGACTAGTGCCATGTTCGTGTTTCGCTGTGCCCTCATCGCGGCACTCCTGGCCGCCGCCGCTGGTGCTTGGCAGGAGAACGTCAGGCCCAAGGTCTTCGCACAATTAGGTGAGTACCCACTATCAGTGCCATGGTAACGTGACGGTGTTACTGAACTCACTCCAACAATACACTTAATAGCCCTCGGAGTCGATCATGTGGGTCCCCACAAAGCTAAAGCCGCGATGGTATGACGACGCGACGCCCCAAATGTCCAATGTTTATGTTGTTTTGTTTGACGACAACACGCGAGCAAACACTTCATTCAATGGACCTAGTGTTTATGTCGAACATGTCACTTAATGTCTCTGAAACGATGCGCCTGGATTAAATATTGCTTCTTATTAGAAATTACATATCTCATCCCGAATTCAAAACATGTGTTGTTATTACAGGAATTAAAGTTCAGAGAAAGCGCGCGTTCGCCGTCATGTTGTGTATCGCTTACATTGTGATACCTAACCTTACTTTGCTTCACGTTTCTCCAATTAGAAGTTTTCTATTTGAGTTTGTACATAGAATTTTATTTTGTAGACTTTCTGATATTGGTAAATATTCGATGTGAAGTAAAATATGCTTAACAAGCTTCTCATTTTAAGTAAAGTTACGATATGACAAATAAGAATTTATTAAAGTGTTAAACTTCAAAAGGGGGTAATAATTTAAAATCCTACAGTTTTCGAAATTTTAATATCAACGAAGAACTCCTAGATATAAACAGAGACTTTTTCTGACTCTGACTGCTGCTTAATGCAAATCACTTCAACTAGCTGATACCGTGGAACTCATTGTGAATACAATAAAGCAACAAAACAGAACATCCGGTGCAGACAAAGTTACTTATTTCGGTAACATTCGCATAGAATAAATAGCATTGGGTCTAGGAGTGCGCCTTGCGGTACACCCACAACTATCCGGAGTCACGCGACAGTTAGTCCTGGTGGAATGAAGCTAGAGTACACAACTGTGCCGTCATTGTTTTATTGTGCAGCCTGCATTGCGGGAGACAGCCACGTGGCTCTCATTAGAGTAGCACAAAGCGTAGTAGTTTGTCCAACGTTTTGCAATGCTACGCTCGGATTAGCGATGCAATGTTTAACGCAGCGGATGAAACTTTGTCTCTTATCGTACAGATCCATAGATGCTTTCAACTGTATATATCGCAAATTAAAGTTGAAATGACGCGAAGCTCTTTATTATCGTTATTTTTTTATTCATAATTATGAAGAATGAAAAGAGTTCATTGATTTTTTTACTATATGAACATTTTTATCAGTTCTAAAAAAGGACAATAGGTAAATACTTGACGCACCTATATTATGATCTCTTTGAGTAGATACTTACTTGCTAAATTATTTCTTGTTACTAGTTAAAATATACTCAACAATATAAACCTTAAGAAGAAAGGGTACCGGGGGCTCTCTCCATACAAACGTCGTCGACTGTTTACTCCCTAAACACTGACACTAGAGTAAATATTATTTTGCATAAAACTTATAACTGCTATGTTTTGTTTTTTAAATCTTAATTTCTATGGTAATTAGAAAATGAAAAACCAAGACATAGGAGCATAGTCATGGCAGTTATAGGTTTTATGCAACAAAAATATTTGTGCTAGTGTCATTATCCAGGGAGGAAACAGTCGACTACGTTTGTATGGAGAGAGCGCCGGTACCCTTTCACCTTAAACCATTTTGTCAGCTTCAATTGAGGCTCCAACATGAATTCGCAAAGTGCGGTCAATTAATAAGCTTCGAGTTAGAATGACTGACGTCACGTGAAATGCGAATGTGTCAGGCATATCCGGCCTGCCTCGTGCATCCGTTCATTGTTTTAACCTTTTAGTTAACGCGTGATGCTAATAGCTTTGGATTAATAGGTACAGAACGGAAGATACATTGTTATTCTGTATATGTTTACTTAAGATAAATATTTTTTTGTTATTTTAAACGCGTAGGTAGATACTTTTAAAACGTTTACCTCTTGATAAGTTGGCGTTAAAGATAATAGTGAAGAAAGTGACGCTGCATACTATTGCAATTCTAAAATAAAGGTATTCTATAATTTTCTTGTGTAGATAAGGCGATAAACTTTTCCACAATATTCTTTAAAAGTGCCATCCCACACGCATTCTACTACTTAACTAAGTATGCTATTCAGAACCTAGTGATCGTACTTTCCTTTAAGTTCGCTAGTAAAGGCTATAAGTGCCTGCCTCCTTAGACCTCTTGTCTAAGGAGGCAGGCACTTATAGCAAATAGTAGAGAAACAGCCCCCTTAGACAAGATTGCTTTCTATTAGCGATATCGCCAATCGATAGATTTAATTGTATGAAATAGACATAAAACATTGTACAAAATTTGCATAAGATGGATCTTATCCACCATTTTTTTTCTCTAACGCAAGACTATGTGACTTTATTTTGGCTTGTGTCAATTTCGTATAAAAATATAAAAATAAATGACTGTCGATTGGCGATATCGCTAATAGAAAGCAATCTTGTCTAAGGGGGCTGTTTCTCTACTATTTGTTCCCAATTCTATCAATATATCTATACTTAAAGTACCTATGTAGGTATGTCCGTAACTGAAACTATGAACCCTAGCAATTAGAAGTCAATAGTTCTCTATATTATAGCAAACAACTCGGGAGGCTGTTGACAATTCAAGTTAATTAGAATGTGATAGTGTTTGATGTATAGTACCTACACTCGTAGGGCGAGTGTCAACACCTCTTGTAATATGATCTACCAATCGAAATCGGAGGGGTCAAGCTGACCGCAGTTTGTGGTTTGATGCTTCATACGATCTTTGCTTTGAAGCTGGGGGATGATATTACGGCTTAGATTCATTATTTTTGTAATCAGATCTTCTGTAGTTATAATGTGAAATTTTCCGAGAACATTATTCAAATTTTAATTATTAAATTGAGAGTGAATAGGTACTCTATCTTCTAGTACTGCATCTTTTTGTTTTATTGCCCTATTTGTTTGTAAAAAAAACTATTCAGTTGCGTCGTTGTCACGGCGCGATGCCATTGGTTTAATCCGTACTAAGTTCGATTGACTTATCAGTATCACAATATACTCGTATTAAAGTAATAAACATGCTCCAAAATCATTTACTACGACTCTTTTTATCTAACTTGTTTACATTTTTGTAATTTGTATGTTGAGATAAATAACTTGATATCAATATCTCATAATAGTATTAGAATATTATCATTTTCAACCTATTCACCTTTCAAATTATATATGCCATACAGATCTAATTTTAACTTCTAAAAACATTATTATTTTAGTATAACATGTCTTTTCAACAAATTCATCCTACTAATATTATAAATCTGAAAATGTGTGTGTGTGTATGTTTGTTACTCCTTCACGCTAAAACGGATAGTTGGAGACGTGGATTAACAGATAGGCTACTTTTTACCCCGATTGTCTTTCACCTACTTTGCTTTCACACCTATCATATCCCTTGTAATCAACTTCTTGCAATAGTGTTATTTGTAAAGTTTAATATAAATTAATAACTTACCCCACAAGTGGGTGCAATCTAACCCAATTTGCCACAATCTTGCTGCGTCCGTTCCCGTTCCGTCGTTGCCGATAGTATTCTCATTTGAACTGTGCCAGTAAGTGCAGTGAAATGCACTCTACTTTATTTAATTATCGTATCGATATGTCAGAGAATGAGACTCTTGTTACTTTGAATTTATAGTACCGTTGAGTGATTTTCGTTCACTTTATCGCTCTTCTCAATGATACATTGTATTTGGGGTAATATAATATACGGTTATTTCTTACAGAACTTCGAATATTTATTGCCTTTTACCTTTTTTTACTTTAATCAAAGCCTATTTTTCATTAATTTAACATAACATAACAACTTTTGAACTTTTTAAAACTTTCAATTTGCAAATTAAAAAGTATCGTAAAATAAGGTTTCGGAGTGTCGGTTGATATGACTCAAAAAGAAAGGGGATATATTTTTAATAACAGCATGAACTGAATTGAATATTAACGTAGTTAAATATAGGAACGTAGAATAAAAGTAAACTGTTGACTTAACTGTTATATTATGTTAACTTAATAAGTCTTAACGTTTATCCAGCCACAGAAGAAGGAAGATTTCTATGTTTGAATACCATTATGTCGCATTGTGCTGTCATATGTAAACGATACTGCGGGTGGTCACTTTAACAATCTAAAGCGCTCAAACCACGTTCAAACTTTAAACGGCGCATGAGTGTAATGTCAATTGGGCTTGATGCTTTGTTTGCATCAAACACCATAGTCTACATCTTCATAATAACGATTGGACACAATAATTGGATCGATTTTTTTCTTTACTTTGATGTTTGTGTTTTCATGTATTTTATTTCATGTTTGATTTTTGAGATTTAGGCGTTGTTTGATGGTGTACTGGGCGCTTTACAATCTAACCTACTTGTGTACACGTCTTAATACATATTCGGAAGTACGCTTAGGGACTGTTTTATCAGAAGGTTGACTTCCATTGTTAATACTTTAGTAACCATAACAAGTGGGAGTTACGTGTGTAGAATACAAACAGAAATGTCATTGATCATTTTTATTATTTGTGTTCATTGCTTACAAGTAAATTAATCAGGTATATAGGGGTAATTTGCATCTTTAAATCATCAAAATTTAAGTGTATTCGGTTCAGTAGTATTTTGATTGAAACGACAGACTTTGACATGTTTTCGAATGAATAAAATAAATATTTTTCTTTGATTAAAATATGAATCTATTCTGTATCATTACGTTACTTTATTCCAACTAATTAATTAACTGTTTCTCATTTACGCCACACGAAAGTCACGCAATCGTCTTTTTGTCATTGTTTGAACGTGAGATGTTAGATTAATTTAAGAAATTAATGATATTATGCCCGAGATTAATTACCTGAGATTTTCTAATAGTGTGAACTAGCTGTTGCCCGCGACTTCGTCCGCGTAGGAGGCGAAAATGGTTCTGAGAGGATTAGACCAAGGAATCACGTTATATCATACAAACTTTGCCCCCCCTTTTTCACCCCCTTAGGGGTAGAATTTCGGAAAATCCTTTCTTATCGGATGCCTACGTTACACAAAGAATACACCCTCCAAGTTCAGGTCTCTACGATCAGCGGTTTAGACTGTGCGTTGATCCAGTCAGTCAGTCATTCAGGACAAAGAATTTTATATGTATAGATGAGCTGGAAGAAGTTAGAAAGTTATAAAGTGCCAAATGATGTTAGCAACATAACTATTATAGCCCTTTAATGGTTACGAAGTAGAGATCTGGACCGGTTGTGTGGGTAGGAACAAGCTGTACTGATTCAAGAGCAGGATGAAATTTCTCTGAGTCAGGCCTCAGAGGCCGATGACTCATACATCTCAGTATTAGTTACAGCTAATAATTTAAGCTCACAGATTGTAAGCCTATCTAATTGTGAATCAAATTCTCATTGTTCACCATAGGAAGCGTTTAAGAAACGATATTAAAAAACTTCGTATTCCACATAAACAACATCAAACGCTCCATAAAATTTATTACTTTTAGGGAGAGAAATAGGAAATATAATTTATTATTTACAGTTTAAATCACTACAATTTAAGTACCCTTGAGTCTACAGATAAGGTAGACTCTAAACACGTAAATCCTCTTTAAAAAAAAGATTTATGGACTCAAATCTTAAACAGGTGTTTGCGTTTGAAGTTCCTTTACTGTTTACGGTGTTGCATTATGGTTTCCGACACCCCCTTTTGTACTTGAAACCGGTAGAATTATAGAGCGTTTAAGTGGGACCATAAAGTAACTGTTCAGTTACAACTAAGAAATAAATTACTTAACAGGATAATGCTTTTATATCCCGGGGAATATTTTGTACGTGTCGCGTTTTACCTTATGGGTATTTATTGGGTCATTCTTCAGAAACCAATACTCAAGGGAACTGTTATGTGGTGGGGTGCATAATGCTTGACGCAGCCCCGTTTATGATTTGAAGTGTACGTCGCAATTTATTAGTTTGTTCACGGTGGGGTCTTGAGCAATATAATCATAGTTTATGTTATGCTCCCGGCTTACTGTTCATTACGTTAATTAATATAACAGTTGTCGTATTTTACTTTGTATTGCTGAACCTACATTGCATTACATAGTTACATGACTGTGCCAAATTACTATTGTGACAGACAAACGGACGTTAGTCGCCAATAAAAAAAAGGACAAAAGTTCAAACACCGACAATAAACGATATTAGATGAGGAATGTGGCTGCGCGACGAATCAAAATGTGTTTAATAGTAACGCGATATGGTGACTAATAGGTTGTGTTGCATCTTCGACAGGTTGCGGTTTGAAATTGGCATGTATGTTGTGGAAATAAGGTTCAGTTTTAGGTGGGATGGGTACACGCACGTGCGTGGGGTAGAGACGCGCGGGGAAGGAGCATGGCGCCGTGCGGCCACGGCCTGGCGGGAGAGGGACAACTTCTGATGGGATGTATGTATTGTCTTCACGCGGTGTGGGATTTACCGTTTCTTTGTTTTATTTTTCGGACACACCGATTAATTTCTTTTAGTGGGCCGTTTGGGGTCGCCACTTCAGCTTGCACAATCAAACATTTTTTATTTTGTGGCTTCATTATACTTTGCGGGTTTCATTATTTCACCCCTCAGCTTTTGACGAAAATAGATCGAGATTGCAAATACGCAGCTTCTATAAATAAGACCCTTAAACGCATGTGCATGGCATTCGTTTTATTATAAGCTTCCTTTGCGGGAGTTCAGAGAACTTGAAAGTCAGACTGTGCAAACATGTTTGGTTAAACAAACAAGTACTACAAGTGTCTTATACTTACTGTGGCCTATAAATACGAATAAATGCAACTGGTTTCTGTAGTGAAACCTGTGAAACTATAGAATTATGAAGCTGATATTTGTGTGGCTTGACTATACAAACATCCTGGAATACTTTTTTCTGTCGGAATTAACTCAATGCCTACTTCCGCCCCAATGGAATAAAGTAGCTAAGATTTTTTGGGAGAAAAAAACAGTAGATATGTACCTATTTTAGTTCGAACTAACTATATTTGTCAGTTATCAGATGATCTTATCATCAGAGAGAAGCTTTTGAAAGATTACTATCAAATTATTGAAAGTGGATTTTGAACTACAACTCTGCATTGAGTACTTAGAATCTCACATACATAGAACCGATATCTACAAGTCTTACAACACAATTTTAACACAAACGCGAAATTGAGCTCCAATACCAATCCATCTATCCATCTGGTCTATTCACATCCATGAAGAATGGTTTAGAAGCGGAATCAAAGGAGGATGGTTCATGAATGGCTGTTTTATCCAACCCTTGCTGACGAGGGCAAAGCAAACATTGGTTCAGTAATAAAAATATTTGTCGAAATCGACGGGTATAAGACGGTTTTTGCAAAACTCCCTTCTATTGTGATGCAGCTTTTAAAAAGTATTAAAAGCTAATCACTGAAAGGGTAGAATCGGGTCGGTATATGATTCAATTGCGATTTTTTATGAGAAACGTAAACATGATTAAATTGAATTTGTTTAGAGTTGCCATTTTGCATTTTAACAGGATGTATTTTATTTGGGTAAAGTTAAATTTGAATTGATTTTTTCTGTTCTATAAAAGTTTGCTGATGCATTTATACTCTGTTAATTTACAGAATGAAGATTTATTAGGTCATGGTATGAAATGATGCGAGAAAGCGAACGATGACTTCACCACACAAAGGCATTTTGTTCACTACTCGCGTAACTTCCACGGATTTGAAATATTTGGCCACTCAGTAAAGTGGCTAAATACTTGATACTAAATAAAGTATTATTTAATACTTTCTAGATTACAATGATAAAAAGTCATAAAAGTATATTTTTTAACAGAAAATGTACTTTCAATCAACAATATATCACCATAACAATAGTAACCATTGGCTATAAATTTCCACATTCGTTCTCATTTGCACCGAGAACCATTTAAACCCCCTTCTTTGAAAGCCCGATGAATGGCGACGAGTCAATGGGACGTAAGAAATGGGCCAGTGACGTGCGCCACGGGCAAGTGAAATGTTTCTAGACCAATCTAAGAAGAACTCTTAGGGATTTGCTTTGAGACTCAGGACTCAGGTGCAGCACGTATGCTTCTGACAGGAGCCAGATAAATTTAATTTTGTACGTTAATTTTAACAGGTAGGTACTATCTTATTAAATTTTATTGTGGAACTTTTACATTTATTGAAGTTATTTGTGATCAGTAAACATAATCAACGGTACATGACTATTTAAATAGAGCTCTCAGTTAAGTCAGTGTAAATATATTCGGTAAAAAGTTAATCATGTTAATGCAAATATCATATTGATATTTTACTTAAAAACGATAAATCATTCATCACACTCACCAAAAAAGGTTCCTTGAAGTGAGAAATAATCAATAAATATTAAGTACATATATTGATTTTAGTCCTAGTTGGCACAATGGTCACTATGCCGGATTGCCAAACATAGGGTTGCGGGTTCGATTTCCGCCTTAGACAAGTATTTATGCTTATATATTTGTCTGTGGTCTGGTTGTGTCTATTAAGCATATATTTATAAAATTAAAGTATATAAGTAGTATATTCGTTGTCTAGTACCCATAACACAACTTAGCTTGGGGCTGGATGGCGATGTGTGGAATGTCCTGCGGTATTCATTTATTTAAATTACGAATACTGGTTATCATTTTAAGCTTTTTACTAAAACCAAAAATCTATTCTTTAGCGTTTATAGGGAGAGGATTATTCCTGCCTTCACAGAAACCTTTTTAGAGCACATTTCACACTATCAACAGGTACTGGTAGATAAAATACAATTTCGAAATTATTATAGCAATGCATACATCTTTCCATTGATGAAAGTTAAATAAATTTTACAAAAGAAACCAGGTGCGTATTGCATATAGTACCAGCACAGCGTCAATAGTGAGATCTCCATATGCTGGTTGACATTCAAGCCTGGTAATGAGCCAGGTGGTTCTTGCACAATGTGCGATACCAACAATAGGCAAAGGGTGTGGGGCACGAGGCATATGGAATACTATTAAAATGCAGACATTAATACTTACTGTTTATGTGCTCCTAGTACTTCATATGGCTAAATGAGGTAATATCTGTCTTATTATTATTATTTTAAATACAAAAGATATGGTAATTTGATATTAATCTCATTATGAAATGTGTAGATTGTCAAAAAATATACGGCAGAAAAATAAAATATCAGTTGCCTCCGTCTGTTTTTCCTGACGTGTACTTACAATTTGGGGGTCTTAGGCCGCATCGTCACCTACCAACAAGCAGGTGTGGTAGTGGTCAAACGCTGACCTATATGTAAAATAGCTGTTGCCCGCGACTTCGTTTGCGATGTGGTTTTGGGTTATATAGAATACCTAGCATTTTTCGGCATAGATACAATTTATCATTCGGTGTAAGTTATAAAACAAAATAGGTAGTTAGGTACATTGTTTTTAAACTATATTTTTAATTGATTTGGCGAAGGCACTTTACTTACTCATACTCCGAAAGTAGGTCTAAAGATGCCTGAAGAGCGTGTAGAAAGAAAAACTTTCAGCCCTAGGGAAAATCGCTTTCACTGAAAGCTGTCATGTCAAATTATGGCTTCGCACGGCTCATCCATACTGCCAGAGTACTGACAGAGAGTACATAATAGATTTTTTCTTAGTAATCGAATTCAGGTAGATATATTTAGTTCAAGATATCTTATTTAATAAAATAAATGTAAAGGTGAAAATGGTCAAAGCGACGTATGACCATGCTGCGCCTCTGCCGGCGCCCTGTCAAGATGTTGCAGATGTGGCTTTATGCGACCGTGCGGTCAGTGTTGTTCCTTGAGTAAAAAAATACTGGCAGGAAATGCTTGCATTTTGAATGATTTTAATTAGTATTATCTTTTGTTATTTTATTATGTTTTTGTGTTAAGTTTAATCTGGTTTTTCATTTATGATTGTGTATTTTGTGTAAATAACATTTTCTAGACAAAGCGTGTTACAAAAACTGTAATTTAAATCTACGGACTTCGCGTCATTACTCAGTGTTGGATAAACTAATTAATAAAAATCACTTCGGTAAGTACCGACGTATTTGAGTATTGAAAACATATTGAAAACAAACAGCAAAAACAAAAAAATCTACATAATCTATAACCTCTTTGGTCCCAACCTTGTAAGAGGATCAGGTAGTATGGAGTCTCTCATTCACTCTCGTTATTAGGAAGAATTTTATGTTTATTCGTAATGAAAAGCACAGTGTTTACCTCATGTTTGTTTTGTTTACCCAAGGTGTGAAAGTCACTCATTTAGTCCCTCGAACTATTAGCGCCCTCGCTTCGCTCGGGCGCCAAACTCCGTCTCGGGACTCAATGAGTGACTTTCACACCTTGGGTAACAATGTACTATTTTTGTTAATTTTTCACAAATAAAACATAATACACAACAATATGATAAGCTAAAACTAAGTCCAATTTATATTCAAACAAATTTTTCAAAATACTTTGTCTTCCTAGTTATCTTTAGATTTTTGTAAATTAAAGAAAAAATAATTATCAACTACCTTAGTGTCTCGATTCATATTCTTCAATTAATCATATAAGAGGTTATTATAGTATTTATTACACCAACATCATGCAAATAATAATCTATTTTGGTGCAAATAATAATATACATTGTTTTTATTATCAAATAATAATATTAATGATTAAAAAGAAAGGCCATTGGACAGAACAAATACTAATACTTAAAATAACGCGATGCACATTGAGATCCTTACATATTGATAGCAGGCATTACATTGAACAAAAAATGCTTTCACACCAAACATCTAAAGCATCTCGGAAACGGGGTATTTGAAGGAACGTGATGTCCTATGATTTCACAAAAGTGCACGGTGCTCTTTGAGACTCATACCTATCGATAGAGGGCATCGAAAAAAAAAACAAATAATAAAAACACCAACCCTCTAAAGCGTTTTCGATACAGGATTTTTGAAGAAACATAATGTTCCTTGATTTTCTAAGAGTGCGCGGTGACTTTATGCCAAAAATAATTGTGTAAAATTATGTTATGCCTAGTTTAGGTTTTTGTGTCAAAACCGATTATTCCAAAACCTTTATGCCAAACTACAAAAGGACATTCAACTTCTAAAGCGAGACGTTTCGGAAATGGAATATTTAAAGAAAAATGATAACCTATAATTTTTCAAAAGTTTGCGGTTCACTTTGAGTCCCATACCTATCGAAAATGACAAATAATGCCATCAAACAAAACCTATAAAGCGTTGGGCATAATTTATTCATCGGGTCTAAAATCACAGCGCAAAAAACATAACATAACATATAACCACGCTACCATACTGAATGTCCGGACCCCTTTTCCAATTTTCTAAATTCTTGACCAAAATACCCAGTTTTTTTATTAGGTAGCTGGCAGGCCTACGTAATTTTGGGAAAAAAATGATTTTTACAAATAACTACCTGTATATTTTTTAACCGACATCAAAAAAGGAGGAGGTTCTCAATTCGTCACGTATATATTTATTTTTTTATGTATGCTCGCTGATTACTCGTAAACTCTTGGAGCGATTTGGAAAATTCTTTTTTTGTTTTTACTATCTAAGGTTTCCGCTACTTGAACTCATAATTCAAACTATAGCAGGAGAAAAGCGCGATAGAAGTGTACCATCGGAGGTCTTCGGTAAAGGAGATCGGTAATATTATGTAGTAGTACCTCTTTGTACTAACCTCATTTTCAGTTTCACGTAGGTAGTATTAAATGCAAACTATTTGGTTTTATGACAGCTGTCATCTTGAGCGGAGGCATGTACTGCAGCCCTACCATGACTTTTTGAAGAACTCGAAAAAAAGAAACACTTTTTCGATCACTCTCTTGTCCGTTTGTCTGTCAGTGTGTCACTCCCGATATTCTCAGAGACGGTTGGACCTAGTAAGTTGATTTTTAGGAAGTTTCATAGTAAATACTCAATATATTATGTTTAATCGAATACGTAAAAAACCCGTGGTAAGGGTACTGTTCCCTTCTGACGTTCGATTACGTTTTACCACGGAAAAATGTTTCGATTTCACATTTTTTAAATGTTTTTTTATCAAATATCTTAATTATTGTATTAAACTCAAATTGAAACATACCCTAAATGTTAATCTGATATTTCCTGAACATATTTGTGTGGACCTTGTCGAAATCTGTTCTGTAGTTTATGAGATTACCTGGTTCAAACAAACAAACAGACAGACAAACAGACAAACAGACAAACAGACAAACAGACAAAAATTCTAAAAACCACCCTATCGTGTTCAGCTAACGATTTAAAGACGACCTGTGTATTTTTTTTCTGGATATCTTACAATTACAGATTTTTTGATGTCTACAGATTTATTATATGTATTGAAACATACCCTAAATGTTAATCTGATATTTCCTGAACATATTTGTGTGGACCTTGTCGAAATCTGTTCTGTAGTTTATGAGATTACCTGGTTCAAACAAACAAACAGACAGACAAACAGACAAACAGACAAACAGACAAACAGACAAACAGACAAAAATTCTAAAAACCACCCTATCGTGTTCAGCTAACGATTTAAAGACGACCTGTGTATTTTTTTTCTGGATATCTTACAATTACAGATTTTTTGATGTCTACAGATTTATTATATGTATAGATATGTATAGATAAAACTTGAGAGGTGTCAAGGGACACGCGGATGGAATGAAGTTTGTTTCGATTAATTAGTGAAGGAATTGTAATAAAATCAAAAAGTGTCGTTACAACTTTTGGTCTTAATTTTTTTCGTCTAGCCCCCTTTCGCAACGCGTCTTAAGGAACTACGTTCCAAAAATTGATCCTTTGTCTATATTCATAAATTCTCTTATGTTTTACGAGTCGCTTTTTCTATTATTTGAGCCAACTACGGCTTGTGCAAGAGATGCATAATATATAGATAGAGTTAAGTAATACCTACACGTTAATAGACATTAGTGTATTTAGTCTTATTTGATCCAAACTGTTAACTCCATTCCATTCGTCCGTTCTAATTTTAAAATCCATTGCGTTCCGTTTCCGTGATTCTGCCATCCATTTTGTAGGCATCCAGTTTAATGCAAGTTTACGATCGGATTAAGCGACAACTCTCGGAATCCTATTGATCTAAACAACCGATCTTGAAATGTTATTACTTCCTCGTACGTTTTCGCGAGTTTACTCAATAAAATTAACGCAGGAAACATCACTCGAGCTTGTGTACTGCTTAAAAATAAACAGGATTGTGTGGCCCTTTCGTTCTATACTTGAACTTGACTTGGTGGGTCGATGACCTAATGCATCCGCGTGATAACTATGAACTACTGTCTCATCCAAAGAGTTTTAATTCTATTTTGAGTTGTATTGGAATTGAATTGGTAGAGAGATTTATGGACGAATAAAATTGAAGTTGTAATGAAGTTGAAGAGTTATGTTTTGTTTTATGTGGTTTTTATTGGTCAGTTTTTACTGCTTCAGTTTTGCGTTTTTGACGTTTGTTTTCGATATTTAAACAACATAAACTACAGTTTACTACTAAAAGTAGTTATTTTAGACCAATCCTTCTAATGTCTATTCTATTTTTAAATACCATAGAATTCCTCAGAGGCACGAACTTGTGATTTCTATATTAAATACTTACAGGCACTAAATACCTTCATAAAGTCTTATTATGTAAGAAGTTTCATAAAATTCAAATAATTATTTACATCTACAGCAATTAATGAAACATCAATGAGATGTTTCGTGCTTTACTTTTCTGAGTATTAAATGAGCTAAAATCTCCTCGAGACTATTTAACTGCTACAAATGGCCCAATTGGAACTTATCATTTAATTACTTGAGCTTTTACCGAAATAAGTAACTTTATTGACCTATTGTGCGAAGTTCCTTTGGGAACCTTTGTGAACCGAACTTTTACATATTGGACCAAACTGTCTTTGACGTTTCTGGTCCGATTCCCGCCTCGAACAAGTAATTATGCATATAGATATTTATTTTTGGTATGGGTGTCTGTATGTATATCTTTACTAATATTATAAAGCTGAAGAGTCTGTTTATTTGTTTGAACGCGCTAATATCAGGAATCGAGCTTTTACTGAAAAACGTAACTTTATTGGCCTATTGTGCTAGGTTCCAATTGACAAACTTTATTTGAAATGCGAACTCAGTCAAAAAAATGTTTCTTGCTTGCTCCAGCCGAGTTTCTGTCATGATTATGTCTATTAGGGGGTGCTGTCTGAATCGGATGAACAGCGCCTACATTGCTAAGGATCAAACCTCCCGGGTTCCGGACGAGGCTTTTAATTTACTTCTATGGAACTGGTTCTTAAATAAATAATTAAAAAAAGATATTGCCAATATAATGTATGTCTATTTAAGGGGTGTGCGGTCCGAATTGGATGAACTGCGCTTACATTGCCAACGATCAAATCCGGTCCAAAATCGTGAGCGTTTTAAAAATGCTTGTGGCGCTAAGCGCGCGCATGGGTCGCTTTAAGGCCATTTTGGACCGCAGTGTCTAAGTGACAAAAATTATATCTGCGGTCGACTGGAAGAAGCAAACTTAAATAGATATATAAATAACTTTATTTGTACAACACAGTAAGGAACATAGAACAAAATATACGCAAAGCAAAATAGCTAGAAAGTATAAGTTGCACAAATGGGGGACCTTATCGCTGAAAGCGATTTCTTCTAAGCAACCTTTGGATGGAAAATAGCTGATTTAGCTTGGTAGGTTGGTTATTTTACCTTTTTTCATGACCACATTCAAATATGCATTGACTTATATATGTATATTTAACTAGTTTCATTATCAATCATACATAACTTATCATAAACTTCCTACTGCATGATATTCTGACATTCTAATAAACTTCTAAACGTACTTAGAGGCTATTTTATTGGATTTACAGACATTGCGGGGGATTATGTTAATGCAATACAAGCGTTGAGTCGATGCACGGTAGTGATTGACTACGCAAAGCCGAATTTTAAGTGCAAGTCCACGATTTTCGGTCCAATATTAATACCTAGTTAGTTACAGCAAAAATCCTGTTTCGGTGAAAATATCAGGTTTATCTAACTATGCTCACCTGAGATCAAGTTGTAAGCCTAGTCTGTGTAAAAACCTCGATTTATATCTTAAATTTAATATTAAGTTATTAATGTTAAAAGTATTTTACCACGACATTGCATCACAAATACATACAACTTCATTAAAGTAATTAATTACCAATAACATGAAATTGAGTAATTTTAATAGAATTTTCCGTAGAATTTATTGATTTCGATTTGTTTTCCGTATTAATTGCAAGTTATTACGTAGAAATCTATTATAAGTATTTCTAAACCTTTGGGAACCGACTTTTACATATTAGGCCGAACACCTGCCTTTGACGTAAAAGGTTTCGGGTTCGATTCCTGCCTTAAACAAGTAATTATGCATACAGATAATTATTTCTGGTCTGAGTGTCTGTATGTTTATCCGTAGGTACTAATATTATAAAGCTGAAGAGTTAGTTTGTTTGTTAAAACGAACTAATCTCGGGAATTACTGGTTCGAATTTAAAAAATAAACATATTATTTATTTATTTAATTTTTATAGGAAAAAATACAGTGATAAAGATAAAAAGAAAGTTAAAGCAAAACACCATTTACACGTTTTCGCATATTAACACCACATAAACTTGAAATAACCTACCTACAATAGGTATTATTACCTATTGTATCCGTTATCTGGTCACCATAACACAAACCTAGTTGCGAAGCTTAGGGCTAGATGGCGCTGTGTAAAAAGTACTATAATATTTATTTATTACTATCTGCGGCCCGCGGTTTCACCCGCGTAAGTCCTGATCCCGTGGGAATATTGAGATAAAAAGTAAAAAGCCTATGTGTTAATCCAGGTTTCCAGCTATCTAGATACCAAATTTCATCGCAATCGGTCCGGTAGTTTTTGCGTGAAGGAGTAACAAACACATACACACACACACACACACAAACTTTCACATTTATAATATTAGTAGGATTTAATGTTTCAGCGTACCGAAATAATTATTATTTCGTTCAGTTATTCGGTTTGGTCGGCCCATCCCTATAGTAGCTCGGTAACTACTGTGTCCGGGTATCGATTACTCTATATTGGGTATCTGCATTGTCTCGACATCGCATAAAATGATGTCTTCCGTTGAACAACTGTTCGGTCGAATTTACTCGTATATTCTGCCTTTGAAATGTTATACTATAATGCGCTGCGACATTAGCTTTTGTTGAGAATGACGGAGAGTATACTATTTGTATGAAAATAGAAGTCATCTTGCACATCAAGTTAACTTAATGCAAGTCTAATGCGTCCACTAGAAACGCAAGATCTACTTAAATACCTATTGTATTTAAGTAGATCTTGCGTTTCTAGTGGCGCTGTGGTTAGATTCGCCGAATGAGGGTATTATTTTCTTACTAGCTGAGCCCCGCGGTTTCACCCGCGAAAATCTCGATCCCGTGGTAATATCGGGATAAAAGTATGCCTCCAGATTATCTCCAGCTATCTACATACCAAGTTTGTGTGCAAGAAGGAGTAACAAATATACATACACACACTCACACGTACTCACAAACTTTCAAATTTATAATATTAGTAGGATGAACAATTTACTTATGTAATTTAGATCAATTTTGATGAACTATATTTACCAATTAAGACGTTTTTGAGGTGCTAACGCCTTATTAATTGATGAACACCGTACTGCACTCACAAAAAAGTGTCATGTTACGGGAACGTGAGTGAGCGTCATTGACAAAGTAACCATAAGAACGTATTATCGTTGCTATGGTTACGATCAATGTTTTCTTATGACGTTATCTTTTTAACGTATACCTATGTCAAATTGTTACTATAACTGCTTTCTGTAAGTCAAACAAATATTTTAAGATAAATAAATCTTTTCAGACAACCATAACGTTTTCCGAAATTAGATTAAAGTAATCCAACTGCATCCCCTTGGTTTCACTTTTATTTGTACTTTCACGTTTATGACTGATATTGCCCAAAATCTGTGCACCACATTAGACAAATGACTTGAGGGTGTACGTCGAAGTTTCTGCGAGGATTGAATCAATATTATATTGATTCTGTGCGGAGCGTTCGACTCGTAATACTTTGAAACAATCGAAGCCATATATACACTGCGTAAAACCTATAAATACCAAGACGTTATGGGTTTAGTTGAAAAGTTACAAGAACAGGAAAAACTGAAAGAAGATAAAATTGTGCAGTTGAAAGGAAAATCAAAGAACGAATCGTGCGAAAATGTCGTTGTCACTATTCCTGATTTGTATAGATAATTTATTACCAGTATAGATTGAAGTGGCGACTTTTAATACTCAAGGATACTACGAAAGTTAGTTTTCTGGACTATTTACGTACGTTTATAGTATACATAAAGGGCTTGAGCTCCGGAATTCTGGTTTTAACAGAATTCTAGAATTCCGACTTATTTCAGTATCGTTTGTAATACCGGAATTGGTGAGAGCAAAATCGGAATTTCGATATCGTTTGTTAAGAGTCGAAAAGGCACTTTTTAAGACGGCGGCAAAAGAGGACAGTGCTTTAAGTATTTAATAACAATACCGCCTACAAGTATCGAGGCTAAACGCAACTTTTCACCAGTTTCTTACATTTGTAATCGTTTAAGAAGTTCTCTAACAGACAACAGCTTGAACGCACTGACTTTGAAATTTCACATCCAACTAAAGTTCTTGATGAAAGATTCCTTAATTTTTAACTATAATTACTGTTCTGAACAGCTATTTCAATGGAGTTTCTGTTCCCACCTATAATACCCTTTTATTTAGATAGATAGATATATCTTTATTTGGCCAAAAACAAAACTAAAATTTAGACATAACTTATTTTTGATATGACTAAAAATAACAGACTTAATTAACTTTTATTTCGATAAGATCAGTTATTCAATAAATATTATGCATTTTGTATAAGTAACTAGTATGTTTAAAGGAAGCATCGAATTTCATAATTACGGAATTCCGGAACTGAATAGATCAATATTGAAACTCAATTCCGGAATTGAAAAATGGACCTATATTCAAGCCCTAATACCTACTACTTCATAGAACTCTACGTTTTTTTACGATCAGTTGACTTTAAGTATTTAAGTTATTTATGCTAGGTTACCGTCACAAAGGTTCGGTGTTTTTGTTGGGTTTCTTTCACAATGTGCTGATTAAACTTGCAGTGTATTTGCTAGACATGTTCAGTCTTCAGTAGGTATTCCAATCGATAGTTGACGAATAATTGAGCAGGTTTCTTATACTTTACTTTTGTAAATATCTGTATATATAACTTCATACAACCCCTCCTGTGCGCCATCCTCTTTTTGTTCTATCTGGTCCTATCTTATTCCTATCCCTATATTTGCATACTTACTTCTGATTTTTCTAGATACCTACTTTATTGTGACATAATATTATTATAATATAGTTAAATTAGATACTAAGAATCTGTTATTGGCAGTATGTTTTCTTTAACATTTAATAGCTAGTATTTTCTTAGTGCTGTTGATTCTGTAAGGAATAAATACTGTTATGAGAATAAATTGTTGAATACCTAGTTATTTTAATAAATGATTACACCCTCTCTTTCATCAATCAACGGTTAAAGCCTTCAATAGGAATGTTTGCTTCATAATAACGTACCACTTACTTTGCCACATGTTAGTTTATTCAATTTCTTTGAGAATTTGTCACACGTCGTCATTTATCATCTGTTAACTTTTCAAAAATATGTATAATTCAAATCAAGTAACGGTTATTGAATAAAAATTCCATGCTATCTATACCTCTCACATTTAGACAACAATTATGAGGAAAAACAATACATATAAAGAATGCAAGCTAACTCAGTCTATAATTTCTGATCGCCCGTGGTGATGCCATATTAAATGCCTAATATTGCCATAATCTCGAATTGAACTACCTCTTCTCTCTTAATAAAATGCACAACCAAATTGCGCCTTTTTTGTCGTAACTGTACTACTTTGATTGTTATTGTCTCGCTCACACTTGAATGTTAGAAAGAGATCTATACAGCCACATTCTATTGAACATATTTGTTCTAAATTGCGTATTTATAGTATTGTGGTAACAAGCAAGAACTAAACAATACGTAGTCAATGAAGCGGAATAATATACCCTCATCTCCAGACATCGATCAAGATTTTAATCAACACCGAACCTTCCCTTCTTTAAAACTGTTTAGAAGAACACAAGTCAAAATAACAACATAAAATACAGTCTTCTATTAAAGTTATTGTATGTTACTGTCATACTGTTACCAAGTTGGTTTTTTTACGACACATGTCAGTAGTAATTGCTAAGGAGCGGTTGCTCCCCCGGGGTAAGAAACCTACTGGCAATTCTAACCCCTATTGATATAAGAATATGATGTTGTTTACTAAGGAATATTGTTTCGTTTCATACTGTTTTATTAGTAGTTACATTAGTTAGGAGAATTCGTGTGGAAAATGTAAGAGGTTTTTTTAATTTTGTTTATTATTTTTGCTTTTATTGAGTAGCTTGGTTATTTTTACAAGTTTTGATATAACAATATTGTTTATTACGAAATATTGTTTAGTTTTATACTGCTTTATTAGTACCTATACTTAGTGACATTAGTTAGGAGAATTCGTGTAAAAAATGTAAGAGATTTTTTAAATATTTTTTTGTTATCTTTGATTTTATTAAGTTGCTTAGTTATTTTTACAAGTTTCGATAGGTATAAGAATATGTTATTGTTTACTGAAGAATATTATTTCGTTTCATACTGTTTTATTAGTAGTTATATTAGTTAGGAGAATTCGCGTGGAAAATGTAAGAGATTTTTTTAATTTTGTTTATTATTTTTGCTTTTATTGAGTAGTTTGGTTATTTTTACAAGTTTTGATATAACAATATTGTTTATTACGAAATATTGTTTCGTTTTATACTGCTTTATTAGTACCTATACTTAGTGACATTAGTTAGGAGAATTCGTGTAAAAAATGCAAGATATTTTTTAAATATTTTTTTGTTATTTATGATTTTATTAAGTTGCTTAGTTATTTTTACAAGTTTCGATAGGTATAAGAATATGTTATTGTTTACTGAAGAATATTATTTCGTTTCATACTGTTTTATTAGTAGTTATATTAGTTAGGAGAATTCGTGTGGAAAATGTAAGAGGTTTTTTATTATTGTTTATTATTTTTGCTTTTATATAGTAGGTAACTTGGTTTGTTATTTTTATAAGTTCTTATTAAATTTACTTGGTTTCTAGCATCTGAGGTTTATTTGAACTATGGTAATGTCTGCCAGGTTTGTTTTTCGGGTTCAAAATATTTTAATTTTATTAGAGCAACAGCTAACTAAACTGTTGGTAACAAAAACAATTTCGGACAGACGTTTAAATAGCCTACAACAAAGAATAGTTAACCTTTAGGGTATTCCAATACCAGATAGAAATTAAGTAGGTAATTAATATAAAGAAATGTTACTACATCAAAATCAAACGATAAGTTTCAATCATTAATACCTATGAATTCAATAATAATTTTAATGTCTGATGGTAGGTTTCGAAAATAATCAGAAACCAATCTAGTTCTAAGAGCGTCGATTCTAGTAATTCTACTACTGGAATCAACATAAAACATAAAACTACTAGAATCGACGCTTTTTAGTACTGGAAGTGTTTAAATGTAAAAAGAGTTGTATTTTCGGTTTAGTATAAAACATAATCTTAGTCAAAAGCTGTCGGTCCATCTTTCTTCGGAGTCTTCCCACAAAACATACAATCCAAAAAAAATATCTGCTTTTGGAATACACTATAACAGCTATGCCCATTCAGAGATCGACATTTTAACAATTTAACCTAATAAATATTTATCAAGATAAAAAAATTCATAAGTAAAACTGCATTGAGTGCAAAATGTTTGTAGTCAGGAGTATTCTTAGTTAAACCTAGACTCAAGTAGGCTGTCAAGTGGTAATTTGTGAGACGAGTACGATATTTTGAATTTACTTTCATATGAGAAATTGCATACTCGTACAAATATGACTAGAGTTAAAGCTACAGTTCTAAGGTCGATCACTGACTATTTTAGCTATCCTTGCGATCGACCGTATGGGCACTGCCCCTTTAGACAAGATTGCTTTGTATTAGCGATATCGCCAATCAACAAGTTTTTTGTATGAAATTAACATAAGCCGGCGAAAAGTCACGTGGTCTTGTTGGAGAAAAAAAATGGTACTTATGTAGATAAGTTTCATCTTATGCAAATTTCATACAATGCTTTATGTCAATATCATACAGTTTAATCTGTCGATTAGCGATATCGCTAATGGAAAGTAATTTTGTCTAAAGGGGTTGGACTATAAGGTCTAACTAGATGAACACAAATAAAATATTTCAAAAAATTCTCACGGAAACTGGAAACTACGTTTTTAAACCCGTGGGGTCTAGCTAAAGTTAAATCTTTCATGTAAATTAAATTACTCTTAATTAAAAGTAAATTTAATTTCAAAATTATTTTAATCATCCGCTTGAAAGAGTCCGTTTAAAGTTCATAGAATAGAAACCGTACAAGTGAGCTTTGATTAGATACGTAAGTACTTCATAAAAGCTATCGATTATGCATTTTATTACTTTTAGAATAACCTTTGAATGTCCAGTAATAAACATCGATTTAACAACATTACAATGCTTATAAATTAAAATAGTTATGTTAATAGCGCTCAGAGTGGACATTACTGTCAAATATAGTTTTTTTATTCGTGTAGAAATAAAATATATGAATGTATATAATGATTAAACATGTCGTTCGGTTGAATACAGAATAATAGTACCTACGTTGAAAATAAATTGAAATCAAGTATTATGAAATACTTCAATAACAATCATATACTTACATAAACACTTAATATATCGGATATGAGAGAAATGGATGTGATCGATGAAATAAAGGTTAATAGAGGTGAATAAAAGAAGACTAAGCTAGATACAAATAAATTGAAATAAGAGCAGGAGAAGTACTTATTTTAAATATTATTATTACGCGTTTTTTATAGATTTCTTCTCTCATTTTAAGAGTTTAACATGAACCGAAGCCAAGTGCGTTCTAGATTGGAAGAGACAGAAAATTTCTAACTATTCTGCAGGTGTTTAAAATAACCGCTTTCTGCAGTAAGATATATGTGGATTTAGGCAAATCAAGGGTAATTAGGCTTGTGTGTAAGGTTTTGGGGATGACTCCAGTAGAAGAAAGTATGATTGGTATAGTCTTTACGTTTGTTGCATTCCATTGTGTTCTTAACTCTATAGATAGGTCTGTGTACTTAGCAATCTTTTCGGTGTGAGTGTTTAGTATATTGTGTGTGTTGCAAACGGCTATGTCTATTAGTTATTATTATACCAGATCTGCTCGTAATCTTATAAAATTAAACACTGTAAGCTACGTATATTTTAAATAATATTTAATGGACGTACCTACCTACAGACTTCATTTTTGTTACGTAGACCTTGGTTGTGTATGGATAGGTTGTTAGGTTATTGATATGATAATTAATTTAAAAAAAAAACCATGAGACTCTAGAAATACAGAAAACATTTAATCAAAAGTGACTCTAACGATGGTTTAACAATAATTTGATTTCTTATGAATATTAAATCATATTTAAGGTACGTTTAAAATTAAATTGCCATCAACCTAGCTCTATCAAAAATGATTTTATGAAAACTAATATAAAATAATAAAAAATGAATATCATATCGAATGGCTGGGTCGTCGCTCCCGCCATGTGCAATACAGCTGCGGCACATTTTTTTCTACCAACTTCTGACCCCACTTCGCTACGATCATTCATATGGGAACTCTGCCTTCTGAATAACTTATCAAACAATTTTAAACCCAATTACTTTAAAATACGATAAATTTTCGCTTATGAAAAGACGAAACTATTTTAAGTGGTTGCCATTATTACTGCAGTAAATTAATTGGTTGATGTCATTTTAAAGAATAAAGAAGTTAGCAAGTCTAAGCTTTGTTGTTATTTCGTTTGGACGAAGGTCTTAGTTTATCTTGGTCTTAGTCTGGGACAATCTGGGTATAACAATAGCACGCTGGCAAGACCAAATTTGGCATAGATAATTTAGATAACTGTCTTGCTTGTTATAGAGGTTTAAATAGAGTTGATGTCAGCTTGTCTGAGTTAAATATGAATTTATGAAACGTTATTGTCTACGAGTCTAGACTAAAGTTTAGTTTAATTTAAACGTAACAAAATATAAAACAACTTAAATTGATATTGACTAGAGATAAAGATTACAGTCTTTTAAATATTTTGTGACATTTAAGAATTTGGAGATTGTATAGATAGCATACAGCTTAATGAAGTTATAAAAGAATGTAATTTAATGAAAGTAAAAACACTTCTAAAAACTTATTAAAATTAAGCACAGAAAATAATAGAAGAAATTTAGAAATTAGCCATAACGAATCTTATCGTTATCACGTTTAATTAAAATGCAAATGAATTTTTGTGTTAATGAAAACACAATATCTATAAACATTTTTATGTTTGTTTGATGTTGTGTGGCTATATATTCTTATGCATTATTTTAATTTACATATATTTGATCGTAGCGCAATAAAATATATAACATCTTAACGATATACCATAAAATATATACCACAAATACATCAGTTAATCATCAGAATATGAATAATAATTTACCATTTATTTAATTTACCCTTTAATAATTTACCATTTCTTACTATAAGGACAGTTAGTTGTCAGACGATGAAAAGATAAAAACAGTGTTAGTGATTTTTACAATATTCATTCAGTTATAGAATTATGAATACTTTGCTAATATTTAAAATGATATTTACCATAATAAAAATGTAAAAGGTGCTAAGTTGGTTCAATTTTGCTCGGAGCGAACGACGGACGACCAAAACATTTCTGGAACAATTCTAGTTGATAAATTGTAATCTCTAACAGGAAGGAAGTGATGAAAAACTTTGTAAATTGTTTTAAAACACCCCCTTTCATAATTTTGGTGTCGTGTTTCCTCGAAGGACGTTGCGGGGCATGTCCCAAAAATATGGCCTAGATAAATTTAGAAAGTTCGAGAAAAACTTTTGTAAACAAGTTTCGTAACTCAAGGAAAGGTTTTCGAGAATTGGTAATTAGGGTTACAAGTTCAGTTTAACTTTTGTTTGCCTTCCCGGCTAAATTTTAACATCTATTGAGTAGTTAATGGAACTTCGTCTCTGAGATCAATAGAGAGTTTTATAGGTACTTGTCCAATAGGACTAATAATCCTTTAAAAAAGTACTTACCTACTTCATTGCTTAGTATAAAACAAAATCACTTTACTCTGTCTGTCCTTATGTATGCTTAGATCAATAAAACTTCGCAACAGATTTTGATGCGATTTTTAATAGATAGAGTGATTCAAGAGGAAGGTTTATATGTATGGCATAATAAAGTCGCTTGCTATTCGATAAAGTTTCAAGGCAATACTTTATACTTATATCTTAAAAAAATGTCTTGAGAACTCGTTAAGCGCCACATCACGATTTGAATCATGAACTAACTATCCCTAATCCGACACAAGTATACAAAAACCTTCATATAGACCAGTACGAAAGACTTTCTGCCGCAATACCAATTCGCAGTTGCACAAAGCTGAAATGTTTCCAGCTACTCGTAGCTATTTGTCTCACACTAATTACTTGAGAGATCTTAATTACGACCATCCGGGGTTTGATTGGGCCCCGCATTGTTTGTGTTAGCATCTAACAGAACGATTGCGACTGCACTTAGTCACTGGACCGGGATAATAATACCTCCTTTATGAGTGCAATTCGGTTTCCATGACAACACGGAGTTGAACTGTTGAACTTTTTGTTCGAATGTTGTGGGTAAGATTCAGGATTAGTCCATTTTTAAGATATTGCAAAGCTTTTAGTCACTTCTTTTACATATGATAGGTCAGCGTTTCACCACTATCACACCTAGATAGATAGATAGATAAACTCTTTATTGTACCACATTAAACCTTAATACCACCTACCTGATGCTAGGTGACGATGCGGCCTAAGATGTAGCACGCTTTCCAAGAAGATGCCTATTCAGTCGCGGCTTTAATACCCCCAAATTCTATACGTCAGGAAAGACAGACGCAGGCAACTGATCCAATAATTTAAGTTCTTATATAAAACTCAGAAAAAACCTAATAACAACAATAAAGAAACAAAAATAAACTTGTAGAAAGACCACATATGGGAAGAGAACTATAGTATCTGAAGGAGTGAGGCTATACAACGATCTGCCTGATGATATTAAAGAATCGAATAGTGTAAATATTTTTAAAAGAAAACTTAAATTGCATATTGCCAAGCTAGAATAATAACCTGTTTTTTCTTTTCAATTAACTTGTTATTAGAACTACCTACTTAATTGTTAACACGTCAGAGGTGAATACTTGACTACCTACTTTTTTGTTTGTATCTCATTTTAGGTGACTAAAGAAAAGGAAGAGAGACTAAGTAAGAGAGTTGTCTTATGAGAATAAATATCTTTAAACCTAACTGATTTCATTTCCTTGCAGTACGAATAAGGAATGACGAAGCAAAACGCTTAGTGCGGATGTGAGGTATGTCCACCATAAATCGGTGCTGCACATCAGTCTGCCTGGTTGTCACTGAACCGAGAGGCCAAAATTATAAGTCGTACTTTAAAAGATATGTCTAATACCACATTTTGTTTATAGCCTTGAGGATACTCTCTCTCTTCTTTAATTTCTAAACCGACCCATAGTTACTGCTTCAGTCCAACAATCCAATCATAATATTATTTAATCTATCCCATTAAGAGAAAAAGGTACCGGGGGCTCTCTCCATACAAACGTAGTCGACTGTTTTCTCCCTGAATAAAGACAGTATACCAAATATTTTTATTGCATAAAACTTATAACTGCCATTACCATGCCCCTATGTTTTATTGTTTTGTTTTTTGAATCTTAACTTCTATGATAATTAGAAAATAAATAAATATTGCACAACATTCCACACATCGCCATCTAGCTCCAAGCTAAGTAACTAGACTTGTGTTATGGGTACAACGTAGACAACGGATTTACTACATATACTATCCTATTATTTTGTAAATATATACTTATAATACATAGAAACAACCAGACCACAAACAAATATCTAAGCATAAATACTTGTCTGAGGCGGGAATCGAACCCGCAACCCTGTGTTTGTTTGGCAATCCCGCGTGGTAACCATTGTGCCAACTGGGTCGTCAAATAAATGCCATGACCATGCCCCTATATTTTTTTGTTTTGTTTTTGAATCTTAATTTCTATGATAATTAGAAACGAAAAAAACCAAAACATAGGGGCATAGTCATGACAGTTATAGGTTTTATGGCACAAAAATATTTGTGCTGATGTCATTATCCAGGGAGGAAGTCGACTACGTTTGTATGGAGAGAGCGCCGGTACCCTTGCACCTTAAAGGACTTTAATCTAACCATATACACGGGGCGTTACCGAATTCTAATTCAAAATCCTATAACCCGATGTCAAAACCATAAAATAGGTTTATTCAACTCGTTACAGCTAGAAGCTAGGAGCTAGCGATTGTTGAGAAAGTCTGTTAACGTGCAATGGGGCATAAAATCAGGTAGTGCAACCCTATCGTCAAATGTAATAGGCATCGATTACCGACCTATTATACTAGTAGGTATAGGTAGGTATGTCTACAAGGGAGCATCGCCATCCGTTCAAATTCTGAATTTGTACATTTAGTGATTTGTTAGCAGTTGGTTCAAAATTTTGTATAGTAAATTATCAATTCGTAACAAATGTGAGATAAGATGCTTCATCTATTATATTGGTACAATTTATTAATTTAATGTATCGAAGTCTACAAGTCTTCTGTAATTTGAAGTTGGTAGGGACTGTTGCTTGATAGCTAGACAAGGGCTCAAGGGTTATTTTCTTCTACAGGGTTTTTTTTTTTTACGAAAAATTAATATGCGCTAATTGGCTACATGACTGTGATTACGATAAAATATGAAATATGTTGAAAATGGAAGATTTTACAAATTTACAATAAATCTACAATATTTGTTTCATATTCAAATCTATTATAAATATTTTATTTTCGCAAAAAGAATTTGCAATTGTTGTCTGCTGACTAAAGGAAACAAAACGCGGGCGACCATGACTGACTTTCGTGTGACGTCACGATTTTCCATTTTCATAGAGAAAAAAATTGAATGATGTTGACAGCCCAGAGGCATGAGTCATGACGTCATAGATTAAAATGTACATGGTAGCCGACTATTTTTGTCAGCAGCGCTCCGCGGTTTCAACCATTTACTTGTACTACTTTTGATTTCGGAATTTTCGCTGGATTTGGACTTACACGGGTGCAATTGGCGGAGGCGTAGCTAGTTGTTTATCATTTATTTTTTTATTATTTAAAGATGTTTTACCTATCAAGTTAAATGAAGATAGCAATCCATATAAAACTCGTTTTCGATTCGCTACATTTAAGCTTAACTCGTTCACCTTATACAAACTATCTGTTTGCTATAAAGAGTGTTCATTTCATTCTCGATACCCCGAGGGTAGGTACCTACCGACCGCACAAAAGAAACATTTTCCTGAAAACTCGTGACGTCAGCTTAAAAAAACACAATGGCCCCAAGCAGACAATACATCCCTAGCCGTCACGATCCGATCACTTCGCTCCTTTAAAAGTGGAGAAATTGGGGTGGGTATTCTTATTATTGACGAACCACCATATCTTGATATTTGATGTACCTAATGATACGTTAAGTTTGAGATAAATTCTGTTGTTGACACTCAAACAAACAAATATATATTGTAAAACATTTGACGACCCAGTTGGCAAAATGGTCACCATGCCGGACTGCCAAACACAGGGTTGCGGATTCGATTCCCGCCTCAGGCGAGTATTTATGCTTCAATATTTGTCTGTGGTCTGAGTGTTTCTATGCATTATAAGTATACATTTACAAAAGAAAAGTATATAAGTAGTATGTCCGTTGTCTAACACTCAAACCACAAGTCTAGTTACTTACCTTGGGGCTAGATGGCGATGTGTGGAATGTCCTGCAATATTTATTTATTTATTCTTTATTTATTTATTTCACATACCTATAGTAGCGCTATCGTAGAGTTCTAAAATTAGTATTATTGGAATTATTTTATTCTAATAACCAGCTGCACCCCGCGGTTTCACCCACGTAAGTCCCGATCCCAATATCAAAATAAAAAGTAGCCTATAGCCTTTGTCGATAAATGGACTATCCAACACAAAAATATTTTTTGAATTCGAACCAATAGTTTCTGAGATAAGCGCGTTCAACCAAACAAATAAAATCTTCAGATTTATTATATTAAGTATAGATATTTATCCAACAAATTCATGAGTTGAAAGACTTGAACTAGAACTAGAGCAAAACCTTAGAATCTTGCTTGAGTTGAAATAGTACATTACGATATAAGTGTGGTAAATTGATCTTTGCATAGAGGCGGTTTATGACGCGCGAGCGGCAGCGAGCGTGTTAATGAAGCCAAGATGCAAATATCAATTCCACACGTATATCGTACGACGTTTTTTATCACAGTTGCGAATAAAAGAAAAGACTTGAAAAGAAAACAAAATAATAATTAACAAAATATTTGTGTTAACTCTATGTTTACATTTTTTTAAGGCAATATTTTTTTGTTAATTATGCTCCGGAAAGGCCAGGCTAAAGACTTTCAACCTATACATCCTCGTGTGACATACATTATTTTTTAGGGATTTTTCTATTTGTTTTTGCGTCGGGGGTTAAGAACAAAATACAATGGTACGGAAAAACAATATATTTAATAAAAGAAAAAACAAAAAATAAACAACTCAATTTTTAATCGTTTTCTAAGTGATTATCACGTAAAATTTTCGTTCGTAAACCGACTTTAGAGACAACCATTTTTGCTAGTTATAAACTCTTTGGTACCTACCTTTTCGGGATAACTTTACAGCACTAGTTAACAAATATAAAACGCACGCGTGCATAATATGATGGATTATGAGCCTAAAAGCCGTTGAATAAGATCCACTTTATGAGCAACTGTGATAAAAACATATTAATATAAGCTGATTGGAGCTCCACGGTGGGTTTGGAATTCTAACTCCGTACACATACACACAGATATTAAAATAATAATAATAACTTTAAACCTACCATGATACAATAGGTGGCTTTACTGCTAAAAGCAGTTTCTTTAAGGCAACCTCAGGGTGAGAGTATTTTACGAAAGATTAAGGGTTGAGGGCTAGGTCGATGCTGCATAATATTTTTAATGCAAATAAGTAGCTTATTAAACAATTTAGAAATCAATCATACAGAAAATCGGCTCTCACATATCAAATACCCACACGCCTATCACATAACGTATGAAATGGATTAATGATATCTGATAATAGAATGATTAATTTAATGTTCATTCAAACCGGTTTGTTTAAGAAAAATGTTAGGCTCTAACATAAGCTTCGCTTAACATTAATTATTTCTCAATCCCTAACAGCTCATCTCGTAATTCATTGAGAAAATTGAATTGCTTCAAGTTCATTAAATGAAATTCTATTCAATTAACGTCCAATTCTTACGAAACGACTTTTCACTTTGACAGAAATAATCTTAAATGAAGATATGATAATCCTTAACTTTCGAGAACTATGAATGGAGCGATGATTCCTTCAGACTTTGAGACAGCTCGCCACTTTTGCTTTCCCGCTGGCCGTCGAAGTATTCAGAAAATTTAATTTCCGTCGACAGATCGAACCTTTTCACTCGAATGCGGTGACCATAATTGGGTCACATCGGAGAATCGACACTGACAATATTATCAAAAGATAAGTATCATTATTCGCCCGCATTCTGCCCACTTCAGTTTGGAATGCATAAATGCAGATCTCATTATAAACAGGAGCGGTACCTATGTTTTTTATCATTATTTTTACCTGATTATTTTTTCACATAAAACAGGTTCCCAAATAGACTTGACTTACTTAATTGACTTAATGTCCTATGTCCCCCATGTGGGCCGAGGGCGTCCACATTGCTCCGCCATCGCTATTCGCCGTTTATTCTCGAACTAGCTGCGTCCCGCGGTTTTACCCGCGTAAGTACCGATCCTGTGGTAATATCAAAATAAAAAGTAGCCTACAGCCTTCCTCGATAAATGGACTATCCAACACAAAATTATTTTCTCAATTCGAACCAGTAGTTCCTGAGATTAGCGCGTTCAAAAAACAAACTCTTCAGCTTTTTAATATTAGGATAGATTATCCTTATCCTTAGATAACTTATCATCCTAATTTCCTGATCCTAACTCATTTGAAAAATCCAAAAGTTTTTTATATCCTTGTTTGTGCCATTTTCATGATCAATCGTCTGGATCGATTTAGATGAAAATCGACACAGTGGTACACACAATAATTTTTCTATTCGAACCTGTAGTTCCTGAGATTAGCGCGTTCAAACAAACAAACTCTTCAGCTTTATAATATTAAGTATAGATAGTATAGCTAGAACTTAATAAAATTACTTGTAAACTGTTACTAATGTTTAGACATTTATAATTTGCCATCAATTTCTTAACAAATAACTTTTTAGCAAAATCAATTAACCTGCCTTAACTTAAGTTAACAAAACAGCCGTCAAAGTTCCTCTAAACTTATCACAAATACAATACCTAATTGATAACGAGTTTGTTAGACTTCAATTAAATCAATTGAAATCTATTCACAAATCGTTTAACACAGATTCGTAAAATCGTTAACTGTAAACAGAGAAAACAGGACAATTTATCACAGCGTAGACGTTTCAGTTTTGTTGAGTAATGAATTGAAAAGATTAGACGTGGCTTCAGTAGGGAATGTAATCAACAGTCCAATTTACAGATATCGTCGACCACTCAAACGTGTGAGTCGTCAGTGTTAATCTATCCAATAGATTAGAGATGTCCGGACTAATTTAATCTAAAGATACATATCTGACGCTAAGAGAGATTCTATACAGCATCTCTAATCTGTAAATGTTCGAGATATAGTGGAGATAAACGGATATCCGTATATCTTAAATTATTTTTATATTTTTCCACCTTTACTTTTAGGTTGTGGCTGGTATTTTAAATATTGTCGTTAGATAGATTCTGATAATAGAGATTGAAATGAATCGCTATAGGTATGCGCTCTTTTACAATAATAATTAACGTTACAGAAAGCGTCTATTTTAAATACTTGCCGTATAGTAAGAAAATTCCTCCATCTTGACTCAGACAATAGTATTAACGTATCTATATCTCATCAACCACAACCAGTTTCAACTCTCCAAACCTGGCACTTGGTTAACGCCCGTGTCAGTTTACTTTTTACCAGGTGCAAACCTGAGTTGAATAATCTTTCGAAACAACATAATAATAATAAAAACCATTTATTTTCTACTCACATTATTAAATAAATTAACATAGTAATTACTAGTACACTTAATATACATTCAATTAAAAAACTTTGTGAGAGACTGATGTCCATACTAGGGGAGCTCCTGTATGATGGAACATCAGGCTCCCATTCCAGCAGTTACAAAGTACAAAGTCAAATGTCTATGGTAAGAGTAGATTGCAGATTGTTAAGTTCTTAGATGGGTGTATGAGATCAGATGAGTATACTTTGTGTTTTAGGATAGATCATCAAGGATATAATTAAGTATAGATAATCTATACATATAAAATGCTTTGTCCTGAATGACTGACTGACTGACGGATCAACCCACAGCCGAAACCGCTGATCGTAGAGACCTGAAACTTGGAGGGTGTGTTCTTTGTATGATGTAGGCATCCGATAAGAACGGATTTTTCGAAATTCTACTCCTAAGAGAGTGAAAAAGGAGGGCAAAGTTTCTAATAATTTATAAAAATAAAAATTAAATTATACCTACTTGTATGGCTCCTCAGGCGTTTTGGCGTGGGCTGTAAGCCTGAGAGCAAATGTTTTAAATAAATAAATCTATATATATAAAAGAAAGTGTTAGTTACACCATTTATAACTCGGGAACGGCTAAACCGATTTGGCTGAAAATTGGTGGGGAGGTAGCTTACAATCAGAAGACGGACATAGGATATTTTTTTCGATATTCCCACGGGATCGGGACTTACGCAGGTGAAACCGCGGGGCACAGCTAGTAAATAATAAATGGGACAACGTGATTCCTTACTACATTTTCGACTTCTACGCGGATGAAGTCGCGAGCAAAAGCTAGTCAAGGATAAAAAGCTAAATCTTCCTGTTCAATTGATACACATCACTTTTATTAAGGACACACTTAGCTCAAGTCTATGGTAGATTATTCTGATGGGTTAATTAAATCACGCACACATACACGAAGCCTTCCCGATAAATTCATATTGCTAAGTACCAAAGTATCAAGCTGTATTCATCGGAATAGAAACAATCACGCCGACACCTTGACGACTTCTAATGTTCACTTCACGTATCTGGGGTTTTGAATATTCATTCGCTTTTAAAAGACTTCAAACATTTTTTACTATAAAGCCGACAGCAGAATTTTAAAGAATTTTCCCATCAGTATAATGTTAATGAATTATTGAGTTTAAAAATCCAAATGCCAGTAAGTATCGGTTTGTTTTTAAAGGATTATTATATATACAGAAATAGGAGACCCTAATCAATAGGTCGCATACTATTCAATATGATTTATTCCTCATCAGGCATTGAATATCGACCAGTCTAATCAATTGAACGTTTTTTGGGTTAAGTAAATTCCCTTTGCCCTCGGTAAATGACAAACATTGAACGTCTGCATTCAAATAGATCGATCGACCTTAGTCTGTAGTCTATTTTACAAATGATAGCTCAGCGTTTGACCACTATCACATCTGCTTGATGGTAGGTGACGATGCGGCCTAAGATGTAGCACGCTTTACTAGTAGACCCCTAAATTGTACACATCAGGAAAGACAGACGCACACAGTCTGCCTTATACAGGGTTATTGGTAATTATACTAGCAAGCCGTTGAAGGCTACTTATGTGCACCTAAACAAACAATTTTAGTTCTACGACATTTGGAAATTCGAAAAAAATATGATTTTTTTAGGTTATGTAAATTTGAAAAACATCAGATTTTTTAAAACAAAGGTCATTCAGACTAAGAACAGTAGATAACACTTAAAAAATAAGTAAAATTTAAAGGTTTTTGTAACAACCGATTTTCAGGTAAACCTAACCTCAAAATTTTCAAAAAAATGTCCGAATTTCCAAAAGTCATAGAACAAAAGTTGTGTTTTTAGCTGCACAGAAGCACAGAAGAAGCCCTCAACGGCTTGCTAGTATAATTATCAATAACCCTGTATACTGTGAAAGGTGATTCAGTTTTTCAAATGAAATCATTTTCAATGCAGAAACAGGTACCTATTTAACAGCAAGATAGTTTGACACAAATTCCGTCTTTGATTTTTAATTGGGTTAACAGGTTAGATTAGAACTGCATAGACGTAAACAAGATAGACGTCAATGTTCTACAGTGAAATGGACACGCTTGAGTGTCTAGGTACTGTTGTTGTGCTGTTGTTTAATCTTTGTAGGACGCAAATAACTCTTTTGCACTAAATTATCACTTGATAACGCATATGTAGGCAGATAAAATTTATTTTCATTATTTTGGTGTATTGCTTGTTCTTGTTGCCTATCAAAATTTTGTCTAAAATATTTTGACACTGAGTCCGCTTTTGAATTATTTTAAAGAATTTACTTCAAGAGCGTTTATATGAAACCTCTACCTAATCTAAAACGCCTTTTTAGCTCTTTAGCGATCGAATTTCCAAAAAATCTTTTCTTAGCCCGCGCCTATCTCCTAAGAGGAACCCCATGCGAAGTTTCAGAGTAACTCTTGTAGATTTAGAGATTTCGTGATGACTGTTTTTCTTTTATGTATATATATCAAGAAATAAATTTTTGAATATATGATAAAGTAAAAGACAGACCAAAGTCAAAGTCGAAATTCTTCCTTCCTTGCCTTCGGAACGCGCCCACCACAATGACAAGCACAATAAACTCATAGGAGTGTGTGGACCAGTGACCTTATTCTTCGGAATAGGGATTTTATTTATTGTACCAGTATTTTCCAAGACATCAAATCACAGAAATTATTCGAAAAACTCCCATTACTTTCCCAACTTCGGTCGACCATTAGCCATTACAATATGAATCCTCAACACAAACACATTTTTTGTTCCGCAGTAAAGCAAACAGTCTCGACTTGTGGTTACTAAGAGTTTCTCAGTTTCCCAGCAATAACCCTGTACAATGTGAAAAGTTAGTCGTACAATGGAGTTATTGTGGATCTGGTAAACAGAGGGACGGCAGACGGGTGCCGGTCCACGGTCGGATGGCTCCCCCTTTAACTCAGTTTGGGGACATACGAGAACCAAAACTGTGCGGTAACGTTTCTAAATCACTACATAGTATAAAACAAAGTCGCTTTCTCTGTCCCTATGTCCCTTTGTATGCTTAAATCTTTGAAACTACGCAACGGATTTTGATGCGGTTTTTTTTTAATAGATAGAGTGATTCAAGAGGAAGGTTTATATGTATAAACCATGCATAATATAGCCGTGCGAAGCCGGAGCGGGTCGCTAGTTTTGAATATAAAATGTGTACCATTCGCCTCTTCGGAACTCGAAATACAGTTGAAGATGTTACTTAACTTGACCAAGCGCAGCCGTGATGAAGCTTTACTACCAACGGTTTAATGCAACTTTTAATATGTATGTGTTTAAATCTTATTTGCCCTTGAGCGTTATAAATGTTTGTTTAAAAAATCAATATTTGGTTATGCTACCTTTTGCTCGTGAGTACTTCCGTTGATCCTAGTTCGATATATGGTGATGAAAGTATCCTATGTTCTATGCCTTATTAAACAAAAGGCAATTTTCAAATCATCCTAATCGATTGTAAAGAGGGACCATTCTAATAATAATCTATTTTAATTTAATCAACTATTAGAAATTTTAATTTACATCAACGTTGTTTAATATTCTAAAGAGAAGATCTGTTTTAATAAAGTAAATATTTTAGAATACCTAACTTCATTTTCGTACTAATACATCATAATTAAAGCTAACGTAAACAAATTCATTTCAGCCGTGAAAAGCGCAAAGTTTTCCTGTATATTTTGTTCCGTTGTTTGTTATAAACGCCGCTTTAGCAAATATCCTCCGCAGTCTAGCGGTTTCGCGTTTAAAAATTTGTGCTTGCAATATACGCATAAACTGATCTATACCTATGTAGCTGGAGTGAAATAAAGGATGATCTACTTATTTACGTCAACATTTTTAAACCCAGCTATAATCTGCTTAGTTATCTATCGGTCAAATAGCGCCGGCAGAGAATCTTGGCAAATTGATCTGAGATATAAAGGAGAATTTTCACGGAACCTTTTTCCGTCGGCTGTCAATTCGTGCAACAAAGCCACTGGCCGACGCCTTCGAGTCCCTCCACATTGTTCGCATTTGGAGCTCAGTAACAAATGGTACCGATCACCGATACTGCTCGGAAAAGCAAAGAAATAAAAAGATTTTAGGCAAAGTTTAATTTCCGCTCAGTTACCAACAGTTCGATTTTTGGTGAAAATATATTTTTTTCTCTGTTATCAAAACGGAACTTTTTAATTGAGTCTCAAGAAATGAAGACTTATCGGGTCCTTATTGGATCGTTTTGCACGTGTTTCGATTCGTTTCATACATACCCAGTTAGGGTAAATCCAGACTAGATAATTCATTCAGTCATTGCTTCGCTGCGCTGACCATCTGTATTAAAAGACAAACAAAAAAAAAACAAGTAAATTTCGTATTTAACTTGAAGGCAAAAACAATCCTACTCCTACTAATATTATAAATGTGAAAGTTTGTGTGTGTATGTTTGTTACTCCTTCAGGCAAAAACTACTGGACCGATTGCGATGTAATTCGGTATCTAAATAGATGGGGACCTGGATTAACACATAGGCTACTTTTTATTCAAATATTTCCACGGGATCGGGACTTACGCGGGTGAAACCGCGGGGCGCAGCTAGTAATTAACAAATCTATTGCCAAATGGAACATTGACTAATTATCGGCTGGCATTAAAGTCTGCTTTTACCCTTGTTAGGTATTATTTTATTATTATTATTTAGAATATTTTATTTTCTATGTATATTAATATTTATTTAATTTTCCTCCTTATATTCCTATTACGTTATGTACAACCCACCCATCCCCTTCTTTAATTCTAGTCCATCCAAAGGTTGCCTGGAAGAGATCGCTTTTAGCGATAAGGCCGCCCATTGTGCCATATTGTTAGGTTTAATTTTGTTTTTGTAACAGGAGTTAGAATTAAGGTTTAATGTGGTACAATAAAGAGTTTATCTATCTATTTCCTAAGTAGTGATAGGCACGATTCCCAGAGACAAAGAAGTGTCAATATAGGCGGGAGGTCACGTCCGTCGAGGCCTGGCTTCATGGCTCGCTGCTTCCGACGCTGACGTTGCCAGACCTTCCTATAAGAATATTCACAGACGCTAATCCTGTTTACATATCAAACAGTTTTATACGAAACTTGTCGGTACTTATCATCCTTGTATACTTTACTTACTCTCGTTTTTTAATCACGCTTTAATCCACTTCGGAGTTTAGAGTTGCTGCTCCTAATTGTATTATTTTAAGTTTTAAGACGTGGAAGATCCTTATTTTCTTATCTTGTTCCTTAGAATATTGCATTACACTCTTAATTACTTTAGTTTAAATTTTCATACTGTGAAAGCATACTAAGTATATTGTTTAGTTGTTGTAGTAAGTATAAGTCCTCATCCGAACTAATCTATCGCAATCGGTCCAGCCCCCTTAGAGAAGATGGCTTTTTATTAGCGATATCGCCAATCGACAGACTGGCGATATGATTTTATTTCGATTTTATTTCTTTGTATGAAATTGACACAAGCCAACAAAAAGTGGATTAGTTCCATCTTATGCAATTAATTTTATACAATGGTATATGTCAATTTCATACACTTAAGTCTATCGATTGGCGATATCGCTAATAGAAAGCAATCTTGTCTAAGGGGGCAGAAGTGTTTGCGTGAAGGAGTAACAAATATACAAACACACACACACACACACACACAAACTTTCACATTTTTATTATTAGTTGGATTGTTCAAATGCCTCAGTATGACCATTTTATTCAATAATTTATAATAGTTTTATTTAGAAATAGCATCAAACAGTCAATAATATTATATAAAGTGAAAAGTTTGTCAAGCGCTATCAATATACAGTCTGGCTTTTAACCAGACGTCTCTTAATAGAGCTAAATGAAAAACACTTATAGTTACCGTTGTTTACTTCTAAAAGGGAAAAGATTCAAAAGGAACTTCGTTCTATCCCATCCTCTCAAATTTCTTAACCATTAGAATGTTCACCGGTTCCACGCTCGCCAAGATTTCGGGATATGGGTGTACGTGAGTAGTCGTCCACGCTCCGATAGCGAACGGACCCTCTCTTTGGTGTTAAAGTCAAAGTGAAAAAAAAATATTCCTTTGGATGCTTAATACATTTGTACATAGACAACATGGATACGTCTTAAAAACTAAGTTAGGATGTGTGCCTTCGGAACGCGCCCACCAATGAGAAGAAGGCACAAGAAGCTCATGGGGTTAACTTTAAGCCTCGCTTATAAATCCTATCGACATCACTCTGTACCCATATTCCTAAGAATTTTTTACCTTATCTCAATGTATAGTATTGTATCTACTTTTTACCTAAATCTAAGAATGTCCTTTCTCCGGGAGGTCGAATAAAAACTAAAAAGTCGTTACCTTCACCGTAGACCATTCCTTGATAAGTATAATCTTACCCATTAAACCACTCAACACTTTTCTTTAGTTTTATTAACGCATCAAATAAACCAGTCATTAAGTGAATGTCTACATCGAAACTTATTTATTTGATCCCATAAACGTCTTCGATATTTACGACGTGACGTAAAAATGTCACTGAGAGAATTTTCGAACAAAGTGCATCTTCATTTTTATTCAAAGTTCTATCGGACACAAATCTGACTGCGAGGGGATGATGGTGGGCTAGGAACTCTCGCAGATCACTAACTTTCTACCGGTCAATATGACATGCGACAGTTCCCTTTTTTTCTTCTTTTTTTTGTCGGTATTTTGGCACATTACCATTACATTGTTAGTTTATTTTGCATCAACTTTCGTGTTTTATTTATTATTTCTTTAATCTTATTGTTTCGCTATATCCAATAACGCAAACGAACGAATAACGAAACCTCACCGCTGAATTCTTGTCAGATATCACTTGAGTATCGTGTTAACTTCACTTAAATATTTTATTTAACTTTTTTTTATTATCTATTTTATAACACTATGCGATCATGTCATGTCACATTTATTTGACTTAAATCATATAAATATCACCATATTATTCCAATTAATCTCAATAAAAACAAAACATGAATACGACTGCTATTTTATCTTTGCCAGCAATACTCTTATTTAATTCTGACAAAATAAACATAATGAAAAAATTTGCCTTCAAATGTGAACTCGAAGTTCGATAGAAAGTCTGTAGTCTGTAGTCAAACAGTAAGTATAAAACAGGAGGAGATGCCCGCATCCGTCCTCATAGGACCTCGTGGCACTCTTTATTTATTAATATTAACCTCCTGTTGTTTTATGGGTGCCTAGTAATTGAAATGTGAAATTGAATTTTATTGGCATTTAAAATAATAATTTCATTGGATGTTATATAGGTAGTAGTAAATTTTATAGGTCTATATTTTGAAGATAAAAAAAAATTGGCTTTAAAATTAATTTATAAGGGGGTTCATTAATAAAATTATTATTGCAGGATTTCTATTTTAATAAATATTGCAGTACATTGCATTATTGCAGATTGAATATATATAAAATTTCAGAAAACCACAACACTGGTCGCTAAAAACTTTAAACGGGGTAAAACGGGCAAATAAGGGATAGTGGCATTATCCCCCATAAAACATTCTCATACAATAATTTGATCGTTTTTTGACCTCACGATAATAGCGAAATGCTTACATACAATATTGTAAAATATTTCGTAATATCGACAGCAACAAATTGAAAAGCTGCAATCCGATGGAATCTTGCCCTCTTCAGAAAAAATCCGATTGTTCGATTCCATGTTGTCTTCGACATCGTTTTTAATTTTTTCACATCGAGTCCGAGTTTTATCGTGATCACGGGTCACCGGTTGGCGCGCTTCTACGTGACTCTTTGTAGCAGAATGCTTTATAAATCTCACTTGGAACGATTGAAAAAATCACTAAAGGAATAAATCTGGCTCTGTGAAACGCCATTGATAAGGATGCAATGAGTTTGATCCTAAACGAAATTGCCAAGGAATCTTTTGAATTTTTCTAGTCGCTTTGACGTAGAGTTCATTTCGAAGCGGGTCGCTTTAGCAAAATGTTTTCATAATCTAAAATGTAGAATTATTTAGGCACTTTTCTTTTTCAATCAATGAACAAAATCAACAATAATCCAAACTTTTTACATTAAATCAATTTCGTATAAACGTAATATCGTGAAGCTATCAGAAAATAAAGTATTGTTCGTCAATTTTCCCGTCTGCGAGCCTATCAAAAGAAGGAAAAGTTTCGATTAAAAATACGAATTGATATCGTTAGCGATAAAATTCAGTCCGTTGCTGAGACGTCGTGCGATATCGGCAACTTGACAGTGACTGATCGCCGGCTGCCCTAGACAACTTCCCCCCTTTCACCCCCCTTTCACCCCTATTTCACTCCCATTTCAACCCACTTCCCCCTTACTTACCCGACGCCACTCTGGCATTCACTTTGTTAAAAGAGCATACGAATTCTTGGAATATTTGTATTTCAGATTATCGTGACATGTTCAGATGTGATTTCTATAAAATTCCGTAGCCAATTTGTCTAGTTTGTTCAAATTGTAAAATAGGTTGGAGTTTATATCGAAGGATTTTCTTTGACATAGAAGGATTTATTAATGTTTAGTGCGTCATTTTATTAGTTTTTTTTTTGAAAATTCTGAAAAATAATAATACAAATAAATGCAATCAGCAGCCAAACGATTTAATCTATACTAATACTATAAAGCTGAAGCGTTTGTTTGTTTGTTTGAACGCGCTAATCTCGGGAACTACTGATTCAAATTAAAAAATCTTTTTGTGTTGGATAGTCCATTTGTCGAGGAAGGCTATAGGCTATTTTATATTTCGATATTCTCACGGGATTGGGAGTTACGCGGGTGAAACCGAGGAGCGCTGCTAGTCCAAACATAAACCTTTGGGCCCTAAGCTATCCTTTTGAATGTATGATCAACCAGTAAAGGTAGGTGCTAGGCAACTATAATAGGCATATGACGCACTATCGTATATATTTGATACGTCATATTTCAACTACAGACTAAATGATCGGACAGCCGCTATCTGAAGGCAAACACAAAAAACAAGTGAACAATTGTTTAGCTGTTTTATATATCTTTAGATTTCATGTTTATTTCGTCCTTGTGTATTTTGTTTTTTATAAATTACTAGCTTTTGCCCGCGACTTCGTCCGCTTAGACGTCGAAAATTTGAAGTAGATTGGACCAAGGAATTACGTTGTCCCATACAAACTTTGCCCCTCTTTTTCACCCCCTAAGGGGTAGAATTTCGGATGTCCTATTTTATCGGATGCCTACGTCATACGAGAACACACCCTCTGAGTTTCAGGTCTCTACGATCAGCGGTTTAGGATGTGCGTTGATCCGTCAGTCAGTCAGGACAAAGGATTTTATTTGTATAGATTCATGTTCTAATCACATTGTTTGGTTGTTTCAGGTAAACTATTGGATTCCGTCAATTTTATGATAAGAAAATATACAAAGAGCTGGTCCTGTAACACCCATCTGAATCGACGTTTCGCTGGACGGTGAGCTTTTTTTAGATGAAGGTTGCTTTTCATGAAGGCTACTTTTCATTTTGATATTCCCACAGGATCGGGACTTACGCGGGTGAAACCGCGGAGCACAGCTAGTTTATAATATTAGTAGGATTGGAATTCCCACATGTCACGGCTTACTTAACACGTTCAACCCTACAGAAGCTAGTTTTTATAGGTACAATAGATCTGTATGTTATGCATTTATCTCGGTCTTAAAACTCGTCTTCGAGACAAAGGCGGCCCTTGTGGGCTTTCCTTATAGTCCGAAGCTTACTGAGTTCTTGCATAATGTCAATAGTTTCGAGGTCTAGGGCTGGTACATAACGTTATTGAGATTTGAAATGTAAGTACTTTACCAAATTACAGCATCGTCCTACTCTCTCCAATCACAGGGTCTCTGCTGAAAATCAGCGTTGCATTTATGCAACACATAGCTGAGCAGGAGCCTATTTGGCGGCGACACTATCTATCTATCTATCTACGTAGATAGACTGTCTAAATAGCGGACTGTATTTTTGTAGTATGATAGGTGCTTAATTCAAGTCAGTTTTAGTGTTGAAATCTCACTTGTATCTATACGAATATTATAAAGAGGAAATTTTATTATATATAGAGTAAAATATGCCGTAATGGCGCCAATTTTAGTGCGAGAAAGTGTTGCCACTATACACTAACTAAAATGTAAACATTTTAGACAAATAATATCTTTATTATGTTGCCAACATTAAATAAACTCTTAAATGTACTTACACAATTAAACACCCAGGTAAAACAAAGATATTATTAAAAAAAATATTTCGCGATAGAAATCGAACTTGCAACCTTAGTTGGCAACCCTAGATGTCCTTCGAGACACCAGATGACGAGACTCAGGCATTCACTCCGAGACGCTGTTGCCTCTTAATTTGACGTCTAATGTAGCGCTGGTTCAACCTTAGTAAATTATTAAGAGTGAGGTAAGGTATACTATCTACCTAGGTTTTGATGGAGTTGAATTGCAGGAGTAAAGGGCAATGCACTGTGTTATAAATTAAACTATTCTAGTACTAAGTTTTATCTATGTTTGTAAATGAGTAGATGAAGTTTAAGAGGAAAGGGTACCAGCCGCTCTCTCCATAGGTACGGTCGGCTGCATAATTGCAGACCCACCGTAGAGCTCCAAAATGGCTGTTATAAGAATGTATTCAAGCAAGATTCTAGGCACCTGCTTTAGTTGAATTTTAAAGTCTCCTAACTCATGAATTTATCAAACAAAAATTATTAGAATGAAAACATGCCAAATAGTAATTTTTCAACTCAACCGGGGGCTGCAATTATGCAGCAGACTGTACAAATGTAGTCGACTGTTTCCTCCCTGAATACTGACACTAGAGCAAATATTTTTGTTGCATAAAACTTTTAACTGCCATAACCATGCCCATGTTTTTTTTTTAAACTTAATTCCTATGATAATTAGAAAATGAAAAATGACATAGTCATGGCAGTTATAGGTTTTATTCAACAAAAATATTTGTGCTAGTGTCATTATCCAGGGAGGAAACAGTTGACTACGTTTGTATGGAGAGAGCGCCGGTACTCTTTCACTTTAAGTTTAGAATATTTCGTACCAGAGCCCGACAACTTTGAAAAAATGTAGATTTTGATAAAAAATATTTCGTAAACCACGCATCTTGAACATTAATTTGCTAACTCCTAAACTCTTCTTTTAACCTTTAAAGCTATCCTTAAGGTCCAAAGACACAACGACATTGTAACTTATAATGCCTTCACACCGGTTCAGTAAATTCAGAGCCTATTCATTTCAAACAATTACCTAGATATTATTATCTCATAAACAAAGTCTTGTTTTATAAGTCGAGAATGTCACCATTTATATATAATATTTTATCCCGATATTCCCACGGGATCGGAACTTACGCGAGTGAAATCGCAGGGTGCAGCTAGTTTACCTATAAAAAGAGAGAAACAACTTTGACATCTCAAAATAAAATTAAATAGGTGATTAACGTTCTAAAAATACGTTATAAAGGAGTTGGTACTATAAACTTAATTATGTTTTATATTAATAGTCAATACAGGTACAAAAGCATACACCGTTTCGGCGTTAATATTCTCGTCTGGCAGTATGATAAAAATAGCTAGAATCAATAAAACATACTTACAATGTGTCTACCCTTACTTTGAGCTAAATGTTATATTCTGGGGGTTAAAAGCAGATAATCTATATCTTATTTATACCTTCTTAAATCATCTGCGAAACGCAAGTTGGTGAGTCTATCTACATTACTGCGCATGCGACTATAGGCGACAACCAAGTATATATAGGAAAACTGGCATATCTGGCGCCGGTCGGCGCCGATCTTCTTTCTCCTTAAATATGGGTTCGCCTCAGGGTATATGTTAAGCTAGATTATATCTAAGAATAAAAATATACTTTTATGGAGTTTTTTTAGGCTTTAGGCGAAACACGCGAAACTCATGATGCGAATCAGCTTTGAATTTACAAAACAATTACTACCAGTTGCGCCCTGCGGTTTCACACGAAATATCGTAATGAAAATTCTAAGGGCATATTTACTAACAAGCTTTTGCGCGCGACTTCATCCACGTAGGAGTTGAATATTCCTAAATTATTTTTGAAGTGAAAACTTCTTTAGCGGCGTTGAGCACTTTTTCTGTAATGGGTATAAAATCTTAAACTCGCGTCAGGACACGTGACCTGATCGAAAAAGCGTAAGACGGATGGAGAGTAGACAGCTATAGTTTTAAAGTGTTAAATTTTTAATGTAATATAAATTGTCATGTTTGTGTACGATAGCGCAATAAATGTTTTATTATCGGATGCCTATAATACGCTACGTCGCAATGGGTTCACTATGCTAGGTCGAAACACGTTTCCACTTGTTACAGTTTAACTATGACGACTAATTATATGCTAAATTGAACTAAGCTTCATTATGACAATTTATATTAAACTAGTAGCTATCTGTATATGCCAAATTTGAACCCGCTTTGTCCATTAGTTTGAATTGTGCGTTGATATTCAGTCAGAACTTAAAATTTTATATTCATAGCTTTTAGGGACCTTTAAGAAGTTACTTAGCCGAGTGTCTAACCTACACAAAACCAATTAATATTATTTATACCAACACTTTTCCGTTTTTTCATAAAAGTCACGAAGGTAGCGTGCCTAAAGTTTTCCTACCTATTTTAAAACGAAGCAAATAATGGAAGACACGAACAACAGTCCAAGTTAAAGTTTATTCCTAGACATAAATTTATTTTTTAAGTTATACTTTTGACTTAAATAAATGTGATTTTAGAGGTAAAAACATTTTTATATCATGAAACTAACGTAATAAACCTTATAAGTAAATAAATATTCAAATTATTAATTATAAATAATTATATAAAATAATTTAAGTCAAGAAGGTACCTGATCAACGTAAATTTAAAAACTCCAAATCGCACACGTCAGGAAAGACATACGCAGGCAACCATAGAGGCAGGCAACTGATTCTATCCCCTTGCTGTACGAATAAAGAATGAAGAAGCAAAATATTTAGAAGCAATTAGTTGTGTCGATTTAAACAAAATAAATCACGTATATTTTATGTATTTCAATTAATACATACAGGCCTATTGGTTATACTAGCAAGCCGTTGAGGGCTACTTCTGTGCACCTAGACAAACAACTTTTGTTCTACGACTTTTCGAAACTCGAAAAAAAAACGACTAGTAAAGGTACCAATAAAGTATACTATCCCCTGGTACCTCATCTCAGTCTCATAGCAATTTAATACTACCAACCACAATTTATTTACTCCAAACCAAATTTAAAGCATTCCTCAGAGGATCTACCTTATTTCTACTTAAGTTTATACTTCAATATAATTAGAACATACCATTAGTATTCTAAATTATTTATGACCAATCAGTCATTGGGGACTTGACCTTAGTTTAGCATTTAATAAAAAATTGTCTAGACTAAATGAATTAATCATGATACATAATATCCTCTGCAGATTATAAATTTTCTGTTAACCGACAGATGACCGTTCACGTTTGAAGACAACCGCTTCGTACTGATACCAATTATAGGCAACGATACGATGTTCGCCTATTGGTAGACTCTCGATTTTCATTCCGAAGGTCGTGAGTTCGAATCCCGTGCACCAATGGATTTTTCTTACGGAAAGTAATGTGCGCTAATTTACATTGCTCTTACAGTTAAGGAAATCATTGTGATGAAACCCACGCCTTAGTTGGCTCAGCTTTCCTCTAGACATGGTTAACTAAGCTGAAAGGGTAGTGCAGGGCAAGTCTACTCCATCCTCATGCAAAAAGGTCCTAATTAATGACATCTAGTTGCGAAAAAACAGCCTGTATACAAATAGGCAACGATAAAAAATCTGATGTCTATATAACTCTGAGATTATGAATCTAGGTAGCTTATGGTATGAATGCTATTTTTGTTCGGGGGCGAAGGTCGAAATCTATTGTCCTCTATTAATTTTTTACTGAGTTTCTAAGGCTTTGTTCCGTATTGTTTTCGCGGACTTCTTAGCCGATGTATTAATAAAAAGAAGGGTCTTTGTTGTTACTTTTGTACGCGCGTGAAAAAACTGTTATAATTTTTAAAAATATGATCAAGAGGTACCAACCAGCCTTTATCACTTTCTATAAAGAAAGTATAAATAAACTAACTACGCCCTGCGGTTTCCTGCGCGTAAGTCCCAAACTTGTGAAAATTTAAATATAAAAAATAGCCTTCATCCTTCCTCGATAAATGAACTATCAAACGCAAAAAGATTTTTTCAATTCGAACTAGTAGTTCCTGAGAATAGCGCGTTCAAACAAACAAACTCTTCAGCTTTGTAATATTACTAGCTGCGCTCCGCGGTTTCACCCGTGTAAGTCAGGATCCCGTGAGAATTTCAAAATGAAAAGTAGCCTATAGCCTTCCTCGATAAATGGACTATCCAACACATAAAGATTTTTGCAATTCGAACTAGTAGTTCCTGAGATTATCGTGTTCAAACAAACAAACTCTTCAATTTTAATAATATAGATATTAGCATCCAAGTTTGTGTTCAAGTATTATGTGTTATGTACACAGTTAAAGAAACCCGTCTATTATTTCATTTTTTGACAAACAAAGATAAATTTAACATCATTTTCGTTTTTTAGAAAACACAACGGCAACGTTCTTTTCTCTTGAAAATCCACAATAAATTATTTCAAAAGAAAAATCGCTTGTAATTTTGTCAGACTAATAACTCTTGAGAGGCTATCTCGCCACTAGATAGCAGTTAAATAAGCCAAATTGGGCCATCCTTTCAACAAAGCTCACTTTTATGGCGCCTTACTCTACGTTTCCACATTTCTATATCCACTATTTAATATGTTACTGGCTGCGATTTGCAAATCTACCTGCATAAAAAAGCCTATATAAGTAATTCCCCATACTAGTGTAGGTATAGTATTTCCTTGAAAATCTTTCGAACCGTTTTTAAATGAAGGGAGATAAACATATACAATCAAAATAATAAATGCGAAAATGAACACCATTATTTTTATTTCAGTAGGTAGGTAAGTACAGTTGGCTGCATAATTGCAGCCCCCGGTAGAGTTCTAAAATTACAATTATTGGCATGTTTTAATTGATGAGTTCGAAGACTTTAAACTTCAACTAAAGCAGGTGTCTAGAATCTTGCTTGTGTTGAAAATATTCTTATAACAGCCGTTTTGAAGCTCTACGGTGGGTCTGCAATTATGCAGCCGACCGTACATAAATTTAATAGATTTCGATTTTTGTAAGATTGTATTATTTAAATCGAAGTACCTATACCAAGACAGGATTATTTCGCTTGTTTCTAGTCGTCCTACCTAGCAAAGTTCCCACTGGGAACGAATAGAAAAAAAACCTAGTCGTTATTAGTAGGAACATGTGGCACATTTTCAATAGTCGCTCTGCTAATTCATTGAAAGATTTTATTATATGAAGCTGATGTACCAGGCATCCATAGGTCATAAGGAGCTCTAATTATATTTATGTTGGCACTTGTTTTGTAAATATTAAATTTAAAAGGTGCACATAATTCCTTATGATTTATACTGTAAGCTATTGTAGGTATAACCAACGGTCAAACGTCTCTGCCCACCGTAACGTTTACAATCCTGTGCAGCACTATTTGAACATTATAACAACGTAACCTGTGGATCGAACCCACGTTGGTGTTGTAGCGGATGGTGGCTTATACCACTCGACCAACTAAAGACACTGCTAACATGTTGAAAATAATAATCACACTGAGTACTTTTCATTCAATTATTTATGGTTGTGTGTAACGTCTATTAGAAGAAGGTCGTAAGTTCAATACTTGTTTATAGTATTATTGTAGCAAACTGATAGTGGACTTAATATGACGTAGTTAATAACCTTTTTATTCCTACCTACCTAATATTACTCCTAGATCAGAGTGTGTGGTTATTCTATCACCAACCACAAACTACATCGACTGCGGTTATAATTATCGTGTCGTGGTTTGCAATATACATTACTGGTTGCATAAAATAAAGGTTCATGAACGAACTATTCAAATACTTTAATTTGTGGTTAATTAACCCCCTATTGTCTCTATTATTATAAAAATATACAAACTTTATCATCTCTTTTTATCAATTTGGGCGTCCTAACACTTGTAGTTTCTGAGATTTCATGATCAGTGAGTGAGTGAGTGAGACAATGATTTTCTCTTTTACATAGGTATCCTAGCTGCGCACGCTCGCTGGTGAAACCGCGTGATAGCCCGATCCCATTTCAGTATTGAGATAAAAAGTTAATGCAGGTTTCCAGCTATTTACATACCGAGTTTCTCCGCAATCGGTCCAGTAGTTTTTGCGTGAAGGATTAACAAACACACATACATATTAACACACAAACTTTCACATTTGAAATGTTAAAAGAAACTAATGAATTATTATTAGTTACTTTTGGACTCAATCTTTACTAAAGCGTACTTCACACATCAAACTCTATTTGGCACTGTAAAATAACATTATCAAACAAATGTATGTCATGGTATAATGAACCTGCCAAATCTATGTATCATGGCAGTCAGGCTTACAAAAACGACTGCGTCATACATAATACTTCCATATACGGTTCTATAGTACATCCAAATTCGTCTACTAAGTTAACAAGGCCACCCCTATCCGCCTGAGGCGCAACCAAGAATGAAGACATTGTACGTTTTCGTCACTTAATCCCCCTCCCCTAAGGCGGCCACCCCCCACCCCCTGTCGTTTGCTCGCAATGACGTAATCTTAAAAGACGATAACTAATCTTCTTAATTGATCTTTTCCTTGATGAGTTAAACAAATGAGAGAAGTAGGCGGAGTAAGCGATAATGGGCATAAATTTTAGGCAGATTTTTTTCAGTAAAACTTTATTCTATACCAGTAGTTTCCCGGAGATTCGCTTGTGTATATTTCGATAGCGTGAGTATGTCCAAAAAATCCTTAGTGTTGATTTATAACACACACTTAGAGGAACCCTGTCGAAAAATTGTCAGTCACAACTCATCAGTACCACCAATTTCATTTTCTTTCATAATTCATTCTTTGCTTAAAAACAACCACACGAAAACCACTTGGTAGGAATAAGTGGACGATAATTTCCAAATATCTCTCCCAGTAGAGATAGGTGGAAAAAAAAACAATCTTACCCACCAGGGGGTTACGTTGCACGAGCCCGATATTTGCACCGACTTATTTGAATTTTATATCTTTTAATTTGGTCTCAATGGTTCTATTAAAGAAAACGTTTACGCGATGTGTTGCGGTTCGACTCATTTTTTAAAGTGAACCGGAAAAGTATTTTGCCTTCGGGTGTTCCATCGGATCGCTACATCTGGGATTTTGGGTAAATCTTCGGGAAAGGCGAGGTTTATCCTTAACCGCATCTTTACTTTCCATCAACTTGGATAGTAGTTGAAGTATTTTGCCTGTAATATTAGGTTGGAACAGCGGCCAAGCTACTTCCGAAAGCAAATAACTTTAAATTTGATAGAAAAATCTTTACTAATATTATAAAGAGGAAAGATTTTTTTGTTTGTAACGAATGGGCGGAGACTACTGGACCGATTTTAATGAAACTTGGTATGAGGATACATTGATTCATTGGGAGTAACATAGGCTTTTAATCCCGATATTCCCACGGGATCGAGAGTTACGCGGGTGAAACCGCGGCGCGCTGTTAGTGTAAAAAAATGCATTATTTACCTATTTATTATTGGCAGAAATTTAGATAGATATATCTTTATTTGGCCAACAACAAAATTAAAACTTAGACATAACTTATTTTTGATATGACTAAAAATAAAAGACTTAAATAAATATTATAAACTATGTTATTTATAACACAGTAACAGTGTCGCCGCCAAATAGGCTCCTGCTCAGCTATGTGTTGCATAAATGCAACGCTGATTTTCAGGAGAGACCCTGTGATTGGAGAGAGTAGGACGATGCTGTAATTTGGTTATAGTAGGCAGGAAACACAGACACTAACTTTATAGCTAACTAAATAAATATTCTAAATTGTCTTGCTAATACTAATGATTAGGCAATCCAACAAACAATATTATAGAATTATACATAATTAGAATTTGCTTTATCGTGGAATTAATGTCTTGAACAAATGGTGATTTTCGAAATCTATGCGGGTGGTATCACAGACACGATTAACATTAAGAATTTAGGCTCCTTATCTTAATCTGTTGCTGTAACTTCAGAGGTCAAAATTACTTGAAACCACAGCCTGCCTTACCAGAGACGCCACAATACCGATTTTCTGATCGCTCGAGCAAATACATCGAAAACTGAGTTAAAATTATTACGAAGACAGCCAAATGCAGACCTTCAACTAGCCAAAGAAGCCATCAAAAGCTATAGAACTTCAAAGTTTGGAAGTTTCTCTTACAAACTCGTAGAAAACAACTGTAGCTAACAGTAACAACGTAAATTTCGGGGCAAAATAAGTACTTACTTTACGGCAAGGGCATGAACGAGGCGACGATTGAAGTTCCACGTCCACAGTACCATCTATTGGAACGAAGTTCCTTATGGCGCGTTGCGAAAGGGGGCTAGACGGAAAAAATTAAGACCAAAAGTTGTAATGACACTTTTTGATTTTATTTCAATTCCTTCACTAATTAATCGAAAGAAACTTCGTTCCATCCGGGTGTCCCTTGACACCTCTCAAGTTTTTTTAGGTTATTTTAGGTTCAAATATAAGCCCTTATTCGCCTGAAACACAGGAGCTTCGTAGTTCAGGCAAATGTGTTTTTATTGTTTTTTTAAGCTATTGCATAGCTTTTATCACGGGCTTTGAGCGTGGCGAATGAATCAAGAAATCTCGTAACGAAAATAAAACGTAATACCCTCGACTCCGCCTATTTTTTTTTACTTCTCTACTGAAGCTGTGTTTGCGTGCAGTGTATAGTGTCCAGTGAAGACGGATGACAAATAACGGACGACAAATGACGGATATAGTTCATTATATATAGTTCAGTAGTTGTAATTTATTTATTATTCATAAGTATACATTATTATATTAGGAATTAAATACGAGATACAAACAAATAAAAACTAAAAATTAAAACTAAACCTATTCGAACAAACCCCTCCCCAGCGTTCCCGGTGCAAAGCTGGACAATATGCAAGCGGCGTTACCCCGCTGAACCGCTATCGACAGTCTTTGCACCAGGAATGCCCCGGAACGCGGATCAAACCCCCTGTCACGGAGGCGACGGCCAATCTCTCTCACGAATCCCAAACCCTCGGCCCCCCACGTTAGTTGTAATTGTAAAATAGTTTTGAATATTTTTTTATTATTATTTTATTGGATTTAACCTGGTATTTCATCATCTTTTGTCCTGGACTCTTGCGTCGTTTCCGTACAAACTATATTTTATGCATATTGCCAATAACTGGTTCTGTGGAAAAGAGTTACAAGTTAATTGATTTACTACACTGCGACGGATTAGAACTAATTCATATGTGTAGGTATGTGGAGTCTGGTAGTTTGTCCAAACGCGCTTGATTCTTCGTGGTTTTTCCTAAGGCAATGTATTGACTAGATTCATTTAAGATTTTATAGGCGACGACGCAAGATGGAGAACCAATGCATGAAATAAGCATATCTCTGATCAAATGTATTAGGTATTCGCTGTATTATGTTCGCGGAGATAGGGCGTTATTTATTTTTTGTTATGGTTGCGAGGTTATGAAATTTTACTTTTATGTTCTTCCTTTGTAGACGTTATTGTTATTGCTGAATCGTTGTAGGTTAACAAACAACATTTATACCTACTCACTTTCTCTGTACATTTACTACATAGCCTTATACCTACCTATCTAATGTGATAACTTAGAGACCATGAATAAATTCGTATAAAAAATAACTTGAGAGGAGGGACACCCGGATGGAACCAAGTTCCTTTCGATTAATTAGTGAAGGAATTGTAAAAAAAATATGTTATAATAATATTTTTTTTATTATTAACAAATATAATGTAATATAAACTTAATCAGTAGACTCAATAGTAATTGCTTTCTATAAGAGAGATAGATAGGCAGACAGAGAAACACGCACACGCCGCACGGCTTACAACTATAGCAAAAAGTGTCGTCACAACTTTTGGTCTTAATTTTTTCCTTCTAGTCCCCTTTCGCAACGCGCGATAAGGAACTTCGTTCCAAAAACTGCGAACGGGTTACCAAAACATTTTTTTTTACAAATGATAAGTCAGCGTTTAACCGTTTTTACACTTACCTGGTGTTAGGTGATGATGTGGTCTAAAATGTAGCATGCTTTCCTAGAGGTATACTTGTTCACTCGCCGATATCAATAGACAAAATTAAATCCCAGAAATTCCGTCGTTACCTGGGTCGTGCGTAACTTAAATAGGTAGGTACTAGTTAAAAAACAAATACAGACAGACAGACCGACAAGAAAGTGATCTTATAAGGGTTCCTTTCTTTTTTCGGATCCTCTCTTTTCTCGGAATTTTTGAGGCACGGAACATCACAATAAATATATAACGCAGAGAGCATGCACCGATCGCTCTGGAAGTCTTTAGGGGAGGCCTGTGTTCAGCAGTGGACGTCCTGTGGCTGATATGATGATGCGTATGTACAGACAAATTAATGTCTGAAACTGACCAATACAAACGATTTTCACGATTATATCTGCTGTTATAGAGAAAGGATACTATCACACTAGTGAAACTTACGATTGTTACCTATTAAATTAAAAATAACCGTTTACGTTTCGTTTAACTTTAAACTACTTGTGAATTTATCAATTTTCCATTCGAGTGTGTCTGATAGAGAAACAAGTGACCCGCATAATTGGTTATCGTGTTGGATAAGTTAAAAATTTCATTGTGTTACCGTAATTCGGCGGAAATAACGGATCGCATGATTACAGTTCATTAATAATGAAACTTTAGGCTTTTTGTTCGACTCTGCTTCCATTACGATAGGTTTAATTTAAAAGCTTGGCTAGACTATAGACTTTTTTTTCTATTAATTATGGCTTCGCACGGCTTGTGCATTTAGCCAGTGTCAAGTTATATTTTGCATCAAATTATGACCCGATTTTTCATAAATCGGGCCTAAAGTGTTTCAAAATAGTCAAAGTCGTCATAGTCCGTCAAGTCAGGGGCTATAGTAAAGCGGTGGCAAGTTTACCATAACCTTAATAGGAGATTTGAAGGCAACGAGAAAATTTCATGTTTGACACTGATTTTTACTTTCACTACACTTGTGCACTTTCACAGAACTAAATTGAATAACATTCCACCAGAATTATACAATTCAACTCGGGTTACAACTAAGTTTCATGAAAATAAAACTGCAGCACGACATGTTGTTAACTCGTTCCCGCCAAAACTCTCCATATACTTTTTAGCAGTTTATAGTCTACTGAAAGTTTTTATTTGACTTTGACCTCCTATACGCTTGTAGCGAAAGCGGACCCTGGGCTTCCGAGAGGGATGCAACCGGGAACATCGCAAGGATGATGATGATGACCACCTCTACACCTATAGTTACGCCTTCCCACGAAGGCCTCCGTTTAAATAAAAGATGGCCTTCGATGGAGGCGAGTGAAGGTAGGAAGACGGCAGTGAAACTAAAACTTTCCCAACCCTTTTTAAAAGCTTTTATTTAACTTGCAGTGTATGTGTGTATGTTTTATGTATGTTTGTTCGGGTCAAATCTTGCAACTTAATTTTTCTTTTGTGACTGCACCGGCCTACGTATCGAAACACAGAGAAGTCCGCTTAGACCGGTAGGCGGTAACAAGCCGCAAAGCCTTCCACCAGAAGATTGCTCCTTTAGCACCACCCTGGCGTCATGTGTGGGATATCTAGGGCTAAATTACACGAATTATACGAACCTCCAAAAACTAATTTATTAGTCGCTTCATGTTTTTAAGACTGCGTGCGTGAGTGCGTTCCGAAACACATCCTAACTTATTCTTAAGACGTTTGCAAGTGGTCTATCGTTTTTAAGACTGCGGCAATAAGACTTTATGCAATAAATTGATTTTCAATTTTCCTTCATGATGATTGACTGATAAAAAAATGTATAGTCTGCGAGGCCTAAAATCCTATAGCAATAATACTAATAATAAATGATTCGATTTAGATTGTTTATTATTATTATAGGCATTGTTGAATTAGTGATTGTTTTAATAAATCATTGTGGATTTGATTTCGCCGCATTCGATTGCAGCGAATGATGGAATGATATTGATCAGCTTTTGTTGGTTAAATGACAATCAACCACAAAATCTGATTGTTTTAGATTTAACTGGTATATTTTATTGGTTTAATTTCTATTAGGCCGTACTTTGTCCATCTTTTTGTTCGTTACGTTTTTTGCACATGGGCGAAGACCCAATATATGTCTACCTATATTACTAGGTCCAATCAGAAAAAAAGTGGAGGCTCGCAAATTTTTATATTACTATTATTTTTTTATTTTATTTTATTTATTGATAAAAAAATTATTTTAGTTTGTATCTGATAGCACAAGCCCTGCTTGAGTTGTAAATACTCTAATTTGAGAACTCCATGGCGGGCCTCTACTTTCTTTGTTGCTGACTATGCATAAAAATCGAATAATAAAATCGCCTGATAAAAACGTGTGAGCAAACGATGAAAACTAACTTTTCTACAGCGAGCGTAAGTAAAAAAGTTTATAAATCTTGGGTATCGTGGGTCAATACCCAATGGTATAAATACAAAATACGCAGGAAGATTAATTTAAATCTCCTTATTTATTAACTGTGTTAGGTTTTATTTTCGTTACGGAATTTCTTGATTCGGTTGCCGCGTTCTAAGCCCGCGATAAAAGCGATGATTAATTATTTTAAAATGTCAAAAACCACTAAGTAGTGGTAGAAGTAGATAAAACCTTTTTTTACATCACAGTTTTATCTTAAGTAAAAGTAGAGACACTATATTTTTGCAGTCTGTATGCAGTGCAGGATATTTTTATAAGTTAAGGAACTTTCAAGAAAGAGATCCTATTAACTTGATCGATTTAATTAGAACACATCTTTGCAACCTTTTCAATATGAAGCCAATTTATCTTTTTTCTTAATTGAATCGGCAAATTGAAACCTTTTCAGAAGAACACTCGTAATGTCACAATTTCTTACAATAATTTGATGATTTTGTGTCGATTTTGATTGGCTCTCCATTTTATCTGAGTACTTCGAGTTTTATAGCTACTTAGGTACTTACCAATTATAAAAATGAGGTCAAATATACAATGACATAGATATGACCCTTAAGCTGGGGACACATTGCTCGGAAGCGTTCAACAGCCGCGACTTATAGGCATCTGTGTAATGTAAATGTATGTAGGTAGTGTGCACACTATCGGACGTAAGTCGCGGACGTCACCTTGGGCCGCCCTTGAGCGTTCGGACGTCCGCGGACGTAGAGCGATCTGGGCCGCTGGATGCCAAACGACCGTGCACACTTATCATTCGCGGCTGTTGGAGGCGTCCGCAGACGCGTCCGTGCAATGTGTCCCCCGCCCTGTAAGCGATCAAATTGTTTGTCAAATTTTACGTGTCTGTCAAATTATTTGCAAATTATATGCAAATTATATGCGTTGCGTAAAGCGTTGTTTGAGGCGTTTGTCAAACAGTATACGTGTTTGATGGAAATTTTTCAGTCGTCACTACCTAACCTACGCTTATTTGAGGGCCCCCGTTTATTTGAGGGTGTTTGGGCCTGTATTATGTATCTTCTAGGAAAGCATCCTACATCTTAGACCGCATCGTCACTTACGCGTGAGCTAGTGGTCTAACGCTAACCAATTTATTATGAAAAAATATTGCTTTTGAATTCAATTTTCTAGTCCAGTTCTATTAAGTTGATTACACACATTGTTTGTCGAACAGAAATGAAGTTGTACAAATAACGCGGGCTTATTTGATCTAACGTCATTGATGGGTTTTGGTTAGTTGTAATTATATTATTTCTATTTAACGCTGTTTGTTGGCATAAGCTCATTAGCAGACATAGACCGCAGTAAATTGAATAATTTTGATCCTGTCACTGTCTCTTTTAGGAATTCATATTGTATCTATACATATACAATTCTTTGTCCAGAATGACTGACTGACTGACGGATCAACGCTCAGCCTAAGCCGCTGATCGTAGAGACCTGAAACTTGGAGGGTGGGTTTTTTTGTATGACGTAAGCATCCGATAAGAAAAGGTTTTTTCGAAATTCTACTCCTAATGGGGGGAAAAGGGGGACAAAGTTTGTATGGGACAACGTGATTCCTTGGACCAATCTACTTAAAAAAATGTACAAACTTTTTTTAACAGAATTGATGAAATACGTGTTTCGTATTTTATTGAAATTCATCCCCTAACGAGGTTAAAGAGGGGTAGAAAGATATTTTGATTTGCTTCGAAGTTGATATCAACACTCCTTAGTGCTTTTGATTTAAATTACATTTTATTTTAACACATGTTTAAAAATATAAAAAATCCTATTAGAACCATTTTCGACTTCTACGCGAACTTAGTCTAGTTTTGTGATAATTTAGAAAGAGATTATGTTTTACCGTAATAATTTGACTATAGTTAAATTTTTGTAATCATTTTAAGAATCTTAAGAGTTTTTAACTGTTTAATACCCTCTAACTATACAGTGTCTAACTTAAAAATACTCTAACCCATTTAAAGGAACTTGTAGGATGCATAAAAAAATTATATAACATTTTTGGATAAAATAATAAAATTGTTTTAGTTGAAAGTTCGGGAAAATTACTCTAATTTCCTGAAAATCCGAGTAATTTACAATAGTGTGACACCATTATTGGTATCGGGTTTTAGGTATATTGGTGATGTTATAATTTGACGATTTCTCAAACTCTGATTAGAATAGAGCTCAGATCAATGGAGATATGCTATCTTTTGATTTTACTAGCGTTCCGGTCACTTTTCACACATTTGTATTTGCACACAATCTTAAATCTCCCTTGTTTGATCTGAGGAATAGAGTATACCCAAACTAAATTTAAAAAAAAAAACTGAATTCACACAAAAACTTCTATATACCTACGTGTAAAATACACGTAAATTATGGAAATAATAGAAAGTTTTGCAAATACATTGTATTTTAATTTTATCAGATCGTTGGGTATTTAAGTACATGGCTACTCTCTATATAGACTAATGAGTATATTGGGAGTATACAAATATTTTTTTAAAAATTGAGTTCCAGATATGATTAAAAAAAATGTAAAGGTAATTTCATATTACGAACTTAAGTAATACAGTTAGCAGTTTATTTTTATTTTTCAAATACATTCAAACCAAATTAATATTGACTAGAATAGCTTCTTTCTTTAAATCAATTTAATAGATACATTTTAAAATTTCTAAAAAATAATGCCATACATCTACACAAGAAGATTAGAATTCAACATTAGATTATCCAAACTTTACCGAAAAGTTACAAATAAACAAACAGATTTGACGGTGTGAATTCACTTACTTCAACTACAAAGGCAAAAAGGGTTTAAGATGACCCACTCATAACCGAATCTAACAGATGAACTAAATCTTCTTTGAAACATCGCATTTGGCCATAGACTATCGAAGAGATTCCAAGTCAAGTTTATACAGTTGACATCAAGTTCTACTTGACTTGAAATAGAAATATAAAAATAGTTCAAACTATCATTTAGCGAATTCGAAAAAAGCTCATAATCCTTTCTACATTCACATATTCTTATTACTATCACTAATCAAGTTTACCTATCTAAAAGCTATCGGATTTTGCATAAAACTTTATGCTTTAGGCCTCAGCTCATATAATTGTTTCGGCACCACCGGCCCGGAACGTTTCAGCACAAGAATTTGTATAAAAACGTCACCTGTTAATTCAAAATAGGGGCTAAATTCCAGTCCGGTTATATTCCTAGTAGAGAGCGGAGGTCTTTAATTTAAATTTTTTAAAAATCATACTAGAACAAGTATTTTACATGACACATTAATAATACTCAAATATGTGACCATGAAGAATGATAAGAAACATGATCATGCACCGGGTAGAAGACTGGCTTCTCATAGGCAACAGTTTTTACAATCGGTACGTGGACTGTTTGTACCACAGGCAGGGTCTTGATGATAGGAACCTCCTTGATAACAGGGACCTCCTTAAATATTGGGACCTCCTTGATGATTGGCACTTTTTCAACGTGGTGATGGTGAATCGTGTGAACGTCGTAGGGTAAGTGGACTTTTATGCTGGAAAAAGAAAATAAGTAACGTTAAAATTGAAATTATACCAACTTTGTCACAACATAGATGGAGATGGATTATAATGAGCCAGTAGTTCCATTCATTCTGTAATTATTTTTGGAAGTAGACACATTTTTTTTTGTCTGTAAAGTTTTTTTTAGTGTAGTGCACAGGCTGAGTATCGTATTTCTTTTTGTAACCACAATATAATGTATTTTTATTCCTTTAATGTTAAAGTTACTTTAAGTTACAAATAAACTAGTTTGTTTCTTTCTTTCTTTTTGACGTGATAACGTCTAATAAATTAATGGAACATCTGCATTCACAAAAAAGTGTCACGGTAATATTGTGTGACATCATGCGTCATGGTAATATGACCAGACGCGTCGACGTTACTTAAGAAACAGAGTTGTTGTGTTCTTTTGATATCTACATATTATAATAAATTTCGATTTAATTGAGGAAATAAACATAAGAAAGAAATAGCGCAGTTTAAATGCAGAGTTAAAACACTTATTTATGTCTCTTCATTTCACCGTGGAAAAAAGTACGTAGATCTACGAACTTTTCTAATAGGGTCTACGCATTTTTCAAAATCCGAGTTGGCAACACTGCGCATTGTGCAAATCTATGACTGTAAAATTTAAAGTAATGGCTCACTGATATCAACTGACAGCTCAAACCAATATGGACGAATCGGACTTGGCAGACACAGTTTTAGAAAAAAACATCGCCTTATATATAGTTGATGGAGTTTAATATACATTCATTTTTTCGTTGCCTTTTAATTCAAATCATTATACGGCCGCCCATTTGTGCAACTTATCTTATACTTTCTAGCTATACTTAATACTTTACTTTGTGTAAATAGTGTTCTGTTTCTTACTGTGTTGTACGAATAAAGTTATCTATCTATCTATTATAATTCTCATTTAAATATTGGAACAATAAATAAACCATTAATTGATAATCATTGCACGTTACAACTTCACTGTTCAATCCATTATTCAACAGATGTTGCCCTATATTTTAATTCAAGTAACTTTGTATTGCCTTCACAAATAAACACCTAAGCTAGTAATTATTGATTAGCAATATTGAACTATAAGTATGATGGTAAACAGTGCCTGAAAATACTCATAAATATATAGAACTAGTTTTATATTGGGACAAGAAGTTTAATATATGTGCTAATTCAATAATATAGATACTCATGTAAAACATTTACATATGTATATAGGATTATTGGTAATGATACTAGCAAGCCGTTGAGGGCTTCTTCTGCGCACCTAAACAAACAACTTTTTTTCTCCGACTTTTGGAACACCGAACATTTTTTTGAAAATTTTGAGGTTTGGTTTACCAAAAAAATCAGCTGTTCCTTCCACGGAGAGGTCATTAACCTTAAAATGTTTACTTCTTTTTTAAGATTTATCTACAGCTCTTAGTCTGAATGACCTTTGTTTTAAAAATCATCTCATAACCCCAAAATGTTCACTTTTTTTTTTCGAATTTCCAAAAGTAGTATGTAGAACAAAAGTTGTTTGTTACGGTGCACAGATATAATTACCAATAACCCTGTATACATCGGACAGACTCTCACATTTAAATTATTAGTGGAATTATGCATAATTAAAATAGTCTGCGAGTTCGAAACAGCTAAAACTACGTCAAAATGGAACGACGAAAAAAATTACATTAATGCGCTTGTGAATTTCACCGTTTTCAGAATCAACAGATAAATAAAAACTTTATCAACGGTTAGGTTTTAAGCGTTTCAAAAAGGTTTTACTCTCTCGACGAATTAATAAAATGCTATTTTGCGGACGTAGACTATGTATTAAAGATCAGCCCACCACGACCGTCACAATTGAAGGCAAAATAAAAAGTGTTAACTATCTACCGATTTTCGGAAGACTAGTCTGCATTTGGCATAAAATGTTGTGTAAATCTATACAAATAAAATGCTTTGTCCTGAATTACTGACTGACTGACTGACGGATCAACGCACAGCCTAAACCGCTGATCGTAGAGACCTGTAATTTGGAGGGTGTGTTCTTTGCATGACGTAGACACCGGATAAGACAGGATTTTTTGAAATTCCACCCCTAAAGGGGTGAAAAAGAGGGGCAAAGTTTGTATGAGACAACGTGATTCCTTGGGCTATTTTCGACTTCTACGCGAACGAAGTCGCTGGCAAAAGCTAGTCAACACTACAAATCGCGTGACGTAGTCTATTGACCAGAACAAATCAGAGAAAGAGAAGAAAATAGTTCACATCGCAAGGCTCACGCGACTTATTTTTAAACAGTATTTGTAGTTTTTTAACTTACTGTGTCTTGTGGCCAGGATCTGGTTCAGGTACTGGTGATGCAATGCAGAAGACTGCAAGGCCCAGGATAATCTGTAAATATATAGAAAACACTGTATTTTCACCGGAGTTTGTATGCAGAATCGCGGTAATATTGTTTTTATTTTAAACGCATTTAAGTTATATGAGAACTCGAAGTTTGAAAGGTTTTTTCACTATAGCACTTGATAAAAAACTTCTCCTCGGGCGTTTCCTCGCAGTTGAGGATCGTGATTCCTTGGTATTTATTTTAGTCGCGCGGTCCTCGGCTTACCGCAATGTGACGTTTACTCATATTTCCAGCTGTTCTGACATCTGGTGTAAACACTATTTCCATTAGTCTTTAAAAAAAAAATTTTTTTCATGCGCACGCAATTGGCAGACCGCGTTACTTTCAATTGTTGCAATGGTAGCAAATAAAGAATTTTGTTCTATTCTTTCGAAAATGGTTTAGGGCTCTGTATCTATACTTGTATAAATACGGGCTTTTTTCCCGCAACTAAACCTTTTTAGTTGGGTCCTTTTTGCGCGACGATAGAGTAGGCTTGTCAGTTGCCCACCACTTAGTCGACACTGTCCAGATGAAAGAACTTGTCAATACTTCTGGAGCCAACTAAGCCGCGGGTTTCATTACGATGTTTTCCTTCACCATAAGAGTAATGTTAATTAGTGCCCATAGTAATTTTTTTCTTATAAAGTATCGATATACTTCTATCTATCTATATATAGTTTAATTTAACTTGTTGTTTGTTTAAAATACTCACAGCGATGTTTCTGTACATGTTGACGTTTGGCGTGTCACTGTATTCGATGCGTGTGCGCATCGGGTTAATATGCACTGTGGTTGTGCAAGATCCTTGCCACCGTTACGGTTCCGACGGCACCGATTTAATACGTAACTAAGTTATATTGGAAGAAGTATCGGGAAATATGGTCTGGTCTGGAAAATCTGGTCATCTTGGGTACCTACTGAATATTCTAGAAATTAATCGGCTTTCATGGTATTTAAACTTCGTCATACGAAGAAAGGACGTAACAAGCATTTTTGCCAAATTGTCTTTTGTTTCGATCGTCTTATGTTTCTATTTCGATAATTTCTTTTGAAAAAAGTACAGAGGAGAAGTAGTCATTTTTAAAGCATATATCAGTAGAATCTCCATGATCCATGAAAGTCTATGAACATTCCACTCGATATCAGCCAAAAGGTACTAAATTCTTAAAATTATAACGCGTAATCGTAATTCATTTCGGAATTCATTATTCACCACCTTATACCTGTACTTGTATATAGGCAGTTTTTCCGCCATTGGACCCTTTTTAATTGGGTCCTTTTTGCGTGAGGATGGAGTAGGCTTGCCCAGCACCCACTACCCTCTCAACTTAGTCGACCATGTCCAGAGGAGAGAACTTGTCAATACTTCTGGAGCCTTATTCACCACCTTTTCGAAAGTGACGAGAAGGTCCTAGATGCTTCATCATTTACCTATTAGTTTAAGGGCCCATTCTAATGGTAGATCTTGAAAACTTAGCAATTTGCTGCATGCTCGAGGTGCAATTCTATTCATCACTCCAAAAATTCTTATCAGATGCTCACCAAATTTTGGTACCACCCCTATGGTAATACAATAATATCGATCCAGTAGTTTCAGAGCCTATTCAATGCAAACAAACAAACAATATTATCTTCCCTCATTATAATATTATACTTAGTATAGAAATTAAGGGTTGGCACTAAGGTTTTAATAACCTAATCAATACACTTGACAAATGAATTTTGACACTGATATTATACAGACAATTACGACATATTAATTGTAGTTTGTAATCGGCTACAGTACATGTTTTTAGATTCTAAAACATGTTTGAAACTAATATCCTAAAATGAATCATTTTTCCCAGACCAGTTTCCTCAATAGGTATTATACGCTCACTGCCTCTGAAGACTCGAAAAACTAATCAAACGTGTTTATGTTAGTGCTAATTGAGGTTTCTGTGAAAACTACTTACTAATGTAGTTTATTTTTATGTTAACTTTATGCTAAGTGATCCTGATATAATTTGTGTACAAGTTTTTTGTAGCTAAATTTATTAAAACAGAGAAGCTGCAGTGTCTATCATTACTAACGTTATTAAAAACGGGATATGTAACATGATTTTTTTTACTTTAATTTTGTGGAGATCGATATTTTGAAAAAAATCGAGTATATACTCGTATCTCGTGAAAATGGTGAAAATAGAATCGAAATATCGCGACATAATAATAATAAATCATGGTTACTATCCCGTTTTTAATCATTTTTTGGTGTCTAGTCACTGGTGTTGGGAGTCTCTTGCTTTTTTTCAGCTCATGGCATCGTACTAACCGGACAAGTTTATTTGTATAACTAGTGCCTACGTATAGTAAGAAAAGCCTCGGCCTGTCACCGCACGCTATTGCAATGCCCGGCAGGGCTCATATGTGAACTTGTATGCCTATTGTAACATCTATTGTACCTACCATATGAATGCAAATAAATGAAATAAATGAAATGAAATAAATGAAATACTTCGTGCACATTTTACCAGTGTCAAAAATGATTCATAGAAGTTAGTATCCATAAATGATCAATTCATGTTAGCGAATTTAAAAGTTTCATAAACTGAAATTAAAGAATGTCTATTTCATTGCTTCTAAAAACATTAAATCAATCATACTTCGAAACATTGATGTGTTTAACTACATATACGTTTGTTAGTAACTTAAGGTTTCCTCACAAATAATTACCGTGTATTTATACACAATATTAATTTAAACTGTTGCGAAAATCTTGAATCACGGTTCAACGAGTCTACTACTTGTATGTTAATGAGTTTCACTTAATAATAGTGAATTACTGTGGTTTAGTACTTGCAAGTCAATACTAAAAGTGGCTTATATATCTTCTAGAAAAGCGTGCTACATCTTAGGCCGCATCGTCACCTACCATCAAGCAGGTGTGTGGTCAAACGCTGACCTTTCATAGAAAAAAAAGCAATTCGTAGCCAGCCAGTAGGTGTTGGAAATGGATGTTTGAAACGAGTTAAAATTTATGAAGAAAGGCACCATCTTTTCATGTGTGCGCAGTATTTTTGGCTTTTTGATAGAGTTCGTTTGTAAAGACTCCATACGCACTTACGTAAACGAGTCAAAATTTATGAAGGAAGTCAACATCTTTTCACGTGTGCGCAGAATTTTTGGCTTTTTGGTAGAGTTCGTTTGTAAAGACTCCATACGCACTTAGACTCGGTAAACTGACCCCTACTGATAAATTTTAATATAAATTAATAAAAGCGCATACTTATTAATATTACAATAGTTTTTATGCAGCTTCAGTTTGACTCTGTTTTTATCGTGCTTTATGAGCCTGTTGTTTAGAAATAAATTTTCCCTACCTTGCTAAACAACAATCATAACACTAAACCTGTCTATACAACTACTAATTTCACTATATTATTCCGTTCCCCTTATGTTACTTCAAAAGAATAATCGGGATGCATGCGGGTGGGGCCAGTTGAATAGGGAGGTATGTGCAATCAGGTGGATTTCCCAAGGGTAAGAACGCCCAGCTCTGCATGGCTAGTACGGAGGCGACTACCTGAATTGACTTTGACGTTTTGTTTTTTGAAATTTCCGTTTTGTGAAAGGTTTTAACCGGTGAAGCAAAATTATAACCCTCACCAAAATGCGAAAAAAACTTGCGGTTTCGAGTTTAGTATGTCACATTTTGTGTAATAATAATAAGTTACTCCATTTTGTGCCAATTTTTCTAGCTTATAATTACATATTTGTTTTTTGGTCTTCTTCCAGATTAAAAAAAATACACAGACGTTTGAATTTGGTTAAACACAAGATGTTCGATCTCATTCAAGCTTGTTTTTGTCTAACCACATACACAAGGGATATAAAAACTTCCGTTAAAGGATCCCGTAAGTGCTGCGTTTTGTACCGGTCGTGGTCCTATGAGCGGATTACAGTTGTAATCTCGTTGGGTCACTGACGTCACGCCACCTCACCTGTGCCCACATTTTCTACCTTTTTTATACTCTTGTACACATGTCACTCGGCCATTTTTCTTGTTAGATACAGGTAGATGTTAAAACAAGCCAGCTCAAATAAAACATTATTTCGTTAAACTATTCAGACCGCATTCAGACCTATTAAATTTTATAAAAGCTTCAATCACAGTGAGTGATGATTTTTTTTTCAATTTGCAACGAAATTTTATATTTTTTAACGTTTAAAAATCTCTTGTAAATGGTTATGGTTTGCAATAAATTGCAGATAATCCTACTTTTAGCAATGCAGCGTACTCCACTCGAGTGCAATGCCACAAATCATTTTGATCGCAGGGCATTCATCTCACGCGCTTTTTGACAGCTCGTTGCAGCTGGCATGTTGCTATGACATTTTAAAATTAAAGATTAAGGGCAGGTGCTAATAAAGCTACCAAAATCGACCTTTGTTTTAAGCAACTCTAAGTAATCAAATGCTCTTTTTTGTTATTTGGATATAAATGGATATTGTAGTTTAATAACCATATTTTTGTTTATTGTGGTTGAAAACATGATATGAACAACTTCGTTCGATAAAAAAATGTTAGAAAACAGTGAATTATTAGATCGTTTATCGAGTTTTATCAAAAATAGTTAACGTTTGTTTCTAAAAATGAATCAAATGATAGGTTTTGACCTCTAAGAAATATATTTGTGGATAATAATGCTAAAATGGTTTGCATATCGATCAAATATAACAGTTAGCACGCAGCACGCTACGTCTTTGAGAGCGGGGGCTAAGGTAATGTGAATACTTACACACGGTATTGGAAGAGCGCCTTAAAGAATAAAAGTGTTTTCAGTAGACTCTTATGATTATCACCTATCATAATTAAAATTCAGTATGTAAACTTAAATTCAAAATAAATAGCGAACTGCGTAAAGCAAAACTAATTTCCTGCAATAAATCAACTCTATAAAAATTAAAACAGCTTTGACTCGATCAGTAATTTATACTTCTGCCTTAACTAAAACTTAATAAATATCAGGGAAGTGCAAGTTTCAAAGTTAATTTCAATAAGTCCGACTGCATCTAAAACCAACTGCTATAACGCTATAAATTTTAGTATTTACCCTTTTCAGAGACTTACTGCGGGCGAAGAAACTTTCTTAGCTACTTGCACGATAGGGTTACCACTACACTCGATGGCTCTTAAAGTATCAAGTGACGGTCAGTAAATGGAATATTCCCTATAAGTTGAAGTCTGTTGGTATTCGATTACTTTCATCACCATGTTTGTCAAAGACTAGGTGCGGGAAAGCTAACTTTTCTTTATTTGGTTATTGATTAGCGGATTATGTTTTAGGTATTACTCGTGTTTAGTTGGATGATTTTATTTCTCGAGACGGTTTTTTTTTCCTTGTGAATCCTTTTGAATCTCAGGCCAGCAGGAGCCCCACACATCCCCACCGCTCCCCCCGGAGCGATGGGAGGGTGCATAAGGCGCATTTCTCCACGTTAAAAAAAGGTTGACATTCACAACACAAATTAAATGCGTGTAAGAAGTGTCAAAATGATCAAATAATAAAAAACCTTGTTGTTATTGAAATATAATTTAATTTTAGACAATCCGTGAAAAGCATTTAGCTAGAATTTAGTTAAATTCGTTTAAGCACAATCTCATGCAAGCTGCCCTTGATTCTCTTCTTCTGCTTGCTCTTATCTCAATTTATTTGGGGTCAGCGCAGTATGTCTTTTTCTTCCATTTACCTCTATTAGCCGTCGTCTCAACGTGCACATCCATTTCTCCCGTATCTTGTCTTGTCCTCCATCAATCTTTGCCTTCCTGGTTGTCCTCTTCCTCTCCATCCGTCTACGTTCATACTCATCACTCTTCTAGTCACATGCGTCTCCTCTCTCCTCATCACATGTCCATAAAAAATCCTTTCCTTTTCAGTAACTTGTTTGTTTTTTATTTCAATTATAAGTTCGAATTACATTGTAATTGGGGCAACCTTAGTTTCGAAGTTACTCGCCGTAATTATTTGGAAAACTTGTCGAATATATCTAGAGATCTGGAGACAAAGCGTGATGTCACAAAATAGGTACTAACGATGTATTAGTCAAAGTAATGCAATTAGTATAAATATAGCTGTGTGTTAATAATTACACCAGCCCGTCGCCAGCCATGCATGAAATCCATTAGTGAAGTAGTGAAGTAATTAAAAGTAAATCAAATGTTAAAAAATCTAGATATTATAAAAATGTATCTAGATTTTTTTCCCTGACATAACGCAGCCTTGAGCGACTTGAGCGTGCGTAGGACAGTTATTTAATCTCCACAATTTAGATATACCTAAATTTATGATGGAAAACTCAAATTGTTTCCTACAATTACAAAAATACTCATCTCCATATTCCACTGAATTGGCGATTGTCAAAAATAAAATGCATTATCTTCAAAATATTGATTTAATTTTAATTTCGCCATTTTGGCTCTGAGACCAGTGATTCTCCACTGGTCTCTAATACTAGTAACTAATACTAGTCATATAAAACAATTTACTTTTCTTAATAAAAATGTCAAAACGAAAGCTACGGAAACTGCTATTGTACCTAGTTTCAGAGATTTCTCAATGAGCATTTTTCTTCATTTAAAATAAATAAATAAATATTGCAGGACATTCCAATTCCATAGCCCCATTCTTCATTTAAAATTAATAAATATTGCAGGACATTCCACACATCGCCATCTAGCCCCAAACTAAGTAACTAGACTTGTGTTATGGGTGCTAGACAACGAATATACTACGTATATACTTTTCTTTTGTAAATATATACTTATATACATATAATACAGAGAAACAACCAGACCACAAACAAATATCTAAGCAAAATACTTGTCTGAGGCTAGAATCGAACCCGCAACCCTATGTTTGGCAGTCCGGCATGGTGACCATTGTGCCAAATGGGTCGTCAAATTTTTTTTTTTTTTTTTTTGCCATTTATTACCATTTAAAAGAAACTTAAAAAACATTCAGTACTTAACCTAGCACAGCGAAACCACTAAGGTTTATAATTATGCTAAGTACATTTAAATTTACGTCGATCTAGTTCAATATAGTTACAGGTAGGTATAATTTAATGATTGTAACGGTACTTACGATAATAGACCGATTTGGTACTTACATTATAGTTCAAACAGGATCTGGACAAATACACCTCGAACTTAATAAGGAAAATTAATTGAAATAAAATAAGTATTGATAATAAAATAAGAAGTGATAAAAAAAATAATAAGTAGTGATAATATAATTTCAAATATTACGTAGCGAAGTGAGAAAATACGCCTTAAGCTTATATTTAATATTTTTAGTTGTCAAGCTATTCCGTAATTCCGCGGGTAGTTTATTTATGCATCGAGGAATAATGTAATCAGATGTTCTCCTACCGTAATCATTGTTCACGCGAGCTAAGCAACTCAGCTGACGTTGAGCTAACGCTCGGGTGTATACAGGGTGTTCGAATCGAGGCTTATTATAAGTTACGAAGAAAAGTTTTTTTAACAAAATATATTTAACCTGCGTATGTACGGGTAATACTTTACAATGTTTAAAAAGGCCAGAATGGTCACCGCTATATTGTTTTCGAATTTTCTTTGATACTATATTCTTTAATATTTTTACCTGGAGATCATAAATTTTGTCTAAATAAGTATTGTATGTGCGACCATAGCTGCATAAACCGTATTGAATGTATGATTCAGCTAGTGAATAATATAACATAATCTTAACTTTAAATGGGATTCTGTCCTTAAGTATAATTATGTTTGCCAAAAACTGTCTCAGCTTATTACAAACATGTTCAACGTGGTTAAGCCAATGAAATTTACTGTCAATTTGAAGACCTAAATATGTTTGGCAATCTACTACTTCAATAAAATCACAGCTACACTGATTAAAGTTGGACGAGTGTAAACATCTGTGGTCGTGGGCCACTATACCTTTTAGGGGTGTACTTTTAATAAAAGGCGATTTAATGGGCAGCAATTTAGTTTTTGCAGCATTAACAACCAGACCTACATCGTGACACCATTTCAGGAGGGAATTAAAATCAGATTGCAACATTTCACAAGCTTTATTAGGGTCTTTATCAGCAGCCACAAGACAGGTGTCATCCGCAAATTGGTAGCATGTACTATATTTGACATAGTTATTCATTTCGTTGACATACGACAGAAAATGGAGAGGTCCTAACACAGATCCTTGGGCCGTGCCTTCTGTAACGCTTACCGATTCACTGAGAACATCGTTAATCTTCACATGAAATATTCTATTTTGGAGGTAGCTGTTACACCACACAAGCAGCGGTCCACGTATACCACAGTTGTTTAACTTTGATACTAATTGCTTATGGTCCAACGTATCAAAAGCACGTGAGAAATCTATGAACAAAACACATACATGTAATCTCATATCTAGGTGTTTATTTACTTCATCAGTGAATTTAAGTAGTAAATCAGATGTACCCTTATCTGCCTGAAACCCAAATTGATTACGATACAAAATACTATTTTGTTTATAAAAATTGTGTATTTGTTCACAAACGTACTTTTCAACAACTTTATCTATCGACGAGAGTAGCGTGATTGGACGATAGTTTGAATAGTCATCTCGTTTTCCTTTTTTGTGTACAGGTCGAACACAACCTACCTTTAAATGATCAGGGTATGAGCCCTCTTTGATGCTACAATTAATTAAATCGGCAATAGCCCCAGCCACATCGCATCCTATTCTCTTAATATCTGACACTCTAATGTTATCTGAGCCAGGTGCCTTCCTAGAATTTAGTTTTTTAATAATATTGTGCACTTTATCTCCAGTTGCTTTCTGAAAGTAAATGCTACATTCGGCAGGATTACAACCGCTATGTGTACCTAGTAACTTTGTGCTACAGTTAGGGATAATGTCTTTAACCGCCTTATCAAACCCGGTAGCAAAACTATCAGCAATATGTTTTGTTGTAAGACCTTGGTTTTCAAAGGCTCTTAGTACCGCTGTATCAATTGACAGTGTCACTCGACCTAACATATTATTAATTACCTGGTACAGTTTTTTCGTATTTTTATAGTTTGCTTTAATTTCATTGATATAGTAATTGTTCCGTCTCGATTCTAATAGTTTATGTAATTTGTTGCGTGTTTTATTATAGTCTAATCTTAATTTAGGGTCATGGGGATTTTGTCGCCACAATCTAAACAAATTATTTCTCTTATCGCTTAATCGAGTGACATTACTATCAATCCACGGGACCTTATAATTGCGTGTGTTTTTTTTGAGATTTATTCTCGACATACTGGTTGCCGCAGCAGTTGCCTTATGAAAGGACGATCTAATGAAGTTATAAACCTCAGTTGGTGTCGTCATATCCCTAGTTTGAAACCATTTTACTTTTTTTAATTCTTTATGGAGAACGTCAAAATCAACAACCTGTTTTGGAACACCCTGTACACTGCGAGTAGGAGGCGCCCGTGAGCGCGTCGCATCGTCGATGCAAGCGAGAACAATAGCTCGGTGGTCGGCCAGTGCAATATCTAACACTGCCGTGTACGGACGTAATGTAGGGAAACGAGTGAAACAGTGGTCAATGCACGATTTAGTTATTATATTTAGTTTCTTTTCAATCCTAGTATATTCTGATATACCACACATTAGTCCGTGCTCGCTGAGTATATCTAGGAATGAATGCCTATGTGAATCCATGGATTTTAGGTCGATGTTAGTGTCACCGATGAGCAGAAAATTTTGTTTTAATCTATACTCGGCGATGTATCTGTCCAACTCCATAACAAATATAGGTTTGTTATTACAGGGAGGTCTATACACGGCACACACAACTACCTCCTGTTCCGAGTTTAGTTTTAAGATACCCGTTATGTTTTCGAATGTTCTGCTAGGGTGTTGAATTGGAGTGAATTTAAAATGAGATCTAATGTACACAATAATGCCACCGCCTCGTTTATTTGAGCGTAGTTGTGGGTACATAGTATAACCAGGTAAATTATAAAGTTGTGCGATACTATCAGAAATACCAGCTTCTGTTATAACGATAATATCTAATGGGATTGAACAGTTATGAATAATCTGTTGCAATTTCGGAAAATGTTTTATCATCGATCTAATATTTATATGCATACATGCAATACTGAGATAACTGTTAATTGGCAATTTATGGAAAAAATCGTTTAAAGAAGTGCAGTTACTAAATTCTGTAATGTTAGTATCCATTAATCTTAGAATAGAAAATCAAGTTAAAGTAACAATAAACAAGAAAAGGGAAAATAAATAAACGTACCTATTTATGATAGCTTAGGACTATTATTAGGTTGGGTTTGTATGCGATTGAGATCTTGAATTGAACGTATATAAAAGATTTTACTAGTTTCAGTTTTCCTTACACATACCTTTCCATCTTTACACCATACAAATTTAAATGAATTACCGAGCTGGGCCTTAGTAGTATATAGTAACGTTTTAAGATATTTAGTTAATGCTTCTCTTAGATAGACTCGGTCTTCAGCTTTTTCTTTAAAGGCGTTCGGCATCAGAGCTATATATATATGTATGCATATATATATAGCTCTGATATATATATATGAGCAAATATATATATGTATGAAAAAAATATAACTTTAAACCGTTACATATACAATTCCAAAGCATCAAATTGTAATTACAGTAGTTTCAGCATAACCCGGGTTAGGCATTATCATATTATAATTTAGCTGGAGTAGAGTACGGTGCACGTAATTTGATATTAAACACGCGTCTGACAAGTGACGTGACTGCATTGCGCGTTCATTACCTTTATTAAAGCTGAACAACTTCGCGGTGTCACTGCCTCTTAATAAATCATGACGCGTTGCAGCTGTTTAGTTCATTATTTCTTTATAAGAAACTAGTAACTTAACTGGGTCTAGAACTAAAGTAGATTGATTGAGTACCTTCTTTTATTATTAAGTAGTTTTACTTACTAATTCTGAACAACTTTTGCTTTTGACAGTATCAAATTTCATTTTGAGAAATAGAGTTCAAGGATATTATTTTTTGATCCCTCAAATTCGTCCCATTTGGGCCGTACTTAAATGGGGCGATTTAACAGAATAATAAAAGGAGGTATCCTTTAAAATAGTTAAACATTATTATAGTTTTGAATTCTGAGCGTAAAAACTTACTATGCCGAACCTTAATGAATTTGAATAAGGGCAGCAAGAGAATACTTAATTGCACCATAAAACAAAAACACAAACAAAAAAATATTAAGTACATTTATACATATACAAATACTAAAAATATAGAAAAAGATCCAAGAGGGCCACAAAGGGCCACTATTGGAAAGAAGATAAAAATAAATAAATATTGCAGGACATTCCACACATCGCCATCTAGCCCCAAGCTAAGTAACTAGACTTGTTGTTATGGGTGCTAGACAACGGAAAAATATTGTTGAAATGGGGGAAAAGAAATATAGAAAAGAAAGAGGCCTTGTTAAATCAAAGACACAAGTCGTGATTTCTTACTAAATACATCCTCAATTTCCATACAACATGCGTCGATATTGCCTCAAACCATTGCCTACATTTTAGCAAGGATTCCATCATTTGTTCTCGTAATGCCGGCTAGTCGCCTGCATATAAACAACGACTCGAAAGGCAAATTGCGTGACTCAAATGTGTGTGAATGGGCGTGGTTTATTATTCGAATTGTAACAGTGAACTGTTACGTCATTTATAGAGGAATGGGTCGATACGTCGTCGGTTATTTAATATGTGAACTTCATGAATGAGTTAGTGATTTAATTTTGTTCACGAGTTTTTCTGGTGCGTTTTGTACTTGTTTCTTAATCCTATTTACTGACTGAAACGAGAAATTTTCCACGACAGAGCTGCGAATTATATCACGATAATAAAGCTTAAATTTGTTCAATAAACATAACTTTTTTGATTTATTACATCCTATCCTATTTATATTATAAATGTGAAAGTTTGTGTGTGTATGTATGTTTGCTACTTCTTCACGCAAAAACTACTGGACCGATGGCGATGAAACTCGGTATCTAGATAGCTGGAGACTTGGTTAATAGTTATTGTGTTAATACACATAGGCTACTTTTTAACCCGATATTCCCACGGGATCGGGACTTACGCGGGTAAAACCGCGGGGCTAGTATTCAATATTTTAAGATCTATTATGCCTCACATTACCCTTTGTCTAAATTACTAAAGTTTTTATTGCATTAGTAACGTATTATTAAATATTCCCATCACTCAAAATGTCATCTTGATTAATTTGGTATTAAATATATTAACATGCAATTACTTCACACTAAGGTTTAATTATTTATTTATTAGTTAATTACTCTATGTCAAAGCTGTATACAATGTGACGTTAATATTAAATGATTAATTTTAGTTCGTTAATGTTGAAGTTAGATGTATCGTGTCACGGGTAAACATAGTTTTTTTTTTATGCCAAATAATATCAAAATTATGAGGAATTTTAAAAATACAATAAATTTATTGAAATTTAAAACTTTTTAATCCTAATATCTAAAAAGTATATAGATTTTTGATTTCTGTATAAAACTATATATTACGTGTAAATATCCTACTAATCAGGAATAGGTATAGACGATTTATTTCAACAATAGGCCAAACGAAGACCATGCAAATAGAAAAAATAATTAAAAGTAGCAAATCTTCTCTGCTGGCAGAATTTTAAAAAAATAAGACAAAGACAAGCAAGAAGGTTATACTTACGAGTATAAATAAATTAAAATAAAACTTATGAAACATAAAGTAACGTCCAAGAGGACGTCTGTCGCCGTCTGAAAGGGCCCACACCTTAGCAAGAAACTGCATCAAAGATACTCTGTCGGAGCGCTGATGGTCTTCCAGCTTAACCTAGGAAGTTATCAGTGTTTGATCACTATCACATCCGCCTGCCGGTAAGTGACGATGCGGTCTACGGTGTAGCTTGAAGGTACCTGTTCGCTTGCGAATTGAAGGGCAGGTTAGGGCAGACAGACGGAGACAACTGATTCCAGTCGCTTGCTGTACGGATAAGGAATGACGAAGCATAGCGTTTAGTGCGGGTATCTGGAATTTCTACAATGAATCGCTTTTCCATATCAGTTGCTTGGTTGTATCACGAAAGAATGGAGATGACAGGATTCTGTAGTGTAGTTCTTTTGCACACTCCCCGAAATGTATCTGATAAAGGTCTGACAAGATCACCTTTCCGCACGAATATCTAATATCAGTGGGGATTATTCCCATCGGTGGGACATAAAACCGTCTTTATGTGGTATTAAGCGCACATTAACCTGTAATTCAACTAATATATCTAATAGACAGACTGCGAGTCGCAAGGTAATATGATATTGAACACGCGGTTGACAGGTGACGTGACTGCTGCAACGAAACATTGTCACGCAAACCTTTGTTAGGGTTGATCATCTAAGTAATAAGTATTTATAGTGTTCGTTTCTTCAAATAGTTCCGTTATGTTGGCAGCAATGCAAATAAGTTTTTTTTGAAGTGTAAACTTCTTATAGCGCGGTACGCATATTTTTAGATGAAATCTCTGAACTCGTTACCAAGACGCAATGTGACAGCTACGTGATTATTGGCTTCAAACAGTACTATATTTTCGTATATGTAGCTCGGTAAAAAGAATTTGTGGCTTCGTGGTTTTGAGCACTACTTAACAGTTGTATGAATGGTTCGAATCTCACCGAACACTTCAGTTATTGCTTGAATATTTGTTCGCGTTTTGTTTATAAGTTTTCACTTCTGTCGGCACTCCTGGAGTCCAACCGTTTTTTTTTATTTTATCGATAAATGGACTATCCAACACAAAAAGATATTTTCTATTCGAACTAGTAATTCCTAAGAATAGCGCGTTGAAACAAACTCTTCAGCTTTATAATATTAGTGTAGATTTATTGATACCTACCTCAGAATTAGAGACAACCCTAAAAGTTAGCGTGCGCTAGTTTCACGTAGTTGATCAACTAATGTCTGAGGCTCGGTCGAGCCGAGCCATGGTTAGTACTGTGCAGGCATTTGCGGTGTCAAATCGTATATACGCAGTTAATAGCATTCTATTGTAGTTTTATATCGATTTACCCTCGGTTTCGCCCGCATAAGAAAATCGATATAAAAAGCCTATGTGTTAATCCAGGTCTCTAGTAATCTACATACTCAAACTCATTTTTTTTTAATCATTTAGAATCATGTTCTTACAGTGCTTATAGGCTGTATGGCTTCGGAATGCGCCCACCAATGAGAAGAAGGCACAAGAATCTCCTTAGGTTCTATTACCGAGTTTCATCGCAATCGGTCCAGTGATTTTTGCGTGAAGAAGTAACAAACATCCACACACAAACTTTTACACTTATAATATTAGTAGGATTAGTATTAAATAGGATAAGATAATAGGATATCTGTAAATAGTATAGGATTACTAAATAAAAAATCTTTGAAATTGTTCGTAAGAGTAGGGGGTTGCAAAACCGGATGTAAAGTCATATATTCATCATAGTGTAAGAAAAATATAGCTAATATAAATTTTAAATACAAAATTTCTAATATTCTTCGAATTTTCAAAAGTCGTACAGAAGTAACCCTTAACCGCTTTCTTATATAATTACGTATAATATATGAATAGGTACTAGACTTTTTAGATAATTTTACCGAGAACAAAACTCTCCATCTACATAATTATTAGGCCATTAAACAATTTCAAAGTTAATTCAATTGCACACAATAGCTATCCCAGAATGTTAGAGCTTGAATGAAAAACTCGGACGCTGTAAATGAACCAATTAACTCTCGAGGTTCACGTACAAATTAAGAAGCATCTACAGACTGCAGACTTTCTGGTACTAGTTGAAAGTCGGCTGACAGTTTGCATTTGAAAGGCTTTTAGTTTATTGGCGCAATGACATCTTAACTTGCTTTTTTAGACGTTTCAATGTGATCTCATCAGATCTCATGTAAATGAATCCAAATGAATAAACAATTTCGACTTTGACTTTAAGGAAAAACCAAAGTAAATGCTCCATATTTTTTAAGGAAAAATGTGTCTTCAAAAATTGCAACTTAGAGAAGACTCAAACTCGCATCCCTTGAATACGCATTTTCCAGTACAGGCCATGCACTTTAAAAAATAAAAAATCATTTAGATGCTCCATCTTCATAATATTTTGACAATATCTGTCACGAACGATTCTTCATTTTTAACCGACTTTAAAAAAAGGAGGTTCTCAATTCGGTTGTATGTATTTTTAATGGATGTTCGCGCATATCTTCTTTGTTTATCAACCGATTTTGAATAAGCTTTTTTATCACAGTTGCTCATAAAGTGGATCTTATTCAACGGCTTTTAGGCTCATAATCCAACATATTATGCACGCGTGCGTTTTAGATTTGTTAACTAGTGCTGTAAAGTTATCCCGAAAAGGTAGGTACCAAAGAGTTTTTTAGCTAGCAAAAATGGTTGTCTCTAAAGTCGGTTTACTAACGAAAATTTTACGTGATAATGACTTAGAAAACGATTAAAAATTGAGTTGTTTATTTTTTGTTTTTTCTTTACTTAAATATATTGTTTTTCCGTACCATTGTATTTTGTTCTTAACCCCCGACGCAAAAACAAATAGAAAAACCCTAAAAAATAATGTATGTCACACGAGGATGTATAGGTTAAAAGTCTTTAGCCTGGCCTTTCCGGAGCATAATTAACAAAAAAATATTGCCTTAAAAAAATGTAAACATAGAGTTATGACAAATATTTTGTTAATTATTATTTTGTTTTCTTTTCAAGTCTTTTCTTTTATTCGCAACTGTGATAAAAAACGTCGTACGATATACGTGTGGAATTGATATTTGCATCTTGGCTTCTATAACACGCTCGCTGCCGCTCGCGCGTCATAAACCGCCTCTATGCAAAGATCAATTTACCACACTTATATCGTAATGTACTATTATTAATACAAGTCAATGGCTGTCAAGTTAACAACACATGTGCAATAAAAATTAACTTTATGAGAAGTTGAGTGTCATTAGAACTTAGCTATTGAAGTACATTTCCGTCCTATATTTCCAGAGGGTTCAATGTAATTTAATGCAAATGAATTGAATGAATAATCAATTGAATATAAAAAATATTTCTACTTTGCAACACTAATCAAGAGACGTCATTTTATCGGCCCATTTTTTTTGAAAGTTTCTTCGTCGTTTTTGTAGATATAACAGGTCCTTCCCGAATAGTCCCGAATAGGATTGTATACTCCTCACATGTCAGCCTTATTTCAGTCTTTGATCAACCTGGCCGCTTTGACTGTCATAGTCTATTATGAAAGCGTACACTTTCTGTCAGCCGATAGTTTTATCAGCAGATAAAAAGTCTGCGGGGGCTCTTAGACGACACGGACGCTGCCGTAGAAAAAATTCAAGTGGACGAACAAATGTTAATTAGAGTCATTATGAAATGCGCTGATAAAACCGACAGGAAGATTTGTTTTTAATTTTATAACTCCGCTTTGTTCTTTTATTTTTTTACATACATTTTAAAAGTAGGTATACCTACTTAATTAGGTGTAATGTAAATATTATATAATGAATCACAGAATAAAAACTTAGTAACTCCCGATCTCGTGGGAATATCGGAATAAATAATAGCCTATGTTACTCCCAATAAATCAATGAATCCTCATACCAAGTTTCATCAAAATCGATTTAGTAGTTTCAGAGCCTATTCGTTACAAATCCACATACCCTTCTGAAGTGTAGATTTTATTTATCATGCAAAGCACTATCCTACTTTCAGTTATTTAGGTTAATTTTCTGCCTTTTGAAGTCTAGACGCGATCTCGTTTTAAAGTCTAGTGCACTTTATTGAATTTCCCTACACTTTCCGGTACTAGACGAAGTCTTTACTACGAAATTATGTTTTTAATAAAACTAACTAATGGTTAATTGCTAGTGAAGATCATATTAGTTTTGCAGATGTAGGTACCTCTTGTATTAAGCTTTTTACATTTAATCTAGATGCACGTTGCGTATGCGTCAACTAAACATGCGCTCGACTGATGCGTCATAAATTACAGCGATCGGGAGCTGACTTGTCCAGCACCTTTACCACCTTCTCGGCTTAGTCGACCATGTCCAGAGGAAAGAACAGCGGTCCGATCGCCGTAATTCTATGACGCATTAGTCGAGCGCATGTTCAGTTGACGCATACGAAACGTGCACAAACAATCGTCAGTATTACTGTAAAATAAAGCTACGCGTAACCGTTACTTTAACTGCACGTCTACTTCACCTACGCGTGAATCAAGCAATTTTTGACCAATCTTTCTAGGTGGCAATTAATTTGACATTTATGTCACGTAAAAATTTAGCGCGATACCGTTTTTGTGCGATACAAAAGACGCGTAGCTCACGTTCTATAGGACAATACAGAGAGCGCGCAACGTTTAGGTTTGTGTGACGTGTTTGTCTTAAGAAACTACGGCAATACGAAATCTATTGTATTCTATTGTCATGATGCGCTGCATAAGAATACGGCGATCGGCCCGTTGCTACTAAGTCGCGGGTTATGATATTCTCCTTCTAAGAGCAATGTTAATAAGAGCACATAAATTGTTAGCAATAAAAATTGATTGGTCATTAACTAATTCATGATTTTTTTTGTTTCAGGTACGTTATTTCAACATGTTGTTAAGTTTGACCCAAGCGACGAGTTACAACGATTTGTTAACAACTTTAAGCGAAAACTTTTTGGAAAGTTGATATAAAAGAAAAAAAAATCAGAAAAGAGACTAGTCCTGTTATACCTCGATAGATGTCAGTACCAGTTTGCCACAGGATTAAAAAACCGGCCAAGTGCGAGTTGGATTCGCGCACGAAGGGTTCCGTACCATTATATTTTGATTTTAACCCACGACGCAAAAACAAATGCAAAAAACCCTAAAAAATATTGTATGTCAGATGAGGCTGTATAGGTTAAAAGTATTTTGCCTGCTCTTTTGGAAGTATAATTAACAAAAAAATATTGCCTAAAAAATAGTACAAAACCTAAAATTCTTAAAAACATTCTCAAAAAATATTTACTTTTTTCTGTTTTTAGTATTTGTTGCTATAGCGGCAACAGAAATACATCATCTGTGAAAATTTCAACTCTCTAGCTAGCATGGCTTATGAGCCTGGTGATAGACGGACAGACGGACGGACGGACGGACAGCGAAGTCTTAGTAATAGATTTTTACCCTTTGGGTACGGAACCCTAGAAACAGCGAATCAGAGTAAAGCCTAATTAAGCCACCTCGTGTACCTTTTAAAACATTTAGGCGTAGTTAAAGTCCAGCGGCTCTACATTATGTGTGCGAGCTGAAACTTTTAATTAAATTACTAGAATGCCTAAATAAATACGAGTAGCTACGTATTAGGGTTTCGATTTCTCGACCTATTTTGGTTCTCTTGTTTCGAGAATTCTCGATAGCAACTTTTGGAGATTTTAAGGGTATTGAAAATGTTTCAATACATATAACAGTAATAATAATATGGAATCTAGAAGATTTATGCAGCGCCAGAAACATTTCGATTGCGGCTGCCGGACTTAGATGGACTAGGCTTGCCCAGAACCTTTACAACCCCTTAGTCGACCGTGTTCATCAATAATTCGTAAATACTTCTGTACCTGGACTTTATTGGGATATGTATTCCTTCACCATAGGAGCAAAGTTAATTTAAAAATAAAAATTGTTATTTTCAATGCGCTTATTTCATATTAATAATGGAATATAAATTTTACGTAATTTCCGACTTCTCATGTTCTCGAGGAGATTTTTCTGGACTGGCTTTTGAGTAGATTTCTTGGTTCAAGAAGTCTCGAACGACAACCCTAGTAAGTATATTAAAATATTTGGCATCATAGTCCATTATGTTCAAAGTAAAACACGGTTCTACAATTCTGAACACGCAATAAGCACCCCAAAACACACGCTAATGATCGTATTCATTGTCTCAAACGTGCAATTAACACAGACATGTGGAAATTCGAAGCGAATTACTTGAAATTGTACGCGTAAACTGCGAACTGACGTCAAATAATCCTATCAATGTTTAAGATAAAAGTTATAAAGTTTATTGGCTTTATTACGCTTATGGGTACGTCAAAAACGCTCACCTCTTCGGAAGCGAACGGGGTGATGTTTACTTTCGACTATAAAACAGTTTAAAAAATATGACACTTTAAAACTGTATCATGTTTGTATCGTAATAAGGGTTCAATTTGCATGTCAATGGTGTCCGTTTAATATTTTGCCACGGTTGGTGTTCAGTTTTGAGTGCATGGGTAACGCGAAAACATCTTTGATGTGCGCCCTCTCGCCTCAGGCATGAAAGGCTCTCATAGATAAAGTGCATTTCGATATTAGAAGTTTCAAACATAGTTTTAAAGTGAAATTTACGGTATGAAATTGTTTTCCCCTTTCAAAGGAAAAGACAGACGCGGCTTGTGACCCGTGAAATGGATTAAGGGATGCAATGAAACTATTTGCCTGCTCTTTTCTTTTACAGGTACATTTTGAGGAAAAAAACATTTTAAACCTTGTAGCATTTGCCGTTGGAGTTTGTCGTTGATTCTGTTTCTCATTGAGAAGTTATTGTCTGTTGAAGCCACTGAAAACTCTGAAACAAGAAAATATTACATTGATACCCGTGGTCGTGCCATCTTGCTTAAAATTAGTAGATAGATAGTAAGAGATCCTTATGAACCTTAATATTTTCTTGTTTCATACCTGCGGGTTAGTAGCGGAGCGACCCGATCTCCCAGGTGACCCGTCTCTGAGGTTCACACTTTCTAAATTCTCAACAAATTACGACTTAGAATAAATTTTGAATAAAAATACCGTCAGCAAGAAAGTGATTTTTAAAAGCTTTTATTTAATTTGCAATGTATGTTTGTTCGGGTGGAATCTTGCAATTTATTTTTTTCTTACAGATTTTAAGGATCACAGATCAACTCGACAGCTAAAAAATATAATGTAATAAAAATTGGTCTAAAACTATTTGGCCTACTAAAGGTCCAACTCTGGACTGGCTCACTCTGTTGTGATTGCTCTGATTACCCATGGGGAAGAGTCTGTTATGGTCGGAATAAACCGTGCTTGTTCGAGATTTTACTATTGTTGGTGTTTCTATTTTAATCAGTTAAATCATCGAGGATGATACGTATTATCGTTAAATATATTAACTTCGATTTTAGTAGGTATTTAAATATTTATTGTGAATATTTAGGACTAGCTGCCACATATAGCAGTTGAAACTGTGCATTGATAAATCAGTGAATCAGTTAGGACTTATAATAATATTTATAGATTTTCTCATCTTCTCCTAATATTCAGGGTTTTTTAAATTATATGTATAAGAAAGCGGCTTAGGGCTACTTCTGTGAACCTTTACAATCAACTTTTGTTCTACGACTTTTGGATATTTTTATGTTGATTCTAAAATCAGTTGATTTTTTAAATAAAGATCATTCAGACTTAGTACAGTTAATAAAACTTAAAAAACAAGTATAATCTTAAGGCTAATGACCTCTCCGTGTAAGTGACAGCTGCTAGATCCATGATGAATCTGGGAAGAAATCAACTAAGATAGAAAAATCTCAGTACTTAGATCAACAATTTGAAATCTGGAGTCAATGAGAAAAAAAATCTCCCTAGATCCATCCTGTATCTGGGTAATGGATCTTCTTAGAATGATTGGATTTTCGGGTACATGTTTTTGAAAAAAATATTCGAATTTCCAAAAGTCGTAAAACAAAAGTTATTTATTTAGGTGTACAGAAGTGGCCCTCAATCGCTTGCTAATATAATTACCAATAACCCTGTATAATTGCCATGAGCTCTGTATAAAATAGATCACTCAATTTAATAACATATCTGATATGATTTAGGAAAACTATTATTAAATGTTGTCAGTTTTGAAATCGTTAACCAAAATATCGTATAAAACCAAATGAAACAACCACATATCAACCATACATCAGACAATACACCGACATATCGGATTTCTGATATAACCACCTACCTCCGCCCAGAATCCGATTATCCGATTATTTGTAAACTCGGATTTCGAAACAATACCGTAGCTTAGATACCGATGTATATCCACCTATTTGTTCTACCTTGTCTTTATCCTTAAACGTTTCATATATTTTCTAAGAGTGGAGACAGTTTGCGGACTTTCTATCAGCCGATCGTTCGGAGACGTTGAGTCCATTTTTTTATCCGACTTCAGGTAAAAAGGTGGGAATTCTGGGTATGTGACCTATCAAATGTTAGGCTTTGCACTTACATTTCTAAAGCTTGTTTTGTTATTACCGCAATCTGGTTTTTAGGGTACCGTACCCAAAGGAAAAAAACCCTATTACTAAGACTTCATTGTCCGTCTCCGTTCGTCCGGCCGTCCGTCTGTCTATTACCAGGCTGTATCTCATGAACCGTGATAACTATGGAGTTGAATTTTTTACAGATTATGTATATTTGTTGCCGCTATAACAGAAAAAAAATTCAAGTATATTTTTTACTACAAATGTTCAAATACATATCAAAATATCTACAGACAGAAAAGTGAGTTGTCTGTCTAACCAAAAGATTTATCAATGTAAATAAAAGTCTTTTGATGTATTTTGTAAGGATTATCAATGTAAATAAATATGTCTTTTGCTTTGTTATCCTGTTTTTGTATGTTGTTAACGTAACGAGAGCTTTATGTACGTAATGAGGTTTTGGTTAATATTTTGGGTTACTTAATTTTTTGTAGGTTTATAGGAAACTCTGGTGATGTTGACTAACTTGTACTGAGCTTTTTACAGTGTCTTTTATGAATAAAAGTATCAAAGTCTTGACTGACTGATATTGTGCAGCCCAGCGGGCTGGTCGCCGTAGTCTTATGCAGCGCGTCTTGACTGCGTTTGCATTATAACAATAGATTTCGGAGTGCCGTAATTTCTTAAAACGCACACGTCACGCAAACCTAAACGTCGCGCGCTCGCCGTATTGCCCTAATAGAACGTGATACAAAAGATGCGTAGCTACGCGTATTTTCGCACAAAAACGGTATCGCGCTAAATTTTGACGTGACATAAATGTCAAATTAATTGTCACCTAGGAAGATTAGTCAAAAATTTCGTGCGGCAACACAGCTTGTTTCACGCGTAGGTGAAGTAGACGTGCAGGTTAAGGAACGGTTACGCGTAGCTTTATTTTACGGCAATACCGACGATTAGCGTGCACGTTGCGTATGCGTCATCTGAACGTGCACTCGACTAATGCGGCATAGAATTACGGCAATCACTGCAGCACAAACCTTATGACCGTTCCTAAGGTTTGTGCTGCAGTGATTGGATCGGGCTAAAATTTGGCATAGTGATAGCTATTATGACGTAGACATCCGCTGAGAAAGGATTTTGGAAAATATCTACTACGCGGACGAAGTCGCGGCTAAAAGCTACTAACTGTTAAATTAAAAGTAAACTCTTTGTTATTTATTTTACTATTATTATTATTTTGCATTAGGGCTGTCCTATTAAATTCCATTGCACGGTCAACACAACAAAAACATCATATTCGTCATAGTCATGAAATTGCCATCTGTGTTCGAATGAAGTATGAAAAGCTGGCAATTGTGTCAGGGAATGGTTGAAATTCTAGCCAATCTGACAGAAATGTGACACGGTAAGCTGGAGTCCGGTTGGGCACCTGATGCATGGGATTAAATATAACATCTGCGAATTGGAATACAATTTGCTGTTGCATTTGAATAAAATGAATATTTAGAACCTATATATTTTATTCGGATATATGTGAAAAACTTGAGAGGTGTCAAGGAACACCCGGATGGAACGAAGTTTCATTCGATTAATTAATGAAGGAATTGTAATAAAATTAAAAAGTGTCGTTACAACTTTTAGTCTTAATTTTTCCGTCTAGCCCCCTTTCGCAACGCGCGATAAGGAACTTCGTTCCAATAGTTAAAAACTATAGTGTTCGTTTAAACGAGATTTCGAAGAACTTGTATACGGGCCGTTTTCCGCAGCTAGACCTCTTTAGTTGCCCTTCAAAACCGGAGGTTCGTAACCAGCTACCAAAGAAGAAAAATCCTCTTCGTACGAAACCAGTTTCTTAACGAGAGGTTTTTTTCTAACACGAAACCCGGTTCTTTTTGCGTGACGACGGAGTAGATTTTCCCAGCACCTACCACCCTCTCAGCTTGGAGGACCGTGTTCAGCAGAAAGATGTTGTCAATACTTCTGGAGTCAACTAAGCCGCGAGGTTTATCACGATGTTTTTCGAATATTTATTAAAAAAATTACTCATCAAACAATTCATTAGAAATGTCATTCTGTTTTATTTTTACTTATTTTTGCACAAAGGACGAATTTTTTTGTAAATAAGAACACAATTTCAATAGCTGTTCATTATCTCTTTAGTTAGGGGCTACATTCACTGACATTAATTTTAAAACGAATAGGCTCAGTAAAATGTACTGATTGAATTCTACTATCATGTGATGATTTCAGTGAAATGGTTAAGCGACGCCTGGCGCGGTCATTACTTCGATGGGTGACCAATTAGTAGTGTGGCAAAAATGTGTTTTCGTGAGCCTCTCCATGCGTCGGAAGGCACGTTAAACCGTTGGTCCCGGTTGCTACCTCTAGTAGCAGTCGTTAGGTCAAGTTAGAGGTCTTAAGGCGATCTGAAAACTCTAACAATAGGTGAGCCACACCACTATACGAGAAGAAGAAGTGAAATGGTGAAAATACCTACGTAACCAGCTGCTGACAATTGAAACCCACGCACGTAACTCTTGAGAGAATCCTAAATGATATGTTTTTCATTCGTCTAGTCGTGTCGGCGTCATACATTCATAAATCATACAAAAATATATCTCGAAAAGTGGCAGATTAAGTGATTCGTAGGAAAGTTCTTGGGCAAACAGGGGAATCCATTAAAGTAAGCCCATCAAAAGGGAACTTATGTAATCTGTTTATATGTTTGCATATAAGTAGATATGTAGTCATGATTGCGGGATTATTATTGCTCACTTCCACGCATCCAAATGTAATATTAGGGAAGTTTAAGCAGATTATTATTCCGATTAAGATATTAATAATGTTTTGTGTAATAAAAATGATTTAGAAAAATTACAAAAGTATCCTGAAAAAGATGACGTGACCAGTTCGATGTATTTCCGAGAGAGTGGCAAGATCTGGTGCTGAATAAACTACCTTTGCCCTGCAGTAATTCTCAAGTAATATTCATGTTTCAGGCACTACAGCAATGCCTGAAACATAAGTCAGATGTATCAGATGGAGTAGTCTTACCCAGAACCTATACCACCCTTTGATTTTTTTTGGGGAAAATGTACGCTGATTGATATTGCTCTTACGGTGAAGGAAAAGATCGTGATGAAACTCACGGCTTTCTTGGCTCCAGAAGTATTGACGAGTTAATTCCTTCAGACACGGTCGACTAAACTGAAACTCAATAGGTCGTTAAATCGAAGCCAAGTCCTTAAATTATTAAATTAAAAATCTTTCAAAATATCACCAAGCAATGAAAACTCCGTACGGGAAAGTGTTAATGAAATTCAGATCCCGTAGTAAAGTTATACCGTACTAGTGCCCAATATATTCCACAAGAACTTCGTAACGTAGCGCAGTCAACAACCTCGGTTACTCAAACTTCGGGTACTGTATTGCTAAAATTAATAATTAAGGGCATCAATACCAATTATTTTAGATAACACCTACGCTGTCCATGGTTAATCCGACAATTATTCGAGATACGTCCAAGTCGGGGCTGTCTTGGTCAAAAGAGACATGGCTAATTTCCTCTAATGCCTCCTTACCCTTGTCTGCATTAACCATTAACTTGTGACATGCCTAATTCGCTAAGTGCTGTGGTCAGGCTTCCTATAAATGTGGGCGGAGTGAGAGCGGGCGCGGACATAGGGGCGATTTTAATAGTAAAATAAATAAATAAAATATCCTTTATTCCGTTATGTAACTTTTTTCCACCGTCGACAACTGAATCGTCTGTTTGCCCTAGTTTGGCAAAGGCCTCTTCTATTCTTTTTGAAAAATCTCTGACTTTGAAGATCCGGAACGATGTCGAACCCTCAGAATTTATTTCGTCTTCCAGAAGAGATTTTGTATTTTTGTATTCATAGTTATTTTTCTTTTATATTTTTTTTAATACGCGATTAAGACCCGGGAAAATAATTACTTTGGAATACCAGTTTTGACTCCATTTCTCGATGACGCATATTGGTGTGGACCAGGGGCGATTTGAATAAAATAATTTGTAAAAAATGTGAACCCTCTAGTTATCTCGGTACATGAGATACAGCCTGGTGACAGACATACAGATGGACGGACGGACACTGAAGTTTTAGTAATGGGCCCGTTTTCACTCTTTGTTTACGGAACCATAATAATGATCAAATATAAAAGGAAGAGTTTTTTGTGGTCTTTGAACTGTATTTTCCGAAATCACACATTCTGACTCCAAGGTGGTAGCGAAGGTTTCATACAACCTGATTCCTGTCATCACCTTCATGGATTCAGGCATCTTACTTTCCTAGACCTATCTTGTTACTGCTGCAATTTGCTAAGAAAACATTTTGGTTTACTGAGTAGAACTCAATCTCTTTCGTGTTTTTATCTATTGGTATTTTATCGGATTACCTTCAAAAAATTCACTCTTCGCTCCAAGGTAACAAAGATATAATTTAACAAACGACATTTTGTATAAATGAAATATGTTCAAGTGAAAATGGTAGTTGAGATAAAAAGGTTTAAATTTTATATAAGCTATCTGACATGGATTTAATTTACCAAAAAGATATACGTAAAAGTTTCACACTTTTTGAACAAACTTATCAATCTTACTAACATGTTAAAAAAACTAATACTCTTGCACATTAGAATTCTAGTGAGAATATTTTCAAAGGATAAAACCTAATTTAAATTCAAGCTCCAAAATTAGTGTAGTTACATTCACCGAACCATACAAATCCTTTGAGAATTAATAGAATGTGATCAATTAATTTTCTCTATTCAATTTACGTGGCACCTTTTGAATTTGGTTTGCCGCTTTAAAATTTATTGTGTCTCGCGTTCACTACGACCGCAACCAGTAACTGACTGGAGAAATGACCAAAATGTATTACCCTATTAACTTGACCACCTTTGTTTTAAGTAAATCTGGGGCTTGAGTTTAAATTATTTATACGGCCGTAACGGTCAGTTACAAATATCTTTAGAAATCGGGAGAATGTTGCGTGAAGGCCGCTTCTACGGGTCACTTGATACACTAATTATTTTATTTATTTAGGCCTACAATGTTAGGTGTTGGCTTTAGGAATAAGGTTTTAAATGAATAAATATTGCAGGACTTTGCACACAGCGCCATCTAGCCCTTAGTTATAAAACAAAGCTTATGTTATTGTGGCCAGACAACGGATAGAATACTTGTATTCATTAAACATATTGAAACAGCTAGATCTCAAACAAATATCTGTACATAAATCAAACCCGCAATCTTTTGCGTGGCAGCGGGTTTTAGCCCGTCGCGCTACATGTTGTCAAACTGGTTTGACTTCTATACCGAACCTACTAGATGGCGCCACGGACACCCCCAACCCATTCACCGTATTTTTATTTTAAATAAATAAAACTACCACGTGTACGAAGTCGCGGGCAACAGCTAGTAAAACTATAAAAATAGTTTTATTTATTTCATTCAAATTCATAATATTTCGGCCAGCTCTAGTCACCTTATGGGTCACCTGTGTTTCTTAAGTATCTGCGTAACTTTTAACTTTTCTTTCTACTTTATTTGCTAGTCGCGGGCCTTTGTTCTAAAGAAATCTTTCATCTATTGACAGCGACTAACAAGTAACAAGGTGTCATAGGAAAATTTATCCTCAGTCCACATTAAGTGGTGTAAAAAACATGGTAAACCTACAGTTACCCATCAGCTTCGTCTATTATTCAACTCAGCTAACAAAGTGTGGGCAACCGGCAAACTAGATAAGTTTTAAAAGGACCAAGTTAGATGAATCTTGACTGCATAATGACGTACATTATAACTTGATGATTGTAGGTATGAAGGTAGGTATATTTTTGTTTTAAATAACTTTTCCTGCTTGGTTTTTTGGAAAGCTTTTATTCGTCCTTTGCAAGTAATTTAACTCCGTATAAACTAACTAGCTTTTGCCCGCGAATTCGTCCGCTTAAAGTCGAGATTGGACCCAGGAATCACGTTGTTCCATTTAAATTTTTACCCCCCAGTTTACCCCCTAAAGGGCAGAATTTCGGAAAATCTTTCTCATCGGATGCCTACGTCATACAAATAGCACACCTTCCAAGTTTTAGGTCGGTACGATAAGCCTTACAGACAGGACAAAGCATTTTATATGTACAGAGAAGATTACTTATAATCACTTGTTTGAGTTGTTGAGAGCGGTGTTGGCTTATTGGTAGATACCTCGACTTTTATTCTGAATGTCGTGGGTTCGAATCCCGGACGTGCACCAATGTGTTTTTCAGAAAAAATTATATGCGCTAATTGACATTGCTCTTACGGTGCCGAGACAGCTAGTCATAGAATAAAGTGAAATATATCTTCATAAAAACAGATTATATCAATACAAAGTCGTCCCGAGATTTTTATATTGTATTCGAGATACATAATCCTGTGTTATAGGTGTTTGCTAACGTTTATGGTGTTGGAATAGCCTTGAAGTCAAGGTAATATATAAAGCAAACTAACATAAGTATGTTAGTTTACTTTATATATATGTCTGTATTATAGATCTACTAGCTACGCGCCCCGGCTTCGCATGGGAAGCAGTTCATATACCTAATTTATTAAGAAAAGATTTGATTGTTTGTTTTGAATAGGCCTCGAAATTAATAAATAAAATAATAAATATTCCAGGACATTCAACACATCGCCATCTAGCCCCAAGCTAAGTAACTAGACTTGTGTTATGGGTGCTAGACAACGGATATACTACTTATGTACTTTTCTTTTGTTAATATATACCTACTTATAATACATAGAAACACCCAGACCACAGACAAATATCTAAGCATAAATATTTTTCTGAGGCGAGAATCGAACCCGGAACTCTGTGTTTGGCAGTCCGCCAATAGACCGATAATAGACCGATTTTAATGAGGATACATTGATTCACTAAGAGTGACATAAAAATAAAATATAATATATTTATTTAAGAAATGCATACACAGACATAGGCTCCTTTTTATCTCGATATTCCCACGGGATCGGGAGTTACGCGGGTGCCACCGCAGAGCGCTGCCTGCTAATAATCTATACTTATGTATGTAACAAGTTTATCGTATAAGCTACTTAAATCCAACTTACACTGAAGCGCATTAAACTTGCTTTAACATAACGAAAGACGCTAAGCTTCAATGAGCATTGCTCTGAATATTTGCTAGATGCAGCCTCGTAGTTCTAAGTAAGTTGTCGATAGGGCAATTGGCTGGCAGTCCTGACACGTACAGTCGGCTGCATAATTGCAGTCCCCGCTAGAGTTCTAGAATTACTATTATTGAAATGTTTTCAATCTAATATTTTTTGTTTGATAAAACCATGAGTTAGAAGACTTTAAACTTCAACTAAAGCAGGTGCCTTGAATCTTGCTTGTGTTGAAAACATTTTTATAACACCCGTTTTGGAGCTCTACGGTGGGTCTGCAATTATGCAGCCGACCGTACTTACTAAAGACCGACTTATTATGGACGTTTAAATCTAAACACCTCGATTGCTACAAATGAAAATAAATGTAGACTAGCTTTTTCCCGCGACTTCGTCCGCGTAGAAATCGAAAGTGGACCAAGTAATCACTTTATCCTATACAAACTTTGCCCCCGTTTTTCACCCCCTAAGGGGTAGAATTTCGGAAAATCTATTCTTAACGGATGCCTACGTCATACAAAGAATACACCCTTCAAGTTTTAGGTCTCTACGATCAGCGGTTTAGGCTGTGCGTTGATCCGTCAGTCAGTCAGTCTTTCAGGACAAAGCATTTTATATGTATAGAGATATTGTGAGGGGTGGGAATGTGTTAGATCTTCATTGGTATATACGATTTTTTGTTGTTAAATCTATAATTATTACTAGCTGCGCCCCGCGGTTTCCCAATCCCGTAGGAATATTGGGATAAAAAGTAGCTTGGTTAATCCAGCCCTCCAGGTACCTACAAACCAAGTTTCATTACAATCGGTCTGGTAGTTTTTGCGTGAAGGAGTAACACAAACACACACACACATACTTACCCAGATCAAACATACATACAAACACACACAAACTTTCACATCTATACTAATATTATAGAGCTGTAAAGTTTTGTTTGTGTGAACGCGCTAATCTCAGGAACTACGAGTTGAAAAATTATTTTTGTGTTAGATAGTCCATTTATCGAGGAAGGCTATAATCTACTTTTCATTTTGATATTTCCAAGGGATCGGGACTCACGCAGGTGAAACCGCAGAGTGCAGCTAGTTTATAATATTAGTAGGATAGTAGGATGAAACAAAGTCGCGCCGCCGCGCCGCCACGTCTTTCTGTCTGTTTGACGCAATAAATAAAAAACTACGGAATGGATTTTCTTACAGTTGTCACCAATGAACGGAGCATCAATAGACTAAAATATGACAACATAAAAATGTATGCGTATAATAAATAAATATTGCAGGACATTCCACACATCGCCATCTAGCCCTAAGCTAAGTAACTAGACTTGTGTTACTACAACAACAACTAGACAACGGATATACTACTTATATACTTTTATTTTGTAAATATATACTTATAGTACATAGGAAACGTGTTCACAGGGGAACAACCAGATCACAGACAAAAATCTAAGCATAAATACTGGTCGGAGACGGGAATCGAACGCGCAACCCTGCGTTTGGCAGTCTGGCGTGGTGGCCATTGTGCCAACTGGGTCGCCGTGGGAATGGTGACACAGATTATATAATTAAATATTTTAAGAAATACTTAAATATTTTTTATTTTTCCAGTGCCATATAGAAAATTAATAGGTCCTGGGTTGAGTCGGTAAAAATTTCCGGCATAATTATACCTATTTAAAACCACGTTAAGGTGAAAGGGTACCGACGCTCTCTCCATACAAACGTAGTCGACTGTTTCCTCCCTGGATAATGACACTACCACAAATATTTTTGTGCCATAAAGCCTATAACCGCCATGACTATGCCCCTATGTTTTAGATTTTTTAATTATCATAGAAATTAAGATTTAAAGAACTAAAAAAAAAACATAGGGGCATGGTCATGGCAGTTATAAGTTTTATGCAACAATAATATTTGCTCTAGTGTAGTAATCCAGGAAGAAAACAGTCGACTACGTTTGTATGGAGAGAGCCCCCGGTACCCTTTCCTCCTAAGCAAAAAAATACAAACAAAGTCAGCCTATTTTTTAAATTCACTTCACATGCACGAGTCCAAGCTGTGTACAATTTATTATCCAATTACTACACCATAGAAACCATTACGCCATTAGCTTTTACATGATAATCTGTTATTGATAGAGGTCAGCTTGCATTAATTACACCCACTGGATGTGTGTTAGATAAATTTATGCCCTTGTGTGTACGCAAAATCCTGCAGTCTAGTTCAGTTTTGATAGCAATAAAATTCTACCGCTGTTTCTAAAATTAGTCCCCAAATATAAATTAGTTTTACTGATAACTAGCTATATTATAGCTAGCTTAGTATACAGGGTTACTGGTAACTGTACGCCATTAGCTTTTACATGATAATTTGTTATTGATAGAGGTCAGATTGCATTAGTTACACCCACTGGATGTGTGTTAAATAAATTTTTGCCCTTGTGTGTACGCAAAATCCTGTAGTCTAGTGCTGTTTTACTCTCTACCACTGTTTCTTAAATTAGTTCACAAATATAAATTAGTTTTACTTATAACTATAATATTATAGCTAGCTAAATATACAGGGTTACTGGTAACTATACTAGCGAGCGGTTGAGGGCCACTTCTGTGCACCTAAGTACCTAAACAAACAATTTTTGCTCAACAACTTTTGGAAATTAGAACATTTTTTTTTAAATTTACAGGTTATGTTTACCTGAAAAGTAGCTGTTCCTTACGCGGAAAGGTCATTAACCTTAAGATTTAACTTATTTTAAAAAAAATTATATCTACCGTTGTAAGTCAGAATGCATGTTTTAAAAAATTAGTTGATTACAGAAAATTTTCAAAAAAAAAATGTTCGAATTTCCAAAGTCTTAGACTAAAAGTTGTTTGTTATGGTGCACAAAAGTAGCTATCAACAGCTTGCTAATATAGTTACCAATGACCCTGTATAATTATGACACACAATTAACTTACAATAACACTTATTAGCTAAGTAAATCAACGTGATAATCGATTTGAAGTTAAAAAATGTACCTAATGATGTCTTCAAAAACAATAAGAAGAACAAAGGAAATATAATACTCGTCAATTAAAACTAACAAAGTTAGCTAAAAGAAAAAGGAAAGAGTTCAAAAAGCGCTGTAAGAGCTCTATAAAGCGCTCTGTGTAGAACTGTTAACCAAATTATGCATTAAGACTTCATTTAATTACCGCTGAGAACGATGTAAGCTAATTACTAAGTCTCGCCTAATACCAGCAACTTTGCCTTATTAGCATACAGGCGAATTTCGCACCGCGCTATTTAGTATTCGTATAAGATGTTACTAGTATCTTATGACTCGAATGCAATACGCAATTCATAAGTGCAATTTCATTTATGACTTGTTACATATTTTCTCTATACAGAAGTTTGGCCCTTAGCTTGTATGTATCTGTTGATTATTGACCTGCGGGCCGATTGCCGTATTCTTATGCAGCGCGTCTTGACTGCGTTTGCGTCATAACTATAGATTTCCTATTGCCCTAATTTCTTAAAACGCACACGTTACGCGCTCTCAATATCGCGCTAAATTTTGATGAGACATAAAGTGGACAAATTAATTGTCACCTAGGAAGATAAGTCAAAAAGTTTGTACGGCAACAGCTTGTTTCACGCGTAGGATGCGCGTAGGTGAAGTAGAAGTGCAGTTAAAGTAACGGTTACGCGTAGCTTCATTTTACGGCAATACCGACTATTGTTTGCGTGCACGTGACGTATGCGTCAACTGGACGTGTACTCGACTAATGCGTCATAAGTAACGGCGATTGGAGGAGCTGACCACGACGCTTCGTATTGAACGAATTTGAGTGCGATTTAGGACTGGACTGGACTGTAGATCTATATGCGGCTGGGTCATATTCGGCTCGAAGGACCAAAATTAGGGAAGGGTGTTTCGAGAAAATCGGTTTAGATGCAATTTTAAAAGATCTTTTAATCAGTAGAGCAGGTGTTTTATCTTTTATCTGTAAATATAAAATTCAAAGCCCTGACTGTGGATTGACTGATATAATAACACACAGCTCAAAACCGTTACTCCTAGAGACATGAATTTTGGTGAATGTGTTCGTTGTTAAGTATCCACTAAGAAAGGCTTTTTGGTCAAAATTTAAAAAAAAATGGCTCATTGCAAAACCTTTTATAGTTTGTCTGAGTTTTATGAAGAAACAAAGATATGTTTTTAATGTCTACCTTCCTATAATATTATAAAAATGTTCAATTAGTATAAAAGTTTATTATACTGCATGCCTGTAATGAGTAAGATATTGTATCTTAATTAAGCCTATTTTAAGATGCTTGTTATAACTTTGCAATAAATGTCTGGAATTCTTGATTTCTATTAATTCCATCCTTAAGACCATGAAAAGGCGAAGGCGCGGACTGAAGTTAGTGTGTAGATTTGTTAGTTCTGCCCCTGCTTACACATGGCTTGATGTACGAATCGCCTAAACCAATTATAACATTAATCAATCAGGCAATCGAACTCTCAAATAAATCAGCATCGTACCTAAATCAAACTAATTATCTACGCTAATGTATGCAGATTGGTACTTCGTTAATTATCAGTTAAATTCAATACAAATATCAGTTTACATCTATTAGATCAGTACCTGGAATATAATACTACACTTAAAATAATTATTTATTACTAATATTATAAAGCTGAAGAGTTTGTTTGTTTGTTTGAACGCGCTAATCTCAGGAACTACTGGTTCGAATTGAAAAATTCGTTTTGTGTTGGATAGGCCATTTATCGAGGAAGGCTATAGGCTACTTTTTATCCCGATATTCCCGCGGGATCGGGAGCTACACGGGTGAAACCGCGGAGCGCTGCTAGTTGATAATAATTATATGAAATACTAGCTACGCCCCGCGGTTTCACCCGCGTAAGTCCCGATCCCGTGAGAATATCGAGATAGAAAGTAGCCTATATGTTAATCCAGGTCTCCAGGTATCTAGATACCCAGTTTCATCGCGATCGGTCCAGTAGTTTTTGCGTGAAGGAGTAACAAACAAACATACACACACACACAAACTTTCACATTTATAACATTAGTAGGAATAGGAATAGTAAGAAGTAGGATTAGTAGAATAAGAAGAGAAAATAAAATGATTGGGATTTCAATACGCGAGTAAAAATGTTTTAGATGTTTTTTTCACCACTTAACTTAAATAATTAATAGAAAGCTAGAATTAAAAAAAAAAACGGTTTTATGACTTAACGTTGTCTAACTTCATCATCATGTTTGAGATTAACACAAAAGTCTAAAAACACTTACTTGTAGTAAGAACTTTTATCCTAAAATAAATTTAAAAAGAAAACAAATAGTTGTTTGTAAAGTCGGTTTACGGACGATAATTTTACGTGATAACGTCATAAGAATACAATGAAAAATTGAGATATTTTTTTCTCTTAAATTTTTTTTTATATAAGTTTTCTATTTGTCATTCGTCACCATAACACAAGCCCAGATAAGCGATATTATTATTAATATCGCTCATCATCATTCCTAAATTACAATGACGCGTTTCGTCATATTACCATGACGCAGGACGTCACACAATATTACCGTGACACTTTTTTATGAAAGCAGGTGTTCCACCAATTTATTAGACGTTATCACGTCAAAAACAATAGTAAAAAAAAAGTTAAGACACTTAATAAATTTTTGCTAAGACTTGGTTAATTAAGATTAGGTAAGGATCTTTAAGAAATGATACGCCTTTAAAAAACAAATTGGATGTACCTCCGACCATTAAATTCTTGAGCAGACGAGTATTCTAATAAGCTGAAAACATTACTCGGTTTTATTGCACGTTTTCACTTAACTTTCAGTCGGTATTTCTCTTTGAGAGTCATTTTAGTACGCCATCGTCTGGCCAGCGTGAATTATTTAGAATACGGATGCGAAGATAAAGCATTAAACATTCATTTGGTCCGACCTACGGCTTTTGACTGCGATACTGCTGTAAAGCTGTTAATGTATAGATTGCTTTAGTTACAGCTTTTATACACTCGATTTGAGAATCCGAACCCCTAATCTGTTTCGTTTCATATTCTCCCAACTTTCAGATTTTAAATAAGTAGTCGACTGCATAATTGCAGCCCCCGGTAGAGTTCAAAAATTACTTTTATTGGCATGTTTTCATTCTATTATTTTTATTTGATAAACTCACGAGTTAGACGACTTTAAACTTCAACTAAAGCAGGTGCCTAAAATCTTGCTTGTGTTGATAACATTCTTATAACAGCCGTTTTGGAGCTCTACAGTAGGCTGCAATTATGCAGCCGACCGTAGAGACTTGTCTTCTTTTATTTTAAATACAAGATACAAAACTGGTATTTACATTTACCCAGCTCTAAGCGCCCTTGAAAAATAAGTCTGTTTTGTTATTTTCTTCGCATTAAAAAATGCAAGCAATTATTCGATTGTTTATTTCATAGTCAAATCAATACGATATTTATTTTACATAAATAGGAATACATCATTATAAATAGAAAAAGACATACAATTTAACATTATAAATACAAATAAATGAAGTGACCAGTTGGTCAAATAACCCACCCCTTATCGTACCCGGCGTAAAGGTTCCCATAATGCTAGAAGCATTGCCACGCTGAATGGCAATGGCTTACCTCTGCCGCCGGAGCGGGAGTCACCCCTATTACCCCTAAAAAATAATAATAACTTACTTAATTAAATTAGATTTTGTATTACTTACGGAATCTTTTGTAATATATGTTTGTATCTTGTGTTAGGGTCTATTGATTTTACTGAATAGACTTGCAAAGTCTCCAAAAGCTATCGTTTTAAATATAGCATACGGATAATCGAATTTTAGCAAAAACCTGATAATCAAACAACTTAATTATCAATTCTGCTATTAAGTGATAAAATCTAATTGACCCTACGTCATTAACTTGTTAAGAAGATTCAGTTAAACTTGTTTATTTTGCTAAGAATATTTTGGCTTGGGTTTGGAAACTGTTTAATCAAGTTAAGTCAGCTTAAACACGAGAGTTTACGTAAACATAACGTTTATTACACCTATTGACCCTTAATAATGTTAAAGGACCTTACAGAGCTACATATACTTCTATAAAACTTTATTAAGTCTGGTCCTTCTATTATTACATCTGAATGTTTGTAGTGTAATTTATTTGTACAAGTAATTTAATTGCATAAAACCTAAAATGGACGGAGATTGCTCCACACAATCTGCCAACGACTTGTAATAATTACCAGTAATTTGTAGTCGTAAAATAGTACAGTAAGTATTGCTTAGGCATGTTGTAAGATTAAATAAGGTTAAAATTATTGACATAACGAAAAACATCAGTAACATATAACTCCACACAATCTGCCAAAGACTTGAAATAATTACCAGCAAATTGTAGTCGTATAATAGTGCAATAAGTATTGCTTAGGCATGTTGTAAGATTCAATTCGTGTAAAATTATTGGCATAACCAAAAACATCAGTAACATATAACTCCACACAATCTGCCAAAGACTTGTAATAACTACCAGCAAATTGTAGTCGTATAATAGTGCAATAAGTATTGCTTAGGCATGTTGTAAGATTCAATTCGTGTAAAATTATTGGCATAACCAAAAACATCAGTAACATGTAACTTCATACAATCTGCCAAATACTTGTAATAATTACCAGCAAATTGTAGTCGTATAATAGTGCAATAAGTATTGCTTAGGCGTGTTGTAAGATTCAATTAAGTTAAAATTATTGACATAACAAAAACATCAGTAACATATAACTCCACACAATCTGCCAAATACTTGTAATAATTACCAACAAAATGTAGTCGTAAAATACTGCAGTCAGTATTGCTTAGGCATGTTGTAAGATTCAATTAGTAATTAATATTTTTTTATTTGTACGAATATATTCGCGTTTTTATTTTTGTTTTAAACCTGACGTAAGACGAATGTCATCTCAGTCTGCCTGTGACCATAGGATCTGCAAAGTTCCCAAAACGTTAGGTTTAAAACAAAAATAATAAACGTGAATATATCTGTTCAAATATAATTAAATTTACTAATTTAATCTTACAACATGCCTAAGCAAAACTTACTGCACTATTTTACGACTACAAATTGCTGGTATAATATTTATTATAATTATGAGTTCAAGTCGCGAAAACCTTAGAAAATACTAGATTCAATTAGGTTAAACGTATTATTGACAAAACAAAAAACATCAGTTTGGTACGCGTAGAATCCTACTAATATTATAAATGTGAAAGTTTGTGTGTGCGTGTGTGTGTGTGTTTGTTACTCCTTCACGCAAGATCTACTGGACCAGTTGCGATGAAACTCGGTATCTAGATAGCTGGAGACATGGATTAACATATAGGCTACTTTTTATCCCGATATACCCACGGGATCGGAAATTACGCGGGTGAAACCGCGGGGTGCAGCTAGTGATAACATATAACTATCATATTTCCGACTACTTTCCAATTATATTTATTGAAATTGACATTGTAAAGACGGCTCGGCTATGGGTATCGTCAAGACGTAAGCACTTCTTTTAAGCAAAGGAAATGTCAATTTCACCTATGTCACTTTATATCTGGCAACGTCACGCCCCTCGTACTACGGTATAGTAGTGACATCGACGCTTTATTGTTTGATTTCGATATTACGGGTTATTTTAAAAACTCGTCGAAACAATATATGGGAGGACCTAGTTGGCACAATGGTCACCATGCCAGACTGCCAAACACAGGGTTTCGGGTTCGATTACCGCCTCAGACAAGTTGTGCTTAGGTATTTGTCTATGGTCTGGTTTTTTCTATGTTTAATAAGTATATATTTACAAAAGAAAGTATATGAGTAGTATATCCGTTGTGTAGCACCCATAACACAAGTCTAGTTACTTAGCTGGGGGCTAGATGGCGATGTGGCTATAATGTCCTGCAATATGTGGTATTTTTTTATTCCCTCAGGGTGACAACGACAACTTCCGAAAACGACAATTTCCGAGAACGTCTATTATAAACTCGTCAATTTTAAGATGATAAATCCCAAAAATGGCAAATTCCTGAAATGAGAAAATTCTAAAATGGGAATTTAAAATATGCTTTTTAAGAGGAAAGGATCTCTATTTTTATTTTTTAAATCTTAATTTCTATGAAAATTAGAAAATGTAAAAAAACAAGACAAAGGGGCATAGTCATGGCAGTCATAGGTTGATGCAACAAAATTATTTATGCTAGTGTCATTATCCAGAGAGGAAACAGTCGACTACGTTTGTATGAAGAGAGCGCCGGCATGGATTTGTATGAAATGGGCACTTATTTCTTATTATGTCATAAAAATCTACTCATATAAAATTCTTTGTCCTGAATGGCTGACTGACGGATCAACGCACAGCCTAAACCGCTGATCATAGAGACCTGAAACTTTAAAGGTGTGTTCTTTGTATGACGTAGGCATCTGATAAGAAAGGGTTTTCCGAAATTCTACCCCTAAGGGGGTGAAAAAGGGGGACAAAGTTTGTATGGGACAACGTGATTCCTTGGTCTATTTTCGACTTCTACGCGTATGAAGTCGCGGGCAAAAGCTAGTCAATACCTAGATAAAAGATCAGTCATCAATCTCATATGTAAATCACACTAAAAACATAACTTCGTAGAGAAGTTAAGCCAAATTCAAATTCCCCCAAATAGTAACAACATAACAGCAAGATCGAAAGCTGGCGTCGCCCGGACGCGAACCAGATTATCCATTTCCTTTCGATAAGTGAGAAGTTTTCCTCTACAGGATTAAATATTACGTCTTCGAGCGCCCTGCGGCGTGTCGTAATGTACTACCACTCTTAAACGCATGCACGAAAAAGGTCTGCTGCGAAGTACTTTTTACCGAGTGTCGTGTTTTTCTCTATGGTTTTTCTATAAGGCGTATTTTTTGCTTTTTAGGGTAAGTAGGTATCCTATGTAGGGGAATCTCTCAGAATTCATCAAATTAAACAAGAAATATGATATTACCAACAGATATTATTCCAATACATCAATTACTAGGCCAGAAAATATATAAAATTAAGAATAACATTTTCAAGTAGGTTGAATGATCAGACTGTGAATACTGAATAAAAAATATCTTAAAATTGAACATTCCCCAATCCAATAAACCCAAGAAAAGCTCGTTGCTTTTATATTCTCTGATAAAATATTAAATCTTCGCTGTCAAAAAGCAAAAAAAAATTTAAGCACATAAATCTGTAACACACTGCGTTTCCGCGCATGTAAATTCGATATATCATCGGAATTCTGAACCCCATACTGGGATTAATTTTCACCACAGGCGAATCGATTCTCAAATAATTCTGTCCTTTCACGCCCCATCGGAATCGATTTTGTGTCGATATTCGATTACATTTGGAATAAAATTGTTTACGAACAGAGTACACCGATGGCTGTGGTACTATAGAATCCTACTAATATTATAAATGTGAAAGTTTGTGTGTGTATGTTTTTTACTCCTTCATGCAAAAACTACTGATGTAGAGATCTGGATTAACACATAGGCTACTTTTTATCCCGACATTCCCACGGGATCAGGACTTACGCGGGTGAAACCGTAGTTATATTACGTTGGTTTATCCATAAACACCTCATGAATTTTCAAATTGATTTTGTTTTTACTACTATTACCTAAAATAAAGTTATTATGCAAAGCATTTACAGTAATAAACTAGCTTTTGCCCGCGACTTCGTCTGCGTAGAAGTCGAAAATGGACCAAGGAATCACGTTGTCCCATACAATTTTGCCCCCCTTTTTCACCTCCTTCAATTTCGGAAAATTCTTTCTTATCGGATGCCTAAGTCACACAAAGAACACACTTCCAAGTTTCAGGTTTCTACGTTTTGGCTGTGCGTTGATCCGTCAGTCAGTTAGTCATTCAGGACAAAGCATTCTATATGTATAGATTAATATTTATTAAAACGACAAAACACTAATAATAGTAGTTATAATTGTTTGACATTATAGTCAGAAAATTTTGTTATACCTTAGCCTTTAAGGAAGGACCTAAGTTCTAGTATTTTCCAAGTCAATGCTTTAGCCATAACTCAATTAAGATTAGAGAAAACACGTACATAAATAGTATCGTAGTCCGATCAACCATTTGTTCACAACAAAATGTCCCGACCATAATGAATGGGGTAACCATGTATTTTATGATATATTCTATATGTTACTTGGCACGCTTGGCCTCAACTTGGCACATTGCCACATGGGCATAACGCCTTGCTAACACTATAAATTGCCTACAAACTAAGGAAGAAAGATTAATTCTTACTCCAATTTCGGGACGTTCAGGCCAGGAGCCCAACCGCGCTTATTGCGTCGGCTTCAAGCCGACGTCGATATCCCAACCCGCGCTTCACACTGGGCGGAATTTTGAGCCTGCCTTTCATAGAAAGTTTGAAAAATAAGGTTGTTTTTTTCGTGTGTTTTAAGTATGCAGGTTTTTTGGAGACATCAAACCATTCAAAAATAAGTGATTCTGGTTGTTATTTTAAAAAAATAACAGTCATATTTTGTGGTGTTTTAAAAAAATAACATAACCAGAATTACTTATTTTTGAATGTTTTGATGTCTCCAAAAAACCTGCATATTTAAAACACACGAATAAAACAATTTAATTTTTCAAAAATCCTATGAAAGGCGGGTTCAAAAGTGTGGGGCGCGGGTCGGCATAAGCCGACGCGTTGGCTTGAAACCGACGCACTTATCGCGGTAGGGCCCCAGGCTCTAGTGATATAATGTTTACGCTCTTACATTTCAAAGATACAGGTTAAGAGCATTTCAGTTACACATTAAAGCCCTTCAGACTGTCATTATACTGTTTGTTGTGAAAACGTTACGTACACGTCTGTGAATTTTGTAAACGTCTGAAGTCAGCCAATGTTGGAGAACGCTTGAAGATTTCAATCTTGACACATCTGTAAGTGTACATATTTTTTATTTAAAGGTATTCAAATAAAAGAAAGAAAACGTTTATTTGGACAAGTACACGACATAAGACAAGAAAAGTATTAACAAACATAAAAGTACTAATATAAAAGTATTAAAAAAAACGAAAAATAAATAGGTAAAAGAAATTAAATAAAAAAAGATTTAAGACATAAGATCTAAGGAGCCGTGTGCCTCCAAAAAGGTTCTGCCTCAGCAATGATAGCTGGTCGTAAAGGATCCGCTGGTCTTCCAGCAGGACCCTTTCCGGATGACGCTTCGCAAATGTCACAAAAAAAATAAAATATAAAAGCATAAGATAAAGCAAAATTACGGTTATCTCTTATGATATTTACAAAACTATGCGAGTAACATGCCAAATAACAGAAAACTTGCCTTTTAGAAAAGAAAACTGCAACACTAACTTACGTGCTTAAAACTATTCCCAGACATGCAACAAAGCAAATCGAACAAAGGTAATGCAATAGGTATATTTTCTACGCTAAGTTATCTGGCACGGTACTAGATAGGCTGGATCTTCTAGATCTGTTGGATTTAATCCGAATTGTTGGCTTTACCCGAATAGTTTTACTAGCAAATCTTTATTGCACTCGCTTAATTTCTCGAAGCTATGCAGCGAGATTGGGATGAATGAAGTTATTAAGAGAGACTTCTGCATTTTATACGTAGAGTGCCTACTTTATTTGCTTTACGAATATTTAATAATCCTAAATTAAGAAATAAAGAACAGTGAGGTAACTGCTATATAAATCCTGTAGATATAGCTACAAAACTCTATAAACAAAAAAAGCAAGTATAGATTTTTCGAAAATTCGTAATTGCGACTTATCGTGACATGATTTTAGTTAGAATTTCAGGAGTTAATTGTCCTGCCTGAGTGATTTACTGATATATCAACGCACAGCTGAAGCGAATGGACGAACCGGCCTATTTGCCACATAAATATGAAGTAGATATCCGCTAAGGAAGGTTTTTGGAAATATCAACCCTCACGCGCCCAAATTCGAGGTTAAAAGCTATCACCATATTTTCTATAGTATAAAAATGCATCGCTGAAGTGTTCCTAAGCGCAAATCTCGAGAATGGCTGAACCGATTTCGCTAATTCTTTTTTATATATATTCCTTGCAGTACGAAGATGGTTCTTACGGAGAGAATAATTTAAAAAATTGCTTGTAAAAAGTATAAAAGCAAAACTTTTCTATATTCTCCCTTACAATTTTTTTTATAAAATAAACGTGGTGTTCCTAAGCGGATAACTCGAGAACAGCTCAACCGAATTCGCTAATTATTTTTTTATAATTATACTCAAAGTACAACTATGGTTCTTACGGAGAGAAAAAATTATAAATCTTCCTGAAAAAGTCTAAAAACAACACAACCCAAACAAACGATTCGTAATAATACTTAAAAGTCAATTTAAACTTTAATACCATACCATAAAGATCAAGTTTTAATAGAGAGGTTCCGGGAAGGCAAAACAATTGAGTGACGTAATTAGTATCATATAGTGTCAATCAATTGTGTCGCGGTGTTTGTTGCCAAACGCCACCTAAACGGCTGAACCGTTTTGTATAAAGTATCAGGTACTGACAGAAACCTCATTATGTTTGGTTTACTAGTATTTTTTTAGTTAAAAGATGTTTTTGTTAATATTTAAGTAATAAATAATTAAAAAACATATTTTTTTATTTTAAATATGGCAGAACAACGTTTGCTGGGACAGCTTTTCTATATTTTTTACATATAAAATGCTTTGTCCTGAACTAATAACTGACTGACTGACTGACGTATCAACGCACAGCCTAAACCGCTGATCGTAGAAACTTGGAGGGTGTGTTCTTTGTATGACGTAGGCATTGAATAAGAAGTAATTTTCCGAAATTCCACCCTTAAGGGGGTTTAAAAAGGGGGGAAAAGTTTGTATGGGACAACGTGATTTCTTGGTCCATTTTCGACTTCTACGCAGACGAAGTCGCGGGCAAAAGCTAATCATAAAATAAAAACAGTTTCCATTAGGTATCTACACAAATTCATCCAATATCGTACATTTCCTATGCCTTAGCGAAATATATTAAAAGAATATAAATAAGTCACCGTTAGAATACGTAACAGCCACGTAGGCAAATGCTGATATACGATACAGGAGTCGTCGATATATACTTATAGATTATGTATACGTTTGCAAAGTGAATTTTACGTACTCTTTGAAAATAAAAACGTATTTTTAGGTAACTGAAAGACGGGTAGTTATTTATTAGCTTTTTGCCTTAGCTATTTGACGGCCCAGTTGGCATTATGGTCACCATGCCGGACCGCCAAACACAGGGTTGCGGGTTCGATTCCCGCCTCAGACAAGTATTTATGCTTAGATATTTGTCTGTGGTCTGGTTGTTTCTATGTATTATGTGTATATATTTACAAAAGAAAAGTATATAAGTAGTATATCTGTTGTCTAGCACCCATAACACAAGTCTAGTTACTTAGCTTGGGGCTAGATGGCGATGTGTGGAATGTCCTGGAATATTTACACGGGTTCCGCTAAGTACTTAGCTCTCAAAAACTTTTAATAAGCATTTGATAGTTAAAATAAGTCTTGTCACTTTTGCACTTTTGCAATTGACAGATATGTTAAGGTGAAAGGGTATATACCGGCGCTCTCTCCATACAAACGTAGTCGACTGTTTCGTTCCTGGATAATGACACAAGAGCAAATTTTTTGTGGCATAACACCTATAACTGCCATGACTATGTCTTGGGGTTTTTATTTTCTCATTATTATAGAAATTACACATTAAAAAAAACCTAGGGGCATGGCCATGACAGATATAAGTTTTATGCAACAAAAATATTTGCTCTAGTGTCATTATCTAGGGAGGAAACAGTCGACTACGTTTGTATGGAGAGAGCGCTCAGTACCCACCCTTTCCTGTTAATGACGCAAAACATATTTTGACTAAAGAACGGTTTTTAAGAGATTATGAATAAGGGCGTTATTATATTCGATTGTTTTGTGAATTTTCTCCTTTGAGAAAACTAAGGGTGACTAAGGTACTTACTTTATGATGGTGAATATAATACTTGCTTTTCGAGTGAATGACTGATTCAATACAAATGTCATCTTTCAAGCGTTATGAAACGTATCCATATTATCATATTAGAACAATACAAGAACACGTCAAGGCAACACAATAGGTTTTGCAAGCCGTCATTGATCTAGCTCATATCTGACATGCTGATGTGTATTGGCTCACGTCCGTGCGCCACAATATCTGCGTTTATCCAACAAGAAGACAGCCGTTGATAGCTGCTCGATGATGTAATCCGATAGCTACGCTTTGGTTAGCTTGTGAAAAATTGGCATTTTCGGTGCTTTGATTCTGAATCCTATCCTACTAATATTATAAATGTGAAAGTTTGTGTGTGTGTGTGTTTGTTACTTCTTCACGCTAAAACTACTGGACCGATTGCGATGAAATTCGGTATGTAGATTGCTGGAGGTCTAGATTAACATATAGGCTACCTTTTATCCCGATATTCCCACGGGATCGGAACTTACGCGGGTGCAACCGCGGGGCGCAGCTAGGAGTTCATATTTGAAAAAGCTCAGATTTTTTCATTTTTTTGACGGTGCTTTGATTCTCAATAGTTCAAATTTGAAAAAGCTCAGATTTTTTTAATTGTTTTTGACGATCCAGTTGGCACAATGTCACCATGCCGGACTGCCAAACACAGGGTTGTGGGTTCGATTCCCGCCTCAGACAAGTATTTATGCTTAGATATTTGTCTCAGACCACAGACAAATGTTTCTATGTATTACAAGTATATATTTACAAAAGAAAAGTATATAAGTAGTATATCCGTTGTCTAGCACCCATAACACAAGTCTAGTTACTTAACTTGGGGCTAGATGGCGATGTGTAGTCTGTTATATTTATTTTATTTATTTATATACGACGCCAGGTCAATGATCCTGTTCTTTATTGTTTTGTGTGATAACGTCTTATAAATCGATGAACACCGGCATTCACAAAAAGTGTGACGTCATCGCTCATGTTCCGTTATTGACAAGGTAACGATGGCAACGTATCATCGTTGCTATAACACGTTGCCATGGTTACCATCAATGTTTTCTTATGACGTCACGTAAAATATCGTCCGTGAACCGACTTTTCAGACAACCAGTAGTTTTTTTACTTCCATAAAATCCTAAGCCCTTACAATTCAGAAACGATTGGTAATAGTAGGAATACTGCTTTAATATACTGAACATAAAAAAAGGCAGACCTTAATTGACGTAGTCAAAAAAGATCTTAAAGACTGAAGGTTCCCTAAACGATGCGTCAGATAGAGCGAAGGTGACGGAGAAGACCAGAAATGCAGACTTCATCATCTGATGTGATTAATAACTGCACAGGAGAGAGGGAGACTATTAGACAAACAAACACCTTGTACTTGAGACGCTTTTTAATTAGGTCCATTTTGCGTGAGGATGGAGTAGGCTTTCCCAGCACCTACTACCCTCTCAGCTTAGTCGACCATATCCAGAGGAGAGAACTTGTCAATACTTCTAGAGCCAACTAAGCCGCGGGTTTCATCACGATGTTTTCCTTCACCGTAAGATCTATGTCAATTAGACCACATAAATTTTTCTTAAGAAAACTACATTGGTGCATGTCCGGCCGGGATTTGAACCCACGACACAAACCTACACCTTTATCAATCTCACATTTACTGAAAGTCGAATACTAATAACAAACTTACATTTTAAAATATGATTCCAAATACTCTCTCACAGTCGAGACTCAGAGTATAATTTGCCATAAGTAACGTAATAAAAAGTTTTTTTTCAAGCTTATTACGTACATGTTCTCGTACCAGGTCAATGACTTGTTTTCTTTTAGCTACACAATTTTATGTTTTTATCACAATAATTAGTTAATCTTTAGTGTATTAGTATGGCAGAACGCCAGCCATGGTTGGAGCTTATCTAGCTTTGTCCTCTTTATGTTTGCGCTTACGCTAAGCACTTTATACTTTTAACTGTCTCAACGATTTCATTTATAAGTGCTATAAAGGTTTTAGTACAAAACTAGTAGGGATATTTGGATAAATATTAGTACATTGCGATACAAGTGTGGTAAATTGATCATTGCATAGAGGCGGTTTATGACGCGCGAGCGGAACGCGAAAGCCGAGATGGAATGATCAAACCACATGTGTTAACAAAATATTTGTGATAAAGTCTATGTTTGCTATTTTTTTAGGCAATATTTTTTTTTTAAGTATAAAATTGTCTAAACTAAGTAGACAGTGGTACCATAGGTTTTTTTAACAAAATAAATTAAGTTTGTGTGGGAAACTAAATTATTATTTCGATAGGTATATCTTTTTATATAATTTTTTATATATATATAAAATAAAGTCGTGTTTGTTACAACACTTATAACTCGAGAACGGCTGGACCAATTGCAATGAAACTCGGTATGTAGATAGCTGGAGACCTGGATTAACACATAGGCTACTTTTTATCTCGAAATTCCCACGGGATCGGGACTTACGCAGGTGAAACCGCGGGACGCAGCTAGTAGGAATATAAAATTCTCAGAACCAATAAAATAAAATGACTAAAGCCACTGATAATATTATTGAGAGAGAAACTTTGCACAAATCCATAAAATACAAACTTTTAAGTTAAAGTAAAGTTTCATCTATTATAATATCGCAGCTTTTACAACAAAGTAATTCAGACCTTATTTAAAGTACACAAACGTATGTAATTGAATAAAACATTTGAACGGCTGCGAAATTTTGTAGGTCAAAATGTTCGATTTGGGTCAAACACTCCGAAATTCAACTCGTGTGTTTATCCAAGCTTGGTAGGGCAACGTTGCTTAATAATTCAGATACAATATACATACGTTACGAAAAAATTCTACTAGATGTCATTTACAAACTGCCCCCTGGGATCCTTATTGAAGTCTGAAAATAGTATTTATTGTATAGTAATTCTTTCAGTGTTGCCCGAAGTGATTGTTCCACATGGAACATTTGAAGGTGGGTATATAATTGTTTATTTTTATAAATATCAATTCAATAGGCTGGGATAATAAAAATGTATTTCCACTCTTAAGTACGTCGTAAAGGTCAAATTATAAATAGACATATCAGCAACGGTTTTTTCCTTTATTTCGTAGTTCCTTCCGTCGTCCTCTTCTGCTTTGTATTATTTCCGTCAAATCTCGTTTCTGATACTACGGTACTGTATTCTATCTCTATTTATTTCTTGTGTCACACGAGCTCAGCATACATATTTGGTCGCCATCACCCATTTCCATATCCCTCAGATATATCATATAGTGTTCCGAATATTTTATGCTGTTGGAATCTAACTGGCGTTTTGTGGTAATGTCCTGGTTTGATGTATAGCAGTCAAGAGCACTCGTGTTCTAAATATCTTGCCATTACGTATATTGTGGATACATTAAGATGTAACGCCGCAGAAGGGTGCCTTTTAGCGTTTTTTCGTTGCGTAATCACGACCGAGATTGGTCTGTCACGAAACATAATGCGGTATAGGGCAGAATTCGCAAGAGTTATGCGATAGCATTTATTTTTCGAGTAGAAATATGTATCGAAACGGGTGGGAACGAGTAACGACTCACTTACAGAGAGTCCGGTGAAATTACACGGCAAATAGCGCCTCGTTTACGTTTAATTCGTACATTTGTTTATGCAATCTTTTTTCGTCGAGATACGCTCGGTAAAAATAATTGAAACAGCTATTTTGTTCGGTAAGGGAAATTAGCGCCGAGATTGTTCTTTGTTTGTTATATTTAATTGAATCAGATTACGAATGCCCGTACAGACACGAAATATACGAGCTCGTAACGGGTAAATGATAAGCGCTTTCTACAAAAGTAAGTGTACGGGGAGAACAAAGTATATCCGCTGAGTATTTTCTGCGAATCACGAATGGATTGAATGAATTTTGTGTAGGTGGTAGGTAAAACTCGACTTGCGAAATCTTCTTCTGTGGCTACTTCGTTAAATAATGTAAAGAAAGTGTGGAGGTGCTTGAATTGCGAGACTCCGTGAAACAAAACGCGCCCCAGCCGCTTGAATTTGCAATTTCAAGGCGTTTCGTTTTCTTACAATTTGCTTATACCGAGTCCCACGTTGGGCGCCATTTCATGTAATTCGGTCCGCGGCCGCACTAAAGTTAAGTAATCGCACACCGTCACCGAACGCCTGGGCTCGGAACAGTTTCTTATTTTTTGGCATCGTTTCAAATTAAAAACGATAAGAATGAGTGCGCTGTTTTTACAAACTCGACCGGCTGCCTGGTTGAAACAAAGCCATGTTATTTACAACGTGTAATATTATTTATCATCCTTTGTTGGTTCGGTGTTAGAACTGTCAGCTGTAACTATAAAGAGACTTAATTTGTGTCTAGTTTTCACAACGATATGTTTAGATACATAGATTTATATCCAGTACTTTGAATTAGATTTTCTCGAACAAAATTCTATTTTAACATGTAATATGACATGAGAGTGGTATGAAAACTAAAGCTAGTGTTATAAGAGTTATAGGAAAAGTTAAGACAAAATTCTATTTTAACATGTAATATGACATGAGAGTGGTATGAAAACTAAATCAATGTTCAAAATTTTATGAGCAATAATATGAACTAAACTGGGAATCTCGGTGGAGGTCGACCCGCTTGCCTTTCATTTTCTCTTCAATAATGAACGGGCGGTGACCCGCCTTCGCAGGCTGCACAAAATTTAATTTTAATATAGGACTGGCCACTATCTGAGCGACGTCGGCTAACAAAACATCGCCGCCTGCCGGTGCATAGATTAGAACTCGCTTACAACATGTTTGTTCACGGTTCACGTTTTTGAACTCCACACTTTCGGCAATATTGTGAACGATTTTGCCATGGCCATAATTGAATTCTCGGGACTAATTCGAAGCGAACTTTCGACTCTCGTTTGAGGTCGACTGCTCGAAAGACAAGCCATTACGAGACGAAATGATAATGGAACATCCAAAACACTTAGGTATTTACAATTGGAGTAAAATTCGCTGCAATTTCATGAATTGTCGTCGGCAGTTATTATTCGGCGTGTAAGCGGGAATTTGTCTCTCTAGGACATAGCTGGTTTTGTCCTGAAGTTTCCCGTAAATTCGCATGGTTCGCTGGTTCCTTTCAAAAGTCGCGGTTGGTTTTACGCTTTTGGTGGTATTGTTCGTGGCGTTTTGACTTTGAATTTTAACCGTTCTTGTTGAGAAATTGCGCCAGGATGAATAATGTTTTGCGTTGCAGTTTGCTTGCCGACGAAGTTGCGCATTTTAGGTCGAGTTGTTTAGCAAAATTAGATACTGCGAAGCGCGATTTTATTTTTGCGTTTTAAAATTTAAACGTAAAAGTAAAATCCGATCGATAAATCGTTTGAATTTCTCTTTACATCAGTAGAGTCGTAAAACAAGACGCTGTCGTACAAATCCGCTTTTTGTCGTGAGCAAACCTTCGAAGTGGATGGAACGGGTAAGTCGGGTGGAGACGCATTCGACGTGCCTAATCTCACAAATCCTTTGAGATCCTTTGGTCTATAACTTCTTGTACTGTGAATGTGAGTGACTCTTCAGTAAAGGAATGTTAAGTAGAAATCTGAGCGTGTATTGCGGGGTTACTTTACCGGGGAATTCGAAGCAGAGTGCTCGCAAAAAGTATAACGCTAGTAGTTACATCACATTGGAAGGTACTTCTAGCGTTTTGTTATGTTATTATTTATATATCGTAATAATTAATTCCTTAGATATGTATAAACTATTTCTAGTTTTTAAGAAAATGTCACAAAGTCAAAGTCTAATATCTTTATTCATTTGGATGCTTATGTATATTTTATACAAAGATCACATAGAAACGTCTTAAAAAATCCAACAAATGTAGCCCTCAATCGCTGGGCACAATTATTTATTTTTCAAGTAATAGATTAGCGAAATGGACAAATTTATGACAGATTGGCAATCCGTCGCACAAGATCGCGACCAGTGGAAAGGGAGTAGAGAGGCCTTTGCCCTGCAGTGGGACACTACAGGCTCTAAATAATAATAATAGATTAGCGTTTGACCAATATGACACCTAATGGTAAGTAAAAACAAGGTCTAAGATAAAAATGTCGATTCATCAAAATAACATCGAAATAAATACGTCGAAAAAACTTGGTCGTTTACAAGTGATCATTATATATATCAATATATATCATTTATTTTTATTTTATTCTCTTTATTCATTTATTTATTTATTTTATTTATTATTATTTCATTTCATTTCTAACTTACACAATACGTTACATTTCTATTAACCTGACCCTATTACACACTTCATTAATCTAAATAAGTAAGTAAACCATTTATCAATACGCGGAATGTATTCATCAATCGTCAGTAAACAGACCCGTTTCATACAAACATGTAAACAACAAATAACTCGGGGATTTCGTTATACAACCGTCTTCAGATTTTGTAGCCTTCAAGCAAATAATATGATTATTTATTTATTTATTTGCTGATCGGTATATTCGTTTGAAGTTATTTTGTATCGATAACAGTAACTTAATTATACGTAATATTGTTTTCTGTTAAAAATACAGTTCTTATTTATACGACATTTTTTAGCTAGTGTTATAAGAGTTATAGGAAAAGTTAAGATTTCTTAACTATTAAAAATCTTAACTTTTGTAACTTTTGACACCTTGTATTAAATACAACCATAAACATCTTACATCATTCACGAATAAATAAATAAGTTACAGTAAGTCAAATATCTCGCCCCTTATCGTACCCGGCGTAAAGGTTCCCATAATGCTATAAGCATTGCCATGCTGAACGGCGATGGCTAACCTCTGCGCCAGAAACGAGCCCGAGCTGGAGTCACCCATTCTTCCTAAGCTAGATAATATAACTTTATATTATAAATAAGTATTTTAATTTTTAGTAAATTTTAATTGTAATATTAAAATACTTAAACTTGTTTTATTTGTTTCAGGTATGCAGCAGAGCCACCATTTTGAAACTCACAATAAACTTAAAGTCCGAAGTTCTATAATATATTCTGTGCTAATAGTAAAATGTGAAAGTTTGTGTGTTAGTTTGTAAAATTACAAAACCAATTGGTATTAAACTTGGTATGTCGATAGTTAGAGTCATGCAATAAAATAAATAAAATAACGTTTATTTGAGCAAATAAAAAAGAAGAAAATCCTACTAATATTAGAAATGTGAACGTTTGTGTGTACCTGTGTGTGTATGTTTGTTACTCCTTCACGCAAAAACTACTGGACCGATTGCGGTGAAACTCGGTATCTAGATAGCGACCTGGATTAACACATAGGCTACTTTTTATCTCGATATTCCCACAGGATCAGGACTTACGCGGATGAAAACGCGGGGCGCAGTTAGTAGTAAAATAAAGATTTATAAGTACACTAGCTGCGCCCCGCGGTTTCACCCGCGTAACCCATCGCCTATGGAAATATCGGGATAAAAAGTAGTATGTGTGTTAATCCAGACCTCCAGCTATCTAGACACCAAGTTTCATCGCAATCGGTCCAGGTTTTAGCGTGAAGGAGTAACAAACATGCATACACACACAAACTTACACATTTATAATATTAGTAGGATAAAATAGCAAAATATCTAGCTCAACTAAATAAAAACAAAAATCATAGTAAATATCAGTCACATACTATCATAATTTCTCAGTAGTTTCCATTTAAAATCCGCGCCAATCAGGCTGGTAGTATTGGCTTTTCACGACTGAGGAGGAACAGCGTACCGCACCTCCTTGACCGGTTTGACAGCTGATGGATAAAGGGGTGAACCTTCCTTTATGGCGCATATGACACACCCAGGCAGTGGACCAGCCAAAGGATCGCAGGCTTACTCCTTAATAATGTAGGTAGCTTCAAAAGACTAATCGTTGGCATATATTTTGATTCCTTTTGTATTACCTACCCCCAACCTATACTCCTACTTTGTCGCACTTATCGCAAGATACTAGCTGGCATCGCGCGCCATCTTGGACATCGGCCCTTGAGATAGCAATTCGTGCGTCTCGTGGGAGTCCTCGGCTGGAGTTTCTGTGTATTTCCATCGGTTCCGCGCCCTGAGTATGCACCCCAGGTGCCCACGAGGGTTCTGTTCCTCGCTGGATTTGGGTCTCAAATAGACCAACTACCGCGCCGCGTCGTTACCGGTATACGAAGCAGACATGTGCTGACAGTAAATCCTGTTCTGAAAGCCTACCATGTGAGCTCAGAGGAGAAGGGAATAGCAGAAGACAGGTTAGTGCGACATTCCTTTCAGTTTCCCTTCTCTCACGTCTTGTATGCCAACGATTGTATATTTTATTAGGTAATTGGTTAATTACCAACCCTCAATATATTCCTCTTAATATACAATGTGTTTCAGCGAAGGGGGTTTAATATGAAAGGGGATTGTTCTAGACGTCTAGGCGAACAACTTTTGTTCTACGACTTTTGAAAATTAGATTTTTTTATATAATTCTAAGGGGATTTTTACTTATCAATCAGCTGTCTCATATAAAAACTTCGAGCGTAATGTTCGAATTTCCAAAAATCGTGGAACAAAAGTTGTTCGCCTAGACGTCTAGAACAACCACCTTTGTCCCTCCGAAGGCACACATCCTAACTTAGTTTTAAAGACGTTCCATGTCTTTGTACAAATGTATTAAGCATCCAAAGGAATACAAAATTTTGACTTTGACTTTTCGTATTAAAACCCTTTCGCTAAAACAAATTGTACTATAATACTTAGATACTTTGGTTTAGTACTGGAATTTGTCACCCCCGCCAACGGCTAGACACGTTCCTTAACTCCTTGCCGTTGCAATAATTTTAATAGTGAATAGCCAAAGTTGCAATTCCCAATATTAAAAATGGGATAGTAGATAAATAATATAAATAAATAAAAATTGCAGGAAAATCCACACAGCGCCATCTAGCCCCAAGTTAAGTAACTTGTATTATGGGTGCTAGGCAAAGGATATACTACTTATATACTTTTCTTTTGTAAATATATACTTATAATACATATAATACATACACCAGACCACAGACAAATATCTTAGCATAAATACTTGTCTGAGGCGGGAATCGAACCCGCAACCCTGTGTTTAGCAGTACGGCAAGGTGACCATTGTGCCCAATGGGTCGTCTGCTATTATTATAGATATTAATTAATTACAATATTTTTAATTTAACTGTCACTCATGTTGTATAACGGGATATAGAATAGACATAGGTAAGAGATTTAATTATGTTACAGCTTCACAAATTGAATTGGCCGCTTTTCCTATTTTCAATTTAATTTTGTTTCAATATGAGTAGGGTTTGCATTTGAAACTGACGTTTTGAACAATATTTAATTGTTATCTACATGCCTACTGAACAACTATTAATTAAGACTATGAGGGATCTACGCTTATAGTTGTTTTATCAAAATTTTAAAAAGTTCTGGCTAAGAGCGAGTCGGAATCGCGCACGATGGGTTCCGTACCATATTGCCTCACCTAATTTGTTGCTTTAGCGGCAACAGCAATACATTATCTGTGAGATTCCAGCTGTCTAGCTATCCGAATTGAAAAATTATTTTTGTGTTGGATAGTCCATTTATCGAGGAAGGCTATAGGCTACTTTTTATCCCGATATTCCCACGGAATCGGGAGTTACGCGGGTAAAACTGCGGGGCGCAGCTAGTACTTTATAAAGCTGAAGAGTTTGTTTGTTTGTTTGAAGGCGCTAATCTCAGGAACTACTGGTTCGAATTGAAAAATTATTTTTGTGTTGGATAGTCCATTTATCGAGGAAGGCTATAGGCTACTTTTTATCCTGATATTCCCACGGGATCGGGAGTTACGCGGGTGAAACTGCGGAGCGCTGGTATTTTATCTATATGAATATTCATAGTCACATAAAACTTCCTACAGCTAGAACATAGACCATATATCTAAAATTATATCAGTATGAAATCGTGCGTGGAAACACTACGGTAGTATCTGTAATTAATTACTATCGGTGCCGGCAAGCTGTCATCGCTGTAACGATTATTGTTGCCCCACTAATCTTGTGAGGCAGCCTCTACAAACATACTCGTTTGAAATGGTTGCGTTGCTTCGAGATTAGTCTTAAATGTGTTGGGTTTAATTTGGTTAGATTAAAGGTTGTATAGAGACTAGATCAAGGAGGCTGTGCTTCTGGAATGTACATGAAAATTGTTAAACATTATCGATAGACTAGCTTTTGCCCTCGACTTCGTCCGCGTAGAAGTCTAAAATGGATTAAGGAATCACGTTGTGCCATACAAACTTTGCTACCTTTTTCAACCCCCTTGGGGCTACAATTTAGAAAAATCCTTATCCGGTGCCTACGTCACACAAAGAACACACCCTCCAAGTTTCAGGTCTCTACGATCAGCGGTTTAGGCTGTGCGTTGATCCGTCAGTCAGTCAGTCATTCAAGACAAAGAATTTTGTATGTATAGATAGATAGATAAATCCTTTACTGCAAACACCATTTTTAAATTACAAAAATTAAAAAAATATATGAAATTCCCGTGTCACAATGTACCATACTCCTCCGAAACGGCTTGACCGATTTTTATGAAATTTTATATCCATATTCAGTGGGTCCGGGAATCGGCTACTATCTAGTTTTTATTTTTTTTGTAAATGGCAAAACAACTAGCTGTCCCGTAGTCAAATAAAAAAAAACAAAGCTTGAGTGTAAGTATGACAAAGGGCGGCTTCTTCAAAGCGATCTCTTCTAGGCAACCTTTGGACGAACAAGAAGTTGAGGGTGTCCAAACTTAGACTTCTACTTATTTAATCGTATGATATTTCTATCGGTGGACAAGTTCATGATTGTTTTAGGTAAATTCTGCAACGTGATCGTCCCCTAAACTAGAGAACGTCATAGACTACATGAGTAACGAAATGAGAGGATGATTGACAAGACCACATACCTACTTAGTTCTTTTTCTTTTCTCGTATAGTGGTGTGGCTCACCTATTGTTAGAGTTTTCCAATCGCCTTAATGCCTCTAACTTGACCTAACGACTGCTACTAGAGGTAGCAACCGGGACCAGCGGCGTAACGTGCCTTCCGAAGCACGGAGCGGCTCACGAAAACATATTTTTGCCACACTACTAATTGGTCACCCATCGAAGTAATGACCGCGCCAGGCGTCGCTTAACCCGCACGACCGTAAACGATCAGCGAGCGTCGCTTAGCTGTGAGCCTCCTCAACTTAGTATACCTACGTAGAACTGAGAAATTCGTAGCATAGCGGAACTTTTTGTGGGGTATTCTATAATCAGAGCATAGCGGGAATCGACCCGGCATCGCAGATATAGAAGTGGATATACGCTAACATTTTGGAACAAAATTCCTTATCGCGCGTTGCGAAAGGGGGCTAGACGAAAAAAATTAAGACCAAAAGTTGTAACGACACTTTTTGCTATAGTTGTAAGCCGTGCGGCGTGCGCGTGTTTCTCTGTCTCTCTCTCTCTCTCTCTCTCTCTCTCATAGAAAGCAAGCCAGTTTACTAAAATGGAGCTTACTGATTAGGTTTATATTACATTATTTGTTAATAATAAAAAAAAGTATTATTTATAACTTGTTTTTAGTATTTCAGTCATTTTACAATAAACCAAAACCTTCCTCATACATCTGTTTAGTAAATTTTCAGGTTTACCCTCGGTTTAACGCGCTTCAACTTTATTTTAAAACATGTAGAATAATTGAAGTTTTACCAACAAATTTTAATAAGAAAATGCTATCTACCAAATTCAGCTATATTGCATAATTATGCAAATACCTAAACAAAATAACCCCCAAGTTAACTCCACCATACATTCAGGCCGTGGTTTACGAAACTACTTGTATGAAGGTACCAAAACCCTTGCGACCTCGTATATATCACTAAGTTGTGACATGTCAGCCTAATATTTCAAACTGGAATACCAAAATAGTGTAATTAGCCCAACGAAATGGTGGATTTAAAGATAATTTGTCGACGAGAGCGATGGAGGGTCAAGTTATTTCTCTTGCTACCTAACTTTTTGGGGATTATGTTAATGTGAATGCTTCTGTTAATTGGGACGTGAGAGCGGTGTTGGCCTAGTAGTAGATACCTTGACTTTCATTCTGAAGGTCGTGGGTTCGAATCCCGGCCGGCCGTGCACCAATTCTTAAGAAAAATGTATGTGCGCTTACGGTGAAGAAAAACATCGTGATGAAACCCACGGCTTAGTAGGCTCCAGAAGTATTGACAAGTTCTCTCCTCTGGAAATGGTCAACTAGGTTGAGAGGGAAGTAGGTGTTGGGCAAGCCTACTTCATCCTCACGCAAATAAGACCCAATTAGAAAGGGTCTAATTGCGGAAAACAGCCCGTTCAAGTACAAGTACAAGTTGGGACGTGTTTGTTGTAACGTTTTTATGGATAATTTACTAACTTCAGGCTTCTGATACGTAGAGGACATCTCCGACAAAAAAACTTAACTTAAGAATTTAAAAACCGCCGACTTTTATCAACCATAACTTTTCAATGACTGAATCGATTTCGATCAAACATAGCTACGAGTACTGCCGACTAACTAACCTATCAAACAAAAGAAACAAAATCAAATTAGGTTTATCCGTTCAGGAGCTACGATGCCACAGACAGACACCCCATCATTTTTGCGTCGGGGAAATAATATCTCTTAAACTAGAAATTCTGAACGAATCAAACTGTAATGCTAAATGTAACTTAATAGGTATAGATTTTGTTTGAGAAATAAAATAAAAATTTGATAGGTGTTAAGGAACACCCGGATGGAACCATGTTTATTTCGATTAATTAGTAAAGAAATTGTAATAAAATCAAAAAGTGTCGTTACAACTTTTGGTCTTAATTTTTTCCGTCTAGCCCCTTTCGTAACGCGCCATAAGGAACTTCGTTCTAATAATAAATAAAATAAATATTGCAGGCCAATTCACAAAACGCATTCTACCCCATGCTAAGCAACTAGGCCTGTGTTATGGGTTGTCCATTAATCACGTGAGGCTCCAAAAGGGGGGGAGGGGTCCATAAAAAAATCACGAAATATCATGTAAAAAAATCACGAATTTTTTCGGCAAATGTGCGTTACTCAATCGAAAAGCGGCGAAATTTTTTGTAATAAAATTAGATACTACCTACTTATACCTGTATTTTATATAAAAATCTAAAAATAAGATTCTTTGTACTAAAAATACTAAAAAATACAGATATTAAAAAAATATACGTGATATAGGGGGAGGGGGGGCAAATACTTGACATAAATTAATAAAAATAAATATTGCACGACATTCCACACATCGAAATCTCGCCCCAAGCCAAGTAACTAGACTTGTGTTATGGGTGCTAGATAACGGATATACTACTTAAATACTTGTTTAAGGCGAGAATCGAATCCGCAACCGTCTGCGTCGCAGGCGGATGTTCACCCACGCGTCACAGTGGTCGTGAAATTCTCTTAAATAAACAAACAAACTTACATTGCTTAGGTATATTTATATTTACTGGTGCGGTTACAACGTTTAAGAGAAACGCTGCCTCGTAGAATCACCGACGCGAGTAACTGTAAGCAACTGTAAGCAAACTGTACTTTTCAGCCCAAATTAAGATGGGAAATGTTTCTTTATACAAATAGAAACTTGTGTGGAATAATTACCTGTTTCTGCTTTACTCACTCAGGGTATGTTTTGCGGTTTCTGTCTATTTCCTTTTTCGTGTTTTGAAGTGTTTTTGTCGGAATTAAAATTATCTTCGTTAGCGTCATATTTTGGTAAATTATTTAAGTGAGCGTCAATCATTTTCCATCTGTGTTTTGGTGAATACAATAATTTTATTCATTTGAGTCGTCTTGTTGTTTAAGAGGTAAAGGTAGCGGCGCTCTATCCAAACAAACATAGTAGACTGTTTTCTCTCTGGATAATGCCACTAGAGCAAATATTTTTGTTTCATAAAACTTATAACTGCCATGACTATGCCCCTATGCTATTTTAATTTTTTTGTTTTTAAATTCTAATTTCTATGATAATTAGAAAAAAAAGCTTGGGGCATAGCCATGGCAGATAAAGGTTTTATGACACAAAAATATTTGTGCTAGTGTCATTATCCAGGGAGGAAACAGTCGAGTACGTTTATATGGAGAGAGCGCCGGTACCCTTTCACCTTAAATTGGAGTCCTTTGTCAGTCTATGCACGTTGCTTCGAAACAAATTACCCATTTTAATCTTTTTTTAGGGTTCCGCACCCAAAGGGTGAAAACGGGAACCTTTAACCTGTGCTTTAACTAAGACTTCACTGTTCGTCTGTCTATCTGTCACCAGGCTGTATCTCATGAATCGTGATAGCTACTTTTAGAAATTTTCACAGATAATTTCTATTGCCGCTAAAACAACAAATACTAAAAATAGATTATAATGGTACGGAACTCTTGATTGGTTTTTTAATTCTAAAAACTGAATGTTGTACTGTGTCAGCTTTTAGCTGAAAATCAGTTTGACGACCCAGTTGGCACAATAGTCTCCATGCCGGACTGTCAAACACAGGGTTGCGGGTTCGATTCCCGCCTCAGACAAGAATAAATGCTTAGATATTTGTCTGTGGTCTGGTTATTTCTGTATATTATAAGTATATATTTATAAAAAAAGTATATAAGTAGTATATCCGTTGTCTAGTACCCATAACACAAGTCTAGTTACTTAGCTTGGGGCTAGATGGCGATGTGTGGAATGTCCTGCAATATTTAATTATTTAATTTAATTAATTTTTAATTTAACCTTTTTAGGGTTCCCTACCTCAAAAGGTAAAAATGAACCATTAAGAGGAAAGAGTACCGGGCGCTCTCTCCATACAAACGTAGTCGACTGTTTCCTCTCTGGATAATGACACTAGAGCAAATATTTTTGTTGCATAAAACTTATGACTGCCATGACCATGCCCATACGTTTTTTTTAATTTAAAAAACCAAGACATAGGATCATAGTCATGGCAGTTATAGGTTTTATGGCATTTCACCTTAAAGATCAATTTCTTGTTCGCGTGTCTCTCTGTTAGTCTGTTCGTGTTTTTTGGAAGCCACATATTACTAGCCCAGAATTTCCTTGACTTTTGTAATCTGATGCCAATTTACCTCATTTTGAGTTTAGTAACGAGTAGTAATTCTGACCCCACAATGAGAAGGTTGGAAGGAGTCGAGTCTACAATCCTAAAGAGCCCCGAAGGCGAACGAGATTAAATTTTTGATTATGTTTGCTAACTCACGACTGTTACAAGATGAAGTAAATTATTCAGTTATTGCAAGGCGCGTTCTATTGTATGGTATATGTGCATAACAAAAGTCTCAAAATTTGATGGAAGATATTTTTGTACATGCATTTTCGGTTATTCTTAACACTAAATTATAACTCCAAAAATGGCACTAAGTATTTATAATTAGTGTTAGGATAAATAGTAAGCTATTCTATCGCATCGGGACCTACCTGAAACCGTGGTTGCGTTTTAGACCGTCTGATACTAACCCGAAATAAATAAATCGAAATCTAAAATAAACATCTCAAAATTCAATCAAAGTCTGAGAACAAAGGAACAACTGAAAAAGATAAAGATTTATTCAGACAAAATATGCACAAGACAGACCAACACTAAGAATAAATAAATAAATAATAAATAAATATTACAGGACATTCCACATATCGCCATCTAGCCCCAAGTTAAGTAACTGGACTTGTGTTATGGGTGCTAGGCAACGGATATACTACATAAATACTTTTCTTTTTGTAAATATATACGTATAATACATGGAAACAACCAGACCACAGACAAATATCTAAGCATAAATACTTGTCTGAGGCGGGAATCGAACCCGCAACCCTGTGTTTGGCAGTCCGGCATGGTGACCATTGTGCCAACTGGGTCGTCTAGTTTAGTAGAAATTAGTTAAAAGAAAACAAAGACAAGTTGGTAAAATTATTCCAAACAATAAGTATAATTACCTTCTAAAAACAGTTATCTAAATCTTCTTCTATTCATATAAAATGCTTTATCCTGAACTACTGACTGACTGACTGACGGATCAACGCACAGCCTAAACCGCTGATCGTAGAAACCTGAAACTAGGAGGGTGTATTCTTGTGTGACGTAGGCATTCGATAAGAAAGAATTTTCTGAAATTCTACTCCTAAGGGGGTGAAAAAGGGGGGCAAAGTTTGTATGGCACGACGTGATTTCTTGGTCCATTTTCAACTTCTACGCGGACGAAGTCGCGGGCAAAGCTAGTAATAAATTAAAATTTGAAAACTGATCATTAATTTTCTAAATACACAAGAATACAAGCTTAAAAACATTATAAAAACTATGCAGAATCTTAATTTACAGCTTAAATATACCTATTTTTGTTCTATGCTTCTCGTATCTATATATAATAAATGCTTTGTTCTGAATGACTGACTGACGGATCAACGCACATACTAAACCGCTGATCGTAGAAACCTGAAACTAGGAGGGTGTATTCTTGTGTGACGTAGGCATCCGATAAGAAAGGATTTTCTGAAATTCTACTCCTAAGGGGGTGAAAAACGGGGGCAAAGTTTGTATGGCACGACGTGATTTCTTGGTAAATTTTCAACTTGTACACGGACGAAGTCGCGGGCAAAAGCTAGTAATAAATTAAAATTTGAAAACTGATCATTAATTTTCTAAATACACAAGAATACAATCTTAAAAACGTTATAAAAACTATGCAGAATCTTTATGTTACAGCTTAAATATACCTATTTTTGGTTTATGCTCCTCGTATCTTGTTAATATCCCTAACATTTGCGTTTAAGTTTTTGTTTTAACACCTATAAAGTGGGAGACAATAAAATCGGTCATATAAAGTTATATAGGTCAGTGTGATTAGGTGAGCTTAACACTTGTACCGACGCACCTGGTGTCAAAGTGCTATCACATTTTAGTGATGTTTTACAAGTACTTTGTGATTATAAAGCTTTAGGATATTTTAATTACCACTTTCAAACAATATGTTGTGGATGTACTTGTGTATTGTGCTTGTATATGTATATTGACGACCCAGTTGCCACAATGGTCACTATGCCGGACTGCCAGACATAGGGTTGCGGGTTCGGTTCCCGTCTCAGACAAGTATTTGTGCTTAGATATTTGTCTGTGGGCTGGATCTTTCTATGTATTGTAAGTATATATTTACAATAGAAAAGTATACAATTTGTTTCAGCGAAGGGGTTTTAATACGAAAGGGGGTTGTTCTAGACGTCTAGGCGAACAACTTTTGTTCTACGACTTTTGGAAATTCTGCCCTAACTACACCCAGGTGAACGAAACGGTGGATACCCAGGATATATATATTTTTTTAATTTTTACCTGAGACCACACCGAAAAAGAATTTCGTAACAACATAATTTGAAATGAAATTTCTAGCAGCAAGCTACCATATTGCGCCCTGTTTTCTAACATCAGCACCCTGCCTTACTCGTAAAATGTTATGCGACACTTAGATTTATCTACTTAAGTAATATCTAGATAGGTTGTGTGCTCTATTATAATAAATTACCCAAAGATGTATATGACATGTCCATTACCAGGTTCAAAACTTTTATAAAGCATAAATTGTGCAGTAAGGCGTACTATAATACTTCGTCTACCTTAATGATAACAACCCATGGACGTGACTTTAGTTGCTCCCTTTCAAATAATACTTTCAAATATTTGTAATACTAACCCTTGTGAACGTGATCACATGAAAATAAAAACCCATGAGTTTCTTGTGCCTTCTTCTCATTGGTGGGCGCGTTCCGAAGACACACATCCTAACTTAGTTTTTAAGACGTTTCTATGTGGTCTTTGTACAAATGTATTAAACATGCAAAAGAATAAAAAAAATGACTTTACAGATAAAGGTAATGCAACGAAACTACACAATATATTATCTTTAAACTTTCTGTTAAGTTACGTCTATATAATTATATTTTCCATTTAGGAATCCCCCTTTAACGTTTCTTTGTTGAACTGTTTTCATTAGTAGAACACGCGATGGATAGAGATACATGTTCTACATAGATACTTAAGTACATTAGCGAGCGCACGTAATTGGATCGGCAAAAATAAGCGATGAAAATAGGAGAATGTAATTATTTGTGGCTGTATTTTCTGACATAAACAACTTTGAATAATTGTCTTAAATTTTACGGTAAGCATACGCATTGTCATCCAATGTCCATTCCAAAACCAGGTATAATTTTTGACAGAGTGATCAAACTATGACGATGTTTATAACAAGACAAGTATTTATGCTTAGATATTTGTCTATAGTCTGGTTGTTTCTACGTATTATAAGTAATATTTACAAAAGAAAAGTATATAGGTGGTATATCCGTTGTCTAGCACCTATGACACAAGTCTAGTTATTTAGCTTGGGGCTAGATGGCGATGTGTGGAATGTCCTGCAATATTGATTTATTTTATTTTTATTTGTGTCTGTATTTTTTGACTTATAAAAATTTGAATAATTATCCTAAATTTTAAGGTCGTCCATTCCAAAACCAGATATAATTTTTGACAGAGTGATCAAACTATGACGATATTTTATTGAAAAAAAAAAAGGAAATGGCTTGTTAATAAATTTATTATATAGCCTTTATTCATGTTTTTTCTGAACATACATTTGTCTGAATTTTTATTACAATTGCGAAATCCTCAATGCCTTATTGATTATCATCTAAAAGAGTAGGTACAGAAATAACTGCATTCTGGCAGCTGACTAAGCTGATCTTTATTCTTATCAAGGGATCGAAATCTACATATATAGTAGAAACTGTAGAAAATACTGTCATAGGCGCTGGGTTACGTTTGCATTGCAATACTATTTTCTCTTCAGTTCATGTGACCTTAGTTGCAGTGCTCGCAAACGTAGAAAGGTACCGTTTACTTTAATTCGCCGGTACCCATCATTGATTCACGTCTAACAATTTGATAGAAGGGAAATTACGGTTTGGGCTCGTTCGAAATTAATGAATCTTTTGTAAACTTGGCTGCATTCTAGTTAAAACCGCAGAAATTAACTTGAGACTTGATTTTGATTGAAAAATAGCATCAGAATGACATTGATACAGAAGAAAAACTACTGATTACTGTATTTCTTCTCTTTTTAACCGACTTCAAAAAAGGAGGAGTATTTATGTATGTTCGCCGAATACTCGAAAACGCCTGGACCGATTTGGAAAATTCTTATTTTCTCATCTTTTTACGCAAAATAGGCTCCATTCGACCTCATCTCACCTGATAGAAAGGTACGATGAGGTAGAGGAGGTAAGCATGCTCACCTAGAAGGTACCAACACTCTAGACTTTAAGACTCCAAGGTTGTATCTAATCTAGGTTCTGAAATTATTAATTTTTCGTCCGAGGCTTCGGCGGTATTTCGCAAATTTTTTTTGTGTTTTTTTTTTCCTTTTTAGAAAATAAGGGAGGGCACTCCCTAAATGGCCACACTACAGCATTTGTGTGCTCATTTGAAATAGGTTATTCAAATGGAAGCCTTTACGACTTTATGAAAAAATCCTTCGCGTTTTATTGAGTCGTAAAATTATAATGTCGAGAATGAAATTTGAAGTGCAGTGGGTTGAGATAATATATCTTATACGGTTTTATTCCGTTTAAGTTAGGCATTTATGAAAATAACTAGCTATTGCCCGCGACTTCGTCCGCGTAGATGTTAAAAATGGACCAAGGAATCACGTCGTCTCATACAAATTTTGCCCCCCTTTTTTACCCCCTTAGGGGTGGAATTTCTGAAAATCCTTTCTTATCTGATGTCTACGTCACACAAAGAACACACCCTCCAAGTTTCAGGTCTCTACGATCAGCGGTTTAGGCTGTGCGTTGATCCGTGAGTCAGTCAGTCATTCAGGACAAATAATTTTATATATTTTTAAATAAATTTAAATAAATAAATATTACAGGACATTCTACACATCGCCATCTAGCCCCAAGTTAAATAACTAGACTTGTGTTATGGGTGCTAGACAACGGATATACTACTTATATACTTTTCTTTCGTAAATTAATACTTATAATACATAGAAACAACCAGACCACAGACAAATATTTAAGCATAAATACTTTTCTGAGGCGGGAATCGAACCCGCAACCCTGTGTTTGGCAGTCCGTCATGGTAACCATTGTGCCAACTGGGTCGACTGTAATCTATATATATAGATTACAGTCGAAGAATTTGAGTAATATTAATTCTAGTAGAGATGGCGATCATTGGGTCATAGGCACAGAAAGGAGCGTGTTGACATTACATCATGGCAGACCGAACCGGCAAATATTTGACCGAACGCAAGTCGTGACCAGCTAAAGTTTTGGTGAGCTTCGCAACCCTATAAGCCTTACCCCCAAAACGTGACCTTTACCTAAGTTTATTTGAATTATATCCTCTTCTTGTATTACATTTTTTTACGTTATTTTGCAAAACATAAACTGATTACAATGTTATATCCAAATGGAATCACTAAGCCAAAATTCCCAACAATAGCGTTATTGTTATCAGTTACCGCATATATTCCGACATTACTATCCAATTTAATAGTTATATCTACGTGAAATATACTGCAGGGTGAATGGGCCCATTGTTGGTACTATTGTTATTCATCTTGCCCGTATTCCTTGGGCATTAATCCTAGTGAATGCCGGATGTGCCGAAAATTATAACGCTTACCTTCCGGTGAAGGCGCCCTAACCCGAAACCTTCGATATACGAAATTCATTGTGTTAACTCGAATGAAAAAAGATTTATTAGTGTGTATTTTACGTGGTTTTATTTGAAAGCCTTTCCTTTGGGACTTAATGGTTAAATTAGAAATAAATACACCCCGTTTTTTTGCGATAAAACCAACCTGTTTTGTCCAATGCTTATAAATACCCAGGTACTTAGCTGTTTCATTCCTAATAGGCTACCGTAAATTTCAATTCTGGTAGTCTATGTTCGGCCTTAGACTTATCTAGATTTATTGTTCAACAAATTGTAAGCTAAAAGCTTTTCAAACGACTCACAATGATTAGGAATCCCAAATTGTTCAATTACAATATTCATGAGGTTGTACGAATGTCTAAAAACTTTATACTCAGAATAAGCCTAGCTAGTAACATTTTGGTAAGAGCCCATCAAGTATTAATCTACACACAACAATTTAGTTAAAGAAAAACATTAATTAAAGAGTTTATTGAAAACTGATCTCTTTCAAAACCAAAAACGAGGTTTATGGATAGTCCGAGATGTGGATTTAAACCTTTTTTTTATTTGTGAAATTCATAAGAAATGTATGTTAGAATTAAGATTTAAATATGGTACAATAAAATAATTTATTATTATATTATTTAAACCTTAGATTTAGATACAGATTTACTCGTGAACTATTGTCTAAACACTATTCCCATAAAATATTTATGGATAGTGCTTAGACTATAGTTCCTTATACAATCTATATAATTTGCGTTAAATCTAAGGTTTAAATCCACATCTCGGACTATCCTTAAACCTCATTTTGGAATAAGGTTTATCTCGAAAACTGTAGTTCTGTTGGTGCTCCATTTCTCTTTTTCACAAGTTACGTACTTACCTTACTTCACATTCAAAAACCAATATATTCTTCATCTAATATTTGCAGCACAGACCCTCATACGCTCTCATCGGGCGAGCAATAGAGAGGCCTAGATAGGAATTGCAATTAGGCTTCGATTTACGCATAGTTCCGTCGAGAATTTCATTCAAAGGCCATATCTTCGACTAGGATCGGAATTCCTACACCTTTGAAGCTGTGTGCGGTTATAAACGGTTGTAAGATATTTCGCTGGACAAACGTGAAATGGTGCATATTTGAATAGATCACTGTTAAACAATAACCTCAAAACGGAAACATTTCTTCGTGATCACAGTTTACGATCGGAATTGAAAAGTTTCGTTTTGATACTGTTCACAAATTATACTGTTATTTCTAGATCTTTAAAAATGAAAGTTTAGGGAACCGATGTAAAAAATAGGGTGTCATGTTCACTATTTCCATTGCTGGCGATGGCGACAAAAAACTGCCAGTTTTCCTGTGTTCCCATGCTCAAGCCCTCTTTAACTTTGAAACTGTATTTTAATTTCAGTTTAAAGTTAAAATTCATGAACAGAAAGTTTCTTCAATAAATTATTTACCTGTTCAACCTTGAAAATTATCATCTAAATCTATTTATCTAAAACAAGAAAACCGTTCATCATTTATGCAAAAGAAAGTAGAACAAAAGGGAGACCGCCCTACCTATACCATACCACAGTTTATACTTATACAATACAATGTACGATGAAAAACTTTCTACGTTGGATAGAACTCATAAATTTTAATAAAGAAGTTCGTATCTTGTTTGCGTCATGTCCTACGCTGTTTATGTAAAAGTTGTAACAGCAATACAGAGCAATAACATACAATATTTTTTTACGCCAAGTTTATGCAGAAAACAATGTAAGGTATACGATTGTTTCGACTCTAGAAGTTAAATCCAACTTGTGGCATTTACGGTCGATTTACAATGGTCATCGGACATTCGAGTATTGATATCCTTTATATAACGAAGGTCAAGAGAGTTTTCCGGGATCGAATGGCCCTGCGACAATCAGTAAGCCCCGTCTACAGATCATATTTCAGCGGAAGAGATAACCTCGCACAAAAGAATAGAATCCCCGCTTACCCAATTGGGTAATGGGCCAGCTCACTCGTTATCTCTACCCATTATTTCTGTTTGAAGGAGGCGCGGTGTTCTACTTAATACTAAGGGCGAAATCTTTACAAAGATCTTTGATAAAGTTCTCAGTACTTGATCTCGTTGCGAAGGGTAATGCTTGGATAAATTGCTTTTGTGGTCTCTCAATAGGTTTATGTTACATGCAGGCGAGCCTGTAAAACGGGGAAATATATTAAAAGTTTCCTTTTCCTGTTATTTTCTAAGAAGTAACTGTTACATCGAATTTATTCGGGGAAAATTTTTCATAAAATATTTTATAATAATGTCTCACATTTTAAACTAGTACTAAAGAGCATCGAGCAGACTTTGAGTAAGACTTAAGAGCTAGCTCTTTATTTTGTAATAATAAATATTTTAAAGCAGCGTTGCCTTGAAGTTTGGATTGAAAATTCTCCTAGAAAATACTCATAAAATCCAGGAAGGAATCACTCTCTACGATAAAGCCTCATTTTATTACACTGTAAACTGATACTTTATCTTAATATCCATAAAGATTATCCACCAACCATCAATTTACATGAACGTTACACCGCTTTATACAAAAACTTTTTCAAGTGCCATTAAAAATATGGGTTACCGATATAAATCTGAAGACAAAGTGATTTAACCCAATATTGATCTCGCTGGCTCAAGGGAGAAAATATGGTTCGGATTATATCCCACGGAAGTAGCTACGTACCTTTCTCCAATACCTAAGCCTCTGAAAGAAAGGTATCTTGGCAAACAAAGTCAGTTTGACTGGTCAAACAATCTCTCACATTGAAATGGTCCTTTGTTGCTCAACTTGTTGGATATCACTTTCAGTTTTACTTCGGTAGTAACTTGTCATCTTACTTTTTGAGTTCTCAAGCTTCTACTTGCTTTAGGAGGTACTATAAGATAGATAGATAGATAAACAGATAGATAAACTGTTTATTGTACCACATTAAACCTTGATTCTAACATAAACTCCTGTTACAAAAACAATATTAAACCTAACAATATGCACAATGGGCGGCCTTATCGCTAAAAGCGATCTCTTCCAGGCAACCTTTGGATGGACAAGAGTTAAAGAAGGGGATAGGTGGGTTGTACATAACGTGATAGGAGTAGTTGACTTGCACAACAAAAATTAGAAGTGTTTAAAACCTTAAACATGATTAACCAACTCTCAAAGTGTCATAATATCGACTTTGTGGTTATTAAAGTAGAATTTTGATTATCCGTAAAATTCATTTAGCAATTTAGATAAATGTGTTTAAGCACAATCTTATGCAAGCCAAACTTATTTATGATTTATTTAATAAGAGTATAAGTAGTATATCCGTTGTCTAGTACCTAAACATAAGTCTAGTTACTTAGCTTGGGGCTAGATGGTGATGTGTGGAATGTCCTGCAATATTTATTTATTCAATACTTTTTTCTAAGTCCCCAAGACTCATTTTTTTAATTTGCTTCCAAGTCTTTGTCCTCTCTGTAACATTTGCAACTAATACTTTCGCAACTATAATAATTTAACAACAAAAACTGTAGGTATAACGTTTGTTTGCTTTCAAAACACTTAAAAGTGCTGAAGAACATTCTGTAAAGTTTTTCAGTCCCATATTTTCAGAGGACGCTTGTGTTTTTAAATGTCCAGTGCCCGAGTTTACTCTTATTTGTTTCCTCTTGCATTTCGACCATAATTCACCTCTGTTTTGCTAGGTGAGTACTTCTGGAAGACATTTTGATTTAGGATCTTTTCTGTTAAGGTGAAACCTGTACCTGTACCTGTGGGTACCTGCACATAATGACACTAGCACAAATATTTTTGTGCCATAAAACCTATAACTGCCATGACTATACCCCTATGTTTTGCCCCCGGTACGCTTTCCTCTTAACACCGTGGTGTAAAAATAATTTTGGAGAAAATGTTGTATTTTAATTTTAATGTAAAAAAAAAGTCAGTCTGACTCATGTAAAATACATACTTATAAGAACATTTAGAAAATCAACGGCACTCGATGTTTTGGAGCTGTTAACCTTAAGAGGAAAGGGTACCGGGCGCTTTCTCCATACAAACGTAGTCGACTGTTTCCTCCCTGGATAATGACACTAGACCAAATATTTTTATTGCATAAAACTTATAACTGCCATGACCATGCCCCTTTGTTTTGTTATTTTTTGGTTTTTAATCTTAATTTCTATGATAATTAGACAAAAACCAAGACATAGGGGCATAGGTTTTAGGCAACAAAAATATTTGCTATAGTGTCATTAACATTATCCAGGGAGGAAACAGTCGACTACGTTTGTATGGAGAGAGCGCCGGTACCCTTTCACCTTAATTCAAATTGAGATTTTTGCTGACGTTTACGCATTCGGAGCATACAAGGTTGCGGTTCAGCAAATTAGATCTCTAAAACATGCGTGTTAAATCTAATTTGATAGGTCTAAATGTTTCCGTCTTTTTCTTATTCTGTAAGTTAGAAAAAGAAAGCAAATTTAAGACAGCATTGTGCTAGGATTGACTGTATCGACCTAATTCACGGTTCATTTTAATTTAAACAGTTACCCGCAATTCTAAAGAAGACTTTATTACACTCTGAGGTAACCAGCTTTTGACCTGTGCCCTTTGTGGGAGCAATTTTTTATTCATTCGTACGAATTCACCCGGGAGTACGCCCCCTCGAAGTTTCCCTTCCTTTACGTTTTTCAAATGAAATATACTTCGTATAATTTTGTACGGGAACCGTAACAGTTCGATCAGGTTGCTCATGATCCGGTAATAAATAAATAAATAAATATTACAGGACATTCCACACATCGCCATCTAGCCCCAAGCTAAGTAACTTAACTTGTGTTATGGGTGCTAGATAACGGATATACTACTTATATACTTTTCTTTTGTAAATATATACTTATAATACATAAAAACAACCACACCACAGACAAATATTTAAGCATAAATACTTGTCTGTGGTGGGAAACGAAAACGCAACCCTGTGTTCGGCCGTCCAGCATGGTGACCATTGTGCCAACTGTGTGGTCAAATATATAATAAATAATATAATAATAAATAACCGGTAATAAATAATATCCGGTTGTAATAGGTTCTATTCGAAAAGACTATGAATAGGTGATAAAATTATGTTTAAGGCAAACGCACACTGAAATAACTGATCCGGATCATTCATCCGGTTACCAGACAAAACAATTGCATGTGTATTTTCATTCTTTAGTCTGACTAGGAAAATACTATTCGAGTTTTGCGGTTACTGTCTTATTCGATTTAACGGTTGTTAAGTTCTGTCGTCACATCGTATTTCTACGGTTTGTTGGCGGTTGTTTTAAAATGTTTTTCATTTTGAAAATTTAAATTTCATGTTTGTTTTCTTTGCAGTTTAAGTTTAATAAATTGTTTGGTATTCTTACTATGACTGGGTTTGTACTGATAGGATCAGTTAAGAGATTTAAAAGAAAATCTGTTTATTTATTGGTTTTAACTTTAGAGATTAACAATTACAACTTAGAATCTTTGTTTTGAAAAGCAAAGGCAGACTACATATTTATTGGTTTGCTGGATAGCTTGCTGACGATCATATAAAAAAAAAACAAACAAAAAACCATAAATAAAAATCGTAGCTGTTTTTATCCCCGAAAAGAGACATGTAACATTTTTGCCGATTTTAGATAAGCTTATTACTGTGTTAGCTCTAAGTTTACAATGTTTAACATATTTTCAACTAATTATTTATATTTTTCTGTTGTTTTCAGGTAAGACTAACACCAATACTACTAGTCTCCAAAGAACGACTGTAGCCAAGTAATGTAAGTATAATAATGTAAGTAATGTAACCATAATTATACTCTAATTTACCAAACCCAAAAAAGTCATAGTAAGTAGGTAAACTGTGATATTACCTCTTAGTGTAATGTAACGAAGTCATACTCAAATATATTTCGAAAATAAATTATGTAATTAAAAAAAATTGCTATCTTGACCTTTGTGAGCATGATCACAAAAAAACCCCTTGGCTGTCTAGTGCCTTCTTCTCATTGGTGGGCGTGTTTAGAAGGTACACATCCTAACTTAATTTTTAATACAAAGTGATTTCATGTAAATTGTATGATTCCAAATTATTTTGACTCTGACTCCTATCAACTACTTCATCATATTAGCCACAGGACGTCCACTGCTGAACATAGACCTCCCCCAAAGACTTCCAGAGCGATCGGTCGCATGCTCTCTGCGTCCAACGACTTCCCGCGACCATAATTAAGTCGTCCGTCCATCGGAGGACGTCCCGCGCTGCGCTTTCCGGTACGTGGTCTCCAATCTAAGACTTTTCGGCCCCAACGGCCATCAGTTCTACGAGCCACATGCCCCGCCCATTGCCACTTCAGCTGATACTGATTAGTTTTTTTATCAATTACTTATATACACCTAATTTTCCTAAGCCAAAAAATCCATAGTACCTTCTTAAGTACAGAATATGCGTAAACTGTGCCCTTAAACCTTTAAGTGAAATTCTTCTATCGAGAACATTGTAAGTAAAGGAGGGGAGGTTCCCTGTCGCCAATAATGGGAAAATTTGACGTAAGTGAGCCACTTAGCTTATTTATTACTTTCCGTAATTGTTAGGACCATTTCGTATTTGCCTTTTTATTGAGAAAGTAGGAACGAGCAGATGGCCCACGATGTTTGGAGGTCACCAATGATTGTGTGGACGAACCAGCAAATCCGATTTTTTTAGTTTTGTTAACTGGAAAAGTCTCGTCTTATCTCTACATCCAGCCTTCCCGTTTTTATCTTATCAACACTTATCAATAAATCTCTAGACTACACTTCGCATGAGGGTTCCTTTTAGGAAGTACTAAGAAAGGATTTTAAGAAATTTGACCTCTAAAGGGGTAAATGGGTTGTTAAAGTTTGTAGTTCGTAGATAACTATTATACAATGTGTTTCAGCGAAGGGGGCTTAATACGAAAAGGGCTTGTTCTAGACTTCTAGGCGAAAAACTTTTCTTCTACGACTTTTGGAAATTCGAACTTTTTTTCGATAATTCTGAGGGAATTTTTACTTAAAAAACTTCGTACGAAATGTTTGAATTTCCAAAAGTGATAGAACAAAAGTAGTTCGCCTAGACGTCTAAAACAACCCGCTTTCGTATTAAATCTCTTTGCATTGTATATTTAATATTGATTTTAACACATTGTATATTCTGTGTTAAAATCAATATTACTTTTAAACAGACACTAAAGCGGGTAAAACCAACCCATCTGTTGTTATCTTACTATCGTATTTGTCAATTTCCCTCCCCATATTTATCCCTTTTACAAACAATCCCATCCAGCAACCACAATTGTAAGCAATACCAGTTTTTCCTAGTAGATTATCTGGTCAGATAAGTGGACAGACATCTTGACAAACGGGCGTGCAGCCGTGGTCAGTACAGCGGAAAATTAAAGCCACAATATCTGCCACTGACCCACTCCCATCCGACCACTTTCATGTTGTGACGGCTCTCTCTCTGATCTATGAAATACAAGATACCTACAATCTATAAATAAAATAAAAAATAAATATTACAGGACATTCCACACATCGCCATCTAGCCCCAAGTTAAGTAACTAGACTTGTATTATGGGTGCTAGACAACGGATATACTACTTATATACTTTTTTTTTTGTAAATATATACTTATAATACATAGAAACAACCAGACCACAGACAAATATCTAAGCATAAATACATGTCTGCTGCGGGAATCGAACCCGCAACCCTGTGTTTGGCAGTCCGGCATGGTAACCATTGTGCCAACTGGGTCGTCGAAAGATACCTACAATCTATATTGTTGGGACCTAGATTTGTTTGAATGAAGCTTTTAGTACGATCAACGGCCGCCTTTATGGTGAACTACAGATTTGAATCAAGTATAGTTTGATTCAAGAAATAATGGGATTTTTGTGATAGCAAAGGTCAAGATTACAAATATTTGAAGGTATTATTTGAAATGTAATAATCAAAGTAACGTCGATGGACGAAGTACTGCAGCACTTTTGCTTTATAAATTTTTTTGAACCTGTTATTGGACTTGTCAAATACACATTTATGTAACTTATTATAACACATGTGCGCAATCGATTTTATTTTCAACCATTGTTTACTTGTACTTTGCTTTTAAATCTGACGATCGGCGAGCTATCGATCGATTAGTTTGTTGGTTTGCTCTTAATTAGACCAACTGACGTAATATCTGCGTATATAACTTGTTTTCGTTATCTATTACGTCATAGAGGATGGGACTTTGTATGTCTAATACACTTAGGGGAAAGGTACTGTTGGTTATTATGAACTTCCGATGTGGGTCGATTTGGCAAATATTTGCCTTCATCATCGACCAGGATAATGCAGACAATAAAACACGATACGATTAGAATTTTAGAACTCCACTGCATTGCAGTGCATTATTAACTATTTAGTATTTTACTAGCCTCAATAAGAAAGTGCTTTTAATTTAATTGCTTTTACCGGTAAACGAGTAGATGAAAAGAACTTTATAACCGTAAAATAAAGCTTAAATTCTACCATTAAATTAGGAATCTTAACTGTATTATTCCGAGCTAGAATCTAGATTTACGACTGACTTGATTACGGGCTTTTATTGCTTAACTCAGGGTCCTACATCCGCAATGCCTTTTTGACACCGGCCCAAAACTTGTAAACATCGGATCGGAGTTGAAGTAGGCAAAATAAGCCGGATAAGACCCTACGTGTTTCGGTACAGTGCGCGTTGACCTTTAGGAAAGATTAAATTAACTTTACATAATAAGGTACTAGCGACTCGTCCCGGCTTCGCACGGCTATATTATTCATGTATCCTACTAATATTATAAATGTGAAAGTTTGTGTGTGTATGTTTGTTACTCCTTCACGCCAAAACTACTGAACCGATTGCGATGAAACTCGGTATTAAGATAGTTGGAGACCTGGATTAACACATAGGCTACTTTTTATTCCGATATTCCCACAGGATCAGGACTTACGCGGGTGAAACCGCGGGGCGCACCTAGTTATACATATAAACCTTCCTTATGAACCACTATCTGACTTTGTGAAAGTGACTTTGTTTTATACTATGTAATGATGAAAAAAATAGAGATTTGACTGATGATTTTGCATGTGGAAAGCAGCCGCCTGCTGGGCTAGATGACTGGGCGGCCCGTTCGTTGGCTGTTAGCCAAAATTGTACTCGGCACGAACCTAGGTCGTTTAGGATAGAACATAAGTTCGTGAACAATTTCGCTTTTAAGAATATGACTTTTAAGAGGCATTAGGTAGCTGTTTCATAGTCGATATATTTTGATTGTAAAAATGTAGGTCATTCGAAGTTCGTTCTTAACTTATTCAAAAGATCAGCTTGAAAATTGTAGTAAGTAGTTAGTTTATTTAGGTTCTTGTACTTGTATATAAATATAAATATTGTAGGACATTCCACACATCGCCATCTAGCCCCAAACTAAGTAACTAGACTTGTGTTATAGGTGCTAGACAACGGATGTACTACTTATATACTTTTCTTTTTAGAAACAACCAGACCAGAGACAAATATCTAAGCATAAATACTTGTCTGAAGCGGGAATCGAACCCGCAACCCTGTGTTTGGCAGTCTGGCATGGTGACCATTGTGCCAACTGGGTCGTCAAAGTGGGTCGTATATGGGTTGTATTCAGGAACTAGACCTCTTTGGGTCCTTTTTGCTTTAGGATGGAGTAGGCTAGCCCAGCGCCTATATTACGATCTCAGCTTAGCCGTGTCCAGAGGACACAACTTGTCAATACGTTTGAAGCCAACTAAGCCGCGGGTTTTATCACGATGTCTTCCCAGCAATGGCAACTAGCGCTCATAAATTTACGTAAGAAAAATCTATTGATGCACGGCCACATACGACCTTTGGGATAAAAGTCCACCATAGAAAAACCTTTTGAACTCAGGCGATTTGTATTCATAATAATTATTTTCCATTTTCTATCTTTATATTTCTTACTGGACTTTTAGACTATATGTTGCAATAGTCATGGTCTCTAGGAGATGCGATTAAGAAACACTAAAATTACAACCAAAAAAAAATTATCATTTCGCCGATCGATGTCGAGTTTAAAAGAATTTAAAGAGTCTGTTTTACCTAAGAAAAATCTATTGATGCATGGCCACATACGACCTTTGGGATAAAAGTCCACGATAGAAAAACCTTTTGAACTCAGTCGATTTGTGTTCATAATAATTATTTTCCATTTTCTATCTTTATTTCTTACTGGACTTTTAGACTATATGTTGCAATAGTCATGGTCTCTAGGAGATGCGATTAAGAAACACTAAAATTACAACCAAAAAAAATTATCATTTCGCCGATCGATGTCGAGTTTAAAAAAATTTAAAGAGTTTGTTTTACCTAAGAAAAATCTATTGATGCATGGCCACATACGACCTTTGGGATAAAAGTCCACGATAGAAAAACCTTTTGAACTCAGTCGATTTGTGTTCATAATAATTATTTTCCATTTTCTATCTTTATATTTCTTACTGGACTTTTAGAATAGTCTAAAAGTTGCAATAGTCATGGTCTCTAGGAGATGCGATTAAGAAACACTAAAATTACAACCAAAAAAAATTATCATTTCGCCGATCGATGTCGAGTTTAAAAGAATTTAAAGAGTTTGTTTTACCTAAGAAAAATCTATTGATGCATGGCCACATACGACCTTTGGGATAAAAGTCCACGATAGAAAAACCTTTTGAACTCAGTCGATTTGTGTTCATAATAATTATTTTCCATTTTCTATCTTTATATTTCTTACTGGACTTTTAGACTATGTGTTGCAATTTGCAATAGTCATGGTCTCTAGGAGATGCGATTAAGAAACACTAAAATTACAACCAAAAAAAAATTATCATTTCGCCGATCGATGTCGAGTTTAAAAGAATTTAAAGAGTTTGTTTTACCTAAGAAAAAACTATTGATGCACGGGCACATACGACTTTGGGATAAAAATCCACCATTTTTAAACTCACATGATTTGTATTTATAGTTTTAAGTTTACGTGAGAGTGTTTTGCAGTTTATAAACAAACTCCCCAGCTACTTAGTATTTCCCACCACCATCACGTTACACTTTCAATTATTTGCTCAATGAGAAGCATCGAATTGCACTTACGCACTAAACGTATGAATTTTCACCATTATTTATTTAGTTGTATAGCGAGACAGATATAACGGTTTTAATGCGAAAGAAAAGGATAGAAATAGGAATTTCTAATGAACGAACATGAGCGTGAGTTGAGGTCAACGACCGTTCCTTTGGGGTGGTTCCCCTTCGGACGCTCATAGTTCCGAAAAGGCGGTTTATTTTGATGCATTTTCTAATTGAATCGTTCTATTCATTTGTATAGATTAGTATGTTAAGTTTAGACATGGTTTTGGTTACATCAACCCCGTCTTAAGGCACACTTTTGTGGAAGAAAACTCGCTAAATAATATATATATTACCCTGTTAGATTTATATTTCACGACCCTTAAACGTTGTATGCGCTCACGTATGCTCAAACTTTAACTTGTATGCTTAGATAAAAGTTTTAAGTTTAGTAATTCCAGTTTATTTGTCTTTAGACATTTTATTTGATTAAATGTATAATTAATTCGAAAAATTCTTTTCATCGCATTTTTTTTTACTTTTTATATGATCTTTGAATTTAGATTGTATATTATGATGAAATTCTGACTCATATCTGTATTTAATATGGTTAGTATTTGAAATTTATTTTTATTTTAATATATTTTTAACTTCTTAAGTTATATTAGGCCTTGAAATGAGGCCTTTTTAGATTAAAATAGTAAAGATAACATTAATAAAAAGTACCGTTAAAGGGATAGTCCCAACTCTTAAGGTATAGAAGGATGGGATTGTATGTTAGTTTTATTGTTACACAAGTCACAAAATAGCGTTACGTATTAATGCCTGAATAGTTTTATTACATTTTTCAATTTATTAATTTAAGGAGTAGAAGGATGGGATTGTATGTTACTTTATATGTCACAATAGTCAGAAAATAGTGTTACGTATTCCTGAATCATTTTATGAAAAATCCGCTTGTATTTTTATATTCCTTCCCCTTAAGTTTGAACTTAAAGTTACCCTTTAAATATGAAATCGTTTTTATTAATATCAACCCCATCTTAAGTAAGTACGTCAGTGGCGTAGCGTGCCTTGGCGAGGCCCCGTTTATTGTTTGAGGGCCCTTATGATAGGTAAAGATTTATCAAAAAATAAAAGTTTGCATAAAATAAAAATAAATATTTTTTATCATCATATCTATCTGTCACTTTCCAATATACGCTCTTGCCCTTTTTTCGGCAAACTGGTTTATTAAATCATTTATAGCTGATGATGACTTTAGTTTTTCTAAAGTTTCTGCCTTTATGGACAACTAGCTGCGCCTCGCTGTTTTACCCGCGTAAGTCCCGATCCCGTGGAAATATCGGGATTAAAAGTACCCTATATGTTAATCCTGGTCTGCAGCTATCTAGATACCAGGTTTTATCGCAATCGGTCCAGTAGTTAAGTAGGATAGTGACAGGTCCTAAAGGTCCTTAAAACTTCGATGGGACATGAACGCCGTGACAGGCGTTCATGTCCCATGAAAATATCGGGATTAAAATTAGCCTATGTGTTAATCCTGGTCTCCAGCTATCTAGATACCAAGTTTTATCGCAATCGGTCTAGTAGTTAAGTAGGATAGTGACAGGTCTTAAAGTACCTCAAAACTTCGATGGGGATGTTTTTAACAGTTTAAATTTTTGCTTACGCACGTCGGGGTCCCCCTTGGCCCGGGGGCCCCGTATAATTGATACGGCAGATACAGCGGTAGCTACGCCCCTGAAGTACGTATTTAGGTAATATTGCAATAGGTATTTACAAACAATATTTGATGGGTTAGGTAGTAGCTACATCCTCCATTTGATGTCGTGTTTCTGTAAACAAGCTACGCTAATAAATGCAAATATTACGAAGGAGATTATGCACATTCGGTTAAAACGTCCCTTTTGATCTGTCAAGATGTTTGGGATGTTAGAGATGTAATAAATTAAAACTATTTCTGTGAGTATTATTGCTTTCATCCGCTACTTCGTCCATGTAGGGGTCGTGATTTCCAAAATCGTTTCTTAGCGGATGACTTCGTAAATTAACATAGTTCATTAAATTTTTACTAACAAATACATTGCACTACCTGATTAATAAATAAAAATTAAATTAAATAATAGCTATCTGTGTGTCAAATTTACACGACAAACAAAATATAGGCACCTGGAGCTCTCTCCATACAAACGTAGTCGACTGTTTTCTCCCTGGATAATGACACTAGAGCAATTATTTTTGTTGCATAAAACTTATAACTGCCATGACCATGCCCCTATGCTTTTTTGTTTATTGTTTTAATGTTCATTTCTATGATAATTAGAAAAGGAGTAAAAAAAAACAAAAAATAGGGGCATAGTCATGGCGGTTTTATGGCACAAAAATATATGTCCTAGTGTCATTATCCAGAGAGGAAACAGTCGACTACGTTTGTATGGAGAGAGCGCCGGTACCCTTTCACATAATGACCTGCGGCCTTTCAACTAAACGCAGTATCTTCCAAGCAACCTTAGTCCATATTTGTTTTATGTGTATGTATATGGTTTATGAAACTATTTCAAAAGGGGCGGGTTATTTGACTAACTGGTCACTTCATTTTTTGTATTTATAATGTTAAATGTGTATATCTTTTTATTTTATTCTTTTATTATTTAAGTATTTTTATATTTGATGTATTTAATTTGCTTATAGATTAAATTAAATAGATTAATATTATTTCAATAGTAAGTTATTCATAGAATGCTAGGCTACTGGACTTATCCTTTTCAGTTGTTATTTAAATTTCACATTAACGCTGTTGGATTTTATTTTTATATGAAGCAAATTTTAGTTCTCTTTACCCATTAAATTTTTACAGTTCTTCGGTCCATTAACACCCCCACGTATGGACTACTTTTTACGAACGAGTTACAAATGTACAAATGTGTTTATCCAATTGGTAAGATTCGTTTGTTGCGTGGGCCGCATCGGTGCGGAAAAATCGCGTAAGGTACCATGCGGGTGGTCAGCGAGCGAGACTGAAACCAAAACGCGATTTTGAACCTTATTGCTTATATTATTAACAAAAGAAATAAAATACTCTTGATAATCTATATACTAATATTATAAAGAGGTAACGTTGGTAACATGTATGTTGGGGATAATCTCCGAAACCACTGGACCGATATTGATGATATTTTGCATAGAGATAGTTTGGGGATAGCTGAGTGTGATAAGCTTTTTTGTATCCCGAAATTCCCACGGGATCGGGACTAACGCGGGTGAAACAGCGTAGCGCAGCTAGTAAATAAATAAATCTTTATTTCCTTAACTTACATAAAATTAAAAGTAACATTATTAGTAGGTTAGTAGGTACTTATAGCAGAAGTTATAGTAATTCTAGAGAATTTTGTCATGGATACATTTATGTAGGTAAGCTTGAATGATAGTCAATCAGTATAGATATCAAGGTTTTAAAAAAACCTTATGATTAGTACTGTGTCCCAAACTGGTGGAACTCTCCATTGAAATTATGAGTTCAAGACGCAAATGCCAAACACAGGGTTGCGGGTTCGATTCCCGCCTCAGACAAGTATTTATGCTTAGATATTTGTCTGTGGTCTGGTTGTTTCTATGTATTATAAGTATATATTTACAAAAGAAAAGTATATAAGTAGTATATCCGTTGTCTAGCACCCATAACACAAGTCTAGTTACTTAACTTGGGGCTAGATGGCGATGTGTGGAATGTCCTTTAATCTAATATATAAAAATAAGTCGGGTTTTCCTTCCTGACGCTATAACTCCAGAACGCACGAACCGATTTCCACGGGTTTGCATTCGTTGGAAAGGTCTCAAGCTCCGTGAGGTTTATAGCAAAGAAAATTCAGGAAAATCTGGTGGCGAAACGGAGTTCGCCGGGTTTGCTAGTATTTAATATTTATTATTTTATATTTATAGATATCAATGTTTTAAAAAAAACCTTATGATTAGTACTGTGTCCCAAACTGGTGGAACTCTCCATTGAAATTATGAGTTCAAGACGCAAATGCCTTAGAAAATTCATACTAATTAAACATCAAATTGTTACCTCGATGGATCGAAGCATCAATTATAGCAGCATAGATTGGTATGTAAACAAAATTGAAAGATATTACTTACATATTAAACGGCACACGCTAAAAGCGTAACCGTGTTCTGTAAATTGAATCAATTTGCAAATAATCCCGCTCAGTCAATACCTATTGCTATCACCTGACTGATGGAATATTGGTCAGGATATCACTGATCTATCAGCCAATTGGGAGGCTCACAGCTAAGCAACGCTCGCTGATCGTTTACGGTCGTGCGGGTTAAGCAACGCCTGGCGCGGTCATTTCTTCGATGGGTGACCAAATAGTAGTGTGACAAAAATGTATTTTCGTGTGCCCCTCCGTGCTTCGGAAGGCACGTTAATCCGTTGGTCCCGTCGTTAGGTCAAGTTAGAGGCCTTAGGGCGATCTGAAAACTCTAACAATAGGTGAGCCGCACCACTATACGAGAAGTAGAAGATCAGCCAATTAAATAATAAAGGAATTAAGTTTCAGCGATAAGGCCGCCCATTTGTGCAGTTTGTACTTTCTAGCTATATTTACTTTGTATATTCTTTGTTCCAAGTTCATAATTTGCTTTGTCAATGGTTGTACAAATAAAGTTATCTATCGGTGTTTTTAAAAATAATTAGAAACAATCGAGTTTAGGGGTCTAAGAAGAATAGACCTTTCTTACTCCAACGGGATCGGGTGAAACCGCGGGCCAACTAGTTCGAATATCTTCTCTACTACATAAAAATAAGTCGGGTTTTCCTTCCTGACGCTATAACTCCAGAACGCACGAACCGATTTCCACGGTTTTGCATTCGTTGGAAAGGTCTCTGGGTCCGTGAGGTTTATAGCAAAGAAAATTCAGGAAAAATTTCAACAGAAAAGCGGGAAATTTGGATATGGCAAAACAACGTTTGCCGGGACAGCTAGTATGATATAAATGTCATAGAAACTGCAACGAAATGCAGGCCACTGTCACCGCTCCCCCTGTCCAAGCAAAGCCGATTATAATCACGATAAAAACGCCAGAATATACCCCCCTCACTCTCTCCCTCGGCTTATCCGATCTCCTGTCAAAAGTCTTTCCAATTTATGTATTGCAGCCGACACCCTGTGCTACTATAGCGATATAGCGATATTATTTATTGGTGGACAACGCGCCCAACTTCCCTTTACTGCGATATTCTTCTATCAAGATATATGGTTGGTATGGCCTGCAGATCATTTGATTTAGATGGCTTTGTAAAAATGACAGAACGTTTTAAAATACAAAGGTACCTATTTGAGTCTCCTTTGTTTTTTCTTTTTCGCTCTTTTCCACTTTGTGTCTGATAAGCTCTCATAATTTTGGTGCGCCATGCAGGACAGTCTGTCCTGGATTGTCGGGTCGGATAATTCTTCCTCTGAAATGAGTTTCACCATGCTGGTCTACCACGTGGCAGGAGGTGATCCTCTTCCCCTACTGCGCTAGTTGTAAAGCTTTTTTCACAACGTGTTCTTCGCATCACGTGACCATACCATCAGAGACGGTTCTCTGTTAGCTTTTATTCTGAATCACTATAGTTTGGAAATTACGCATTGGCGCTCTTTTCCACTTTGTGTGACATTAGCTCTCATAGTTTTGGCCATGCGCTAGGACAATCTGTCCTGGATTGTCGGGTCGGACAATTCTTCCTCTGAAATGAGTTTCGCCTTGCTAGTCCACCACGTGGCAGGAGGTCGTCCTCAACCTCCTGTATTCGGGAAGTTGTAATGCTTTTTTCACAACGTGTTCTTCGCATCACGTGACCATACCATCAGTGACGGTTAGTTAGCTTTTATTTTGGGCATTACGCATTGCCAGACTAGAGTGGAGGTTTTTGAACAAAATTCTGTGAGGGTAAAACTTCGAGCTTCGAACTAAAACGATACTGCTAAGGGAGAATGCAAATAATAGACTTGAAATTGCCCGATAGTTGGAACTATCAACTTTGATCTAGATTATGCAGAAAGTTTAATTCATCAAAATGTTAATTTCCAGAATTTTGCATTGCCTAAATGTTGAATTTTCATAATGTTGGTGAAAATAAGATGAAAGATTGTTCGATTACTTTTTTGTCTTCATTATCGTAAGACAATCGAATCGGCCGATCGTTTAAACGTTTAGTTGTGGTCCCGCTTTCGCCTTAAACCTAAACTGCCTGGTTTAGACTGAGATTGATTCTGCAAAAACACAACTCCATACTTTTTTTTTCATATAATAGGATGGTATACGAAACATTTTTTTATTTTCATTTTTTCAATTGTGGTTAGCAATTCATCCTAACACACATAGACAGTTTTTAAAAATTGACAGACAAAGTTGCCCAAACACAAAAAGCACTCGGAAATTGTGTTTGTTTCGAAACTCCGGAAACCGCTAAGCTTTTAACGTAAACTCGATGGAACAACGAAAAAAATACAAGCTGTGTCATTTAGAAGCGACAGGTCACAATCAAAAAAATATACCTTTTTGTGATGAAACTAAAACCCGAATGGCTTAAACAATAAATGAAAAACAAGGCTTGTGCCTGTTTTGCACACCGCGCCGCACAATATATTGGCTTTGTCGGTTTTAGGTACACTATTTCAGTTAGGTAATCTGTACCTATGTACGGTCGGAGTCAACATTTCAGACCCACCGTAGAGCTCCAAAACTGGTATTATTAATCCCCGACGCAAAAGCGACGGTGTGTTATTAGTTTGACGTGTCTGTGTGTGTCTGTTTGTGGCATCGTAGCATCGTTTGAAAGGTGAATTATTAGAATGTTTTCAACTCAATCAAGGTTCCAAGGTCTAACTCGAGTTCAAATTTAAAGTCTTTCAACTCATGAATTTATTAGATAGTCATTTTAGAACTCTACAGTGGGTCTGCAATTTTGACTCTGACCGTATGGTCGCCTGCATAATTACAAACCTTATACCTTAATCTTATATGATTAATGTTTTCAACAAAAGCAAGATTCTAGATAAAGTCTTTTAACTTTAGAATTTATCAATCAACAATTATTAGAAAAACATTCCAATAATAGTATTTTTAGAAATCTAACGTGAATCTGCAATCATAAGTCCGGGACCTAACTGCCAAAATTCCAAAATTCATTAAAAGTTTAGAAGCTTGGTAACGTATAACATTTTTAAAACTCTTTATTCAGTTTAATTTAAATTGTGTTAAAATAATGATTACATTGTAAACTGGGATTATTATCAACAAACAAAGTTAAGACAATGTCAGTGAAGTTCTATATCAGAACTTAATTCCTTAGAGACATGAAACTGGCACAATATCTCAGCGCTCCTTATTCAGAATAATCTAATAAAAACAACATTTTGCAACTTTAATATTGGTAATTTATAATTTTATTTTACCTATTCTATTTTTATTTGATAAAACTTATTAGTTTTAATGTTTTTTGTTAAGGTGGTGGAACGCGAGTGCGTCTACAGAGCGCCGAGATTAAATGATCAATCCACACGTGTATCGTAGGACGTTTTTATCACAGTTGTGAATAAAAGAAAAGAAAATAATAAATTACAAAATATTTGGTGATAAGTGATAATTGGTTTACAATTTTTTTAGGCAATATTTTTTTGTTAATTATACTCCCGAAAGGCCAGGCAAAAGACTATTAACCTATAGAGCCTCGTCTGACATACAATATTTTTTAGGGTTTTTTTCCATTTGTCGGGGGTTAAAAACAGAATATAATGGCACGGAAAAAACTATATTTAAGAAAAGGAAAAACAATACTAATATATTTAATCATTTTTTAAGACGTTATCACGTAACATTATCGTTCGTAAACCGACTTTATAGACAACCTTTTTTACCTCTTTTTTGGTACCTACCTTTTTTTATCTATCAAAACAGTATAACCCAGATAAATTAATAATGTTTCATCTACCTAACATGTATTTAGCAGTATGATACCAATTTAACTTATCCGGATAACTTTTACACACTAGTGGCGTCGAGGTAATGCATAACGCACGCGTGCGTAATACATTGGTTTATGAGTCTAAAAGCGGTTGAATAAGATCCACTTTATGAGCAACTGTGATAAAAAAAAATAGTCTTAAAAACGGATATTTTGTTGATATTTATTTGGGACAGCCCGATGCAAGTATGTTACTTATACCAGAGTTGCAACACAGTCACATTCGTAGGATACAACTCCGTTGCACAACTTTCAAATCAAATTCGTACACGTAGTACAAATGCAACTGTGAAGTAGGTATATAAATGTACTTATATACATTCACTACATGAATAAGAGTGTCATTAATCTTGGTAATAAATATCTCTCCCTATACTTGTCTCGGTAGGCGGCTGTGTTATGATCCGTCTTGATGGGCTGCGTGCAGAGAGCACTTAATAAAATGCGTTTTTCCAATTTATATTTATTCCTGCCTGTTTTATTCTTTACTGTGTGAAATATTGAAGGTGGAAAGCTTTTTGTAAGGAATTCGATCGGGAATTCGGATATTTTTTTAAGGTTTTCGATGTTATTGATGAATTATTGTAATGTATTTCCAGAGAGATTTTCTGAGTGTAGTACGAAACATCAAAAGAAGTAATCTTTACTTTTTTATTAGGCTTTGGTGAAAGTAGCTTTGCTAGTCCTGCGACTAGGCTGTGTTTTTAAAATTGCGATAAGAAATGATAATTTGTATAGATCACTATTACCCGCTAAATCGAGGGGTTGGGATTGAATTTTCTAAAATCCTTGCTATCTGTATGCTACATTTTAGGCTGCTGTGCTGCTGCTGTGTTGATATATAGGGTTATTAGTAACTAGCAGCGCACCGCAGTTTCACCCGCGTAACTCCCGATTCCGTGGGAATATCAGGATAAAAAGTAGCCTATAGCCTTCCTCGATAAATGGACTATCCAACACAAAAGTAATTTTTCAATTCGAACCAGTAGTTCCTGAGATTAGCGCGTTCAAACAAACAAACACTTCAGCTTTATAATATAAGTATAGATTATACTAGCAAGCCATTGAGGGCTACTTCTGTGCACCGTAACAAACAACTTTTGTACTACGACTTTTGGAAATACAAAAAAAAATGAAATTTTGAGGTTATGTAAATTCGAAAAAACAGCAGACGTTTCAAAACAAAGGTCATTCAGACTATAAACAGTAGATAAAACTTAAAAAATTAGTAAAATTTTAAGGTTAATGACCTCTATATGTGAGGAACAGCTGATTTTCAGGTAAACCTAACCTCAAAATTTTCAAAAAAATATTCGAAGTTCAAAAAGTCGTAGAACAAGTGTTTGTTTAGGTGCACAGAAGTAGCACTCAACGGCTTGCTAGAATAATTACCAATAACCTTGTATAAGCTAGACAGTAGCTTGTGGCTAGATGGCGATGTGTGGAATGTCCTGCAATATTTATTTATTTATCAATTTTTTATACTGTAGATTTCCCCAAAAATGCTTCCAACAATGTTGACTTTGTTATGTGAATCCTTTTCAGTATCGGGTGATAAAAATTCCACCTTTAGATTTAATGGTTTAAATTAATTACTTAGCTGCACTTAAGAACCCTGTCTGTACACTTGATAGTTGAGAAGATATTTAAGTGCTTCTTTAACTTTATATCTTAGATATAGCTGCTATATAAAATAATTAAAATGTATTTTATGGCTTAATATGCTGCAACATCATAAAGACGTAGTATTTTCTTTACTGCAATAACTCTCAAGTAGATTGAGCATAGAATACAGACTTTCCTGTCTGCCGATTGTTCTATATGAGAGAAGACGATTTTTTGAAAAAATTTAGTACCTCTTAGATGGAAATGAAATAAAATAAAAAACATTTAAAAACAAGCCTTTATTATGTTCTTGTTAATAAAAGCGAAGTTCCTATGGCCACCTTCCAGCTCCATCATCAGACGATGGTTACCAATGAAATACAAACTACTAGTCAAGACGATTCTAACGAGCCCAAACTCGATGAGGTTGTATCGTTTCATTGCGAAGTTCGTATGGCCACCTTTCAGGTCCATCATCAGATCAGCACCATGTCATCAAAATATTGCATTGGCACCCGATTTCCACATGTATGCAAAATTTCAGCTCAATTGGTAACCGGGAAGTGGATCAAAATTAAGTTGCAAGATTCCAACCGAACAAACATACATACATACATACACTGCAAGCTAAATAAAAGCTTATAAAAAGATCCTTCTTAGGTAACTGTCTGTCTGTTTATCTGTTACATTATTCTATAATCTATACTAATATTATAAAGCTTAAGAGTTTTTTGAACGCGCTAATCTCAGGAACTACTTGTACGAATTGATTTTTTTTTGTGTTGGTTTATCAAGGAAGGCTTTAGGCTATTTTTCATTTTGATATTCCCATGCGATACGGGGGTGAAACCGCAGGGCGCTGCTACTTATACATAAAAAAGAAAAATACTAATCAAAAAATCTCTTAAACTATAAGAGCTCTGAGTCCGAAACTTTGCATGAGCGTTCCATTTAGGACGAACGGAAACCTAAAAAAAGATTTTTGGAAATTATACCTCGAAAGGGGTAGAAAGCACTGAAAAACTTTATAGTTTGTAGTCATTAATATGTATTTTGTGTTTGTAAGAAATAAATATCACTTTTGAAGAGACATTAAGGCGGGTAAAGCCGCGGATCTCAGCTATATACAAACCCAGCAAAATAGAACTATGAAGGTCTGTTTTCTTACAAACGGGTAAAAGCAAGTTAAAATTTGGATCAAATGCGACTGTCCATAATCTATTTTTTGCTGAGATCGTAGACCTTTGTCCTGTTGAGATCATGTTTGCCATAAAATGTGAAAGAATTCGTTAACTCAATATTTTCTCTCCGTTAAACTCAGAAGGTATAGGTGCTGGACAAGCCAATCCATCTAAAACGTGTCCGAAGCAGCAGCGTGATAACACAACAGTGAATAACATATATAGGTTGCTCTATAAATCATATAGATTAGATTTAAAGGCGAGTTATCGGTCGATACGAAGTCTGTGGTCTACTTTTAGAAATAACCCTCGAGTATTAAACTGCTTTATAACTATCGTTAGTGTTTGGAAAGCGTGCTTTGAATATAATGTTAGTTCCTAATTGTTCTATTTTAAAAGTAATTGGCTGTTGCTCTCTTGGAATGCAAAAAATCCTTTTACAACTAATATCCATTGACTGCTAATATTTTTCTCATTCATTTATTTTTCTTAAATTTAGATTTTTATAAAAACAAATTGAATACAAAATATATACATCACTATAGAAACTTATAAAAAAATCCCATCTAAGCACTTACATACTACATACCAGGTACCTTTTTACAAGTCTTAACAATAACGTATGAATTTTGCATATAATCCCAGCCGGCCGTGCACCAATGTATTTTTCTAGGGATCGTATGACACCACAAGCGCAACTGGTATCTAGTATCTTTAAAATCAAAATGTCATAGACATATAGGCTATTTTATCCCGATATTTTCTAGGGATCGGATGAAACCACAAACGCAACTAGTATCTAGTATCTTTATATCAAAATGTCATAGACACATAGGCTATTTTTATCCCGATATTTTCTAGGGATCGGATGGAACTCCATGTGCATGTGTTATCTAGTATCTTTATATCAAAATGTCATAGACACATAGGCTATTTTTATCCCGATATTTTCTAGGGATCGGATGGAACTACATGTGCAGCTAGAATCTAGTATCTTTATATCAAAATGTCATAGACATATAGGCTATTTTATCCCGACATTTTCTAGGGATCGGATGAAACTACAAGCGCAGCTAGTATCTAGTATCTTTATATCAAACTGTCATAGACATATAGGCTATTTTATCCCGATATTTTTAGGGATCGGATGAAATCACAAGCGCAAATAGTATCTAGTATCTTTATATCAAAATGTCATAGACAAATCCTGAAATTTGAGAGGTTTAGGATAATCGAACTGTATTTATCGTGTGATAAAAACGTGTTTACCGTAGATTTATATGGCGTAGAAATCACAACTGTTTCGCAAAATATACCAATCAAATCTGTAGGGATCATAAATAGGAAAATGAAACGCGGTGTAAAATATAAATATTCCCATGGTGTTTGTAAGACGAGTTTCCTATAAATTCTATGGGACGATATCGGCTTTTATGGCTTATGGTTGCAGGGTTTTTGACGCTCGCTGTGACAAGATTCTTCCGATGCCTTGACACTTGGCAGTGGTAAAGATACTAATTTTAATGGCATAGGAAAAAATAAACAAATAGACACAGATATGAATTTTATAAACTATAAATTCTTTCTACTACATAATTAAAGACCTGCAGACTTGATTATTTATGATTTGCTTCCTTTACAAAGTTTTTGTCATTTATATTAAGTATAAATTAAATTCTAATTTGTAATTGATTCAGTAACATTTTGTATTAATATTATTTCATACTCGTTTCGGCGTCGCACGGCTATATTATACATGTATTATACATACAAAACTTCCTCTTGAATCACTCTATCTATTAAAAAAAACCATATCAAAATCCGTTGCGTAATTTTAAAGATCTAAGCATACATAGGGACAGACAGCGGAAAGTGACTTTGTAAAACAAACTATGTAATGATTTGACATTATTTTAATAAATTCAATGGGTTAATAGGTTAAATAGCATAGGACTTAATAAATATATCAAGATATATGTACATACTTATACTGTATTCGTGAAAAAATTATTGAATGGAATTGAAGTGATCTATCGAGAAAATCTCTTAAAGATATTTTGAATCATAGTATCTTATGTAAAGAAATCTAGTTATAGTTTCTCAAAGTTAAACTATTCTCACAGGAATCTCTTATAAAGTATGAGTATTCAAACTTTAAAAAACATCTTTCAGCAATTGTTATTGTAACACTCACGACACAAACACCGAGATAAAAGAGGAATATTGAAAATTCAACTCCTGTGGGAAGTGAAAAATGGTTTTCAATTTTCATATAAGTATATTTAAATATTTTACTAGTAAAAATCCTTTCCAAAATTAGTGTGCAGGTTTTGTTTTAAATAATTATATTACTGTTATAGCAATTACCTAAAGATGAAAGGGTACCGGGGGCTCTCTCCATACAAACGTAGTCGACTGTTTTCTCCCTGGATAATGACACTAGAGCAAATATTTTTTTTTTTCATAAAACTTATAACTGCCAAGACCATGACCCTAATCCAGGGAGGAAACAGTCGACTACGTTTGTATGGAGAGAGCGCCGGTACCCTTTCACCTTAAGATTATAGTGCCACAATAGTAATAAGGTTGCTTAAAAAAACTAGAGGTGGAGGTCCTTATTCCTCTATAGATTCAGCAGCAATACTTAGCCACCACTAGCTACTGGATAAAAAAACTGAAACCTATCTAAGTATGACCAGGAAAAAAAAATTTTTTCAGCATTCATAAAAATTAAATAAGCGTGCTCGTTTTATTATACTTCTTGCGCAAAATATAAACAAATAATACGTAGTCCGTTGTCTTGTCGCTTTAACCATGTACCGGTTTACCCAGAGTCAAAACTCTATATCCATTCAAAATTAAAAGTTAAATACTTCTTTACACAGAAGGTATAAACAATACATAAGTAGTATTTACCCTTTATTTACCACCAACGCGTAAAACAACAGACAGACATTGCCCATCAAGCCAAACTATATGCCATTTTAAGCCAATTAATTGTTCGAAAACTGTCCGTTCATAATTACATCGACATGATAAATCTACGTGCAGTTTGTACGCACCTGGCATTAAGTATCAAAGGCGAGTATACACTGGGAGCAAGTAATGTAACACATACACTACAAGGTAGAAGGACACAGTGTCCTTCTACTATTATCTAATTGATACTTAGGTATTTTGACTTAGAGCCTTCACAGTCGATAAATTGCTGGGTCAGTGTGTGAATTTTAACACTGACTGACTGACTCGATGATGCAATTGATTGGTCGAGTGATAGTGTAATTATGATGTCATGACGCGTCGTTAATTCCCTTAGACCTAAAGACCTTAGAAGGCGCACACTACAAGGTAGAAGGACACTGTGTCCTTCTACTTTGTAGTATAATTGAACTAAAGACATGACGCTTTTTGAGATAAGACTTTGAAGGATTGCGAATATTTTTTTTTTTTTTTTTAGTTATGACACTATTTGTGGTGGGACATAGTGGCGATCCACATGCGCATTTTAATTATATCATAGGGAAGTTGTTACAGTTTCTCTAGTCCTTTCAACATGTCATCCTTCTCCACTGCACTCTATTCCCCGTCAAATCCGCGTTTACTGCCCTTGGCCCTATATTCTACCCAATGCATTCCCTTCACCTTTACTTTGGAGGAACACCTCCCATTTTCCATCCATTTTCTTCCAAGACCTGTACTCTTTTTATGACGTGAGTATCCACTCTCTCTGTAGTGCCCGTACTACGGCGAAGAAATACTACATTTCAACTTGTCAGTAATGGCTGCTACTGTTATACTTTCCCTTTCGTTTTTTAATCCTATCTGAATTTCTTGTAACACCACACATCCATCCCCTAAGCACACTATTCTGCACCTCTTTACCTATTTCTCCAGCCCTGCTTCACAGCTTATAACAACGCCAAAGACTTGGTAACATACTGAGGTAAACATATCTGACACACGTAATCATTTCCTTCCTTTAATTTGTGCCATCGACACGAAGAAGTTTGGAGAAAAAATCTGTTATTATTTCAGAAAAGATATGTTATATTATATTTATTTATTGCGTTATAATAACACTTTTTGTAGGCGATGGATACATTAAAAAATGATAGGTGCTAAACTAGATATATAAGTGCTAAACAGGTATAAAAAGTGCCAAATTTATTACCGAAAGTGATCAATTAGCATCACTGTTATATTACACATCAAGCACTCAGTGTATCCAAACTTATTTACCCAATACATTGCGGTATGAGTAGGTGTAATGAATAGGCCAATTTTCCACATTTTCCGCTATTAGCCGCAACGGACGCGGACATTGCGTTCGCAAACAGCCCGTATGTCCGCTTGTTTGGGATAAAAGTATTTTTGTAACGATTAGACAGAGTTTACTTTGCTTACCTGGCCTGGTTATGCGGGCTTGAAATTGTATTGTTTGATGTTTACTGGGTATTTACTTTATATTTATGCGTTAAAAGTAACTAGTGGTTTGTTCCGTATTTTCTAATTTATACTTAGGTATTTTGACTTACTAACCAAACTATATGCCATTTTAAGCCAAATAATTATTCGAAAACTGTCCGTTCATAATTACATCGACATGATAAATTTACGTGTAGTTTGTACGCACCTGGCATTAAGTATTAGTACCCGGATGACCGAGCTTAGCTCGGTATTTTTTAATTTTTTTTACTTAGTCTAACCTTAAAGCAAACACTGATTGACTTCGTGTTGCTTAACAAAGCCATCTACTGGAATAACTTTATTGCTCACAAAAAATGGTATTAGTAGTTCGCCAATAGATGTCAGAAAGAGTCATATTTTTCAGATAAAAAAAAGTAACTTTCGATTAAACACGAATAAAATGACATTTTCTAAAAATGATTTCTAGCTAGATCGATTTATCGCCCCCGAAACCCCCTATATACCAAATTTCATGAAAATCGTTGGAGCCGATTCCGAGATTCCAATTATATATATTTATATATATACAAGAATTGCTCGTTTAAAGATATAAGATAAGCGAATATTCACTGGGAGCAAGTAATGTAACACGTACACTACAAGGTAGAAGGACACAGTGTCCAATTGATACTTAGGCACAACTTAGGTATTTTGACTTAGAGCCGTCACAGTCTGCCGGGTCAGTGTGTGAAGTTTAACACTGACTGACTGACTTGATGATGCCATGAGCGGTCGAGTGACAGTGGAATTATGATGTCATGACGCGTCGTTAATTCTCGTTGCGCCAATGTATGAACACCCTTAATTTGTCAACTTCGTAAATGAAAGAACACAATTAGACGTCTTTTCTTAGCGGTTAAAAAAATTCGTCTTATAAAAACAGTTCTTATCTTGGAAAAATTACGAAAACATTTTCTTATTACCGAATAATTTACCTTTTTATACTCCTTAATTTTAAACTACCTATTAAAAAGAACTTCTCAACAATCTTTATACCTACATTGTTTGCCAGAATACGCAACTTAATGAAGACTCGTAAAAGATTTGATTGCTTCCCCTTGGCTTCTGTTTTGAAGATACCAGTTAAGATTCTGTAATAAAGTGGTCAGAAGTATTGTTTTTTCACACCAATTTGCTGGAAAGAGTTTTAAGTAGCGTTCATTTGTTTAAGTTATTTTTATTCTGTTGGATTTTCGCCAAAAGAAATCAAAGGAGCCATGCAGATAATGTTGAGTATTAGATTCTGCAGCCAAATTATCATTGCTTTTGCCAGCTAGGTTGAACTGAACATAGAGTAGGTACAACTTTCAGACGGTCGATGGCATTTGAAGACAACTATAGTTCCTTTTGTTTGCCAATCCAAATAGTCGGCGAGCTATCTGTTGATAGAAAAGTCTGTATTCTGTTATCTCTAGTATTAGAATTATTGAAACGTGAAGCAAATCTCGCACATTCGACTCGAATACACGCTTTCTACAGAGATAAGAGTCAAGTCAGACTATTAACAGACAAATTATCATGGCTTTTGGCATCTGTGTACAATACTTGGTTGTCAAATATAACCTAAGTTAAGTTACCTAGTTGGTTTTGTTGCTTCATTTGTTAGGTAGCTATGTTGGACTTAGTATTGGTTATGATCAACTTAACAAAACCTTGATCTTTGAGAAACTAAATATAGTTTAAAAAGCTACTTAGTAAGTAGGTATCTGAGTATACCAACATTCTTTATGTAGTTGTGGGGCGTAGAAAGAGTGTTTTTAAAGAGTTTATTGCCTATTAAAGTGATTTTGAAGTAGATTCTCAAATTTCATAAGTAACCTACTGAGTTACGCTCTTTCACAAGTTGAAGGTATTGCACTTGTCTTAATTGAAATCTAAATCGAAAGTTTATGTATGAAATATGTTAACAAGTTAAGTTATGTTATGTAAACCAATTAACGCTTCAGAAACTTCCAGAAAAAACAACTTCGATTTACGAAACCATTATTTCATGGAAGCAATTAAATTGTAGATGGAAGCAGAAATATTATAACAAATAACAGCGATATTTACCTGTTTTCTTTGTTTATTAAAGGTATTGAGGTCATGACCTCGCTGTTGGTAATGTGTATTTCAGAGACGCGAACACCCTGGGCATATTTTAGGGAAGCATTTAGACAACAATAGCTAGTTTTAGAGAAAAAAAAGAACACTTATACTTGAGACATATTTCCCTTTAGTTCCAGATTACATCAAATCTATTATTTGTCTCAAAGCATAGTTTTTTAGATTTATTAGTATGCGTGTTCCAGTCCAGCCCAAACTATTTGAAGGGGATAATCATCAAATAAATATTGTCTCCTTGAAATTAAACTATTACATAATAAAAAAACATTTTAAACGGTCATTTGTTGGTTTGAATATAAATATTCTGTATTTCATCTGGTCACCACAATACAAGCCTAGTTACTCAACTTGAAGTTAAATGGCGCTGTGTGCAAAGTCCTGCAATATTTATTCTTTATCTTATTCCATAAACTGTGTATCTAAGAATGATAACAATTCTGTTGAAATAAATTTTAATTATGTTAGAAGACTTTTTTTGTAAAGCCCAGGGCGGAAAATCCTTGAATACGCCCAATGGTGTAATATGTATATTGTATCTACTATTTCTACCGCTACTTTTGTCATGTTTTTCGCGCTTTGTTTTAAGTATATTTGTATCATCCGGCATCGCTTGGGTGGAAATCAGTTTCCGGTAGAAATATATCCTTTGTCCTCATTTTTTTCCGAGAAAATTCAAGGACCTAGTTATAGAGGCTTTGTTACTATGTAACGGAGAACGAGTGGTGTTATTCACTCGTGCATGTATACTTTCCTTGTTAAGAGGCTAGGTATTACTTGTCAGATGTCAAAGAAAATAATCTCTAGGCGATTTACTACTTGGATTTTTTTTGCATTTTAGTAATTTTTTGACGTGATAACGTCTTATAAATCGATGAACACCAGCATTCACAAAAAGTGTGACGTCATGTTATGGGCACGTGCGCGGAGCGTTATTGACAAGGTTATCAATGTTTTATTGTCGTCTATGCGATATACAGCTTTGTAAAATTACTTAGTTTTGCTGTGTAGACATTAGTTTTAAGCATTTTGCTAAAAGTAATATTTATAGCAGATAAAATAATTCTGAAAATTAAACAGCATTTTCTAATATGATCATCATAATCGGCCTGTTTGACGTATAATCAATCGGAAACCATCAGTCAAAGCGTTCGCGCTCTTTAGTATTTTTCCACAGAATAATCCTTCGATTAAACCTCAGTCCCAGCACAGGCGTGAATCAATAGTCGTATCCATACCAGCGGAAAATCAAAGCGACACTTCTCACGAAGTAATAACACGTGACTACGTTATTCTGTGTTATTTTTAGGCACAGAAATACTCGAAATGGTAAGTTTTGTTTATAACTTTGGTATGATTAGGTACTTAGTACATTTTTAGTGAGACCCCTGTTTATTTGAGAGTCTCTGAATCAAAACGTGCTACATTTTAGACCACGTCACTTACTGTTGGGTGAGATAGTGGTCAAATGCTAACCTATTTTTTATAAAAAACGTTATCCAAGTGAGTGAATTAAAAACTACTATAACACAACTGATAGGCAGAGAAAAATAGAGATGATATTAGGATTTTTTATAGAAAAACTTTGTCGTTGTTTTCTTTTCTGCGCAGCGGGACATCTCTGCGTAGATACAAACGTTACACTAGACTGAGCAAAGTCAAAGGATAAGTCAAAAATCTTTATTCCTTTCAATGCTTAATACCTAGGCATAAGATCACTTGGACACGTCTTAAAAACTAAGTGATGTGTGCCTTCGGAACGCGCCCACCAATGAGAAGAAGGCACAAGAAACTCATGGGGTTTTTTTTCATGTGATCAAGCTCACAAAGGTCAATATTATAAATAATTGAAACTATTATTTGAAATGGAGCAATTAAAGTCACGTCCAAGGGTTGAGCGATTTTGTATTATTGGGTACAAAATGTTGTAAAAAAAATGTTACTGTTGCCCAGTCTTTGCTAACAGGTCGATGAACGCCATAGATCTGACTAAGAAAATATTATGAAGTGCATCAAACAATTTAAGTTTTAAGTAGATAAACCCCAAAAATGTAGTCACCTAACATATTTTACAGATCTCAAAGTATCTTTGATGGGCTCCCTAAATATTCGTCGTTCCTGTGTTAAGGCCTATCAAATTTATGCGATACTTTATGGATAGCTTTATTTACAACGACGTTATATCTCTTAATATCCCTTCAATGTAAATGGAACTTGTGTTACGAGTTGTTTTTTAAGACTCTCGCTAAATTGGCCCTTATCGCTCGAATGGTCGTGTTTTATGTAATTTTGGGATGTTTTTCTCTTTACTAGACTTTTCGTATAGCGTCATTTGTAGATAAAAACTAAGTAAATGGATGCAGAGGGCGACCGATGTGCTTGTTCCCACTCGTTCTTACCTCCCAACATACTTACTGGGAACAAAAATCCCAGTCGTTACCAGTGAGAACGAGTGGCATAATAGTCACCTGTTCCTAGTCGTTCCTACATAGCAATGCTTCAGACGTTCCTTATCAACGCTTCTACTTTAAAAGATTTAGTAATATGACACTGACGTACCAGGCGTTCATAGGTAATAAGGAGCTCTCATCATATTTAGTCGCTCTAGAAGTCTTTGATGGAGAAGGCATATGTTGAGCGGTGAAAGTCCTGTGGCTAAAATGATGATGTTAATGAAGTAAAATATGTACTGTGGTAATGAAATAGTTATTCACAGTGTCTTTTTTCAATAACAATAACAGAGTGTATAATCGTTTATCACTCTACATAAGCTTTACTTAATATTTAACATTAAAGCTATAAAACAGTTTAATATATCAGTGTAGATCCGTTTTTTCTGAAAGAAAAAGAAAATTTGTTACAGAATCCAAGTTCTGCTAAGTTTTTTTGCGGCGCTCGCAAGCGGCTGCTGGGTTCTCAGTTCTTTTAACAGTCGTGAGGTTTTTTGCTTACGCTTACCTATTTTAATTTATAATTACATCCTTAAAATTATATTGTTTTCAAGTATACTTTCCTTAACCTTATAAAAACTGTAGGTACTTATATTTTTAAGGTATGAAATGATTTTAATGGAAGAGAATTACAAAAAATAAAATTTATGATATTTCCCACTGATTTTTCTGATAAGAATTTCTTGCGCTAATCCGAATTAACGTTAAATCCGACTTTTTAATCCAAAATCCCGACGAAAATTCAAAAAGCCAGTGTTCATTAAAACAAGCTCAATACGTAATCGAAGTAATCTGACCTCACCCTTTCTGATAACTTCTCAAATAGAATCGTCATTTCGAATCGAGAGCGGTTTTTGCTTGCTTGCTAGAATACAAAATGAGAAACGACGGATACATGAGGGACTAAGGGTATTTCAAGAAAGCCAGCATAATTTGTCCATAATTGGACGTAATACGATCTTCAAACCCATACAATTTTACTCCCAAATTGATGTTTTTCGTAAGACGAATAGAAACGATTTGATGTTTAATTAATGATCAACAAAAATATCAAAGGCTCAGTTATTTTTAGTAGCGACTCAGTCATTTTTACGTTCTTCGTGGAATTTTCCAAATTTATTTATTGAAAGGAAAATGTTAGTTGAGTTTATGAGGTAAGAGCCACAGACTAGAAAATAATCCTATAGAAGTCATATTTTCAGCCCTGAATCTTCGTCACGCCTGTTAAATGACAGTCAAACGATCAAACATATTTTTTAAGCAAATAAAAAGCCAATGAACATTCTATTTCTGCCAATTCGAAAACTTTTTCAGTTCCCGACAACTTTTTAACACTTTCCACGACTATTAAAAATTCAATGGGACCTAAAAGGCACCACTCCAGATCTGAAATCGATGTTCCTAAACGCAGTGACGGACTGGACGACTAATTGGTTCGGATAAAAAGCATTTGTACTTAGTGTTTTTACTAAAACTAGGAGTCGGTAAAAGTTTTATAGCAAACGGACGACGGGTTAACTAGGTGGGTGTTTCTGGAAGTTTCCAGACTATTTTTCGAGTTGTTTTATGAAATTTCATTAGTGGGTTATACTTTTTCTTCCTCGTCATTGGAGAACGAAATCACGTCCCTGAGTTGTTGCCCGATACAAAAACAATAGAATACGCGTTTTGGGGAAATAGAGTCGGCTCGCACCGACATCAATCTTCGTCCAGCGTATACTCATCGACCAAAAAAAAATCAAAAAGCCAACCCAACCCGTACAAGCCGACCGGAATACAGATGCGCGTTTCAAGATTTCTGCCAAAAAGTCTCGCTATTATCGACTTTGCCCCTCTAGGGAAGGGGAATAGTGCAGGAAATCTGACGTCATAGTTTGAAAAGTTGTTTGAGTGTTGAATTTGTAAATATTGGTACGTTTTTGAGAGACCCCAAACGATTCTCTTAAATGGAGTCATTTGTATTGTAGGGCGGGCAAGTTACATTCGAGTATAGAATGTTTCGTGTATTGACCACTTTGTGTAAGTGGCTGTGGGTTGAGAATGGCTTTGTCAGCTCGATGTGCACCGAATATAAATTTGTTTACGCTGCAAATACAACATAGAGTGAGTAGTGTGATCAAATAAAAACTCCACAGAGTAGCTTTCTTTATTATTTGTCAGAAGCAACGTCGCCAAGGGCCTCCTTTATCTTAGGAACTTCTTTTATATGTAGGTCAAAACGTAATTTATTTCATTTTTTGTGGGTGTCGTTTGCATTAATTTTGGAGGGCGGCATCTGCGAATAATGGCGTCTCCAAGTTCGTATATTATTATCATTTTATTGAATTTATCAACCCGCAAAAGATCGCTTGTGGAAAATTGACACCTTATAGGCCTAAAAAGTTCGTTAGACGGGAAAACTACTCTGCACGGTACTGATAGAAAAAAAAACAATATTGATTTTGTGTTTCTTCTTAATGAATATTGCCATGCATTAAATTGAGACTGAGACTTCAAAGTATTGTAATTGCACCGTCATTAAATTATTTATTGGTTAAGTTACAAGAATCGAACCTGTTGCATATGAGAACATAACAAGGCAGATGTCACAATTAACATTTTACCGACGTAATTACGCTCTAGGTTTACGCAGGGCCTTTGTACAGTCAGCAACAAAACCAATTTACAATTCCACCCAAATACGTACCTAAAGTACCTATACACTCATAACGTATTGTTTGACTTAAAATTCTCTGGCGCTCAATTGTCTGCAGATGCTATCTCTAAATTAAATAATAGATGGGTTTTTATTTGGAAAACATGTTTCCTTTGGACTTACATGGAATTTAAAATTCCGTTGTTATACAGCAATCTCGAAATTGCATTTCTTCGGCAGCCACGTTTCACGTGCTCTGCATTTCTTTTAACACTGTAATTTAAGATGTTGTATTATTTTGTGTAGTTTGATGCCATTTGGATTTACTCACTCTTACCATGGTTTAGCACCAGCTGTAAACAGTTGCCAAGATTATTTGTCATTTTGCTAACTCTACCTAAAGCCCGCATGACGACCGCCCTCAGAAAATATCATTTCGAAAACGCAATTAAACTTAAACTTCATTAATAAAAATACCTTATTTTCTTTCATTTAAATAATGGAGCGGCCATATTGTTCCTGCCGGTTCTTTGTCCAAGAACAATGGTTCCCTCTGCGGGCAGTTGTAGGTACCGTCACACTTTTTAAATGAAACGCGCCGTTAATCATTAATTACTAGAACATACTACTCTAATAACAGAGATGTAACTTTTTCCATTAGTTTTACTGCCTTCACCGTGTCTCAGGGATTGTACCGGTGTAATTAGAATCTGAGTTAACTGCTCTAACTAGTTCAACTGTTTAATGTTTAGTGGACTATATCTTGTTTGATGGTTTACTTATATTGCTAATTTTATCACAATATTAATCGAATGTTCATTTTATTACGCAGAGTAAATTAATAAATAAATACATAAATTTGGAGGACATTTCACTCATCGCCATCTAGCCCAAAGCTAAGTAACTAGACTTGTGTTATGGGTGCTAGACAACGGATATATTACTTATAATTATACTTTTCTTTTGTAAATATGTATGTACTTATAAAACATAGAAACAAACAGATCACAGAAAAATATCTAATCACTAGCTGCGCCCCGCGGTTTCACCCGCGTAAGTCCCGATGCCGTTCGATTTTTTCTCACCTTTTAAACCTTCCCTAGACCTCCACGAACATTTCAAGACTAAGATAAGATAAATCCGTTCAGCCGTTCTCGAGTTTTAGTGAGACTAACGAACAGCAATTCATTTTTATATATAAGACTAGCTGCGCCCCGCGGTTTCACCGGCGTAAGTCCCGATCCCGTGGGAATATTGATTTTTTCTCGCCTTTTAAACCTTCCCTAGACCTCCACGAACATTTCAAGACTAAGATAAGATAAATCCGTTCAGCCGTTCTCGAGTTTTAGTGAGACTAACGAACAGCAATTCATTTTTATATATATATAAGATATAAGATAAGATATAAGATATAAGATAAACACTTGTCTGAGGCGGGAATCGAACTCATGTCAGAATGCCAAACACAGGGTTGCCCCTGTGTTTGGCAGTCCGACATGGTGATTATTGCGCTAACTGGGTCGTCAATTAGGCTTAAGCAACAATTTCAACTGTAGCGAGAGTTTAATTTAACAGTAAAATAAACGACAAAAAGTTTGTGAAAACGTTATTTTTGTTATAGAACTATCCGTGTGACAGGTGCAACTGTAGACGAGATGTGTTTGCTCAAATAACACACATTGTGAATATAAAACCAGGGTACCTCCTGGACGATGAATTCAAATACAGCCACGTCTGAGCTCTCGGTTTTACTGCGGACGAATGTGCAAGCTCTGCTGAACTCACATTTGCCAAAAATGAAACGTCATTTTGTACAATATTTCAAAATATTGAAACTATGTTTTGCTGAGGAAATATTGAATTAAAGACTCACCCGCTAGCAATAAAATTAGATTAACCATTTACGATAACAATCTGTTGTAATGATAAATTATCGTCTTTCCGAACAAAAATATGCGCATCGCTAACAGAACTCGTTCCCAACTATTATGATTACTTCCATCTGAAAATGGTTGATTTATTCCAACGTTTTATCATGGAGGAAAATATTGGGAAATTCCCTGATTTCGTTTTTTTTTTCAGCAGTGTAATTTATCTAAAAGCCGTAAAACTAGACGGCTGGAGGCAGACACGTCCGTCTCCGTATAAGTACCCTGGCGAAATGCCAAGGGTGAGGGTTATGGCCTTTGGGTCATCTCTATAAGCGTCCAACAAACCGTCAATAGAATATCCACCTTGAAAACGGCTAATAACGCCCAATTTCCTTTGACACAGTGTTTGGCTTATACCTTTTCGAATCACATCAAGTTACCTCGTGCTATCACCACGTCATCTGTATTGAAGAGGTCCGTGGGCTTTACCTTATTAGAAATAAGATTGAGATTCGCTTGCGTGTTTTTCTCGATATTGCATCAACCTGGTAGTTCGGTGTCCCGCTTGTATTCCCTGTTCTTGTTTCGACGGAATTATGTCTACGTGCGATTATTGCTGAGACTTCGTCTTTTCTGTTGTGGTATTTCATGTTATTAAATTTTGATATATTGTTAGCAGATTTTCTTTTCTTGCCCAAGAAAGCGTGATTCGTTTTTATTGTGCCCTTTATTTAGTCCGAAAGTGTTCTTAATTTTGGTACATGGGGAATCGACATTTGTGTTATGGTTCTGTCCCTTTCGTAACTGGTAGTTAAGCTGAAGAGATATTGAGGTAAAAGTACTGTGAAACTTTATCTTTCTCATCCAGACAGTTTACTGTTTAGTACTTTCTCAACTTGCTTTAATTCTATTGACTTTTTAAGAGTACCCTTTTAAAACTTATCTATATCTTCTATCTAATGCAATAGCTAGCAGCATACAGTTTCAAACCCTTAACCTCCGAAAGCCAGCGTAACTAGACACCTCTTTGTGGAGTGGAACTCTTTGTTTCAACCGTAATTAGGAAGAAGAAAGTCGCCTCAACCTTTCTTTGCCTGGATACGGCGATTTGGCTTGTCGAATACTTTTTATTGGGGTTGATAACTGTTTGTACGTGTGAACTACCTAGTTTGATTGTGTGGAAGGTTAACTGTTATTGCTTTTGTTCGAGAGGTCCACCTGAATCGGGCTTTGGTAGTATTTTGTTTATCTTTATCGAACCTTTATAGGACCTTTAGCAAATTACTCTTCTATAGATTATTGTTTGCCTTCCGACTAAAACAATAAACTAAGTTCACAAAAATCTACCAATTCCTTTACTTGCGCATAACCACACATTTATAGAGGTTCTATGCAAATTAAATTACCAAAACTCTATGCATATTTACAGGTATAAGTTAAACCAGTCTGTTTTTGCGTCATATAGAGTAGTTATTATGATAAAATGAGCTATTTTGCCTTAACGATCAAACGCAGTAATTACGTTGACGGCCCTGTGTTAGCAATTTCCCTTGAAAATTGTTATTATCGCAGTCTCCCAGAGGTTTTGATGCCTCATAAAATGGACCTTGAAACCCAATGTATTTAGTCTAATAGAACTCATTGAATCCAAATTGGTATTACGTAAACGATCGAGCTTTTACATCCTGTCCTAAGTAAATAAAATATAAAAACGGGGAGCACCGAAATCGCCAAAGAAAACACCTGCACAGTCATCATACAGACATTCTCCAAAATCGGGCTTATTTCGTGCACAAGCCATTGTGCTTTATTGATATAGAATATTGGAAACAGAACGGCACCGGCGACACATTTGAATTCTGAATGCTTTGTGTTACAATGCTAAATGTAAATAAATTTGTTTCTTACTGTGTAAGGTTTAAGGTCATATTTTGTATGAGGGTGAAAGTGGTGATGCTGTAGGGTCGCCGGTCGGGACTGGAGACTGGCGATTTGTGCAGAGCATCAGTTGGAAGGTTGCCAGCAGGCGACGTGTTGCCTGCACCACGAAGAACCTCGCCGCAACGTTTTATCTACACAGAATTGAAAGCAGTGATAATAAAATTGTCTGGCCACACGGTCGCAATACAACGGTGGCTACGATTAATAAGTTAAATTAGTTTAGTTTCAATACCTGAAATTAACATTCAGCGATTTCGAATACGCTATTTAGTTCGGTTTATCTTGATTGCAAACGTACGGCGGCAAGTTTTGTTAGTTATTGGCTTCTTTTGATAAATAAGTTAATACCTATAGTTCAAATAGGTTAGTTAATTATGTTCAGTTGATCGAAGAAGACTTTTAAGATTGAAATAATTTACCAGGTGTAATAGCCATCGATTCAATTGCATGGTAGTATCAATGACGTCACGTCAAAATAAGAGAAAATGTACAAAGAGATGACTCAAAGCTCCAAGACTTGGACTTAGACGTTTTTGCGTCGGGGGTTAAAAACTGGCGATGATACTTAAAATTTAATTACGAAGCCAAAATTAAAAAATCACCTATTCCAAAATCAGCTATTTACAAAATGTACTCATTACTGTCAGCCACAAATTGCACCTCACATTATACAGTGGTAAGCATCCACCATTATTAACGCACCCCTAGAGACGTAGCGCTCTTATAATACGTGATACACATTTTAATTTCGACAAAACACGCGAAACACACACTGGAATTTAATTTCCGTAGAATAATTTATTTTGTGGTCACTTTATTGGTGGCCATTCGACGGAATTATGTTTTTTGGTTTACGTCCCAAATGACATGACGTTTCATTAGTGAGTATAAATAAAAGGTGTTTTTCGAATGTTATGCGTTTTAATGCAGGAATATGAAATTCAGATTCGTAAATCCCAAAATGTTGTGTAAATCAACATTGAAATAAATTCGTTGGTAAATTCAATGGTTACTCCAATTCTGAAAAAAGAACACTTTGGTATTGACTGGAATACAACTCTTTGTTAATCAAATAGTTGTCTGTAAGGTCGGTTTACGAACGATAATTATACGTGATAACGTCAGAGGAAAACATTGAAAAAATTAGATTTTTTTGTTATTCCAAAATTTTTTTTAATAATTTTAATTTTGTTTTATTTTATGTTTTTTTTTCCTTTAAATAAGTCTTCTATTCGTCACACCATAACATAATCCCAGATGAGCGATATTATTATTAAATTCTCTGTTTCCTAAGTTACCATGACGCGTGTGGTCATATTACCATGACGCACGACGTCCCACAATATTACCGTGACACTTTTTTGTGAATAGAAGTGTTCCATCAATTTACTAGCCGTTATCAAAAGCTCTTTAAAATATACCTCTATAATATTTTTTATAAAATATTTTATTATTTAACAAGACAACAATATCATTGTAGCTCTTTTTTGTGTTTTTTGTGATAACTAAATAACTAGTAGGTATAATTATTAACAAGAATCTTTAATTATAATAATTAATTAAACATTTGGTAAAGCACTTTTTTGTTGACGGTATTTTTATTCAAAATTAATTTTTAGTCGTTATTTGTCGAGAATTTAGAAAGTGTGAACCTCTGAGATGGGTCGCTCGGGGATCGGGTCGCTCGGAGACTAACCCATTAAGGTGAAAGGGTACCGGCGCTCTCTCCATACAAACGTAGTCGACTGTTTCGACTGTGCTAGTGTCATTATCCAGGTAAAAATCAGTCGACTACGTTTGTATGGAGAGAGCCCCCGGTACCCTTTCCTCTTAACAAACAAAGTAGTAACTACTTATTGTTCTGTGAATCTGGATTTATGTGTGACTGTGCCTCGGGATTTTGCACGTGTATGTCGTTATCTCGTGGGAGTGGGGCTTCCAATCCCGCATACTATTGCGGGGTCTCGGTATCGGCGGGATCAAGAATTTTCAATGGCGCGGGATCCCGGTATAATGGGCATTTCACGATTAGAAAGATTAATAGTCAGCCAAACTACTTCGTAACTTGATTCGGAATTTAAACTCTGCTTTAGTTCCTCTAGCAATGTCGGAGCTTGAGTAGACGTGTTCTTTTCCGTGTTGAATACATCAGCAGCTTCATTTTGGACAATGTGCGAGCGACAGCGCTCACGAAAGCACGTGGGCCCGTAACATTTTTCAATCCCGCAAATCCCGCGGGTCCCGCATCTCGAATCCCTCAGTGAGCGGCATTGAAAAATCAAGCGGAATCTCGGTATTTTGGGATCTTGGTAAACCGTGATTAGAAGCCATATGTGGGAGTATAAACCACTTAGAATGACCGATTTAACCGATTTCAGAAGAACTCAACTCAAAATATAACTAACTAGCAGCGCTCTGTTATTTCACCCGCGGAACTCCCGATCCCGTGAGAATATCGGGATAAAAGTAACCTATAATACTTCCAATGAATCAGTGTATCCTTATACCAAGTTTCATAAATATCGGTCCAGTAGTTTCGGAGCCTATTCGTTACTAACAAAAAAATCTTTCGTCTTTATTCATCAAATATTAGTATTCTTAAGTATAAGTATAGAAGACAAGAAGTTATAGCAGTGGTTGCTAAGGAAACATATATAAATTTTGTAATTAGACTGATTAACCTTTAGTAAAAATTATTATCAAAAATATGTCAACTGTACTTATTCAAATTAGTTATACAAACAGAAATGTTCAAACGACTACAAAAATATAATTAACTTTCGCTGTTCCAAAATAATTAATAATTAATTTAATTAATATAACCTGGTAGCTATGTCTTCAGTAGCTACCCTTTTTACAGAGATTGAAAGAGACCTTCTAACAAATTATTAACAAACATTTAGTTGAAATATTTTCTGGGAAATAACTTAGTTATTTGAGTTCAAGGTAGTTACGAGTAAGTAACTTGTACTTACTCGTTTAAGCTATTGTTTTAAAAGGTTGAAAAAATTGTAATACGCCTTCAAGGTGGAACTGTGCGTTGTCTAGTCCTGATTTACTATTCATTGTCTTTTACTTCATGAAAAAACAAATATTTAACTTATCTTTTCGAAGCCTTTATTGCTAACTTTACCAAATATTTTCATGGACCCGTTGAGAAAGGAAATATTATTAAGGTATTGCATAGCTTTTATTGCGGCCTATGAGCGCGGCGACCGAATCAAAAAATTCCGCCTACCATGTAGCTCGGCCGAACGATCGCTTAACGTGTATGTAAATGGTACGACTGTACGAAGCTCGCACGATGCAATAGCTTACCGTGGCAGTTCCCGAGTGCCACACGTATTTTATTTATTTTAAAATTTCGTGGACCCATTGGGAAGCAATGTATGAAAGAGTCGTGGGCCTTTGGGAATAAGTCTGTAAAACTGGTTTCTTTTTCATCAATGAATGTACTTAAAAATAAATTAACGGGTGCGGAATTGGAAGGTTCCGAAATGAACCTAAGTCGATTACTTCCATTCTTCACGATAGTGCTTCTGTGACTTAAGAAGGAAGAAAAAAAAACATTTTCAACTGAAATTCTTAACTGACACATCGTGTAGCATCGTTTTGTCCAGAGCATTAGATTTTCCATTTTTTTTTTCATTCAAAATTTTGATCTCAAAACTTGTTTTTATTACCTAAACCCGTTTGACGAATACTCTGCTCTGTTTTCCTACAAAACATTCATTACAAATGTATTATGCAAAGTTTAAAGTTTTTCATTTGGGTGTAGGTAAAACGTGGTATGAACTTTAGGGGCGAAATACAAAGGAGTCGGAGGCGTGGCACCGACGACGATGTGGCGTGGCGGCAGTTGTCAATTAATGTAGGTACATTTCTTTGACAAAAAATAGACCAGACATTTCATTCGAGAAAATCAAAATACATAATATTTGAAAAATTTACAACAAAGTTAATGGTAAAAGTTTTTTCTTTCATTTTGTACACACAGCTTCGGCTCTTCTTCTTCTTTGTTGTGAAGACTGATGGCAGGAGATGCTACTACAAATTCGTAAATTTATAAATTGCAAAGATATAGCCGTGAAACATAACTAGTAGTTATGAATGCACACATCTTTTGTCTAAGGATTATTAAAGGATTTTCTCAGTTAGATCTCACCGCCCGCTGCCATTCGTGCGCCACGACTGCGCCTCTTGCTCTTCTACCAAACATGTCCGTCCTAAATTTTCATCTAGGTCTTAAGCCCTGTATAAACTTAAGATCTATCTGAATAATGCTTGACAAGAGGATGCAAGTGCATTACATTTTTCAATCTTAGTGATTTAATTTTAGAAATGGAAAAGAGAATCCGTCGTCTTAATGGATTTATCGGAGCTATGGATTAAGGAGTGTCATGAAGCTTTCTTAAGAAAGGGTAGGGAACAAATAGGATTACTTTTCAAGATTAATGACTTGATATATACTTGGAAAAAGTTTAAGGAAGTTTAGTCTCTACCTACTGAATGAATTAAAGAAATGTAAGTAAATAATTGACGTTTATGTTACTATTAGTTAATTTTTAATTCTTGTAGCTATGTTGATTATGATTAAAATAATATTCATATTTTTTTAAATTATTACTAATGAATATTATAACTTAAGAGGAAAGGGTACCGGGCGCTCTCTCCATACAAACGCAGTCGACTGTTTTCTCCCTGGATAATGACACTAGAGTAAATATTTTTGTTGCATAAAACTCATAACTGCTATGACCATGCCCCTATGTTTTGTATTTTATGAAAATGAAAAAAAAACAAAACATAGCATAGTCATGGCAGTTATAGGTTTTATGGCACAGAAATATTTGTGCTAGTGTCATGATCCAGGGAGGAAACAGTCTACTACGTTTGTATGGAGAGAGCGCCGGTACACTTTCACCTTAACGCCACCTTGAATCAGTATCGTTCAAAACTATTCTTTGGTAAAAAAGAATGTTTTGTTGCACTCACCATAGAATCAAAAGTCATACATTTCTATGAAAATTGTACAGTTACTATATTTTAGGGATTTTAAACGTTAATTTCGAAGATTTGGATCCCAAGAAATTACTAAAAGTAAATTTATTATGCCCATTTCTCCCATCACAAAAATTAAAAGATGCCGACAAATTTAGATTTTTCTAAATCGGACGTGTTTTGTTTGCTTATCCCTACCGCTTATTATGAAGCATTTCGCAATTTACTGCCTCCTCATTGCAAAAATAAGCCATAAATTAAATAAAAACGCGCCCTCAACTTTCAGAGCGGTAGTTTTTAAAAAGTTGAAAATTTTCAGTAGTGTTACGTCTGAGTTGGTCGTACCGTCATGTGCAATGGGCAGACAAAGGTATGCAACGCCAGTTTTCATCTGTTTATTCAATGCACTTTACATCCGGTTTTTAAGTGACTGGAAATTATGATAATAGGTTTCAGGTTAATTTTGGTATTTTAGCGACCCGATGGTTAAGGCCAGGTGCTAATAAAGCTAGCAAAATCGACCTTTGTTTTAAGCAACTCTAAGTAATCAAATACTCATTTTTTGTTATTTGGATATAAATTGATATTGTAGTTAATAACCATATTTTTGTTTATTGAAAACATGATATGAACAACTTCGTTCGATAAAAAAATGTTAGAAAACAGAGAATTATTAGATCGTTTATCGGGTTTTATTCAAAAGTAGTTAACGTTTGTTTTAAAATTGAATCAAATGATAGGTTTTGACCTCTAGGAACTTTATTTGTGGATAATAATGCTAAAATGTTTTGCATATCGATCAAATATAACAGTTAGCACGCAGCACGCTACGTCTTTGAGAGTGGGGGCTAAGGTAATGTGAATACCTACACACGGTACTGGAAGAGCGCCTTAATAGAAGTTTTTCTAATGATAAGCTTACAAGTTCCGACAACACACGCCGGGTTGCGGCCTGACGCGTATTACACCTGTCCGGTGGAAGATCTTGTCTTGATGTACCTACATACCACCTACGTTCCTCCAAACTTTATCCAATTACCACACTTTTTGGAATAGATAGTTGAAATAATAAGATAGAGTCTCGAGAGATAGAGTCTAGAGATTTACGATGCAATTTACTGACGTAAAACACTCTACCATTCGTGCACTCATTTTTAGGGTCCCGTACCCAAAGGGTAAAAACGGGACCCATTACTAAGACTTCACTGTCCGACCGTCAGTTCGTCTGTTCGTATCTCATAAACCGTGATAGCTAGAGAGTTGAAAATTTCACAGATTATGTATTTCTGTTGCCGCTATAACAACAAATAGGTACTAAAAACGGAAAAAAAATTGGGGCTTCCATACGACATGGTACGGAACCCATCTTGCGGAGTCCGACTCGCACTTGGCCAGCTTTTATAACTAGACTTTATAATAAAGTGCTTAATCCAACAGGTCTTGATCTCCTCTAGTAAATTTACATTTTCGAATTCTCTCGATTCTATGAAAACAGTTTCGCCGGAACAAACAAGTTTGTGAAAAATATTTGTTTGTAACAGCGACTTTTTCTTTTGCTCATGCTTATCCTGACAAATGGGGTCTGTATTACTTGCGGCCTAACTGAAAAGACAATCGCAATGTTTCACTGTGGCTCGTTGGACCCACAAAATCCGGATACAGCGCTAGGATTTCAAATATTTTGGCCAAATTTTCATTTACCTTTACCTTGGGGGTTTAATTGTATTATGTTTTAAAACGAGGATTAGGTTTAAAGGTCTTGTGGCTATATAAGCTTCATTATGATACATAAAGCACCTTGTTTATGATACTGCAGAGAATTACGCATTACGATTTCATACATGAAAATTTTATTACCAATCACTAATTCCCAATATTTTACAAAATAAATAATAAAAACATAGTGCTTCTCCAACAATAAAAATACATCAACTGATTCAGACACATAAAATATTTTCGAACATATAATTTACCTGATAAAACTTGCATGCTGAGTTTCACTGAGCAGTAATAAAGGTGGGCCTACATAATATTTATGTGCTGTCGACTATACGAAACAATGTGCAGCAGATATACTGTAAAAATCAAATTTCACTCAATATTTTTCGATGAAATCTCTGTAATATATTCACGGCCCGCATCGTTGCGGAGAAGTCGATGGAAACCAATTTTCTATAACGTTATTTGATAAAAATATTATACCAAGAATTGCATAGGGCCTAGAAGAATATATAAAGTAGGTCTCTATTCGTTGACGACCCAGTTGGCACAATGATCACCATGCCGGATTGCCAAACACAGATTTGCGTGTTCGATTTCCGCCTCAGATAAGTATTTATGCTTAGATATTTGTCTGTGGTCTGGTTGTTTCTATGTATTATAAGTATATATTTACAAAAGAAAAGTATTTAAGCAGTATATCCGTTGTCTAGCATGCATAACACAAGTGTAGTTACTTAGCTTGGGGCTAGATGGCGATGTGTGGAATGTCCTGCAATAGAAAACGGTGTAGGCCTAGTAGTAGATAACCTCGACTTTCATTCTGATATGTTCGAATCCCGGCCGTGTACCGTTTAGATATTTCTTACGAAAAATTATGTTCGCTATTATCATTCGTCTTACGGTGCATCATAATGAAACCCGCGGCTTAGTTGGCTTCAGACGTATTGAATAGTTCTTTCGAGGGTAGTAGAAGACTTAGGCAAGCCTACTTTCAACCTACTATTAATTTTAGTTACTAGCGCTGTATAAACCATCTTAATTAGATTATTACTTTAATGTGTACAGATTATGTTTTAAATGTAAAACATGCTATTCTAACTAAACTTTGATCTGAAGGTCAATTCTTGTAAATTACATTGCACTATCATTCCGATTACATTTCGATTACAAAAATACCCTCAGAGTAGCTCAAAATACCTTCAAAGTCAGCCTTTGGTATTCTTGAGAATTTTATTTTTGTAATCAAATTGCAATCGAAATGCAATCCGAATGATATTGCAATGTAATTTACGAGAATTGCCCTTCTGATTACTCCCATCTCTAAATTTTCTAAAGAAGAAATTAATATTGTTTGAGTAAAGAAGGTAGAAGGTAGGTAGGTACCTAATAATTCGTACATAAGAAAATGTTCATTAAATTGTATCTCTTTATTTTCTTAACAGATATTTTACCTAATAAACAGTTTACAAACGCAGAAAATATACCTAATCTCCTAATCCTTTAAGCTTTGCAAAGTAGGGTAATTGATTTGGTTTAACAAGATTTTGAAATTTTCCTAACTTTTACCTTTCGTTTTGTTTACTTTCAATGTTAAGTTTATTTTTGGATTATTTTTTTTACAAACGAAAGCTGGAAGAAAACCATTGCTATGAAAATAACAACTTAACTGCAATAACAACGAGAACGAAGAACGATTTTGGACGATTTTTTCCAAATTACATCTTTGAAACCATTTAGATTACTAAAAAATGTGATATCTTGTAAAGATCAAAAATCAAGTGGTCACCGATGCACAATAACAGAAAGTTCTCTTTAGAGTAAAAGCGTAAACTTTCCATACATTTTCTAAAACAAAAAAACATCTTTGATGTGGTCGACTTCATTTTTTTTGTATTCAAAGATTGTATTTTTTGTTATTTTTTGGAAAATAATAAATATGACTGAAAAAATTCAACAGCAATATTTCAAGAATCAAGAATATTTATTGAAAAACTGTGTACATAAGATGACAAATTATAGTAGCAACAGTTTGTCCATCCTCAAGTGATGTGAGCCTCAAATAAAGACCCTCAGTAGTAGGGTCTTTATTTGAGGCTCACAGCTAAGCGAAGCTCGCTGATCGTTTACGGTTGTACGGGTTAAGCGACGCCTGGCGCGGTCATTACTTCGATAGGTGACCAATTAGTAGTGTGGCAAAAATGTGTTTTCGTGAGCCCCTCCGTGCTTCGGAAGGCACGTTAAGCCGTTGGTCCCGGTTGCTACCTCTAGTAGCAGTCGTTAGATCAAGTTAGAGGCCTTAGGACGATCTGAAAACTCTGACAATAGGTGAGCCACACCACTATACAAGAAGAAGAAGTAGGATCTTATAAAGCCTTAATTCCAAAACCAGAAAAAAATTATATTATTGATCTAAGCTGTTACACTGAAATAAAAATATATTTATACCTATTGTTTTCTGTATGTCTTTGATCGTTTCACATAATTTTTTATTATCGCTATGTTCTCGTTTCACGTCGTTATGTCTTATGGCATTGACAGTTGATATATAGGTACTTCCACTACGAAAAGGTCGACGCGATAAGAAGATGATACCTAAATGCCTTGAGAATTGTATTCTTTGGTTTAAGAATAGACTAGAGTTTTCGCGACTTGAACTCATATTATTATTAGTCATTTAGTTTCCGAAACGTCAGGTTTAAAACAAAAATAAAAATAGTTCAAATATAATTATAAAAAGAAATATATTAAAAAACTATACATTTTTCTTCTACTATCCCTTACACTCTTTTTAAAACTCTGACTTTTTGATCTCTCTTCCTTTATTATAAGTATAGATTACGATTCCTTATTTCGAAGACTCGAACTTAAAAAAAAAAAAAATCTATACATTTTGTTCTACTATCCCCTGCATTCTTTTTGAAACTCTGACTCTGTTTGCTTCAAGGTACAGACTTTTTGATCTCTCTTCCTTTATTATAAGTATAGATTACGATTGCTTATTTCGAAGACTCGAACTTAAATTAAAAAAAAACTATACATTTTGTTCTACTATCCCCTGCATTCTTTTTGAAACTCTGACTCTGTTTGCTTCAAGGTACAGACTTTTTGATCTCTCTTCCTTTATTATAAGTATAGATTACTATTGCTTATTTCAAAGACTCGAACTTAAAATTTGAAATAAACTATACATTTTTGTTCTACTATCCCGTGCACTCTTTTTGAAACTTTGACTCTGTTTGCTTCAAGGTAAAGACTTTTTGATCTCTCTCCCTTTATTATAAGTATAGATTACGATTGCTTATTTCAAAGACTCGAACTTAAAATTAAAAAAAACTATAGGTACAATTTTGTTCTACTATCCCTTACAGTCTTTTTAAACTCTGACTCTGTTTGCTTCAAGGTATAACTATACATTTTTGTTTTACTATACCTTGCACTCTTTTTTAAATTCTGACTCTGTTTGCTTCAAGGTAAAGACTTTTTGATCTCTCTCCCTTTATTATAAGTATAGATTACGATTGCTTATTTCGAAGACTCGAACTTAAAATTTGAAATAAACTATACATTTTTGTTCTACTATCCCGTGCACTCTTTTTGAAACTTTGGCTCTGTTTGCTTCAAGGTAAAGACTTTTTGATCTCTCTCCCTTTATTATAAGTATAGATTACGATTGCTTATTTCAAAGACTCGAACTTAAAACGTTAAAACTCAAAGCAAAACCCATTTTTCCGTGCGAACAAACACACAAGTCACCAATTAGGAACGCCTTCGGTGTGGTTTTAAATGAATTTAGTTAAATTACACAAATGTTATTTAGATGGAGGCACGATAATTCTATTTGGTAACACCGAGACGTACATTATTTATTCAAATCGAGTTAAACGTACGTGCTTCTACTGTACTGAAAGTGATTTTAATTTCGCACCAACAAATTAATTTTGTTTAGACGCGTTTACAAACATGACTCGGACGGAGGCTTACCTTCGTTCTATCATTTATTAGGTACTAGCTGCGCCCCGCGGTTTCACCCGCTTAAGTCCCGATCCCGTAAAAAAAACGAGATATAAAGTAGCCTATATGTTTATCCAGGTCTCCAGCTATCTACATACAGAGCTACATCGCAATCGGTCCAGTAGTTTTCGCGTAAAGGTGTAACAAACATACATACACACACAAACTTTCACATTTATAATATTAGTAGGATCATATAGGTACATAGTTTTATCTAATTTTGTTTCTATGTATTACTAGCAGCGCTCCGCAGTTTCACCCGCGTAACTCCCGATCCCGTGGGAATATCAGGATAAAAGTAGCCTATAGCCTTCCTCGATAAATGGACTATCCAACACAAAAATATTTTTTCAATTCGAACCATTAGTTCCTGAGATTAGCGCGTTCAACAAACAAACAAACAAACTCTTCAGCTTTATAATATAAGTATACGTATATATTTACAAAAGAAAAGGTATATAATGTATCCACCCATAACACAAGTCTAGTTACTTAGCTTGGGGCTATAGGCGATGTGTGGAATGTCCTGAAATATTTATTTTATTTATTTTCTTATCTAACAAAATATTTTTTCCAAGCCAAGACTGCCAAAGCTACATAATTATGCTGTTGTCGAAACTTCTGTTTTATGACGAAATCCTTAGCGATTTAGAATGCCGTATTACTAGCGCCCTCTTTTGGCTGTACTCTCAGACGGTTCCTTACAATTTTATTAGAAAAGTAACCCAATTTTCTTCTGTATTTTTCCCTAAAGATAAAAATCAAAGATATTTCCCCTAAAACCAGCTAACAGTCACATTTTCTTGTTACAGGTAAACCATCCGATACTTATTCGCAGCGGCCAGAAACTGGGACAAAGCAAGATTTATTAGGATGATAAACAGACAACAGACTGTTCTATCGGCCGATTCGCACATTCAACACAATACAATACAAATATATTTATTCATACAAAAACATAGCTAAGAACACTCGCGACTAATGTACCTTTCAAACAAAAAAAACTAAATTAAAACGAACAACAAATTTGAACGGTTCATCCGTTCGGGAGCTACGATGCCACAGACAGACACACACACACACACAGAGAGAGACACGTCAAACTTATAACACCCCGTCGTTTTTGCGTCGGGGGTTAAAAAGGTGTTGAAGCCTCGGCGTGGAGAAGGTGGTAAAGAAGAGAGTGGACTGTAGTTTAAAGGGTTTAATAGTTCAGCCGACAAAATATATGAACAGGATTAATTAATAGTAAAAAAAAGGTTGTGTAGCGAGACGCACGGTAGGTCGCTCGTAGTAGGAATCAATGAAGTGCGCGGGCGCAGGCTGCGGTGAGGAAGCGGGCGCGCGCTAGCCACCGCAGTAGGGAGGTACGAAGTACCGGTTTGGTTGGCGATGCTCGCGTCAACAAAAGGTGAAGTACATAATGCCTACCTAGAAATGTAGTCTAGGTAGGCATCTTATAATATTACTACAGGTTATATCTAGTTACAGACTCTAGTCCCCACACTAGGTTACCATGTGTTTTGGGTGATTAGTCTCTTCCTTCTAGGCGCAAGATACTTACTTAAAATCATCATCATCCGAGCGATGTCCCCGGTTTCATCCCTTTCGGGAGCCCGGGGTCCGCTTTCCTGCTTTTACGCCTCCACTTTGCACGATCTATACTTACTTAAAAAAAGGGGAAAAAAAGGAAAACAAATATTATTTATACAAAAAAAAAGAAGAAAATAGAAACGAATAATTAATTACATAATACATAGGTTAAGACCTATAAAAATATCAGACCATAGTACACTTGAATCCACCTATAGCTAAAACCATCGGATATTTATAGGGCTCCCATTCTATAAAGGCGAACGGTCGGCGATTGATCTATCAGTCGGTTGTCGGCAGACAGGAAGTCTATAGTCTATCTTTTTACCCACATCGTCGTTACGAATCCATCGTAATCCTTTGGCGACGTCAAAGAATAAATTAGCACAAAGGTGTCGCTGTGCCCGGTCAGACGCTTAATACCGGCAAAGGGCGAGCTTATCGAGGGAAAAATTAAATAGAACGGAAAAGTGAATAAAAAGATAAAATAAAAATTACGGTAAGGAAATTCTTAAGTTATTTTTCTTTAATTACTATCACTAAAGACTTTTAACTAGGTAAGTACTTTTTGATATAGCTGTCAAAATGGACTTTTAAAAACTGTTTGATTAACGTATTAACTTGCTGGTTATTCCATTACTGACGCTCTAGCATTGCTCTTGCTAGATTAAATTTTTATTCGGAAAATTTGAGTAGAGACAAGAGACAAACCGATTAAGTTTTCCTGTTCTGATAATATGTAAGATACTTTTACTTAAATCAACATAATAATATTATTCTGCCATCATTTTTCTAAAAACATAAACTATATTTTTTCTATCGCCTATTTTTAGTTATGGTTTTTAAAACATTTCACCACTTGCAAACGTTTTGAAACTAAATAAAGATGTGTGTCTTCTTAACGTGCCCTCTATAATAAGAAGAAGATACAAGAAACTGATAGGGTTATTTTTCTTTGGTCATTCTCACAAAGGTCAGCCTTAAGTAGGGTATTTTAAGTATTCAAGTATATACATGGTGTAACAAGGGGGGTGGATCATCGGTTGCTGGGGGTGGGACCTTAGTACCTATCGATTATTGCAGGACATGCAGATCGATATGTACTGAGGTCCCCCAACTCCCAGCAACCGATGACCTACCCCCCCTGTTACACCGTGTATATTTGCTTAATATGTAGGTAGATAGTGCAGAACATACAGGGGGGTCAAATCGATAGGTACTGAGGTCCCCCACCCCCCCAGCAACCGATGATCCCCTTGCTACAACGTGTATATTTGCTTAATATGTAGGTAGATAGTGAGTTGGTGTCATTGTATTTGAAATCTATAGATATGTATTGACGATCACCATGCCGGACTGCCAAACACAGGGTTGCGGGTTCGATTCCCGCCTCAGACAAGTATTTATGCTTAGATATTTGTCTGTGGTCTGGTTGTTTCTATATATTATAAGTATATATTTACAAAGGAAAAGTATATAAGTAGTATATCCGTTGTCTAGCACCCATAACACAAGTCTAATTACTTAGCTTGGGGCTAGATAGCGATGTGTGGAATGTCCTGAAATATTTATTATTATTATTTATTATGTACTAGCTGTGCCCCGCGGTTTCACCCGCGTAAGTTCCGATCCCGTGGGAATTACGGGATATAAAGCCTATGTGTTAATCCAGGTATTCAGCTATCTAGATACCGAGTTTTATCGCAATCGGTCCAGTAGTTTTTGCGTGAAGGAGTAACAAACACACACACACACACACACACGCGCACACACAAACTTTCACATCTATATATATAAAAGAAAGTCGTGTTAGTTACACCACTTATAACTCAAGAATGGCAGAACAGATTTGGGTGAAAATTGGTAGGGAGGTAGCTTAGAGCCAGGAGACGGACATATAAGATACTTTTTATCCCAATATGCCCACGGGATCGGGATTTACGCGGGTGAAACCGCGGGGCGCAACTAGTTTATAATATTAGTAGTTATTAACACAGCAACTTAAAAGTATCCCAAAAAGCACCAAAAGCACAACCATAGGTGCAAATTTCTAAACAAATATTACCTACCTTTGCCTCCCATATCTTCCTGTATGTATCAGCTTATCTTGACAAATGTTGTTTCCATTATTCGCTACAGGGTTCCGTATAAGACATTTGTTAGGCCAATGTATTGTGTTTCTTATTTTCAGTATTTTCCCTAAGAAATAATGTTGCCTGCGGGTGAAAGAGTTTCAGCATGATTATTTTCATACGGGTTTGTGTTTTGTTACGATTGATTCTGATTGTATTATATTTTTGTGGGTATTGATCCTTTTTATTGTGCTTTATTATTGTCAACTATAATTATAAATAAATAATAATAAATATTGCACGACATTACACACTTCGCCACTTAGACCCAAGCTAAGTAACTAGACTTGTTTTATGGGTGCTACACAACGAATATACTACTTATATACTATTCTTTTGTAAATATATACTTATAATATGTGAAAACAACCAGACCACAGACAAATATCTAAGCATAAATACTTGTCTGAGGTGGGAATCGGCAGTCCGGCATGGTGATCATTGTGCCAACTGGGTCGTCTACTAATTAATGTAATTACTTTTATTCTTCACAAAATGATAGCAATTACAAAGGATATTCTACCTGCACTAGTTTAATCTACACTTTCTAATCTAAACTTGGAGTAAACACAAATAATTTGGAAGACAACTTAACGGTTCAAACATTTTGAAGCCACTGGGCCACAACCAAGTCCCATCATTTTATTCTAAAAAAACACATAAAATATTTGCACCACAAAAGGTACTCTGATGTATATGTATTAGTATTAGCCCGCGACTTCGTCCGCGTAGAAGTCGAGAATGAACCAAGGAATGACGTTGTCCCATACAAACTTGCCCTTTGAAAATCCTTTCTTATTGGATGCCTACGTCATACAAAGAACACACCCTCCAAGTTTCAGGTCTCTACGATGAGCGCTTTAGACTGTACGTTGATCCGTCAGTCAGTCAGGACAAAGCATTTTATATGTACGCTCTTCTACTTTCTACCACAACTCCTTTTCCGCTCGCGGTGTACAACTGTGGAATGCTCTGCCTGCTTTTGTTCGGCAATCCAAATCTTTGGCTGTTTTTAAAGCCAATGTGTACAAGCATTACCTTGTTCTCGCTGAAGCTTGTAAATCAAACATATAGCTGTCCTATTATTTATTTGTAAGTATAGTTAAGTGTATATTTATATGTATAAATATATATATTTATGTATGTATGTATAGGTGCGTATTTATTTTTACTGATTTTATTATTATTATTTAGTATATTTTATTTTCTATGTATATTAATGTTTATTTTATTTTCCTCCTTATATTCCTATTACGTTATGTACAACCCACCCATCCCCTTCTTTAATTCTTGTCCATCCAAAGGTTGCCTGGAAGAGATCGCTTTTAGCGATAAGGCCGCCCATTGTGCCATGTTGTTAGGTTTAATTTTGTTTTTGTAACAGGAGTTTATGTTAAAATTAAGGTTTAATGTGGTACAATGTATAGATTTCGAATAACCATTGTAGGTATTCATGACAAACTTTCTTTGTTATTCTTTTGTAGATAACATCATAATAATTATAATAATCTATTAATTAAACATAACATTCTTTATTGTATCAATATTATGTTCCATACATGTTAGCGAATCCTCCCGAAGTAAAACCTGTGTTTCAGAAGCCCGACTCTTCCTCTTTTATAAGGTAAATAATTGTTTATTTCGAGATAAATTATATTTTAGTTACGTCATTATCAACCCACCCGTTTACGCCCACATACGGTCTCTTATTTTAGGATATAATTATTACCTTTCTCGGAAATAAACTTCGTATACTTTGTACCTTCTAGGCGAACATTCTTCATCTTCGACTTATCGTCGCTTCCCACCAAATGAGATGAAATCAAATGCAAACCAAATATTTTGCGTAACGAGTAATCGGCGAACATATATAAAAATATATATACAAATATATATATTTATGTATAATGGTTACCAGGCCGGACTGCCAAACACAGGGTTACGGGTTCGATTCCCGCCTCAGACAAGTATTTATGGTTAGATATTTGTCTGTGGTCTGGTTGTTTCTATGTATTTTAAGTATATATTTACAAAAGAAAATTATATAAGTAGTATATCCGTTGTCTAGCACCCATAACACAAGTCTAGTTACTTAACTTGGGGCTAGATGGCGATGTGTGGAATGTCCTGTAATATTTATTTATTTATATATACGCGACGAATTGAGAACCTCCTCCTTTTTTGAAGTCTGTTAAAATACCTTTTGTTTCATACGTCTTCATACAAAAGTTTACTGCGTAAGAGCAAGTACAATCTAGCAACAAAAGTACCTATCTCCATAGAGTTCAAAAACTGCTATTGCTAGAATAGTTTAACTTAAACAGGACTTTAAAGTTTGCTTGAGTTTTTTTTTTCTTTTATTATGGCTTCGCACGTGTGCATTTAGCCAGTGTCAAGTTATATTTTGCATCAAATTATGACCCGATTTTTCATAAATCGGGCCTAAAGTGTTTCAATACAGTCAAAGTCGTCATAGTCCGTCAAGTCAGGGGTTATAGTAAAGCGGTGGCAAGTTTACCATAACCTTAATAGGAGATTTGGAGGCAACGAGAAAACTGCATGTTTGACACTGATTTTTACTTTCACTACACTTGTGCACTTTCACAGAACTAAATTGAATAACATTCCACCAGAATTATACAATTCAACTCGGGTTACATCTAAGTTTCATGAAAATAAAACTGCAGCACGACATGTTGTTAACTCGTTCCCGCCAAAACTCACTTTGCTTGAGTTTAAGTTTAAATCGTACGTACATGACGAAATAGAACAATTTGAGAAAATATTATCCCTATTTGTACTATAGAACTTCATAATTAAAAAAAAATTAAATTAAATTAAATTTTATTTCAGAAATAATTCCATAAGTAGATACAAATTAAATTAAAACAAATCAAAAACACTTAAATAATAAATTAATAAAATAAAATAAGTATTCAAATTTATAAAAGTCAAATATATATAATTAATGTCATATTTTATCGCTTTTAAAACAGCTTTTGCTCCTGTTTTTGTCTGTGAATGAACAGAACTAAATGGGAATCTCTGTTCCTAAATTCTTCCATGATGAGATATATAAAATTATAGACATTAATCAAGTGGTAGCAAATTATTCTCGATTGCCCAATTTACATATCAAGTTCAAGAAGTTTATATACTTAGTTTATTCTATGTAGCAATTTGAGACAAAAAGTACAAACTGTTCTCAATACAAATAGGGACAATATTTTGCTCAAATTGTTCTATTACGTCATGTTCCATAGAATAGAATAGAATAGAATAAATATTTATTAAGAAAGCATGCAGACATAATAGGTACAAAACAAAAAAGAAAGAAATAGGAACTAAGAAAATAAATACAATAAATACGCACAAGAAAAAAACGCAAAAACAAATTGGGATGCCGTGTGCTGACCCAAATGGACCAGCCTCAGCATAAAAACTGTAGCCAGCATGATGCTGGACTGCAGCGCTGGTCTTCCGGTCGGCCCAAGCGCAGCGATGCTGAAGGCACCGCTGTAAACCCCTTTTCCCCTTTAGAACAAATGGGACCTACCGATTTGAACTTAAACTCAAGCAAACTTTAAAGTCCAGTCCACAGAATATCACTTCACTACATTGTATAAAACAAAGTCACTTCCCGCTGCCTGACTGTCCCTATGTATGCTAAGATCTTTAAAACTACGCAACGGATTTTGATGCGGTGTTTCAAAAGTCCTGTTTGAGTTAAACCATTATAGCAATAGCAGTTTTTGAACTCTTTGGAGATAAGCACTTTTTTGCCGATTATAGAATACGGTCCTACAGTAATATTTATTCGTTCGTTATTCAACTAATTATCTTCAAATTAGAGCGTAGTTGAGAAAACCACTAATCCGAAGCTTCGGAACACAACAAAAACTTTAAATCCTCATATTATCAGCATTAAACTAAACAACAAAATACTACATATTACAAACTAAGTAGGTAGAACATAATGTGGTAGAACATTCTAAGGGTTTAATTTATGCCCATACGTAATCCAAACCGCTTATAAAGTTGTCCTTTCCCGGGATTTATAATTTATGATACCGTACCTACGGGGGCTCGAAGACATAAATCGATAGATCAGGATCCTTACTACCGTTTCCTGTAGGATTGGAGTTCATTAATAGGTCTTAGTTTTGTGGTAGGGGTTGGTTTTGTAAGTCATTTTAATTAAGTTTATACCTTTACTGATAATTAACAAAACAAAACAAGAAATGTAAAACGAATGGTTGTTTGTAAATTCGGTTTACGGACAATAATTTTACGTGATAACGTTATAAGAAAACGATTAAAATTGTGATTTTTTTTTGTTATTCCTTTGTATATTTTTTAATTTTTTTAATTTATATAATTCTTCTATATGTCATTCGTCACCATAACACAAGCCCAGATGAGCGATATTATTATTAAATACTCTTTTTTCTAAGTTACCATGACGCGTCTGGTCATATTACCATGACGCATGACGTCACACAATATTACCGTGACACTTTTAAGTGAATGCAGCTGTTCCATCAATTCATTAGACACAGGTTATAATAGTACAGAAATCATAATTTAATACTAAAAGTGATTAAAAGCTGTATTTTTCCTATTTTCGGAATATCGAAAAACCACATACAAATAAGGATCACACAAATTTCAAATCTCTAGAACCAGTGTTGCTTTGCGTAGATATTTCAGTCAGCCAGTTACGACTTTGAATTTTATATTTATAGATAGATTTTTTAATTTTGATGAGTTTTGAATAATCATTAATTTAAAAAATTGAAAATAAAAATGGTTAAATTTCATTTGTGTTCAATGTATGTATTTGAAACAATGTATAATATCCACTTGTAAGGTAAGTACTCAAGGTATAAGACAGATACTTACCTATTGTTATTTCTAAGGATTCTAACGTTGAAGCGTATATATTTGTACACGCCATGAATTTACCAAACAACTTGATAGATACATAGTCAGTTATGTATTACCTATGTATTCGATATATGATTGTATAATCGCTACATATTGGCATTACGTCTATGTAGATAACATTTGATTTATGGCACCGGTTCCCGATTGACAGTCAATTAAGTTGACGTTAATGAGGGGTCATGCATCTAGATCATAATTCGCTTATAATACTGTTAAATTGTGTATAAGTAGGTATATCGATGACATGAATGACGGCCGCTTTAAAGTGCTACAACTGTGTGTGTGTTAAGACCCGATATGACCTGAAAATACCCTTTTCAAATGAAAAACTAAGTTACTTCCGCTGCAGCTACAACACTTATTTTATTTAGAATGTATCTTCAGATCTTTGATCAGTTTTTCCCCGTATGAAAACATGATAGTATTATTTTTTCTCAATACGTTTTTAAAAACTGAACTTTTTAAAGTTCTTTTACGATATATCGTAAAAACAATAATAACTAGCAACACGAAACTTTCCTGTTTATATAGTAATTACAGTAAACTAGTTTCTGCCCGGCTGTTCTATCAATCATTGAAGTTTTTCATTTATGAATTACCAATTTTGTCAAAAAATGCAGCCATTTCGCTGCGCACGTGGGAAAGAGTTTAATACTGCCAGTTAAACACTTTAATACTGCCAGATGAAAGCAAATTTTGCCAAATTTGAAACAGAGACTCTTTTCTCACTCGGTCAATTAGAAGCCACAAAACGACTTGAAAACTCTAACACCAGGCTATCATCTTTAGCGGAGATCTTAATGGTCGTCTTTTTTCGAAATTTCATTTGTCAAGTTCTGATTATTGCCAATTTGTTTTACTCCTTTGTTTGGTTATAATTTTGTGTCAAATTTTTCATGGACATCTGTACAGAGTTGCAAAAAATCAGTACAAATAATTATTTGTATTTTTATACTGATCTCATGGTAACATTGCCATCCGTCCGGATAAATCCAGACAGTGTAAGGCTTCAGCTGCAGTCCGGCTTTTAAATATGTGTTTTATAAAGGTTTAATATTTAAAAAAAATAGCCTTTTTATGTTTTTACCGTCCGGGCTTTGGATCCAAAAGTCCGGCTTTTTAACGGATAAGTAATAGACACTAATAGACGATCGAACCCGGTGCGGTCCGCACAGCGAACTTTGAACGCTCCGTGCCATATTCGATCGTGTGTAGAGCGGCAGACTGCTCTGCACACGACCACAGATACGGAGCTTACCAAGTGCGCGATGCGGACCGCACCGGGTTCGATCGTCTATTAGTGCTTTTAAGATGGCAACTCTAATAGTATGCGTACGTGATTCTAGAACTAAGTATCTATACATACCGGTAACAAGTACAGTCGGGTACCAATCTAATACCTACCCTAATAGGTACCAGACTACATGTACCAATTCGCGGCAACTCGGCAAGGACATCCATGAATAATTTCGGTCGTGTTACCCTGTCGCTGGTGCCAGCCCGCGACGTTCACGTACCAGGGGCTATAAATCTGTATGTTATGTTGGACAATGTAGGTAGATTACTATAGAACATGCTAAGCGAATTAATGTTGACGCTTTTTGGGTATTAAAGAGGAGATTATGATTTACTGGATTTGTTTTATGAAAGTTGGTAACAATGAATTTTGAATGGAATTGTGGTTGGGTAACGTTGCTATAATCTACGTATTTACCAGCATATTTTGATAAATGTTTTACTTTTTTGTTTATCTATATTAACTACATAATATCACTTCATTACATAGTATAAAACAAAGTCACTTACCGCTGTCAGTCTGTCCCTATGTATGCTTAGATCTTTAAATTACACAACGGATTTTGATGCGGTGTTTTAAACAGATAGAGTGATTCAATAGGAAGGTTTTAGTATAAAACAAAACTACCACGCGGACGAAGTCGCGGACAAAAGCTAGCGGTATATAGATTGTTACTCATGAACTAAAAAAAAACACGTCTAATTTAATAGAGAAAAATCGCTTCTAATCTATACTTATATTATAAAGCTAAAGATTTTGTTTTTTTTTGTTTGTTTGAACGTTCTTATCTTAGGAACTACTGATTCGAATTGAGAAATTATTTTTGTGTTGGATAGTCCATTTATTGAGAAACGATTTAGGCTTTTTACACCGATAATCCCATGGAATCGGGAGCTACGCTGGTGAAACCGCAGAGCGCTGCTAGTTATTAAATAATATTTAAAAGTTATCTTATTCTTTATTACAACGCCATCTGTGTTACTTATTTACACTTTAGGATTTATTAGGTTTCATAAGATCTGTAACAGGTGGCGCATATGCATGGCCAGCTCAATGATGGCCAGCTCAATGATTAGACCTTCGGACTAAAAGTCGAGGTATCTCTCGCTAAGCCAACGCTGCTCAACCTTAAATCATAAAGTTAAAAAAGAAAAATCTTTCCAAAAAATTCCTAGCGAGCACGGTTATCTCTTTAATCATATCTAAGTTGAGAAATTGAACATTTCCCCGCACTCAGGTACCATGATTTGCAAGAATTATCTCCCATCTTAATAAATTACAAAAATGTAGACTAAAATTTTGGCGGACGCGACACCGAGATGGAAGATTTGACACGTATCTTAATAGGGGATCTAACGTCTTAAAACCCCACCCTCTTATTCAACAAAATAACCCTTATTCTTTCAGCTACACAGTTGATAATTGCGTGTGTACAACACTTAAAAGCGTAATTAACAACCTTAATTATTTGTAGGCCATAAAGTCGTAAACGCATTGTATTGCAAATTACACGGACAACACGAATATCTCACCGACTCATGTTTACCGTTACTAACCTAAACAATGGTTATAGCAATAATAATTACTCCATACAGATATGAAATAGGTTTCCATTGTAGGAAAATGGTGAAAATGTTACCCAATAACTTGTTCCGTAATTGGATTACGAAGGGTGTATTTGTATGTACAATAGGTAACCGATATAAACTATACTAAGTTAGCATAAAATAGCCCCTTCCCCTACCTTACCTTTGTCCATTTTAATTTTTTATTAGACTTGCCACGATTTTATTTTTAAGCTTGTTAAAGAAACATTTTATTGAATTCTCAACAGGATAAATGAAATTTTCGAAGTTGGAACCGATGGGATTAAGAATTCGGTTAACGTTGGGTTTGATGATTGATGTTTCCCGTTTTTTATTCATAAACAAAACAGTCCTTTTTATAATACCATCAGTCATTAATGAGCCTGTTGGGAAATGAGACCTTTAAAGAAATAAATTAGATATTTACCTACTTAAATTTTAGTCTGAAGAAAACTAGAATTTTAATATCTATTGTGTATCCACGTCATACATTTGGAGCAAACTAAGTCAGCCAGAAAATATCCCCCTTATTCCAAAACGAGGTTTAAGAATAGTCCGAGATGTAGATTTAAACCTTAGATTTAGAAAAAGATTTCTCGTGAACTTCCCGATTCTTGGTCTCCATTCGAGAACAGCTTTGCTCCACCTTCCATCTCGCCTTCGACATATATGTCCAGCCCACGCCTATTCTAATTTAGCAACTCAGTCAGGTTAGACAGTTATATTATGATAGTTTTGCAAATCATAACTTACTCGTACATATTTACACGATTTAAGGCATCGTCTACCGATAGATATCTGTAATACGATTCAGCACAATTCTTTGTAGAGCTCCTCGCCTATAAAATATTCACTAATACATCCGAAAGGGGTATAAGACATTTATTATATTGTAACAAGATTCCTAAAGGAACAATGTCCATCGTATTCGAATTTCGAAAGTAGGAAAGAAGTCGACTAACAAATATTGTATTCTGTGAATGCGCGTATTCGTTTTCGAATCACGTCTCAGGGGGTATGGAGGGGGGAGCGGTAAACAGAAGGGTGCGGGCGGCGAGGTAACTGGCGAAAAATTGCGTAGGTACCTATCCTTACTGAATTAGTACAGGCGTTGTAATGAAGGCGAGAGCTTTTGCGATGCTCACCGAGATTGCACAGAGAACAATTTCTTAGAAGATAATGGGTAGGTGGGTACTGAGTAAGGTTTTGTTGGCTAATTGGATTGCTGAAGTGGCCGCAATTATGTGAAGCGAAATAGTGGCTCTTAATGAATTTCGTGGATTCCCTTTGTTATTGTAGTGAATGTTGAATGTTCGACATTGTTCGTTTTATCGTATGTAGGTGAATTTATAAAAGCAATCGTGACATTAACATACATAAATAACAGTCGATTTTTTAATTTCAAATTATCGAATTCACCGTTATCGAAGTTAAAAAAAACAAGACAGATCTTAAAACTGTTTCATTTCTGTATAATTAAAAGACCTTGCCAAATAATAAAAGTGTTTCCAAACTTTACAAAATTAAAAATTCACCATAATTTAATGAATAATGAAAAACCAAAGCAACGTTCATTAAAGCCCCCCGAATATTTATACTTGGTCCCTAAATCACACACTTGAAACGTCTACCCGCAAAAATCCACGCTTTTATCTTAATTACAAAGCAGTTTTATTTTACTCCGTGAAAAACACTGAGGGTGTCACATTCGAAATGCTAAAGTTTCTCTTTTAGACCGCCAAGGGGTTGGTAACATAACAAAGCGCGGCCATGTTTGATTTGTGAAGAACAAAGGGGGGACATTGTCAGAACAATGGTCTACTTTGTATTGCATACTTTTGGTACTTAAGTACGCTTTGAGACGTCTTGGTTATTGATATTTGGTTGATACAACCTTATGATGGTGCTGCAGGTAGACTGTCGTTAATGATAAGAAGTTATGTCAGGAATTCCGTTGAAGTCGTTGTGATATGATATCTGGGATCGTTCTTTGTAAGGTAAAGTGTCTTTATTGCTGACTTTAGTGTTATTCGTTTCGCTTCATCCCGCTTTTCGAACAGTGTTATTTTAACGAAATTAATGTTAACTTTAAGATAAAATTAAAGTAACCTGTTTCAATCAAGCTTATTTTTAACCCTCGACGCAAAAACGACGGGGTGTTATAAGTTTGACGTGTCTGTGTATGTGTGTGTGTCTGTCTGTGTCATCGTAGCTCCCGAACGGCTGAGCCGATTTTGATATTGTTTATTTTGTTTGAAAGGTGAATTTGTCGGGAGTGTTCTTAGCTATGTTTGATCGAAATCTGTTCAGCCTTCAGAAGGTTATGGGGGATAAAAGTCGGGGTTTTTTAAAATTCTAATTAACATTGAAAATGTTAATCAAAGCATGGTAGCCAAATTAAAAAGTGCGACATTGCTACGTTTTTTGTAATTATAGGGTACGTCGATGCAAGACATGTCAAAATGATCATAAAAGCATAAAGTATGTTATTGTTTTACAATTTTGAAAATCGGAAGGAATCTCGGGGTTAAATTCAGCTTTAGAAAAAGTATTTAAAAAAAAATAAAGAAAAAAAAGATAAAGAATTTATCTATATATCTATTTTTCATTTGTCGTCAAGTACTACGGTTGGATAAAAACTGTACGCTGTGTGAGTGCCTTTACGTAGTCTTCGTCGCCGTTTATTTACTTTATTCAAATTCGATAGTAGCGCGTAGTGTGAGATCCGTAGATTTTTTAAATAAAAAAGTGATGTACTTCTTAAATTCATTAAGGCTCCACATATCCGCATAATTACATAATTTTACTTGCAACAATTTACATGATTACACCATATTAAATTTCAAATATTACACCCAGTAAATATAATTATATTTGAAAGGGTATTCCCGCGTTTTTTAATTTGTTTAAATCCTGACATTTTTGTGACCTCAAAAAACGTCAGGATTAAATCTGAAATCAGGATTAAAACTTTGCATGGGATCTGCAAAGTTCCCGAAACGTCAGGTTGAAAACAAACATAAAAAACGCGAATATATCCGTTCAAATTTATAATTATGAGTTCAAGTCGCCAAGTATCAAATATATTAATTTTTACCATTTTTCCTGTTAAAAAAAATAAGTATAGGTACATGTAATATAATAAGCGGAATTCCGTGGAATATAATAACTGTAGTTCCGAATGATACAAAATCATTTCTACATTATACTCAGCCGGAATTCAGTTGCCAACGAGGCATAGAATTTAATCCATCGTAACGGGCGAGCCGTGTAATTGTGTTCACGATTCCCGTCTCGTGTGCGGCGACCCTTACACCAGGCCAGCTTTAATGACCGCCTGCCCTTATGTCGCGGAAATTAATGTGTGCGATGCGATTTTCATAGACTTGAACCGAATTGATTTGGGAAATTGTTAGAGAGTTTTGGGATGGATATACCTACTCATAATTATGTAGATTGAGGGTTTAATATCTGTATTGCTTAGAGTAGGTACTGAGTCCGATTATTAATGAGATCTAATACCCAAATTTACGGTCGGCTGCATAATTGCAGACCCGCCGTAGAGCTCAAAAACGGCTGTTATAAGAATGTTTTCAACTCAAGTAAGATTTTAGACACCTGCTTTAGTTGAAGTTTAAAGTCTTTAAACTCATCAATTTATCAAACAAAAAATTATTAGAATGAAAACATTTCAATAATAGTCATTTTTGAACTTTACCGGGGTCTGCAATTATGCAGCCGACTGTACCTTTGTATCGTTTTTAGGTTTCTGTATCTCGAAAGGAAAAAACGGAACCCTTATAGGATCACTTTGTTGTCCGTCCGTCTGTCTGTGAAGACCCCTTTTTCTCAGGGACCCGTGGAGGTATCAAGCTGATTATATCAAATACTCAGGTCTACTCTCCCTTGGGCCTATGAAAAAACCAAACTTCTAAGTCGACGCATTCAAAGGATACAGCCGTTTATACCAAAAAAAATCCGACACTCGCAGGGGAATCAAAACCTACAGGATACTTCCCGTTGACCAAGAATCACGAAATTTGCCAAAAAGTAAGGTCTAACAGCACACATAAAGGAATAATAATAAGAAAAATAAAAAAGTTGTCAATTAAAGGGAGTCGCACATACATAGTTAAACCAATTTAACTTGACCCTTACATTGTATGGGCGCCCAAACGAAATAGGGGTCAAGTTAAATTGATACCTACCATACCACTGCAAAATAGAGTTGAAACTAATGTATGGAACCCTCGGCGACTCGCACTTGACCGGTTTTTTTATAAGATTCAATGTAACCTAAAAATAGTCTTTATAATAAGGAATTTATCTATCTATCTTTATATTTAAATATTTTAGAAATGTTGCTTATTTCATTTCTTAATAGAGTCCTGTTAATTTCTAGATCCTTTTTACCCCCCTAAGGTTCAAAATCATAGCAAAATCCAACATAATAGACTCGCAAAGTTAGTAACAAACAATAAAGTTGAGTAAAACTTTGTAATTACATTGCGGGTGCCCTGTAGTTATATTTACCGTTTACCATTATATACAAGTTAAGTAGAAATCGGATAGCCTTACTGCCCGTTAGTTTTCCCTCATTTGCCACTGTCTACGATCAATGGTCATAAATATAAGACACAGCAGGGGGCCAGCGAATGTGTTTTACGACTACACAGTTCGGTTACATTCCACTGACCGTATGGCAAAATATAGAAACATTTGTAATGAATTGCCAAAAGTCGACGATCTGGCTCGAAGGACCAAAATATGCAGACACGTCCGTTTAGTTTTCTTAGGCGGTTCTAATTTTCGAATTATTGTGGGAACATAAATTGTGTCTATGAAAAAATAACAAAATATCAATCTATCAAATTATAGTGACAAGATTATTTTTTTTGGCACCGCACCACTCGCGTATACATACATCCATTTATACGGGCGTTAAAACAGTTTTGATAAGAAAAAAAAATGTCGGATATTTTAACGGATTTTTGCTTCAAGATACAGATGATACAGCAAATTTGTATTTCTAATTAATAAAGTACAATTTAATCGTATGTTAGAAACCGATACGACTTGTCACTCCATCTTACCTCCCACGGCGACGACATTTTAACTTACAGTATCATACTGGAAGCATGGCATTATGAGTCTTAGGCACCATTCTAATTGGGCGATCGATGCGATGCGATTTCATAGAACAATTTGGTCGCATCGCATGATCGTGCGACCGTCAATCAGGACATTCAATAGATACCAGTGTGTTCGATCGCACAATCGTAACATTTTCATCGGAAAGCACTCAATGCTCGCACGATGATAAATGCAATGACGGACGGCGCTCTGTTCTGACCATCTTTTTATGCTGCGAGGTTTTCATTGTAGAGTTATTCCGTTGCCGGATCGGTTATGTTGGAGTATACCCTAAATGGTAGAACATCCAATAGAGGGCAAGTAATATTGGGTCTAATTTATCGCTCCTAATTCAAAGTGCAAAAACCGTTTGTCAGGCTACACCATTCATACACGTAATTCTGTTGTAAGTGAAAATGTACATTGGACTTTCGAAGCAATTTATCTCGCTTTTTATAGGTTTTTACATCACAAGTCCACGGATTGAATGTCGGCAGATACTTTGCCCACAGTAAACATTTAAAATACCATATCAGAAACTAGAATACTATAATGCCTATCTTAACAAGAAAGTTTTATGTTGCTAGACATAATAGTTTTAGTGATATACTGTAAGGGAATTTTAGAAACACCAGTTAAAAAAAATCTCATAATAATTAGTGCTATCTTATTAGTGATATATTTTAAAAACACCTTTCAAAGTGATGTAATGCACTGCTTGACACCTATTGAATAAAAAAAATGAGTTTAAGTTTATCATGTTTTCACCGTATGAAAAGCTACCCAATCATCTAAAAATACATTCTAAATTTTAAAAAAATGTAGAAGTGGCTTAATTTTTCATTTGAAAAAGAATTTCGTTATGTATTACCCCGCTATTAGTTGTAGCTATCGGTCAACATAATGTTTCTCGTCTCCGGAGCCCTTAGATAGGTAAAATAAATTTCTTTATCTTTATCGCCCTTTGAAATTAATAGTTTTTGGGTTTTTTTATCTTTATATCAACGTTATTAGAATTTTAACTGGATTCTAGACTAAAATATGCTTCAGCTGGGTTCCACTTACCCGAATTTAGGACGAAAGTGCCTTATGAATTTAAAAGTAGGTAGGTATTACTTATTGGCAGGAGTCTTAAGTGCTGTGTTATATAGGCGTAGGAGGTACTCGGGTGTTAAGATCTACAGATATCTAATATATATATATAAACAAGTCAAAGTAAAGCTGAGTTCACATTATTCCTGTTGGACTCCATTTCTGCATTCCATACCATCGCTGCATTGCAGGAATAATTTGAACCAGATACTGGAATGCAATGGATTTACATCCTACTTTTTGTCCATTTGGACTAGGTTTTATTCTATATATCTTCTATACATATAAAATTCTTTGTCCTGAATGACTCACTGACGGATCAACGCACAGCCTAAACCGCTGATCGTAGAGAAACTTGGAGGGTTTGTTCTTTGTGTGACGTAGGCACCCGATAAGAAAGAATTTTCCGAAATTCTACCCCTAAGGGGGTGGAAAAGGGGGGCAAAGTTTGTATGGGACAACGTGATTCCTTGATCTATTTTCGACTTTTATGCGAACGAAGTCGCGGGGAAAAGCTAGTTTATTTGTAATACAGTTACTCTTTGCATTTATCTATAGTATACACCAAAACGTTTAAAAGTAGGTAGGTATATTTTTGAATGGAATTTTGTGCGGGTTAAGCGACGCCTGGCCCGGTCATTACTTCGATGGGTGAACAATTAGTAGTGTGGCAAAAATGTATTTTCGTGAGCCCCTCCGTGCTTCGGAAGGCATTTTAAGCCGCTGGTCCCGGTTACTACCTCTAGTAGCAGGTGTTAGGTCAAGTTAGAGGCCTAAGGGCGATCTGACAATAGGTGAGTCACACCACTATACGGAAAGAAGAAGATAGAACTCATACACATTATTATTATAAAAAGATCAGCATCAGATTGTTGACTATCTATAACGAATAGGCTTCGAAACTACTGGACCGAGTTTAATGATACTTGGTATAATCATACATTGATTAATTAGGAATAACATAGGCTACTTTTTATCCCGATATTCCTACGGGATCGGGAGTTATTGACATCACACCCGACAGCCATTTTCAACGATTCTCTCCACTACAAAGTTCACCAAAATATAATAGTAATAACAAGCATTGCCAACGTTTGTTTGTTTGTTAACGCTTAGCTAACATAGAATTAAAGTTATTCTTAGTTCAAGATTTGGAACTGCCATAAACTATCTGCTAAGTTTATGTGCTGACGGCACAGGCAGGTGAAACGTTAAATTGTATCAAAGGAGCATTTGTGGAAGGAACAAACATGTTCGTACGGACAAATAAGCTTTTGATTGTAATTAATTGACTGGATCTGGCTGTGAAAAGGTTAAATCAGTTATTGCTGATAGCTGAATACAGATGGCGTTGTGTTATAAAAATATTTCATTTCTTTTTACATATGATGGGTCAGCGTTTGACTACCATCACACCTGCCTGAGGGTAGATGACGATTAAAAGTTTAAGTACTTACTGTTTTTTCTGTGGCGTGGATATTTGTCTGAGACGCAAAAAGTTGCGGGTTTAATTCCCGCCTCAGACAAATATTTATCTAAAATATTTGTTTCTGAGCTGGGTGTTTCTGTATGTATATAAAGTATTTACAAAAGAGTAAATAAAAGTATTGTATCCTTTGTCTAGCCACCAAACCACAAGCCTAGTTGCTTAGCTTGGGCCTAGATGGCGCCATGAGAAAACATTTGAATTTCCTTTATAAGTAGGTACATCCAGTAACAAAACTTAATTCAAGTAAAATTATCACAAATCTACATCTACACTAACATTATAAGGAGGAAAGATTTTTTGTTTGTTTGTAACGAATAGGCTCCGAAACTACTGAACGAATTTTGATGAAACTTGGTGTGAGGATACACTGATTCATTGGAAATAACATAGGCTACATTTTATCCCGATATTCCCACGGGATCGAGCGCCACTAGGCTATACATATAAAATACTTTGTCCTGACTGACATGAATTATTAAGCTGAAGTGGCAATGGGCGGGGCATGTGGCTCGTAGAACTGATGGCCGTTGGGGCCGAAAAGTCTTTGATTGGAGACCACGTACCGGAAAGCGCAGCGCGGGACGGCCTCCGACTAGATGGACGGACGACTTGATTAAGGTCGCGGGAAGTCGTTGGACGCAGAGAGCATGCGACCGATAGCTCTGGAAGTCTTTGTGGAAGGCCTATGTTCATTGTTCAGCAGTGGACGTCCTGTGGCTGATATGATGACTGACTGACGGATCATCGCACAGCCTAAACCGCTGATCGTAGAGACCTGAAACTTGGAGGATTTGTTTTTTGTATAGCGTAGGCACCTGGTAAGAAAGGATTTTCCGAAATTCTACCCCTTAGATAGTGAAAAAGGGGGCAAAGTTTGTATGGGACAACGTGATTTCTTGGTCCAATCTACTAATTCAATGCGGACGAAGTCGCGGGCCAAAGCTAGTACAAAATAAAACGAATTATGAAGCTACAAAGTAGGTATATAATATAAAAATGTCGCATCCAGTAATGTTATAAGTCCAGAACAAACGTCCTGAATGCAGTACCCATCTAATGAATGCGATTAACTTTCCCGCCGGACGGTTTTGTTGCCGACTGTACTTTACTATGGTTGCTTTGAAGTGTTGTTTGTTCCAAGTTGGTATAAGTATCTACAGTTTACCTACCTATTTAAGTTCTTGAAAAGCGATTTGAGAATTTCCGCGTTTTGTTCGTGAATATACCTGGTATGGTAGAAGTAGGTAGATAGTGTTGTAGTGTTCGTCTTACCCTAATGATAACAACCCATGAACAACCCTTTAGTTGCTCCATTTCAAATAATACTTTCAAATATTTGTAATATTGACCTTTGTGAGCGTGATCACATGAAAAAAAACCCCTTGAGTTTCTTGTGCCTTCTTCTCATTGGTGGGTGCGTTCCGAAGGCACACATCCTAACTTAGTTTTTAAGACGTTTCCACGTGATCTGGTACCTAGATACTAAGTATACTAAGTACTAAAGGAATAAAGAATTTTGATTTGATTTAAATCGTTAAATACCTACTTACCTATAGACTGACGTTAACTTATTTGTTACTTAGCATCACGTCAAACCTCCGTGGTTTTTATATGTTAAGTAGACCTATGTTTTTGTATGATTGTTAATATATGATAAATAAATTTAAAAAAAAAAGGTAAGTTAAAAGTGCGCGAGTATTCTTTCTCCAAACACTAGTATTAGATTTCATTGAAAATTACAGAAGTTAATGAATTTCCGTGTCTATTTAATAATGGTACTGAACTTTATTTAGAGCTAAAACAACATTTTATAAAGTCTAGGTTTGCTGTACAAAGTGGCATGACCTCTGTTTTCCTTTCTTACCCGACTACAGCGAAGCCAAAAGAGAGGGTGATGTTTTTGACCCGTATGTATGTATGTATGTATGTATGTCTGTATGTATGTATGTATGGATGTATGTTCATCTGTTCCCACGTAACTTCAAAACTACTTACTATAATTTAACAAATGAGGTATCGTTAGAAGCGTCTCAATGGTCTTCTAGTTATAGGCTATATGACGTCACAATAAATTAAATATGGCGCCCTCTAGAGGACATAGAGTCATGAATAAAATAAAAATATATATGTATATCAAATGAAAGGGCTTAATTATTAATGAACCTATATTTATAAAAAAATATCCCTATTTCCCTGTCACTTGGCAATACGCAGATCAATTTCGCCAATTCTTTTTGGTCGTGTTTGTTATTGTCAGAAGGTTCGAAACAAAAAAATAAAAAAGTTGCGCAAGAAAAGCGGGGCGCAACTAGTTACGTATGTAAGTCAGCAAACTTTAGTTTTTAACCCCCGACGGAAAAGCGACGGGGTGTTATAAGTTTGACGTGTCTGTGTGTTTGTGTGTCTGTCTGTGACATCATAGCTCCCGAACGGATAAACCGATTTTAATTTAGTTTTTTTTTGCTGGCTTTTGAAAGGTGAATTAGTCGGAAGTGTTATTAGCTATGTTTGATCGAAATCGATTCAGTCGTCTGAAAGTCCCCCGACGCGATAATATTTAATCAAAAAATGAACTTACGTAGAGTCATAATTTCGGGGTTACTTTTTTCTTTTTGTAGGGTTTTTTTTCATAGTTTTTTTTTTGCTTGTTTTACGTTTATACTATTTTTATTATTTTGTGTCTAGGTTTTTTTATGAAAAAAATTCTAGCTCTAGCTAGAGGCATTGTTCAGACAGTAAATGGTGGAATACACTTATAAAGTTCTCAGAGGTTTCTACCTCTGCTAGGATATCGTATTAGGTACAAAAATTCATCGAAATTTGGCACAATTTTAACTGACTTTGACTAAGCAATAAAAATTATGCTTTATACGTAAAGTTACAGGATCAGCGATAAAATATAGCATGAAGGAACGGTCCGAACATGTTCCTAGTAAAACAAAACTTTATTCAAAAAGCTTTATTAGAAAACTTTGGGAACCACAGATCAAGTTTAGACAGTGGTCCTCATTATTTCACTTCTAAGGTTTTTGTAATTGAGTGTAATTTATCCATAACTAGCTGCGATCTGCGGTTTTACTTGCATTAGTATTTTTTGAAAATGCTATTGATTTCCCACAAAAAAAGAACAGAATATTAATCTATATATATAAAAGAAAGTCGTGTTAGTTACACCATTTATAACTCGGGAACGGCTAAACCGATTTGGCTGAAAATTGGTGGGGAGGTAGCTTACAATCATAAGACGGACATAGGATATTTTTTTCGATATTCCCACGGGATCGGGACTTACGCAGGTGAAACCGCGGGGCGCAGCTAGTATTTACTACAAAACTACAAACTTTATCAGCCCTTTTTACTCTTTTAGAGGTCAAATTTCAAAAAATCAAAAAGCTTTTGTAGTTTCAGATATTTCTTAATGAGTCTTTTTCTGATTAAAATACAGGGTTATTACCTAGTTTAATTGTAGTATAATCCTAGTATAATTACTAATAACCCTGTATTTAGATTTTTTTGTAAGTTTATCGTTTATTTTGTTATGTCTACTTTAAACTAGGATCATTTTCTTCAAAGTAGACAAAACAATAGATATTCTAAATAATTGACATTCACACAACCTCTGTTTAACATTTCAACAATATCTTTAAAACGTACTTAAGAGGAAAGGGTCCGACGCTCTCTCTATACAAACGTAGTCGACTGTTTTCTCCCTGAATAATGACACTAGAGCAAATATTTTTGTTGTGTAAAATTTAAAACTGCCATTACCATGCCCCTATGTTTTGTTTTATAAATCTTAATTTCTATAATAATTAGAAAAAAACCAAGACTTAAATATAGGTTATAGGTTTTATGCAACATGCAACAACATGCGTTATAGGTTTTATGCAACAAAACTATTTGCTCTAGTGTCATTATCCAGGGAGGAAACAGTCGACTACGTTTGTATGGAGAGAGCCTCCGGTACCCTTTCACTTTAAAGATCGCATCTCCAAATAAATTATACCTATGTAAATGGCCGTATCTTTGGATTGTGTACGGAACCCTAATAAAAAAGTAGGAAGCCTACATATCCATTTAGAACTAAGTGGTTTAGGCTTATACTGGAAAATGTCCCGTATTGAACCTATAAGAAATACTTAGTGAGTAAAAAAGACTGCGGATGTATTTCTACCAGAATAAAATGTACGGATGTTTGTTTGTTTGTTTGTTTGGCATTTGAATAATAATATGTGTTTATTATTCAGACCGAAATTAATACAATATTCAAAATTTAAAACTAACACAGAAATTAAAGATAAAAGAAAAACATAATATAGAACTACCAATATATAGGAAACTCTGGAATTTACTTTTTTTCAATTAAATAAAAATAAAACAACCTTTAACTTTACTTTTTAATAACATTTTCAATATTTATATTATGCATAATTCCAGAGCTAATTTTCCTATATATTGGTAGTTCTATATTATGTTTTTCTTTTATCTTTAATTTCTATGTTAGTTTTAATTTTCAATATTGTATTTAAATCGGTCTGAATAATAAACACATATTATTATTATTTGTCTGTTATACGTTCTCTATCAAGGGGCTATGGAGCCCCGGATCTTTGGAAGGCATGTTTATTATTAATCGATCAACATGCAGTTCATATCTTTATCAATAATAATATATACTTGACGACCCAGTTGGCATAATGGTCACCATGCCGGTCTGTCAAACACAGGGTTGCGGGTTCGATTCGACCCTCAGACAAGTATTTATGCTTAGGTATTTGTCTGGTTGTTTCTATGTATTATAAGTATATAAAGTAGTATATCCGTTGTCTAACACCCATAACACAAGTCTAGTTACTTAGCTTGGGACTAGATGGCAATATGTGGAATGTCCTGCAATATTTATTTATGTAAAGACATGCTTTAGTCCGTGACTTCGTCCGCGTAGAAGTCGAAAATAGATCAAGTAGGTAATCACGTTGTCCCATACAAACTTTCCCCCCTTTTTCACCCCCTTATCGGTAGAATTTCGGAAAATCCGATGCCTACGTCACACAAAAAACACACCCTCCATGTTTCAGGTCTCTACGATCAGCGGTTTAGGCTGTGCATTGATCCGTCAGTCAGTCATTCAGGACAAAGCATTTTATCATCATCATCATGTCAGCCCATGCACGTCCACTGCTGGACATAGGCCTCCCCCATACGACGCCACAAACAGCGGTCCTGAGCCGCCTCCATCCACCGACTACCCACGACCGCTACAATGTCGTCGGTCCACCGGGCAGCTGGTCTCCCAACACTCCGTTTCGCGTTGCATCGCGGCCGCCACTCGAGAACCTTTACTCCCCATCAGGTTGTCAGTTCTGCGAACTATATGACCTGCCCATTGCCACTTCAGCTTACTAATCCTGAGGGCTATGTCGGTGACTTTGGTTCTTCTACGGATTTCCGATTTTTCTAAGCATTTTGTATGTCATTTAATTTAATCTAATTTTAAGTGTGATTTTATAAATTTATGTTTTCTTTAAATTTATTATCTACCTGTAATGATATTTATAAGTTGGAAATAAAGAGAATATACGTTTTATATGTATAGATAATAAAATGTACCAGGACATTTACTTTCCGATTTTAATTACATATAAATCGTTAAATACATATCAAAGTATCAAGTGAGACAATTCCTTAAGGGGCTCTTCACATTTAGCAAATGTAGCGAAAGTATACACTTGATGTACTCGAGACATCTTACGAAATCGCTCGCACGTCTCTCTAATTAACGAACGTCGACAATTAGAGACTGCCACTTGACAATGGCTTTGGTGCCTTAATATTTTAAGGACAACACTTAATGACATTTTATTGTGTACCTACGTGACCGTGGATTTGTTTTATTTTGAATTTGATGTTATTTGACTTTTGTTTTGTGTGTAAGATCAACTTCAGAAAATGTTTCAGATTTTTGTTTTTAAAAATGACTAGCAGCGCTCCGCGGTTTCACGCGCGTAACTCTCGATCCCGTATATCGAGATAAAAAGTAGCCTATAGCCTTCCTCGATAAATGGACTATCCAACACAAAAGCGCGTTCAAACAAACTAACTCTTCAGCTTTATAATATTAGTATAGATAAGTCTGTGATTGACCTGGGTAAAGATTGAGATAATTGAAGGTATCACACCTGCCTGATGGTAGGTGACGATGCACCTGCCTTATGGTAGGTGATGTGATCTAGCTTTAAATTGTGCTTGTTTGTTCTAGGAATAAACAATTTTTTATTTTGTGTAACAATTGAATGGTTATTTTTAAAATTTTTGTTATGTTGTTGACAGATTATTTAATTTTGTAATTGAGATAAAATAAATCAGATCTAGCACACATACTCAGAAGATATATGTAGACTCGTGCCTTGAAGACCCTTAAATAAACTAGAACAAGGGTCTTACGTCACGCCGCTGTAGGCATATTGCATGTTGCAATGAAGCCCGAAGTGCTGAATGACTATGGCCCTAATTTAAATAACCGTGTCATGTGGTAAAATCAAAATTGTCTTTAAAAAAAAACACACACGAATTTATTTCTATTACACAAGTGTCGAGGATGGAAGTTGTAGGAGAATTGGTTTTTAAGGGAAAGATTCGGGACTATTTATAGTGAGGTATCGTTAGGTAATGAGTGGGAAAAGTAAATAAGGAGATTGGGAACAATACAACTTATAAAATAATCTTATTACTAAATGAACTTAAACATTACTATCGTTAACAGAGATAAGAAATAAGAAAGGGGCGAGAGGCGAGAGGGCCCAACATAACAACCGGCGTGTCGTCATTATTTCTTTATTCATATTCCTAACACCGGTTAGGTTAGTGCAGGCAAAAGAAGATTAAAAACTAAACAAAGACAACAGTAAACGTAACAACAAACAAAACAAAATTATAACATAATACGAAACGAACACAATTTTATTCATCGCCAGATAGAGGCAAGAAGTTCTTGAGGAAATGCCATTACTTCTGACTTCTTTTTGCCTTTTTTCCACCGCAAGGAAATCGTTTAACTTAACTCGTTTACTTGTGAAACTTGCCTGTAGGTCCGGATTACAGAGATAAAACTTGGTTTAGTCGTTTTTTAAGATTTAACCAAAGTAAAAAAAGTAATTTAATAATTCGCCATCGAAAGATAGATAATGTTATGTATTAATTTTAGGGTGAATTTTGATTAGATTCCGGTTTTATAATTGTTTATTCTGTTTTGCTATTGTTTGCATTGTGGAATGAAAAGTGATTAGATACTTAATTGAAAAATTGTTAACTCTATTTTCTTTTGTTGTTTCTTAGATTAGATGAGGTACCTATCTATAGGAATAGCTTAACTTTTAATTAATTAAGTGCACTTAACTAACGGCACTGTGAAGTTTGTTTAGAAGTTTGTTTTATTGATTCGATACGAGCAGCTTTCAATTACTTATCCATTTAAAATACTACATTAATATTATAAAGTTTAATATAGGCTATTATTTTAGAAGAAAATTTAGAGACCCATAAGAATATTGCAATTTACGAAAAAAAAATGACTTGCGCTGCGAAAACTATTGATGAGAAAACAAAATAATAACAAAATAATATAGATTAGTATCTATTAAAAAATCCGCAAAGCAACATATCTATCTATTACATAGAATTAATAACAAAGTATAAAACAATTTGGGGGTTCTTCAAGTCACGAGTTAATGTTATTTATGGCAATGTAATACTATAGATAGGTAGTTTTTGCCTACTTAGAATGGCAACACTGAACGTTGCGTTGTCTATTATCTTTGATTAGAATAAAGAATTCTTCTCGGTTCGGCCATTTTATATTGAGTTTGTTTCTCGTCGTTTCGTTTGAATAAGATATATTTCTGTGGTTCATAGTATTGGTTTTATTGAAATTAATACAGTTAAGATGCAGACTAAGATGTAGCACGCTTCACTAAGATGGGAAGCGTGCTACATCTTAGGCTGCATCGTAAGGCAGGTGTGATAGTGGTCAAATGCAGACCTAAAAATAATAAAAAAGCAAGCATTTTTTATGATCTATTTCAATGAAGTCATAATAGTTCATTCGATCTATTATCATAACATAAACACGCTCAACAAAATAACCCACACCCTCACCAACTACTACTTATTTACAAAATCGAAGCTTACTGTCAAAATTATGACGTAACGAAATTCATAAAATATCCCGCCGATGCGTTTCCGAATAAATCGGAATGTGATCGCACTGACGATCCAGTGATTTATATTCAGTGGCAATTTGGTGGCGCTTTTTATAGGGGCTCGTTACCATACAGCTGTGCCAAATACGCCTCTCAGAAATATACTTACATACCAATCGATGGACTGCGAACGCTGTAAATCCGTCGCAACGGTATAAATGTAAATTGAAATGTGATTTGGGATTGTATTGGATGTTTTTGTGTTGTTTTAGACAGTGTATGTATCTAAAAGTACTGTAAAAATGTGTTGGTTGTAGGGTTATTTCTTTATTTATTCAGTGTACCTACCTCAAGTAATGGGAAAATTATTATGCCAAAAATCTTCAATATAAAAAGCGTAAAGATTTTTTGTTCTGAACATTTACCGCTACCGAAACTACTGGACCGATTTTGATATTCTGGAGAGTAACTAGGTTACTTTTTATCTCCATATTCCCGGAAACGGGAATATGGAGATAAAAAAACTCTTTTTAAAGGAGATCCACTTTTCAAAGGAGAAAAAAACTCTTTTTGGAGATAAAAACAACTCTTCTGTGGGTGAAACCGTAGCCATTTGCTAGTGTTGTATAGTTACGACTAAAGATCTTTTGTCATCGGCTTCTTTTATCATTAAATGTTGCTTTTAATTCAACCATTTTCACTACACTTTATCCACAAACAGTGTAAGCAGTGTCACACTAAATATTTACAAACATCGCGCAAATATTAACTTCACCCACTAAATAAATATAGCATCACGGGCGACTATTAATTAATATTAATTCAAAGGACCAAAAATTAAATGAAACTAAAATAAAAAGTCCGACAACGGGAAAAATGAAAATGTTTTGCGATAATTTTTCATAGCTATACAGGGAAGACTTAATTAAATGAATTAATGAAGTAAAAATATTTGAGCTATAATTTTAATTTAAATCTTCCACTAAATGTTGTATAATCTTTTCAAAGTGTGACATAAATTCGTTTATTATTTGACTAGCAATAGCCCATGGTTTTTTATGAAGTTCTGATCCCGTGAAAACCGGAATACAAAGTAACCAAAATAAAAATATTACTCCAAACGAGTTAATGTATTCTCATACCAAGTTTTATCAAAGTTTCGGAATCGGAGGAAACATTTTTCATTGATGCATTAATGGATTTATGATGCATTAAAGAAAAATGTCTGTACGCTAATTGACATTGCTCTTGTGGTCAAGGAAATCATAGTGATCTTAGTTGGCTCCAGACGTATTGGCGTCTTCTTTCCTCTGGACACGGTCAAGTAAACCGACAAGTAGTATCGGTTCTGGGCACTGGGAAAGCCCACTACATCCTCACGCAAAAAGGACACAATTAAAGAGGTTTTGTTTGCCGAAAACAAGTATTTTAGTAAGTTTAACAGCTTCGTTTAATAGAGACTATTTCTAAGTATCAAGCAATGTTCGAAATTAAAAGAGTTTGTGAGCGTGATCAAAGATTCAAAGAATTTATTTGCTTAGAGATAGGTTAAACTAAGTAGTTACAATAAATGGTATGAACCTCTATCCCGCTAACGTTAATCAGCATGCAAATATGAAATTATACATTATAATGCATTTACATAAATAGGTAGTCAATTTAGGTGACATTATGGCATCCAGCGGATAAGAACTCCTCAACACTGTAAAAACAAGACCTGATAAGCCATTTCCTTAAATTCCTTATTGCCGCTTTTATTGGTTCTATCTTAAATTGTTCTGGAATTTTATTATACACTTCAATGGTCATATTATAGCAATTCTTATGAACTAATTTTATATTCGGATTGTAGTCCAGTACTAATCTATTGGGGTATCTTTTATTTTTAGGGTTTACCTGGATTGCAGTTCGAAACAAATTTGGGTGCTGTTTAACAAATTTAAAGATTTCTAAAATGTACATACCCGGTAGGCTCAATATTCCCAGCTTAATAAACAGGGGTTTACATGTTTCGCGCGGTCCCTTTCCACAAATGGCCCTGACACATTTTTTCTGGGCTATGAACGCTTTTTTAATGTCCATACTATTACCCCAAATTAGCAAGCCATATGATAAATTCGATGAGACGTAACCATAGTAGGCGTTTAAAGTTACTTTTAGTGATGTTATTCTGGGCATTTTCCTAAGGACGTAGACAAATCTATTTATTTTATTACACACCTTTTCTACATGTTTTGAGAAATTCAGATCTTTGGAAAATACCTAGGAAATTCGCCCTATCAGTTCTCTCTAAGTTCATCCCGTTATATTCTAAGTTTAGGTCAATTTCTCTACGTCCTTTTACATTAAATTGTATATAATTAGTCTTATTCAAATTTGCATGTAAATTATTATAATTAAGCCATTCAATTATCGATTTAATTGTATTATTAATGTCAGATTCATAATTTGGTACATTTTTAGAGTCAGATTCAATAATTATAGATAAGTCATCGGCAAACATTATACATTTATTGCTAGTTACATCCAAAATGTCATTTATATAAAATAAAAATAACAATGGGCCCAACACACTTCCTTGCGGTACTCCAAATCTATTAAATTTATATGCAGAGCGATAAGGCATACGTACTCTATCATCATTTAGTCTATTTATCTCTACACATTGTTGTCTATTTTCTAAATATGTTTTATATGTTCAACGATCTAACTACGATTCGAAGGAACATTTCAAATGATCAGACATCCAAACCTAATAAATAACTTATATTTCTCTTAGAGCCATACTTCAAATAAAATCCAACACTTATTCTGCTTAAAATAAGAAATTGCGCGCATAACTTTTGAAGGGTTAAAGGCTCATAAATATGAACGTATCTCGCGATCTTGCCGCCATAATCATGCCGTTTATCTTATAACGCTACATTAAATACTAAAGCTCGAACATCTTGAAATATTCCCTTCACTGATATTAAGATTCATTAAACTTGCTTTTAGTTTGTTGAGATAGCCTCCCGGGATCCGCGGTAACTCCTGTCAGCTTGCGACGAAATGAGACATCGGTTTCGTTCGAAGATTTGCGTCTTACTGCTAGAAGTTAGATGCAAATGAAATTATTCTAGTTTGATAAGTGGTTATTAAAGTTGAAGTTTGATTTGGTTTATGTGTGTCAGGGATTCTTATCAAGGTATATTTGGTTTTATGTCGTAACTTCTTAGAACTTGGAACCTCTTCACCTGTGAGAACATTCTTTACCGTTTTAGAATGACGTTAAAGAGCGGGTTTGATCTAGTGGTAGGTTTCTTGACTTTGGGTTCGAATACCGGTCTGCCGTGCACCAATGAAGATTTCTGAGGAAACATTTATGTGTGCTAATTGACATTGCTCACGGTGAAGCAAAACATCGTGATGAAACTCACGGCTTAGTTGGCTCCATCTTCCTTTGGACACGGTTGAGTCTGAGATGGTATTATAGGCACTTGTAAAGATATCTAGTTGTGAACCGACATTAAATAAATTAAAACTTTAAAATGTGCACCTGCTACCCTCAGTCTTTTGCTGACTGTACTAGTACAAGGAGACTGACCTTAGAGCATCATGCTTGATTAAATATAAAAAAAAATCTAATATTTTCTGATGAATAATAAAAAATTAGAACCGCGGGTTTCATCACGATGTTTCCTTCACCGTAAGAGCAATGTCAATTAGCGCACATAACTTTTTCCATTGGTGAACGGCCGCCCGGGATTCGAACGCACGACCCACAGAACGAAAGGTATCTACCACTAAGCTAACACTGCTCTCGCTGTAGATCGTTTCTTTGTAGGGTAAAAAAACGGCATCTGTTCATCCTGGTGACCTCTTCCCATAACGATGAATATCGAACAAGTAAAGCAGGTAACAGCCTATCGAAACACGTCCTCATACTTAATTAAATTTATCATAAAAGTTCATCGTACTGATTTGTTATTCAATTTCTCGCTTGCTGGGGCTTCATAATTTTATTATGAAGGCATAAAGCGCTTCTACCAGATCCTTTTTTGTTTTCTATCGTATGGGTACAACGGTGTTTGGGGATCGAGTGCTTCGACATCAAAACGGATTGTTCGACTGTTTTTACTGAAAGGGTAATGTCATATTTTTATTGTTTTCCTCGGATTTAGGGCCTTTTGTTTTTAAATGAGGGATAGACATGACGGGTAACATAATGTTTAAATTATTATTTCTTTTTTAAATCCTTTTTTAATATATTTTCTTTCACAAACCGGCTTGACCGATTCTTATGATTTTTTTGTGTATATTCCATAGGTCTGAGAAAAGAACGTAAAGTATTTTTGGTTTTATATAAAACAAAGTATCACGCGTACAAAGTCGCGGGTAACAGCAGTAATATTATAAAACCGAAAGTTTGTTTATTTTTTTGTCTCCCTCTTCACGGTCTAACGACTGGACTAATTTATGTGAAAATTAGTGATAGTTTTGGAGTAGAACAGGGATATAAGATACTTTGTTCCCGACATTCTCGCGGGATCAAGACTTACGCGTGTGAAACCACAGGGCGCCGCTATACATACACAAATACATAAATGTCTGTTCAAAAAAATCTATTCAAATGACTCTCAACTCTTGCAAAAAAAATATCGTTCAAAATTTGAAAAAAAGAAGGGCTTCGCTTTTCGCGCAATTAACCGCTGAGCTCAGTCCCTCTGCTTCCGGTTGGGTACTTCCGGCTCTCCCTTGCAGTGACTGGCAATATTACATAGATGTATTGATTGATGTTAGAAAGAATGAGTATAATTGCTATGAACTATTATTTAGTCAAGGTTGACTAATGTAGAGGAAAGCTATAATAGTGTCATTCAAGTGTTGCCTACTTATTTTTATTTATGACTGTGAGAACTCTGATAATAAAAATATCTTGATTTGTAGGCGACGTAAGTATTGTATAACGTAAAATAAAAGTAGTTTTGATTAAAATCCGCGGCTTAGTAGGCTTCAGGCTTATTAATAAGTTCTTTCCTCTGGACACGATCGACTAAGCTGAGAACGCTCATATCTAAATCTGGTTCTGGGCAAGCCGTGACCTAGATTCCACAGAGTCCTGAGCAAGGACTAAGGTTGCTTGTGCTTTATAAACAATCCAGATTAGATGTAAATAAAAAACTAAAAAACGACAAAAAAGATAACAAAGCACAAGAAACAATAGAATGCAGACTAGGCAGAAACTTTTCAATCGACCGATATCTTGTTATTAATACCGTGAGACAAAACGACTGAGCTAAGCCACAGGAAAACGATTATAAACTATTTGGAAGGATACTTATCGCTATATTTCAATGTAATTACCTTACTTAGTAGTACCTCTCTTTATATAACAAGTGAAAGTATGATTTCAAATTCATTCATTCAAATTGAATGAACTTTTTGCAAGTTTGTAGTCTTTATTTAATTGTTATGAATATTATTTTATTCCTTTGTTTATTAACTGAATAAAACAGAATATAGTCTTTAGATAACAGTTTAAATCGTTGAAAATAAAAATAAAATTCAAATAAAAACGTCATTTTAAAAACATACTGGAAGCTTGAAGTACCTCAAAAGCTTTCGAGTTACAAAACAACTTAACGAAGTATCTATTTATTCTAACAAGCACTCGTCATAACATCATAAACTACCCGCAATGCACCCACATTATAATCCTCGCTTTATTTGAAAATAGAACAGAGATTTTACTCCGACTCCTTACTGAATTCAAGCATTCGGATTGTATTGTTTTCATACACTTGGGGTACCGACGCTACTCCGGAAGACGATAATGAGCGAGCACTTTTTAAAGTCTACCCGCCCCGCGGAATGAGGTCGAATTACAATTGTGCATTCACGCCCTTAAATTGTGACTCGGAATAATATCATGCTAGGTTTTAAATGTTGTGCTTGTGAGAACTCGGTATATGAATCTTTGAATCCCATGGGAGTAAGTTAGGCTACTTGGTACTGCATATTTATATGAAGATAACTGGAATCCTGGAAGAACACGTAGGCTACTTTTGTCCCTCATAATAATATGGGACCAGGACGTTTATTCAATCTCTTAAATTATGACTCGGAATAATATTATGCTAGGTTTTAAATGTTGTGAGAACTTGGAATGAGGATTGTTAATCTCTCGGGAGTAAGTTAGGCCACTTGGTACTGCATCTTGGTATGAAGATAATTGGAATCCTGGAATAACACGTAGGCTACTTTTGTCCCTCATAATAATATGGGACCAGGACGTTCATTCAATCTCTTTTTTTTTATTTATTTTTTTTATTTATTAGAAGGTCATTTTACAATTTCATTACATTGGTTTTGCTAAAAAGATGCCAGGAAACCTAAATGGGTTTGAATTGGCATCAACAATCGAAGCTACTTGTAAAGTTTAGTGACGAAATTATTAAATGTTCAAACGAAATAAGTAACTTATCACCTTAGGCCCGTAACAAAAAACTACAATAGGTACTTACTCTTAAATTATGACTCGGAATAATATTATGCTAGGTTTTAAATGTTGTGAGAACTTGGAATGAGGATTGTTAATCTCTCGGGAGTAAGTTAGGCCACTTGGTACAGCATCTTGGTATGAAGATAATTGAAATCCTGGAGTAACACGAAGGCTACTTTTGTCCCCCATAATCCTATGGGATTCAATCTCTTAAAATTATGACTCGGAATAATATCATGCTAGGTTTTAAATGTTGTGACAACTTGGTATGAGGATCGTTAATTCCTTGGGAGTAAGTTAGGCTACTTGGTACTGCATCTTGGTATGAAGATAACAGGAATCCTGGAGTAACACGTAGGCTACTTTTGTCCCACATAATCCTTTGGGAATGGGACATGGACGTTCATTTACACTCTTAAATTGTGACTCGGAATAATATCACGCTAGGTTTTAAATGTTGTGAGAACTTGGTATAACGATCGTTAAATTCTGAGGAGTATAAGTTAGGCTACTTGATATCGATATGTAGATAACTGGGTTCCTAGAGTAACTAACTAACTTAGGTTTTAAGACGTTTCAATGTGATCTTTGTATAAAATATACATAAGCATACAAATGAATAAAGAAATTTGACTTTGACTTTGAACATCGTAAAAACACCCGCGGCTTAGTTGTCTCTAGACGTATTGACGATCTTTTTCCTTTCGACTTAGTTGTGAGATAAATATAGGTTCTGGGCAAGCCTATACATGTCGCAGGCACTACAGCCTTCTGAAAATAGCGTAAACTAGCAGCGCTCCGCGGTTTCACCCCCGTAACTCCTGATCCCGTGGGAATTTCGGGATAAAAAGTAGCCTATAGCCTTCCTCGACAAATGAACTATCCAACACAAAAAGATTTTTTCAATTCCAACCAGTAGTTCCTGAGATTAGTGCGTTCAAACAAACAAACTCTTCAGCTTTATAATATTAAGTATAGATTATGCTATGAACAGAGACGTAAAGGCCAATATTAGAGTAACACGTAGACTACTTTTATCTGCATAATCCCATGGAACTGGGGCTTACGCAGTACGGTAGGTAAGATTTATGAAAAAATAATCTCCAGTTAAAAGTTCCGCTAATAAGACTCTGTAACGTTTTTCCGTAACTGATTATTCGTTACGTCGTTAGCTCATATTGTCGTTATACGGCGACAGCGGAATCCGTTGAAATGCATGTAATAAAGCGAGCTTATGAGTCGACACCGTAGACGGGAGCAATTTCAAATAATATGAAATTATTATGATTTCGCCGAAAATTCCGCCCGCGGTACACCCTGTACACAAACACGTATATGTATAAACCACCGAGTATATTTTGCGGTTGACTGTATTCTGAATGGGTATTATTTTTGTTTTTTTAGGGTTCCGTAAAAACAGGAACCTAAATGCCGTCACTCACGACGCGTTAACATCTTTCGAAGATGATGAAAGCCAATGATGATGATAACTAAGACTCCACTATCGGCCTGTCTGTCTGTCTGCCTGTCACCAAACTGTATCTCAAAAACCGTGATAACTAGACAGTTGACATTTTTACAGATGATGTATTTCTAAAAACAGAATATAATGGTACGGAACCCATCGCACGAGTCCTACTCGCACTTGTTTTTTTTTCAACCTTTAGGTGGTTGAGTTGTGGACAGTTTTATGATAAATTCAAATATCAGGGTCTCGTAAAATTGTAAAGGCGTCTGCCTATCTATGACACTGTATAACTTTATTACCTTTACTAGCTGCGCCCCGAAGTTTTACCCGCTTTAGTGTCTTTTAAGAGTGATATTGTTTCCCTAAAAACACAAATTTTATAGTTACTATGAACTACAAACTTTATCAGTCCCTTTAGAGACCGAATTTCGAAAATCATTTCTAGATGCTCGCCTACGTCCTAAAAGCTCTTGTAGTTTCAGAAATTTCTTAAAAAGTATTTTTCTCTTATCTTTTCGAATTTCGCGAAAAATTCCATCTCAGTAAGCACGTACGTATTAAAAGAGGAACCCCCAAAATTTGAGACTCCTAGCACTTATAGTTTCTTATATTTCGTGATCAGTGAGTCACTTAGTGATTTTATCTTTCATATAGATTTCTATACTAATATTATAAAACTAAAGAGTTTGTTTGTTTGTTTATTTGAAGGCGATAATCTCAGAAACTACTAGTAGACTATTACACCATTCGAGTATACTCTTATTTGTCAACAATCACCTGGTGGAATTCCTTCCACAAACAAACAATTCAATGCAACATGCAAATCATGTTTAATTCGCGACGCAGTCGACAGATCCGTCGAGCGAACACCTAGCAACATTCACACTTTTGTTGCCTGCCACTTGACCCACATCCTTCGAGACTCCTGTAACAGGAAGCTCCCAACCCACCCTACTATCAACACCTCATCCATTCAAATGTCTACCTTCACTCAACGTAGCAAAGATCGAAATCCAACGAAGCTCCCACGATTCAAAGGCGACTCCCCACGCAATTTAACACTTTGTTTTTCCTTCAAACATGGCAGAATATTCAATGTCGGCGGAAAATGAGTTGGATGTTACCATTTAGTGATTCAACACTTACTCCCCGAAGTAATAAGTGTCATTTTTGAATGGCAAATGATACTTTGTAATGAATTTTTTATAGTACACTAGCTGCAATAATACATGTAATCTAAGTCTGTGAAATGTTAAAAATTTATAAAAGAGTTCCTGAATAAATGATTGCTAATTGGAAATGAATTTTTAGTGATCGTTTTCCTTTGAAGGAATGTTTTCGTTTTTTTTTCTACTTCTGTTCGTTTCATTAGCTTTCGTTATTGAGCTTTATTTATCTAATTATTACATACTTTTCGTTTCAAAAATTGCATTTCGGAAGATATTGAATATTTTTGCAAATAGTCACACTCTCTTACAACGGCCTATTCGCAGATGGTCCCACCAATTAATCGTCAGTAATCGTCGTCAATCGTCAGTACACAATATGAACTTTACAGGATTTACCTATATTTTTTATACCAGTTCCGAATCGTTAGATGAACGGCGCTAAGATCTAATTTCAGGGTCAAACAGCCATTTTTTGTCTTCTTTATTGCCTTTTGAGGGAAGGCAAAGGGTTATTTATTAGCCCATACAGCCTTGTTACACGCTTTGTCGATCTTTAAAGGTCATATACATCTTTTTTTTTTAATTCTGTAGCAAACTGGATTTGCCTTCTATTGAGGCATTTTGAACTAGTCTACACTACTGGACAGTAGACTACACTACTGCACGTACAGCCCCCTTAGAAAAGACTGCTTTCTATTAGCGATATCGCCAATCGATAGATTCAACTGTATGAAATTGATTTAAAGCACTGTATAAAATTGGCATAGGATGAACTTATCTGTCATTTTTAATTCTCTAACGCAAGACTACGTGACTTTTCGTTGGCTTAAGTCAATTTCATACAAAAAATAGATAAAAAAGAGTTTGTCGATTGACGATATCGCTAATAGAAAGCAATCTTGTCTAAGGGGGCAGTACTCACTATGTAATGGACAGTACATGGGCTCCGAAACTACTGGACAGATTTTGATGAAACTTGGTATGAGGATACATTAATTCATTGGGAATAACATAGGCTACTTTTATTCCCACGGGAATGGGAGTTACCCGCGTCGCTGTTACTCCAAAACTACAACCTTGGAGTCTTCAAGTCTTGAGTGAATAGGTAGGCGAGCATGCTACATCTTCGACCTCATCTTCGCTTCCCATCAGGTGGGACGAGGTCAAATGTAAGCCTATTTGTTTAAAAAAAAGAAACCGCAGAGCACTGCTAGGCCTTTATAAGCCTTTTTCCTAATACATATCGGTAGAGTCGACGTATACTTCAAACTTAAGACCAAATTTTTTTATAATTTAAATTTTTATTTAATTTAATTTCTTTTTTATTATTTATTATTTTTTATTAAGGAATTTATAAGGAACTTTTATATTTAAAATACATGTCAGTTCCGTTGAGTCAACTTAAGACCCATTTAGTCTAAATGAACGAAAAACCCATTACGTAATTTTTTTTTACTTATCCCATCAATATTAGTAAACTAACTGTGCTTTACGTAAGATAGCAATAAACGTTCGAATAAAATAAAAAACCTTTATAAAACTTGCGTTTCATTAAATGTTGCCAACTTTTAATTGGTTTAATAAATTCGTTTCTGATCGCTATTTAGGCTGACGTAAGGAATTGACTTTTTGATCAGGCGATCGCTTGTCGGCTGTTTGAAGGTAGAAAATAAACACGTGCACGTTCACAGTCGAAATCTATATAGTTAATTGCTTGCTGCAGTTGGTTGCAGATAACTTTTCTGTCATTTTATGTCTATATGAAGACTAGGTGGTTTAAAATCGAAATCGTAAGCGTACTAAAATACTTACGGCACTTAAATTAAAACATTTGTTAGACAAAGAGAAAACGTCAATCAAGCACTTCTGTCACTTATGCTCGAATACTCAAACGACTCTCAAAAATTTAGGGGTCCCCAAAATATTGAAGACGCTTCTATCCTATTGAAATTGACACTTAAATGTCAATTTAATCATCACTAAAGATTGCCTTTCAGTATTCGGGCGTTAGGCTGCGGTCCGAAATCGACATGTAGCTATGCAGAGCAGCTAGCTCTCCACGGTTTACACGCGTAAGTCTTGATCCAGTTTTAATTTCTGAATCAAAAGTATCCCATGTTCTTCTCAATCCCTAAATTATCACTATGCCGATTTTTATCCAAATCGGTCTAGTTGTTTGACCTTGGTCTAGTTGTGAAGAGAGAACAAACAAACAAATTAATAAACTTTGGGATTAGGATCTATTTATTTATTATCAATTTGAATCGCAGCGTAAATGATAGAAATTATATCCGTAACCGATTAAAGCAAGTAAAGATACGTTATTGATTTTACGCCCACGGTCGATTATGTATCCGCCGATCGAAAAGTCTGCAGTCTAGTTTCCCCTTTTAGGTATTAATGTTAACTTTTTCAATTATAGTTGAAGGAGTTTAGTAGCTTGATTGACGGTTTCTCTTTGCCTAACAAATGTTTTAATTAATATCATCTGTGTACTAATTTGTAATACTTCGTTTGACAGTAGGTATTCCAAACTTATACCAACTTAACATTTACTACGAACTACAAACAAAAACCCTTTTTTTCTTTAAAGAGGTCTAATTTCCAAAAATTTGTCTAAAAATCTAAAAATCCAAAATCGTTCGTGATCTCCTATACGTACGGGTAGCAGCATAGTTCCACCGTAGAGTTCTCAAATGACTATTATTGGAATGTTTTGATTCTAATAATTTTTGTTTGATAAATCCATGAGTTTGATAAATAAAATATGATGTTTGATAAATAAAAGACTATAAACTTTAACTAAAGCAGGTGCTTAGAATCTTGCTTGTGTTGAAAACATTCTTATAACAGCCGTTTTGGAGCTCTACGGTGGTTCTGCGATTATGCAGCCGACCGTACGTACTAGAAGAAACCCTCATGAAGCTTCAGACTCGTAACTCTAGCAGCCGCAGTTTCCTCCCTGGATAATGACACTAGAGTAAATATTTTTGTGGCATAAAACCTATAACTGCCATGATTATGCCCCTATGTCTTGTTTTTTTTTCATTTTCTAATTATCATACAAATTTTCATGGTCATGGCAGTTATAAGTTTTATGAAACAAAAATAGTTGCTCTAGTGTAATTATCCAGGGAGGAAATAGTCGACTACGTTTGTATGGAGAGAGCGCCCGGTACCCTTTCCTCTTAATCTTCCTCTTGATAATGTAAATAATGTTGAATGTTTATTTGTAGATATGTAACGCGCAAAAGAGGATAGATCCAGTTTTTGCTATTTTCCCTACCCGCAAAACTGTAGGCTCGTGAACATGGCGTAAAAAATAATAATACCGTTTTAAATAATGTTACTATGGACGTCAATCTTTACCTAAATTATGTATGAGGATGTTCCAACAATATATGGGGGTACAAAACAAAAAAAGAGATACCCATTCTGAATTTAAAATGGAGTTTTTAATGGCTTTCCTGTTCGAACAAGGATTTTAAAAATGTACCAATTTTTCGTACTTTATTTTGCTAAACAAATAAAAAAAAGTTTTAAATAAATATAATATGCAAATCTGAAAGGTAAATAAATAATGTTACAAAATATTATACTTACTAGCTGCATCCTGCGGTTTTGTCCGCATATGTGCAGATCTTGTGGAAACATCGATATGAAGCCCAAGTTTCATCACAGTCGTTTTATGTAGTATTTGAGTGAAGATATATCAAACAGACAGACTCACAAACTCACAACGTTTCGGCACATACTTCATTTATCACATTTTTTGTAACAAATAAATTCAATTAATGGCATATGATTCTGTTAATGGGGTATAGATATATATTTTTGTACATGGCAAAACAACGTTTGCCGGGACGGCTAGTTTATCATAAAACTAACCAAAAAAGGAAATCAAAACAAAATAATGACAGCAGTAACCTCGGGAGGAAACAAAGCTCGGTCGCGTGGGCGAAAACATTAGTTGAACTTAGTTTCCGTAAAAACTGCTATAAATCAGAAGGGCATAGGCCCTGACTAATTACGGTTTAATTTAAGGCTCCAACAGATGGACCGTAAGGGTGAACATTGAATACATACTAAATGGTGGCCCGATGCCTTATTGACCAAAACATTTGAAGACAAACTACAAAAAAAAACCGGCCAAGTCCGAGTTGGACTCGCGCACAAGGGTTCCGTACCATATTGTATGGTAGTTAAGCTATTGCATAGTTTTTATCACGGGCTTTGAGCGCGGCGACCGTATCAAGAAATTCCGTAACGAAAATAAAACCTAACACCCCCACACCGTCTACCATGTAACTCGGCCGAGCGTCCACTTAACGTGTTTGTATATGGTACGACTGTAAGAAGCTCGCACGATGCAATAGTTTTTAGTAATTGTTGTTATAGCGGCAACAGAAATACATAATCTGTGAAAATTTTAACTCTCTAGCTGTCGCGGTTCGATACAGACAGATGGACTGGCAGACGGACAGTGAAGTCTTAGTAATAGTGTCCCGTTTTTACCCTTTGGGTACGGAACTAAAGACAGCGAATGCTTGATGGTTTGTTACTTGTAGTCGTATATGCTCTAGTATATACGATTCGGTAGTGGGTTCAACACTTCTGGACCATATACAATATATTTCAGCAAAGGGGTTTTAATACGAAAGATGGTTATCTTAGACGTCTAGGCGAACAACTTTTCTTCTACGACTTTTGAAAAATCGAACTTTTTTTTTCAAAAATTCTGAGATTTCTGATAAGTTTTATTTGAAAATCAGCTGTTTCATACAAAAACTTCGAACGAAATGTTCGAATTTCCAAAAGTCGTAGAACAAAAGTTGTTCGTCTAGACGTCTAAAACAACCCCCTTTGTATTAAAACCCCTTCGCTGAAATACATTGTATATGAATGAAAGTTCTGCCGAATATATAAACAGAAGACTTCAGAGCCTAAATTAGATGGAAAGGCCCATATATTTGATCCCCAGTTGAGACAACCCTGTTAAGTGGACGTTGACCTTAAACTCCCTTATATACAATGTTATATACAATGTACGTTAAACGTCATCGGGTCGTCGCCCCCTGACCGATTGCCTGCGATGTAACAATTCATACGCGAAATTAAACTGTCAAGTTTTAAACGTTTGTTATAATGTGTGGTTTAACTAATAGCTGCTGAACGGTTTTATGAATAAATTGAGTGAATACTTCGGTTTTATAACTAGGAAGGCCGCAGACTGGAAACTCTTGATTTCTAGACTTAAGGACACGGCAAAGTTGAAAAATATCGATTTTTATAAAATCTAAACTTGTACTTTCATACTTCTTGACATAATTTTAAATCGATTTTATAGCTTTCTGTCAAGAATGAACTAATTCTATGTTAAATAAGGAACATCAAGAGGCCTGAATAATGGAATAGACTAGTCATTTTTTTAATGTCTTTTACCCCCAAAAAACCTTTTTTTATGCGCGCCTACGTCCTAAAAGGAACCCCCATACGAAGTTTTGAGACTCGTTTCAGAGATTTTGTGATGAAACTTTTTCTCAGAGAACTATATAATCAGATAGATAGATAATAGGCTATAAAACAGTCAGCGGCGGGTTCCGATCCTACTACTTCAGACCTACACCGTAACGTGCAGTCTTAGTCGTGTTATTCAATAATACAACTTCAATACCAAATTGAACAAACCTTTTTAAAAAAGATGGTTAAAAATTCCAACTACAAATTCGTAGATGTTTCGTAGACACGTAACCGTAGCTACTACGTAGCACTTCATACGTAGCCATCCTCGTAGCACAATTGCTACACGTAGTCACGTAGTGTCGTAGCACAGCACGTATAGATTGTAATGTTACTTAAACCGACTTGCATTAAGGATGCTTTCAAAACTTTAAGTTAGGTTTTTAAAAGTAAAGAATTTAAAAAAAACCTTTCATGTTTTTATCTATGTCAGGTAAGAAAAGAAGAAAAATAAGAAAGCAAAAACTGCATCATAATTTTTTCAGATTAAAAGTAAGGAATTAAAAAAAACCTTGTTTTTATTTATGTCAGGTAAGAAAAGAAGAAAAATAAGAAAGCAAAAACTGCATCATCATATTTTTTTTCGAAAAAATCGTTACGATGAATCGAACCTGTTGAAGTGTGTGTGTGAAGTGAGTGTTGTTGCACTTTTTGAAGTTTACTCTTTAAGAATCGATAAATGAAAAACATCGTTTACAAATACTAAAGATGATTTTACTAAATTATTTTTTACTATTTATCAGAACCTTCTAACACAGAGGTAAGATTAGCTACGTCTATACTAATATCATTAGAGGAAAAAATTTTAGTTTTTCTCTTTGTAACAAACTCTGTAACTACTGGACCGATTTTGATGAAACTTGATCCTATCAGCTCCGACGCGCGAGTAAAGTAGGTATATTAATTACTAGCAGCGCTCCGCGGTTTCACCCACGTATCTCCCGATCCCGTTGGAATATCGAGATAAAAAGTAGCATTTGTTACGCCTAAGGAATCAATGTATCCGCATACGAAGTTTCATCATAATCAGTTCAGTAGCTTCGCAGCCTCGTCGTTACAAACATAAAATCTTTCCTTTTTATAATTAACCAAATTCAAAAAAGGAGGAGGATCTCAATTCGGTTGTATGTATTTTTTTAAGTGTAGGTTTATGTAGGCCTAACAGAAAACATCACCCTCTATAGTTAACATACATGAATGCATCAACGCTATCAGTTAAAATTCAATTAATCTAACCACAAAAACCAGTAAACAATACAGCATGTTCTAAATTAAAATACCCCTCATTAATACTGACCAGGTCATTAGGCACACGTGAGTTGGCCATATAATCCACTGATAATAACTTCGTACCTGACCCTAATTGAATTTGCTTGACGACAAGCACACATGTATAAAACTAGCAGCGCTCCGCGGTTTTATCTGCATAATCCCGTGGGAATATCGAGATACTTACTTTTTTTGCATGTATATCCTTTATTCCAATTTAAAACACAAAATTAAATGTCAATACATCAATCAAACATCAAATCAAAATACACGAAATTAAAAACGAAAAATAATAATAATAAACACAAAACAATTAAAAAGACGCCAAATAAAAAATTTGCATGTTAGTCTTGTGGCGTGTGTCCGAATAAATGTTTTCTTTCTTTTTTTCTTTCTTCATAAAAAGTAGTCTAAGTTACTTCCAATGAATCAATGTATCCTCATGACAAGTTTTATCAAAATCGGTTCAGTAGTTTCGGAGTCTATTTGTTACAAACAAAATAAAATCAAAAACTTTTTTATAATATGAGTATAGAAGCTTAGTTAAGAAGTATAGATAATTACTTAATTTAGAAATTAAAAAAATAGTTTTTTTATTTCTAAGTTGGTAATCCGTCACACGAGGTCGCCTTTGCCCTGCAATAGGATTCTATAGGCTCATAATAATTGTAATAAATAATTTAATTTAATCTTTTTGTTTTGTTTTTTTTTATGGTGGCATAAAGTGTTTATCTATCTATCTATCTAAAATATAATCAAATGCTGCGATCGATGTACAAATTGAAAATGTTTCTTAGTGTGTAACTTATATGTGAAATTGGGTTTTTATATTATTACTGTATTAAATTAATTTTTAAAAAACATTATATAAGATATTTGCATAAAAATTAATAACACAAAACATACAATATTAAAACTAGACATGAAACAATATTTAAAAAAAAAAACAGGAAAAATACCGATTGAACAATTGTTCAACTATTTCATAGTAACTATATAGCCGCTCGAATTAAATTCACTTTACATACTTGAATTAAATTCACTTTACATACTTGAATTAAATTCACTTTACATACTTGAATTAAATTCACTTTACATACTTGAATTAAATTCACTTTACATACTTGAATTAAATTCACTTTACATACTTGAATTAAATTCATTTTACATACTTGAATTAAATTCACTTTACATATTTGGGAGTTTCTGCAAATAAAAGGACAGTGTCCCCGTAGATGTTCCATTGCTAAGTAAAAGCAATTGTTCTTCTTTAATCAGATAACTTTCGATAGCACTAACAAAACATATTTTAAAACGGATTTTTACCGTGTTTTTTTATTTTTATTCATCTATGTCAGGAAAGAAAAGAAGAAAAAAAGGAAAACAAAAACTGCATCATAATTGTTTTCCAGAAAAATCGTTACGATGAATCGAAACTATTGAAACTGAAACTTTAGAAAAACTAATTGATAGTGTTGTTGCACTTTTTGAAGTTTACTCTTTTAGAATCGATAAATGAAAAATATCATTTACAAATACGAAATATGATTTTACTAAATTATTTTTTACTCTTTATCAGAACCTTCAGAGAGGTTAGATTAGCTACATCTATACTTATATTAGACGATTTTTTTTTTAGTTTTTCTCTTTGTTATATATTTTGTCGATATTTCAATGCTTTCACAGTTACCAGTTTGAATGAATATATTAACCATGTTAGTTAAAAATCTTTATAAATTTATATGGATTTGAAACAAACGATCGTTCCTAAGTTAATTTCGGTGGATTACATAGGATGTCCACAGTACAGGTTACTGTATATATAGGGTGTTTATTAAGCGATACAATCTCCGGTGCGCTATGAATATTCAGAGGGCGTTACTGCGACGCCCCGTGTGTGTACTTTTTTAATGTGGTATTTTGTGCATGTACCTTGTTTACGAAGTTTTAAATTTGGAACACTCTGTGTTTCATAGTTTTTGTTTTTTAACCCCCGGCGCAAAAACGACGGGGTGTCATAAGTTTGACGTGTCTGTGAGTGTGTGTGTGTCTGTCTGTGGCATCGTAGCTCCCGATTTCGATTTAGTTTTTTTTAATGGTAGTGTATTTATTTGATAGGTATTTATTCATGCATTTAAAAAGATTTAAACTAATTGGCCGAGCGATCGAAGCCTCTCTGCTTTAAATAAAAAAATATATGATAAATAAATAAAAAATTCTGTTTAAAAATGCTCTTACGGATTTCTATTAAATCCTTGTAAATAACATAAGCTATTTTTGACGTCATAACTTCTTATAAATTGGTGAGCGCAGCTCACAAAAATAGTGACGTCATACGTTATTGACAAGTAACCATAACAACGTATTGTTATAAATGCATATTGTTAATGTCAACGATACAAAAGAGTTCTTATGATTCCGGATTCAATCAATTAGTTCTTATGTCGTTATCACGTAAAATTATCGTCCGTAAGCCGACTTTACAGACAATAATTTTTCATCCTGAAATGATCACAGGAATTTGCTTTAAAAGTATTAGGCAAAACAGAAAACTACCATGGGCTATTGTGGTGGGATGATAGTAGACTGAACACCGAGGTCCTGTATCACGGGGCTATGGAGCCCCGGACCTTTAGAAGGCGTGCGTGGAGCCGAAGCCAACACGTAGAGGCCCTTTACAATAACAAGTATAATAGCAAACAATGGGGTGGATTCTAAACCGGCGATTATCCCTGTCTACACTATAAAGTGCAACCAAGGACAACCTCCGGTTTGGATGAAAACTATTGATAATCTACAAGACAAAACAACTGGAGCTATTGTGATGGGATGGTAATGCAGTTGTTTATTATTATTAAAATAAAAGCAGCCATTATAACCACGATGTTTGTAACACGTGTTCGCGCACACATTTATCGTAGAATCAACCCCCATTTACAAATAGTACTTAACCGAGGTAATAAACTCGGTAACAGTAAACAGACCCCATACTTTATTTCACTTAATTGAACTCGTTAAGTTACAAGTTATTTTTATTGTACAGTCGGCTGCATAATTTGGAGCTCTACGGTGGGCCGTAGAGCTCCAAAACGGCTGTTATAAGAATGTTTTAAAAGCAAGATTCTAGGCACCTGCATTAGGTGAAGTTTAAAGTATTCTAACTCATCAATTAATCAAACAAAAGTTATTAGAATTAATCTAACATTCTAAGTTGAAGAAAGTAAAAATATTTTTAAAAACTTAATAAAATAATCTTTTTTCGAGTGATAGGTATTTTTTTGTAAATCTTTACTTCTCTATCTATATTTTTTTTGTTTATGACGAATAGGCTCCGAAACTACTGGATCGATTTTGATTAAACTTGGTATGAGGATACATTGATTAATTGCATTGACAATTGCTTCTTTTTATTCTGATATTCCCACCGGATCGGGAGTTACGCGGGTGAAACCGCGGAGTACTAAGTTTACAATACGTACAGAAACTTTCAGACAATCATCTGTAGCAATATAGACATTTATTTGAGACGATCGTCTTTTTACGTTTCGATCGCCTTTTCTTAATTGAGTAGTTTGACGACGAGGAAATTCATTCCTTTTGGATAAACTAGTTTGACTAGAAAGTTTTATCAGCAGGAAAGTACCGAAAATTGAACGCGTAACTTTCTACGTCGCTGGCGGATGTTCGTCCGCCAAGCCACAGATCGTTAAAAATAACTTAATTTCATGTAAAAAAAGCTACACAGAATATCCGATTTTACCACACCGCACTGCCATAAATAAAGACCAATCTCATGTTCACTTGAAAACGAAAAAAGGTTTCATGGTTGTTTACCTACAGATATGTGTTATCGGTAGGCCGCAGTGGACACATGCCCTTTTTAAAATACAGCCCATTAATCGAGTCATATAGTGGATTGCAGGCCTGCGGGTTCGATTCCCACCTCAGACAAGTATGCTTTGATATTTGTCTGTGGTCTGGTTGTTTCTATGTATTTTTTATTTATTCCAATACAAAAAAACTTAATCTAGTACAAAATTTAAGGTGCAACAAAAACTCTTCCGAATTTGTCCATGCACCAGATTATATGTACATATTTACTAAAAAGAAAAGTATATAAGTAGTATATCCGTTGTCTAGCAACCATGACACAAGTCTAGTTACTTAGCTTGGAGCTAGATGGCGATGTGTGGAATGTCCTGCAATACCTATTTCTTTATTTGGTTTAACATTGAAAATGCTGATTTCACAAAAATATTTTTTCAATTCGAACCAGTAGTTCCTGAGATTAGAGCGATCAAAAAAACAAACAAACTCTTCAGTTTATAATATTAGTATAGATTTAAAAGCAATATTCTTTAACTAAAAATACTGCTCATATTTTCAAGATGACTTGGACAAATTTCGGACAGATTGACAATTCGTCGCACAAATTCGCGATCACTGGAAGGGGAGCAGAGATACCCTTACCCTACAGTGGGATACTAAAGACCCATAACAATAATATATAATTTTCAAACAAGAACATTTCAGAATATTTAATAATGTAAATAAATAACTGTTATCAGGAGTACGGTCAGCACAAACATTCGCTTCATATACCTACCACGATATACAGTGTGTTTGCAAAACATTACAGTAATAAGTTAGCGTGGCGAAGAGGGTGATAAATCACAATGTACAAGTATTATGTGTACTAAGAAACATGAGAGAGAACGGAAATTAAATATATTTATTCAGTGTTAAGTTTGTACGAGCTACAAAATAAATAAATTAAATATTGCAGGACAATTTACACATCGCTATTTGGTCCCAAGGCTAGGCTTTGGTCATTTTTAGAACTCTCTATTGTACATATATTTCTATTGTTAGAATCGTTGTATAAGCAGGTATTTAAAGACCTAAAGCACTATAGCGCTTTAAATAGCATTCATAAAAGCCGCTGCATAAATCATCTGAATTGTATGTAAAAGGCTAATATTAAAGTCCTGCTTGAGTTGAAGGACTCTAATTTTAAAATAACTAGAAAAGTAATTTAAAAACTCTACGGTGAGTTCCACTTTTGTTACCTAATAGTAAAATAACGTCACAAAATAAATATTTATGTCTATGCACGAAATCGACAAAAACAGCTTCTTGTAAATTACATTGCAATCTCATTCCGATGGCATTTTGATTACAAAAAATTAAGTTGCAAGATTTGACCCGAACAAACATACATGCATACATATATAATAAATAAATATTGCAGGACATTCCACACATCGCCATCTAGCCCCAAGTTAAGTAACTAGACTTGTGTTATGGGTGCTAGACAACGGATTATACTTATATACTTTTTCTTTTGTAAATATATACTTATAATACATAGAAACAACCAGACCACAGACAAATATCTAAGCATAAATACTTGTCTGAGGCGGGAATCAAACCCGCAACCCTGTGTTTGGCAGTCCGGCGTGGTAACCATTGTGCCAACTGGGTCGTCAATACATACATACTTACTTACATACATATTTAAATAAAAGCTTTTAAAAATATCCTCAAAGTATCTCAAAATACCCTCAAAGTCGGATTAAAAAAAAGTTGACTAAGTATTTTATATAATTGAAATACAATCTGAATGATATTATAATTGCAATGTAATTTGAACAAGTTTATTTAAGTACGAGAATTGGCCTTCTGTTCGATACCATGTCTTGGCGTAATAATTTTGCCTACAGCTGCCGCTACGCGATAGTATTTATATATGTGATAATATTATACGAAACTAACCCTTAACATTAAGGTAAGTAGGTACATTATTGTTTATCCTTTAGTCAATTGTATGTACTTATTCGGGTGGCAGTCACTACGCAGGACAAACCTTAACAAACTAAACGAAGACCTCTTTACTAATATTACAAAGAGGTAGAGTTTGTTAGTCTGAATGTTTGTATAGGGTAAAGATCTTCAAAACAACCACACTATCCTACTAATATTATAAATGTGAAAGTTTGTGTGTGTGTGTGTGTGTGTATGTTTGTTACTCCTTCACGCAAAAACTACTTGACCGATTGCGATGAAATTTGATATCTAGATGGCTGGAGACCTGGATTAACTAGGATACTTTTTATCCCGATATTCCCACGGGATCGGGACTTACGCGGGTGAAACCGCGGGGCGCGGCTAGTATTTTATAATTCTTAGACATATAGACAACATTATGGTCTGTACGTGGTTTTGTCTATAAAAACCACGTTTCATACATTTTTCTTTTACTTGTGTCCCTGTTTATTTTGGGTGTTCAAGTAATTTCTAGGTAAGCGTACTACATCTTAATCTGTAGTGTCACTTACCATCAGGTCTTCTTTTTCTTCTCGTATAGTGCTGTGGCTCACCTATTGTTAGAGTTTTCAGATCGCCCTAAGCCGTTTAACTTGACCTAACGACTGCTACTAGAGGTAGCAACCGGGACCAACGGCTTAACGTGACTTCCGATGCACGGAGGGGCACACGAAAACACATTTTTGCCACACTATTAATTGGTCATCGAAGTAATGACCGCTCCAGGCGTCACTTAACCCGCAAGAACGTAAACGATCAGCGTTTGTCGCTTCGCTGTGACCCCCTTGCATCAGGCGAGATAGATGGTCACACGCTGTCCTTTCGATTGTAAAAAAAGTAAAATATCAAATTGCTACTTTTAAACTGAAACTACACATAAATATTAAATGAAGCCTAGACGGATCTGACCAGACTAAACAATTGATTGGTACGTGTTTTCCTCTAGCACTCTACAAGTACCCACGACTAATTTTTGAAGTCGTAAAATTTACGACAAAGGGAGCATAATCTGCCAAAGTACGGTCCGAAGAGGACGTGCCTGGCGTTTACAATACGATACCGTTGGCACAAAAAATGATCATTTTAAATAACTGATACAAATAAAAAACTATAAACCAGAAAGTAGAAGCAAAGAATAAATAAAAGGAAAGTAGAAGCTGAGCTCGAGCCTTTTCGTGGCAGAATTTTACTCATAATATGCACATGAAGTTTTGGATTTAGTTGTAAGTATACTTAGTTAAGTATTTTAGGTTATTCTATGTGTTTGTGTGTGTGTTTTTTTCTGTCAAGAATAAAGTTATTTCTATTTCCACCTATTTAAATCATTGTTTGGTAGTTTTGTGTAAAATAGGCCAATCTTACTAATATTTTAAATGTGGAAGTTATTTGTTCTTACCTCTTTACGCAAAATCTACTGAAATGATTGCGACGTAAATTGAAAAATTAACCCAGCTGCGACCTCGTTTAGGCGCAGCTGTGCAAGTGTTATTTTCTCTGTATGTACACAATTTTTTTTACATGTACTTCAAATAAATTAAGAATCTTTTCAACTTAATTTAAATATCTTCGGATCAAAATTATTTATTTCCTATTTTAGTTTGTAATAATTTTAATGATAATGATGATGATACTAGAGTAGACGAAATTTTTAACGATGATTCATAAAAGAATATTAAGTATTTTTTAAAGTTTCTAATAATAAATAAAATACAATTCATAAATAAAATGCGATTCATAACCCAATAACCCTAGTACCCATCTAAAAAATGTCTAACGCGCCAAAAGTCGGTTAAATGACACAAAGTTATACCAATAGGTATAGATATTTTTCATTACTCTTTTGTTATTTTTTTGCGAATGGTACTGCAACACTTACACAAATTAAAGAAGCTATGCCGGCACTTGTGGATGCAGATTCAATTACCGCATCTTAACTGGGATGTACCATCTTACATTTAAAAACGACGATTTCATGTTAAATACATTTGGGGGTTCAGGTTTGCATCAAGGACTAAATCCTCGCGTCCGTAGGATTTAGCCCTTGATGTCCTACACTAAAGGGGTGGCAATCAAGCAGTGGTAAGCCTTGGCCAGCGGCTTCTAAATATTGCAGGACATTCCACACATCGCCATCTAGCCCCAAGCTAAGTAACTAGACTTGTGTTATGAGTGCTAGACAACGGATATACTACTTATATACTTTCTTTTGTAAATATAAACTTTTAATACATAGAACAACCAGACCACAGACAAATATCAAAGCATAAATACTTGCCTGAGGAAGACAAAGTCATGATGCCAAGAGATTTGTTACGTCCATGTTGTCCAGGCATGCCGTTCTCTTTCTAGGCAAGCATGCTACATCCTTGACCGCATCTTCGCTTTCCATTAGGTACGAGGAGGTCAAATACAAGCCTATTTTGCGAAAAAAAACCTAGCCTGAATCTATGAGCTGGTCATACGTACCAGCGATGTTCTGCAGTAAATTCGTTCCTTTTTAACCGACTTCAAAAAAGGAGGAGGTTCTCAATTCGCAGCGTATATATATATATTTTATGTATGTTCGCCGATTACTCGAAAACGTCTGGACCGATTTGGAAAATATTTTTTTGGTTTGAATGGGGATAACTCATTAAATAGGGAATATGTGGTTCTTTGTTCTGATACTAGTTTTCATTTTTCTTATAAAAAACCGCATTATAATCGGTTCCTGTATTCAAGTTGACGTAAAATTTTATTTACATGTCATTACTAGCTAAGTAACTAGTGTTTATACATAAGTAAAGTTAGATAAAGCTGCTTTGTTGGAATAATACAAGTTTTGTTAGAGAAATAAAAAGATTAGCTGTTCATCATAATATAATTTATTTAAACGGATTAACCGCCTGTAGCCATGAAAACTATAGAGCTTTCGAGACGTCAAGTTTTTGTTATTAATCCGGCAAATATAGTTTATATACAAGTTCAAATCAGAAACATTTTAGGAAACACGATGTAACTTTACGTCAAACGTATCGAAATTCATGAAGAGCTACCTTTTATAACCTTTGCTTACAAAAAATGTAAAAGATAAAGGTCAATATGTATGGTGCCTGCTCCATTTCAATTTCTGTATTCTGCGCCAATGATTAAAGAGCTTCTTTGTTAGCGATTCCTTTTATCATAGTTTCTAAAGTACTTAGATATACTTATATGTATATAAAAAGAAGTTTTATTGAATACATAAGCTGGGTTGGGTTTGGAATTTTCTTATTTACATATTTTACGTAAGATATCTTTGTGCTCCATATAAAACTGTTTACTGTAATTATTATGAGTGGCCAGAAGGAGATCGGAGCACATGGAGTGGGTTGAAAAGGCGTTTTCCCAGCAGATAAATTAAATAAAGGCGGAATATAAATATGGAGACGTTTATGAAGGGCGACCTTCCAATATCATTAAGTAGCATCGGTCCGTTGTTTCCCCCGCTTAAGAGAAAAGGGTACCGGAGGCTCTCTCCATACAAACGTAGTCGACTGTTTTCTTTCTGGATAATGACACAAGAGCAAATATTTTTGTTGCATAAAACTTATAATTGCCATGGCTATGTTTTTTTTTGTTTTTTATTTTTTAAATCTTATGATAATAAAACCTAAACATAGGGGCATAGTCATGGCAGTTATAGGTTTTATGGCACAAAAATATTTGTGCTACTGTCATTATCCAGGGAGGAAACAGTCGACTACGTTTGTATGGAGAGAGCGCCGGTAACCTTTCACCTTAAGTCCCGATCCCGAGGGAATATCGGAATTAAAAGTAGCCTATTTTCCTTCTAATGAATCAATGTTTTCTTGCACTAAGTTTCGCCAAAATCGGTTCAGTAGTTTTGACGCGAATTCGTCATAAAAAAGGGTGCATGTACTTATGTACGCGCGTAAGAAGTTATACTTCTAGAAGTTTTACATCCGTCAGTCTGTCTGTCCATCCGTCCGTCCGTCCGTCCGTCCGCCCGTCCGCCCGTCTGATATTTATTTACGGTCAGCTTCAACCTGTTACTTTTGTGTTACGCAACTTACGCAGTTTAACATTAAAATTTGACTTTTGTGTTACAGTGATGCGCGCGCATCTTAAAATTTCACTCTCACCATTTTTTCATAACGCGCCTAAAGAAGTATAACTTAAACAAACAATAATAAAAATCATTCTTCTTTATAATGGTAGTGGTGCAAACTTGTCAGTATGTATCCTGGTATTTATCATGGCCATCCCAACTTTGACTAAACCTCGAAAGTCCAGGCTCAAGGTTTGAAATCCATGTAAGGCGGATGTTTCCGAACCTATAAGGTAACATCGTCATGCAATGGGTGCCAGAAGATGGACTGGGACACGTCGGAATCAAGTCAGACCCAGGAAAAGATTGACCAATTATACCCAAGGACATACATGCTTGGAACGGTGTAAGAAAGCCTCTGCCCTGGTGTGGGGCATCAAAGTTTCCAATTTAATAACAACAAGCTTTTGCCTGCGACTTCGTCCGCGTAGAAGTCGAAAATTTGAAGTAGATTGGACCAAGAAATCACGTTGTCCCATACAAACTTTGTCCCCCTTTTCCCCTCAGGGGTAGAATTTCGGAAAATCCTATCTTATCGGATGCCTACGTCACACAAATAACACACCCTCCAAGTTTCAGGTCTCTACGATCAGTGGTTTAGGCTGTGCGTTGATCCGTCAGTCAGTTAGTCAGTCATTCAGGACAAAGCATTTTATATGTATAGAAGATGAAACTACAGAACCAAGATCTCCTCTGTAAAAATTATAATAAAAGTTCATTTTTGCTTTAAAACATTTTAAAAAATTAAAATGGCCTTCCTCTTTGCGTATAATGTAGAGTTTCCTCAATTTATTTCAATTAATGTTTGTTTTTATTTTTACAGGTAAATATGAAACTGGTGTGAATATCCAATGCGAGTTTGAGTCAGGTAACCTAGTAATTACGGGAGCATCGCCATCCGTTCAAATTACAGTATGAATCCAATATTAAACAAATATTTTCATCGCAATTAAGTTGTATGGAGAACTAGCTGCAACCCGAGGTTTCACCCGCGTAAGTCCCGATCTTAAATATTGAGATAAAGAGTAGCCTATATGTACTTTTATTTTATACATATAAATATTGCAGGACATTCCACACATCGCCATCTAGCCCCAAGGTAAGTAACTAGGCTTGTGTCATGGGTGCTAGACAACGGATATACTACTTATATACTTTTCTTTTGTAAATATCTCAGGTAAATATATACTGATAATACATAGAAACAACCAGACCACAGACAAATATCTAAGCATAAATACTTGTCTGAGGTGGGAATCGAACCCGCAACCCTGTGTTTGGCAGTCCGGCATGGAGACCATTGTGCCAACTGAGTCGTCAACATATATACTTAAACTTTAACCCAAATCAAGAACAACTAACACAATCGCGGCAGGAATCGAACCCGCAACCTCCTACGTAAGAGGCTGGTGGAATAACGTTTTTATAAAATTAGTGGTTACAATAAATAAAGGTAGATTCATATTTTGGTTGACCAAAATCAAATATGAATTTAACGAAGAACGAAAAGAGCACTTAGTATTTCCTAATTTATATGACTACGTGTTTAAAATTTGCGAACGTAGTAGTCAGTTTGACAGGAGCATCCTTTAACCCTTCTTGACGTTTTTGGCAATAAGAAGGCTTCAATTGTCAATTTTTGATACAAATATTGTCAAGGTCATCGATTCGTTATTACTTATGTACTTATGTATTTTTTTTGTTGAGTCTTACTCCAAAATATTCTGCACAAGGAATCTCAAGTACCGGTCAAAACCTACTACCGTTCACTCTCTTTGCTATAGTTTTTTTCCTCGACTCACTTGACATTGGCAGAATTGCGCCCTTATGTCAGCAATCAGCCATATAAAAAAGTTGAATTGAATTTTTATGAAGAAATAGCTGTTGCCCGCGACTTCGTTTGCGATGTGGTTTTGGGTTATATACTTAGCATTTTTCGGCATAGATACAATTTATCATTCGGTGTAAGTTATAAAACAAAATAGGTGGTTACATTGTTTTTAAACTATATTTTTAATTGATTTGGCGAAGGCACTTTACTTACTCATACTCCGAAAGTAGGTCTAAAGATGCCTGAAGAGCGTGTAGAAAGAAAAACTTTCAGCCCTAGGGAAAATCGCTTTCACTGACAGCTGTCATGTCAAATTATGGCTTCGCACGGCTCATCCATACTGCCAGAGTACTGACAGAGAGTATATAATAGGTTTTTTCTTAGTAATCGAATTCAGGTAGATATATTTAGTTCAAGATATCTTATTTAATAAAATAAATGTAAAGGTGAAAATGGTCAAAGCGACGTATGACCATGCTGCGCCTCTGCCGGCGCCCTGTCAAGATGTTGCAGATGTGGCTTTATGCGACCGTGCGGTCAGTGTTGTTCCTTGAGTAAAAAAATACTGGCAGGAAATGCTTGCATTTTGAATGATTTTAATTAGTATTATCTTTTGTTATTTTATTATGTTTTTGTGTTAAGTTTAATCTGGTTTCTCATTTATGATTGTGTATTTTGTGTAAATAACATTTTCTAGACAAACCGTGTTACAAAAACTGTAATTTAAATCTACGGACTTCGCGTCATTACTCAGTGTTGGATAAACTAATTAATAAAAATCACTTCGGTAAGTACCGACGTATTTGAGTATTGAAAACATATTGAAAACAAACAGCAAAAACAAAAAAATCTACATAATCTATAACCTCTTTGGTCCCAATCTTGTAAGAGGATCAGGTAGTATGGAGTCTCTCATTCACTCTCGTTATTAGGAAGAATTTTATGTTTATTCGTAATGAAAAGCACAGTGTTTACCTCGGGTTTGTTTTGTTTACCCAAGGTGTGAAAGTCACTCATTTAGTCCCTCGAACTATTAGCGCCCTCGCTACGCTCGGGCGCCAAACTCCGTCTCGGGACTCAATGAGTGACTTTCACACCTTGGGTAACAATGTACTATTTTTGTTAATTTTTCACAAATGTAAAACATAATACACAACAATATGATAAGCTAAAACTAAGTCCAATTTCTATTCGCACAAAACTTTCAACGTTCTTTGCCTTCCTAGTTATCATTAGATTTTTGTAAATTAAAGAAAAAATAATTATCAACTACCTTTGTTCTCGATTCATATTCACCAATTAATAATATAAGAGGTTATTATAGTATTTATAACACCAACATCATATGCAAATAATAATCTATTTTGGTGCAAATAATAATATACATTGTTTTTATTATCAAATAATAATATTAATGATTAAAAAGAAAGGCCATTGGACAGAACAAATACTAATACTTAAAATAACGCGATGCACATTGAGATCCTTACATATTGGTAGCAGGCATTACGTTGAACAAAAAATGCTTTCACACCAAACATCTAAAGCATCTCGGAAATGGGGTATTTGAAGGAACGTGATGTCCTATGATTTCACAAAAGTGCACGGTGCTCTTTGAGACTCATACCTATCGATAGAGGGCATCGAAAAAAAAAAAACAAATAATAAAAACACCAACCCTCTAAAGCGTTTTCGATTCAGGGTTTTTGAAGAAACGTGATGTTCCTTGATTTTCTAAGAGTGCGCGGTGACTTTATGCCAAAAGTAATTGTGTAAAATTATGTTATGCCTAGTTTAGGTTTTTATGTCAAAACCGATTATTCCAAAACCTTTATGCCAAACTACAAAAGGACATTCAACTTCTAAAGCGAGACGTTTCGGAAATGGAATATTTAAAGAAAAATGATAACCTATAATTTTTCAAAAGTTTGCGGTTCACTTTGAGTCCCATACCTATCGAAAATGACAAATAATGCCATCAAACAAAACCTATAAAGCGTTGGGCATAATTTATTCATCGGGTCTAAAATCACAGCGCAAAAAACATAACATAACATATAACCACGCTACCATACTGAATGTCCGGACCCCTTTTCCAATTTTCTAAATTCTTGACCAAAATACCCAGTTTTTTTATTAGGCAGGCCTACGTAATTTTGGGAAAAAAATGATTTTTACAAATAACTACCTGTATATTTTTTAACCGACATCAAAAAAGGAGGAGGTTCTCAATTCGTCACGTATATATTTATTTTTTTATGTATGTTCGCTGATTACTCGTAAACTCTTGGAGCGATTTGGAAAATTCTTTTTTTGTTTTTACTATTTAAGGTTTCCGCTACTTGAACTCATAATTCAAACTATAGCAGGAGAAAAGCGCGATAGAAGTGTACCATCGGAGGTCTTCGGTGAAGGAGATCGGTAATATTATGTAGTAGTACCTCTTTGTACTAACCTCATTTTCAGTTTCACGTAGGTAGTATTAAATGCAAACTATTTGGTTTTATGACAGCTGTCATCTTGAGCGGAGGCATGTACTGCAGCCCTACCATGACTTTTTGAAGAACTCGAAAAAAAGAAACACTTTTTCGATCACTCTCTTGTCCGTATGTCTGTCAGTGTGTCACTACCGATATTCTCAGAGACGGGTGAACCTAGTAAGTTGATTTTTAGGAAGTTTCATAGTGAAAACTCAATATATTATGTTTAATCGAATACGTAAAAAACCCGTGGTAAGGGTACTGTTCCCTTCTGACGTTCGATTACGTTTTACCACGGAAAAATGTTTCGATTTCACAGTTTTTAAATGTTTTTTTATCAAATATCTTAATTATTGTATTAAACTCAAATTGAAACATACCCTAAATGTTAATCTGATATTTCCTGAACATATTTGTGTGGACCTTGTCGAAATCTGTTCTGTAGTTTATGAGATTACCTGGTTCAAACAAACAAACAGACAGACAAACAGACAAACAGACAAACAGACAAAAATTCTAAAAACCACCCTATCGTGTTCAGCTAACGATTTAAAGACGACCTGTGTATTTTTTTTCTGGATATCTTACAATTACAGATTTTTTGATGTCTACAGATTTATTATATGTATAGACAAAGATATATTTTAAATTGCCTACCTACCTATAATATTATGAAAATATTCATTTAGTATATAAGTTTATTATATTGCATGCCTGTAATGGGTAAGTTATTGTTACTTAATTAAGCCTATTTTAAGATCCTTGTGTACATAACTTTGCAATAAATGTCTTGATTTCTTGATTTCTGATTTCGCGAATCTTTTTATTCGCGGTTTCAGGTTACACTTTAAAAAAATACCCATAAAATATCATAAATCATAAAATCATAATAATTAATGGCTTACCTAATGATTGACCTCTAAGCTGATGTAATAATATTTTGTTATCTAATATCCGATAAATAATGGGCTGAATTACCCCATACACCAGAACATAAACTGTTAGAGCCAACATGAACTAACAACGTGCAGTTTTATGAGCCGATTTTGAATATTACACAAATATTTATATGAATTGGGTGAACGTTTTACACCTTTTAATTAAAATCAAACTTTAGTTCAAAACAACACCAGTACGACACCTACTACAAGCAGAGTGTAGGAATCTAATACCTCATTTAGAACTGATATTCCTAATTTCTCTATTTAATATATATTAATCTAATTGGCTGACTGACTGACTGCTTTGAGGAAATCGACTAATAAAAGATTTACATTTCTTACAAGTTCAATAAAACGTTTATCAACTTCAGTAACAATCTTTATAAACACTGAACATACGTAACAAAATATACATAACTGTAACTCAAAAGACTTATAAAACACTTATTCAGCTGGTGCTTCTTCTGCTGCTGCTTCTGGCGGTGCTTCCTCCGCTGGTGGCGCTTCGGCTTCGGCTGCGGGTGCTTCACCTTCGGGAGCTGGTTCAGCAGGAGCTTCCTCCGTAACTTCTGCAACTGCTTCTGCGGGTTCCTCTCCTCCTTCTGCGGGTGCTTCTGCAGGCGCCTCGGCTCCTTCTTCGGCTGGTGCTTCGGCCTTAACTTCGGCAGGTTCTTCACCTGGTGGTTCACCTTCTTCTGCCGCCGCAGCCGGGGCTTCTCCTTCTTCCGCAGGCGGGGCCTCCGCGGGTGGTTTCTCCTCGTCAACTTCCGACACAGGTGTCGCAGGGGCACTTTCCGGCTCTGGAGGAGCGGGGGCACTTTCCGGCGCTGCTTCCATTACAACTTCCGTTTCCGCAACAGGTGGCGGTGTAGGTGCCGGTGCCACTGCCTTAGCCTCTCCACCCTCTTCTTTCTTATCTTTCTCCTTCTTTTTCAGTTTCTTCTCCAAAGGCAGGTATAGTTTGTATTCCTGTGGCAGTTCTTCCTCAGTGTAAAGGCGTTCAGCGAAATAGATTCTTCGTAATCTTACATTTGCGTGTACCTGCACTCTGAGTGTTTCTATAAATTGTGTACCATATGCTCTTCTAGTAAAATCTGCGAGGTTGAACTGTATTTGGTTCCAACCACCTGACAGACCTATCGGCATGCTCGTACAAAACGGTTTGATCTTCGTTGTCGATTGGAAGTTTGAAATCCTGAACCGCCTTCGCATATTCTTATCGTCGAGTATGGTGATCTCGAATGAGAAGTATCTCTTTAGATTCTTCACTATCATGACCAGGAAGGGCAGCTTAATACCCAACACTTGCTTATCTCTAGGACAGGACATGTATGTGGTCGCAACATTTGTGCTCACGATTTCCAGGACTAGAGAATTCACTTCATTGTCGGTGATTCGTTTTATATGACCGTTTCTTACTTCCATATCCCACAGAGCCAAAGGATGTGCGCCACAACTGTAGAATATAGACAGCAATCCATTTTGATACGAATTTTTAAACATAATTTATTAGATATATTTCAACAAAAGTGTTGAATATTCAGCGTTGGCCACGTCAATGCTGCGTGACGTATTGATGACAAAAAGATGTCATACATAAATAAATGTCACAACAGCCATGCCAGTTGTTTTGTTGAAAACAAAAAGTTTTTATTCCGAACAAAAAGTAAATAAGTCATAATAGTACTATGGAGGACAGTTCTCTATACCTAAAACCATAATTTAAACTATGAATAATATTGGTTGTTTTGTATTTACTACAACGCAGTGTGAGTGTGCCCAATCGATAGGGCTAATCACGTTATGCCTGGACGTGCCTTGATCCATCGAAGCCTAGACCAAACGAAGGTAGGCGTATTGATAATTTTGAGACTTTGATTCATATATACAGAGAGTAAACGATACATGACATTGGTTGTGACATCGGGCCTTTATTACTCGTGGCGCCACTAAATGCTGAGATCAACTAGATAGAAAAATCACTAGGTTGGAAAGTTCAGGACTGGTAGGCCCAAGAGTGGGACAAAATTGGTGGAATTACGACTCATAAATCGAAAACGTCATATTTACTCGTGCTCCATATTCAAAGAGTGAGTGAGTGACTCGTCATCGAAGGTTTTTTTCAGGTCTGTTTATTCTCTTAATGAGACGTATTAATATAATACCTATTGAAAGTCGTAGATGTAAGATAAATGGATTAAAATCCATCTTACTTACAACTCAAGAGAAAGAATTGTTATATTGAACTAATAAAATAAATGCGAACACATATCTCACTGAGTTTTTTAAATATTATTGTAAAAAGAAATTTATTCTTAGCTTTAACCAATTAACTTGTTTATTATACTGTTTCTGCCGCATCATCTTGTGATGCCTCCATTTCTTCAGGTTGTTCAATTAGCGGCTCCATTGCCGGATGAAATTCAGTTGCTGGAGGTAACTCAGTACTAGTTGCCCCGGCACCAGATGCCTCAATATCAAGTGCTTCGGTACCAGATGCCTCAGTACCGGGCGCCTCACTACCAGGCGCCTCAGTACCAAGCGCCTCAGTACCAGGTGCCTTTGTACCAGGTGCCTCAGTTTCAGGTGCAGTCTCAGCAGTTACTTCTACATCTACTTCTGCTATAGGGGTCGGTCCAGTTTCCTGCGTTGACGTTGGAGGTTCTAATTGTTCACCATTGTCTTCGACATTTTGTCCTGTGCTTGGTGGTTCTGGTTCTTTTGGCAGTTCTAGAGGTAATGCTTCTTCTCCTTCTACTGGTGGCACTTCTTCTCCTTCTACCGGTGGAATTGCTTCTCCTTCTGCTGCGGCTTCCTCACCTACTGCTTCAATAATGTCTTTTTGCTCTCCTTCAGGTAGTTCTTCACCTTCTACTTCGACAACCTTTTGCTCTCCTTCAGATAGCATTTCTTCAGGAGCAACTTCAGCTGGAGTTTCTGATATCTCCTCAGGAGCGGCTATTTGCTCTGCAGTTTCAATTTCTGGAACCATCTGTTGTGATATTATTTTACTATGAATGGATGCTCTACTACTCCGTCTTTCTTCTGTGACTAAGACTTCCTCAGTGGTAGGTTCTACAGCCTTTTTAGGTTTAATTTCTCTAGGTGCCAAAGGAAAGAAAAGTTTGTATTCAGCAGGTAGTTGGTCCTCAGGTAGTAATCTGTCAGCGAAATAAATACGACGCAAGCGAATATTAGCATTCACTTTTAGCTTTTGTACTTCTATAAATGTTCTTTGGTACGCACGTTTTGTAAATTCTGCTAGGTTGAATTGTATTTGATTCCAGCCGTCGGTGAGCCCAATCGGCATGGCCGTGCACATAGGTTGTATTGAAGTGGTACTCTGAAAATTCGATGCTCGAAATCTTCGCCTCATTCCACTCTCGTCGAGTATTGTAACTTCGAAACTGAAATACTTTTTGAGGTTCTTGACTACCATAACAAGGAACGGCATGTTTATTCCTAACACAGTTTTGCCTTTCGGGCAAATCATATACGTTGTACTTACATTATTTCCACCTAATTCGAAAACTGTAGACTTTATTTCGGGATCTAAAAATCTCTGTATATAACCGTTTTTTATATGAGTTTCCCAGTATGCTAAAGGCTTTGCTCCACAACTAAAAAATATGGTCACCAACCCACGTTGACCTGAGTTTCTAAACATGTTTATTTACTGCTTAATATTAATGTTTTATATTATTATTACTAGTTTATTTCTAGCAAAAGAAAAACGAACGATCTGTCATCATCATCATCAGTCAAAATAAAATAATGTGTATAATGAATTTTAAACTCCTTAAATGGAATTAGGATTTAAAAAGGTCATATACACAAATGATACAAGTGTTTTAAACACCAAACACCATGGTAAATATTTCGTTTAAAATAACTGTAATAGTGAAGTTTAAACCTTTTATTATTTTTAATTACTAGCTGCGCTCCGCGGTTTCACCCGCGTAAGTTCCGATCCCGTAGGAACATCAAAATTAAAAGTATCCTATAGTCTTCCTCGATAAATGAACTATCCAACAAAAAAGATGACTGATGATGTGATCAGTGATCGCAGGTGATAGCTAAAGAAGTTGTTACTTTAAACGTACGAGCTAAAATTAGATAGATTTTCCAAAGTATTCGCTAAGTGAGTTGTGGAGAGATGCTATTGTTATCTGAAGGTGAAAGACCAAATTCACTAAAGTACTTTAGCATCGACGCCGGCGGAAATTAGCGTTTTGCACACCTCACCTATAGCGCAATTCGTTTATATTCTGATACGAAACGATTGACTGTCTGTGTCTGCGACCTATTGTTTACTTAACTTGTTTTTAAAGTATTAAAATTGGCAGTAATGAACCAGGCCATTTTTTCTAAGGTGGTATAATCTCAAAACCATTTCGAGCAAAAGCTTAAGTTAAAATTTTAAAAAATCAAAGATTTCTTGAACTTTTCGAATAAAAAAATGGTTGTCTGTAAAGTCGGTTTATGTAGGATAATTTTACGTAATAACGTCATAAGAAAACATTGATGGTAACCATAGCAAGCATAATAAGTTGCAATAACATGACGTTGCTATGGTTACTTGTCAATAACGTTGCTATGGTTGCTTGTCAATAACATGACGCATGACGTCACACTTTTTTGTGATGGCAGGTGTTCATCGATTTATAAGACGTTATCAAGTCTCAAACTTACAATCAAAATGTATTATTCTTCTTCTTCTTCTTCTGTGCCTTATCCCACTTTAAGTAAGTAGGGTCGGGTCTCCTTATCTCACGGCGCCAAGATATTCATAGACTAAGAAAATATCAATGTGTATACATAGACTAAGAAAAAAAGAGCCGGACACCTCGTTTATGAATGTATAATTGATAGATACAAAATATTATCATTTGTTTTTGTTAGGGCTTTAAATTTTCAACATCAAACAGCAATTAGCTATAGAACAAAATGCCTGTCTGTTTATTGTTTGTAAACTGAAATGCAAGCACAAACACTTCGTAAACCTTTTATTCTTTACTTTGTGTTCAAACTAAACGAAAATATTGTAACGTAAAATATCAATACCTTTATGTTTACAGTTCATTAGCGTACACCTCCACCCGGCTTGACACCTGACAATTGATATAGGCATCCGCCTTGGAGAAACACCTAAACATTTATGTACAAAGACACGCTTGTGGGAGTTTTGGCGGGAACGAGTTAATAACATGTCGTGCTGCAGTTTTATTTTCATGAAACTTAGTTGTAACCCGAGTTGAATTGTATAATTCTGGTGGAATGTTATTCAATTTAGTTCTGTAAAGTGCACAAGTGTAGTGAAAGTAAAAATCAGTGTCATACATGAAGTTTTCTCGTTACCTCCAAATCTCCTATTAAGGTTATGGTAAACTTGCCACCGCTTTACTATAGCCCCTGACTTGACGGACTATGACGACTTTGCTGTTTTGAAACACTTTAAGCCCGATTTATGAAAAATCGGGTCATAATTTGATGCAAAATAAAACTTGACACTGACTGGCTAAATGCACAAGCCGTGCGAAGCCATAATTAATAATAAAAAAAAAAACAAAAAAAGACACGCTTGTGAATATTTCACTGTCACATTAATAAGAAGTCCTAAACCATGGCCTACGTCCTAGGCCTAATTCTGCTATGCTACCATTATTGTCATTATTTGATTTTGATTTGATTTGATATTTTTCTAAAGTTTTAATAATACCGCAATGAAATCACTATGGAGTCTCAATAGAATGGTAATAGATACGTCGCTCGTCCGTTTTGACAACTATCGAGATTCCATTGAGCCACAATTCTAGAGCAGAATACCAAAGTGAGTCAGTGGTGCGTCAGTGGTGTTTCGACAGAATAGTTAACATTAAGAATTCTCATAATGTTAACTATCACTAAGAACAAATTATTACTAAGAACTAAAGTTAACGAAGTGGCAATGGGTGGGGCATGTGGCTCGTAGAACTGATGGCCGTTGCAAAAAAAATCTGATATCTTTCGTAAAATAGCGTATTTCATAATTTCAAAATCATGAGTAAACACAAGTAAAAAAATAAGTTATAGATAAAGCAGCAGAAGTTTAATTAAACCCGAAAACGTTTACATCGTAAAAAGGTAGTCCACGATTTGAAAATGGACATTAGACACTTTTTTTCCAATATCTAGTCAAAATTTCATATTTACGAAAATCACGAGTAAACACTAGTAAAAAAATAAGTTAGGTAAAGCAGCAGAAGTTTTATTAAACCCGAAAACGTTTACATCGTAAAAAGGTAGTCCACGATTTGAAAATGGACATTAGACACTTTTTTTCCAATATCTAGTCAAAATTTCATATTTACGAAAATCACGAGTAAACACTAGTAAAAAAATAAGTTAGGTAAAGCAGCAGAAGTTTTATTAAACCCGAAAACGTTTACATGGGCTCAAATTGCTACCACCGAATAAATGAGACCGTCCGTAAATACAAAAACTTGTACGAATACGAACGAAGAAATAAAACTTTTGAAAGAAAACCACGCTTACTCGTGATTTATCTACCCATTTGTCATCCTCGACACTAAGAAAATATGTCACGCAAACCCACCAACGTTCACACACCGCACCGTAACGAATATAACATTTTTGTCGTCTGTAAATCACATGACTTTTCCTCTGTGCCCTTAGAGACACTACACACTAGCAAAAAACAAGAGTAGTGGAGGAACAAAAGAAAAAATGAGAAAGTGCCTTTCTACTGTCACGATAAGGAGGACACGGTAGCGTTTGCAGTGTTGCTGTATCCACTGAGTTTACTCTGATATCTGTTATTTTTTGCGAATAAAAAAGCTCTGTGTATCTGTGTTTGTGCACATATTGGGGAGCGACCCCAACCGTAAAGCATTGAGATATCATTTTTACCGAGATTAATGGTGTTGAAAAGGTTATACTGATAACGAGGACAATTTAGAACGATCTATTAACCGTTTTATTTAAAAAAAAAAAATGTTAATCTTGTGATTTAAATTAGTGTTAGTTAGCATAGTTTGTCGCGTTCTATTCTGGTTTTGAAGGCAAACTTTAATTGTTTTTATATCCTCACTTCTCTACTATAAAGTTATGGCACCATGAGCACCACTTACTTTTGATCATTTTAAAACATACAAATTCAGTCTATTCCAAAACCAGGAAGATATTAGGTCATTGACCGAAATAAGCCAAAAATCGTTCTCCATATATTTAATATCGCTCTTTTTCATTTTAAGTAGTTTTGTATCATTATATTAAAAGTTTACATAGTAAGAGTTATTCTACCACAAAAACAGTTTAAAACTAGGTATATTTAAATGTATGGGAAATATAATTTTGAACGTATCACACGAAAATTCCCTCTGGTTTTAAAATCTACACTAATATTATACAGAGATATTTTTTTGTATATTTTTTATTACGTTTTTTATGATTTGTAGGAGGTATAGTTGAAGGACACAGCTCACTCCTTATCTTATTAGATTAATTAATTTTTAACCCCCGACGCAAAAACGACAGGTTGCTATAAGTTTGACGTGTACATAGACACGTCAAACTTATAGCAACGTATATAGCACGTATTATAGCAACAACATACGGGTGTATGTGTCCGTCTGTGGCATCGTAGCTCCCGCACGAATGAACTGATTTTGATTTATTATTTGTGAGATCCTCTTGGCTTTCTATTGTAATATTCTTATTAATGTTTTTATAATAGTTGTTGGATTTCCAAATAAATAAATATAGAACAAATAGAACAAAAAGATGATAGTCGTTATACATTTACTGAGCTCATTGGCCAACACAGAGGAGCGTGCTCTGCATAATGTATCGAAGTGCGCGCGATTCCGGCAAGGCTTTGTCTGCTTTATTTACAACCGGGCCGTGTATTCACGCGGAAATTGGATTTGTAAAATAAGACAGTGTAAATAATCTTTATCTTAGACGTCTATGAGATGGCTGCTGAATGCCGTAGGATATTTGACCAAGAGACTTGTAAATAACAATGTTCAAATTACATGGCAATTGCATGTTCAACGAGCTCAGTCATTTTAATCGCCAGCATCTCTTCCAGAGGCTACTAACTGACTACTGACTTTAAGGGTATTTTTTTGTAATCTTACGTGGTGGTTATTTTTTTGAAAACTCATTTCGATTGCATTTCGATTACAAAAAATACCCTCAAAGTCAGTAGTCAGTCAGTATTTTTTGTAATCTAAATTAAACCAAAATGATATTGAAATGTAATTTTAATTATCCTGTAAAATTAAAGGGAGAGATTTCAAAATAATAAAAAATGGAGGGCATTGGATACAGCGCCATCTAGCCCCAAGCTAAGCCATTAGCTTAGGCTTGTGTTTCGATGAAATTTGATGAAACATTGCGATTATAATCTCAATACTAGCTGCCCACGTAAGTCTCAGTCCTGTAGGAATACCGGGACTATACGTACGTATGGGAACATGCCAAGTTTTATAGCAATCGGTCCAGTACTTTTGCGTGAAAGAGTAAAAAACACACACACAAACTTTCCCATTTATAATATTAGGGGAATTTCTCCGGAGTCGAAACCTACGCGCGTGTAACCACAGGACTCAGTCGGTATTCTTGTGCCAACTTCGTGAACTTGAAACTTCTACCAGTAAAGATATTGCTTTTTCAATTCAAATATCGTAGCACATAGAGGTTTTATGTACGAACGGTTTGGATATAATCGTCGTCGCTTCACTGACCCGACGGACAATGTATCGAAATTAATATCCGGACGGTAGCCGGAACAATTTGTCCACCCGGAATGCGGATAATTAAACCGGCCTGCAACCGTTTCCTAGCTTACATGAAGCTGAAATATATTATGGGAACAGTTGTCGGAATTAAGTTTGTCCGACGTTATTACTACGGAAAAGTGGTTGATGATAGCATTTTAAGGGTTTCGTATCCAAAGGGTAAAAAACGGCCCCTATTTTATCCCCCATTTGGGGGAATGCATACTAGTTAAGATATGCTTTGGGCGGTAACGGAACTTTCAATTCCCATTATTCCCCAAATATTTATTTATTATGTTTATTAAGAGCCTGTAGTGTCCCACTGCAGGGCAAAGGCCTCTCTACTCCCCTTCCACTGATCGCGATCTTGTGCGACGGATTGCCAATCTGTCATAAATTTGTCCATATCGTCTCGCCACCTTCGACGGGGTTTGCCGGGTAATCTTTTTCCGTTGGTGGGTGTCCAAAAAGTTGTTGTGGGCTAGATTTTCAATTTAGGGGATAATGGCACGAAGATTCCCACTATTCCACATTTGGGGATAGCATTTGGGGGATAGGGAGAATACCCCTTCCTAAGACTCTACTATCCGTCAGTCTGTCTGTCTGTTACCAGGCTTTTTTTACATATGATAAGTCAGCATTTGACTACTATCACACCTGTCTGATGGTAGGTGACGATGCGGCCTAAGATGAAGCACGCTTTCTTAAACGTATACCTATTCACTCGCGACTTGAAGACCCCCTTGTACACGTCAGGAAAGACAGACGCAGGCAACTGATTCCAGGTTGTACCTCATGAACCGTGATAGGTAGTTTAAATTTTCACAGATGTATTTCTGTTTCCGCTATAACAACAAATACCGAAAACTTAATATAATGGTACGGAATCCTTCGTACGTGATTCCGACTCGCACTTAACCGATTTTACGGTATCGTTTACTAATTAACAAGTTTTTGAAACCCAACTAACAGAAGATGATGCCCTGTAAATGTTAGTGTTAAATTTCGTGCCACTTGGCAATCTGTCGTACAAGAACAGTGCAAGAGGACGCCTTTGCCCTGCAGTAGGACAACCTTAGCTCATAAGGATTGATAAAGATAGACAGATAAATCATTTATTGCATCACACAAAGGCACATACATACATATGTATCACTATCGCTCAATCCAATTATAATTCTATAAAAATAATAAAAATAGTATGAAAGTAAAGCCTAAAAAAAGCAAAAAAAAACTGTGGAAAAAAAGCCACAAATAGAACAAAAAAACTTGAGAGATGTCAAGGGACACTCGGATGGAACGAGGTTCCTTTCGATTAATTAGTGAAGGAATTGTAATAAAATCAAAAAGTGTCGTTACAACTTTTGGTCTTAATTTTTTCCGTCTAGCCCCCATTCGCAACGCGCGATAAGGAACTTCGTTCCAAAAGGTATAAACGTGAAACCCTACAAAAAGAAAAAATATAATATAAAGTATATACATTGAAAACGTGGTGAGCAGTGTGCTTTTCAGCTACACCCATAGTGTGTGACTTCACAGACGAACGATGGTCAAATTGATTGTTTGATATGTGCCTAGATAATTGAAGATTTCCTCGTACTTTTTGTTGATCATATTTTGTTATTAACATACGTTGTGAGACGGTCTAGTTACATTTCTATTGTGATATGGTATAGTAGACGGAGACCTTGTATACAGGCTGTTTTTCCGCCAATGGACCCTTTTTAATTGGGTCCCTTTTGCGTGAGGATGGAGTAGGCTTGCCCAGCACCTACTACCCTCTCAGCTTAGTCGACCATGTCCAGAGGAGGGAACTTGTCAATACTTCTCGAGCCAACTAAGCCGCGGGTTTCATCACGATGTTTTCCTTAACCGTAAGAGCAATGTCAATTAGCGCACATTTTTTCTTAAGAAAAATACATTGGTGCACGGCTGGCCGGGATTAGAACCCACGACCTTCAGAATTATAGTCAAGGTATCTACCACTAAGCCAACACCGCTCTTTACGACGGAGACCTTTATGTGCGTATTTCTTAAAGTTCAAGGTAAAAGTTGAAAATTGGCAATCTCAATCACCGAAAAGCTATTTCCTTTTTTAACGCACGTAAATCAGTCCGACCATTAAATACTAGGTTAATGTTGTGTCGATTTTCAATAAATACCAGCAAACGACCAATGTTGAATCGAAAAATCTAAGTTAGTATAAAATCTTATTTAGCAATAGCTATAAATCGGATTTCAAATAACTTTAATCTATACATATAAAATGCTTTGTCCTTACTGACAGACGGATCAACGCACAGCCTAAACCGCTGATCGTAGAGACCTGAAACTTGAAGAGTGTGTTCTTTGTATGACGTGAGCATCCGATAAAAAAGGATTTTCTTAAATTCAACCCCCTAGGTGGTAAAAAGGGGGGGGGCAAAGTTTGTATGATACCTGATTCCTTGGTCCAATCTACTTCAAAAATAAATTCTATTCTATTCTTCTTCTATTCTATTTAAATTCATATTGTAGAACATATCTAACAGCGCTATCTAATAACATGCAACTAGTTGCATCCATAACATAACATAAGCCTAGGCTTATGTTATGGATGCCGGATATAATACTACCTTTCTTTTATACTTAACTAGCTGTCCCGCCAAACGTTGTTTTGTAGTATAGATAAAAACCTAGATATTGACTGCAGCGCCATCTGTCGGGCTGATTTGTGAATCTAAACCATCCAGGGTGCCACCTGAACGCATACAAAAACTTCATTCAAATCGGTCCAGCCGTTTAGAAGGAGTTCAGTGACATACACACGTACAGTAGAATTATATATATAAAAATAAACATACAGACACCCAGACCAGAAACAAATAACTGTACACATAAATACTTGTTTGAGGCGGATTCGAACCCGCAACTTTCCAGGTTGCAGGGTGTATACCCGACGCGCCACGTCTTTTGGTGGGGCCTGTACTTTCTTATACAGGTGCCAGGCACTACAGTGCTCCGAATAGCAAGGCTTAAAGCTCCTGGAGCTGTGGAAGTCCGAATTTCTTAAGTAGGTAAATAACCAAACATGAAATATTCCATATTTGTTTTATTTCAACGTTAAGAAAATAGACTAATTCATAATACAAACAAATTGGTAGAATGGTTAGTTTGGAAATTTCCTAGGGAATATGTAAACAGTAAAGTAAAACGGTTCTAAGAATATTTACAAAAGAAATATGACTTTTGTGAGAGTAAATATGAGATTAGTATATGTTGTTATCTGATCTAGATCTCGTGGGAATTTCGACATAAAACTAGTAGGGTTTAAAAAATTCCTTTCCATCTGGGGATGGAAAAGAATTTTTTAAACCCTACTAGTACCTGGCGCTCTCTCCATACAAACGTAGTCGACTGTTTCCTCCCTGGATAATGACACTAGCGCAAATATTTTTGTTGCATAAAACTTATAACTGCCATGACCGCATGCCTCTATGTTTTTTTTTTTTTTGTTTTTAAATCTTCATTTCTATGATAATTAGAAAATGAACCAAAAACCAAGACATAGGGACATAGTCATGGCAGTTATAGGTTTTATGCAACTAAAATATTTGTGCTAGTGTCATTATCCAGGGAGGAAACAGTCGACTACGTTTGTATGGAGAGAGCGCCAGTACCCTTTCCCCTTAAGGCCTATATAACTTTCCTTATAGGCGACACTTTTCCCAAGTCCTCAAACGGGACTCCATTTTAATATTTAGGTATCAATTTATAACCACCATAGGCTTGGCTTAGTGTTTTTTTTTGAGCGGTGGACCTTGAGATACATGCCTATCGATATAGGGCATTAAGTCGAACACATAATGCCTTCACACCAAATCTTTAAAACGTCTCGGAAACAGGATATTTATTGAAACGTGGAACGCATCTCGTCTCAATTTAATTGATTGTTAAACCAAAAACAATAGACAATCAAAATAATAACAAAAGATGATCGAAACAGAAATAAAAGATGATCGAAATGAAAACAAAAGGCTATCTAATAAAAATTATTTGAGATTTCCAACACTCAACAAACCAATGGTATCCATTTTATGTACATTGTAAACAATCAGTGACTGTCCAGTCATTAATCACTTCACAATACACGTTTGACAATGATTATCATCAGTTAAACTGGTAGGTTCTGTTTACATGAATAAACGAATATAACCCACGCATGCATTGGCTACGTATCTTGCGCATGACGTAAAATAACAATTACCTCGACGGAAGACCAGCGCTAGTCGAAATACTAGCATTTCGCTAAGTTGAGGCCCGTTTTTTGCAACAATCCCTTAGTATAGCTACGTATAACTTAGCTTATAGAAACAACTGATTTTTGAGTTAACATAACCTTATAATTTTCTTATTATAGATAGGCTTTTTAGTCCAGACTTACGCGCGTAAAGCTGGAATGGGCAGCTCCTATTTAACTGGTAACTTACTTATACACGTACTTTTGCTTCTTTAGAATCAACAAAACTTTTTAGGAGCAAAATAAAATTAATCAAATCAATTATTTCTTATCTTTTCTAATCTCTATTGCCTCAACACTCACAAATAATAATCAAAATGGTTTTTCCTATAAAACTTTATGCTGAACGCAAGGTGTCTAGTTAAAACGCAAAAGCCGTAGGTAATAAATGTATACAATATACTGTATGATGAATTATCGAGACGTGGCAATCGAGATTTGGATCCTATTGAGGGATATGTAAATGATATCAATTTAGATTAACTTGGACTCTGATCGTATTGGCTTTATCGAAATACTAGCAGTGCTCCGCAGTTTCACCCGCGTAACTCCCGATCCCGTGGGAATATCAGGATAAAAAGTAGCCTATAGCCTCCCTCGATAAATGGACTATCCAACACAAAAATAATTTTTCAATTCGAACCAGTAGTTCCTGAGATTAGCGCGTTCAAACAAACAAACAAACAAACAAACTCTTCAGCTTTATAATATAAGTATAGATGAGTCAGGTATATAAATACAATGTGTTTTATTTATTTTATTTATTTGGAAAACCAACAGCTTTACAAAAATAATAAGAAACAAAACAAGAAACAGAAAGCCAATTATAGGTTCTCACGAGTAGAAGATAGAATAGGTATAGATACAAAACAAGCAAGCAAAAACACAAATCACAATCCAGCAAGAATTAAAATATAGGTAGGTACATTCAATATAAATATAGAGACAATATGTACTAAAACTGATAAACAAATACGTAAATATGAAATAACAACAAAACAATAAAAATTAGGAGCCTTGAAAGAAGATAAGACTAAGCTGCCTTCTCGCAGAGTAAACGCTAGTGAAGAAAGGATCCACTGAACTTTCCTCACAGAGTAAATCGAACTCACTCGCCACTCGCACCATATACGTGTTCCTCCTGTATTTAGTTCTCCGTCTGGGTATATGTATCAAGGAGTTATGCCTAAGTCTAGACCTCGGTGCTCTTAAATATATTTTTGATAGAAGATCAGGACAGTCGATTTCACTATTTAAAATTTTGAGGTAAGTAATAAAGTCTGAAATTTGCCTACGTTGCCCAAGTGGTAAAATATGAAACTTTTTACACAACATATGATAATCATCAGAATGATAAGGTAACCCTAACTTATAACAAAGATATTTTATGAACCGTTTTTGAATACTCTCTAACTTGTCTGAATAAATATTGAAACAGGGATTCCAAATTTGAGACGCATATTCTAAGTGACTCCGCACATATGTGCAATAAAGAACTTTAAGTGTCTTGGCATCCTGAAAACCCTTGGAGATTCTTATAATAAACCCTAAAGCCCTAGAAGCCTTATTAGAAATGTGCTCCACGTGATCATCGAAGACAAGCTTTTGGTCATGATGAACACCAAGATCCCGTATTGAAGCGCTTTTCGGTAGTTGCTCACCCTTCAAAACATAAAAAGTTGGAATGACCGAGCGCTTGCGGGTAAAGGTGACCACAGAACATTTTCCAGGGTTAAGGTCAAGCTTATTTTCCTCACAGTATCTGTCGAGACGACACAGATCAGACTGAAGAGCAACCATATCCTCCGTAGAAGATATAGAGGCGAATATCTTCATGTCATCAGCAAAACAAAGCAAGTGAGAATGCTGGAAACATGAGTCGATGTCGTTCACAAAGATTATGAACAACAAAGGCCCCAACAATGATCCCTGAGGAATTCCACTGGGAATAGGAACCCAGCTAGATATATAACTATGCAATACTACAGCTTGAGACCTATTGTCGATATAAGACGCAAACCATCTAAGTAGGTCCCCACTGATACCGATGTTAAGTAATTTCTGAATAAGGATAGTGTGATCGATGCGGTCAAAGGCCTTGCTATAATCAGTGTAAACGACATCGACCTGGGACCCGCCATCAATAGACTCAGTTATGAATTCATTCAGGAGAACAAGATTGGTGACGGTGGATCTACCCCTAAGAAATCCATGTTGAAACGGATTCAACGAACTTTTTACAGCTGCGTATACCTGCTCATAGACCAACTTCTCAAAGACTTTCGCTAGAATGCAGAGCTTGGAAATAGGCCTATAATTAGATATTTCCGTTTTTGGTCCCTTTTTATGCACCGGTGAAATAAAAGCTGACTTCCAGATACTCGGAACCACACAACTAGATAAAGATTTAATAAACAAAAGAGAAACCGGAAGAGCAATTGACTTAGCAAACTTTGTTAAGAACTTTGGCGAAATCCCATCCGGTCCAGCAGTTTTTGAGCAATCCAGTTTCAACAAAAGCTTCTCAACCGACTTAACATCTACAGTAATTGAAGACATATCACCAACAGAGTTTAGTCGAACTTCTGATCGCCCATGCGAACCATTGCTCGTGGAAGGATCAAGAAAAGTTGAGTGAAAGTAGGAAGAAAAAGCATTACAGATATCTACGGGAGTTGTCAAAATTGAGTCTTCGTGCTTCATATTACTCGGTATTGATTTAGATTTAGAGCGCTGCTTCACAAAGGACCAAAACTTTTTAGGGTCAATAGCTATCGCAGATTCGGTTCTTTTTAAGTAATCACGGTAGCAATCTGCAGACACCCTATCAACTCTATCGCGCAGAAATTTAAAAGTATGAAGATCAGCTAATCGATTATAAATCTTATACTTACGTAAAAATTTGTATTTTTCTTTAATCAATCTTTTCAATGAAGGCGAAAACCAAATAGGATACAAATGTTGTCTTACCTGAGTAGAGGGTATGTATTTCCTATGTAAATTATCTAAGGTATTATAAAAATAACCAACTGAATCCTCAAGTGACCTAGAAGCAAACTCACTCTGCCAGTCGATCGAATCGATCATAGCATTAATAGCCAAGACATCAGCCTTATTAAAAATATAACGAGTGTAAGGAGCTGGCTTCATAGGAGGTACCTCGAGGTAGTCGACCTCAATACTCAGTGGCGGATGATATCTGTCAATAGGCTTTATCAACGGGTCTAGGGACTCCTGAACTAATGCGGGTTTGCCAGACAGTACCAAGTCAAGGATCTTACCCTGGTGATTTAGGACACCGTTGTATTGACTAAGACCTAATTCATGCATCTCAGAAATAAGGAGATACTCATCGGAGTTCTCATCACCCCCGAAATGGCAGGGTACGTATGAATGCGTATCAAGCTTCCACGTTATACTACTCATATTAAAATCACCTACTATTAAAAAATAATCATTACTGTTATTCAACATTACATATTTAAGTCTAGAAATAAAATTAGTTAATTGCATTGAAAAAGTATTACCTAATTGTTGATCGATTAAATATAGCACACATAAGTGGATACTAGTCTTGGTTCTCGTCGCAGCTTGTATTAAAGTAAGGGTTAACCAAAGGTCCTCAGCTGACGAGTTGAACGACAGCTGCAAATTAGTAGGTATATACTTACGGGTAGCAATAAGTACTCCACCCCCTCGCTTCTGCCCGGTGAGTTGATAGTCGCGATCACGCCTCCATACAAGGTAATCATCACCAAACAATTCCGAGTCACTAATGCTATCATTTAGCCAGGTTTCTGTTAATATTATGATATCATAATGAGAAACAACAGAAAGCTGGCGATAAAAATTATGCGTCTTGGTACGGAGTCCCCGAACATTCTGATAGTAGATTTTTAATTTAAAGTTATCTAAAATCATTGAGAAAAGTAAAACGAAAATTTAATAAGTTGCATTTTAGGGTATAATAATAAGTTTGTTTGTTTACAATTGGTTCAAAATAGGTTACCCGACAAATAAGCAATATAGATATCAAAACAAATGGTAGCGAGCAAGTAGGTAAATAGTCGTAATTTACGTAAAAAATAAGAAAAAATATGTAGGTAAAAATCCAGCAACTAAGCACATAGGTATAACAATAACAGGTGGTACGAGTAGGCAGATGAGTCGAAGATAGACAGTGAGTCCAACTTAATGGTATAGGTGCGAAAGAGATAGGCTGAATAAGATACTGCAAAGCAATGACTACGCGATTTCGATAACTTCGCAGCTGACCAACAACGCATAGAAATGTTAAATGTATAGAATTATTAACTTTAAAGTAACTGCAGCTCAGTCTTTTACAGTAATAAAATCTAAAATAAGGACAAACACACCCAAATAAGATGTACGGTGTTGAATTAGCAACAAGATTTAAGTAAAAAACAGGCACAATGTATATTTTACTTATTAAATTAAAAACTTGACAACAACAGACTAAACCATTTTGTTTTTTAAATCTTTTTCATTTGTGATAATGGAGACTCGCGACAAATCGTCTTTTCTTATGTGGATCTTACCGTGTTTGACCCATATATACTTATAGTTATATTCCTTGGCTAACTGTCTGGTTTTATTCAACAGTTGTTTCGAATCTGCATTTAGGTGATCGTTAACAAAAACACGTAATGTTGAACTCGCGTAGCCGATGTCCTGGGCCGACAGAGTTTTACTAGATCTGGCAGCTGCAACGAAGTCTTCTTTCACGTATCTGTTCAAGAAACTAAGTATGATCGACTTTTCCTTAGAGTTGAACTGCGGTACTCGCGTGATGTAATTTATCTGCGACCGAGAAAACGCGTAACCAACTTTCTGACCTATAGTTTCAACGATCTTGAACAAATCCTCATCTTTTTTAAGCGGTACACCCTTAATCTCGACATTATTCAGACGTGATCGTTGGTCGTTAGAGGACAGTTCGTCTTGGATATTCACAACCTCAGACTGTAGGGTAGACACGACCCCGCGCAACTGCTCAAGACTGCTTATCCTAGACTCGAAACCGGAGATCTTTTTGTCAATTTCTTCTAATTTGTTGCCGTTGAAGTCACAGCTAGCTTTTAGCTCCGCACACTCGACCTTGAGGCTTCTCACATCGTCGACGAGGGTTGTCAGCACCGACATTTGTCGTTTTACGTCGCGAATCTCCTCAAAAACAGTTTGTAGAGATACCGGCTCCGACAGGCTGATAGATGGAACCGGCGACCGCACCTTACATGATGAGCACCTCCAGACCGCCCTCCTATCCAAGCCAAGCTTCCGCCAGCCAGTTTCGGTGATGTTGGCGCAACCAAAATCCAGGTGGTTTTTGCATGAAGAACATTGAACACCGTCGTTAAAATCGGAATCACACATAGCACACTTCATTTTACTAGGTTAAGATAAATATTTACTAGGAAATAAACACAGACGAATAATTGCAAACAACGTAACGTGGACACGTCGGTATAAACAATACGATAACTGTTACGATGCGTGCTAATGCATTGCGTGCGCGCAGCTGACTGAAAGCTACTGACTGACTGTTTTAGCTAAGGGGTACTAATACGAAAGGTTGTTCTAGACGTCTAAGCGAAAGCGGGGCACTAATACGAAAGGTTGTTCTAGACGTCTAAGCGAAAAACTTTTGTTCTACGACTTTTGGAAATTCAAACTTTTTTTAGATAATTCTGAGGGATTTTGTACTTGAAAATCAGCTGTTTCATACAAAAACTTCAAACGAAATGTTCGAATTCTCAAAAGTCGTAAAACAAAAGTTGTTCGCCTAGACGTCTAGAACATCGACCTTTCGTATTAAAACCCCTTCGCTAAAACAAATTGTAGTTATAAAGAAATATGTCTCTTAAATTGAAATAAAACACGTCCTCTGTGGCACGGTAGTCAAACACCAACCTGCGACGCAGAAGGTTGCGGGTTCGATTCTCCCAATCATCTGTATCGCAGTGTCTTTTGGTGGTTTGTTTTTCTTATTCCAGTCTAAAGAACCTATAAAATATTCTTCTTATTTTTCTAATTTTCGTTGGTACACTTTAAGTACCAAAGTGTGAAAGACCAACATCGGTCACCCATCCTTGCAGTAAAACATCAGACGTTGCTTTACTTTCTGTAGTGACGACCGTAACTTCGCCTAGTGACGATGATCCATCAAACTTCTCACGCGCAAAGAGTGAATGGCTCCCGCAGACTGCAAACATTCCATCAGCCGATAGTTCAGTTTGATGAACATACTTAACGGCCATCGCTCACTTGTTTTTAAAATCTTTCATGTCCATTTTAGCATTTGTTTTTAAGCTATTGCATAGTTTTTATCGCGGGCTTTGAGCGCGGCGACCGAAACAAGAAATTCCGTAACGAAAATAAAACTTACTAAATAAAAAAAGGTTAAGCTAAAAAAACTAAATAAAACACCCCCCACTCCGCCTACCATAGCTCGGTCGAGCGTTCGCTTAACGTGTATGTATATGGTACGACTGTACGAAGCTCGCACGATGCAATAGCTTTGCCGCGGCAGTACCCGAGTGCCACACGTTTATATCTTTTTCGATCGTCTTTTTTCACAACTGTATTCTGTTGCTAATCTATCCAGGTACGAGTCTGTGTAGTTGCTACTATGCCACTTTTTGTTTAGCTCTTAAACCTTGCAACTTAATGAGAACCCCTTCCTCTTAGCCTACGGAATAAAAATTTTGCATGTTGGTTTCGGTCTTAATATCTTTTTTTTTTCAGTAATTGCTCCGCACAGCTCCACAGCTCCACATTTTTTATTCTTCGTTTGTCCAAAAGTTTTGTCCCACATTCAAAAAAAATCTTAATTGGTCCCAAATCACTATTACATGCAGCCGTGTCAAATCATAAATGTTAGTAATAGATAATTCCTTCAACTTTAGCCTAAATGGGCTGAATAGGTATCAAATTAATCTATTGTCCATCTGTAAGTCATATACAAAACAATCAGCGGCGTACTATCGGCCGACAGAAAATCTTTAGTCTGTTATTTTCACCCTAAAATGTAGAATAATCTCTAACGTACACGCTGTCATTCGTTTCAAAACAAAATTTGTGAAGCGAGCAACTGTAAAAAGTTAATGATATGTGAAAATCCACTAAATCCTTCATTTAATTGTTAGTTTAATGGTTCGTGGTAGGGTCTCGGAGCAGATAGGACAAATTTTGATACGTTTTGGTTCAGTACACTTCGTGCTAGGGTTAAATCGATTAGGGCAAACGTGTTCGGTGACGGTTGTTTTAATTAGAATATGTAACATCTAGAGGGTGAATTTTTTATACGGGCCTTCGGGGCTCTATTCTAAACTGATAGCGACAAAAGGAGTTGCTTGACCGATTTTGACAAAAACGAAAACTGCATCATTAGATTTTTGAAAAAGTCATTAATCTAGCCAGGAATCACACCTGTTGAATTTGCAAAAAATTATCACCTAGGTATATATTTATACCAATCGATAGTGTTGGTGACAGAGAACAATTCTAGCAGCGCACTGCGGTTTCACCTACGCAAGATAAATAATAATAATATGTTTTGTGTTCGCCTATGTTTTTATTGAATTAATGTATCCTCATATTAAGTTTCATTAAAATCGGTACAGTAGTTTCGGAGCCCTTTCGTTAAAAACAAACAAAAAATCTTACCTTTTTATCTTTCAACCGACTTTAAAAAAAGGAGGAGGTTCTGAATTCGTCGCGTATATTTTATTTTCAAAGAGAAACTTTTCAAACAGAACATAAATTTCTAGGTATAAGATATTTTTTATAAGATAAGATTTCGTATAAAGTGTTTTCTCTAGCTTTAACTTATTTTAATACCTAAGTCAATAACCACTTAAAATTTTGATAATAAATAATACCCTATTTGAATTTTAAGGGAGAAAACAGTCGACTGCGTTTGTATGGAGAGAGAGCCCGTTACCCTTTCCTCTTAAGACAAATTTCATGTATTTTAAAGGTATTCCAGAGAGGTATTAACTTAAAATTGAAATGTAAGGAGTACTTGAACTCATTTATTATTTTAACTTTACAGTCTAGTAATCGGATTGTTCTTACTTTGCTATTTTTAAAGTGAATAGTCAATTCTAAATTTAATGGACCATATTTCAAAGAGCTAGTCTTTGCGTATTTGAATCGAATAATGTTGAGAATCATTTTCAGTAAACTTTGTTCAAAACTCGCATTACTAATCAAAATGTTTTAATAGAAATTAAATGAATAGTCTTTAAAATAATTGTAAGAGAAAAAAATCCCGTAAAATTTAGGAGTCAAAAGATTGAAATGATCTTCTCTTCGTTCCAAGTTTCAAAATCAGCGCTTTAGTTTTAGAATAATTGTCGACGATATGTGCCTTTAACGTCACAAACGAAACCTTTTGTCTGTATAATGACGACCCAGTTGGCACAATGGTCACCATGCCCGACTGCCAAACTCAGGGTTGCGGGTTCGATTCCCTCTTCAGACAAGTATTTATGCTTAGATATTTGCCTGTGGTCTGGTTGTCTCTTTATATTATATGTATATATTTACAAAAGAAAAGTATATAAGTAGTATATCCGTTGTCTAGCACCCATAATACAAGTCTAGTTATTTAGCTCGGGGCTAGATGGCGATGTGTGGAATGTCCTGCAATATTTATTTTATTTATAATATAAAGTGTAGTGTAGATCCTACTAATATTATAAATGTGAAAGTTTGTGTGTGCGTGTGTGTGTGTGTGTATTTGTTACTCCTTCACGCAAAAACTACTGGACCGATTGCGATGAAACTCGGTATCTAGATAGCTGGAGACCTGGATTAACACATAGGCTGCTTTTTATCCCGATATTCCCACGGGATCGGGACTTACGCGGGTGAAACCGCGGGCCGCAGCTAGTAATTTATAAACACAAAATTGAAATCCCGCACAACTCAAGCCAATGGACAGATTGGGCTTAAAGGCACACATACAGCTATTCTAAATTCACCCCCTAAGACAAAGTCGAGAGTGGAAGCTAGTCGTGTATAATTTTTTAGTCATAAATGTGTGAACCACAAGTAACACTTTGAATAATTGATCACACTTTGAGAACATGAATGTATAAAGTTAGTCAACTACTTAGCTATTTATAATTTTAAAATGCTGATGACTAGCAGTTTTTGATTGAGTTATATTATACTAGCTGTTACCGGTGACTTTGTTCGCGGTGTTTTTTTTATATACTTAAACCTTTCTCTTGAATCACTCTATCTATTAAAAGAAACCGCATCAAAAACTGTTGCCTAGTTTTAAAGCTCTAAACATACATTGGGAAAGGAAGTTTTATACTCTCTGGTGATGGTTAATAATTATAATTATAATAGGTTCAGAGCTTAGTAAAAACAAAATCATATGCAAAGCTTTTTACAATTAAAAGTTCCGTATTCAATGTCCAAAGCAATGTAAGCATAGAAGTTCTGCGGCTTACCGCAAAGCTTAGGTTTTACGTTTTACTATAGATTCTTTCAGCTAGAGATTCCCCCAGTGGTAACGAGTAGCTTTCCATTCACTTTATACCCTACTTTTTTGTAGATAAAACACAAAGAAATAAAGTAGAAGCTAGATAATTTTTTTCTTAGAGATACTAGATATTCCGTGCAAGTACTTGTATTATCCAATACCCATGGGGATATTCCGATGTTTTATTAGTACTCATCTAGGCTGTTAAAAAAAGCCTGGGCAAGATTTCAGCTATGCGTAAAACATGCGAGGAGTCAAATTGAGACCCACCGTCCTTTTTGAAGTCGGGTAAATTTGTGTGACCAATCTTAAAATGAATTGAAATAATGTCTGTATATGTAGTATTAATTGCAGTTTAAGAACTGCAAATTAAGAACCACCTTCTTTTTGACGACCCAGTTGGCACAATGGTCAACATGCCGGACTGTCAAACACAGGGTTGCGGGTTCGATTCCCGCCTCAGACATGCTAAGATACATTGTCTGTGGTCTGATTGTTTCTATTATTATAAGTATATATTTACAAAAGAAAAGTATATAAGTAGTATATCCGTTGTCTAGCACCCATAACACAAGTCTAGTTACTTAGCTTGGGGCTAGATGGCGATGTGTGGAATGTCCTGTAATATTTATTTATTTATTATTTATTTTTAAAGTCGGGTAAATTTGTGTGACAAATCTTAAAATGAACTAAATTAATGCCTGTAGTTTTAATTGCTATTTTCAACATGCTCTACATGAAGGTACCAATTTTTAAGAAATATCCTTCCATTTCTGACTTCTTAATAGAATTAGTCGTAAGAGATAGGTACCTTTATGCGAGGCATTGTAATAACTCCGACACTTTAGTCTTACTTACTGTCGTTTCCACACATTCAACATTTGCATCCTGGCACACTTAAGGCTTAACCAATAGAGCAGAGTTTTCCATGCACACCCAGCTTCTAAAGCAAGCATTCAATAAACCTTAAGTGTGAATATAAAACGGTATAATAGCCCCTAGTGGGTGTTTACTACCACCACTTACTACCTCTAATGGACTGTGTGCACTTTATTGTTGAAAATTGCATTTAACGCATGGAATTTTCGAGACGTATTTTGTCTTTGCGTGGCTTTGTGACGCCTAGTAAAAAAACCAGCCACTGTGCGCTGCTAGCTGCTCAGATGTCGTCGTTTCAGTAAAATGTGGACATTGGAGTCTGGCTGTAAATTCTATTGGATGTTAACAGTTGTGTTTCCATGTATTTTATTTAAAAGATATCTAGGTGTAACAAGTCTGAATTGTGTTGCAAATAGCTTTGCGCCATTCGCCTTATATCATTTGAGAATCGTCCGCTGCATTATTCAATATTTTGCTTTTTAATATTCCGACGACATATTTTAGGCTCCTTTCAATTTTTTTCCCGCGTCTCTTGTACCAATGTGCGTTGAATTTTGAAAGCTACTTATTGATGTGCCATGTTTAATCTCAACATATCACGATATACCACACCGCAATTTATATTTTTATCGACATTTTATCCGTACCGAGGTTCTTCACGTCATTTTGTAAGGTTTATCATGATTTATTTTCCAGATATAGATGAGCTCCGGCTTGATGGATAACGGAAGGAATGAATTCATGCCGGAGCCGATTAAAAAAGAAAATGAATGCGAAATATGAGAGTCGATCGACGCTGAAACAGCTACCTGCGAATTTAATTATCGACATTCTCATATCGACACTCGATAAACTGTTTTTGCCGCGCTATATTTCATTAAAACCACAATATTGGTGCAATACGTTTATTTACGATGGAGTTATAATACGAACGATTAATCGTGTGGTAGTTGCTTTAAAAATTGAAACGAATTAAAATTTCTCCCTTGTAATGAGTTTGCGAGCGTGGAGAGTATCGGCATAAAAATCTTAATTTATGAAGCCATTTGGCAGTGTAGATATTCGATGGAGTAATGCGGATTTTCATTGAATGGTGTAGGTTGTAATATATGTGGTGCAATATTGGCAGTGTCTCGGTTTCGGCTACGTAAGCTGGTTACAAGCACCATCAGCCGACGGTATTGATGTAGAGCCACTAGAAATGATAGGTTACAGACGCATTGCGGTATTCTATTCATAATGCAGAAACTCAGAAGTGATTTCATTACAAAATAATAGTTATCTATCTTATCTTAATATTTCTAATGTATTAAATTAAAAGTTATTTTGAGCGCTTGAGATTGTTATATAAAATGTTGCAGCGTCGATTATACCTAGATGCCAAAAAACTAGTTAGGTTTTCTGTCATTTATTTACTGTAAGAAATTGTATATGACCTTTATAATAAACTAGCAGCGCTCCGCGGTTTTACTCGCGTAACTCCCGATCCCGTGGGAATATCGGAATAAAAAGTAGCCTATAGCCTTCCTTGATAAATGGCCTATCCAACACAAAACGAATTTTTCAATTCGAACCAGTAGTTCCTGAGATTAGCGCGTTCAAACAAACAAACTCACAACTTTATAATATTAGTATAGATTAAAAAAAATAACGGAGTATCCAAGATTAACCGTTGTTATTACCTACTTCGCTTGTTATCAACAGAATGTTATAATTAATTAAATTATTTTGTTTTCTTTGCCAACTGCAACTTTCTTCCCGTGTGGTGTGAAAGTCCCACATTTATTTCAATTCTTTTTCCATTACCCAAATGATGTTTGTTTACATTAGGCATGATAAATCGTTCAGTTTACACAAAAGTCACAGGGGTACATGAGGTATCAGAAAAAAAGACGAATAAATTTTCATCCAGGCTTCTTTAGGTATTTATAATTGTCTGGTATCCATCCAGTCTCCCTCGACAGCAGTTTGAGCTAACGCGTAAAATATTACGCTCTTCAGGGCACCCGCCCACCTATAACTCAGAAAGATAATGGCCGCATTTATTCTGACGTCGCAAACAATGTCGAATGCTCCTTCCAGTAAGTTCTATTATCCTTTAATAAATCAGTGGTCGGTCCATTCCGGTGGATTGGTTGCAGTTACCCTTGCACTCATTGCCGTTTCTATTCCAATCCTGTCCCCTACTCCCCCCTTTTCTATAAAGGGAGAGGGCCCATCGTTAACGCAGCCGGTTCATTTGTTTGGATTTACCGGATAGTTGGGGTCGATAAACTTCTAAGACGTTGAAAAGTCGATGCAAAAGGCAAATTGTAAATGTAATGAAATTCCGCATTTTTTTAACTATTCTGATTTTTTTTTGCAAACAGCGATATTCAGAAATAAAGATTATCTAACCGTGCTATAGGCTCCGGAAAGTAAACAGCTCGTAGCATAAATGTGTGTTCTATTATAATAAGTTACCTAAAGATGGATATGACATGTCCAGGTTCAAAAAAATTATAAAGCATAATTTATGCGGTAACGCGTACTACGATACTTTGTCGTATCTATGGACATCACTTTAATTGCTCCTTTCCAAATATTTCTTTAAAAAGAATTGTATTACCTTTGCGAGCATTTAAAAAAAAACCATAAGTTTATTGTGCCCTCTTCTCATTGGTGGACGTTCCGGCACACATCCTAACTTAGTTTTTAAAACTTTTCATTGCGATTTCATGCGAATAATTCTAATTGAATAATGAATTTTAGTTTTGTTATGGTACCAAAAGATAAATTGAGGACACATTGTCATATCAAATTACTCCTACCCTTCTGATTGCCTTATTATTCAGTCTTTATACCAACCGATAATAGATGCTAAACCGACAATTTATTACTCAAGTAATTGAAGACGATAAATTACTCAAGAGGGTCGATCCAACCCTTCAGTGCATCGTGCATTATACAGCAATAATTCGATGCCAGCTAAGCTATCAATTTAATACATAAACTATTAATTGCATACCTGTATTATGTACTAAATGTGGTATAACTAAGTCGAGTTTAATGTCGTGTCAGCAGTTTCCTAAGAGCATAAAGTTTAATGGTTCCTGCATAATTTTGGGGTTATGCTTTCGTATAGCTACTTAGTTTATTTTCCATACCATCATCTTGTTATTCCCTTAATTTTGAATGAGTTATCTGGGGCGCTAAGGGGCAATGTTCTTATTTGAAGTTTATCTGTCTAGCCATAATCTTCTATGCATATAAAATTCTTTGACTGACGGATCAACGCATAGCCTAAACCGCTGATCGTAGAGACCTAAAACTTGGAGGGTGTGTTCTTTGTATAACGTAGGCATCCGATAAGAAAGGATTTTACGAAATTCTACTCCTAAGGGGATGAAAATTAAGGGCAAAGTTTGTATAGGACAACGTGAATACTTGGTCCAATCTACTTCAAATTCTAGACGAAGTCGCGGGCAAAAGATAGTAAATAAATATAATATTATTCAACATATTATGAAACATGTTCAGTATTTAGAAAAACAACTTAGATAGATCCTAATGCTTGAAACCCCCTGGTCTTCTAATATTTTTCCCCTAGAATAAAAGTTGTAGATTCGGCCCCTTTATAGGTCCCCCGTCTGGAAACCAGTCAATTTTAATCTCGTACATATACACTTACCCAGACCTTCTCCATCCTAAGGTTACTGTTTGTACAATTTCGTAGTAAAAAAGCTTTCTCGTCCATTTTGTTATTTTCAATGTTTTGTGTGTTGCACAAATAAAGTGTTTATCTATCTATCTATATAATGTTTTTAGCACATTATGAAAGTATTTTTAGCAAGCCTGATTTTGAATTTGAACTTCAGCAATTATGCGGTATGTTTGCCTACTCAATTTGATATCTATAGACCTCACATATAGGTATAACCTATTAGAGAAAAATAAAACCCTTAGAGAAAAATAAATCATCAATTAGATCCTTTATCTATTTACATGTCAACACGGAATTTTTCCCCCAAAATTAGGTAATTGCCAAATTTTTCCATTTTACGAGAACCGGTATCGTGAAAATATAACTTGATTACTAAAACCTACCCATTTCACGCCTCTTAACTTTAGATTAAGATTTTCCTTGAACGATTAGCTAGTTTGTCTTAATTTATGAAATATTTAATGAATAGGGAACTGTGTTAAGAGCTGTGTTGGCTTAGTGGTAGATACCTCGAGTTTCATTCTGAAGGTCGTGGATTCAAAACCAAACCGACATTCCATTGGTGAAGGAAAACATCGTGATTAAACCTGCGGCTTAGTTGGCTCTAAAAGTATTAACAAGTTCTCTCATCTGGACATGGTAAACTAAGCTGAGAGGGTAGTAGGTGCTGGGCAAGCCTACTCTATCCTCACGCAAAATGGACCCAGTTAAAAAGAGTCTAATAGCGGGAAACAGCCCGCATGCAAGTACAAGGGAACTGTGTTTTATGAAGTAAATTTAAAGGGCCCATGCTCGATTCCATAAATAGTGCAATTTAAGTTCCTTTGAAAAACTAAATTCGGCTAACCGTTCAACGGTGAACGATTTCGTTGTGGAACCTACTTAAAGCGAAAAGTTGTTTTGGTAAACTGAGTAAAAGATATTTGGGTTCCGTACCCGAAGGGTAAGAACGGGACCCTATTACTAAGACTCCACTGTCTGTATGTCTATCACCAGGCTGTATCTCATGACCGTGATAGCTATAAAATTGAAATTTTTACAGATGATGTGTTTCTCTTGCCGCATAACAACAAATAGTAATAATATTGCATTGTCACCCGATTTACACATGTATGCAAAATTTCAGCTCAATTGGTAACCGGGAAGTGGATCAAAATTAAGCTGCAAGACTCCACACGAACATACATACATACAAACATACATACAAACATACATACAAACAAACATACATACAAACATACATACATACACTGCAAGTTAAATAAAAGCTTTTAAAAACAGAACGGAACCTTCGTGTGGGAGTCCGACTCACACTTGGCCGGTTTTTATAAGCTCATTTTTATGGCCATTTCGGCGAATGACACACGACGACAAAAGACAATTTATTTGTTATAAAAACCAGTAGTTCAACTTTTTTGCAGTCTACAGTGAATGAACTGTGGACTCCCCAGTAGAGCATAACGGTGGGATCATAGTTAATACCTCGACAAAATACGTCGTTTTTTTTTTCATTTTTTTGTATAAGTATGGCAAAATAACGTTTTTCGGGACAGCTAGTTATACCATAGAAATACAACAATCCTTATTTAAGGTGAAAAGGCACCGGCGCTCCCTCCATACAATCGTAGTCGACTGTTTCCTCCCTGGATAGTGACACTAGCACAAATATTTTGTGCCATAAAATCTATAACTGCCATGACTATGCCTCTATGTTTTGGTTGTTTTTATTTTCTAATTATCATAAAAATAAAGATTAAAAAAAACCAAAAAAAATCACAGGACATGGTCATGGCAATTATAAGTTTTATGCAACAACAATAGTGTCATTATCCAGGTAGAAAACAGTCGACTACGTTTGTATGGAGAGAGCCCCCAGTAATGTAAGTAATCTCTAGATTGGAATTCCGCTAAACTGCATTATAGGCAAACTTTCCAAAGCCGCGTTTATACAAGTACCATAGAAATCAATATCAAAACTACATGACCAATCCTTCAGACTTTGCATAGACCAACTGATTATTATTCTATGCCTCACCGACCGTAGCAAGAAACTTTGTGACTTGAAATATCTGCTTATAACTATGCAGTATTCTGAAAGAGAGCGTTGATTGACTATTGATCTTTTATTTGTTCAAGAAGATGAGTGTTTAAAGTTAGATAACTTTATCTGCCCCGTTTGCTTACGTTATTGGGCATTTTATTTTTGGCCATATTAATGACTAGCTCGGTATATTAGTCCCGATCCCGTGGTAATATCGAGATAAAAAGTAGCCTATATGTTAATCCAGACCTTTAGCTATCTACCTACAGAATTTCATTGCAATCGGTTCAGTAGTTTTTTCGTGAAGGAGTAACAAACATAAACACACACAAACTTTCACATTTATAATATTAGTAGGATAGGATTGATTATTTTTTGTGTAATATAATATTACCTAAAATTGGTAATTTTTGTGGCTGGTCCATTTTATCATGTATCATTTAAATGGATCGTCATTTTCAAATTGAACAGTTTTATTATTGGACATTGCCTTTGGACATTTTTCTTTTTGGACGTGTGTGTACGTGATTAGTCGTGCTGTTATTGAAAATACTAAAGGACACCCGGATAGAACGAAGTACCTTATCGCGCGTTGCGAAAGGGGGCTAGACGGAAAAAATTAAGACCAAAAGTTGTAACGACACTTTTTGATTTTATTACAATTCCTTCACTAATTAATCGAAAAGAACTTCGTTCCATCCGGGTGTCTCTTGACACTTCTCAAGTTTTTTACCACCTATTTTGACTTTTCATATTAGGTTTTCACTTAAGCAACATTGGCATCGTATATTATTTATTTATTATTATTTATATGGAATGTCAAATTACAGACAAATCTTCTAGTCTCGGGGCAAAGTTATGCCAAAGATGCATTGCATATCGACATCGCACATGGAGATACGTAACATTGCGGCGCGAGCGAGATGGGGAGCTGTGATCTTCATCAATCATGAGTCAGAGCATATCGATGAACTTGCACCGATATTACACAATGAGGCATCTTTCAGCATGTGCGTGCGCCTCTATGTGCGATGCATCTTTGACATAGCCGTACCCTCGCACTTATGTGCTACATGTGATGTCACATCACATTTCTATTTTGTGGGGAGATTTTTTAAAACTTTCATTTAACTTAAGGAAAACCATCTGCTCGTCCTGCAATTAAAAATAATTACCTCAATCGGTTGAGCTGTCTTCGAGTAATCGGCAAATTTGTATTAAATTGAAATGCTAGAGCTTTTTTGAGAACCTGTCCTTGGTTTTAATAGTACAAACCTTTACAGTTTATCTTATGGTTTTTTGTTTCATATTTTTTTCGTAACGCGTAACATGTTAGGCTAGGTTCCCACCCGTTAACTCTAACCCGCGGTAAGGAACTTCGTTCCAGCGACAATATATGCCCGACGAATTGAAAACCACCTCCTTTTCTTTGAAGTCGGATAAAAATAGAATTTTTAATCTAAAAATTCTTAGAAAATACAGAAATTTGATTTTAATGTTTCGTTGTATAATTTTTTCGCAAAAAACAGAAGGACAGATTTCAAATTAACACTTTGACTTTGAAATTGTATCTGTAATGCACAATTATTGTAATATACAGCGGCCTAGTTTATGTCCATAACAGTAAACAGCTCACTGTCCCGAAACTAACGATAATGTAATTAGTTCAAGTCTGATTCTGATAGGATTACACCGACGACTAGGTACATTGTATTTACAACTATTTAGTCCAAACATTTGGGTAAACTTGAGCATTGTGTTATCTGGCTGACTTCAGGGTCACTCACAAGCATCCTGTTAAAGAAATTAAGTTGAAATTGTTGATAAGCTAACCTCATCTTCGCTTCCTTCTTTGAATTCTGTGTAAAAAACGGTTCAATAACTACAATGTTCGAGTTTTGGCGGGAACGAGTTAACAACATGTCGTGCTGCAGTTTTATTTTCATGAAACTTAGTTGTAAGTTTGTGAATCCTGTCTAAGGTCTTCATCCAATTTTATGTCGACCTAAATCTATGAATTACGGTAGTATTCAATTTTAGTTTTTAGTTCCGAACGGGAAATAAATATTAAGAGGAAAGGGTATCGAGTGCTCTCTCCATACAAACGTAGTCGACCGTTGTCTCCCTGGATAATGCCACTAGTGCAAATATTTTTGTTGCATAAAACTTATAACTGCCCTATGTTTTGTTTTTTAAATCTTAAAATCTATTATAATTAGAAAATGATAAAAAAGCCAAGACATAGGGGCATAGTCATGGCAGTTATAAGTTTTATGCAAGAAAAATATGTGCTAGTGTCCGGGGAGGAAACAGTCAACTACTTTTGTATGAAGAGAGCGCAGGTATCCTTTAATATTAAGGAGTTCCGAAAAGTAATGCCTGCCTTAATCAATTATCAAAATCTTTGAGACAGAAGCAAGATCTAAGTAACATACATAAAACATGATACGAATCGAGAAGCACCTTCTATTTATAGAAGTCGGTTAAAAATAAGAGAAAATCTTTTACTTTATCGTATGACAACTAGAACTTTTATATCAAGTAGTCGAAGGACAACAAGTTTGCAAGTTGAACTCAACGCTAATGTGAAAGTTTTGTACGGTAGGTATGTGTCAAAAGTTACGCGACTTTCTGATATGTGCAGGATCTAAGAACTTTCATGGGTACTTTTGTCTCAACATTGATTGAGAAGTTAACTCTTAATACTCTTATAGTTTATTGATTCATAAGCGACTTCACAGAAATAAGCTTCTATTTTCGACCGTCGAATAAATTAGTATATCTATCTATACTTATGTATAATTATCTATCTAAATTCTATACTAATATAAAGATAAGATTTTGTTTTTGAACCTGTTGCATAGCTTTTATCGCGGGCTTTGAGCGCGGTGACCGAATCAAGAAATTCTGTAACGAAAATAAAACCTAACACCCCTACTCCGCCTACCATGTAGCTCGGCCGAGCGTTCGCTTAACGTGTATGTATATAGTACGACTGTACGAAGCTCGCACAATGCAATAGCTTTACCGCGGCAGTCCCCGAGTGCCACACGTTTTTTGTTTATTTGTAACGAATAGGCTCCGAAACTACTAAACCGATTTTGATGAAACCTTGTATAAGGATACATTGATTCATCGGTAGTTACACAAGCTACTTTTTATCCCGATATCCTTGCGGGATCGGGAGTAACTCGGGTGTAACTGCGGAGTGCTAGTAAATATTATAGAGAAAAAAACTCATCTCGAAATCTCTACTACTACATTGGCCTTTTACATAGGCTGCACTAAAAGTATCGGGAATGGAATATTTCCACTGTTCCTGTCATATTTAAATCTTTTTAATTGAAAACTCCTTGGTTTTAAAAATCGAATACCATTTATTTATTTAAAAAAAGAATCTCGGTCTTGTCACAAGGTTTTGTCAAACTTGTTTAGTCGTTGAGAAAATGGAATTGACTCGAGAAAATTCAAGAGCGATGATTTATTATGCCTTTCGAAGTGGTTTATCACAAAAACAGTGTGTTGACCGGATGATTTCTGCATTTGGTGATGAAGCCCCATCCAAAACCACAATTTATCGCTGGTTTGCTGAATTTCAAGGTGGACGTGTCAAGCTCAGTGATGATCCCCGTCAAGGTCGTCCAAAAACTGCACTCACCCAAGAAAACGTTGATGCTGTGCGTAAGCTGATTGAGGAAGATCGACATGTAACATACCGCGAAATTCAGGCAACTTTAGACATTGGCATGAGTCAAATACAAATAATCTTGCATGAACAATTAGGTGTAAAAAAGTTGTTTTCCCGATGGATACCGCATTCGCTCTGTGAAGAGCAAAAAGTGGCTCGCGTTACTTGGTGCGTCAGAACTCTCGAAAGATTCCACGCAGGATCCTCAAATGCTGTATACAACATCGTATCAGGTGACGAACTCTGGATATACGCGTACGAACCCGAAACAAAAAACCAGTCACGAGTTTGGGTGTTCGAAAATGAGTTAAAATAAGCCAACAAAAATTGTTTGTTCACGGAGTGTTGCAAAAAAAATGGTGGCCACGTTTGTCTCCAAAACCGGCCATGTTGTGACTATTCCTCTTGAGGGACAAAGAACGGTTAATGCAGAATGGTATGCTAGCATTTGTTTGCCACAGGTCGTTTCTGAACTCCGTAAAGAGAACTGCAGCCGCCGCTCATCTCCATCACGACAATGCGAGTTCTCACACCGCGAACAGAACAAAAGAGTTTTTAGAGCAAGAAAACATGGAATTATTAGACCATCCGCCGTACAGCCTCGACTTAAGCCCTAATGATTTCTATACTTTCCCTAAAATAAAGAATAAATTGCGTGGTCAGAGATTTTCATCACCTGAAGAAGCTGTGGACGCCTACAAAACGGCCATTTTGGAGACCCCAACTTCCGAATGGAATGGTTGCTTTAATAATTGGTTCCATCGTATGGAAAAATGTGTCAAATTTCGCGGAGAATACTTCGAAAAGCAATAAATACATTTTTAAATAGTAATGTTGTGTCACTTCCTTGATTCCCGAAATTTTCACTGCCGCCCTCGTAGGTCGTAGGCGAGCACTTAGAAAGGATCTTTGGAAATCGATCTGTAAAGGAACAAAAAGGGCTGATAAAGTTTGAAGTCCGATGTTTATTTATGTAGCAAATCGATAACACTGTGAAATAAATAACATATCATTTTAGCGACATTGTTTTAATCTGTCATATTGACATATGAACAACAATGACTTGTTGTTCCCACTCATCTTTATTCATATCAATTTTTTTTCGAGCTAACTAATTGCTTCTTTGTTTGATTTGTTAATATTTGTTGTTTGGTACAAATACTAAAGTGACATATTTCATAAATAACAACTAAGAATGTTTATTTTTAAGAAAATAATTATACCTATAATATGTAGTCTAATGGAGAAAAAATGTCTCCATGACACTAATTTTGCAACATAAAATGTGTTTTTTGTTCGAGTTTATAAATAAACATGTTAAGACCATTATCCAAACGACTAATGTGAGTGAAATTGCATCATCCCTTTTTACGTCGAAAGCTATATCAAACGATGAGTTGACGTCTATCAGACTTACGTTAAACTTTGTGTTTCGGTAACTATGTTTTCAAATTTGTTCAATATATATCTGCGCCACGTGGTTTCACCCACGTAAGTTCCGATCCCGTGTTAATATCGGGACAAAAAGTAGCCTATGTGCTAATCCAGGTCTTCATACCGAGTTTCATCACAAGCGGTTCAGTAGTTTATGCGTGAAGGCGTAAAAAACATACGCACAAACTTTTTCATTTTTTTTAAATAATTTAATAATAATACGTAAGCAAGTAACTACATGAAAATTAAATTTTATAAAAAAGAAACTATAACCATGTAAACTGTGTTTCCGTTGCATAATAGTAGAGTAATTTACTTGGCAAAATGCTTTGCGTGACCTATTCAAGCACACAAAGTTCTAGCTTTAAGCATAGTACTGATAGTGTCATTAATTTGTTTAAAAATATCATAGATTCGAAGACAGAATAAGCCAAAATAAGTATGAAATGCCGAGCCGCAATACACATAGTTATTCCTGTGATCTAAATTCCTATCCCTATACTTTCTATCCCAATATTCCCATAGGATCGGGAAGAAAATAATATAAAAATAACGTTTTTTAAACCTTAGTGATACGGCCCTTGCTCATACTTTTACGTAAGATTGACTGTCACGGACTGACAGTATGTATGTTAAAAAAGCTGTATATTTTTATAAGCGTCATGTATTATCGTCGCCGACAGGTTATGTACGTGATTTTCCTTTTCTTATCTTTATAAACTTAGCTGTATTCAATAGAATGTATTGTGTGCGTGATATTTCATTTATAATCTTTATCGGTTTATTTTGCGTTCATGGAATTTTCGCAAAGCGCTTTTTCTAGTAAAATGTTATACCTACCATTTTATAAAACTTATTTTCTATCTGATAAACGGTACTTATTTTGAAAGGACTTAAAATATTTTGATGTTTACATGTTCATACGTACTTTGCATTGTCAAGGAATTGGAAACCGTATAGATATTTTTAGTCATTTTTTTATAATTTAATTTTAAGTAAACTTTATATCAGTAGAGTTTACTTTCATTTCATTAAACTTTAAACCAAGACAGTACAAAAGTACAGTTCAATAAAGCTTTTTCAAAAAGCATTCAACGAAAAATATAGTCCATAACTTTTTACGTTAAAAAATAACGCTTTTTTCCGCCGGTTTTTAACGTTCGCGATAAGTATAAACAAGATCCTCGTATTTGGCCGAACGTTCGCTTAAAAAGTCGGTTAATCGATACGTTCACAATACAACGCTCTATAAAAAGACTCGGGTTCCTACGCAACGTAATTTCCGCCGGCAATGGAGCGTAAGCGGTGCCGAAATACCGCCTAAAATTTTACCAATCGACATTATTAAGCGGACCGCGAAAGGCACACGTTCAAACATGATGAATAGAAGAGAAATGAATTCGAAGGCTACTTTTCCCTAACATTGGATATAAAATATGAAAACGTTTTCATTTTAAAACGAATGAAGGTTTCGATTGATACCTTCGAAAATAAAAGGTACCTACAGTTGGAATGGTTATTAAAAGTCAAAACTATTCAAAAAACCAATCACTCAGCGTGAAAAGATTTCCGCATTCTACGTATGTTCGTATAAGCGCACAAAAAACGTAACCAAAGAGAGAAATAGCTCCATTAGTGTAATGCTTTCACTTTAGAGTTACTCACATGCCGAAAACAGAAAAACAAATCAGCATTGTCTTTAAAAACGGAAGAATACACATCACTACAACCCTGAAAGGCTGGGAATGCATTTGCAAATTAGATTTTGAACCCCCTACCCTTCGGCGATGTGTTGGCGTTATCCTATCTTTGGAGTTCGCCCACTTGTCTTAACCCCCAAGACTTTCACGGTTTTCAATTTTTATAAAGATTCGGTTACGGATGTGTTTACTGATCAAACATTATTTTGGAAACATTTCAATAGGAGTACCTACTCTTTTCTTACGTCTCAATATTGACAAGGAAAAATTACCATTCAAAACGAGATTTTTTTTCAATCGATACCTACCTACATTTCCTCTCTTTGAATGTAGATACTGTCTGATGAAAATTATAGTAAACACGAATATAAATACGGGCACGTCATCGTCACTTAAAAAGAGATGTAAATTATATTTCACACCTGTAACTCAATCAAGTTTATTTTCCGTTGGTAAACAACAAACAAACAAATATTGCTAGTTGCTGGGTGGGTACAACATTTGGCGAAAACTAACAAATAAATTCAAAAATTCGAATATACCGTAGTTTTACGTAAAAAAAACGTGCCTACAGCAAACCGTAAACTGTACAGTTTAGGGGTGCCGCTGTGTTTTTCAATTCGATCCTCTCTCCTTCGCCTGTAAACAACTATTCTGTATATTAGAAAAAACGGGAGAATTCCGGTTTAAACCAGCGGTTACTGGTTCACACTCGATTTGGCAAGGAAATTGCTGCGTCTCGCCTGCCTTCCCAGTTTACCAGCAAAATCTCGTTTGCTTACAAAACAATTGAAATAAAAAAAGTTAATTTGCAGTCACAGGATAGCTATTAAAAACGTACTAGGTTTATACTTCATTTTATGCGTCTAGACAAAAATGTAAATTAGGTACCAAGTGCTAAGATATAATATCTGAAAATATGAGTTTACAGAAAACTATTGTCTAGTCTTGATATCATAGCATGACTATAAATTGTTTTAAACACTGTACATACCATGACAAAAAGTTTCGTGACCCTCGTAACGTAACCTGTCCAAAATTCACGGTTTGCGGTACCCATCCAAACCATCATTAAATCATCAATATAAAGTATTATGTTGAAATTACTGATCTTTAAAATTTTTATATATCCTTTAACTGTCACTCGTCATCATTCTTTATTAACCCAAACCCAAATATATGTCACAAACCGAATACGAATAATAATCTATTTTAACTTATTACAATAATTATTTTGACTTCATTCAATTTGTCGAAATGCATACAGAGTTCCCAAGTTAATATTGATTGGAATTTTACACCGCTATTTTACATGATTAGAAGATAGGTTACTATTTTCGTTATTTTTCAAGGTATTTCAGCTGTTGTGTATTGAATTTTTTCTACAAAGTATCACACACGCAAACTTTATGAAATGTTGAATTCTAAAACCCTTTTTACAATAATTTTACAAACAATAAGGACTCCAAATAAAATGATAATTATTTCTGTGGACATAAATAAATTAACAAATTGCCAATTTTTTTTCTTAGCCTGCTTATTATTATAAATTACCTTTTTTTTTACTTATTCTGGTTTTTCTAAAGCTGTATTACTATACATTTTGAGGCTTTGAAAACTACTGTTTTCAAAGCCTCAAAACCACTAACTACAAAGGAATTATATTGTAAAGTTAAATAAACATTATTTTACACTCCTTATAACCAATACTTAAGTTTTGCAAACTATGTCAAAAATTCTTTGGTTACTATACTCATCATCATCATCCGAGCGATGTTCCCGGTTGCATCCCTCTCGGGAGCCCGGGGTCCGCTTTCCTGCTTTTACGCCTCCACTTCGCACGATCTTCAGCATCCTGGTTTGTAAGGCCATTTGCACGCATATCACCCTTTACGACGTCAAGCCAGCACTTCTTGGGTCTACCCAGTCTGCCACGACCCGGCGGGGGTGCCATGGCAAGACATTTGTTCCCCACGTAACTAGCCGGTTTTCGCAAGACGTGACCGTACCAGCGTAGGCGGCATTCTTGCAATTTATCTGCAATGTCTCGGACATGAAGGCTGCCCCGGATGCGAGAGTTCCTGACGCGATCCTTTCGCGTCACTCCACACATCCAGCGCAACATCTTCATCTCCGTGACACGCAGCTCCTGCTTATGTCGCTCAAGCACCGGCCACGCCTCACTACCATACAAAAGGACAGGTCTAATGATGGTTTTATAGACCTGTCCCTTTAGTTTAACCGGCATTTTGGGGTCACAAATGACACCAGTCACCTCACGCCACTTGGCCCAAGCCGCTGAAATGCGTGACTTGACGTCGCAATCGATGTCGCCGGACGCGTGAAGCACAGATCCCAAGTACTTAAACTGGTCCGTCCGCTCGACCATATGCCCGTCTACGCAGACGGGTGTGGGATCTGTGGTATTGCAAGTCAAGTACTCTGTCTTCGCCACATTCAGTTGCAAACCGCCGTTTTCAAGCGACTCCTTCCACGTGTGTACACGTTGGACCAGCCGCCCCTTATCCGAATCCGCCAGCGCAATATCATCAGCGTACATGAGCAGCCACGGAGGCTGCTCATGTGCATCCCTGATGGCAACGGACAGTGCATCCAATATTACGCTGAACAAGATCGGGCTTAGGACGGAACCCTGGTGAACTCCAACGGTAACAGGGAAGGGTTTAGTGTCACCAACAGCAGTTTGCACCACGGAATCAGAATTTCGGTACATGTCTCTGATGATTTCAACATAGGCTTCCGGCACCCCTTTGGACCGCAGCGCCCACCAGATCATCATGCGAGGAACACAGTCAAAGGCCTTCTGCAAATCTAGAAATAGAAAATGCAGAGGCGTATTCTTCGTCCTGTATTTCTCCATAACGATCCTTAGGGCGAAAACAGGGTCCATGGTGCCATGCCCGGGGCGGAAACCATATTGACACCCAGAGACAGTGCACTCCTGTCGGATCCGAGAGTCGACTATCCGTTCGTAGAGCTTCATGGTGTGGGACATGACCTTTATACCTCGATAACTGCCACACTCCTGCACCGATCCCTTGCCCTTGAAAACCGGGGTAATAATACTCAATCTCCATTGGGCAGGGATCTCGCCCTTCTCGAGTATGCGGTTAAAGAGGTTGGTCAGGATGCCCACACCACGAGAACCCATCGCCTTCCACACTTCGATAGGGACTCCATCGGCTCCGACAGCTTTCCGATTCTTCATGCGGCGAAGAGCCTTGCGGACTTCTTCAGGCGTAATCGGTAGCACAAGTCCTTGATTCGGAGGGAGTTCCGGTGGCTGCACCTCTTTGTGCTGCTTATTCAGCAGCTCGTGGAAATACGAGCGCCATCTCTCCTTCACCGCGAGGTCCTCGCAAAGCAGGTTACCATCGGGGTCTTTTACACAGCGGCACCTGGATATATCCTGCGCCGCTTTTACCCTCGACCGTGCCAACTTATAAATAAGCTTCTGCCCCTCAAACGTTTCCAACTTATCGTACAATGACTGTAAGTGGTTCTGTCTGGCTCTGGCTACTGCTCTTTTTGTGGCACGTTTGGCGGCTTTATACGAGTCGCGATCTTCAGGAGAGTTGGACGCTTGCCACTTTTTAAAGAGGGCTTTCTTCTCCTTAGTCTCCCTTTGGACTGTGTCGTCCCACCACCAAGTTTCCCTGTCACATTTGCGTCCACCTTTAGACATGCCGAGCACTGCCTTCGCCGCACCAGTGATCGATGCCTGAATCTTATCCCAATGGTCCTGGATTGGTTCGTCTCCGGCACCAGCGCACTTGTCACCGATAGCCGAGACAAGCTTCTGGGACTTGGTGTCATCCAGCATCCACCATCTGATTTGGCGACGACATCGCTCAGTGTGTTTGTCTTTGGGTTTCACACAGAGATCCATGACAAGAAGACGGTGTTGAGCAGTGAGACTCTCACCGGGTATGACTTTGCAGTTAGCCACGTTGCCGATGTGATGTCTCCTAGTGATTAGGAAATCGATTTGGGTAGCGTGCCTCCCACTCTTGTAGGTGATCAAGTGGTCGGGTTTCTTTTTGAAGTAAGTGTTCACGAGGGCCAGGTCGGCAGTGGCACACGTACGAAGGATTTCTTCCCCTTCCGCATTCCGACTGCCGTACCCGTAGCCTCCATGAACACGCTCAAATTCCACCCCCATCTCGCCAACATGACCGTTCAGATCACCACCCAAAACGATCCCCTGTGACAACGGGATGGCTCCAAGGACCTCACCGAGTTTGTTCCAAAACAATATCTTATCAGCGTCGCTACAACCGACCTGCGGCGCATAAGCACTTATTAAGTGGGTTACAACCCCCTCAATAAGCACCTTCACGGCCATAAGTCGGTCGCTAAAGCGTTTTACCTCCTCCTCTTTGGTTACTATACTATCCATCAATAAAGCAGAATAAGCGATAATAACTGAGTTATTGGTCCATTGGCTGGTTTTCATAAAACTCTGATAAGTTATAACTAACACTGCGACTACACTGTCTGCTATTAAACGTTTTTCAAAAATGTAAACTGATTATTTTTTTGTTTCAGGTACGCACTCATTGGTGTAATTTAACCAACTATGAAACTTGTAAGTATCTGTGTATAAAAGTATGAACAACAACTTGGCTGCAAAATTGATTTACCTAGTACTGGGAAAACTTTCTCGGACGACTGCAAAATGCATATTTATTTAATTATCTATTTTCTACTACAATTTCCAGTACTTGAATAGCACACTAAATGCCATTTTCATCAGTCAAGTGAAAAAAATGGAAGCCGACATCCCAAATTTTGTACTATACAAATATAGATTTATCGCTATAAAAAATCGGTCAAACGAGCTGCTCAACAAAAGGGGCCATTAAATAACGATTTCATACACCATAGCTAAAATACAGCCTTATCTAAAAAGCTAATAAAGTATCACTTACTTAAGAAAAAATGTCCATTTACCTTCAATAATTTCACGTCATTACATCGGCGGGTCTCCCTCGGGAGGTTTGCAAATCGGCTTTATCGACACAATAAAATATCAGAGCGATAATGTAGTATCGCAATGGGGGCCGTGATATTGATGTACAAACCGATTCGAATACAGAATAAACCCCTGCAAAATATACTCGTACGCAGCAATTACTTAGGATCTTGGAATCTTACGGCATCTTCAGATAAATGGATACTGCTATGTGGTATTCTTAGAAATGTATATTTGGTTATATGAATGAAACTCTCATACCTACTGATGCTAGAAGTTGTGGGCCCTATTCGACATGTCAAACATGTGGGAATTGACAAAACACTAGTAATTAGTATAGTATTATTAGTGTAATAGTAGATGCTACTAGTCGTTCCGGGTTTCTTCAGACTCTTATACTATTGTATCTAATATAAAACAGTGATGTTGTGGTATTCCAATAGCTTAAATATCCTAATCTATAAAATTCTGTTTGAGCAAATACACAACCTGCCAAAATTTACTTTGTGTATATCGTATTCTATGTTCCTTTTTTGTGTTTAAAAATATAGTTATCTGTCCATCTTTATACGTAAATGGACTATAAATAAAATTCACTAATGCGTGCTTTTTTAAACTAAATAACCTACTCCTTTTTTGGGGAGTCTGTTAATAACTTTCCAATATAACTATAGACAGTTAAAAAAATCGTAGTCTGCAGTGTTATGCCTCGATTTCATTCTCCCCCGCTGCTTGGCAATAAATGTAATGGCATCACACGCGCCTTATCGGTCAAGATTATGTTCTACGCTTTCACAAATGTCCCCTACGATCCCTCTAATGTGGTTTGATTTATTACTTTATTTGTCAATAATGTAGGTATCGAGATACTTAGAGTGCAAGCGAGACAGATTACGCGTATAAAATTGTGGAAGCCTTTGGATGATGCGTTCACTCACACACAGCCACTATAATTATTTCTATCGGCAAGCAGTGCAATATTTTAGACTGCTGTTGAAGGTCTGAAGGGTGAGGGCGTTTGAATATTGAATTTAACGTATTCAATTACAAATGCCTAACAAAATATCCAATTACAACATCCTAATCCAAAGACCCTTCACTATATCTCTATCACTATAAATGAAGACTTCAAATCGAACGATACGCAATATTATTATAATCGATACAAAAAAACTATCTATTCATTCTAAGGGCCGGGGTCTTATTCTGTAACCACTCGTATTCGATTGACGGATTAGCATCGTAATTGCGGTGTTGCGTGATGTTATCACGGTAATTGAATGCGGGACACCCGCGTCACTGCGGCCCTATCAGGGCTGCCACTCGATAAGAATGCTAATACGCCTTCGGTTTTCTGCATTTACATGAGACTTTATAGGCCTTGTTGCTATCTAAAGTGCAGATTAAAAACGTGGTTAGGAAGTATGATTTTTAAAGCAGTAATAGTGAATGACATTTTTTTGTAATATTACGCAAGCTGTAACCTTATAAACATGAGAGAATTTTTCTATTCTGTGCTACACAATACTATTCTCCATGCAATTTAAGTATCGCTTTCTTGTCTTCTTGAATTTCTCTCTAGTTTTGAAAGTAAGTACATGGAATAATTTCATCGTAAATTTAGACCCGAGAAAGCAATTTTTGAAACTTCATAATGTAAATAGTTTTTTGTTTATTATAATGCTTTTATAAAATGTACAGTCGGCTGCACAATTGCAGCCCTCGGTAGAGTTCTAAAATTACTATTATTGCTATGTTTTCATTCTAATAATTTTTGCAGGTGCCTAGAATCTTGCTTGCGTTGGAAATATTCTTATAACAGCCGTTTTCGAGCTCTACGGTGGGTCTGCAATTATGCAGCCGACCGTACATATATTTTTAGAAGATTCTATTCATACACACATACATTTTAAAATACAACATTTTACTCGATGAATCTTGTAAAAAAAAATCCAATCAAATTGTCAATTAGTTTGTTTCAACAAATTGACAACCCTACAAAATTGACTAGTGTCGACCAATGCATTCCCACTGGGACCTAATGGCCAAATTTATTTCATTGATTCATTGTTGAGTTGTGAACCGAATGGCTGAATTGCTTTCATAGTTTTGTTTGTACCTAACACCAAAGGTATTAAATTTAATGCAGATTACTTAGATATACAACGCATAGGAATAAATTGCATTAAAACAGAAAGGCAATTGATCTTAAGCCATACAGCCTTAGGTATGGAGTCGATATAAGATTATTATAATATTCTTAGTTTTTGTCATTTTCTCGTCTAGCCGTCATACACTGCACTTTAAAAGCCAACGATGCGTTATGCCCATTAGAAACACTTTGAATCCCACTTAGGCTTAAAACATGATACGCACACTTGCGCAGCCTATCTCTATGCACATTGCATTGTCGTGCGAAGCCTTAAAGATTAAAAATTATTTCAAAGTAGGTAGGTATATCTTAGTATTTTTCTCAATTCATCGCTCAGTCACGCTGTGACGAAGCTATAGTCTTTTACACAATGAAATTCTTGGACGTTCCACATTTGAAAAATTCTACGTTTTTGCCAGTTTAGACATTTTGCCACTGTGTTCTAAACAATATGCTTTTAGGCAGTTTGCATACAAAAACGTTTGGCAAAGTCACCTACCTTCTGATCAAGAGACTTTGATAGATCATTTTATTGCAAAAAACAAAGACCCATATAAAAATTACAAAAAAGTAATTATAAATTACTTTGCTATTTATAGCTATAGTGCTCATGTGTCTAACAATTATAAATCATCTTTATACATGAAATCTTGACGGTAGTACATAGTCTCTTATTCGTTATTTATTGATTCGCATAGTCATTCAGACATTGCAATTCTTAGACGATCCATATTTGAGTCATTCACATTCTACGTTTTAGTACTTTTTTTTATTTAGTACTTTATTTATACAGACATTTTACAGTTAAGACAATTTGCCATATGTATTTGAGACATTATGCTTTTAGGCTGTTTGCACACAAAGACGTTTTGCAAGTTACTTAGGCAAAGTGCTCATGTGTCTAACAAATTTAAATCATCTTCATACATGAAATCTTGACGGTATTACATAGTCTCTTATTCGTTATTTATTGAGTCATTTAGACATTGCAATTCTTAGACGTTCCACATTTTAGACATTCTACGTTCTACTAGTTTATTTTAGACATTTAACAGTTAAGACAATTTGCCATATGTATTTGAGACATTATGCTTTTAAGCTGTTTGCACACAAAGACGTTTTGCAAGTTACTTAGGCAAAGTGCTCATGTGTCTAACAATTATAAATCATCTTCATACATGAATTCTTGACGGTATTCCATAGTATCTTATTCGTTATTTAATGATTTGCATAGTCATATAGACATTGCAATTCTGAGACGATCCATATTTGAGACATTCTACGTTTTAGTACTTTTTTATTACAGACATTTTACAGTTAAGACAATTTGCGATATGTATTTGAGACATTATGTTTTTAAGCTGTTTGCACACAAAGACGTTTTGCAAGTTACTTAGGCAAAGTGCTCATGTGTCTAACAAATTTAAATCATCTTCATACATGAATTCTTGACGGTATTCCATAGTCTCTTTTTCGTTATTTAATGATTCGCATAGTCATATAGACATTTCAATTCGTAGACGATCCATATATGCGACATTCTACGTTTTAGTACTTTTTTATTTTAGACATTTAACAGTTAAGACAATTTGCCATATGTATTTGAGACATTATGCTTTTAGAATGTTTGCACACAAAGTGCTCATGTGTCTAACAATTATAAATCTATCTTCATATACTGAATCTCGACGGTATTACTTGCTCATACCGATTTGCATAATATGACGTGATATGACACTAATTTAGTCTAGCTCAATATCCGGACTGCACCTGTGTCACGGTTAATATTCACTCGGGTGTAGCTAAATGATGTGTGAAATACATAATTAGGACTAAAATGTTGATTAATTATTATTAAATGTAATTGTGATTTATTGTATTATTATTTGTGTCACGTAGTTTTGTGTTATTCCGATCTTGGGATAAAAGTAACCTAGTTGAATTGCAATTGGTTCAGTGTAGAAATATTTTAAACGTCATACTTTGACGTACTAAAGTAATGAATACGTTGAGGCTGACTCTAATCTACTCAAACTATACTAAACTTATCCGAAATATAAATTAAATATTCATACATTTTATTAGTACTTATGTCTTCCGATCCACGAAGTGCGATCGTCTTTTGTTTCTGTTTCGATCGTCTAGTTGGGCCACCCACCACTCTGCACTCGGACCTCCAACTATAGGCCGTAGTCCAACTTTTAACCATGGGACCATGGGACTGTTTAGACTCCCGTGGTCCAACTATTTAATCAGAATAGTTGGACTATCACCCCTACGCTCGAATTATCAGACTTTGCGTCGTAGTCGCATTGCTTGGATATATACAAAATACATAGAGAAAGCTCGAACACAGTTTTTCGTTAGATATTGCTTTTCGTTTTCTTATCGTTACTTATCATAAACTTGACTTTTAAGTTATTCATTCTGCTACGAATCGACCCCTAATTGTTTAATAAATTCAGCTCTTTGCGTGTTTCTCTACTGTTATTACGTGTTTACTTTCTTATAAATTATGACGTCTGTGTTTAAGTAAGTAGCTGTATTTAAATAACGAACCATTTTGTGACGTCAGCAAGTAAGCTATTTTTAATTTGTTTAGTTAAATACGCTAATTACTTTAGTAGGGTTTTGTTAGGCATTTCAACGATTAATCGCTATTATATATGTTAGATGTATTGACGAGTTATTTTTTCAGAACATGGTTAATTAAACTGAGAAGTTGGTATTAGTGCTGTTCAAGCCTTCTCCATCTAATAAAGGCACTACAGCATTCTAAACAGCATGGATTAATGTTGCTGGCTCTGTATAAAAGGCCAAGATCAGATGTAATTTAGATATATGTCAGATGACAGCCATTCAAAAGCTTTACATATATATAATATTAGGATCAAAAACATTTCATGTCAATATAATCTACTTGTTTTTTTTTTCACTTTAATACTTTTACACAGTTTGTAGCATTTCATTTACATAACATACACACTTTTACCTATAGTGTTTCCAATCGTTTATTTAACTTTTGACAGATCACGCACATAAAGTTTAGTGATAATTTTTGATACAATGTACTACAGGTAATACTGTACTTCATGGACGGGCTCCGCCCACTTAAGAGATGTGTCATTCGTAATTAATGACCACAGACTAAAAATGGTTTTGAAATAAATCGATTATCGATTATATTTATAAAACATACTATTTTATTGTGTAACGAATCACGTAAAAACCCAAAAAACTTTATAATTTTGCATTAAAATGCCCTAAATGTCTCTGTTTTAATGCATAATTAATTTGCGTAATGAAAACAGGTCCATCGTACTCGTACCTAGTATCGGGATAAAAAGTAGCCTATGTGTTAATCCAGATCTCCAGCTATCTACATACCGAGTTTCATCGCAATCGGTCCAGTAGTTTTTGCATGAAGGAGTAACAAACATACACACACACACACGCACACACAAACTTTCACATTTATAATATTAATAAGATAGGAAAATTCAGCTTTCGGAGCTCAAACAGTGTGCACGTATTTGTTTGTTTTTCGAAATAATTAATAACCAATTCATTCAAAAGTCAGTCATAACGTTAAGTGATTATCGCGCAAATTTTATTGATCGAGTGACAGTGTACTTATAACATTACGCAACTGAATCACCGGAGTGCAGCCGCAAGCGCAGCACCCCGCGAACCTTGCACCTCCTCGGGTAAACGAGACAACTGCAATAATTCGTCCCGCTCGTACTATCGACCTACCGAACGAACACCAGACATCTATAAGGATGAGTGTACAACGTTCACCGCCGGCCACACCCGACACTGATCGTATCAGGGATACATGGAGTGGATCACAGCCGAACCTACGAATACACTCTGATGATGATATTAACATCACTCAAAGAAAACGTAAGGAACCCGAAGTAGGCAATATTAAATCTGAACTGAATGAATTTCGTTCCGAAATCATGTCTTTCTTTAGAGAATTTGCTATCTCACAAAAAAACGATACGGCTGAAATTAAAAAGGAGCTCGCTGAAATAAAAAACGATATGAAGACCCTGAAAACCTCCGCAGACTTATTGACACAGAAATACAATGATATGAATAAAGATATTTCAAATGTACTGTCTGAAAACATTGCTATCCAAGACAGATTGAAAACATTAGAAGAAGAGGTCGCCTCATTGAAATTATCTGATGAAGGTAATATTAATAGGCAGAACTACTTAACAAACTCCCAGACGGCGATGACGGCGGCAGCCTCAACATCAACGGCGCAAGTGTGTAACCAGCCTTATGCATCTCACGAAGATATCGTCACCGAACTTGCCGACCGGCAGCGACGTATGAGCAATATTGTTGTTGTGGGTATTAAAGAAAAAGATGACACTGATCTAAATATTAGACAAAAGTATGATCAACAAGAAGTGATGAATATTTTTAGGCAGTTATACCCAGATTGCCCGGTACCGGTAAAAGTAATTAGACTGGGAAAATTTATTGCTGGTAAACATCGCCCGATCAAAGCATGCTTCGCGACAAGCGACATACCTATTTGTATTATACGTACCAAGAATAAATTAAGCGGTGATATACGTTTATACACAGATCAAACGCCCTATCAGAGAAGTTTATTTATTAATTTAAAACAGGAATTGGAGCGTCGCGAGCGTGATGGAGAGAAAAACTTAACAATAAAATATGTTAAGGGTATCCCAAAAATTATAAAAACATTTCGCAACCAAACACCCACTCAAGCAAGCGAACCTAAAGTCTGACAGTAGTGATAATTGTTTCCATAATATTAAATATAACTACGATAATATTGCAACGGATCCTACCTCATTTAAATGTTTTTATGCTAATGTTAGAAGTATAAGAAAGCCAGGCAGGTTTGATGAATTGAAATGCATTTTGAAAGCGATGAGTACTACGATACATATTATAATTTTAACAGAGACTTGGATTAAATCGGAAGACGAAGCAAACTACTATTCATTGCAACATTACTCACATATCTATAGTTATAGAAAAGATAAAGGAGCGGGCGGTGTGTCTATTTATGTACACAAATCTATAAAGTATGAATTATCGGAGGAGACATACATGTATGGAATGCATTTGTTATGGATATTTTTACCGCGTTTCGCACTGTATATCGGTGCGGTTTATAAACCGGATAAAAGGAAAACACCTGAATTTCTGGACAAATTATCTGAACAGCTTGAAAAACGTCTCAGAGGGCTAGTTTTTGGTGACTTTAACATTGACCTGTTAACTGACGATGCCAACACGAAAAATTATTTAACAATGTTACGGGAATCCGGATATGATGTTTTAAACAAAATTTGTGAGGACTATTGTACCCGTGAAACCGACAGTACTAAAACAATCTTGGATCATGCATGCACAAGTATAACCGATTCTTCCAATATTTTAACTATAGTTGACTCGCCGTTGACAGATCACAAGCAACTATATCTAGAAATGAGGAAAATTACGCACTCGCGAAAACAGCGAATACAGTATGAAGCAGTAGATTATGTGAATCTGTATAAGAGTATGTGTGAAACAAGTTGTGCAAATGAGAATAATTCATATTTAATTTTAGAAACACACATTAAGCACCAGATAAATACACATAAAGTAAAGAAAACTAAAGTGCAGAATACTCCTAGGAAGGATTGGATAAATAAAAATATACTAGAAGGAATAAAAAATAGAAATAAGCTCTGGCAGCACTTCAAGAAAAATAAGGAAGATAGAAAAATAAAAGAAGACTTTATTAGTTGTAGAAATAATTTAGATTTATTAGTAAAAACTACAAAACAATCCCATTTTTCGAAAGCGTTTGAAATGTGTAAATCACCTAAAAATATGTGGAAATTAATAAACTCACTTGTAACAAATAAAAACAAACACAGCTGCGCACCTACAAAACTTTATATTGATAATGATAATTTTACTGTTGAACCGTCTAAGATTTGTGAAATTTTTAATTCGTTTTTCTCTTCAATAGGCCAATCATTGGCAAATGACATTCAAAAGAACTATGTTGATAATGCTTATTATTGTCTGACCTACATAAATAATGAGCCAACTGTAGGAATGAGTGAAGTGCGTCCTTGCACTCCTGATGAGGTATATAAGATTATACAGAGCTTGGACTTGAATACTAGTACAGGAATTGATGGAATAAACACTAAGTCACTAAAATGTATATCTGACCTTATTTCTAACGATATGTCTAAATGTATCAATCAATGTTTTGGTGATGGTGTTTTTCCCGAGCCTCTAAAGGTCGCGAAGGTTACGCCTATTTACAAATCTGGCACTAAAACGGATCCCAGCAATTATCGACCCATTTCGGTGTTGCCTGTAATGTCAAAAGTTTTCGAAAAAATAATTTATAATAGACTTTATGAACACTTATTAAAACTTAACTTCTTGTATGAACATCAATATGGCTTCCGACCAAAATCGAACACACTCTCCGCTACTGTTGATTTAGTTACAATGATTAAAAACAATATTGATTCGAAAAATTTATGTTTAGGTATTTTTATAGACTTCAAAAAAGCGTTCGATACAGTCAGCCACAAAATCCTTTTAGAGAAGCTCCAAAACTTAGGTATAACAGACAAAGCACTAAAAATGTTCAAATCGTATCTGAGTGATAGGTATCAAGTCGTGCGAATAGAAAACAATGAAAGTAAACCTCAGAAACTGACCTACGGCATTCCACAAGGGTCCGTGATAGGAACTTTGCTGTTTCTCATTTATGTTAACAATATAAGTAAAATAGGTTTGGCAGGACATGTAACGATGTATGCTGATGATACCTGCTTATTTTACTTTGGACCTAACCTTAGCGACTTAATATGTACAGCACAAAATGACCTATCCATATTCAACGTATGGTGTCGTAGTAATCTGCTCACAGTAAATGCAAAGAAAACCTCGTACATGATATTTAAAGCTAAAAATAAAATAATGCCGAATTACCCCCCCTTATCAATAAATAATACAAAACTAAACCAGTCTCATTGTGAAAGATATCTAGGTCTGAAACTGGACGATAAGCTTACTTGGAAAGAACATATACAGCATATCAGATCGAAACTATCCTCATTAAACGGATTACTACGTAAGTCAGTGGGATGTATACCGCGAAGCGTATGTCTCAATATATATAACTCATTGGTCAAATCACATTTGCAATACCTTATCGAAGTATGGGGGTCGGCAGCTAAATCAAACCTTAAAGATTTACAAATAACGCAAAACAAAATAATTAAAACACTGTTTAGATACAAAAAATTGACAAACACCAGAGTTTTATACAAAAAAACACAGCAACTTAATCTACAACAACTATATACATACACAACATGCATACTAATTAGAAAAATACTTACTAATGAAATACATATTAATATAGAATTTACTAAAAGAAAATTTAAGCACAATCTTAGAAATACCGATAAAATAAAATTACATAACTTTAGAACAAAAACATATGGTCAGAAAAATATAATGTTTGAAGGTGCACAGATGTATAATGACTTACCTAAAGAGATAAAACAATGTAAAACAGAAAATAAATATAAAAACAAACTTAGAAAATATATTATAGATAAGATATTTTGATAAACGATATCCGAAAGTTCTGATACTAACCTAATGATAAGTACTTACTAATACTCATTGTAAGTGGACTTATGTCTTTTATGAGTAAATAAATTCTTTAAACCTAAGATAGGATATAACTGATTGATACATATTGCAATATAACTGTTTCAATATAATGCCAATATGACTGATTGATATATATTTCAATCGTTTGTGAAAATCCTTAGTTTATAATTATTTTCCTTTAAATTTTATTTATAAGAAGCTTAGTAAGTTGATTTTTTATTTGCAACTTTCCAACTTCAACCAATCGGATAGCAAAACTTGTGGAAACCATTAACAAGATGATCGTGCCCGATTTCTTTCGCTTACAAGTTGTGCAAAAAGAATCACTAAGTGTCACCACCGGCGCTGTGGTCCCGACTCCAGACGTTTCTAGTTTAAGTTTCAACGATATAGTAACAAGTCGGAAAATTTTACTCTATTTTACTCAATCATTTTAGCTCGAGAGACGGTGATAACTATGATCTTACCTACTTCTAGAATATATTTTGATAATAACGAGTTTGCCACAGTTTACAGAATTACTCTTGAACGATATAACTTTGACGACCCAGTTGGCACAATGGTCACCATGCCGGACTGCTAAACACAGGGTTGCGGGTTCGATTCCCGCTTCAGACAAGTATTTATGCTTAGATATTTGTCTATGGTCTAGTTGTTTCTAAGTATTATAAGTACATATTTACAAAAGAAAAGTATATAAGTAGTATATCCGTTGTCTAGCACCCATAACACAAGTCTAGTTACTTACCTTGGGGCTAGATGGCGATGTGTAGAATGTCCTGCAGTATTTATTTATTTAACTGTACTTAGAAATCACTGCACAAACGTTGTTTTGCTATATTAACAAAAATATAAGTAACGGAAGAAAGGAAAAAAAATAGATGTGGTTCGATTCTCAGACCAAACGAATATATACACAAAAATTTCATACAAATTGATTCAGCCGTTTAGGTGGAGTTTGGCAACTAACACCGCGACTCGAGAATTTTAGATAAGGTAAAACATAGATTTTTAAAATACAAGAGCTTGTACTTGTACTTGTATACGGGCTATTATCCGCAATCAGACCTCTTTAATACAAGAGCTTTTTATATATACAGTCCTTGGGTTTAATAGTACAAACTTTTACAGTTTTTCTTACAGTATTTTGTTTCATTTTTCGTAACGCGTAGCATTTATTCTAGGTCCCAATCCGCGATAAGGACCTTATTTGCGAAAAGGTGCCCACTGCTCCTCTATTAAAGTATTATTCTAATTCTTCTCCTGCCTCTTGTTGATTGTGTGTTGATTAATATTATTGGTAGGAATTTGTTTTGTAGTTTTCATTTGCTTATCATTCGTAATCTTATAAAGAAGATTACGGATTCGATTCTCACCGTCGTCGAACAATTTGGATTAAGTAAAGATATTTTTTCTGTAAATAAATATCTGTTGTGGTCTGGATTTTGCTGTATATACCTATAATATATATGTACAAGAAAAATTATAAGCCGTAAGTCGTCGTTATTAAAATGACGTGTATCCGTTGTCTGGTCATCATAACACAAGCCTAGTTGCTCAGTTTGGTACAATAGATAGCGCTGTGAGCCCCTATGAGTTTCTTGTGCCTTCTTTTCATTGGTGGGCCCGTTCCACAGCCTAATTAGTTTTTAAGACTATTAAAAGTGAACACATGCATTGTAAGTACATGATTCTAAATGAATAAAAAAAATTGAGTTTGAGTCAAAAAAATGCATAGCTTTAATTAGGTTTTCTGTTTTAAAGCATCAAAGACAAATAAATAAAAAAATGTACCGATAAAATAGCAGTAATCATGAAACCATCATGTAACCATCGTGTAGCTCTTGGACTACTTCACTCTAGCCCGAGAATCAGGTCGGAAATATCGACTTGAAAATTTCTAGTTTGTTAGGTTGCAATGACACTGTGGTCGGACGGTAGGATTATTTTTACAAGTTCGTTCCCGTAACCGTTCGACTTCCCACTTCGGCTCGGGTTTTTCGCAATTCAACGTTTTAACTGCCAATTTGCAGATTTGAATTTGAAATCTGTGTCAGAACAGAACGTGCTATGTTGCTTGGGGGAAATATTTCCAATGTCGTTAAGTACTTCGTGTTACTTGTTTATAAATAGGCTGCTGATTGGTTTAGTATCTACTGCTTTAGAATTTTATAAGCTACACCACTATGGTTATTAAAGCTATACTCAGTGTAAATATCTAAGACTAGCTGCGCCCCGCGGGATAAAAAGTAGCCTATATGTTAATCTAGGCCTCTAGCTATCTACATACCGAATTTCATTGCAATCGGTTTAGTAGTTTTAAGGAGTTTTGTCACAAATTACCCCAAAATATCGGTAAAAATCACACCTACAATTCCATCTCAGCACTTTTGAGAAAAACAAAATACATTCGTAACAATAAAAAATTTCAACAACGAAGGCGACCGATGCCGGTAGTAACTATTTAGTAACCTGTGTAGCAAGGTCGTTGGCGTAGGAACCCACTAGATATCGAGTTTCATCGCATTAATAGATTGCAAAAAAATGCAATACTCGTCAGTACATTTTGATAGACAAGCTTTTTAAGCTTAACCCGTTATCTATAACACATTAGCGGATAATCTTCATTACATTTGCTCATTATTCAGCAAATCGTCTCGTTATAACTGGGGGTTTAAGTATAAAACCCAACATTTTTAATTGTTGCCTTTTAAAAACATTAAATATTGAACCTTAAGTGGTCGAAATATAAGCGGTTTTCGACCATCTTTTCTAATACTCCGCTCCAAGTCTGACCCTCATCTGAGGTTCCTTGTTTTTCAGAATTTGCCGTCTCGTTAAACCGAACCGAATAAGTTTATAATTGTGGTTTAAATTATAAACTTTTACGATTTAGTTTTTAGTAGATAAATTTTGGCCTTTGTTTCTACTCTTATTTCATCCTCACTGTCCCTATTAATTTCGTTTTCGTAAATATTTGATTGTTTTTATCTAAAACCATAAATATGTTGAACTTGTTATAAAAAATTGAATCCAATGTTAAGTTTCCATAATTTACTACATAATGCGTGGTGCACATATCAGAAAACGCAACGCGGGACGGCGGCCTCCGACTTGATGGAAGGACGATGGATTAAAGATCGCTCTTAAAGTCTTTGGGGGAGGCATATGTTCAGCACTGAACGTCCTGTGATAATGATGATGAAGATGATGAATGCCTAGTTTTATTCGCTACATCTCATACCGAATTCGCTACACCATAGCTATCGCGATCAACCACGGCCCCGACCCCTTTCGCTACATAATTTTATGATTAATTAAATCCTCCTCACACACTAAGATGACAAAGCAATTAATGCTCGAACATTTTTGTAACAAATCTAATTTTTCACTCGTAACCTACAAAGATATTTCGGAACGGAAAAATTCGATTTCGTAAACAGTTTTTATAACCCGTTAATTTTATTAACCTTTAAATTTTTATGCAGTTTCTTTTAGCACTAAAACAGTTAAGAGTCTCTACCCACTGTTACTATGTAGTCGCTAGTTTATATAAAAGAGTATTCTCTTTTCTCGATAAGTCTATTGACTCTTATCTAGAAATCTCTGAAACTACAAGAACTACGAATCTGAAACTTTGAATGGCACCCCCTTTGAGGAAATAGGCAAGCACTAAGAAATGATTTTTAAAAATTCCACCTCTAAAGGCTGGTATATTTTGTAGTTTATAGTAACATTTTTTTATATTAGTCAGAAAACGCGGGTAAAGCCACGGGGGCTCAGCTAGTATAAAAAATCGATAATTTCTTTTGGATATAATCGATTTTTTATACTAGCTGAGCCTGAATAGTATAAAAAATCGATAATTTCTTTTGGATATAATCGATTTTTTTAGAATTGACGATATACCTACGGAATACCTACGTATAACTAAGTAAATAAAAGGTTCTTCGCAGAATAGAGTTTCTAAAACTACTAGTATTAACTTAGGAACATTGTAAATAGAAACTTTTTCTACTTTAAGGAGAAAAGATTAGGAGAGTTAAGCGTATTTGATCTATTGAATTCTGTATAAAACAATAGAATAAGAGATAATGTTTGGTAAATCTTGAGAATATTTTTAGATATTTGTGGCAACACTGGCTATACCTACTAGTTATTGCATGATGACCTCATTCGGTCTTGTTGCCATTTTACGCGTTAGCAACCCAAAGTGGATCTCTGTCCTACGCTATTTTTGTCCTATTGTTGACAGTGTAGAAAAAATCCCAAAGCTTCACCCCACTAGTTCTAGGCTAGAGGGATTTTTTTCTACATTGTCCCCAATAGTGGGTCCACCCGCGTAAGTCCCGATCCGTTGTATAGAGATCAAAGTGACCTATTCCAATTTTCAGAATGCATTGTGTTATTGTGGGATAAATAAACTATTGTTGTTAATATTTTATTAATTATAGTAGTTCCGGACACAACCCATTACAAACACATTTACATTCGTATATCCAAACTTTAGCTCTCAAAATATCTGTATATATATATGCACTATTGTACCCATGTTGTATGAAATAAGTTAATAAATTGGTAAAAAAAAAACTGTGGATACTCATTTTTGTGTTAAATTATGTTAGATACGATATTTATTGCACGATCCTTGGCATAAGTCTAACTTTATAATTATTTTTAAAAGTTTTAACAGTCATATTTGTACTTATATGTCTGTCTCTACCTTGTTACAAAATGAGAAACCGGCCAAGTGCGAGTTGGACTCGCGCACAATGGGTTCCGTACCATGTTGTTTGGGAGCCCCACTCAAATATTATTTTTGTTTTTCTATTTTCAGTATTTGTTGTTATAGCGGCTACAGAAATATATAATCTGTGAAAATTTCAACTCTCTAGCTATCACGGTTCAAGAGATACAGCCCGGTTACAGACAGACGGACGGACGGACAGTAATAGGGTCCCGTTTTTACCCTTTGAGAACGGAACCCTAAAAACACGCGTTCGATAACCAAAGACATAGAAAATCCGAACACCTCACCTTAACAAGTTTGAAGAAATCAAATCGAAACTCCAATCTGTTCAGAATTGCTTCTTTCCATATCTGTTGTTCGACGCCGAACAAGTCCGACACATTCAAATATTTTGCGTAAAGCAATAAGGACACAAATCTGAGTTTCCAAAGCTAATATATATTGAATCGTAGTTCGATGGGATGCAGTCCGCGTACGGCCCCGAGTGGCAAACTTTACCGAACGTACAATCGGCGCTTAAAAGTCCACCGCCACTATAACGTTTACAATCCTGTGCAGCACTATTTGAACATTATAACAACGTAACCTGTGGATCTGTTACGACCCCGATCGACCCCTATCAATAATGCATCATTAACAAATTTGATTTGTATAAAATTGATAGTAGATCAATATTATACAAATCAAATTTTTGAGCTGAGCTAAATTGTACCAGACAGTCGTCATTTTTTCCGTGAAATGTACCGAGTGAAATCAACTTTTTGTGTTTTCCACAACACGAAATCCTGACAAATAAAGATCTCATAGATCTAACAGATCGAACCCACGTCGGTTGGTATAGCGGGTGGCGGGTTATATCACTCGGCCACTAAAGACATAGCTAGCATGTTGAATAATAATCACACTGAGTACTTTTAATTCAAGTATTTATGTTTGTGTGTAACATCTAAACTCGTAAGTCCTATACTTGTTTATAGTATTACTAGCTGCGCCCCGCGGTTTCACCCGCGTAATTCCCGATCCCGCGGGAATATTGGGATAAAAATTAGTCTATGAGTTAATCCAGATCTTCAGCTATCTACATACCGAGTTTCATCGCAATCGGTTCAGTAGTTTTTGCGTGAAGGAGTAACAAACATATACACACACACAAAGTTTCACATTTATAATTTTAGTAGGATTGTAGCAAACTGATAGTGTAAGTACATATGACGTATATTGTATTGTGACGCACTCACACCACTTTCCAACAAATGTTGCTTACGCCGTGCGAATCGGATATTGCTCGCGGAATGTTTGATCAAACTCTATTCACAAACTGTATAATAATAAACTTTCTTCATTACTTAAGTCACCTCAAAACGTTTAGTTCGAACTTGTACGTTTCCCTTTATGTAAATGTTCTATATTAAATTTCAAATCACACATGCTTGTGAGTGTGTGTGTATGTTCATATGTTTGTTTCCTCTGCACGAAAATCTTTTTGTCCTTTTTCCCACTATGCAGGGTGGCCAGAAGATGTCTCTTTCTCCATTTCTTCTTTTTTATGATAAATAACACATTTGTGGTCAAACTATTCAAAAGATAAATACTCAGACCAGAAATAAATACTTTTATAATATTAGCTGCGCCCCCCGCTTGCATACGCGCCAATAATTTTCTGCGCGTTTTTCTTGACTGTTTTTTCCATAAGAACCTTAAAACAAAAAAAAATGCGAAATCGGTTCAGATATTCTCGAGATTTGCGCTTAGCAACAGATTCAGCAATTCATTTTAATATTAGAGAACACAAGCTGTCCCGGCAAACGTTGTTTTGCCATATCCAAAAAAAAAACAAAAAAATGAGAAAAATAAGAAAAAATAGAATAGTGTTCGATTCTCAGACCTAACGAATATACACAAACAATTTCATACAAATCGGTTCAGCCGTTTAGGTGGAGTTTGGCAACTAACACCGCGACACGAGAATTTTATATTTATAGTGACAGATATTTTTTCACGATAGCAATCAAAAATTCACTATACTCAACCACATATATCTATATATATAAAAGAAAGTCGTGTTAGTTACACCATTTATAACTCGGGAACGGCTAAACCGATTTGGCTGAAAGTTGGTGGGGAGGTAGCTTACAATCAGAAGACGGACATAGGATATTTTTTTCGATATTCCCACGGGATCGGGACTTACGCGGGTGAAACCGCGGGGCGCAGCTAGTTATATATAAAAGAAAGTCGTGTTAGTTACACCACTTATAACTCAAGAACGGCAGAACAGATTTGGGTGAAAATTGGTAGGGAGGTAGCTTAGAGCCAGGAGACGGACATAGGATACTTTTTATCCCAATATGCCCACGGGATCGGGAGTTACGCGGGTGAAACTGCGGATCGAAGCTAGTATTATATATTTTGTAACCCTTTTATATTTATAACAGCTCTATCACTTTCATACCCCTACATTTCTCACATAAAAACACGATGAAACTGAAACCAGTATCCCTTTACAGTCACAGATACATTACCGTTCAAAATTTCGCCAGTCACGTTAATGACCCAAAACGCGGACACAGAAATAATGTCACCACATAAAAATTATTACCAAAATTTTCATCAACTCGTAAAATGAAGGCAGTGGGACATCCCTTTCATATATTTAGTATCTACGCCCGTAATATTGATTTTCTACAAACACAGAATACAAAATAGTTATTTTTAACTACCAACTTTATCAGCACTTTTTACTTTTTGAGGTCTAATTTTAAAAAAGCTTTCCTAATCGCCTACGTCCTGAAAGAAAACCCCATGCTAAGTTTCAGACTCGTAGCTCTTGTTGTTTCAGTGATTCCTATATGAACTTTTCTGTTGTATATACAATGTGTTTCAGCGAAGGGGTTTTAATATGAAAGGAGGTTGTTCTAGACGTCTAGGCAAACAACTTTTGTTCTACGACTATTGGAAATTCGAACTTTTTTTCGATAATTCTGAGGGAATTTTTACTTGAATATCAGCTGTCATAATAAAACTTTGAACAAAATATTCGAATTTCCAAAAGTCGTAGAACAAAAGTTGTTCGCCTAGATGTTTAGTACAACCCCTTTTTTATTAAAATCCCTTCGCTGAAACACATTGTATAGGTATACTTAGATTGCCTTTTAGTTGTGTTAACTAAGGTATCATTATATTAAAAACTGATAACTCTAGCTAGATTTAAAAAATTGGAGTAAGTATTATTTTACTGATCTCTGATATGAATATAAAATTTCAAAGTCCTAAGTCAAGTCTCAAGTCTTTCAAAGTAAAAAATAGGTCAGATCCAGGATGCCCACTCCAGGATGCTACCAAGTCTTTGGCGTTGTTATTAGCTGACGTTATCTCAGAACAGATTAAGAAGTGCAGCATATTTGCTCAGGAGCTCTGCAGCCGCACTGAATTTGGCCGATAAGATTGTGGAAAATCCAAACCCTACGCGGTCAAAGTCCCGTGCAAAAACTAGTAGGTACAGCATATTATGTAAAGTATTCATCGCTTATTCACAAAAAACGCATTGTTATTTTGAGGGTGATCTATTTATTAGTGTACGGGACAGCCCCTAGCGATGCTATGAACAATCTATTAATAAATTAGACCGTCCTTCCTTAGGGATGGTCAGTGGACGTGCCACAAATATTATAAACCGAAACTATTCGGTATTAAGATGGGTTGAGGGAAAGGATGACGGGTTGAACAGTTCAGCCGACCCTCCATGTGTCAGATCCAACGAATTTTATTAATATCGCTGAGGGCCAACCAATGCCGGATTCTTGCCAAAATGATAACCAACTATTTATCTCCTCGTTGGTCGTAGTTTACGATACGATTCTTGCTCGAAATAATTTATTCATTAACAATTTACATTTCGATTTTATGTTAAACAAGGAACGTTGAGTACGATTTACAAGGATATAATTCTGGGAATATTTCCGATCATTATAAGTATCACCCTCTAATAAATATTAATAAAAACTACTCTCACATCGTAATAAATCGAATTATCTTCAAGTCAATTTAATAAACGTCAATTTCTGAAATTGAGACGTATCAAGTAGGGAGTCTATAAGTTAATAGATTTTTAATCAATTTAGTTTGTCCGCCATTTTGCAACGTGTCGGTCTTCGGTTGGCCGGTTTGAATTCGGAATGAGAACTCGGGTGAAGCGCCATCAATCATTGGACCGCACCGGCCTACGGTTGACACGCACAAATTATGATTGAGATTTATGCACCTTCGCTGTTACAAGGCAGGACGTTCGCTCTAATAGCGAACACGTCGGAAAAACTATTTCATTTCATTTATTAATTCGATATGGAAGTATTTCAGTTCTGTACACACAAATCAAGTAAAACAGACACGCCATATCTTAATTAAAAGACGTCGTAATAAATCAAAAAGCAAAAGCATTAAAACTTCAGTACGGTAACATTTCAAAAGGCGTTAGTAATCCTATTTTAGAACCTTAAAAGCGTGAAGTTTCAGCGCTATCAATTTACAGTAAGCCCATGCCCGTACGTGGCAGCGTGGCACTCAGTAAACCTAACACCTTTGTATGGAGGTAGCAGATAGCTATCGCGCTATTGTATAAATGGGTTTCAAGAGCGCTGCATTGTCACGTTATCTGTGCCGATAGCTAGCGTAAGATGATCTCCACACTATGAAAGGGGGAAGACGTTCCAGGTTATCGTATTAGAAATCTTTGTTACTATCTAGGTTTGGTAGAGTAATGACGTGATGTGTTAGTAATACACTCAAAGCTTTGTGTTGTGTATCAGGCAGATACGAGACTTCATTGTCCACTGCCGTCTTCCTACCTTCACTAGTGTCCCTGTGGTCTTTAAATTACGAGTGTATAGATTAAAACCTTCTATATATATAGTGTATAGTTACTTCACTAGTATCCCTGTGGTCTTTAAATCACGAGTGTATAGGTTAAAACCTACTATATTATATAGTGTATAGTTTACTACAGTCCCTATATATATAGTGTATAGTTACTTCACTAGTGTCCCTGCTGTCTTTAAATCACGAGTGTATAGGTTAAAACCTTTTATATATATAGTGTATAGTTACTTCACTAGTATCCCTGTGGTCTTTAAATCACGAGTGTATGTATAGGTTAAAACCTACTATATATAGTGTATAGTTACTTCACCAGTGTCCCTGTGGTCTTTAAATCACGAGTGTATAGGTTAAAACCTATATATATATATATATATATATATATATATATATATATATATATATATATATATATATATAGTGTATAGTTTACTACAGTCCCTCAGTTACTTCACTAGTGTCTCTGTGGTCTTTAAATCACGAGTTTATAGGTTAAAACTTCCTTTATATATAGTGTATAGTTTACTACATCTTAGACCGCTTCGTCATTTACCATTGTGTGAGCTGTCAAACGCTAACCTATCTAATATTAAAAAAGACCTTTACCAAGATTTTTAATAAGCAGATTTATATAAAAATATTTTAACGTGATAACGTCTAATAAATTTATGGAACACCTGCATTCACAAAAAAGTGTCATGTTCCAGTACCATGACAACTCGTGGTACCGGAACATGACAACGTCATGGTAAACGTTACGCGTCTCATGTTTGTTTTAATAATATCGCTCATCTGGGCTTGTGTAAAAGAAAAAAAATATATACCTAAAGAATAAGAAATTTAAAGGAAAAATAAAAAAATCTCAACTTTTTAATCGTTTTCTTATGACGTTATTACCAAAAATTATCGTCCGTAAACCGACTTTACAGACAATCTTTTTTTTTAATATAAAAAGTGGGCAACGCTTTTTAATGTGCCTATCTAAAAGTTTATGTATGTAATCTTATCCAAATTCCAGAATAATCTGCAAAGCCTGACAAAGCATCTCTGGCAGAATTTATGTTAACTTTAGATACGTGTTTTAAAAACATCACTTAGGATTACTTCATTCTAAACTTAACTTAAAATGTAACTAAAGTATTTAACAACTGAATTCAAACAGAATAATAAATATTTGACTTGACTTTGACAATATAAAATATAAAAAAGTCAACATCGACAACGTGTTAATCCGGGTTTCCAGCTATCTACATACCGAATTTCATCGCAATCGGTTCAGTACGCTAAAAAGGAACATACATACAAACGAACATACTAACACACAAACTTTCATATTTTTAATATTAATAGGATTCAAATCAATGTGACGTGATTTAAAAAGCTCAGTTTGTAAAAAGCACCGCTACAATAAAGCAGTAGGGGGTTCAAATCCCACATCGGGGTGAAAATTACGGCTTCGTCCCCACTCTACCCGACCCAATTTAAAATTACCTAAATTACGTATTTCAATTTCATATTATTATCTTATTCAATGTTTCGTGATTGATCGCACATTGAACTTGTTGATCCAATTTTTGGCTTTGATCCAATTCGATCCAATACTAGCTGTACTCTGTCCATTGTCCTGACAACCAACTGCCCTCGGGCTTCAGACAGATAAATATTCATGAGAATTATTCGACAGATTCCCTTAACGATAGCCCGACAAAAAGCAGTCTAGCTGAGGTGTAGGTTGTTATAGCTGAACCACGTTGTCTCTTCAAATCTACGTCATTTTGATTAATAAGTATAAACAAATAAATATAAATATTACAGGACATTTCACACATCGCCACCTAGCCCTAAGTTAGGTAACGAGACTTGTGTTATGGGTGCTAGACAAGGGATATACTACTTATATACTTTTCTTTTGTAAATATATACATATAATACATAGAAATAACCAGACTACAGACGAATATCTAAGCATAAATACTTGTCTTAGGCAGGAGTCGAATCCGCAACCCTGTGTTTGACAGTCCGGCATGGTGACCATTGTGCCAACTGGGTCGTCAAATCTATCTTTTTTGAAGGGTATGATGGCTCTGTTATAAATTGGGTTTGGACCGTAACTTCGCAATCAATTTAAGCATAAAATGCTTGTGTCAAAAGACTCTTCTTAAACTATTAATAATCTTGTATATTGGCAAAGCCTGGAGGAGGCCTTTACCCGAACGGGGGTTCCGTCAAATTAATTATTTGAGAATTTTCCCATAAAAAAAATATGTAAATGTATAATTGGTTATTATATTATTTTTTTTAGTGTAAATAGTGAAAAAGGGAACGATTAATAAAGGCTTTTTATTTTATTTGATTTTATTTATTTTATATTGGTCAACAGTATTTTGTACTTCTTATTATTATAAAACAAAGTCGGGTTTGTTCGGCTTATAACTCGAGAACGGCTGGACCGATTTTCATGGGTTTTTGATTTGTTGGGTTTGTCTCCGTTCTGAATAGCACTAGCATAGCATATGCATATGCACTAGCATAGACTAATCATAAAAACTTTAAAAATAAAACAAAAATGTTTCCTAACTATCAAAAATGTCAGTAACTGTTAGGCGGTACGAAGTTTTTCGGGTCAGCTAAATATCCTAGAAATAAAAATTTGCAAAACTAAATTAATTATCCTAGAAATAGGAATGTCGATAGGTAAAACCTATCTATACATATAAAATTCTTTGTCCTGAATGACTGACTAACTGACGGATCAACGCCTCAACCGCTGATCGTAGAGACCTGTAACTTGGAGAGTGGGTTCTTTGTATGACGTAGGTATCCGATAAGAATTTTCGAAATTCTACCCCTAGGGGGTGAAAAGGGAAGGCAAAGTCTGTATGGGACAACGTGATTTCTTGGTCCATTTTCGACTTCTACGCGGACGATGTCGCGGGCAAAAGCTAGTGGTCGTATATTTATTAATCAAATTAATTTCTTGTAAACAAGCTTTATTAAGTCATAATAAACTAAATATTGTTCTAAGTTAATAATATTAATAATTAAGTTAACTTAATCTACATTCTAGATAACTATTTACTAACTTAATTTTGAAATAGAGCCCCTGGATTCGTTTCAATGAACTATGAACATTACTAATCATAACACTAATTTTTTTTTAAATTAAGTTATTGTAAAAACTAATTAAAACATAGTTTGTGGGTTTAAAACTATGTTAGCTAAATGTAATTAAACATAAGTACAGTTTATTAGTCTATGGGGAGAAAGTTATACAGAACAATTTATTTAAAGTAAACGTTTCTAAAAGTTTGGTTTAACTAAGTTAATAGTTACTAATATATTTGTAAACATACAAGTTTGTTTATGAAATAAACTAGTTAAACACCACGGTTTAACCCGTGTTAGTCCCAAACCTGTAGAGTTCTAAAATTGATGTGATGTATGTTAGCTATTTACTACATCAAAACTTAAAAATAAAATGGTAGATTTTACTTGCAATAAATGAAAAATCGATACATTTTTAATCGAGAATCCAAAACAATTATATGTAGGTTATAGAAATACTTAAGAGGAAATGGTACCGGGGGCTCTCTCCATACAAACGTAGTCGATTGTTTTCTCCCTGGATAATGACATACCAGAGCAAATATTTTTGTTGCATAAAACTTATAACTGGCATGCCCTATGTTTCTTTTTTTTTGTTTTTTAAATCTTAATTTCTATGATAATTAAAAAAACCAAAACATAGGGGCATAGGTCATGGCAGTTATAGGTTCTATGGTACAAAAATATTTGTGCTGGTGTTATTATCCAGGGAAGAAACAGTCGACTACGTTTGTATGGAGAGAGCGCCGGTACCCTTTCAAAAGCTATAAAACTACTTATATCGACTCCGGAAAACCTTGTATGCGTACTGACATTCCCATTTCTCACAGACAGATCAAACGTATTCCTACAAACATAAAAAGGAATAAAAAACACATTAACGACCATTAAAAATAACAAGCCTTGCATCAAAGAAAAGAGATTTAAATTACATTGGAATAGAGAGTCTTCTTTTTCTTCGTCAGAATTTTGATTCCGATCAAAGCAATAAGAAAAAATCGCAATAAGAGCGCACCATTTTCATATTTTGACAGAATCTATCAAGACCGATTTACCATTTTATTGACACAAGCTTTTGAACTGTCAAACGTAAAAAATAAAGACGCAATACTATCAAATGCCGACAATTTGTAGTGACTCAATTTTTAAAGTTTCCTCGCTGTTTCTAAGGTCTTAAATACAAATGTCAGTTACTCTTAATTTTGACGTGATAACTTATGAATTGAATTATACACCGGCATTCACAAAAAAGTGTGACGTCATGTGTTACATAGAAACGTTATCGACAAGTAATCATATTATCAACTTATACAAAATGGTTATTTTGTATACTTCAATACGTTGCTAAACAAAAGTGTTCTTATGGCATTATTTTGACGACCCTGTTGGCACAATGGTCACCTTGCCGGACTGCCAAACACAGGGTTGCGGGTTCGATTCCCGCCTCAGACAAGTGTTTATGCTTAGATATTTGTCTGTGGTATGGTTGTTTCTATGTATTATAAGTATAATATTTACAAAAGAAAAGTATATTAGTAGTATATCCGTTGTCTAGCACCATTAGTTAGACCCATAACACAAGTCTAGTTACTTAGCTTGGGGCAGGATGGCGATGTGTGGAATATCCTGCAATATTTATTTATTTTCTATCACGTGAAATTATCGTCCGTTAACCGAGTTTATAGAAAACCATTTTTTTTATTTACATAAACATCTAAAAGGCTTCCAAAAGGGCAGGCAAAACGCCCTCTTTAAGCACTTTGTCTTAGAGTTTTAAAGATACGTTAAGAATGTTTGAATTTCACTTTCATTGCTCTACTGTTAAATATCTTTGGGTTTGGTGTCAAAAGACTCGTAGACATTAATCTCAGTTGGTACTTTCGTATTGCGAATAAAAAACCCGCGAAAGTCCTTGCATTACATATTTTCGTCGACAAGGAAAAAAGGGGAAATCGCTGATTGCCCTCGTGAAAAATTACACATCACAGCTTCGTTTATGTACGAGTAGATCTACTAGGAACATTTAATTTTGTATTAGCGAAACGTATAAATATGTATTCCAATTACAAGTTTTTAGATATTTTCATAAACCTGTTTTATTTATTTGGCTACCATGATATGAAAGCTACATAAAGAAACATATCAAAAAAAATGTTCTTCCAAAATGTATTGTTCTCGATTTCTATTTGTTTTCCCCGGTGCTCAACAGTTTTTCCGACGCTCATTTGTTTTCGATTTTTATTTGTTTTTTGAACGTAAACACAATGTCAGTTATTAGAATTTAAAACATTGAAGGAACATTAGTCAGAATTGTTAAAAGTTAATTGAGGGGTGTTGGCTTAGTGGTAGATACCTGGACTTTCATTCTGAAGGTCGTGGTTTTGAATCCCGGCCGGCTATGCACCGATGGATTTTTCTTAAGAAAAAATTATATGCGCTAATTGACATTGCTCTTACGGCGAAGGAAAACATCGTGATGAAACCCGCGGCTTAGTTGGCTCCAGATGTATTGACAAGTTCTCTCCTTTGGACATGGTCGACTAAGCTGAGAGGGTAGTAGGTGTTAGGCAAGCGTACTCCATCCCCACGCAAAAAGGACACAATTAAAAAGGGTCTAATAGCTATACAAGTACAAGTCATTTGGGCGTGTAAACGAATGTAACTTGAAATATATTTGACTTTCAAAAAATATAGAGGACTTACACGTATTTGATTGACAGGCGTGAAAATGTCAAACGAAAAATAAAAGGCTGGTAACCTACCTACTTATAGAAGGGATTGCGACGGAACGATCTTCGAATCCTGTTTCAGAATTTCGTAATGTAGCACTTAGCCGAATCTGTTTTACCATATTCGCTACTTTTGTTTCTATGTATTTTCTGAGCAGCTTTTCTATCCTACAAACATGTTTTGGTAAAAAAAGATTGGTTCTTTTGGATATGAAATATTCAGTCACATAAAAACAGTTTTTAACCGACCCGAAAAAAGGAGGAGGTTCCCAATTCGTATATATATATTTAGATAATCATGGAATGAGTACAAAAACCTCGTCAGTTACCCTTTAAACATTGTGGGACGATGTTCTCAATAAATAAATTTACATAGTGTAACGCAATACTGTAGATGGCGCTGTTCGAAACGTCTTGTATAAAATCAGTATATAAATGTCGAACATTGATTTGAATTAATGATACCCATTGATTTTAAATCAAGATAGATAGATAAACACTTTATTTGTACAACACACAAAACATTGAAAATAACAAAATGAACGAGAAAGCTTATATTAACTACGAAATCCGACAAGATCCAAATTTTCAGTCAAACTTGAGGTAAAAAATTTAACGTTTTTCGTATGTTCGTTCAATTCAGCCTCAAGTACAGTATGGGGCATGATTGAAAAGTTCGAATATAAATAGCCCATTCTTCCAGTCCTTTTACTAAGTAAAATCGCTTCGGCCCTCTAAGAAACCACAGGTACGTAACTGGTTTCGATGAAGGAATGATTCTTCGTTTGACGAAACTTTGATAACGTACTAATAATTCCTTCATCAAAACAATCGATCTTAGTCAAATTAGACCTTTAGAAATGCACTTTTTTCAATGTTTTTAGTCCGGTTGGAACAAAACAAAACAATAGACGACCTAAAAAGACACAAAAGACGATCGAAACGGAAGCAAAAGACTATCGAAACAGGAATAAAAAGACGATATTTGCATATCACAAACGTTTGTCATTTCACACAGGACACCTCACTTAGGTACCTACAAGTGCATTTAAATTCAAACCCTCGTCCCACCAATAAACAACAGTTAAACATCTTTAATAATTAAAGGGTTTGTACACATCTAGATTTCCCAAGCAATTCTCACCACGTACAAAACGTTGTAATTCCACTTGAAGAATAAGACGTGTAAATAGTAAATACGGGTGCCATTAGAGAAGCTTGGCACGAATTTGCATTAAGATTAACGACTGCCTGGGACCTACTGTGCAGTGTGCACCGTACTTTACAAGAACCTTTGTCGAAACTGCTTACTCAACAATGGACTATATTCAGAAGTGAACAAGGTCGATTCTACCTTAAAAGTTTCCTGATACTATGAAAGTTATGACCCAATTTTACGTTGCTAAGTTATTTTATGGTTAATTAATTTTAATTACACTTTTCACAGTTACGGTAGGTTATCGTCTGTACAGTAGGGTAATCATGGTGGAAATTAGGTTAAATTAAGTTAAATGTATTCATAAATAGATTAAGTTATAGTTTTTTGATTAATATGTGGATTTATCAAGAACTTATACAGGAAATTATTAGGTCCTCGGTTTTTAAATGAGTATCGATCCTGTCCCTCCTAATCTGAAATCCTAAGTTGCATGCAAACTGTCTAAGATGCACTATGTCTAAAATACAAATGGCAAAATGCCTAAATTTCAAAATGTCTGTGAGGGAATCGTGATAAAAATAGCATATCTATTATTCGGGACTCCTGTCTATCCATACGAAATGTCATCGGAATGAGTTCAGTAGTTTTGAAAGAAAAAATAACAAACATACACACTTACACAATTTTAGCATATGTATAACATTAGTAGAATTTTCCTGAAGTGCATGCAATTTACACTTCTAAACCACAAAAGATTTTATTCCGCTGCAATAAATATGTTTGTGAAAAATGTTGTATTCTCTTATGAAATTCTGGAACAATTTAGAAAACAGTTAGTACCTACAATTTTCTTTAAAACTATTGCAGTAGAACACATTTTCTGCTTAAAATAATTGGTATTGGTTGGTTGGGATTGGATAAATCTATCTTTAGGTATATAAATTATAGTGCAGGGTTAAAATCTAATGGATACATCATGGTTTAAGCCTTAATTACAGTTACGCCTAGGTGTAACCGTTATTATAAACCGAATATTTTTTTTTGCATTAAAAATCTAGATGAGAACCTAAATAATCAGAAACTTTATTTACGAAAGCACTATTAATAGTAACTTTTAGTCCAAATAGGGGGCAAACGCAAAGTTCCTGTCGCCGATTACTAATATCGTTTTTAATGCTTAGAAAATTGTTGTTGTGTGTCTCGTTTTTATCTAAGTTTAACATTTCCCACATTTTAGTATAATTGAAAGACGAAGATTCTTTGTCGTTTTAGTCTTATTAAGTCAAAAATAACTTAAATATAATGAAAGCTCCTAATAATCTATGCACGCCTGGTACATCAGCTTCAAAATTCAATTTCTTCTTTATGGCCTTCTGCTGTACATCAGCTTCATATTACTAAATCTTTCAATGAAGTACAAGCGTTGCTAAGGAACGACTAAGACGTTGCTAGGTAGGTACGACCGGGATTTTTTTTCCCGTTCATTCCCAGTGAGTACGTTGCTACTGTTGCTAGGTAGGAACGACTGGAAACACGCGATTATTAAGTTTGGTTAAACTCAAACGAGAAGAAACTTGAAGGTATATCAACATGTAAAAACAATTTTCCATTTAACATTTTATGCTTTAAGTAGTTTCACTTAAAAACAACACAGCAAGCCCATTCCATATTCACATATACATACTTGTAGTTGTACATATGTAAGTGGATTCATACCAAGGCTTTACGTATATAAAGGGACACAGAACGCTAGTTTGGCTCTATGCCAATTTGTCTAATGTCTAGTTATGCCCCATTTACTACTGGATCAAGTGTGCTTTGCGAACAGTGCTGTGTAAAATTCGAATATTATTTGATAAGAGTTTATTTATTGTTGTACCTATTTTATGGATTCAGTATTTTGGGTTTTTATCTGCGCTTGTGTTAAGGGCAGGTGTTAATAAAGCTACCAAAATCGACCTTTGTTTTAAGCAACTCTAAGTAATCAAATACTCTTTTTTTGTTATTTGGATATTAATGGATATTGTAGTTTAATAACCATATTTTTGTTTATTGTGGTTGAAAACATGATATGAACAACTTCGTTCGATAAAAAAAATGTTAGAAAACAGAGAATTATTAGATCGTTTATCGGGTTTTATTCAAAAATAGTTAACGTTTGTTTCTAAAAATGAATCAAATGATAGGTTTTGACCTCTAGGAACTATATTTGTGGATAATAATGCTAAAATGTTTTGCATATCGATCAAATATAACAGTTAGCACGCAGCACGCTACGTTTTTGAGAGCGGGGGCTAAGATAATGTGAATACCTACACACGGTACTGGAAGAGCGCCTTAAACCATAGAATACGATGGAAGTAGTTGGCTGAATGACGTATAACATCTAATGGTATGAATCATGACAACTGAACGAAGTCTCACGCCTATAGACGCAATATTAATACACCTCTCTTGTACCCCTCCACTACCCTAGGAGGCTACGCAGGCAAATAGTAGCCAAAAACAGAATGTCTTATATATGAATCTTCAAATTATACTAAAATGTAAGACAATATTTCACTTACAAACGGTATACACTACAATACTTTACACCAAGTTTCTATGCAATAATTACCTATTTTAGTTATGGTATGGCAGGCAGGCATTTTGCGTTTGGCCCCTATATGCACCTTAAAGACTATGTTATATAGCTTTTTACACGTGTTATTTTGTCGATAGATAGGGAGCTATATATTTAATTTCAGTCGGTCCAAAAACATTCGTATATTTAACTACACGCCTTTTTATTTTCACTACTATGTATACTAGATTTATATACAAACTGTGGAGATAATACTGCTTCTAAATATAGACTTGGCACTTTGCCAATTCAGCCTAAAGTAAGTTCCTAATACAACAATATTATCGTATTATTTTAACCATTAAACGACAGTGTCGCCGGCTCGTTATGTGGCTCTAATTCAGGAAAATCGATAGGAAATGGCACACATCTATATATATAAAAGTCGTGTTAGTTACACCACTTATAACTCAAGAACGGCAGAACAGATTTGGGTGAAAATTGGTAGGGAGGTAGCTTAGAGCCAGGAGACGGACATAAGATACTTTTTATCCCAATATGCCCACGGGATCGGGATTTACGCGGGTGAAACCGCGGGGCGCAACTAGTATTCTATATTTAGATTATAGATTAAATAAATAGGAGTGATATTGATTTAACGAATACTGGATGTAAATTGTGATAGATAAATGGAATTGAACATGTGATTTTTCTTGAATTTTACTGTGTAAAAATAAGTATTTTGAACCACTTTTTATATAATTTAATTCGCGACAACTTTAATAAATATTTAATTGTTCAAAATTACATAATTTTTTTAACGCACTTCATCATTAATCTTTCGTAAAATCATCTCCATCTTAAGGTCGAGTGGAAGAGACCGCTTAACGGAAAGCTGCCTATTGAGCCATTTAGGTTTCATATTTGTTGATGTACGAGTACATAAGTATGGTGTTCTATCTAGGTAAATAAAATATATTATTACTTTTACCTTACCTCGACTTTTCAACTATGTTACAAAATTACTACAAATCGTGTGAGTTTAAAAAGTTTATATATTTTTAGAGTAGGTAAGTATTCTGCTATATACTAAATGATTTTTTTGGATTAAGAGTTCTCTAAAAAGTAGATGGGTAACTTAACCCGGTTTTCAGGAAATCTTTTTGTTCTCACAAAAGAAACCTTTTGATTGTACAAAAAAGTACAATAAAAGTAACACCTCCCTTATTCACGAAAGACAAAAGCGCTCCCAATTAACGCTTTAGACAAAACGACGAATAACCCGACGCGAGTTCAAAACAACGAAAGCGACAATTTTATACAAAGACGTTGATCACTAACGTAAACAAGGAGTGATAGAGCCAATTCACATGACGGCTTGTGATCAGTTAATTGCATTAAACGGATATGAGAAAGAGAGAAAATGCTCGAGATTTAATTGTTCTATCATATTTTACTAGCTTCAGTTTTAGCCGCGTAAGTCCCGATTCAGTGGAAATATCGGGATAAAAAGTAGCCTATATTAATGACAATTAATCAATGTGTCTTCCTACCAAGTCCGATCGAAATCTGTCCAGTAGTTTCGGAACCTATTTATTACAAATAAAAAACTTTTTAGATTTTATAATATTTCTGTACTCGTAGATAGAAAATAATATAATTAAGTCAGCGTTTGACCAATACTTCACCTGATGGTAAGTCACGATGTGGTATAAGATGTAGCACTCGTGACTGCAGTGGAATAAAAACTTTTCCGACTCATCCTCCTTTTGTGGCTGCACCGTTTTATATTCTACAAACCAAAAAATAATAATATTTAAGAGGAAAGGGTACCGGTCGCTTTATCCATACAAACGTAGTCGACTGTTTCCTCCCTGGATAATGAGACTATAGCAAATATTTTTGTTGCATAAATCTTAAACCTGCCATGACCATGTCCCTATGTTTTGTTTTTTTTTTGTTTTTAAAATCTTAATTTCTATGATAATTAGAAAATGAAAAAAACCAAGACATATGGGCATAGTCATGGCAGTTATAGGTTTTATGCCACAAAAATTATATAGTGTCATTATCCAGGGAGGAAACAGTCGACTACGTTTGTATGGAGAGAGCGATAAGTTTTTTTAGTAACAACGATTTCAATTCAAAGTAATGATTATTAAGCGAATCCCAACCGTTTTCATATCATGATATAACAGTTGTTGTACCCTAAAAATCATGAAAACACCGTTTTTAGAGCCTCGCAGAGCATGCGGTTGTGTTATTGAATTAGAGTTGGCGCAATGCAGTCTTTTCACTGGCCAGTGTAAAACTGGATCGCTGAAATTGAACAAATTTAATGTTTTTCCCTTTATGGGAATTAGTTTTTGTGTTTACAAAAGGATGGGAATATTCGAGAGTAATGTAATATGCTTTTACTGGATATTGAAATGTTTTTTGGCAACTTGGTTGAAGACTTTTGAACACTGTGCATTGCAAGATTTGTTATTTTGTTCTTAGAGCGGTGTTGGCTTTGTGGTAGATACCTCGACTTTCATTCTGAAGGTCGTGGGTTCGAATCCCGGCCGGTCGTGCACCAATGTATTTTTCTTAAGAAAAATTTATGTGCGCTAATTGACGGTGAAGGAAAACATCGTGATGAAACCCGCGGCTTAGTTGGCTCCAGAAGTATTGACAAGTTCTCTCCTCTGGACATGGTCGACTAAGCTGAGAGGGTAGTAGGTGCTGGGCAAGCCTACTCCATCCTCACGCAAAAAGGGTCCAATGGCGGAAAACGACCTGTATACAAGTATTTTGTTCATACTTTTACTAGCTTTATAATAAAGTTGTTGTAAAATGAATGGTTATACGAACTTACTGTAAGTTTTTTTTTAAATCTTTTTTAATATATAGAGTGATTTAAGAGGAAAGTTTTGGCACACAAAACAAAACATACAAGCGTAAGAATTCGCGGACAACAGCTGGTAAAGTATAAGAATGGTGATTCATATTTCCTATAGATATTGTAAATAACCCATTTTTAACGTCATCTAGGTTTAAATGATTACTTTATACCCATAATACTCACCACTAATTGACGTATTAAAACATCTTCTAATAAAACTTAGCCAATAAACGCGTAATTCACTACAGAAATGTCTATACAAACGCAATAAATTAATAAAGTGCCTACTATTATGCGATTTAGAGGGCTATTCATGTCATCCTGACCTTATTAAGGGGTAGTCACCCCGAAGCCGACAAAGCGACAGATGCGTGAATTAAAAACACTACCCCTTAAATTTATTTACTACACGATATTTGACTATTAATCCCGGACTTTGGGATTTTTAATCCGTTAAATGTTCATTTTTATTTGAAAACTTTTCCCAGTCAATTGCGAATCAATTTGATCTGTAACTTATTTTTGAAAAGGTCTAAAATCCTTTGTCACGTTTTTAGGTAAGTAATAAATGTATGCAGATTAAATGTTTTAGTAAAATAATCTTTCAGATAAAGGGGGAAAGTACAAAATGGTTTACATTTTTTTTATTGTAACACTTAAGTAATTACGAGGGAGTGTTGTAATAAAAGAACACAGTAAGGGCGTAATGGTGATTTTAGAAATTATTACTTTCACTGTCCTTTACATTGAATATTCATGTTTGCAAATTAAAATTATATTTTATGGCCTTTTGTTTAGAAGTTGGTGTTTATGAAGCCAAACGCTAGGGGGTAGCGCTTTTCTAAACCTTCTAAGACAATGATGGAGAGCGAGTTGACATGAAAACACTAAATAAAAGATTGGGTAGGCTATACCGGGGACCAAGCCGCAGTGGTGTATAAGGGTGCGTTTCCACTGACGCGGAGTTGGGCGGGGTGGAGAAGACCGGACCGTGAATTGGCCAATCAAGATAGATAGATAGATAAACACTTTATTGCGCCATAAAAACAAAACGCAAAATGATTATATGTATAACAAAATAAAAATAAATTCTAACTTAAATAACTACATGCTGAAAGAAAATTCTTACTAGAAGAAAAAACTTACTACCTATATGCTTAAAGAAAATTCATATTTAATACCTTACAATATGGCACAATGGGCGGCCTTATCGCTAAAAGCGATCTCTTCCAGGCAACCTTTGGATGGACAACTGCAACTCAAATCAACTGTTTCCACTGAGCACTGTGATTGACCAATTCCCGGTCGGCTCCTCTGCACTCCGCCCAGATTAACGTCAGTGGAAACACATCAACATCTTGTCCGTTGTCTACAGTAGGTAACAAACCCTGGTACTTATAGACAAATTAAAGAAAAGAAGTGACATTATAACTGAAAGGTAAAATCTATAAAACCGTGATAAGACCTAGTGTCATGTATGGATCGGAATGCTGGGCCGCGAAGATGAAGTATGAGAGAAGATTGCATGCAGTGGAGATGAAAATGTTGAGATATCAGAGGAAGCCTGAAAGTAGCGCCAGTTACTGAAAAAGTAAAAGGGAACCGTTTGAGTTGGTATGGACATGTGATGAGAAGAGAAGAGACCCATGTAACTAGAAGAGTGATGAGTATGAATGTAGAGGGATGAAGAGGAAGAGGACGACCTAAGAAAAGATGAATAGACTGCGTGAGACAAGACATGAGAGAGATGAATGTAAACGATGAGATGACGACTAATAGGAGTGAATGGAAGAAGAAGACATACTGGGCCGAGCACAAATAAATTGTGATAAGGGCAGGAAGATGAGGATGAAGTGACATTATACAGTATCAGGCACAGTCAATGGCAACGAAGTCTAAGACTGACATAAGGCACATGAGTAGAGATAGAACCAGAGACTAAGGTGTGCGTGAGCACTATACACACAAAAACATATCGTTTTTTAATTATCCTATGGACTCCATAAAATATACTGAGGAGGTATGGCTGATGACGTAACAAACTGCTGCACAAAAAACATTAACTGTTTTTTCCACCTGTACCAACCCTAGATGAGTAAGTATCAATTTTGACAGCTCAGAACAACCTTAGCCTCTGGTTCTATCTCTACTCATGTGGTAAAAGTTCAAAACGATTGTGATCTAAAGCAAGTATAGGATTCACGCATCTGTTATTCTACAATGCGGAATCTATTAGAGAATAATCTATATGTCAAATAAACGAAGAACCTAATTTGTGACAAAAATAATGTATTCACTAAAAATGAAGAAGCGTTGCTACGCAAATATTAACAGAGCTAAAAGGCAAAGTACAGTCGCCAACACAACTCTTAACACCTAAAGCTTTTATCTCGACTTATTAGGATTCAAATTACCGTAGCTTTTTCGGCTTTTTGTTTGTAACTGTACAGTATCGTATTACGTACACTTAGCGAGACAGTGTTAACATCGGATAAGTGACGACACTCGAAGGTACTTGTCACTTCCTGTGAGGGAGGTTTCGCTATACGTTCGCTGTTTTAAAAAAGGAAACAAAAGAGGTCGCAGAAAAGAGAAAAGAGGTCTAAAAAGAAAAAAGGTTGAAGTTCCGTTTAAAAGATTTATCATATCTAGAACCTACATAACCTAAGTAGATTTAGGTGTCCATGAATTCGTTGTGCCGTTATTTTAATAAGAAAGTAAAATACTATGGAAAAATCGTGATAAAACCCTGGCTTACTTTTCCACATTAATGCGTATGTACGCATTAACGAATTCTTTTCTCTGGACACGGTCGACTAAGCTCGACTAAGCTTCTAAGCTAAGGTGGTATGGTAGTTGCCGGGCAAGTCATTTTTTACATGTACCAGGCACTACAGGGCCCTAAATATCCTATCAAGAAAGTAAGTACTTATATTTAACTTGGGTCTGAGTAAGGTATGATTTTTAATTTCAATATAATTCAAACTAATTAGAATTACTACTTTAAAATGGAGGTTTAACTTTGAAAATTTCGTTATCTAACAAAAATAAGCAATTAAAAAATACCAATACAAAATTCCTATGAAAATTCAGAATATTTAGTAACAAGTATTAAGTAGCGATTTGCTACCGACTTGAGGGCGGTTCTCACAACAAATGGAAATAATCACCAATCGAGGTAAACATTTTGAGAGCCTTTAGATTTTATCATCAGAATAAAATTAACTGAACAAAATTAAATTACCATTACCATAGCAATGCCAATGGTAAGTACATAAACACTTTTCATATAAAATAGCGTATACGTGCATTTTAGTAAAGCCATCTGATGTAAATCTAATAAAATCTATAGAATCTCATAATTTTTTGAAAATTTGTTGTAGTCAGTATTGCAAACCCACCGTAAAGTTCTAAAATTACTATTAATGACATTTTTTCTTCTAATTAATATTTATCTAATAAATTCATAAGTTGAGAGACTTTAAACTTGAACTTGAGCAAGACTTCTTGCTTGAGTTGAGATTGGCCGCCTCTGACGATGCGGTCGACTCTGATGACGTCATCGGAAATATAAAGTACCTTATTTCTATTACTATAAGGTACCTTTTCCCGTGGACGGCAAAAATTCCATTCTTTAGGCTCTGACCAATCTGCGTCCACCATAAATCTGATGCTGCTTTAAACTTTATCAACTCAAGCAAGATTCTATAGTCTTGCTCGAGTTCAAGTTTAAAGTCTTTCAACTCATGATTTTTTTCGATAAATATTATTAGAAGAAAAAAATTCAATAATAATAATTTTAGAACTCTACGGTGGGTCTTTAATTCTGATTTCGAACGTACCGTACCTACGCCTAATAGTTGTTTTCCATACTCTAAAAAAAACTCCTACAATAACAGTCGTTAAAGAAAAGAAAAACACTTCGATTCTATAATAATTTACTTCAAAAAGCGTCCACAGAGTATCAACGTTTATTAAAGAGCTCACAGATTGTTATTTACAAAATATTTAGTGATAAAGTCGCCAGTTGATACGGGTGGGACCGATTATTTTCAATCACGGATCTTTCTAGAAATATTTCCATTCACTTCAGTCCCTTTTACACTGTCTTGTTTTCCTTGCCGTACCGCATTGCAGCCCATGGGTGCTTGCATAACGAAACAGGTTTACCGGTACTTATACTTGTATACAGCCTGTTTTCCGCCATTGGACTCAATTAAAAATAAGCCTAAATAAGCCTACTGGCTTGCCCAGCACCAACCCTCTCAGCTTAGTCGACCATGTCCAGAGGTGAGAACTTGTCAATACTTCTGGAGCCAACTAAGCTGCGGATTTCATCACGATATTTTCTTTGACCGTAAGAGCAATGATGTTTCAAGGTTTACCGGTACTGATCGGTCCTGTGCCGGTATCATACAGACTTGTCGGTAACAACTAAGAAAATCGGTATTTTTCTGTAAAAATGATGTTTTGTTTTATTAATTATGGGGTTATTAATAACTTGATATAGGAAATGCTCCTAACGAATAAAACATAGCTGGCTAGCATAACGGCTGAGCACCTTAAATTAATCTTCGCAGTGCCATGTGGGCCGAGCGTGTTAGCGATTTCTATATCAAGTCTTTTAGGATAAAATTTACCAATCAGTGAAGACTACCTGTTTCTCTTATACAAAAGATATCCGTACTAACCGGCACAGACTGAGAAATAAACAGATTTCTCACTACCGGGAACATAGTGTTTTGCTATGCAAGCGCCCCATCTTATGAGAAATATTTGAATTTGTAGATCGAAAAAAGTGTTCTTGATATTTTTCTTAGATGAAACCCGGGATTGTGTTTGTGTATGATGTTTTGATTTTATTTCTTTGCGTCACTGTGAGGGATCGAAGATGTCTTCTAAATCGAGTAGGTAACGGTTGTGATATTTGATATTTTGTTAGATTATATGGGATTATGGGTTTTATTTCAGAGGTATATTTTGTATGTACTAAAGCGATTTCATACCTGAGTAAATGTAAGAAATATTTTGCTGTCATAATTTATGTTTGATAGTGGTCACGTCGATTCAATCGCGCGATTAATGGTTTATTCAAAGTCTGCATCTGTTATGGATTGCCCGATGCAAGCACTGCAGATTGTAAACACGAATTTCCAAACTTCGATTCAAAACGTTTCTAGCAAGCGTTTTGTCTTGCCATTTATAGCCTTGAGCGGTCTAGACGCGCCCTAGCTCGTTAAAAATTCAAACTTTCCTAATTCTGCATTAAATCCGAATAAAAGCGAACAGCATTCGTGATTTAAAATTAATGTGTCTGTCTCTTGTTTCAGGTAATCCTTAACGTTCCGCCAGAAGATACGTTTAATGAAGTTTTAAAATATTCACTAGAGATAAAACTTTCCACGAAAATAGTAAAATCGCAGACGAAACAGTGCTCGGTAAAGAATGACTGTAATCAGAAACATTTCAAGTGAATTTCACAATAGGTACTCCTTTTAAAGTCACGTTTACGACTAAGTAATTCATTTTTAAAGTTTGCAATTTTTTTTTTAACTTTTCCCAGATTGAAGGAGATTTTTTTGTACTTTTTACAGATGAGCAGCTGTTTATTTTTTTCGCGGGTAATTTTTCTGTTCGCTAACGATGGCGAATTCGGAATTGCAAATGTCGTTAATTGCCCGATGGAAGTTAGCTTCGGCACTCACGACGCGTTTGATTGTTAAAATATTTAACGTTTACAAGTATAATTAGAATGCTTTTGCTTTCAAATAATCGAGCTCTTTGTGAGAGTGAAGAGAGTAATCTGAATTTCTATTTTGTTTGTAAATCTTTTGACTTTAATCAAAGGGTAAAGTTAGATTGACGAAACAGTTTGACCTGACAAGTAAAAGCTTTTAATGATAACATATCAAATACAAAACAAACGTATTATCTGAGCAAGTTTGACAGATCGCCAATCGTGATCACGTCACAACCATCGTAGTTTGTATGATATAATATAATTTTTAATAAATAAAAATCATTAAAAAAGGATAAGCAACGAGTTAAGAGCCATATTATTTTATGAAATCGTAAAATTTTTAAAATAAAAATCCAATGTGTATTGTTTTTCGGATATTATGATTCGTCTTCGAAAATTGCAGTTTTAAACCTGCTGTTCGTCATTTCGTACCAATTTATGTGATGTGGTCCAGCACCCTGCCATTACTCACCAGTTTAAAAAGGTGAACAAAAGAAACAGAACACTATATACACAAAGTAAAGTAATAGCTAGAAAGTATAACTTGCACAAATGGGCGGCCTTATCGCTGAAAGCGATTTCTTCCAGGCAACCTTAATCATTCTTATTAACCGTAATTTTCGATGCTTTGATGAAATCAAAAAAATATGTAATAGTGCTTGGATGAAATAAACCTAGTGCATTAGTGTTTAGGTGAATGTAAAACTGAGTAAATAAACATAGGCATATCAAATATTGTATGAATTGAATGTCAGATTAATTGAATAGTCGATACGTTCCAGGCATTATGTGCTTCAGGAATTACGCTGCTTAAGCATTTTGCATTTTAGGCGCTCATGACTCATCATAGTTAAAATATAACAAGTGCAAACGCGTTTCGGTATGGCATCATCATCATCATATCAGCCCATACACGTCCACTGTTGGACAAAGGCCTCCGCCAAACGACGCCACAAACAGCGGTCCTGCCCCCTTAGACAAGATTGCTTTCTATTAGCGATATCGCCAATCGACAGACATTTATTTTTTATATTTTTGGACGAAATTAACACAAGCCAACGATAAGTCACGTAGTCTTGCGTTAGAGAAAAAAAATAGTGGATAAGTTCCATCTTATGCTAATTTTGTACAATGTTTTATGTCAATTTCATACAAGTAAATCTGTCGATTGGCGATATCGCTAATAGAAAGCAGTCTTGTCTAAGGGGGCTGAGCCGCCTCCATCCACCGGCTATCCACGACCGCTACAATGTCGTCGGTTCACCGGGCAGCTGGTCTCCTAACACTCCATTAACGTTTCGGTATGGCTTAGTGAACCCTAAAAATTAACCCTTGATATTATTTATGTAATTAAGAATTTTTGAATCGATTGATACTTGTTTATTAACCAACCTATTGTTTAATATTCTTACAACGATCAAGTTAAACCTTGTTAAGCCAGTTTGATTTATAACTGAGCCAGCATGACAGCTCCGTCGACTGATTACTTCCATGCATTAGTACTGATGAATGTATTTGCATTAGAAATCCATGGATTTAGTGACAGATCGTGTTGAATACTGCACAAATACCGCTTAAGTGTAACAGAATTGGGTTTGTGCTTAAGGTGAAAGGGTACCGGCGCTCTCTCCATACAAACGTAGTCGACTGTTTCCTCTGTGGATAATGACACTAGCATAAATATTTTTTGCCATAAAACCTATTACTGTTAAGTTTTATGCAAAAAATATTTGCTCTAATGTCATTATCCAGGGAGAAAACAGTCGACTACGTTTGCATGGAGAGAGCCTCCGGTACCCTTTCCACTTAAGAGAAACTTTGATGTTTTAATATTGTATTAAGTCAATTCTTATAACGTAATCACGTTTTTATAAAATGAATGATCACAAAATTTAAATTAATTATTTATGAAAATGCTTAGTATTGTGGAAAAAATATTTTTACTTGAAATAAACACGTATATCTTATCTTACGACGCTATTTCCATATTCCAACGTTTTACGTTTCATCTATCTAAAAACATCTTAAATCACAAACCAACCAAAACAACATCCTTAAATGGGAGGGAAATAAAAAAAACTCGAAACTAAAATCACATAAACAAGTGAGAACATTCCTTTATCTGTGACATAAACAACAAACTTCTCATATTATGTTGTTCACAAACACGCACTATAAAGCGAGGGTTACAATGTAAACCAAGGTCTTATAAAGTTTTAGGAACCTACTCCCCCTTATTCCAAAACGAGGTTTAAGGATAGTCCGAGATGTGGAATTAAACCTTAGATTTAGACACAGATTTACTCGTGAATTTTATTCTAAGCCCTATCCCTAATAATCTATAAGGATAGTGTTTAGACTATAGTTCCCTATAGGTCCCTGTTTAGACTATAGTTCACGAGTAAACCTTCTCATATTATGTTGTTCACAAACACGCACTATAAAGCGAGGGTTACAATGTAAACCAAGGTCTTATAAAGTTTTAGGAACCTACTCCCCCTTATTCCAAAACGAGGTTTAAGGATAGTCCGAGATGTGAATTTAAACCTTAGATTTAGACACAGATTTACACGTTCATACTTAAACCTCGTTTTGGAATAAGGGGGACGGTTTTTTTATGATGTCTTAATAATCTATTCAAGATTGCCAAATGTCCTATATCTTTCATCTAAAGAAATTACATACCAAGTACCTATTCGGTCGTATAAAGTTACTTGTAGTAGACAAGTAACTTTATAAGACCTTGGTTTTCATACTGTACCTATTTTCATGGTGTCTTAATAATCTATTCAAGATTGACAAATGTCCTATGTTTTTCAACTTAAGAGTATCACATTCCATTGACATTTTCTGGATGGAATTGTCGTTCCAGAATCTGTTTTACATTCTTATTACCTATTAGTTATTGATGTCAAACGCTTGAATAGTTTGTTTTGGGCTTACATGTTTTATTATTTCAAAAAAAATATAATTTCTACTCAAGAAAAATATAATTTCTACATTTTTTTTAAGTGGGTTAAAAAGTACAAGCCTATAAACAAGGCTTGTACTTTTAAAAAAAAATTAATGAATTTCACAAAGAAAAGAAACACCGAAATCGGACAATAATATGTGGAGGAAAGAACTCATTCATTCTAGTATGACAAAGTACTCTGTATCGAATCTAGTATTTGGAAGTATATGTATTCAATTCTCTTAAACAATTTTTTTAATTATTCGTAAAGTTTTTAATATTACAGAAATACGTTCATTTAAGTATATACCTAAATACGTACGAAACCAAGGCTAATAATATTATAAACGTATTTCTCTAAAAAGCTTCTAAGCGTAGATTCAGAACACTATTTGTTCTAATTTATTTTTTGTCTTTTTTTAACAAACCCAACCATAAAAGTGGCAAGTACTTTGTTTAACCAGCTAGATATACAGAGATGTCGAACATTGTACTTACCTACTACTTGAAACACAACAGACTTTCGCGACAGATGGCTGCAAGTCTGCCCAATGAATCATCTGTTATTACCCATTGACACACATGACCCAATCAAGGGGAACCAATAGCAAGCACTACATTGGTTTCTGCTGATAATCAATTCCGAATACCCTAAATAGAATGTGCTTGGTCACTTAAGTTATCGATGCGTTACTAATTAGAAATATAGACGAAACAAATGTTAACCACTTGAACTGAAATTTTGGCTTTTGATTAAACTTATTTTAGACCTGAAAATCTTTTGGCACTACATTGGTTTCTGCTGATAATTAATTCCGAGTACCCTAAATAGAATGTGCTTAGTCACTTAAGTTATCGATGCGTTACTAATTAGAAATAGACGAAACAATTGTTAACCACTTGAACAGAAATTTTGGCTTTGGAGTTAACTTATTTTAGACCTGAAAATCTTCTGGCGTTTTTCGAGTCGAATACATTTGAGATCTGTTTTTCATTGTTTCTCTCGATATTGTTTCATTTATAATCAAGTAAATTAATGTTTACTATGTTACTATATGAGAAAATTTTATATTTTAGACATAAAAATGTTGCGTATTAGACGTAGCTGGTTTGATTATGATCGTTAACTTTCTCCATTAAAAAGTTGTTACTTTGATAGAGTTAGCCTATTTAAATTATAGATAGGTCATCAGTCGTAGTTTATTCAGCTAGCCTATACTTTGAATTGGCAAATGTCTCATGATATCCAATTGTGGTGAATCAAACATTTCATCACATAATTACTTAGTAAGCAAGCGGCTTAGTTGGATTCAGAGGTTTTGACGAGTTATTTCCTCTGGACATGGTCGACTAAGCTGTGAGCGTAGTATAGGTTCTGATACATGTCCCAAGCACTACAGCGCCCTGAATAGCATAGGTACACTAAAGTTGCTAGCACGATCTTCTTCTTCTTCTTCTCGTATAGCGGTGTGGCTCACCTATTGTTAGAGTTTTCAGATCGCCTTAAGGCCTCTAACTTGACCTAACGACTGCTACTAAAGGTAGCAACCGGGACCAACGGCTTAACGTGCCTTCCGAAGCACGGAGGGGCTCACGAAAATACATTTTTGCCACACTACTAATTGGTCAGCACGATATAAATCATCTTTATTAGAATTGAAGGCCAATTTTATTATAATTTAGCAAAGTACTTATTTATAATAATGCAGTGTGATGTAACAGTCATAGAGTGGATATCTTTCTTTATTATGACAAAATAATTTGACGTGTCTTCATGCAATATGCGAAAACACCCGAGGGATTATGAATCAATTGCCTTACTTTTGTGTGGTCAAGTTTATTTCACAAAGACGTATCTCTGGTTGACATTTTACTGTAATAACCAGACAAAAAGACAATAACATCAACAGAATGATATCTTTATCCAACATAATCCTAATTCATACCTACAATCAATTTAATAACAAACACAATAGTTATCTCCCTACTTTAATACACACGCGGTCGCTACACTGTAAAGATAACAGAAGCTCCGTATTTATGGTGAAACAGACAACAGACTGTCTATCGACCGATAACCCGCCGACTATGTTTCACTCACAGGAACTCGGAACTAGTTACGTGGGGAACAAATGTCTTGCCATGGCGCCTCCGCTCCGCCAAGAAGAAGTGCTGGCTTGACGTCGTAAAGGGTGATATGCAAATGGCCTTACAAACCAGGATGCCGAAGATCGTGCGACGTGGAGGCGTAAAAGTAGGAAAACGGACCCCGGGCTCCCGACAAAAATGCAACCGGGAACATCGCTCGGATGATGATGACTCACAAGAACTCGACCCGACTAAACATGATTTACCAAATGCCAATGTGTCAAAATAAATAAATAAAATAAATTAGGTACAGTCGAAGTCAGAATTTCAGACCCACCGGAGGATTCTAAATTTACTATTTTTGGAATGTTTTTATTTTAATAATATATATCTAATCCATTCATGAGTTGAAAGACTATAAAACTTGAACTCGAGCAAGACCTTAGAATCTTGCTTGTGTTGAAAAAATTATATTAATAGCAGTTTTGGAGCTCTAAGGTAGGTCTGCAATTCTGACTCCGACAGTACCTGTTATGATAGATAGATAGAACGCTTTATTGTTACAGAAACACACACAAGTTACAGGAAATGTAAATACAATTAATAATTTTTTAGTTACGCCTATATCTAGTATTTAGCTATTTACACACAATTGCACGCAAGCATATGGCAGATCGACTACTAGCAGATAGAAAGTCAGCAGTCTGCGAGGGCTCTTATGTTAAACTCCTTTGTTGTTCCTCCCCCGATTTGTAAGTTAAATCAGTAAAATTCACAGTCAGCGACTAAAATAAATTGCTTGAGAAAACGTGGAATCGACGATAAAAAGAAAACTGTTATGGAATCAAGATTAAAGTAATTAATGGCGATGTCCACCGACCGGAAGATAACGAATGCTTTGTCGCCTCTGACGTCACAGTTTTTAAGTAAACTAATTAGTTTTGTTATTGAAGAAGTTGTTTTTTGAAAATTCAGGTTATTAAGGCGAACGTACTCAATATTTTAACCATGTCATCACTGTGACATTTAATAGTCAGGCGTATCACTCGCAGGATCTTTTTGTCAGATTTAAGGTACGGCTATATCGAAAATTCAACGCACAACACACATAGTTCGTCACACATCGATATCACCTTCATGTAAAACAAAAAGAGACGCCAAACACAAAATCTAACTAATTTTTTTTTATTCATTTAGAATTTCATTTTGAATTGTCTTAAAAACTAGTTAGGCTGTGCTGTGTACCTTTGGCACGCGCCCACCATTGAAAAGAAGGCACAAGAAAGTCATGGGGTTTTTTTTGTGAACATGCTTAAAAAGGTCAAGATCAAAAATAAATACTTTAAGATGGTATATTTGAAATGAAGCAACTAAAGTCACGTCCATGGGTTCTTATCAATAAGGTAAGAGGAAGTATCATAGTACGCCTTACTGCACAATTTAGGCTTTATAAAAAATTTGAACCAGTTAATCAACTGCCAAATAAATCTTTAGGTAATTTATCATAATAGAGCACATATGTACTATTAAACGACCTGTTTATTTTCCGGAGCCTACTGCCGGGCACGGTCAGATCACCCGTATTTACCAGGACACAAAATAAAAAAAGATGCCCCACTGCTATACATCCATTAAGTTTCATCTATGTGCTCTCGTTCGTGCTTGGTCAAATCAAAATCTCCGCGTCTGTTAATGTACCAGCTGCTTAATCATTGGACGTTATTAAATTTGGAAACAATATTTAATTATTAATTACAAGCGCGATATTAATAACATCAAAACTCAACCACATAGTTTAAATATTGTGTTAACACTTCACATAAATATTTGCCATAATGACACCATTCAAAAATATAATATCAATTTAAAAACTATCACCAACGGATCATGAAAATTATCATATATTTACACTAGCTTTTGCCCGCGACTTCGTCCGTGAATAAGTCGAAAATAGTTCTAATGGGAGGTTTAATTGGTTTTGACTCCAATATATTTCTGTGGGTTTTAATATTACCAAAATCAGTAGGTTGGTTTAATTAAATATTCTTTTATATTTTTGTTTATTCAGTTTTTTTCTATACTTATAATAAAGTTAGAGAGGACAAAAAGTCTGTACTTGGAAACAAATTTCAAAAATGGGTCGAGGGGCCTTATATATATGCTTAGTTTTTAAATTTCATATCTGTCTGTCAGATTGTTTGTTATACAATTACAAACACCTAAACCAATTGAAATCTGGTTTTACTATTAGATAGCTCTTTTTTCGTGTTATACATTACATCGAAATTTAATTAGTAGAACCTGAGTAATCAACAAAAAACTACATCCGCTCGAGAAACCCCGGCCGCCCGTGACGACACGAACTCGTCCCAGACCAGCAAACACGAACGTCACAGATTACATAATAGTATAGCATATCTATCTATCAGGGTTATCTAAAAATATAAAATTTTAAGTCCTGTATGGCTGACTGATATAATATATCAAGACACAGCTCAAAGTAATAGGTAAATCGGGCTAAAATTTGGCATAGGTACAAAAGGCTATTTTGACGTTAAATTTTTAAAGGCCGATATGACCTGAAAATCCTCTTTTCAAATGCAAAATTAAGTAACTTTTGCTACATCTACAACACTAATTTCTATTAAGAATGCATCTTCAGGTCTTTGAACAGTTTCCCCCAATGAAAACATGATAGCAATATTTCACGATTTTTTTAAAAAAGGGCTTTTTAAAATTCTTTTCCGATTTATCGTAAAAACTATAAAGACTAGCAACACTAAACTTTCTTGTTTAGATAGTCGTTACAGTTATCTAGTTCCTGCCCGGCTGTTTTGTCAATCATTGAAGTTTTTTAAGAAGAATTCATGAATACCAATTTTGTTAAAAAATGGCTATTTCGCGGCGCACGTGGGAAAGGCATAGCGCTGAGTACGATTATACAAGCCTTAAGAAAAATCCATTGTGCACATTTAACCGGGATTCGAACCCACTGTCTTCAAATTGAAAGTTGAGTTATCGACCACATTGCCAACATTGCTCCTAATTTACTTTAATTGAGATCCTGGTTATGTTTCCAAAGGTTTAATTTGTAATAACAGTTCCGGCAGGTTTAGTGGTACATACAATCTGGGCTCAAAGGTAACTGAAACTCCGCTTAAAATAACACTATGTGTTGCGATTTACCTAGGCTCATTCAGAGGTATTCCAACAATTATAATACGTAGTATTGTGTTTCAAAATGAGTACTTGCTCAACGAGTCTATGTTAAGATAACTAGCAACGCTCCGCGGTTTCACCCGCGTAACTCCCGATCCCGTTGGAATATTAGTATTAAAGTAGCCTATCTTACTCCCAATGCATCAATGTTATCCTCATATTGATTCCATCAAAATCGGTCCAGTAATTTCGGAGCCTATTCGTTACAAATAAAAAAAATATCTGTTATATTAGTGTAGATATACATTAGAATCATTTTCTAAATACACCAAAGTAATTAAATCGCCTCTTAAAATGTGTTTTTGATAATAGGGACCTACTAATTTAAATGTCAATTTATTTTTCTTCATTCAATTAAATGATAAATATCTTTTAAATGCATATGTCAAAATCATGAAGAACTTCCCATAAGCAGTGTATCTAAATTCATGTGCGAAAACATCAATTATTTTCATGAAAAAGATTCTTTAAAAGTACCAACCTATGAAGAATTTTACGGTGTTGTAGCACATAATTCAAAAATCTCTTCTGTTTTGGAAAATACTATAGAAACGCTTTATCTATAGATTCCGAAATACTGACATGACTTTTCGAACCGCAGCAGATTGCCCATAGTCTCCAATTAATGCGGAATCAATAATAGCGATTAATTCGGTGCTGGTGGTTATCCACTGCGTGCTGCTGACCTAGCTACATGCAATCCAATCTACTGCCGCCTGTCGAACGTTGCGGCAATGACAATGTTTAACGTTTACGGTTTTGTTCGCTCGTTGTTACCACTCCGATATTGTATCTAGTATAATAGGTGCTTTTGAACTCAAAATATTTTTTATGAAACTTGTAGAACGAGATTTTTCACCTAGACATGTAGTGAGAATCATTCCTATCAATAAAAATTAAATTTCTATACCTAATTATTCACAATAGGCTTCAAAGAACAATTTATTAAAAATTTGGTTAAACACTTTTCTTACGACGGTACTTTTATTTAAAATGTATTCTTAATCATCATTTGTCGATTAGAAATTAGGAGCCTCGAGGATCAGGTCTCTCCGGTACTAACCTTTATAAACTTATCAATTGGCACTTGATTCGTGAAAATCGGTTCAGTAGTTAAGGTAAAAGGGTACCGGGGGCTGACTATGCCCCTATGTTTTTTTTTTCATTTTCTAACTATTATAGAAATTAAGATTAAAAATAACGAATCATAGGGGCATGGTCATGGCAGTTATAAGTTTTATGCAACAAAAATATTTGCTTTAGTCTCATTATTCAGGGAGAAAACAGTCGACTACGTTTATATGGAGAGATCCCCGGTACCTTTTCCTCTTAAGGGATCATCGAACTTACACAGCATAGATTGTTTAAATCACTAGAGGATAAGGATAGTACCTCGAACTCCCGCAATCGGGTAAAAGTCAGGCTAGACTAGATCCTTCGTATACAACGACACGGCGTGAAAAAATATTAATTTCGACACATTGGTAAACTCGGTTCCCTCGCAATATCCATCACGGAGACTATTTGCATAGAGGGTGATAAATCTAAGAAAGAAATCTTATATGAGAGATATTGGAAGTGAAGGCGGCAATGTATCATGGCGGTTTCATTTGTTGACATATTGCTCCAAATTTCGAGTGATCCGTGGGAACCACCCTCGTTTTATGAGCAAAAAAATGCTAATCATAAAACATACATATGTATACTTACTGAATGTAGATACAGGTACCTTTATTTTGATACTTATTCCTATTGAGATTCGACCATAGGGTGAATGAAGACTACCTAACTATTGTCACCTCCTACTTTTTTATCACAATTGCTCATACTAAAAAAATACATTTTTCTATTTTTAAACACAAATAGTTAGTTATTTTTTTCTACAAGTCTTTTCTTTTATTCGCAACTGTGAAAAAAAGACGTCGTACGATACGCGTGTGGATATTGATCATTGCATCTCGCGTTCCGCTCGTGCGCCGTAAACCGCCTCTATGCAATTATCAATTTACCACACATGTATAATTATGTATAATTTTACATGCACCACATCCCGAAATTATCAATTACATACCGATCAGGATATTTTCCCTGCACTATACTTAATTTACCCTTTCTACTCTTAAACTAGTAGTGGACGCAAATTATGAAGACGACAAAACGGTTCCAATATCATGAAGCCACTGCGACTGAGTGAACAACATTTGAACCAATTACATAAGATATCACTACTGTGGCACCACTGACGGCTCTCTGATGCATAATTCAAACAACAGTATTGATGACCAACTCAACTACCGTTTTTTTAAGCTATTGCATAGCTTTTATCGCGGGCTTTGAGCGCGGCGATTGAATCAAGAAATTCCGTAACGAAAATAAAACCTAACACCCCCCACTCCGCCTAACATGTAGCTCGGCCGAGCGTTCGCTTAACGTGTATGTATATGGTACGACTGTACGAAGGTAGCACGATGCAGTAGTTTTATCGCGGCAGTCTTCGAGTGCCACACGTTTTTTTTTTGATAACACTTGCCTTCAAATGTGATAACCGGCGGGTAATCGTTTAGCCTGAAATCTGTTGTCGTTAGTAAATAGCTTCAGAGAACTAAATAATGATAAAGTTTATTAATAATTCAGTAATAATATGATTCCGAATAATAAAACGCTACATTCATACATAAACTGAATTTAAACATGTGCCTATTATTGTTAATTAATTTTTAACTACCGTAGTAAAGTGAAATAGATTGTGAAACTAAATTAATATTTTAACACCGGTAAAAGTATAAAATTCGTGTATTAAACAAAACGCAATATTGGTGGGATGTCGCAACTGTTCATTGCACGTCGAAAATTCTTATTTGCTATCGAAAAATTGTTGCAAATTCACGGAACCAATAACTTTTCACATTTTCGAATAGTATGTACTTATTTCATATCATATTTTATTCAACGTTCCAAACAAAAATTGTACATTTTGTAGGATTCTCTTTCATTTTTATATTGACTGAAGTCAAAACAAATTTAATTAGTAATAGGTATGACAAATCGGGGCGGAACGATAGAGTTCTTTCCTCTGGACATGATCAACTAAGTTGCTGGGCAAAACGTTTTACGACTAATAATCAATCAAAAAGGCGTGTTATGCTACAAGGTATTTTACAAAATTTATAATTTTTAAGTTTGTAAAGAAATCACCGCTAATTAGATGCGCATTATCTACACTACTTGTACTTGTATTTGTATACGGGCTGTTTTCCGCCATTGGACCCTTTTTAATTGGGTCCTTTTTGCGTGAGGATGGAGTAGGCTTGCCCAGCTCCCACTACCCTTTCAGCTTAGTGGACCATGTCCAGAGGAGAGAACTTGTCAATACTTCTGGAGCCAACTAAGGCGCGGGTTTCATCACGATGTTTTCCTTCACCGTAAGAGCAATGTCAATTAGCGCACATAAATTTTTCTTAAGAAAAATACATTGGTGCACGGCCGGCCTGGATTCGAACCCACGACCTTCAGAATGAAAGTCTAGGTATCTACCACTAAGCCAACACTGCTCTTTATCTACACTATTATTAAAGGAAATTTGTTTGTTTGTAAGGATTAGGATCCGAAACTACTGGACCTATTTTGATTAAACTTGATATGAGTATCATTAATAATATATAAAGAATCAAATACAATAATTCTAGCCGATATTCGAACCCGTGTGTGGTTAATTCCTAGGATCGTCTTCGGAATGAAAGTCAAAGTACCTACCACTACACCAACACCGCTATAATACCTTATAGGTACTGTATTATAGGTACCTACTGTTTTTCAATATCATCAAGCTTAATTATTTCCAATAAAATGTTCTATTACAATTTTCGTAAGATCGATAAGATAAATACTGATGATTTTTTTTTTTAATTAACCAAGTTCTGCAATGAAACCTTTCTACCTTTCTAACTACCAAATTGTGCTAAGTAATCTTTCTAGAACTACTTGTATTGTTGTTCGTACAAGCTACTTTAATAATAAATTTCTTCAGTTTCAGGTGAGTCTTGCCTTGAGGCCATGGACTCTAAGGTACTCAACTATAAAACAGGAATGGTTGTTGTATTAAATTCATTTGTAAAGTTATTTATTTTCAGTTAACAATTGGCTGAAAAATTTATGAAACGCGTGTAAGTAATTTAAAATTGGTTTGTTTCGGTTTTACTTATTCGATTGGCGGAGGCAAAAAGCCCCTCCTAATCCTAAATACCTAGCCAAATAAAATCTTCAAAAATTAAAGTGAATCGAACAGTTTTCCTCTGAGAATTAAAGATAAATCTAAATTTTATTCATTTTCAGTTTCCTTTACCATAATTTGATTTGCTGTTTCATTCGTTTTTATTTTATGATAAAATTTTCGAATCATATCGCACTCTCCCGACTTCTTTTTATTGTTTTTTTCGTTTTTGTTTCGCTTTAAGTGTTCATATTACGATCTATCTCTGTGTTATCTTTTTGCAGGGAAACCAAGATTATAAATTGAAAAATTAAACAGTCATATAGAGCTTTAAGCCGACACTACTAGTACGAGTCGAGAGTGGATGAACATTGAACAAATTAATCACTATTATTTTGTTGATTCACTCTGTTATTACGACTAATAGTGCCGGCTAAAAGCCTCATACTTAGTGCTACCACACTACAGAAATGTTTAAAATCATTATTGACAATTATCTAACACGTTAACTGTCTACCTGCGATTTCGTCCGCATAAATATCATTTTGTAAAAAAAAAGTTCATAAATTACGAACTAATATTGGCATTTTGATGTAAAAAATAACTTTTTAATTTTACTTTTTTATTTTTTTAATGTTTTTAAACATCTTATAACTGCAATGTGGTATAAGCATTAAGTTCTATGTTATAGTAATGTAAAAGTCTTGGTTTCTCTACAATATTCTACTTGTCTATCTATATGTTGTATCATTGAATGCTTGCTGTCTGTGTGCACTGTTTATTTACCCCATTTAGTATGACTGCATCTCAATGTGTAGAAGAAACGTAGATAAATGTATGTAGAACGTTTAATACTAAATTATTCACAGCTAATATTAAATAATCAGTTAGTAAAAAGTGTAATTTTCAAAAACCTATGGCAGAGAAAAGCAATGTGTAGGAGAAACTTAGATAAATGTATGTAGAACGTTAACTACTAAATTATTCACAGCTAATATTAAATAATTAGTCAGTAAAAAGTGTCATTTTCAAAAACCTATGGCAGAGAAAAGCAATGTTTAAATAACGTAGATTAATGGTTGTATAACGTCAACTACTTAATTATTCATAGCTAAAATTAAACAATCAGTGAAATAGTTTTAGCGAAATGAATTTTTATCATTATTAGAGAAATAATTTTGTCATTTTAAAAAACCTATGGCAGAGAAAAGCAATGTGTAAAAGAAACTTAGATAAATGTATGTAGATCGTTAACTACTTAATTATTCATAGCTAAAATTAAACAATCAGTGAAATAGTTTTAGCGAAATGAATTTTTATCATTATTAGATAAATAATTTTGTCATTTTTAAAAAACCTATGGCAGAGAAAAGCAATGTTTAAATAACGTAGATTAATGGTTGTATAACGTCAACTACTTAATTATTCATAGCTAAAATTAAACAATCAGTGAAATAGTTTTAGCGAAATGAATTTTTATCATTATTAGATAAATAATTTTGTCATTTTTAAAAAACCTATGGCAGAGAAAAGCAATGTTTAAATAACGTAGATTAATGGTTGTATAACGTCAACTACTTAATTATTCATAGCTAAAATTAAACAATCAGTGAAATAGTTTTAGCGAAATGAATTTTTATCATTATTAGAGAAATAATTTTGTCATTTTAAAAAACCTATGGCAGAGAAAAGCAATGTTTAAATAACGTAGATTAATGGTTGTATAACGTCAACTACTTAATTATTCATAGCTAAAATTAAACAATCAGTGAAATAGTTTTAGCGAAATGAATTTTTATCATTATTAGAGAAATAATTTTGTCATTTTAAAAAACCTATGGCAGAGAAAAGCAATTTGTAAAAGAAATGTAGATATATGTATGTAATCATAACTATTTCATTATTCATAGCTAACATTAATAAATCAGTCAAATAGTTTTAAAAAGTGTCTTTTTCAAAAACCTATGGCAGAGAAAAGCAATGTGTAAAATAAACGTAGATAAATGTATGTAGAACGTTATCTACCTAATTATTCATAGCTAACAATAAACAATCAGTTAAATAGTTTTTAAAACGTTGAATTTCGGCATTTTCAAAGCTCTATGGCAGCGAAAAGCTTTCGCGTTTTGAATAAATAAGCAAGTAAACCCAATGTTACAAATTTCAGCCCGAAAAATATTAGGTTTCATGGATCTATAAACAAAGTAAACGACGCACTTTACAGCTTTGGACAAACAGCTAGAGCCAGTCGCGCGACCTGAACTATGTGACTTGCATTAATGAATATATTACTAGAGTTATGTTGGAAATAAAAAAATAAAAGAAATACTTTAAACTTTTGGACGCAAAGGACATGCGATCGATCGAACTGGTAGTCTTTGTCGGGAGCCTATTTCAACATTGGACGTCATGAGATATGATAATGATAAAAAATATATATATACCCGACGAATTGAGAACCTCCTCCTTTTGTTTGAAGTCGGTTAAAAATAATACATATCGCCATACCCATGCAAATAATAACAAAACAGAGTTTTAAGCACATGCATATTAAAAGAAAATGTAACAAAAGGAGAAGGCAACAGAACTCAAGTAATTTATTAATTGACGCAGGTCGCGTCATCGCTTGGGTCGCGCGATTAACCGTACCATCTCGTCAAAGGCTTTAAACGTATAATCTTCTCATTTTCACGTTATAGCTTAAAACTTCAGGGACATAATTACGACCAACTTTACGGAACCACTAAAAATTTCATAAGTCAACGATGCGGACCTCAAAATATTGATCGTGACTCCCTCTCATTCATGCGAAAGCATGACAAGGGGTCTTACATACACATTTGCGTTCCACACACACATATACAGTATTAAAATTATTTGGGCGTCAGCTGACTGAGGGGGGAAGTATGGAGTACGCAAGCGCAGTGCAATTTTCAGTGGTTGCGCCGCTTTGTACCCTAAAGTTATGCTCAGTTTAGATTATGTTAGAAACTCGGTTAGTTAAGTCGGGTAAATGGTTATAAAGACTCGAATATATCGCATTTAAAAACAAAAATATTTGTCTCTTTTAAAAGCGGGGTAATTTAAAAAAGGTGTCAATCTATTTTTACACCGATTTTTCTTGAATCCTGATATACGTACTGTTTTTAAAGATTTCACATATGGTGATTTCCAATAGTCTCTTTAAAAGGAAAACATGGCACAGACTTTTCGATCGATAGCTAGCGGACCAACAGTCCATTTAAGAGCAAACAAAAAACAAATGAACGTCTACGATCAAAATGAAACGGTCTGACGATCATGCCGTCATTTTGCTGTCGAAGGTATTTCTGTGGCTACATTTCATAACTCGGCAATTATGAGGAAAGGGTATCGGGGGCTCTCTCCATACAAACGTAGTCGACTGTTTTCTCTCTGGATAATGACACTAGAGCAAATATTTTTGTTGCATAAAACTTATAATTGCCATGACCATGCCCCTATGTTTTTTTTTTGTTTTTTAAATCTTGATTAAATAAATAAATAAATATTACAGGACATTCCACACATTGCCATCTAGCCCCAAGCAAAGTAACTAGACTTGTGTTATGGGTGCTAGACAACGGATATACTACTTATATACTTTTCTTTTGTAAATTTATACTTATAATACATAGAAACAACCAGACCACAGACAAATATCTAAGCATAAATATTTGCCTGAAGCGGAAATCGAACCCACAACCCTGTGTTTGGCAGTTCGGCGTGGTGACCATTGTGCCAACTGGGTCGTTAATTTCTATGATAATTAGAAAATTAAAAAAAAAACATAGGGGCAAAGTCATGGTAGTTATAGGTTTTATAGCACAAAAATATTTGTGCTAGTGTCATTATCCAGGGAGGAAATAGTCGACTTTAGTATGGAGAGAGCGCCGGTACCCTTTCACCTTAAGGCCGTGTATTGTCTGTCAGTCAGTACCAAGAATTTTATTAAATAAGAAGATGGATGACCGTAGCTTTATAATTCCACTAAACGACACAGTCGATCAAAAGAGATGGAATTCAGAAAACAAAAAAATATTCTTAATTCTTAAATATTACAAAGTAAATAATAATTAAATCGTTGCTCTGCTCTCAGTTTGCACGTGTGTTAATTTTGAGAGGACTTTTAAAGTGTTCGTTAATTTGGAGTTTTTCGTGTGCGAGGTTCGAAATAAATGAAGCGACAGGACGATTTAGCTTGATTTTTCTTAACCATGCAGTTGTACAAACTGGAATATAATGCCTATGATCTTTTCTATGCTTTCTTTGCACAATGTTGTGTAAAATACTAAGTAAAATTGTATGATAAACAACTTAAAGAAAAGCAAATCGGCTAATTTCGCACTATCTTGCATCTCACGTATTTTTATTCAATCCGATAGGAACCGACGATTAAAACTACAATAATATAACCTTCTTTTTTGGCTTCGCTGCAGTCGGGTAATGATGGGGACAACGGAACGTCATAAAGTATCCTTTCTTTTGTCCCCATAATCCCCAAATCTCAATTGGAACAACGGGCAGGATTTTTATGACATTCCGTTATCCCCATTATGGGGACAGAGTCAATGGGGACAACGGGAATACACCAAAATTAAGACAAATTTAATTACCAACGTTCTTTCTTAGAAAGCTCACCCTTAACCCCAACAATTATGCAACACAAGTCTACGTCTTTAAAAGCATTACATACACATAAATATAACATAAACATACATACACATAAATATAATTATGAGGACCCAATTGGCACAATGGTCACCATGCCGGACTGCCAAACACGGGGTTGCGGGTTCGATTCCCGCCTCAGACAAGTATTTATGCTTATATATTTGTCTGTGGTCTTGTTGTTTCTATGTATCATAATTAGTGATTAAACGAACTTACCTTAAGTGAAGTTCTATCATAATTATACGAGACTTCATCCGAATAGATTAGCAAAAGAGTTAGTTATATAGGTACTTGTATGTATGCGCTTAGCGACAGACCAATAGCACTAAACTGTTTAGAGAAACACATTTTTTTTTTTTGAAGGTAGGCACACGTTACCCCATCCATCGACAGACCATATCACGTCATTTAGTTCAGAGTTCACAAAATTATTTCACGATTTATGGGTTGGGTATAATATATATAATAAATTTAAAAAACGGGTGGGTTGCTAATCTATTCGGATGAAGTCTCGTATAATTATGATAGAACTTCACTTAAGGTAAGTTCGTTTAATCACTAATTATACATCGACTTCATCCTCTAGATTAGCAAAAGAGTTAGTTATATAGGTACTTGTAGATATTTAGAGATTATCGTGAAATAATCATTTAACTATAACTCAGTTAAAGTATGCAGTCCCACTACATGGGTTTTGATATAATATCATAATGTAGATATAATAATTAAAAATGAAATTCATATTTAAAAAAAAAACTTATATTTTAAATATAAAATAAAAAACTTAGTTATTCATTGAACAAAAAAGGAACATAAATAATTAATTGTTTGTACTTCGCCCCGATATAATATTGTCAATAATTGAACGACCAAATGATTCATCGTCACAATTAATAAGAGGTCTATTATAGAACTTGAAAAAAGTATCAGAAGTAGAACTCCAGCCAGCTGTTCTCCTAATAACGTCGAGGCTTACGCCAAGACGGTGAGCATTCGAGGTGGCGGCATGTCGCGTACTATGCGCGCTGAATGCTGTCACCGGAACGCCAGCACGGCCCAAAGTGTCGCGAATCCATCGACTCAAAGTCTGGCTAGAGACACTCAGATGTGGTTTTTTCAAACCTATAAATAGCTGATTTACATTACCTCTCAAAGATTTTGTTTGATCTAAATAATTTTGTAAGGTTTTTCCGGGGCATATAGCCGGTTTTTCACTAAAGAAGGGTAAAATCAAAATCGGCTGTGGACAGCCTGCTCGAGACGTTTTTATTAATTCAGTTATATGAATGGTTACTTTGGTTGGTGAAAAGATGATATTGTCTATAACAATCTTAGATAAAGTTTGCACCCGGTGTGCAGTGACTAACGCCAACAAAGTCACCAATTTCTTAGAGATCATTTCAAGCGATATACTATCATGAGGGTAAAGAGTTTCTAAAAAATGCAGCACGATAGATGTATCCCACGTGGTTTCATATTTAGGTAACGGAGGACGGGTCCGATATATGCCCTTGAAAAAACGCTTTATATTTTGATCAGTTCCTACATGATCTCCTATTAACAGAGAAAGAGCGGAACGACAGGTGTTAAGACTTCCATATTGAGCGCCTTCATTGTACAAAATTGTAAGAAAACTAATTACGTCAGGAATTGAAGCATTGAAGTAATCAACATTGTTTATATTACAGTAATGGAACCATTTTTTCATGTAAACATCATATTGTTTTTGTGAATTTTTAGATAAAGATGCAATCATGATATTTAATGCCAATTGTGGGGTGTTTCTTTTTAAGAACGCCGTCCGGATAAAATTGCAGCAGCCAGGGTAATCCGCGTGTGCATTTTCCGGGTGCTGGAATAAGGACAAAGGATTGCATTTTCGTTCGGTTTAAAGATTACCAACTTAGAAACAACTAAACTTTTGAAGAGAGGATACCAGGGCTGTGTTGGCCAAATCGGTACAACTAATATACCTGTAGCGTTATCAGAAACTATTTTACGTAACGTTTTTAAAATTATGGAAAAGGGTGGGAAACCGTAAAAGTAAAACTTGCTCCAATTTATGGTGAATGCATTAATTGAATGAGCGTCTGGGTCCTGGTGCCAAGATATATATGTATTACATTTCTTGTTTAATCTACTTGCAAAGAGATCAATATCAGGATTACCAAGGGTATTTACAATCGTTTGATAGGCATTTGAGGACAATTGCCACTCTATGTCTGCGTGAACACGTCTGGATTCAGCGTCTGCTTCTACATTATCTGCAGACTTAATGTACGAAGCGTAAACATATAAATTTCTATTTTCACAAAATTGCCAAAGCTGCTTTGTAACGTTCGTAAGATGAGGGTATTGTATGCCTCCCATACGGTTCACATAAGAGATGGCAGTTGTATTATCGATTCTGAGTAAAATATGACAATCCGATAAGTCCTTGGCAAAACACTTTAACCCAAAGAATGCAGCCAAAATTTCTAAGTAATTAATGTGCTTAGCACATTCTTCTTCAGTCCATTGACCATTGGCTCTTTTGCTACCACAAACAGCTCCCCATCCCGTAGTTGAGGCGTCTGTAAAAATCTCCAAGTCGTAATTGTCTTGTTTAATTTTATTCACCGAATTTTTGATTGAAAATTTCCACCAATTTAGGTCGGACACTAATGATTTGGGAATTTCCATATAAGCATTGTAATTATTATAGCTTTCTTTTAAATTAATATATTTAGCACGTTCAAAATTTTTTGTATAGAGCCAGCCATACTCTATGGCTGGGCAAGCAGAGACAAGTAAGCCAACAAATCTAGCAAATACCCTAATTTTGCATCTTGCGACAGAAGACATTTTTTCAATCTCATTAAAAATTGTGTTAACTTTTTGTATAGGTAGACTGACTTGGAAATTTTTAGAGTCAATATTGTAGCCAAGGAACAAACAGTTATTACTAGGAGTCAAATTACTTTTGTCCTCGTTAATAATAAAACCTAACGACAAAAGTAGTGTTCTGGTTTGTTCGATATTCTCTAGGCATAAATTATATGAATTCCCCAGTAGGAACCAATCGTCAAGATAGACTGTTGACAAATAACCGGCAGAACGAAGGAGTTTCGCAATCGGTTTCATAATTTTCGTGAAAACGTATGGCGCTGTACAAAGGCCAAATGGTAAAACATTAAATTCATATAATTCATCATTAATGTGAAACCTTAAAAACTTCTTATAATCTGAATGGATTCTAACAAAATAATATGCATCTTTTAGATCAATTTTTGCCATGTAACAGTCTTTTGAAATTAACTTGATAGCTGTTCTGAAATCTTCGAGCTTGAAGTGCTCGGAGTCTATGAATTTATTTAATTTTTTCAAATTTAAAATAAAGCGACTTTTACCGTTCGGTTTCGGAACCAGAAAAATATTTGATAAAAATTGCCCTTCACATGGTTCACATTTTGAAATAGCGCCACTTATTATTAAATCATTAATCAATTCATTAAACATAACTTCATCGTTCTCAGAAACAATGTTTTTAGGAGGTGTGTCACATTGGACAACAGCTCGTGAGAAAGGTATCTTATACCCCTCTATATAGGACAATATAGTAGGGTTAGCAGTTATGAGTGACCATTGATTAATAAATTGAGCAAGCCTACCAGCATAATTTACCAGAGTAGTGGAATTTAGCGGCGGTTGTGTGGTGCAGACGTTGTGCGAGCTGGACGCTGATTCTGCGACTGCTTGAATGAGCTGGCGCGCTGATTCTTCATCGTGGCAGATGTCGTCGTCATTTTTGTTGGTTGCTTGCGGGGTGGGTAAGAACCTTTCCAGTTTTTTGACCCACTACCAGATGAATTTTGTTTGCTTGTACTAGGTCTAGGTAAAGTTGGAACTTTAAGTTCTTCCCCGGACTTATTGATAGCTTTAACGCTTTTAAGAGTCTCCGACAAGTTCTGTCCAAATAGGAAATTGTCGACTTTTGCGTTTAGGAGCGATTCTTTCATGTCTTTCTTGACTGAAAAAACTACAAAATTCCTGCGTGCAATAGTGTCATTATGTTGACAATCACAAAGAGCACGACCAGCATCCATGAGAATACGTAAAAGCTCAGGCTGCTTTTCTTTTGAAGCTAGAATGTGAGTGATAGCTTCGCCAATACTTGAAATTGCTGTTGACATTAAAGCTTGCTTAGAGGCTATGACTTTGTCGCGTTTGACTATCGTTTCAGATAAAGCAGCCTTGACTTCCGGATTTAAAATCGGCGGACTAATAAGTTTACAATTTGCTGGTATTAAATATTTTTCCGTCAACAGTTTACGGTCATCCTTCGATAGCCCGTTAGTAGCCAAATGTTCAAATCGAATGGCAACATCTTTTTGAATATTTTTACCAAACTGTTCAGTGTTGGAGGGATCTATACCAAGAATTTCCAATAAATCAGAATCCAACTCAGATATATCTTCTTGGTTTGGAATTACTTCGGTGTCTTCTTGTACGGCGATATCCAAAACAGTCGAGATTGATGGAGCCTGAGTTACGTCAGTTGAAACATTCGATATGACTGGATCTGATGCCTCACATTCTCGTGTCTGATCGCAGTCTAGAAAAAGATAACGTGAAAAAACGTTAATTTCGTTAACGATTCATCGTTTTAAGCGAAATATTGGTTCGGGTACCTACCGATATAATACTAAGTAATTTTTGCAAGTTCACGCATGAAGAGCATGACCTTAAGTAGTGAAGAGGTAGCCCAAAAAGCTACCCGCAACACAAAAAGAGTGGCACGAGACAGCCCCATAAGCTGCCCGCAATACCGTACGCAAAAAATTACATTAATATTGTTACGTAAATAATATAATAATATCATATTATTTCGTAGTGAGAGATAGCCCCTTAAACTATCCGCAACACTAAATTAGCTAGTAAGCAGTAGGTAGGTACGAGACAATCCTTCGAACTATCCGCAATACCATGAATAAAAGGTTTTGTAGGTACACATCACTACTGTAAGTAGGTAGATAAAAGTACTAACCTTTGGGTCGCGACTGGCGCGCTGACGAATCATCAGATGACGACGAGGAGCTAGATAATACTCGAATACGTTTCCTCTTCTTATTACACTTATTACACTTATTATTAGACCTTCTTTTTGGCATTTTTTTTTTTTTTAAATATTTTTTCTTTATTTCGTGTGCCTTGTGCTATAAGGTCGAGCACTAAAGAGCTAATGACGTGATATGGTCTGTCGATGGATGGGGTAACGTGTGCCTACCTTCAAAAAAAAAAAATGTGTTTCTCTAAACAGTTTAGTGCTATTGGTCTGTCGCTAAGCGCATACATACAAGTACCTATATAACTAACTCTTTTGCTAATCTAGAGGATGAAGTCGATGTATAAGTATATATTTACAAAAGAAAAGTAAATAAGTAGTAAATCCGTTGTCTAGCACCCATAACACAAGTCTAGTTACTTAACTTCGGGCTGGATAGCGATGTGTGGAATTATTGAAACAAAAAAAAACAAGAAAACGTTGTCCAGCGACCAGAAAAAGGTTCGTCCTCAGCACGATGCTAGAACAACAAGCCCTAGTTCTAAGTGCATGCTTCAAAAAATTAAGTTATACGTGGTTATACGAACCACTCATTCTCGAGTTTCGAGTTCATTCCGGACTCTATCGAAAATGGCGCTCGCTCATGAAAAATTCCGATGGACATTTCGCAGTTCACTTCACTGACAGATTTGTATCGATAAAATGTTGAGCAGTATTTGTTTATAAGCTATACAGATTTACTGTTTTCGTTTTTGGTAATCGATTCATAATATTTTATCTACGATACTTAGATCTTTGTTGCGTCAGCATTTCCTTAAACTTTTCATAGTGCTCATTTACGATACGAAATAATTAGAAACCTCTGCAAAATTTCATGTTTATCTCCCGTCAAACTTGCACGAATATTCGCGTGATCATAACTCATGTGATCATAGCAACATATTAATGCGTCAATTGACAAATGACTACAGTAACATGTTTTGTTAATTTGGCCCGATCGCGTAGCGGGGTTCAGCTTTGATTGTATCGATAAAATGTTGGGTAGTGTTTGTTTATAAGCTATACAGATTTACTGTTCACGTTTTTGGTAATCGATTCATAATATTTATCTACGTAGATAGGTACTTAGATCTTAGATACGTAGATCTTTGTTGTGTCAGTATTTTCGAAAACTTTTCATAGTGCTCATTTACGATACGAAACAATTAGAAACCTCTGCAAAATTTCATGTTTCTGTCCCGTCAAACTGCACAAATATTCGCGTGATCATAACTCATGTGATCATAGTAACATATTAATGTGTCAATTGACAAATGACTACAGTAACATGTTTTGTTAATTTTACCCGATCGCGTCGCGGGGTTGAGCTTTGACATTAGCACAGTTTTAAAGTACTATATAATTTCATGTTTCTGTCCCGTCAAACCAGCACGAATATTCGCGTGATCATTGCTCATGTGGTCATAGTAACATATTAATGCGTCAATTGACAAATGACTACAGTAACATGTTTTGTTAATTTGGCCCGATCGCGTCGCGGGGTTCGGCTTTAATTGTATCGATAAAATGTTGGGTAGTGTTTGTTTATAAGCTATACAGATTTACTGTTCACGTTTTTGGTAATCGATTCATAATATTTATCTACGTAGATAGGTACTTAGATCTTAGATACGTAGATCTTTGTTGTGTCAGTATTTTCGAAAACTTTTCATAGTGCTCATTTACGATACGAAACAATTAGAAACCTCTGCAAAATTTCATGTTTCTGTCCCGTCAAACTGCACAAATATTCGCGTGATCATAACTCATGTGATCATAGTAACATATTAATGTGTCAATTGACAAATGACTACAGTAACATGTTTTGTTAATTTTACCCGATCGCGTCGCGGGGTTGAGCTTTGACATTAGCACGGTTTTAAAGTACTATATAATTTCATGTTTCTGTCCCGTCAAACCAGCACGAATATTCGCGTGATCATTGCTCATGTGATCATAGTAACATATTAATGCGTCAATTGACAAATGACTACAGTAACATGTTTTGTTAATTTTGCCCGATCGCGTTGCGGGGTTCAGCTTTGACATTAGCACAGTTTTGAAGTACTATAAATTTCATTAATGTTATTACCTACCACATCGTAAACGATTGTGTGAATTTTCGTTTAATTCCAAAATTCAATAGATCGTATCCGAGGCTGATAACGTCAACAAAACATATCTCAAAGCGAACAATGCCTAATAAAATACACCATTCGCACCGCTATAAAAATGTCAATAGGTATTATTAGACTGGAGGCGAAAAACATTGGCCCATTCAGCCTCAGCTTAAACGTTTAATTAAAAACCCCGTGATTTAATTGAAAAAGTATTCATTTACAACCTCTTTTGTTTGCCTATACCTTTGATTTATACGAATATTTTGCGACGTGGATTGTGATCGGTGAAGGGAATGCTTTTTTTAAGCTTTTTAATCGATTTGACTTTGTATGGTTTTATGGAGATTGTGAACAAATATTGGGAGCTTTTTCGGAAGAGTCGTTTGTTGAAAAAACATTGCGACGCGTTAACGACAGTTTTAAGAGGAAAGGGTACCGGGTGCTCTCTCCATACAAACGTAGTCGACTGTTTTCTCCCTGAATACTGACACTAGAGCACTGCCATGACCATGTTGTTTTGTGTTTTTTTCGTTATTTTGTTTTTTAAATCTTAATTTCTATGATAATAAGAAAATGAAAAAAACGAAGACATAGGGGCATAGTCATGGCAGTTATAGGTTTTATGCAACAAAAATATTTTTGCTAGTGTCATTATCCAGGGAGGAAACAGTCGACTACATTTGTATAGAGAAAGCGCCGGTACCCTTGCACCTTAATATACATTCATTAGTATTTCTGGCAGAATAACATGCATTTTGTACTACGTAAGTACGTGTTGGTACTTATGTTAATGTCTTACATAGCTTGAAGGTCGAGTAAGTATGCCATCAAGATAGCACCTTCCAACCAAAAAGCAGCCAAAACTAGTCTACATAAACCAACTATCTTGGAACAGCTTTATACAGTGAAAAGAGCCTAAGAGTCCCCACAGATTCTATACCTTATGTCGGCTGCTGGTTGAGTTAGGAGCAGTGGTTGATTTAGTGTGTGTAATCCTACTAATTTTATAAATGTGAAAGTTTGTGTGTGCGTGTGTGTGTATGTATGTTTGTTACTCCTTCACGCAAAAACTTCTGAACCGCTTGCGATGAAACTCGGTATGTAGATAGCTGGAGACCTGGATTAACACATAGGCTACTTTTTATCTCGATATTCCCACGGAATCGGGACTTACGCGGGTGAAACTGCGGGGCGCAGCTAGTACATCATAATTTCGTTTTTAAAACCTGTACACATAAAATAGAGATCAATAATGAAGAAACAATTAAATGAGGTTAGATCTACATACTAGATCCATCCGGTATGCTTGTTATTGTTAAATCCTACTAATATTATAAATGTGAAAGTTTGTGTGTCTGTGTATGTTTGTTACTCCTTCACGCTAAAACTACTGGACCGATTGCGATGAAACTCAATATCTAGATAGCTGGAGACTTTGATTAACACATAGGCTACTTTTATCCTGAAATTCCCACGGGATCGGGACTTACGTAATAAATAATGTATTAATTTTGAAACAAGGTGGCTATTACTGTGCAAAAAATAGTAAGAAAATTAATGGAACAATACAAAGGGGTTTATATCCACAGATATTGTGATCAGATGGAATTATTTACTGATCATGCCAAGTTGTATCAACTGATAACGTACTTGTAGGTACTTGAAAGGGCTGTTTTCCGCATTTAGACCCTTTTTAATTGGGTCTTTTTTGCGTGAGGATGGAGTAGGCTTGCCCAGCACCTACTACCCTCTCAGCCTAGTCGACCATTTCCAGAGGAGAGAACTTGTGAATACTTCTGGAGCCAACTAAGCCGCGTGTTTCATCACGATGTTTTCCTTCACCGTAAGAGCAATGTCAAATAGCGCACATAAATTTTTCTTAAAAAAAAACACAAAAAAAAGGCAAAACAAAAACACAAAAAAAAACTTCTGCACGGCCGGCCGGGATTCGAACACACGACCTTCAGAATGAAAATCGATGTATCTACCTCTAAGCCAATACCACTCTTATAACGTGATCAGTTTCCAACGATAAACATTTATACCCACTGATCACGTTATCCGTGGCTACAAAAAATAGCGGCCAGACAATTAGTTGTTCACCTCTTTTTCCTAACCGCCTTTAATTCGATCGGCTGACATTGTCTATAGTCTGTTTCCAGCCTAAAAGTACCTCTATACGTCCCACCCGACCCGCGGCCATATTTCAGTTCAGTACCGCGACACCGACAAAATATCTGCAATTCTAATGCAGTGAAGTTGGCTAGGATAAGGGGACGTCATGCATTACAAATGCAGTGAAACTAGTCGCAGACGCATGTCATTATACTGAAGGATTATGCCGGCTAAAATTTTGCCTTTGTGAATAAATAAATACATTTGGCCAGTTAATAAGGGTACTGTTGGCTTAAACGTTAACTCAGATTAGGGACCGTGGACAGTGCATGAGTTAAATTCAGTTTGTAAATGTTTTATCGAAATTAGATATTTATTTAATACTTTTATTTAAATTCTTACATTAAGGGCAGGTGCTAATAAATCTACCAAAATGGACCTTTGTTTTAAGCAACTCTAACCAAATACTCTTTTTTGTTATTTGGATATAAATGGATATTGTAGTTTAATAAAAATATCTTTGTTTATTGTGGTTGAAAACATGATATGAACAACTTCGTTCGATAGAAAAAATGTTAGAAAACAGAGAGTTATAAGATCGTTTATCGGGTTTTATTCAAAAATAGTTAATGTTTGTTTCTAAAAATGAATCAAATGATAGGTTTTGACCTCTAGGTACTATATTTGTGGATAATAATGCTAAAATGTTTTGCATATCGATCAAATATAACAGTTAGCACGCAGCACGCTACATTTCTGAGAGCGGGGGCTAAGGCAATGTGAATACCTACACACGGTACTGGAAGAGCGCCTTAAGGTAAAAGGGTGCTCTCTCCATACAAACGCAGTCAACTGTTTCCTTCCTGGATAATGACACTAGCAGAAATATTTTTGTGCCATAAAACCTATAACTGCCATGACTATGCCCCTATGTTTTGGTTGTTTTTTTTTCATTTTCTAATTATCATAGAGATTAAGATTTAACAAAAAAAACATAGGGGCATGGTCATGGCACTTATAAGTTTTATGCAACAAAAATATTTGCTCTAGTGTCATTATCCAGGGAGAAAACAGTCGACTACGTTTGTAGGAAGAGAGCCCCCGGTACCCTTTCCTCTTAAGATTCTTACTTCCTTATAAGTACCTACAGGTGCCTTATCAATAACTCTGAATAATTTTAAACAATCTGGTACAACTACATGGTCATAAAATATTTGGTAAAAGCGACCTGACCCTTCTTCGCATAGTAGCATAGGACAATTCTTTTAATCGTTTTTTTATTTGAGGTTACGTGGTCAGATAGACAGCGACGCGACAGTTTCTTCGTTTTATAATTAGTGTAAAATATACATTACCTAATTATTTTAATTAGCACTTTATTGCTAGTATAGTAGAGTTGAAAATATCCTTTATTCACAATCTTTTTTTAAAAGTGCGTGCGTATAAATAAATAATCCACAATATTAAAACCTAAAAGCTATAAAATACACAATCCAAATTAAAAAATCCAACAAACAAAGTTTTAAACTCGACATTAAAATAAATTTTCATACAAAAAAACGTTGTTACATTTTAGAGTGTTAACAAAGCTGTGTACCAGTGTATTGTGAATAGCTCGCGGCATACTTTATCTCTCACAGTTTGCCAACAAACGTGGACTGATAGCCTTTAGAGACTACAGACTTCCTATCAGCCGATATCTGTCTATACATATAAAATTCTTTCGCCTTATACATATAAAATGCTTTGTCCTGAATGACTGACTGACGGATCAACGCACATCCTAAACCGCTGATCGTAGAAACCTGAAAATTGGAGGGCGTATTCTTTGTGTGACGTTGGCATCCGATAAGAAAGGATTTTCTGAAATTCTACTCTTAAGGGAGTGAAAAGGGGGGGGGGCAAAGTTTGTATGGGACGATGTGATTCCTTGGTCCATTTTCAACTTCTACGCGGACAAAGTCGCGGGCATAAGCTAGTCTACCTATAAGATTTAAAGTCCTGACTGACTGAAACGTACAGCTCAAACCAACGGGCGTATCGGGTTTTAATATGGCATACAAGCATTGCTTAATACGTTTGTACAAAGATTACATAGAAACGTCTTACAAACTAAGTTAGGATATGTGCCTTCGGAACGCGCCCACCAATGAGAAGAAGGCACAAGAAACTCATGGGGTTATACCATAAAAAGTAGTACAACATCATGACGTAAGTATTCCCTTAGAAAAGATTTTGGAAAATGTAACCCCTATGCGAATGAAGTTACGTGTTAAAGCTTGTTTTTGTAAAAGCATGAAACTAAACTGACGAAGTTAGAAAGAAAGAAAAAAGAAAAAAAAATGTTGTTACAAACATAAAAGCAATACCATAAACGTATAAAATAAAAATAAAAACGAAAAAACGTAAGGATCCCAGTCTCCACCATCAATCTTTCCCACAATCGTAATCTGGTCCCTGTGTTACGGTTCCAGTCAACGATTACCAATTTTTACAATCGTAATCTGGTCCCAGGACCCCGTTCGAACCAGTTGGCACAATGGTCACCATGCCGGACTGCCAAACACAGGGTTGCGGGTTCGGTTCCCGCCTCAGACAAGTATTTATGCTTAGATATTTGTCTGTGGTCTGGTTGTTTCTATGTATTATAAGTATATATTTGCAAAAGAAAAGTATATAAGTAGTATATCCGTAGCACCCATAACACAAGTCTAGTTACTTAGCTTGGGGCTAGATGGCGATGTGTGGAATGTCCTGCAATTTTTAGTTGGCCTAGAAAGCGACTAACCCTTTTTATTCAACTTCAAACGTAAAATGTCGAGTTTACGTTTGAAGTTGAATAAAAAAGGACATCGCCATCTAGCCCCAAGCTAAGTAACTAGACTTGTGTCTCATCATCGATTGATTATTCGCCGACCCGAATAATCAATCGGCTGATAAATAAATTTGTAGTCCACGTTTTCCGGAGTACCACAAAACGAGACCACTGGACAAGCTTCCCGCAAGACTGGACTGAGTCTCTCTGTTGGGTACACACGCCTCGGGTACCTCTGAGTGAAAACCCATGTACTACCAAACAAGAGTGGCAACAAATTGTATGTTTAGATTTACATACCTGTGAAAACTACACTATAAATTGGAGACTATATGTCGCCTCTGTTATTAAAGGGTTATATTATTCAAAAGAGAGTTAAGGTGAAAGGGTACCGACGCTCTCTCCATACAAACGTAGTCGACTGTTTCCTCCCTGGATAATGACACTAGCACAAATATGTTTGTGCCATAAAACCTATAACTGCCATGACTAAGCCCCTATGTTTTGTTTTTTTTTTCTTCATTTTCTTACAACACACATAACATTGAAAATAACAAAAAGGACGAGAAAGCTTATTATCTACGTACGTTACTACGAAATTGTACTTTGTAATTGTAAATTGCGCTTAAAGCGATTTCTTCCAGGCAACCTTAGGATAGAGAAGGTCTATTTAGCTTAACTGGTAAGTCTTTTGGTGTGAGAAACACATATATTAATACCTACATAAAACAGATATAATAAACGAAATACTTAAACATAATAGGTATATCATAATATACACATCGTAATATTATATCTTTAAATGAGCAATTCTTGTATATATATATATAATTGGAATCTCGGAATCGGCTCCAACGATTTTCATGAAATTTGGTATATAGGTGGTTTCGGGGGCGATAAATCAATCTAGCTAGGAATCATTTTTAGAAAATGTCATTTTATTCGTGTTTTATCGAAACTTACTTTTTTTATCTGAAAAATATGACTCTTCCTGACATCTATTGGCGAACTACTAATACTATTTTTTGTGAGCAATAAAGTTATTCCAGCAGATGGCGTTGTTAAGTAACACGAAGTCAATGAGTGTTTGCTTTGAGATTAGAATAAGTAAAAAAAAATAAAAAATACCGAGCAAAGCTCGGTCATTCAGGTACTATTAATAATGAGAATATATTAACAAATATTTAGTAGTAGTAATAGTAAAAATAAAATGAGACAAGCATTTCTAGAAGAAGAAACAAGAATACAAATAATATACACATAATGAAAAGAAATAAGAGTCAACAGTTATATTGTTTTAACCTAAGATGTTCTACGCTACAATGCTGATCGCTTGTAAAACAAATTATAATTTAATCATAAACTTCAATAACTATTGTTATTCAGATAATACTAGATGAATATTTATCGTCTTAACAATCGACCCCTGGGAAATACACATCTGAACTTTCTACGGAGTAAGAATTTGTCATTGTCACGTAGAATCATCGGATTAATTAATCATTTTAAATATATTAACAGAGACATGTCTCGTGGGGTTTCGGTTTAAAATATTTTTTCATAAATATTAAAGACGTAAATATGTAGTTTAATGTTATTGTTTTTTAGTAATATCGACCATATTTAGTCAAATATAATAAGTCCATTATATTTTTAGGGTTCTGTACCTCGAAAGGTAAAGGAACCCCTATAAGATAATTCTCTTGTCCGTCTGTCCGGGTATCACCTCCGATTTCCTCAGGAACGGGTGGGTCTAGCAAGTTGAAAACACCAGATCCTGAGGTCTATAGTCTCTATTGGGTGTATAAAAATCAATCAACACGATAAAAAGATATGCGCAAATTTAGATTTCGCGAAAACTTGTAAGTACTTACCAAAATTTACCTTAATTGTTTTCGCTCTGTAAAGCCGTTCCAGTGCTTCCCTTCAAAACTTAACCTTGTAAGTTACTATACAAAAATCCCTATCTTATCAGCCACAGGACATCCACTGCTGAACATAGGCCGTCCCCGAAAACTTCCGGAGCGATTGGTCGCTTGCTCTCTGCATCCAACGTCTTCCCGAGTCGTCCGTCCATTCAATCGGAGGCCGTCCCGCGCTGCGCTTTCCGGTACGTCTCCTGGCTAGGACTTTTGGCCCCAACGGCCATCAGTCCCAGTCATATTAGATTCTGATCTAGAAGAAATATCCCCAGATAGTGTTGATATCTTTACTTATAGAAAAAGCAACAAAACAATATATCAACTACAGAAAGACAGCTTTCAATAGAACGCCAACCAACAAAACATTTGGCAAAGCCGTCGATTTTCTTCAGCAATCAAAACAAAGACATTGTCTGGTTTGAACATAGATTGATATACACGAATCATCAATCAAACTATAGCACCATTACTTCCATTCCACTCATAACACGCAGAACAATGACTTTACAAAAGGCGAATTTCATTAATAATGCGAAATGTTATTTTGATCAACACTGTAAGCACTTTCGATTCGTGTGGCGATGATGAATCGTAATTGAGTTCAATAAGAAAGTTTATAATCATTTGAGTTGTTTTGTGTTAAGTTGCTTTACAACTTATCTGTACTTATAATAAAGGAAGAGAGGATGAATAGTCTGTACTTAGCAAACTAAAAAAACAAGAGCTTTTCGGATATCCAATCCTTGGTTTTAAAAGTACAAACCAGCTTATCTTAAGATTTTTCGAATCTTAATTTTTTCGTAAGGCCTAAATTTTTTTCTGAACTAGGTCTCCTCGCCAACTTGCGATAAGGAACTTTGTTCTAAAATGAAATTGAGAAAAAAATATAAATCGGGACTTACGCTGGTGAAACCGCGGAGCGCAGTTAGTTTCATTGACAGGATTCATCTTTTAATATCATGGAAAAATTGAAAAAGTAAATTATCATTCGACATTTCATTAGAGTCTTACTTGAATGTAAAAAATGTCATTTGTAGAAAAAGGGTCTGTTCCAATCTTTAAACCTGAAATAATCAAATGTAAGCTTAGATACTTTTACAAAAGATGTCATTTGAGATCCTACGTCTTGATTCTACAGATTCAACCATTATTTGTCCACTAATCCTAGTTTACACCGTAAGCTACGCCCACATTGATCGTGAAATAAAAGGCAGTACAAACAACGCATCAGGTGTGGTCATACTGTAAGGAAATAGCGTATAAATCACGCGCGTATAGGTCTTCCACGAAAGCAGGCTACATCTTAGACCGCATCGTCACTTACCATCGTTTCAGGTGATGGTCAAACGCTGACTTATTGATTATAAAAAATAGATTAAAAAAAAAACATAAATACTTTTATGGCACATTTTCTTCATATTCCTCTTTCAAGTCAAGGCACGACACAATATCCTACGATATGAGAATATTGTGTCAGAAGCCAGTTAGTGCTGTCCAATTTAATATAGATTGAATTCTATATTGAATACTTAGGAATTTGATAAGAGTTTCCATCCGTCTACTTCTTCTTCGATGATTGACTAGAATCAGTTTGAGATAAAGTGTAAATCGCTAACCGCTGCCAGTCACAATGCAACTCGCAATAGGCTGCGTTCAGACGGCAGACTGCGTCGCCCGCGGCTCCTGCCGCCGTAATCAACGGGCTTTGTACCCGAGATGGGAATTACAGATACGCAGTCTGCTCGTGCCCTGTTCTCTACCTTACTGATACTCAAACAAATGCCTACTTACTGAATGTATGCAAAGTAAAATAGGAGTGCAGAATCGTTTAATATTATTGCAGGTTTACAGAAAACGATTACGGTGATAATACTTACACAAACGAACGTGGAGTTGAAGTAGTCGTGTTTGAAAACTAACACTTTTATGAGGAAAAATGGGTACATTTAGCTGTAATCGACACCGCTTTGTCAACTATATTTTCTTGGCATACGTGAAACAAGAAGTAAACAGCACACTCCTTTTTTAACCCCAGGTTAAGCTACCCCTTTGCTATATCAATATCATTGACTTGGTTCTATATTAACGGTAATAGATTCTAAACTGTAGACGATTGTGACATCCGTTTCTAGTTCGATGGTGTGGATTATTTTTATCTACGGCACCAGTAAGTCAGTTTTTAGTTGTTATCTAACTTCCTATTCTTTTGGAAGGAAACTTGTAATAAAGGAAGGTTAGATAGTTTGGAAAATGGTGCTAAATCATGCTAGTTTGGTTTGGTTGAAAATTTTCTTATTTTTGACTAACTGCAATGTGATATGACCCGAGTCATATTGCTAATGTCTTATTGGGAGCGGTGTTGACCTAGTGGTAGATACCTCGACTTTCATTGCGAAGGTCGTTGGTTCGAATCCCTTCTGGCCGTGCACCAATGGATTAACGTTGCGCTTACGGTGAAGGAAAACATCGAGATGAAACCCGCGGCTTGGTTGGCTCTAGACGTATTGACGAGTCCTCTGGACAAGGTCGACTAAGCTGAGAGGGTGGTATAGATTCTGGGCAAGCCTATTCCATCTAATACATATGCCAGGCACTGCAGCGCCCTGAATCTATACATGCTCTAGCATGGAGTAAAGCTGCTGGCGGCTGGATACTTTATATCATCTGTGCATATTTTGTAGTTTTCAACAGGCAAGTAACTCGCCCATATCACAAAGAAAGCCACATATTTAAGCCTGTGTACCGTTCACACAGCTTCACCTACGGCTGTCTTTTGTTCTTTCCATTAGCCTACAAGGCCCACCCTTGTTTAAGTGATGGACATTTTGTAAATAACTATGAATTTATAGTGGGGTGCGTTCGTTATGTACAAAACGCTTTTACGTCGTTACTCTACCCTTGTTTTACGTAACCTGTAAATTGGTTCACGTTAAACAATAGATTTAGGGTACCTACCTACGTTTTTGTTCTGAAAATATGTGACTCATCTCTTTGAGACTTAGACCCACAATATTTGGTTATAAATTATGTTCCCCATCGTACGTCCAAAAAACACCTAGATCAACGACAAATAATGAGTAATTTAGAAAATATACAAGGTTATTGCTAATGAATGATATATAAGAAAGCGGTTGAGGGCTATTTCTGTACCTTAACAATCAATTTATGTTCTACACGACTTTTTGTCGAAAATTTCGAGGTTATATTTACCCGAAAACCTGAAGATTATGCTTATATTTTAAGTTTTATCGGTTCATCTAAGTCCGAATGGCCTATATTTAAAACACAGCTGATTATGGAAATAACATAGGTAACCTCAAAATTTGCAAAAATGTTCGAATTTCCAGTCGTAGAACAAAAGTTGTTGGGTGCACAAGATTAGCCCTTAAATGCTTTTTTATATGATAACCAAAAACCCTATATAGGGGCCAAAAAAGAACCCTCCCTGTTTTCTTCATCATAGTCTGGTAATAAAGATCCACAAACTAGACTGACTACAATTATAATTTGTACAAAACCTTGAAAGTACAATATCGCTCTCAAATTCACTTTCACATTTCTTAATACACGTCAAAGAAAGTTTCATAAGTCAAGCGAGATTCCGTGTATTTATAGTACGCATTGACACTTATTGGCAACGCTAGCTCTAGCTGTGTTTTGTGTACGAGTGATGGATGACGCCGAATCAGACTTGAATCAATCTTCGTTCCAGTTATCCAACCGTTGAGATTGAGAGTTTCGGGGACAATGGGAACTGTTTCCTTGTTGCATTTCGTTAATATTTTATTGTGTCTGTTGATTTATTGTGTAAAAATAGATAGATAGATAAACACTTTATTTGTACAACACACAAAACATTGAAAATAACAAAAATGATGAGAAAGCTTACGAAATTGTACAAACAGGCGACATTATCGCTTAAAGCGATTTCTTCCAAGCAACCTTAGGATGGAGAAGGTCTGTTTAGCTTAACTGGTAGGTGGTGCTGGGTTAGCAACTTTTTAATCCAGTATTATAATCCCAACCTGCGGTTTTGTCATGTGGCAATAAAGCAAAGACGGTTGTTCTTAGCGTTATATATTTTTAAAGAATTTAGTTCCTTCCTTTCATAAAAGTGAATAAAATAAACTTAAAAGTAAGTTTAATGCACCCAGGTGCTGAAACTTTACAAAAAGTGTATTTAATGCACCTAGGTGAATTAGCTCAGGTGCATTAAGTCTACGACGTCAACTTTTCAACTGATATTAATTGCTTCGGCCGTCTATGGAACCGAAGTTTTAGAAATGGTTCCGTACCAGGCTTTTTATTTACTTGTATATTTAAAAATAGTAACAAAGTCAAATTCATAATTTCTATATTCATTTGGAATTCGCATGAAATCACATTGAAATGTCTTAACAACCATGATACTTAGATATTATACATACATACTTAGATATTATGCGCTTTCGGAAAGCGCTCAACAATGAGAAGAAGGCACAAGAAACTCATGGATTTTTTTTGTGATTATGATCACAAAAGTTTTCGAAATTAGGTATTTGAAATAGAGCAATTAAATTAATGTCCATGGGTTCTTATTAAGGTAATATGTAGTGCCATAGTAAGCCTTACCGCACAATTTATGCTTAATAAAATTTTTGAATACTTATTTTTTATCACAGTTGCTCATAAAGTGGATCTTATTCAACGGCTTTTAGGCTCATAATCCAACATATTATGCACGCGTGCGTTTTAGATTTGTTAACTAGTGCTGTAAAGTTATCCCGAAAAGGTAGGTACCAAAGAGTTTTTAGCTAGCAAAAATGGTTGTCTCTAAAGTCGGTTTACGAACGAAAATTTTACGTGATAATGACTTAGAAAACGATTAAAAATTGAGTTGTTTATTTTTTGTTTTTTCTTTACCTAAATATATTGTTTTTCCGTACCATTGTATTTTGTTCTTAACCCCCGACGCACAAACAAATAGAAAAACCCTAAAAAATAATGTATGTCACACGAGGATGTATAGGTTAAAAGTCTTTAGCCTGGCCTTTCCGGAGCATAATTAACAAAAAAATATTGCCTTAAAAAAATGTAAACATAGAGTTATCACAAATATTTTGTTAATTATTATTTTGTTTTCTTTTCAAGTATTTTCTTTTATTCGCAACTGTGATAAAAAACGTCGTACGATATACGTGTGGAATTGATATTTGCATCTTGGCTTCTATAACACGCTCGCTGCCGCTCGCGCGTCATAAACCGCCTCTATGCAAAGATCAATTTACCACACTTATATCGTAATGTACTATTAATGATACTTATACCCAATGATTTTTTTTGGGTATAAGTATCATTGACTAAGTGGCGTAATTGGTAAGCGCACTTGAACGGTATTTAAGGGATGCGAGTTCGAGTCTCGTCTCAGTTGCAATTTTTGTAGACGCATTTTTCCCTGAAAAATATTTTCAGATACTTATATCCTTGAAATAATTGTACCTAAACATTGATATAGCAAAACGAATATCTCAAATACCCTTTTTATTTTTATGCTAATCACTGTATAGTATCGACGTTTATTGAGCTGAAGTTTTAAACAGGTAACAGGTGCAAAAAACGATTACAATAGAAATATTGAGGACAATTTAGTCCAAAACGGTGTCCAGGGACTCGGAATAAAGGTTTCTACTTTCTATATTTGGGCAATTATTGGCTCAATTCACATTGGATTGTAATACTTATTTATGTAAATTATTTGTGGATTTTGTATTTAATAAGGTCTGTTTAATTTTGTAAATTTTAGTAACGATACGATTTTTTATATGTAGATGGTAAATAGGAGATAACTGTTACCGATAGATAGATAAATTCTTTATTTTAAAGACCATTTAACTATTTTTCATTTATTTTTTATAACGATGATGTCCTTTTTAAACCTTGACGTAAAAACGACGAGGTGTTATAAGTTTGACGTGCCTGTGTGTATGAGTGTGTGTGTATCTGTGGCATCGTAGCTCCCGAAAATGTCCTTTCTCAGAATGCTATCTTCCCCCAAATGTTCTTTTTTTCTTCTTCTTGTTATCGGAATGTCCTTTTCTCAAAATGTACCTTTCTTAAATCGTACAATTTCTTAAGTTACAAATAAGTCAAATGCACACTAAGCTTTGTACGTCACTGGACTATCATTAAACCTAAAATTGCCTTAAGTCTTCAAACAATCACATATTTAACCAAAAATAATAATATTCAGAATATCTGTAGGCAGAAAATGGAGAGTTTGTAGTAGGTATAGAAAGCCTAAAATAGAACTATTGTTAGAACGTATAAAACCAAAAAGTATGAATCGAAAATCGATATAATGTGTATGTTGTGGGGGCGGAAGCGGATGTGGCGCCATAAATCCGCTGTTCGAGTCCGCCCAACGAACTTCCGGTTGGAAAATGTGCGCCGCCCTCCACGAAACGGACGAAATTTTTATACTAGAGCTAGAGTGTGTGCGTGATAAAAATGCGTTAGGTATCTTTTAAAAACTAGTTTGTTAGCAACTTTATTGCTGAACTTTGAGACTTGGATTCTAAAAGTTTTTATTTTTTTACATTATATTAACATGGTCACCTTGTAATTAGCGTCTAAATTACTAAAAATAAGACAGCGAAAACAAAGAAAATTAGGTCAAACGAGAACTTGGAAAATATTTTCATCATCCTTACTAAGTCGCTTTGTACCCGTATCATCCAAATGGAAAGTAGGACTTTTCCGCCTAATGACGCATTAAAGTTCAAGTTCATAATTCTTTATTCCATCGGATCAATGATCTTAAAATTTAATGACTCAAAAGCTTAGTTAGAATGTATTAAAGAATGGCACAAAAGCTCTTTCGCCCTCTGAAGATTGCATTATTTTGGGTCGATTTTTTGTCATGGCACGGCATGTAGCCAGATTTTCAAATTACTTTCATTTTTTTATCCTAGCAAGAATGATGAAAAGCACTATGTTACTGATGTGGTCTACAGCCCTTGCCTTTGGCTCGGTCCGCACTCGGGGTCGGGAATCAAAGTCAAAGTCATTTTTTTTTTATTCCTTTAGATGCTTAATACATTTGTACAAAGATCACATAGAATCGTCTTAAAAAAACTAAGTTAGGATGTGTGCCTACGGAACGCACCCACCAATGAGAAGAAGGCACAAGAAACTTATGGGGTTCTTTTTTCATTTGATATGGCTCACAAAATTCAATATTACAAATATTTGAAAGTATTATTTGAAATGGAGCAACTAAAGTCACGTCCATGGGTTGTTATCATTAAGGTAAGGAAGTATCATAGTACGCCTTACTGCACAATTTATCCTTTATAAAATTGTTGAACCTGTTAATGGACATGTCTTATTCATCTTTAGGTAATCTATACATTTAAATGCTTTGTCCTGAATGACTATCTGACTGACGGATCAACGCACAGCCTAAACCGCTGATCGTATAGACCTGAAACTTGGAGGGTGTGTTCTTTTTATGACTTAGGCATCCCATAAGAAATAATTTTCCGAAATTCTACCCCTAAGGGCGTGAAAAGGGGGGCAAAGTTTGTATGGGACAACGTGATTTCTTGGTCCATTTTCGAATTTTACGCGGACGAAGTCGCGGGCAAAAGCTAGTTTATTATAATAGAGCATACATGTACTATTAAATGACCTGATTATTATCCGGAGCCTACTACCGGCCAATTTCATATTTTCATAAAATCATATTTTAACCCTCTATAGACACAATGTACCAACCTATCCTAGAGGACGTTTCTAGAAATATCCTTCGTCTCTAAGACACAATAATGAACAAAACTCTTATATCCACGTGCCCAACATTATCTCGAACTGGCTAAAAGGAAAAAGTGTAGCTGTAACTAAATATAGGTGCCATTTTCTTCCCAATGTTTTGGTTTACTTTATAAAATAAGTAAGTAACAAAATTTTGTTCTATCCTAACTTGTTGTCTATATTGGACTTGTTTCGTTACTTCTTTTCTAAGCTGTATCTACATTACACTCTGCTGACCGAACTAACTGGCACTGCCTGAGAAGGTACTACAAAGCAATATCGCGAGGTATTGCGTAATTTAGTAGGTTCCTTAAGTAATTGTGGAGCGGGGGAAGAGGTGAGTAACGTCTTTTATTAAGGTGATATCAATAAATAATAATACCTTTCCAATAATCTTAGTGAGTTACGTGCTAGAGGACAGGGTACCGGCGCTCTCTCCATACAAATGTAGATTAGGTTTCAATAAAACTAAATGTCGCAATGCCTTTTTCTCTAATTTGAAATGTTATTCGACTGATTCCTCCCTGGATAATGACACTATAGCAAATATTTTTGTTGCATAAAACCTATAACTTCGTCGTACAGTCGTACCATATACATACACGTTAAGCGAACGCTTGGCCGAGCTACATGGTAGGCGGAGTGTGGGCGTGTTAGGTTTTATTTTCGTTACGGAATTTCTTGATTCGGTCGCCGCACTCAAAGCCCGCGATAAAAGCCATGCAATAGCTTATAAAAAGACATAGGGGCATGGTCATGGCAGTGATAAGTTTTATGCAACCAAAATATTTGCTATAGTGCCAGTATCCAGAGAGGAAACAGTCGACTACGTTTGTATGGAGAGAGCGCTCGGTACCCTTGCCTCTTAACAATACGATTTGTATCACGCTAGAATCGGTAGACTAATGTAAAATAGGACTTAAGAAAACATTGAATTTCCTGAAAGCGTTTGAAGATTTGTAGATAAACTTTGCTGTTATAAAAGAAGTCGAAAAAATCACGTTGTCCCATGCAAACTTTGCCCCTCTTTTTCACCCCCTAAGGGGTATAATTTTGGAAAATATTTTCTTATCGGATGCCTATGTCATACAAAGAACACACCCTCCAAGTTTCAGGTCTCTACGATCAGTGCTTTAGGCTGTGCGTTGTTCCGTCAGTCAGTCATTCAGGATAAAGCATTTTATATGTATTGGGAAGATATACCTACCTATGTTCATTGAAATCGCTTAAAAATCGTTCACGGTATCGGCTGTATTGTATCATTCGTCTTGTGCGAGTCGAGTATCGAACGCATTGACCTCAATGAGGTGGCAGTTGGCGAACCGCCCGAGCCATAACCCTCGTTATGTTATACCAGCCTGGTACTCCGGTGCGATATCGTATGGCATATGGCAGACATCTTTTTTTCAATTTTGCTTAACAACCGTCGATGTGCCTAAGTTATTTTTAATTTTATCATATCGCACAGCTAGATCGAAACTGTTGTAACTCAAAAAACATGATTTTTGGGAAATGGCAAAAAACTGATATTATGAAAACTATGCACGATAGCAACATTCTGTAAAAAGATTTTGAAACTTATTAGAAAATAAACCATTATGATATTAATCAGGTAATAAATTAAGTCTTAGATAATGAGAAAACGACTATTTTCTAGTTATTACACTTTTGTACTATAGAATAGTGCATGACTCTAAAATTATTTATAATTATTTCAGTTTTGTTGCAATAAAATTGAGTTACAACACTTTTTATTTAAACCTGTTACTGATAGGATTGTAATACAAAACTGTTTTAAAATAATAAATGGTCACTATAAAATAGCTAAATAAATAAAATTCCGTATGGTCATTAAAAATATTAGTATTTAATAAAATGTGGTATTTTAATCAAAAAAATTACAAATTTTTTTGTAATCTTACATTACTATCAGATATTTATGTGTAATCGATTAAACACCCATTTTGAAAACGGCATACGCGTAAGCACTTAATACGAATTTATTCTTTTGTTGGCCCCCACAGTTGTCCGAATAAAAGATAAATTAAATTAAAAGATAAGATTAAACCGAATAAAAGATAAAATAAAAGATAAATGATAAAATTCTTCGCCTGTATTATAAACCATCAACTTTTCTATATAATTAAGTACACAGCTTCCGATTTCATTAGCACCACGTTTGGCTACTGTTTCATCCCAAAAGTAACATACTACATTTTTTGCTTTTAAATCGCTTACTGTAAAATTAAAGCAATTAATTCTAGATTTATAAAAAAACAACGAAACTTGGCCTTTGGGAACTGGCATCACAGCTTGCAAATCGTATACAGCTACCTTTACATCTGTCCTATGTTTGTCTATTTCTTTTTCTTTACTTGATAGGTATTTTTCTTTTAGATGAGTTTCATAGCTTTCAAGCAATTTTGCTTTATCGTTTGGATCAGCATTTTTATAACTCTCGCACAGATCATTCTCGCACAGGTCTTTCTTGGGAATGTAAAATGAAATGTTGAACTCAGTGTTGAATATCCGATTAAAAGTGGACAGTGTTGCAGATGGTAAACTATCTTTTGTTCTATTATTTGAATAGTCTCTGTATAGATCGGCCAGTGTTCTGTCGGATTGAATAAATTCTCGAGTTGTCTGGCCTCTTAGGTAATGCGATTCTATCCTCGGTATGGAATTTATAAAATCTATCACACTTTGCTTTATTTCAGGAGATATTGTTGCGTGATGGTCGTGTTTACCCCTTAGATCTCCTTGTAAAAATCTATTTTCACTTCTCTTTTTAAGTGCTGTTTCAATAGGTCTGTCGTTCAAATCTAGTGTTGCTTTAAAAAAACGTTTGCATACTCGTACACGGCTGCCGTTTACGTCAAAGTAAAATGCTTTATTTAAGGCTCTTAAATTTTGGGTGCTCGAATACCTATACTTTGGTTTGATTTCTTCTATATGCATTAAAATGTAGTCTCTTTGAAGTTGCAGATCAGCCATATCCCAATAATTCTTAAAAATACTTTGCTTGGTATTTTCATCAACTTTGTGACTACATTTAAGGCGGCAATTTTCGCCGCATCCTTGGCGGACGGCTTTTCCTGAAAATGGTTTCTTCGACTTAGACATTGAAATATAAGCCTTGCCAGAGTTTCGTAGCTGCTTTGCAATAGTGGTTTTCCACTTTTCTGGTCTTCACACTTTTTTTTTCCTCTCTTTTCTTCAACTTCGTTATTGGTTCCGGCTTGACTATTTTGAACTTCCGCTGAATCGTTCCGTTGAGAAACTGTAGACTCAGAAGAGCTGTCAGAGGAACAAGATGATGAAGAAGAGGAACTAGATGAAGACGAAGAGCTGCTTGAAGATGGAATGCTTGGGAAAACAGGAACTAGTGTGGTTTTTCTGTGGTCCACATCATAATTTGGATCAGCATCAGAGTCATCAAATCACTCTCATCACTTCGAATAGGCGAATACGTAATAATCTGTGTTATTTTGCCTCAAACCATTTGCATTAAACGAAGTGCTTGGGAGAGATAAATTATGAACGACGTCTCCGACTTCATCTTCTAAAATAAAAATAACATAAGAAACACACTAATATGAAGAACTGTTGACTGGTGGATGTTGACTGGTGGATGCTGGTGAATCAATTTCAGCTGAATTTGTTAAGTCATGGAGTGGAATGTTTTGTAATCGTTGATTATTAGAAGAATTCTTATCGTTTTCTAAATTTTCTTTTGTTTGCAAGGCCAGTTCAACAAAAAATCGCGCGGCTCGCCATGTTTCTGAAAATAAAAGACAATAAGTAAACAAATCATCAAAAGTGTAGTAAGTCAAAAATATGGATTTAATCTAATTTTAAAGCTATTATGAGTATTATAAGTGACCAATTCGACTTAATTCCTTTTAAACAATGACAAAACATTTATAAAAACGCACCTATTCAATAAATAACGATGCAAATGTGAAAAAAAAAATCACCATAAAAACAGTATTATCTCAAAAAATTAAAAAATACTCATTAAAACTGTAGTAAAACGAAATAAAAATCCAAAACAGCTATGCAATAAGTAACAAAACTGACTTAAGTCAAAATACATCACAAAACAAAGTGTATTAAAACCAGCAAAACTGTATTAACTCAAAATACTTAGTAAGATTTTCAATAGTTTACTCACCAAAGGTGTCGCAACTCAAAATACAACACTTTTAAAACGAGCGCACCGCGTCCTAGTTGCACGAGTGGGTGTGGACAACTGACGATGCGGCGGTTTTGATGCGCGGGGGAACGGGCGGTCGTTCAACAAAACTGATTCGTCTCGCCATCTCTTGGACACTAAAGTAAACTGAATTACTTCGGTTTTATTGCCGTGTAGGTAATCGTATCAGGAATCCGAATATGATGTTAACTCAATATGCGACATTTTTGAGTTACAACAGTTTCGATCTAGCTGTGCGATATATTCTAATTTACCACAACAAAAAACAAATGGTGGTCTGTAAAGCCGGTTTACGGACGATAATTTTACGTGATAACGGCATAAGAAAACGATAAAAATTAAGATTTTTTTGTTATTCCTTTATACATGGTTGTAGCAAGGGGGGTGGATCATCGGTTACTGGGGGGTGGGGGACCTCAGTACTTATCGATTCAACCCCCTTGTATGTTCTGCAATAATAAGTGGTTCAAAAGTTATTTGGACTTTAGTGAAATTTTAAAAATACTTGGTATAGGTCGGCCAACGAATGATGGCCCCCATCGAAAATTGGTGGGGATGGTTTGCGTATGTACAATCGCGCACAGGCTTACTAAAGCCTAATCGTCATATACCCTCGTTTAATATTTTGCCCAACCCGAAAAACATTCCTATAAATTAGAAAATTAGGCAACGTTCTGCACCGGAACTAAAATTACATTGAATTTTAACGCATTAGGTTATCCAATTTTACAATTTAGACTTAGGCAAAGTTAGGTGTGTGTGGATTTTATGTGACAGTACTTACACGACTAATGACGTGCGGGAGCGGGACAGAACGTGGCTAGAGACGTGTGTGCGGAACAGATGTGAGCAACTGAGGGTCAGTTGCTCATTCCCTTGCCCTTCACTCCTGTCATTCATTCATTCATTCATTGCCCTTCACTCCTGTCCCCCCGCCAAACGGACCTAAAAATTGAGTTCTGCACATCCCCCAGAGGCCATGATTCGCTGTTTGACTTATAAATAGCTACTACTTCTTCCAAAAAGTCTTCAAGAATATTTCATCTGACTTATTTTACGATAGAATTAATTAACTTGAACCATATCAATACCAAAGGCGTTTCCCTACGGCATAATGATTTCGATACAGGCTGCAATTTCTGATAATTATTCGGTACGAGGCAACAACAAAATTAAATGGATTTCCTGTAAAATGTTGTGGAATAAACCTAATTAAGTTATAAAGGTAAAATAAATATATTTTGTTTAATTAATCTTAATTACCTTTATTAATGGGAGTATTCGATAAAGTAATCTTTACAAATTGTGTAGTGGAAAACTGAAAATTGGAAATTAACGTATTAGTGATTAACTTAAAACGAAAAGTATATATGTAGTATATCCGTTGTCTAGCAAGTCTAGTTACTTAGCTTGGGGCTAGATGGCGATGTGTGGAATGTTCTGCAGAATGTAATTATTTAATCCTAATGAAGTTATATATACCCAGTTATTTGTCTGAAGTATTATAAAACTAATGTCAGTACCAAGTTTTAATACCATCACATCACACATTCCAACATGTCTCGGTCTATTATGAGCATAAATTAAATTACAAAAGTTTCTAATTGTTTCGCCGGTTAAGGCGCTCTTCCAGTACCGTGTGTAGGTATTCACATTACCTTAGCCCCCGCTCTCAAAAACGTAGCGTGCTACGTTATATTTGATCGATATGCAAAACATTTTAGTATAATTATCCACAAATATAGTTCCTAGAGGTCAAAACCTTTCATTTGATTCATTTTTAGAAACCAACGTTAACTATTTTTGAATAAAACCCGATAAACGATCTAATAATTCTCTGTTTTCTAACATTTTTTCTATCGAACGAAGTTGTTCATATCATGTTTTCAACCACAATAAACAAAAATATGGTTATTAAACTACAATATCCATTTATATCCAAATAACAAAAAAAAGAGTATTTGATTACTTAGAGTTGCATAAAATAAAGGTCGATTTTGGTAGCTTTATTAGCACCTGCCCTTAACGAAACTCATTATTCGCTTTCGCAACTTGTGCTTGGATTAGATTTCACAAACTTTGTACTTGGATTTTGTATTTGTATTGACACGTGTTTGTATATTTTAGAAGCGAAATCTTATGTCGTTTTCAGAAGGTAGATACTTACTTACCATTTAACTTACAATAGGGGTAACGCTTAACTTAGTACTCTGAAAAATAAGGGATAAAATGAACCTATTTTTAGAGACTTTTATTTGAACATCAAGTAATACTACATTCTGGGAATTAATGAATTTATTTGTGACTATTATTTGAACACCATGTAATACGACATTTTGGGAATGAATGTATTTGTATCCATAAAAGGCAATTAATGACTTTATACCTTTCTCGAAAACCTAAACGGTACAGGATAGTGATTTTTTAAGTTTAGATTTTATTCCCAAATTTACTCTGCTGTAAATACGATATATGACTTGACTATGCATTCTTTGTTATAGCTTTACTTCAAAGTCTACAATGCATACTCACATTATTTACATTTAAAGCAAAGATAAAAAAGTATACCAATGTTATAAATCAATAAAAACAATATTACAAACGTAAATATTAGCAAAAAATGCTTATGTTCGTTTGCAAAAACGGCAGCAAATGCAATAAATCAAACCAAATTCATAATGAAAATTCAGTGTTACATCAAAACTCAGATTGGTTCATATAAATCCAACTATTTTTATTGCTTCACCTCGTGAAAAAAAGGCCACCGAACGGATTTGATTGCTGAAGTGTGTCCATACTTTTTGCTGAGCATTTTATGTTTTGCTGAAATGCTTTCAGCATTTTCATCCCCATCTGGTGACCAAAGTCCGGAGCAGATGTCGCCTCAAACTAATAAATGGCAAGCACCCTCAGGGAAATTAAAAATAGTTTTGCAAAAACCAACAAGATAGACATTCTGGTTTTTTGCTTAAATGTGACGGAAAATTTTCTTTACTAAGCAATTTTTCGGTGTATTTTTTCGAGAGATTAACTTTGATTAAGAAATACTATAAAATGGAAACTTATATCAAACTTTTCTGGGTTGTTTAATAAGCTTATTGAGCGTGACAAATGATTTTGCGAAACAAACCCCTGGCCCAGTGTGTTCTGGCATAACAAGCCTCAAGCTACGCAAGCAAGCGTGAATAGCAAATCTCGCATTAGCTGCAGGAGTAGGTATATTAAACAATCTTTGCGTCATGGCCAATCGTAAACGCCTTCTTAGGTCTTTATGCCCAACACGTATGATTTGAGGCTTAAAGTTTGATCCGAAAATAGCCAAAAGATATTTCAGAAATAAAAGACAATCTGAACCTATTTTGTCTTTATCTTCATTCTTCATTGACCGGAGTTTCACTAAGGAATTTTATAAGAAAAATAATTATTATTATTCAAATGCGTATCTCGGATTCTCAATTAGGAGCGCGGTACCGACTAAATTGTCCAGATGATGGAGTATACTTCCTCATAATTAAAAAGCAATAAATTAAATTAATTTATTTTAAATTAATTTAGACCTGACCTTTTGTACTGGTTAATTGATCAAATAATGAGGAGAGAAATTCTTTAAAACAACAGCCATTTTTTGGATTATGTATTGAAAATGGTTAAATATTTTTATGGCAATTATGTGCGGACATGTGTGGCAAACTTATTTAATAACTGCATTAATCCGCTGTACAAAGAGAGGGTTCCGTTTTTTAACAATGGATTAAAAGTAAAAGTTATATATAAGTACTTAGAATTGCAAGTATTATTACTATAATAACATAACTAGTTGTACCCCGAAGTTTTATTCATGTTATTCTGCCATTATTCTGTAGATAAAAGCTATTTCTTGAGGAACTTCTGTTAGTGTTATCATTTTTAGGATTCCGTAGCCCTAACAAGGAACCCTCATAGTCTCGCCGTGTTTTGTAATGTGCATAGACGTGTTCTGCAATGAATCAATAATCTATGAGTATCTATACTAATTTATAAAGATGAAAGATTTGATTATTTGTTTGAATTGAATTGAATAGGCTCCGAAACGACTGGATCGATTTTGATTAAACTTGATATGAGGATACATTGATTTATTGGAAGTGTAATAGGCTTCTTTTTATACCGATGTTCGCACGGGAACGGTTGGAACCGCGGAGCGGTGCTAGTTAGAAAAAAAGTGGAGTTAAAAATATTAAAAATGATAAAACCTTCGCTAATGAATATTCATAGAGCAAACCAAAGGTCGTTATCGACAAGAGTTGTTTTCGATAATGTCATTCAACCCCGATGTTTCCTCTGAAGTTTCCTGAAAAACCTTTTAATTAAATAACTCTGAAAACATCGAGTAGTTGTCATTGTTGCTATTTACAGAAAAAAATGCTTTGTATTTTTGTAATGGATTTTTTTCAGAAGAACATTCAGAAAGATAAAAACTCGTACCGTATACTTTGATTAGTCTGTGATATTTTTATACGAATGCTTGTAGACTTTTTTACACGAGATCGGTCCATTGCCAGAAGTTTCGGCAAGTGCATAGAACAGATGAATTGTGACGAAATCTTTATTGCGGTTGATTATGTTAAACACTTTTAATATGATCAATCTAAAGATATTCTGTTTAAAGTCCTGTTTGACTGACTGATTGACTAACTGATATATCAACGCATAGCTTAAAACTGCAGGTCTTAGAGATATCAAATTTTGAGGGGCTTGTTTTTTATGAAGTGTTGATTTCCATTAAGATTGATTTTTCCGAGTTAAAATGGCAGGCAGAAGCAAGTATTCTCATCTATATCGTTCATAGAATTTTGCTTACACCTACGAGTAAGCATGTTCACCGATTTTACCCCTCCATTTCCCACTTGAAAACACATCTCGTATTCTTAATGAAAATCCTTACCGATGCAGGCATCTATTAAAACCAGCGCATGTACGCATTAAGGGGAGGTTATATTTATTTACACGAATTCGTCAAGGCACGCTGCACCAGAATCGTGTGCAGGAAATTAAAATGAACGGCAGGTGGAAATAATGAGATTCACATTACTCACAGCCAGTTCACCTGTACGAGTTTTCTTGCTAAATTAACGCTGTAATCTTAGAAATATTAAGGTGAGACTGTAAATTACGGAAATGTCGACGGTATTTTGATGTAGTGTCGGTGCTTAGCTAAGTTATTTGTGTTTAGATACAAAATATGTTCTGATATTTGGTAATTTAATAAGGTATCGTATTAAATTAAATGCTATTTACATTAAATATAAATTACAGTATGCTATTCCTATTTTTTTTAAAAGATGTACATATTATTTTAAACTAAGTATAGTTTTCAATAGTAAAGTGATTTTGTTTTTGTCTCGAAATACCGAGCTCCCCAAATTAAATCCAGAAAAATATAACTTAAATAAACAGTCTTAAATAACGTAAGAAGTAAATGTAGTGTTTTGCGTTTTTGGAATTGTGCGTAGTTGGTATTTTACGTAATTATTTCTACTAATCCGCAAAACGCCACAAAAACTCGAGTTGGTGTTTCGCGTATATGGTGTGATGCGTCTAAAGGATAATTAGGATAATACTCTTGTTATTTTTATAATTATAGTTAGTTACTAAATCAATAGTTTTCTGGTTATAAATAAGTTTACTGTAAATCAAAACATGATTCCACAAACGTTGAATACAACATTATGCAAACACTAACGTTGTATATTTACCTTACTCTAAGTTTGTTGTTTCATAGAATAATAAAATAAATACTCTGGCCAACTCTACTCTCAGAAGGAAAATCCTAACAAATAGAGCTGCCAGTTAGCTCTTAAAAATAACTTTATTTTTAACTAGCTAACCTATCTAACTTTTACCTAATCTTGTCTCTTTAAAAGTTATTAGCATTTACTACAAACTTTAACGGCTTTTTTGCCCCTTTAAAGGTCGAATTTCCAAAAATATTTTCTTAGTGCTCGCTTACGTCCCTAAAAGAAACTCTTGTAGGAGATTTGGTGATAAGTATTTTCGTATAATAAGTAGATACATATCGAAATAATTACAGACAAAGTAAAAATTTAAGACTACGATTTTTTTCTTCTATTATTATACTGATTTCTACGGAAAATTGAAATTTATGAAAAAATAGTGGTGACAGCATGTTTGTATCGATGAAAAATGTCTCTTTATATATAACCTAAATACAACAATGCATTAGCGTTATACCAGTAAGTATATACTTATGTATGACAAGTCATATTTTCACTTTTATACAAAAAAAACCTTCAACTGCGCTCTACACCTCCATGCTACATTTACATCTTAAGAGCGTGCAGATATTCAAATCCTTTTAGTACAAGAACGTATCTCAAGCAAAAAGTCCTTACTTAACCGAAATACTCACTAAATATTCTTAACATCTCAATGCATGTTCCACTTAGGAGGTTTTAAGGCCACATTCCACCACTCTGACGTAAAATATTTCGCGCAACGGTTGTGCTTCGTGTAGATTATGCAATGCACTGCGCCTTAATAAAGTACAGGCGCTGGGGATAACAGCTTGTTGAATTATGCAAGTGCTATGTACGATGTAACATGTTTTTGGGAAATTAAATTCAGTGACAAACGATTGTGGAAATTTTGGATTTAGAATGTTATTTATTAAGTTGTATGCATTATTCAAATCTATTATTACATATTGCTAAGAATTTAATAAGATAGTTGAAATTTATGAAAAATTTGTAGTGAGACCGTATTTATATTGATAAAATTCGGGGAGAACTTACGCTAGTAGCATTCATATTATGTACCTCTATCTGTACACCAGTATGTCTGCCATGTTCAGCACATAATGCCCGATAGAAAACGGTCTTAATATAAAACGACATAGTGGAGATAAATAAACAGTGCATTTTGAGTAACAAATTAGAACAACGATTCCTGTACAAGACCTTGATTATAACCAAGTCACATACAAGTCATATGTTCTGAGCACTTGCTTGTTATTATGAGACTCGCAAAAATAACTCTAAAGAGAAGACCGAAATTGGTGTTGGCAAGTTTCGTAATTAGTGTCGTGAAAGAGTCGTGAAACCACACTCTGGATGACGACGATGAAATTTAACAATGACTTCTTGAAATGGTGATGATGTCAGCATTCGAGGCAAGTTTAAACATATGATAAATTGACTTTTAGAAGAATGATTGCGATTAAACTTTGTACGAGCCAGCCGATTTAGTCGGCCGATCTGACAAATTTTTCTGAAGTCGCCGCATCGCCTGCCTCGCCGGAGTTGTTTCGGCGATTTTTAATAACGACATGGCATCTTACCTTGTTATTTAGGAGGCTCACAGCTAAGCGACGCTCGCTGATCGTTTACGGTCGTGCGGGTTAAGCGACGGCTGGCGCGGTCGTTACTTCGATGGGTGGCCAATTAGTAGTATGGCAAAAATGTGTTTTCGTGAGCCCTTGCTTCTTGGCACGTTAAGCCATTGGTCTCAGTTGCAACCTCTAATAGCAGCCGTTAGATCAAGTTAGAGATCATCTGAAAACTCTAACAATAGGTGAGCCACACCACTATACGAGAAGAAGAAAAAGAACCTCGTTGTTTTTAAAGTTATTTATATTGCAGCTTACAAGTTACATTGTAATTATCATCATATACAATGTTGTACTAGTATAGTTTGTATATTACAAAGTTTACTCTATCAATCAACTCATTATAACCAAGTGCATGAACCAAAGCACAAAGGGAAACTTGTCTTAATTCGACGTTCGACACGTTACAATCTCGAAGTTCGTCTCTGGACAGACGAGAACAAAATAAGTAAGTACACAAGATTAATTGTCTCCCAACGCGGGAACTGCAACGTTGCCCACTCGCCGCCATTTTGTACACACACGAACAACATCGTTACCATCTATACTGGTATCTCCGAGATCCAAATTAGTTAGCGGCGGGCGTTGACACTTTTGATCGCGATTGTACAAAATAAATACTTTAGGGCTGAACCATAAGTATTTTATAGCCAGTTGATTAGAAATGTTACTCAATTTTCGACTTATTCAGAAGTGATTAAAATGTTATACAAATCCTAACTAATTTCCGAAGGTTTGTTAATTTATTTGTTTGTTTGTTCCTTTTTCACGGTCAAACGACTAAACCGATTTGGATTAAAAGGTAGTTTAGGGGATAGAAAAGGACAGAGTTCCGAAAGAAAGCGCTTAGTGCGGACATCTGATATTTCCACCATCAATCGGTGCCGCATATCAGTTTGCCTGATTGTATGCCGAAAGAATGGAGATGGCAAAACTTTGAAAATCCTATGAAAGAATAATGGCAAAACTTCGTACAAAAATTCATAGAAAATTGTTTCTTGTAAAAATTACTTGTTTGCAAGGAGATTAGGTTCTCGAAGTTTCTATATCTATATGTAATGGCGTCAGATGCTGATGAAGAAACTGAAAAACATATGACGAAAAACTATTAATTTCATTGTAAACTAGAAAACGGAGAATTTTATCATATTTTTTTCTATTTGTGTATATGCTAAATCAATATTACAGGACATTCCACACTTCGCCATCTAGCCCCAAGCTAAGTAACTAGACTTGTGTTATGGGTGATAAAAAACGGATATACTACGTATATACTTTTCTTTTGTAAATATATACTTATAATACATAGAAACAACCAGACCACAGATAAATATCTAAGCATATATACATGTCGGAGGCGGGAATTGAACCCGCAACTCTATGTTTGGCAGTCCGGCATGGTGACCATTGTGACAACTCGTCTATTAGTAATGCCCTGCCATCATTATTTGCATATCTTGAGTGTACTTCGTCGATAGCAATAGATATAAAAGATCTAGATAAAGTAGTGACAAGTTGTGAAACTCTGTGAAACTCTGGGCATGACAAGCGTCCCCTAACCCAGCCAAGACTACGAATAGAATCCGATACTATCTTTTTCAATGCATTTTATTCAGTTTGTTTCGAAATCGGTTCGTGTTTGGAGTTTTTATTTGAAATGTCTATAGATTTCATTGAAATCATAGCAACTTCGCTTGAAAATGTAAATATACGGATGGCTTAACTAAATTGCTGTTAAAATTGGAGTTGAAGTAATACATAGCGTTATGTAGTGCCAAGTTAACACTTGTGTTATGGTGACTAGATAAAGGATAGAATACTTATAAACCTTTTGTTGTGCTTTAAATAGGTAAATTTTATTTAATAATATGGTCAAAAATCTCAAAATAAATACTAACAAGGAATTAACTACGAACTAAATACGAAATATAAACAATTTTTTTTTATTGGGTATACTTATTATAAGTACAGAAACACCTAGGCCTAGATTTATTGATGATGACTGCAGGTTCAGGGCGGTGAAGTACCTGGAACTTGTATTGGAGTAGGTTTGTCCAAAACCTATACTACCTTATCAGCTTAGTCAACCGTGTCCAGGTACACAAATACTTTCGCTACAGAGATTGCTGATAATCTATACTTATATTATAAAGCTGAAGAGTTTGTTTGTTTGTTTGAACGCGCTAATCTCAGGAACTACTGGTTCGAATTAAAAAAAAAAATTGTGTTGGATAGTCCATTTATCGAGGAAGGCTATAGGCTACTTTTTATCCTGATATTCCCACGGGATCGGGAGTTACGCGGGTGAAACTGCGGAGCGCTGTTAGTTATACATAAAGACTTTTGTACACTTTGACACTGATACCTATTGACATCTTAGCTTTCCCTTCAAATAATATTAATCATTACAAATTCGAAAATACGTTTATTTCTTCAGTCTTTAAATAAATAACTGTAAATAGTTATGAATATTACAATTTCAGTTCAAAATGTTTTACTAAATCACGTGCCACCGATAATTCATCCAAGTCATCTATTAGAGATGTCTTTAAACGTCGAAACTATTGGTAGGTGCGCAAGATTAATCGAATAGTCAACTTGACAGAGTGTAGAAACGTATCTGTTAGTGTCCATCGCTAATGCTGCTAAATATGTATAAGTTATTGTGAATGCAATGCATTTGCAGTTGCTCTTTTCTGGTAATACGGTACCTGTTTAAAGTTTATACCAAAACTAGCTGCGCCCGCGGTTTCACCCGCATAAGTCTCGATCCCGTAGAAATATCAAAATAAAAAGTAGTATGTAGCCTTTCTCGATAAATGGACTATCTGACACAAAATAGTACATTACGATATAAGTGTGGTAAATTGATCTTTGCATAAAGTCGGTTTGTGACGCGTGAGCGGAACGCGAGCGTGTTGTGAAGCCGAGATGCAACTATCAATTCCACACGCGTCTTGTTCGACGTTTTTTCTACCTAACGTGTAATTAGCAGTAAGATACCAATTTAACTTATCAGGATAACTTTTTACACACTAGTGTCGTCAAAGTAATAATCACGCGTGCGTATTACGGTGGATTATGGGCCTGAAATCGGTTGAATAAGATTCACTTTATGAGCAACTTTGATAAAAAAATAACAAATAATGTAAGAACTAGGTATTAATCCGAACAAGAATTTGTACAAACTTAGTCACTAGAAGAGTTGTCGTCAAAACGAGAAGGTGTACCTACTCAAATGTGAACCACGTAATCAGAACTACCAAACAATCACTAGTTACCCTTGGAAACCCCCACTTACCTCGTTATTCTGACACCAGGGTTTTTTCTGATAAGCAAAAATAATAACAAATTAAGTAAGAACTCACGAATTTGTACAAACTAAGTCACTATAGAAGAGTTGTCGTCAAAACGAGTATAACTACTCAAATGTGGAACACGTAATCAGAACTACCTATACCTACTCTACCTAAAGGTAAAATTGCGTCAAACAATCACTAGTTACCCTTGGAAACCCCCACTTACCTCGTTATTCTGACACCAGGGTTTTTTCTGATAAGCAAAAATAATAACAAATTAAGTAAGAACTCACGAATTTGTACAAACTAAGTCACTATAAAAGAGTTGTCGTCAAAACGAGTATACCTACTCAAATGTGGAACACGTAATCAGAACTACCTATACCTACTCTACCTAAAGGTAAAATTGCGTCAAACAATCACTAGTTACCTCCCTTGGAAACCCCCACTTACCTCGTTATTCTGACACCGGGGTTTTTCTTAATCACCGTCCGAGAACCCGAACCAAATTACTAGAATCGGATGACGCGTGACATTTCGTTTTGGACCTTTTCTCTGGACGTGGCTATATTATTGTTACTTTATACGATTTTATGTGGAACCGAAGTGTTTGTTGAATTGTGTAGGTAGGTAAGGGTAGATAGTAAGCTGGATTTACTTTTTAGAATCCTACTAATATTATAAACTAGCAACCGGCTTCGCACGGCTGTATTAAAAAAATAAAATAAATAAATATTGCAGGACATTCCACACATCGCTATCTAGCCCCAAGCTAAATAACTAGACTTGTGTTATGGGTGCTAGACAACAGAAATACTACTTAAATACTTTTCTTTTGTAAATATATACTTATAATACATAGAAACAACCAGACCACAGACAAATATCTAAGCATAAATACTTGCATTATACTTGCATTGTATTATGTATTTATTGTACAGTCAGCTGCATAATTGCAGCCCCCGGTAGAATTCTAAAATTACTATCATTGGCATGTTTTCATTCTAATAATTTTTGTTTGATAAATTGATGAGTTAGAAAACTTTAAACTTCAACTAAAGCAGGTGTCTAGAATCTTGCTTGTGTTGAAAACATCTTATAACAGCCGTTTTGGAGCTTTACGGTGGGTCTGCAATTATACAGCCAACCGTACATATAAACCATCCTTTTGAATCACTCTATCTATTAAATAAACCGTATCAAAATCTGTTGCGTAGTTTTAAAAATCTAAGCATATATAGGGACAAACAGCGGGAAACGACTTTTATACTATGTAGTGATAGTGATGATGTGAAAGTGTGTGTTAGTATGTGTGTGTGTTTGTATATTTGTTACTCGTCCACGAAAACTACTGAACCGATTGCAATGAAACTGGGTATGTAGGTATCTAGTAATAAATATTTAAGTGTGTTTTTTACGAAAAAAAATATGTGCGTTAATTAATGGTATTCCACCCTCTTAGCTTAGTCGACCGTGACCAGTTCTTACGTGGTTCTGGGCAAGCTTACTCATCTAATACGTCTCAGGCACGCCCAGTTGCGCGAACCCGTCAATAAACAAATAAATAGTATTATGTTTTATCGTGCAGGTTTTTCCAATTTGTGCAAAGCTTTAAACTATATTTCCTGGTATGTTCATTAAGAATACTCGTTACCGAAATCATTACTTCCTAAAGCTTCCTTAGAACGCTCATCGTGATTCATTGCTTCTCCTACTCGAGCTAAATTCAAGGAGATGAGAATAAACGCGCAGTGGAAGAGTGCACAGGAAATTAAATCACTACCACCTTACTTAATAATCTTGCGCCACGAACATTTTCCGATTAAGAAAACGCTCCTCGAATGTGATTTCTTGAAAGCTTTCCCGATGAGGGCAGCTTTTAAATGATGCTCTTACGAGCTAAGATATTATCATCTGGTTAGATATGTACCTACATGGAATTTAGAACATTTTTCTGATACCTAATATGAATTGATCGCTTCTGTGAATTTTAAGAGTTCCGTATGTCAAACGGTAAAAAAAGGATTATATTTGAACGGATATACTCGCGTTTTTTATTTTTGTTTTAAACCTGACGTTTCGGGAACTTTGCAGATCCCACAGGTCACAGGCAGACTGAGATGACATTCGTCTTCCAAAAAAAAATGAAATGCTGTCCACTTAAATTAATAAAAAAGGGTTTCATCTATCGCAGAATTGACCAACGGTGTCCTGAGGTATTGCAGCTGTTGCTTGCGGGGCTTGAGACCTAACTAAATGTACTAATGTGTAAAACGTGAATATATCCGTTCAAATATAATTATGAGTTCAAGTCGCGAAAACCTTAGAAAATACTAAAAGGAACCTTTTTAAGATCACTTTCTTGTGCGTCCGTCTGTCCGTCTGTATGTGTGTCATCACCGATTTTCTCAGAAACGGGTGGACCTAGCAAGTTGATTTCATGTTCCATCCTAAAATTGCTTACCACAAAAACATGTGATTGTGCTACATTTTTTGAAGAATCATTTAATTTAAACCATTACGTTGGTACCTTCCCCTTAGCTCTCAAATGACTATATTTATGTAACATTAAAATTTATAAAAGCCTCCCATTATATTGTACGTGAATATATTCCATGCTCTAATTCCCGGCAGCGTTACATCTCAAAATGGGGTATCTAAATGTATGTTTCGGATTAATTTATCCCCTATCGATCCCGGCTTTTGTAAGCTTATCGGGACGCTACATCGCTTCACCCTGGTTTCCTCTTTCCTTAGTCAGCTAAAATAGTATTGCACCGGTTGAATACAAATACTTTACTGAGCCACAACAGACAACATACTTTCCATCGACAGATAGTTTGATTACTTTCAAACTATTCATATAATCCATATGTGAGGAAATTATGCTATCTTTGAGTTTGACTTGTGGCATTTGGTATAATAGACCAAGATCTCACTTACTGAGCCACAGCAGACAACATACTTTCCATCGACAGATAGTTTGATTACTTTCAAACTATTAATATAATCCATATGTGAGGAAAGTATGCTATCTTTGAGTTTGACTTGTGGCATTTGGTATAATAGACCAAGATCTCACTTACTGAGCCACAGCAGACAACATACTTTCCGTCGACAGACAGTTTGATTACTTTCAAACTATTCATATAATCCATATGTGAGGAAATTATGCTATCTTTGAGTTTGACTTGTGGCATTTGGTATAATAGACCAAGATCTCACTTACTGAGCCACAGCAGACAACATACTTTCCGTCGACAGATAGTTTGATTACTTTCAAACTATTAATATAATCCATATGTGAGGAAAGTATGCTATCTTTGAGTTTGACTTGTGGCATTTGGTATAATAGACCAAGATCTCACTTACTGAGCCACAGCAGACAACATACTTTCCGTCGACAGATAGTTTGATTACTTTCAAACTATTCATATAATCCATATGTGAGGAAATTATGCTATCTTTGAGTTTGACTTGTGGCATTTGGTATAATAGACCAAGATCTCACTTACTGAGCCACAGCAGACAACATACTTTCCGTCGACAGATAGTTTGATTACTTTCAAACTATTAATATAATCCATATGTGAGGAAATTATGCTATCTTTGAGTTTGACTTGTGGCATTTGGTATAATAGACCAAGATCTCACTTACTGAGCCACAGCAGACAACATACTTTCCGTCGACGGATAGTTTGATTACTTTCAAACTACTAATAAAATCCATATGTGAGGAAAGTATGCTATCTTTGAGTTTGACTTGTGGCATTTGTTGTTATAGACCAAGATCCCACTTACCACCGAACTTTCGCGGTTTTATAAAAGCTGCGAATTTGTCAGCGCACAGTTATGAACGATGTGCAATTATAAAGTTCAGACCAAAGTGGCTTGCAGAGTTATCAGGTGGTAAAACTAAGAATCGAACCTGTTTTGCAATAAGAGAAACCGCCTAAGTATATTTTTGTACCAATTAATAACGGTGCTAAAATCCAAACAGTTTCAATAGTTCCAACACCTTTCAGACCACCGATAATCCACAAAAATATAGTAAATCTGTAAAATTACCTATTTTCTTTCATTTGCCATACTATGTTTGTTTTCCAGGAATTATTCGATTTGTACAAAAAATATGGACCATTTCTTTTTTGCAAAATGAACAGTTTGTTGGGGACATGCGCTGAGAAATTATCACCTTTTATAAAATCACAAAAGTTCGGTGTTAGGCGGGATCTTACTCTATAAGCACAGAGTCAGATCGAATAAGATCCAAGTACGAATTGGTCGGATTCGGCAAGTCCGAAACTCATTCACTTGGTCCTAGATTATCTGTTCCAAACTAAACTGTAAGCGAACTATCGGCCAACAGAAGCAGCTGTAGTTTGCTTTAATGGATCTTACTTTATTTGCAGTGTTTTATCGTTAAAGAAATGTCGCCTTTAATTCAAAAGGATTACGGTCTATTTACATTTATCTTTTGCTACGGTTGAAAGGAAATTAAATTAGCACTAAACCGAATATCAGTTTATTAGCAGATACGTGTCTCTAATATGATTAACGGAATCTTGTTAAGAGAATACTTTATCGTTTTGACTTTGAATTAATCTAATTTTAAATCTTTTGGTTTTCCAAACATATTTGTATAGAGAAGGTATTAATATCTTAGTAATATCTTCTCTATACAAATAATAATGAATCGCGAAATGTGTATAATATGCGTATAACTTCCAAACGATTGCACTAAACTATAAAATTCTTTTTTTGTGTTCGTTATTGTCAGGACAAAGTATAAAAGAAAAATTAAAAAAACAACGAACTCAGGTCGCAGCAAATAGTTTATAATTAAAACCATTTTATCCCAGAACCTATTTATAAATAACTAAAGTCAATAAACTTCTGTGCTAATTTAACAGACTTTGACCATAGTTATGTCAATTATAAGTCGAATATTCAGACGTGAGCGTAACTATATAGTGCCAGTAGGCACTATAAATATAAAGAAACATTAAACAAACAAATAATTATTAAAGTTAAAAATGATTAGCTAAACGCTTCTTCTTCTCCTTCTCGTATAGTGGTGTGGCTCATCTATTGTTAGAGGTTTCAGATCGCCGTTACTAGACGTAGCAACCGGGACCAACGGCTTAACGTGCCTTCCGAAGCACGATGGGGCTAACTAAAATAATTTTTTGCCACACTGTTAATTGGTCACCCATCAAAGTAACGACCGCGCTACGCGTCACTTAACCCCCACGACCGTAAACAATCAGCGAGCGTCGCTTAGCTGTGAGCTAAACGCTGTCTCGCAGTCGTATCTTGCAGATGAGCATATTTAATCGGATATTAATTAATTTACTTACGTATAGATTACTGCACTCTACGCAAAAGTCTTACTCACCTGCAAGCTAAGTGCACCCAATTTAGCACGAACTTAATACGAAAACCCCACCCCACACTTACGGTCATCCAATAAGTCTCAAATAGACCGTAACTTGAAACTGCGCGCTTAAGTTAACTTGAATGATTGCCACTGTTGTCCAAACTTAAGCTTAGGTAAGCTGGATGTAGTGTCTAATGCCATAGCCAGGTATTCGTGACACACGGCTTGCCGCTTTGGGAAGTAAGCTATCTATAGATATCCACAGATGTTAAATTGCTCTAGGTATCGAATAGTTGCAAACTCAAAAAAATCAGGTGGTCTAAAGTAGCAACTAGTCGTCTAAAACGCAACAGGGAACTCGTCTTAAAAGTATTTCGTCTAACTCTTAAGTTAGGCCCATATTGGACCACTTTTTAATACCACATATCTCTAAATTCTTTTGAGTTATAAAAATGAAACATTACTCACAATATAGCTTCATTCAGAGACTGTATAATATCAACTTTACAATGCAACTAGCTTTTGCCCGCGACTTCGTCTGGGTCGAATTAGTAGATTGGACCAAGGAAACACGTTGGCCCATACAAACTTAGCACCCCTTTATCATCCCATGAGGGGTAGAATTTCGGGAAATCTTTTCTTATCGGTTGTCTATGTCAGACAAAGAACACACCCTCTAAGTTTCAGGTCTCTACGATCAGGCTGTGCGTTGATCCGTCAGTCATTCAGGACAAAGCATTTTATATGTATAGAAGAAGATTGGGTTTGTGTGTATCGATTAACTCGTAGTACTGGTTGCCTGAAAGAGATCGCTTTTAGCAATTAGGCCGCCCATTGTGCCATATTGTTTGGTTTATATTGTTTTTAGTAGGATTTTATGTTAAAATTAAGATTAAAATAAAGAGTTTATCTATCTATCTATAATCCTCTTTACGCAAAAACGTAAAATTTACGATAAAACTTGGATAGTTGGAGTCCGGGATAATTCCCTTGTTGGAAGAAAAGTATTCTATACATTTGAACGGTGTGTCCCAAAGGATTGTTGCAGTGCAAGTAATGTAAACTGTATTAACCTAGTCTTGAAAACGGCTAACTTACACCTGAGACTTGCTATCAAGTTTCATGAAGACACTAATTTTATCATAATCCTACAGTACCGTTAGACCGTACTGAGACCTTTGCTCATCAGCAAGCCAGCTAAAAAATGCTAAAATTCTACTAATAAGGGTATTAAAGGTCACTTAAAGGTTTTTAAACCCTTTTTATTAGTGACAAAATAACAAGAACCTACTAATCCTACTTTCTACTAATAATAACTACTTCACGCAAAAACTACTAAAGCGATTGCAATGAAACTCGGTATCTAGATAGCTATAGAAAACTGGATCAGTGTTTGCTACTTTTTATTCCAATATTCCCACAAGATCGAGACTTATGCAGGTGAAACCGCGGGGCGCAGCTAATAATTTTGTTTGTTCTTCAATATCGCATTGGGTATCACCTGTAATGATAGTTATAAGTTGGAAATCTATACATATAAAATTCTTTGTCCTGAATGACTGACTGACGGATCAACGCATAGCCTAAACCGCTGATCGTAGAGACTTACAGGTCTCTACGATCAGCGGTTTAGGCTATTTAGGCTTGGACCCTCCAAGCCTAAATAGCCTAAACCGCTGTTTCCTTTGTATGACGTAGGCGGATACCTACGTCATACAAAGGAAATTCGGTAGAATTTCGGAAAATCCTTTCCTATCGGATGATAAGAAAGGATTTGAAAATTGAAGAATGATAAGAATTTTTATCTAAATTCTACCCCTAAGGGGGTGAAAAGGGTGGGCAAAGCTTGTATGGACATCGTGATTCCTTGGTCCATTTTCGCCCTCAACGCGGACGAAGTCGCGGGCAAAAGCTAGTAAATAAATAAATAAATAACAACAGAAAACCAACTCCCTGAATAAGATTTGATGTGTTTTTATATAGGAAGCTCAATAAATTCAAACAACAATACTTCCCGCACGTTTGTTTGTAAAAATAAATAAAATACAGCGAGAACGTCGTTAGTGTGACCATTAGGACTAACGAGCCTACACTTGAAAGTGGACAAAATGTCCACCCTACGACAATCGCGTCCTTTACTAGGGTTGGCTGTTGTTTTGTCGATAAAAAATCGCTTCAGCCATATTCAAAAACCCCGCGGTTTTACCCGCGTAAGTTCCGATCCCGTGGGAATATTGGGATAAAAAGTAGCCTATATGTTAATCCAGGCCTCCAGCTATCTACATACCGAATTTAATTGCAGGAGTAACAAACACACACACACACACGCACACACAAACTTTCACATTTATAATATTAGTAGGACTAGCTTTTGCCCGCTACTTCGTCTGCGTAAAAGTCGACAATGGACCAAGGAATCACGTTGTCCGATACAAACTTTGCCCCCCTTTTTTCCCTCTTAGGAGTAAAATTTCTTATCGGGTGCCTACGTTACACAAAGAACACACCCCCCAAGTTTCAGGTCTCTACGATCAGCGGTTTAGGCTGTGCGTTGATCTGTCAGTCAGTCAGTCATTCAGGACAAAGAATTTTATATGGATAGAAGAAGATTCATATTCGCTACGAAACCAAGGTTCGAAAAGAATAGGTTAGTCGCTATTTTATCGATATCGACATCATTATTGTGCCTCAATAAAATATGCACTTTTCGTAAAGGAACGGCATTGGAACGACAGCCTCCTTCATAAGATCTGGCAGTTCTATCATGTATAATCTAGAAAAAAAAATAATTATTCGTAATACTTTTAAGTCATTGTAAATTTTAAATCGTTTTTGCGTGTGTGTGTGTGTTTGTTTGGTTTTAAATTAAATAATTTGTGTTGAAGGTAGTCTGGAAAATAAACAATTTCCTTTTTATATTTAGAATGATCAGTGAAGTTGTGACATACATTCATAGATATACATAGTTATAGGTAATTATACAAGCAAGCCATAGAAGTAGCCCACTTCTGTGCACTTTAACGATCAACTTTAGTTCTACGACCTTTGGAAATTCGAAAAAAAATATGTTTCGAAAAACAGCTGATTTTTAAAACAAACGTCATAAAGACTAAGAATAGTAGATAAAACTTAAAAAAAAATATATTTTAAGGTAAGGACCTCTCCGTGTGAGAAACAGCTGATTTTCAGGTAAACCTAACCTCAAAATTTTCAAAAAAATGTTCGAATTTCCAAAAGTCGTAGAACAAAAGTTGTTTGTTAGATGCACAGCGCCCTCGACTGCTTGCTAGTATAATTACCAATAACCCTATATAAGACGATTTTCATCCAAATCGATCAAACAGACAAATATACAATTTTCGGATATTAAGTTAGGATTTGCTGCATCCCTCGATTTTATCCGCTTATGTCCCGATTTCATGGGCAAATCAGAAAAGTATATGAATAGAATAGAATAGTATATGTGTTATGGGACTCCATCTATCTACATACAAAGTTTAATCGCAATCGGATAAGTCGTTATTGCGTGAGAATGTAACAATTATATAGACTGACTTATATTTTCACATAAGAAATATCAGCTAGTACAAAATATAATATAAGATAGATAAGCTGTAATGATAGATGTAGTTTTTCTGATAAATAAATAAATAAAAATATCACTGAGACTCGCAGTATTATAAAGATCCTAAATCCATAAGAAGACACAAAAACAGTTTAATAAAAATATCTCAAGCCATTTCTCTAGCATTCCACAGCGTTTTATCGATATTTTTTGTAGGTATTTAGGTATAGTAATATTTTAGTGCCGAAATAACAAATTGTTGTTCGCGAACGAAAGCCAAAGGCTCTTGGCTCCTGTCCATATATGGATATTATACTTCCCGGATGTTTCCATCGATGACGTATTCAATTTAGCTCAAAGCTGCTTTTCCTGTCTGTTTTGCGAAGTTTAACTGTATTTAGATCATTATTAGACGACCCAGTTGGCACAATGGTCACCATGCCGGACTGCCAAACACAGGGTTGCGGGTTCGATTCCCGCCTCAGACAAGTATTTATGCTTAGATATTTGTCTGTGGTCTGGTCGTTTCTATGTATTATAAGTATATAGTTACAAAAGAAAAGTATATAAGTAGTATATCCGTTGTCTAGCACCCATAACACAAGTCTAGTTACTTAGCTTGGGGTTAGATGGCAATGTCCTCGATAAATGGACTATCCAACACAAAAAGATTTTTTCAATTCGAACCAGTAGTTCCTGAGATTAGCGCGTTCAAACAAACAAACAAACTCTTCAGCTTTATAATATTAGTATAGATAGGCGCTGCTGGGTTACCTATATTTACACTAATAGATTCGATAAATGAATGTATACAACAACCACCGCACAATTTCCATTCATCCATCTGACTACCGCCTACACTGTACTCAATACTCACTACATCACACCGCAAAGATTTCTCACGCGAATGTCCTAACAACTATTTATTTCCCCTCCCACTTGTGACCATGACTGTAACAACGGTCAACCACAGTAACCCACTAATGAAGATGGATACAACTCGCGGTTTTTATCTCAGCAGGAACAAGTCGTTCGTGTAATGGTTTATTAACAAAGAAGTATTGTAGATACAGATTTATTAAGTTTACAGAGAGGAAGAACATCTTTTTTTTTCTATTAATTATGGCTTCGCACGGCTTGTGCATTTAGCCAGTGTCAAGTTATATTTTGCATCAAATTATGACCCGATTTTTCATAAATCGGACCGAAAGTGTTTCAGAACAGTCAAAGTCGTCATAGTCCGTCAAGTCAGGGGCTATAGTAAAGCGGTGGCACGTTTACCATAACCTTAATAGGAGATTTGGAGGCAACGAGAAAACTTCATGTTTGACACTGAGTTTTACTTTCACTACACTTGTGCACTTTCACAAAACTACATTGAATAACATTCCATCAGAATTATACAATTCAACTCGGGTTACAACTAAGTTTCATGAAAATAAAACTGCAGCACGAGATGTTGTTAACTCGTTCCCGCCAAAACTCAAAAGAACATCTTTTGGTAATATTTTATTTGGAATGAGGATACGTCTTGTTATACTTATGATGGTTGTAGGTGTTTTTCATTTTAACTGTTGTAATTTAACGCTACAATATTATTGAACTAAGCATTTATTTAGGATTAACAGCGCTCCGCGATTTCACCCGCGTAACTCCCGATCCGAAGAGCGGTGTTGGCTTAGTGGTAGATACCTCGACTTACATTCTGAAATTCCGTAAGAGCAATGTCAATTAGCGCACTTAAATTTTCTTAAGAAAAATCCATTGGTGCACGGCCAAGCGGGATTCGAACCCACGACGGGTACGGTAAAGGAAAACATCGTGATAAACCCGCGGCTTAGGTGGCTCCAAAGTATTGACACTGGACATGGTCGATTAAGCTGAGAGGGTAGTAGGTGCTGGGCAAGCCTACTCCATCCTCACGCAAAAATGACCTATTAAGGGTCCAATTGCGGAAAACAGCTCGTAACAAGTACTAGTAAACTTATAACTGCTATGACCCTATGTTTTATTTTTTATATATATTTTGTTTTTTTATTTCTTACCTTCTATGATATAGGGGCATCATGGCACTTATAGGTTTTATGCAACAAAAATACCTATGCGTAAATATGTTTGTAACAAAGTCGAAACGTCGAGATAAGAGAAATAAAAAATACACGATTAAGACCCGAGAGAATGATTACTTTCAATTCCATTCATTGGCTTACCAAATCAATTGCAAACATTACATATACCGAACACTTACTCACGTCAGAAATTTTCATATTTTTTAAGAGGAAAAGGTACCGGCGCTCTATCCATACAAACGTAGTCGACTGTTTCCTCCCTGGATAATGACACTAGAGCAAATATTTTTCAACATAAAACTTATAACTGCCATGACCCTATGTTTTATTTTTTATATATTTTTTTTATTTGTTACCTTCTATGATAATAAGAAAATGAAAAAAATCAAGACATAGGGTCATAGTCATGGCAGTTAAAGGTTTTATCCAACAAAAATACGTATACGTAAATACGTTTGTAACAAAGTCAAAACGTCGATATAAGAGAAATAAAATATACGCGATTAAGACCCGGGAGAATAATTACTATCAATTCTATTTATTGGCTTACCATATCAATTACAATAATAATAATAAATATTGCAGGACATCCCACACATCGCCACCTAGCCCCAAGCTAAGTAACTAGACTTGTGTTATGGGTGCTAGACAACGGATATACTACTTATATACTTTTTCTTTTGTAAATATATACTTATAATACATAGAAACAACCAGACCACAGACAAATATCTAAGCATAAATATTTGTCTGAGGCGGGAATCGAACCCGCAACCCTGTGTTTGGCAGTCCGGCATGGTGACCATTGTGCCAACTGGGTCGTCAAAAGTCGCAAACATTGCATATACCTCTCTAATCTCAGTACCATGTAGAGATAACCCGTCTAATTCCTCACGACCTGTATAGTGTATGCAGGTAATTCCCGACTCCATAAAGTACAAGCGAGGCAAGGAAACCATTTGCTATCTAATTTAGGACATCTCCCACGGGTCTTGTCCAGTGAATATAGCGTCCCTTACTAAAAAGTTGTCTCAAGCTTCTATGTTGTATAATGGCCGTCGTGAATTCTTGAGTCAAGCAACTGCTGATAGCTAGCCGTTTGATGGGTTCATCCTAAGAGAACTTACTCCACGGGGTGAGTTTACTGTGATTTTGAATTGGTAGACTGATCCTACTGTCAAATTTAAAAAAAAAACGTTTTAAAAAAAACATCAAAATCGGCTGATAAACAAAGAAATATCCGCGCATCGATAAAAAAATACATACAACCAATTGAGAACCTCCTCTTTTTTGTGGTCGGTTAAAAATTAAGGTAAATTTTGGTACTTACAAGTTTTTGCGAAAATGTAATTTGCCCATATCTTTTTATCGTGTTGATTTAGGACTTTGAAACACACCTAATAGGGACTATAGACCTCTGCATCTGGTATAAATTTCAACTTCCTAGCTCCACCCGTTTCTTAGAAAATCGCTGGTGACACACGGACATACAGACAAACGGGCAAGAACTTATAAGCGTTCCTTTTTTACCTTTTGAGTTACGGAACCCTAAAATCAATAAAATGAATAGAGTTATTAATTTCTCAAGCAGCCTTAAATGAATAGGAACGTTTATTATACCAGGCTATCAGAAAGAGGCATCCTGCCTTATATGGAAAGGGAGCCTTGACACACCATTTTCACTTGATGTAAATATGTTTACTTGTAATTAGCCTGCAAGTACTAGGTAATCAGAAGTCAGTAGAGAGTCTACCAAAGAGCCGCATGAGAGTAAAATGCTTGTATTAGCAGCTGTGAGACTTGACGGCTTCGTAGTTGTCCACGACAAGGTGAACCGATCTTTGTATCTATCTACACGTCTCACCCATATTCTTGGAAATTATTATTCTTTACGATTCCGCACTTTTCCCCTCAACGTATTGAATTTCTTTTTACAAATGAGAAAGTGTGTGTGAGAAAGAAAAGTCACGTAAAATCCAACAATAGGTAAGTATGTGGCTGTCTTTTTCTGACAGCCCTTTAAAAGAACTTAAGATACCCATTGTACGAACTGCGTTACCTTATCAATAGGGAATTTTCCTTAAAAAACCGAACAAACAAGTTGACTGATAATACATTCAGTTTTTATCGGTTAAGTACCTCGATTTCGCGATCTATCATTCATTTTATAATGTTAAATCATTAAAAATAGGTAAGTTATATTATTTTCAGAAAGAGATAATTGCAAATCGACAAGATACAAAAAAAATATAAGCAACGAATTGAGAACCTCTTCCTTTTTTGAAGTCGGTTAAAAGTACCTAATAAATTTATTATTGATACTTGCTTCATCTATCATTTATAAAATATCTGAAATCAATTATTTTAAGTTTGCAGTCTGGGGTTAGCCCATTTCTTGACGCGCCTTTTATTAAAGTTTAGAGAACAGGTTTTTTTCCTAAAAATTCCCCATTGAGACGTCCAACTTGGGTATTCAGATACCACGCCACGAAAGTTGTGAAGGCACCATTTGATAACTCCTTTTCAGAGATTTAATCGTAACATGAATAATTTTAGTTTTTTTTATAAAATAATTTTTTTTATAAAATTTATTTAGGCATAGTACAACATACATTATAAAAATAATAGGTATTTTTTTGCATTTAGCTGAATGTTGGAGTCAAAATTTCAGACCCGCTGTAGAGCTCCAAAACTGTTATTATTAGATTTTTATCAACTCAAGCCAGATTCTAAGGTCTTGTTCGAGTTCAAGTTTAAAGTCTTTCAACTCGTGAATATACTACTTAAATATTATTAGAATAAAAACATTCCAATAATAGTAACTTTAGAACTCTACGGTGGGTCTGCAATTCTGACTGCGAACGTAACAAGCTTCTGCAAGAATCTTTTATTCAGACGAGTAAAAAATAAAGTTTAGAAAGACACTCGAGAAATTCTTAGAATATAATCGACAAAGATAGTTACAAAATGGCTTGGCCAGATACGATCCTAGTATGGCGTCAAAGAGTGAAAGGAACAAGATCCATATATTCCAAGTACAAGGTACAAAAGCTGACTAAAGCCATCAATGTAAAATCAAGCCATGACCTCCATCCGTAGACATAAAACGGGTCTTTTGAGTAATCTTCGATTTTATCGTGCGTGCCTCTAAAGCTTTTTACTTGTCATCTTACTTCTCAGTCACATTTTTATGTTCTTCAAAATAGGAAATCTCCTGTTTTTTTATGTATCTATTCTCTTACCGTAACTGGGTATCATTTTAAAAAGGAAATGTTATTCTAACTTTGAGGTTATTCTAACGGAACCCTAAAAATCGTAAACAAAGTGTTAATAAAATGTAAGTAGGTACCTAAATAACAGTAAATGAAGGTAAAGTACGATTTTGCTATTAGGTAAGAGCACAATAATATAAATAAAACCAAACATATGTAAAATGTAAAATAAAAATTCCCCGCCCTTGTATTTTCATACCTGAACGCTTATCCCAAAAAACTTACCAACAGACGTTATTAAAAGCCAAAAATAAACCAAAATAAAAAGGGCAACCAATATTCCACTTTGGAAAACCATTCGAAAATACTTTGAAAACATTGAAGGTTGAATACTTTGGACAATGCTGTTGAAACATTTAAACGAAAATGATACCTACGTCGTGTTTTTAGAGTTTGAATTCGTTTGGCAAAGATTGAAGGGGAATCGAATGTCAAAAGACCAGCACCGGGTCATGACAAAAGGAGTTTAATGAGGGCCACACCCATTATTTGAAACCTCGTTTAGAACCTAATCCTTTGAGACAACTGGGGACACATGGAATGAATATAAAGATTTAGTAATTTGATCAGAGAAAATCTCAACTAAATTAACTAAATACGAGACCTAACAACATTCTTAATTACAAAACTTTAGTGAGCCTTTGTGTTACAATCCCTAAAACTCTAGCTGGACTGGCAAACTAATCGCGGGACTATATTGTTTGGCGGGTTTTGTTCAAAGCCTTATTTCTACATTAATTTATTAACGTAAAGTAGGTTTTATTTAATCGTTTTTAAGCGAATAAAAGTTTTGGCAGGACCTTTCCTATACCTTTCCGGCATTACCTTTTTGACCAATTCTTATGTTATAAAATATATGCCGAATGATATTGTATTAGTTTTCCAAAAAAATGAACATTATGCCAAATGATTATATATTAGTTTTCCAAAAAAATTAACAAATACCAAATCATATTATGTCAAAATATTTTATACCAAAAAGATTTTATTCCGAAAAGAATTATGCAAAATGAAATTATGGCAAAAGTTTTTATGACGAAGTACTTTATGCCAAATGTAGTTATGCCTAATGAAATTATGCTAAAACCGTTATGCCTTGTGACTTTATGACATTTTACCCGTCAGGACTTTATAGGTTATAGATATCTCTACCTCATCAAAATTCCCTATTATCGATAAAGTTTTAATATTCAATATTTCTTGTTTCAGGGGTCGACGACACGCATAAGTTCCTGGGAAATGACACACATACAGACTACTTCAGATTATTGTTAAGGGATGGAAATTACCTTCTGGTCGGCGGCAGGTAAGGCCATCTTTACTTTATCCATGCATGCAAATTAATGAACCATTAAGTTTTTTCAGAAGTTCTTTGAAAACTTCAAAGATAAGGCGTATCTTTAGATTTTTCTGGAATTGAGCTTAAGGGCAGGTGCTAATAAAGCTACCAAAATCGACCTTTGTTTTAAGCAACTCTAAGTAATCAAATACTCTTTTTTTGTTATTTGGATTTGTTATTTAAATGGATATTGTAGTTTAATAACCATATTTTTGTTTATTGTGGTTGAAAAAATGATATGAACAACTTTGTTCGATAAAAAAAATGTTAGAAAACAGAGAATTATTAGATTGTTTATCGGGTTTCAAACATAGTTAACGTTTGTTTCTAAAAATGAATCAAATGATAGGTTTTGACCTCTAGGAATTATATTTGTGGATAATAATGCTAAAATGTTTTGCATATCGATCAAATATAACAGTTAGCACGCAGCACGCTACGTTTTTGAGAGCGGGGGCTAAGATAATGTGAATACCTACACACGGTACTGGAAGAGCGCCTTAAGAGAGATTATAATTGAGGCAGTTTGTCTAGCTGTTTAGTAGGTGTAAAAAAAGAAATATAAACAATGTATTTCAGCAAAGGAGTTGATTCTAGACGTCTAGGCGAACAACTTTTGTTCTACGACTTTTGTAAATTTCAACTCTTTTTTTTGATAATATCGAGGGATTTTTTACTTGAATTGAAAATCACCTGTTTCATACAAAAACTTCGAACGAAATGTTCGAATTTCTAAAAGTTGTTCGCCTAGACGACAAGAACAACCCACTTTCGTATTAAAACCCCTTCGCTGAAACACATTGTATAGAGAAACAAATATTTTTCAGTAACACCTATTTCGGTTATAAAGGATTTAAAGTTATATATTCAAATGAGATACTTAATTATTTGTTTTTCCAAACTCCACTCGAATTCATTGCAAAGTAGGGGTACCTTTAACCACAGATACTAAAACGGTAAAGAACGTGCTGTATCTATATACCCGCTACAAAACTAACTCGAATGCATATATTTCTTTCTCTTTTGCGCAAGTTAAATGTCCGATAGCGCCTTCCCGTTTGCATTTATAAAGATTTTTGGCTTGTGTTTGGATGGAGGCAAGACGACTTAAAAACACCCCGCTCGCCCGACGGCCTACAGTCTACTCTACAGTCGACATTTTATTGCAGTGCAGGGATTTATCCCTATCGATATCGATAGGATTATGTTTATAAATGACAGGAGCCAGGAAGCGATAGCTAATGTTCTAGAAAACGTTTATTGATGGTTTATAAAAATAGATAGAGCAATTCGATATTCCGCTGCAATAGGTCTTTGTTGATTTTACCTATTGTTTCACTCTATATCAAAGTGAAAGTCAAATTTCTTTATTTGTATGCTTATGTATATTTTGTACAAAGATCACATGAAACGTCCTAAAAACGAAGTTAGGATGTGTACTTTTGGAACGCGCCACCAATGAGAAGAAAGCACAAGAAACTCATGGGGTTCGTATCCTACAGTTTATATTTGTAACATTCAAGCGGCAGCTTGGCAGCCGGCAGCTTTTAACACCACCAATACAACAATAATTGAAAAGTTATGGTGCCAAGGGTTTCGTCGCGTTTTATCATGTTGTCTAGGCAAGCCGTTCTCTTTTTGGGCGAATATGCTAAATCCTCCACTTCATCTTCGCTTTCCATCAGGTGAGATGAGATCAAATGCAAACCTATATTGCGTTAAAAAATGGTTGTCGTAAAGTCGGTTTACGGACGAAAATTTTACGTGATGACGGCATAAGAAAACGATCAAAATTTTAGTTTTTTTGTTATTCCTTTTTCTTTATTCTTTTCCTTTATATAAATCTTCTATTCGTCACTCGTTACTGTAACACAAGCCCAGATGAGCGATATTATCATTAAATACTCTGTTTCGTGACGGGAACGGACGCAATATTTCGCCAGACACTCGTCAGACACTTTGTCACGCATGACCATGACACTTTTTTGAGAATGCAGGTGTTCCATCAATTCATTAGACGTTATCAAGTCAAAAATTAAACGAATTGTTAGATGTAGCAAAAAAAATATGTAAGACTTAAAATTTAGTAGGTATTTGTAGAGAGACATATGAGAAAAACTATCGATAACGTTGCGTTCTCATCGCGATTGTCCTATCCCTAAATCCGACGGAGCATAACAGCCCGACACATCTGCCTGTGATAGCTGTAACTGTTTTCATGGCCACGAACGAATATTATAATTCCTTGTTCCTAAATATGAATCCGTATTATTGTCGAGGTCTGTACATAAGTAAACAATATCTGACTGTAGTAGACCAAGATCTCTCCTACCACCGATCTTTCGTATTTTTATAATAACTGAGAATTTTTAGCGCATGCCCCCAACACAGTTATGAACGATGTGCAATTATGAAGCTCAGACCATAGTGGGTTGGAGAGTATCAGGTAACAAAGCCAAGAATCGAACCTGTTAAATTTGCAAAAAAATAAATCGCCTATATTTTTGTAACAATCGATAATGGTAGGCGGGATCTTACTATATAACTTTTATACATAACTAGCAGCGCTCCGCGGTTTTACCCGCGTAACTCCCGATCCCGTGATAATATCGAAATAGCCTATAGCCTTCCTCGAAAAATAAACTTTCTAACACAATTTTTTCAATTCGAACCAGTAGTTCCTGAGATTAGCGCGTTCAAACAAACAAACTCTTCAGCTTCATAATATTAATATAGATGTACAGAAACTGGTAAAAATTGAGACGGTGATAAGGTTTACTTTATCATTTTGGTGGAGTATAGTAACTACGACATTAATTAATCAGTATACAAAATAAATCTATTAATAAATTGAAAAGTCTTTGGCACAAAACGTTTTTGCACCACGCGACAATTGTTTGGATGTTATCTCTTTTAACGTTACGACTTTAATGCAATTTTTGTAAATGTAAACCTTTTTAGTTCACAAAGTAAACTTTACATCCACATCGTAAAGGCCAGGTTGATCAAACACTTGAAAAATAAGTTCGTAAGCGTTGCCTGCCATCAAACGGTTTAAGGACTCTGCAATCTTGGCAATACTCTGCATCCAAGCTTAAGAAACCCAGACAAAATTAAATTTAAAAAAGCAAACAGCTTATTCACCCAGTACTTACTTACATTTCCCCGAAAATAAGTCCGCGAAAAACTGGATATGTAGCAAATTGGACAATATTTTTCAGAGCGAACGTCGGCGAGTCGACTCGTATAATTTGAAATATTCATTCGTTCTAGCAAAGTTTGCATTTCTTTCCAAATCAGATTTACATGACAATGGTCACGTTGTAGCCCGATGAAATTCTCATTGCGGGAACTCCCTCTGTAGGATTTATTAAAGGGAGCAAAAAGGTTGTAATAAAACCGATGTTGAGTACGCGATCAATGGAGGCTCGTGGAAATGAACAAAAGGATTCACTCGTTGCACTTTACTTGTAAATATACCTTTTTCTACATTTTTCATTTTGGGAGCGTAAATACCTTCTCGGGGTACTTTCGAGATATTTTTTTGACTCGACCCTTTCAATCTCGTTCTGTATTCGCAACATTTATGAGATTATTTTTAGTAAAAATTACGAATGGTACATTCTTTTAAAGTTGCTTAAATTAAAAAAGATGTTTCACTATTTTTAGTTAGCTAAAATTTGAAAGTTTTTACACTATTTTTAGTTCTAAAAAACAGAAAATTTATTACACACTTTTTGACGACCCAGTTGGCACAATGGTCACCATGCCGGACTTCCAAACACAGGGTTGCGGGTTCGATTCCCGCCTCAGACAAGTATTAATGCTTAGATATTTGTCTGTGGTCTAGTTGTTTCTATGTACTATATGTGTATATTTACAAAACAAAGTATAAAAGTATTCGTTACGTTGTCTAGCATCCATAACACAAATTTCGTTACTTAGCTTGGGGCTAAATGGCGATGTGTGGAATGTCCTGCAATATTTATTTATTTTAAGTTCGCTAAAATTAGAAAGTTATAACACATTTAGTTGGGTAAAAATTCACATAGTGTTATTTTAAATCATACTTACGAGTAAAAATAATAATAATAATCACAGAAATTAAATATAAAACTAAACAACACGAATCTTCTATCTATATATATAAAAATGAATTGCTGTTCGTTAGTCTCACTAAAACTCGAGAACGGCTGAACGGATTTATCTTATCTTAGTCTTGAAATGTTCGTGGAGGTCTAGGGAAGGTTTAAAAGGCGAGAAAAAATCGAATAACCGATATTCCCACGGGATCGGGACTTACGCGGGTGAAACCGCGGGGCGCAGCTAGTAAATAATAAAATTAGTATAGAGTTAAAATTAAAAATACGAGTACTTACGGGTACATTATATGATTAAAAACCACTTTTCCCTAAAACAATAAATTAAAAAAGCAATCATCCCAATCAATACACTTTGTCCTTTCATAGCCTAACCCTTAATTTTATATGGTCGCTTACTGCCAGCATTATTCCGCCCGCGTCCCGTGTAATGTTATTCTGCTGGGTGTGATCCTCTTTTGTGCGGCCTTTTAACTAAATTAACGTTGTTTTCTCCCATACTGAAGAGCTCAGTATGTTTAAGCGATATTATCAAAGTGTATCGTTGGCATAAACGGAACGTTTAGTTCTAACTGATGATAGAATCCTCTTGGGAGCCTCGTAATTTGAATTCGGGTTTTGTTTTGTTTTTTTATATTGCCTGGTTCTTTTATTGGTTTGTTTTTTATGGTTTTTTATGTGAAATAGTCACGGTAATGTTGAGCGGAAGTCTCTGCGCCCATCACACTGTAACTTTCAGATGTAATATTTCATGTAATTTCACAGTTTTTTTGTTTTTTAACCCCCGACGACCCAAACGACGGGGTGTTATAGCACATGAGTTCTACTCATTTGGTTATAGTTTGACGTGTCTGTGTGTGTGTGTCTGTCTGTGGCATCTTAGCTCCCGAACGGATGAACCGATTTTGATTTAGTTTTTTTTTGTTTGAAAAGTGAATTAGTCGGAATAGTTCTTAGCTATATTTGATCGAAATCGGATTAGCCGTCTGAAAGTTATGAGGGATAAATGTCAGGATTAGAAACCGTATTAAGTAGATATTGCTCAAGTGGGGTATCAAACGAAAAGGCATGATTCGTACATTACAAATAGCTACGCAAGAAAAAAATATGTACTTACGTAGAATCATAATTTCGGGGTTATTTTTTCTTTTTGTAGGGTTTCACGTTTATACCTTTTTTGTTCTATTTGTGGGTTTTTTCCACAGTTTTTATATTGCTTGTTTTAGGCTTTTTACATTTATACGATTTTTATTATATACCTGTTACGATTAGGTAAATTACTCCATTATTACAAGAAAAATATTTCAACATGGGCACGACTCTTGAAAACTTTTGAAATTAACTACGGTCAATTCCAAGAAACCGGAACAAACAAACTCCCATTTAAGATTATTCAACGACAATGTACTAACTTGAAAGGTAGTCCGGAACACTTTGACGTAAAAATAAAGATACTTTTGAACAAATGTTCGAGGAATTTTGTCAAAAAATGTAGGAAAAAAACCGGCCAAGGGTTCTATTATACACTATTATATTCTGTTTTTAGTATTTGTCGTTATAGCGGAAACAGAAATACATCATCTTTGAAATTGTCAGCTTGGTGACAGACAGACAGTGGAGTCTTAGTAATAGAATCCCGTTTTTAACCTTTAATAATTATAATAATAATTACAAACGGAACTGAATGTCACGATCAACGGTCAAAAATCTTTAAAAAAAACTGTAAAAAAGCACTATTTGAACATTATAACAACGTAACCTGTGGATCGAACCCACGTCGGTTGCTATGCCGGATAGTGGCTTATAACACTTGGCCAACTAAAGACATAGCTAATATATTGAAAATAATAATCACACTGAGTACTTTTAATTTGTGTAACGTCTATTAGAAGAAGGTCGTAAGTCCAATACTTGTTTAAGGTATTATTGTAGCAAACTGATAGTGTACTTGTGACGCATGCTGTACACTGTACCTATATTGTACACCAAATGTATTGGTTTCATACAATATATGTATTGGTTTCATACAATACATTGCCGGTAACATAAACATGTATGTTTATGTTACCGGAAATGTTTATGTTGTGTACAACATGATGCATCATGCATCATGCGATCTCACCGATAAAACGGCGCGATTGCTTGATAGCGTTGTCTCTCTTCAGTATAGTGATAAAGACCATCGATCGATAGCTGACTGAGCGCGATTGATTTCTACCTTACTTATTTATAATATCCATTGTTTATTTTATTGTATCGATTTAAAATATGTAAGTAGTCGCATTCTATTTGTTTTGTTTTTTATATAATTTATTTAAGTTACGAACTTAATCTATGTATGGCAAACCGGACAAATCTTTGTGATTTTTGGTTAGCTTATAATTTTCAAATATTGTAAATGTTTAATAAAATAAAAAAAGCTAATTAATACATATTGAAGGTGGGCAGATGTATAATGACTTACCTAAAGATATAAAAGAACGTGAAACAGTTCCTAGATATAAAAACTTAGAGAATATTTTATAGATAACATATTTTGGTAAATGATCTCCGAAAGTTCTGAAACTAACCTAATGAATAGTACTAACTAATACTTATCGTAAGTGAACTTATGTCTTTTACGAGTCAATAAATTATTTAAACCTAAACCTACATTTAATTTTAGAAGTGATGTTGTGAAAATCTCGAAGGCAGTTTGTCCAAAGAAAAAACTAAATATGTTTTCAGGGTATACTTTCTTATCTCTCTCTTTGCGTAAACCCTGGCCATAAACATTCACTGCTTTCATTAAAAAACTCAATGTATCATAAAGTTAAGTTAATACTGTGGAATTGAATCCACGTGGATTGTACGTTATCTGGTGTTTCAGGACATTAGTGGGGGGATGTTCCGGTACAAACCGCTTCGGAATGGCCACTCGAACCTTATCATTCCGGAGCCCACTTTTATATAATAGCCGTTAAAATGCTTGGAGCCCGATTTGGTGTACAATATAGGTACATTGTACAGTATGCGTCACAAGTACACTATCAGTTTGCTACAATAATACCTTAAACAAGTATTGGACTTAGGACCTTCTTCTAATAGACGTTACACGAATTAAAAGTACTCAGTGTGATTATTATTTTCAACATGTTAGCTATGTCTTTAGTTGGCCAAGTGTTATAAGCCACTATCCGGCATAGCAACCGACGTGGGTTCGATCCACAGGTTACGTTGTTATAATGTTCAAATAGTGCTTTTTTACAGTTTTTTTTAAAGATTTTTGACCGTTGATTGTGACATTCAGTTCCGTTTTTAATTATTATTATAATTATTAAAGGTTAAAAACGGGATTCTATTACTAAGACTCCACTGTCTGTCTGTCACCAAGCTGACAATTTCAAAGATGATGTATTTCTGTTTCCGCTATAACGACAAATACTAAAAACAGAATATAATAGTGTATAATAGTACCCTTGGCCGGTTTTTTTCCTACATTTTTTGACAAAATTCCTTGAACATTTGTTCAAAAGTATCTTTATTTTTACGTCAAAGTGTTCCGGACTACCTTTCAAGTTAGTACATTGTCGTTGAATAATCTTAAATGGGAGTTTGTTGAAACCTAGGAATTATATATAATTCCTAGGAATTGTCTAAAATAATTTATCAAAGATTATTTAATACACACATTTCCTAGGCAATCTACATATTGCCTAGGGATTGTATGCAATTCTTAAAAGGTAACTAGGAAATGTGTTAAATGGCATATAACCTTTGCATATAACCTGGAAAACTCCCTACCCAGAAACGACATGGATAGGTTAGGTTAGGTTAGAATTGCGTCTACTACGCACGAGATGAGCGAGCAGTGCCGCGGCAGCGGTCGGCGAATGCTAGAATCGAATTCTACCTATTTTACTTGGTTAGGGCATTAGTATAATGTAGTTTTATAAATGTGTTTTTAGTGTAGTATATAGCCCCGCTACCCCCACACCCCCTGTTACCGACCAATATTCTGAATTAAATATATTTCCGATTGCTGTTTAGGAAATATATAGAATTCCTAGTAAATGTGTATAATATAAATTATTTTACACCTTTCCTGTGGATTTTAGGCAACGTACGCATTTTCTAGGAATTCTATATAATAACAGATTACATACATATTCGGTAACATATAGTTGTTGTAGATTAAGTTGCTGTGTTTCTTTGTATAAAGCTCTGGTGTTTGTACATTTTTTGTATGTATGTAGGTAAAGTAATTTCTTTACCCACGTTTTAATTATTTGTCTCGTAGCTAACTTACGTAACCAAACTTCCGAGAATAGCCTACGTAAAAGAGAAATATTCCGAAACCCACAATAAAGGTCTTGAGGCTTACCATCGTCCTCAAATTCAGACAAGGCACCTTTTTGGTATGACGCAAAAAGAGTTGTTGGGTAACTGAAGCAGAATAGTGTCTGTTATTATAATGATATAGGTATTTTGTGGTAGGCTTTGTTGTTTAAGCTAGCTGCCTAAATGTAATGCGTACTTTAAGAGGAAAGGGTAGCGTGGGCTCTCTCCATACAAACGTAGTCGACTGTTTCCTCCCTGGATAATGACACTAGAGCAAATATTTTTGTTGCATAAAACTTATAACTGCCATGAACGTGCCCCTATGTTCTTTTTTGTTTTCCAAATCTTACGTTCTATGATAATTAGAAAATGAAAAAAACCAAAACATAAGGACATAGTCATGGCAGTTGTAGGTTTTATGTACAAACATATTTGTGCTAGCGTCATTATCCAGGGAGGAAACAGTCGACTACGTTTGTAAGGAGAGAGCGCCGGTACCCGTTCCTCTTAAAAGTACAAATACATGGTACATTAATACCCCATCGGCCGCATACGAAACCGGAGGTTCGTAACCAGTTCCCAAAGAAGAAAAAATCCTCTTCGTACGAAACCAGTTTCTTAATAAGAGGTTTTTTCCTAACACGAAATCGACACCCGCTGTGTCGCATTCAAAGACGGAGGTTCGTAACCAATTACTTAAGAAGAAAAAATCAATTTCGTACGAAACCAGTGTCTAATTAATTGACCGACGTCAAAAGACGATCGAAACTGAAACAAAAGACGATATACTCGTATATTCATTCGGTTATTATTATAGTACGCTATAATAATAATTTACGCTTATAGTTCATTATGATAATTAAACGTACAATAACATGCACAGGTCCCTCGAAGCCTGAATAAATAAATCCTATTCTAATTATTAACGATATTCATTCTGACATTTGCAGGGAAAATCAATTTTGATAACGCACCAATAAAAATACAACGCGTCGGTTTTTTTAACGCACCAGTTTATTCATGTTGATTTATAGATAACGTTTATTGCGGTTTTTTGTAAATACCTATCTATCTACCTGCCTTTTTCGCGTTTGTTGTGTTCTGTTTCAAACTATGGTTGTCTATCTTGTGTTTTATGGGATGAACGGAACAGTGCAATGGTTGACAAAATTATGAACTTAGTTTTCTCTACAGAAGGTATTTGCGTTCATTTTAGTGAAAATATTTTTTTTTTGAAAACTCAGATGATTTTTTAAAACTTAGAAGTTTTAAAAAATCACCTGAGTTTCGAAAAATGTTCGATATTCCAAAAGTCGTAGTACAAAAGTTGTTTATTTAAGAGCACAGAAGTAGCCCTTAAGGTAGGTTGCTAATATTGCATATTGCATATTGCATAAGCTTGCTAATATAATTACCAATGACCTTGTATAGTAGTTTCTAATAAATTTATTGCTAAGGTTCTACTTCATATTACGGCTATACTCTGAAATCAATTCTTAAATACTGCAGAGCTTCATACCACTTTCTTCAACGGCCTAATTACGTACTTCATTTCTAGTTCAAGACATATGTATCCTGAAAATAGTGACTTAAGCAAAAAAGCAAACGGAAACAATGTAATTCACTACAATAGTTACGAAGTAGTGTGTATTTACACAGTTTACTGTCAAACTGATCTTCCGAAACTCCTTTATTTGTTTAGGTCCCGACAAACAAGTACGTAAGTATTACGAGAGGTTTTCTTGGGACTGCCTCTTTAAGAGTTTTGTTTAATGAAAGAACGGAAAAGGCTGAGAATTTAGGAAGTCTAGAATTAGATAGATATGTTCTTTATTGAAAACACAAAAGCTTAAAACGGGACCCTACTTGTACTTGTATAAGGGGCGGTTTTCCGCAATTAGACCCTTTCCAATTGGGTCTTTTTTGCGTGAGGATGGAGCAGGCTTGCCCAGCACCTACTACTTTCCCAGCTTAGTCGACCATTTCCAGAGCAGAGACATGTTCTCTGCTCTGGAAATGCTCAATACTTCTGGGGCCTACTAAGCCGCGGGTTTTATCACGATGATTCCTTCACCGTAAGAGCAATGTCAATTAGCGTACATAAAACAGGACCCTATTACTAAGACACCACTGTCTGTCACCAGGCTGTATAACCGTGATAGCTAGACTGTTGAAATTTTCACAGATGATGTATTTCTGTTGCCGCTATTCCAACAAAACCAAAAACTGAATGTAATGGTACGGAACCCTTTGTACGCGAGTCCAACTCGCACTTGGCCAGTTTTATTTCATTACATTAAGTATAGTTGAAAAAAAGGCTCAAAGCGATATTTTGTCTTATTCTAGGACTCGAAAGTCCAAATCCAAATTGAACTTCAAATCAATTTCATTAATATTTGCTGAATTTAGCATATACAAAAAACGAGTAAAATGAGAAATACTTAACTAGACACATTAGAATGTTCACCCAACCTTAAAATGTTCGAAAAAATATCCGAATTTCCAAAAGTCGTAGAACAAAAATTGAACGTCAAAATATTTGCAGAATTTTAAAGATACGAATAACGAGTAATTTAAGAGCAAAGGTACCCGGCGCTCTCTCCATACAATCGTAGTCGACTGTTTCCTCCCTGGTTAATGGCACTAGCACAAATATTTTTACGTCATAAAACCTATAACTGCCATGACTATGCCCCTATGTCTTGATTTTTTTCATTTTCTAATATCATAGAAAGTAAGAGTTATAAAAACAAAATATAAATAAGACATAGGGGCATGGTTATGGCAGTTATAAGTTTTATGCTGCAAAAATATTTGCTCTAGTGTCATTATCCAGGACGGAAACAGTCGACTACGTTTGTATGGAGAGAGCGTACCGGCGCTCTCTTAAGAAACCTGCAGCCAAATGCGTACGACAACGTGTAACAATTTCCAAACAGAGTAGGTTAGAATACGTTCATCAAATTCAATGAACCTAATTCATACTGAAATTGGCACACTGAATACGACATATAACAGTGTTTACTTTGTTTACTAAGTTGAAGTTCCCCTACTGGCTAATTCTAATTGAAGGGTATGCACAGGAAGGGTTCCTCTTGTTTGCACAATAGATACTAATTTAGCCCGAGTTGCCAGTAAGTATAGGTTATTAATGTATGCAAGCAATGTTTGTGATTTTGCTTATTACGGTCGTCTCCAAGGTTCGAGATAGGATTAAAAGCTTGTTCGGTTACGTGATAAAGTTAATTGATTGTAGTTAAGGGTGTTCTTGTTATTAAGGTATGGGTTTGTGGAAACAAAATCGGTAGAAAATAAGTATCTACTTATCCTTCTTATTTTGGGGTGTTCAAGTGAATTATGTTTAGGGTAAAATTTGCTACACCAATACTATAGCACTATTAAAATTTAAAAAATGTATTTGAAAAATTTATGTGCGCTAATTGACATTGCTCTTACGGTGAAGGAAAACATCGTGATGAAACCCGCGGCTTAGTTGGCTCCAGAAGTATTGACAAGTTCTCTCCTCTGAACATGGTCGACTAAGCTGGAGGGTAGTAGGTGCTGGGCAAGCCTACTCCATCCTCACGCAAAAAGGACCCAATTAAAAAGGGTCCAATGGCGGAAAACAGCCTGTATACAAGTACAAGTACTATAGCACTAACTGTCACCATCATAACAGCCACAGGACGTCCACTGCGAACATATACCTCCCTTAAAGACTTCCAGAGCGATCAGTCCCATGCTCTCAGCGCCCAACGTCTTTCCATGACCTTAATTAGGTCGTCCGTCCATCAAAACTATAAGTATTACGAAAAAGTAACCTAAAGAAGCAGATTAGGGTTTCTTAATTTTAAAGAGTTTAAAGATAAACCGTATAATGATTTATACTTTGAAGGTAAATATAATTTTAATTTAATCTCTTATTTACAATATTAATAGAACGGGGTTGAAATTAAAATTGAATTAAAAATATATAATAAAATAATATAAACTATTTGTTGTATACATTCTAAGATGACAAGACTAAAAAACGGGTCATTATAATTAGTTAACAATTAACGAGAATGTGTTGTGCAAGTTGTTTTTTTTGAAGTGAAAACTTCTTTAGCGGCGTTGAGCACTTTTTCTGTAATGGGTATAAAATCTTAAACTCGCGTCAGGACACGTGACCTGATCGAAAAAGCGTAAGACGGATGGAGAGTAGACAGCTATAGTTTTAAAGTGATAAATTTTTAATGTAATATAAATTGTCATATTTGTGTACGATAGCGCAATAAATGAATATTGTATTCTACCACATAAATGATAGTACTTTTATACTGATAAAGCAATTGGTGCAAAACTATTCCCTAACCATTCCAAAATATCAAACATGCTCAACGTTAATAATCAAGTTTTTTTAATACGTTAAGAGGAAAGGGTACCAGGGGCTCTCTTCATACAAACGTAGTCGACTGTTTTCTCCCTGGATAATAAGACTAGAGCAAATATTTTTGTTATATAAAACTTATAACTGTCATGAACATACCCCTAAGTATTGTTTTTTTTATCTTAATTTTTATGATAATTAGAAAATGAAAAAACCAAGGCAGGGGCTTAGTCATGGCTGTTATAGGTTGTATGCAACAAAAATATGTGCTCTAGTGTCATTATCCAGGGTGGAAACAGTCGTTTGTACGGAGAGAGCGCCAGTACCCTTTCACCTTAAAAACAATTTGAACAATCTAAGTATGCATATTCAATACATTACTGAAAGTTCGTAACGTCAAGTTGTGAGGCTAGACATCTCAATCAGTAGTGTTCCGGTTCCGAACCCCCGCGAGGCCACTTCAACCTGAAGCCAGAGTGATTGATGCGATGATTACCTTAATTCCTTTTTTCTCACGGAATCTCTATTACTCTTCGTTTTACGCATAGGATAATCGGTAGTCGGGACGCGATTGGTGAAAACTTATTGGTGAATAGAAATAGTAAAACTGTTCGTTTGGTTCACAATTTCAAATCACAAAGGACAGGACAGAGATTAAACGAATTCATAAATTATGTTTAAAAATAAATAAATAATAAATATTGCAGGACATTCCACACATCGCCATCTAGCCCCAAGCTAAGTAACTACACTTGTGTTATGGGTGCTAGACAACGGATATACTACTTACATACTTTTCTTTTGTAAATAAATACTTATTATACATAGAAACAACCAGACCACAGACAAATATCTAATCATAAATACTTGTCTGAGGCGGGAATCGAACCCGCAACCCTGTGTTTGGCAGTCCGGCATGGTGACCATTGTGCCAACTGGGTCGTCTGGAAATGAATTATATTTGTATTTCTGGAATATACATATTAGTTATTTAACCGGAGTTTGTTTTTATTTTCTAGACTACAACAAAAACATAGCTGTACTATGTTTAGTTTGTAAATTTCAAGAATAATGAACAATTTATTGGGATATGTCGGAGCTAAGGTTTGTTTAAATATGCATAGATTAGAAACTTGGTGTCTACCAATTTAAATATTCAACATTTCGAAGGCTATTAATATTTAATATGCTCGTTAGTGCGTGTAACCACTGTAGAGATTTGATATTTCAGCTGGCCCCCTTAGGGCTAATACATGATGTCTCTGAATCTCTGATTTAAATTTAATAAGAGGTAAATTACCTTTAATCGTCTTTTGCTTGCCCATGATTACTTATTATTAGGCAAAAGCTTCTTAAACCTCTTTTCTCCTTTACAATTTAGAGCTAGCCAGCTAGCTCCGGAAAATAAAGAGGTCGTTTAATAGTACATGTGTGTTCTAATATAATCAATTACCTAAAGATGTATATGACATGTCCATTAACAGGTTCAAAACTTTTTTAAAGCATAAATTTGCAGTAAAGCGTACTATGATACTTCGTCTTACCTTAATGATATATAACAACCAACGGACGTGACTTTAGTTTCTCCATTTCAAAAAATACTTTAAAATATTTGTAATATTGACTTTTGTGAGCGTGATCACATGAAAAAAACCCCCATGAGTTTCTTGTGCATTCTTCTCATTGGTGGGCGCGTTCTGAAGGTACACATCCTAACTTAGTTTTTAAGATGTTTCTATGTGATCTTTGTACAAATGTATTAAGCAACCAAATGAATAAAAACAAATTACTTTGATTTTATAGACACCATAGCTAGCAATGTGAACTTCTATCACAAATTTATTATTGCCTTACCCGGTCGCATGCTTGTTTAAATGGGCGGGAGGGCAAAGCGCATTGCATTTTGTGTTTTGGCACAAGGCTCGGAACTAAAAATTATAGGCTCTGTTATACTCACTCGCAACTTGAAGAATAAATAAATTCAAGAATAAATTCATTGCTTTAGTTATAGTTCTATTTCATATGAAATACCTCGCACCTTGAGCGGTGTTGGCTTAGTGGTAGATACCTCGATTTTTATTCTGAAGGTCGTAGATTCGAATCCCGGCTGGCTGTGCACCAATATATTTTTCATAAGTAAAATTTATGTGCGCTAATTGACATTGCTCTTACGGTGAAGGAAAACATCGTGATGAAACCCGCGGCTTAGTTGGCTCCAGAAGTATTGACAAGTTCTCTCATCTGGACATGGTCGACTAAGCTGAGAGTGTAGTAGGTGCTGGGCAAGCCTACTTCATCCTCACGCAAAAAGGACCCAATTAAAAAGGGTCCAATGGCAAAAAACAGACTGTATACAAGTACAAGTACCTCGCACCTTTTTTTAAAGATGTTAAATCAGCGTTTGACCACCTGTCTGATAGGTGACGATGCGATCTAAGATGTAACACGCGTTCTTAGAAAATATCTGACTCCATCTAATTCCAAGTCATTTAAAAAAATTACCAGGTCCCAAAATAATTTACTGGCTATCCCTTTAATAACAACATTAAGACACTCTCTAAACTTTTGCTTACCTTACCTCGCTAATTTGAACTCGTTAACCGAAGGAGCTTAGTTTAATAATGATAAGACGCGTCAACCTAACTAGTAAATTATCTTCGAAGTTAGACGAATTCGCCCATTACCTCGCGAGGTAATCGAATAAGGGTAAAAGCAGACTAGGGACTTTTCGATAGGCGAATAGTTTGCCCACCATTCGTATTTATTTACTTGTTATTTAGTTGGTTTTCAAATATAAACGATCCGGCGAGCTATGGACTGATAAGACATTTGTAATCTGTTTTACCCCAAGTGGCAGACTTTGATTTTATAGTTAAGTATTTAGACTGCCTTAAATTAATTACTAAGACCTGAGCCGGCTGAAATAGAATGTGGAAAATCTATTTTTTTACGTGAAAACGTCTTGCGTTAAACCTCTTTTCATCTGATGAAAATTGCAGCGATTGCTTGACTAAAAATACCCTTCTACATTTAGATAGATAGATAGATAATCACTTTATTTATACAACACACAAAACATTGAAAATAACAAAAAGGATGAGAAAGCTTATTAAGTACGAAATTGTACAAAAAGGCTACCTTATCGCTTAAAGCGATTACTTCCAGGCAACCTCAACATTAACAATTCAATTACCTCTTAAGAATATGTTTTTAAAATTCCAGCGGGATCCCGATCAGCGTGGTTAGCCAGTAAGTAGAGTAACCCAGAGGCTACCAGCTAGTGACAATATAAATTATACAATCCTGAATCCCTCTGCGTTGTTTTGTCACAAAAATGTCAAATTTTACTTGGTATATTTTCACAGGAAGATGAAAAGCAACCCTTCCCATTTACGCGTGCCATAAATCACTGTGACGTCAGAATGAGACGACAATAGGGGCCCAGTGCGGTCGGCATTTTGAACACTTTGAACGCTTTTAATTAAAATGTTAAGAATTTGTACCGACTCTGTATGCCCGCATACCGCTCCTCTCACCATCCACTTTACCAAGACCTATATTATTCTAGCCGAATCAAGTAAATTAAATACAGCTCAGATATCTTCCTTCGTTGGTTTTATAATACTTAAAAGTGAAGGTATGTACCGTATCTTATATCTTTGTAAAACGATACATTATACTTATTCAAAGGGATAAAAATCGTGAAAAATGTAAAATTTCAATTCATTTGCATATGCAAACGCTTTCTGCTGTATGGACTGTCTCGTATGTTATTTTGTATTCATTTCGGTTCGTTAAGTTAATAAAAGCGATGGTCATGTTTCAGATTTTAACTATTTTCGCAACGTTTGGAATACGTGCTGTTACATAGATGAGTATTCATAATTGAAACCTTTATTGTAATTAAATATACAATATTTTAGCAATTGGAAAAAGTATATCATTATAACAGTGGACATCAAAACATAATAATAATATTGGATTTTTTCATCTAATCTAGACAATCCTTAAACCTCGTTTTGGAATAAGGGGTTATATTCCAAAACGAGGTTTAAGGATACTCCGAGATGTGGATTTAAACCTTAGATTTAGATACAAATTTACTAAACACTATCCCTATATCAATCAAATCTATCTTATTTCTACTTTTGAACCTATCAGAATCTAAAGAAAAAATAAGATATGGCTCAAAATATATAGTGGGTAAACCTTTTAGATATGTTTTTTAGAACTTTATTCGAACTTTTCCATGTTTCTAAAGGATCGTGTCAAAAAATTTGAAATTTCATCGTGCACCGTCGACACATGCAATTTGTTTGCATACCTACAGCCAACACGGTCTCTCGATATTGGAAAAGTTTACGAGTTCCGTTTAGAACAATATCAATGGGACATTGGCATCGCACACTGCACGTGGCCACTGATATATCGACTACACTAACTGGACTAAGCATTCCGACTTGTTTAGATTTATTACCGTTCGTTAAATATTTCGCAGGCTATATGTGCGCTCTGACTGAAATTATGGACTGCGGAACTGAGGAAAATGACAAAGTAGAAATATAGTGGCGACGCTAATAGTACAAGATTGTTTCATTATTTTACTCGAGACTAGTCGACACTATTTACTTTGTGTTCGGTCGGTTAAAAGTTTTTTTTTATTGACGTACTAGGTTAGGAAAAAGGACCAAGGACACCCAAGGAATCACGTTGTCCCATACAAACTTAACCCCCCTTTTTCACCTCCTCGGGGGTAGAATTTCGTAAATCTTTTCTTATCGAATGCCTACGTCATACAAAGAACACACCCTCCAAGTTTCGGGTCTCTACGATCAGCGGTTTAAGCTGTGCGTTGATCCGTCAGTCAGTCAGTCGTTCAGGACAAAGCATTTAATATGTATAGATTTTAACATTACTGTTATACCTTTATGTAAATAAAATAAAATAATTAGTATCTGTAAAAAATTATGCGTGATAAATAAAAAAATAATATACACGTCGACTTGAGAACCTCCTCCTTTTTTTTCGTCGGCTTAAATTAATGCCATCCTGCAGTTGAAAAGCTACCAATATTCCCAAATTAATTGCTTTAGTTTCCTCTACGTCATCAGCTCTTGACTGCCAAATGGGCACTCGAACCGTCTACGTCTGACGCATAACGTGCGAGGTTCGAGGTTCTTACTCTTTTTACATGCACAGCGGTTGACTTCCGAGTTGTGCCTTCAATATTGCAAAACTTCTGGCACGCCACCGGCCTCCCACATAGAAACTGTGGCTC